>OY728146.1:1593085118-1595485118 GCA_963277665.1 Viscum album | reverse complement strand
TTGGTACTTATTGTGCACATGTTTTTTTGATGGACACACATTCATAGATTTTTATTTAATTATATTAAAATATCATTAAAAAGTGATAAAATTAGTGGTATAATTTTTTCATATAATATAATAAATCATTCTGTAATAATGATAATTTATTTAAGAAATCATTTCTTGAGAGACCATTCTTAGAAAATGTATATTATACTTGAGTTTATCTATAATAAGAATCATTTAACAGATATTTTTAATAAAACTCTTATGTGTGATAATTTTGATTTTATTAAGAGAAAATATGATTTATTGAAATTTAAATGAATTTAATTCATATTATTATGATAAATTTTAAATATTAAATTATATATTAATATTTAATTTTTACTATGTTATATAAATTATATATGTATAGTTTACATCATTCTTTAAATATAATGGATTTAAAAATGAAATGTTATTTTATTTTAGTTTATATTTCATTCATTTATTATTTAGTTTCATTTAATTAAAATTCATAAAAAACATAATTGGTTATATATTCCATTTGTATATTGGTTCAGTTACCTAATTTCAAATCATCTACCAAACATTAAAACTTTCCTATACAATATTTCATCAATAATAGTTACAATCACCTTTAAACTATCGATCACCACACAACCACAAACTAACATGTCATCCATTGGAAAATCAAAGCCTGATGATGAGGGAATTTTCATTTCTTCCATGAACTCAAGGGTTCATTTCACCATGTATAGTCTTTATATTAAAGGCCATCGATATAGATTTAATATGTCAACTGATATGTTTTTGGGGAAGTTTATTCAATTACAATGTTTGGAGTTTATTTCTTATGATAATAAATTCTATTTTTAATTTCATGAAGAGGTAAATATACATTAGTGTAATATAGAGTTTTATTTTTCTATTACTAAGGAATTTGTATCATTAAATGTGAATGGTGAGGATGTTCTTGATTATATAGAAGAGTTTTCTATTATCATTCATTATCTTCATTTGGGAAATTTAACATCAATCAAACATTGGTTACAACAAGTATAATATGACCAAGAGAGGATTTTATGTTTCTATATCAAACTTATGCTATTGAGAATAATTAGGTGTGGTATTAACAGGATGAGTAGAATGTTATGTTTACAATTTATCAAATTCATATTTCCTAGTGATCTTGAGAAATGGAGCAATTTTTTGTGGGCTTATACATATTGCATGTTCTAATTAGAAATTTTATGCTCAACTATCCGAGATATAATATATGTTATATTCATCACTACTGTAAAGAAAAAGGGAATTAAAATAATTACCACTATGGAATGACGATATCCATATTTATAATAAAGAACTAAGTTAATCTTAATGATGGAGATAAAGTAGAATTCTTTAGGTGTAATACTATGTATGTAAATCTATTGAAGACTATAGGGTATTTTTCGGACACGATTATATATTATTTGTGGCTTTTTGGTCCAAAGTGTATGGTTTAGGGGGATTTAACCCAATATTTTACAACTAAGGATGATGTAACTACTAATATGGTGTCAACTAGGGGGCTCTTGAGACAATGGATATCATTACTCAGCCATTAATTCAACTTATTAGATCTATTATAGTTGAGACATTTAAGAGATTGGAAGAAAAATTTAATACAGTTTTTCTGTATTGTAATACAGTTCGAAATGTAGTGCAATTTATTGAGATACATAATTAATTTTATGAGGAGAGTATAGTTGAGACTATGCCTAGTCATTCTGATGATGAAATTTGTGCTGAAGCTGAAATAGGGCACCAAGAAGTAGATCCAAATCTTCTTGGATCACGTGTCTGTGGTGATAGAGATGGCGATGTGATTTTAGAAACTATATATCATTCCTATACTACATTTTTGACCTAACCTCCTCTTGTTATTAAAGATGAATGATAAAAAATAATGAGATTAGATTGTTATAAATTGAAATATTTTTCTTTTTAAATACTAACTGTGTGTGAAAATCATATAATAGATTATAATAAATTGAAAAATAAATCTTATTTCATCTCTAGATGATATCACATAACTCAACATGACATTAGTTTCCAATAATTAATTTTGTAATTTTATTGGGATTATAAAATCCCAATTATTTCTGATTAAGAATCATCATACATTATCTCATATTCAGAAAGAAATTTCATAATACTGTATTGAACAACATTAATAGATATCGTATTTTTTCAGTGGCTTATATGATATAAATATAACAAAATCAGATTTTAATGATCTTAGATTCATTATTTCCTCTTGAATAGGCATTTTATGTAGCCTAAAAATAGTGAATTCTAGTATGTATTAAAATGTTTTGACGAAATTATGCATTTTATATGTGAATTCATAAAAATATTGCACACTTTAAGACATTTTGTGATAAACCAATTTGAGTACATAAATATTTTTCACATTTTTCATTCAATTATCTCATAATATTTAATGATTACAGATTTTCAGAATGGTGTAGGTAATATTCTCTTAAACTTCAGTATTGTGTATTCTCATATTCAATTTCTTAATGTGACGTGTTCACTATAGTGATAAGGAAATAGTTTAAGAGATATATTGTGGGTGAGTTCCAATATTCAATTGATTCTGTTGAAAATATTGGAATATGAATACACATTTCCTAAAATTAAATGGATTGATACTATTAGAAATCTAATAAAAAAATAGTGGAGTCTCTTAATTATTTCTAAATATATTTGGGGTATGTTTGTTTGAACTCCTGGCCCTATATCAATAAATTATCAGTGGTTGTTAAATTTGCTTACCATGTTTATTAGGAAGTTCAAGGGTTTTATTATGAATGTTGTCTAGAGGAATCATGTTCAATATTTTTAGAAGCTTTAGCTCCACATTAATCTTCTATAATGATTTAGGTTTCTGTCAACATAACTAGAAGACTTATTCCATATGGGGAAGTAGTTATTTTCATCCATGTTTTATCTATTAAGGATACAACTAATCTTATTCAAACAAAAACTTCCACACCTCAACCTAAATTCTTTTCTATTAAAGAATTAGTTGAAGGGTTAGTATAATATATCCCGAATATGGAATGTAAATTCCCATACATAAATGGTAAAATTACATGTATTCTATGTTATAAGGAACACCGTTTGTAGATCCTATTTTTAGAAAATCTAGCTAGTCTGAATGTTTTTGATCTTTCTTCCTTACTCATTCTTCCTTGAAGATTCTGTTCAAGTCATAATGAATCATTCAATAAAATTCTTGTAAAAGTTAATTTCTCTCTTTCTCAAATGCATACAAAAGAATATAATATTATTACTGAGTTTTTTAGTTAGCCATTATCAAAAGAATAGAGATGAATAATGATGCACTATATTATCTAAGAGGTATAATCACTCCTGTTAAATCTACGAAAGAAAAATTTAGATGTAAAATATATAAATTGGATGTAGATTTTTATCAAATAGGGATAAATTATATAGAGAAAACCAAATTGGATATTTCCCTAGCATATGTCCATTATAGAGAATGAATGTCAACCACTAGTCCTTTACTGATGGTGAATTTAATTCCTTCTATTTTATATGTTGTTGATAAAAATGAAGGTAATATTCATAAACATATTTGATAGATACCATGACATCCAAAAGTCAAATATTTTTTCATTATCAGTCATTGGATCTACTATAACGATAAGTAAATAAGTGTTGAATTATCTAACAGGCCCTATAACTACCTCTATAATAGATACTTGTTTCATATTATGTCCACCAAACCCACAAATCATTATGAACTAATTGAAAAACTCAGAACATCTGATGTTTTTATAGTTTATGTATTATTATGTTAATTGGGTTCATGTCATTTTGTACATGCTTGAAAATTAATGGAAATCCTCTCTACATTTATATAGTATTTCATAGTGATTTATTTCATTTACCATATTTATTCACTTTATTTTGTTAACATGAATCAATAATTTTAATAGTTTCATTTTTATTTTCGAAATTATAATTCATTAGTTATTAACACTGATTTCTATATTAATGTTGTGTATCTTATAAATACCCTTCCTTATTAATGAAATGGTGGTGAGATAATATTAACTATATCTAACATTATGGGGATACCCTAAGAGGGGAAGTTTCCTATTAATGGGGGAAATGAAAAGTAAACCATTTTTTTAAATAAACACATACATATATATTAATTAATATACTATTAAAACATTTTAAACAATTTAAAACATCATGTATTTGTAGTGATTAGTATTTTGATAATCGAATAGGAGAGATCGGAGCACTATCAATTTTTTCCCAACATATTCCATTTAGATTATGTTTTTATGATCTTTAAAACCCTTTATATATTAATGATTATTAGATTTTTATATAGGTTAATCAAATTTTATCATTATATAAGACATTCAGCCTTTATTTCTACAATTTTATAATTTTTTTATGAAATTTTCATAATTCTGGAATGATGGTAATTTATAGAATTTTTATATATAAAGAAATGATGATATAAGATTTTCACTATTCAAATCAACTTAGTAAAGGATTTTCCTTCATAAATTGGACTCATATCCAAATAGACTACCCAAAAATCACATATATAAAGGAATCAAATACGTGAGAAATCAATTATGTAGATCAAAAATTTATGCAAATTGGTTATGTAGATATATATACTACATTATTTTGATATATGATAAAATTATCTATAGGATTCCATATTTATATGTTATTATTTTTTGTGACCTCAAAATTTAGCTACGTGAAGAAATTTAGTAGTGTGGATAAGTTGGGTTTGTTAAAAATATAAGATATGTAAAAAAGGCCTATATAAAAAATGGATATGTTGAAATTTTAGGAATGTGGTCCTGAATCAATATATAGATCAATTAATTTTTGTGAATTTATATGAATAATATTTGGATATATGGTTATCTGTAATCAACAATATCATTATAAAAACATGCATTAATTATTATTGTACTACATTATACATGATTTAATGCTTTAGTGCATTCATTAACTACTATATTTCATAATTATGGTAAAATACATAATAATGGGCATTTATTGAGAAATTAATAATGTACATGGATAATGTAATGAAAACTACAATTTTCTAGTAACATATAAGAAAATAACTTGAGTTTTAAAATTTAAAAATGTAGATTTTTTGATCTATTATAGAGAAATTAAAAGAGAATATTTTTCAAGAATTTAAAAAGTACTATATATAGTTGAATAGAAATAACATAGAATAATATAAGCACATGAAGTCTTATCTACGTACCCTGACATGAAGCTCTGATGTGATAATCTGATTCACATGAAAATTGTGAAGATTCTTCATCATCTATAATTACTCTATATTAGTAATCATTACATAATTTAGAGGACATTCAAAATTCAACCTTTTATTATTATTATCTCCCTTAGATATTTAATCCTTCTGTGATTTGTATTTTAACAATTGTGTGCTCAATCTTTATACAGTCTATTTATTTCATATCATTTGTTCTAAAGCATAATGGATATAGAAACTCACAGGCTATTGGTTTTACATAATTTGTGGAGCTAGATTGAAAGATTATGTGTTATTGTAAAAATAATCAAATGGTTTCAGTTGGTTAAGAATATCCTTAAAAATGATTGGTAGTTTGAAAAAAAATTATTGTACTAGTGAACAAAACTGAACACATGTAGAAGCATATTTCTAGTGTACTATGAGATTTTTTTCCTAAACAACAATAATATTTTATATTTATAATCTCCTTCATTTTTTACATTTAATTTATCAAATGATTATATTATTGGAAATAACTGATTTTTGTGAATTCTATAGGAGGATTAGTTTCCAAGCTAATAAAATTTCAAGACCACAATTCAACCTCCGCCCTCTTGAGTTTTCTGTATCTACTATTGAGGAATGATCCCCCAATCCCAATTTTTCATTAAAATTATGTGAACATACCTATGGTCTTTTATAAAAATATTGATACAGTTCAAGGAACCTATAGAAAAATAATTTGTCATCAAAATGAAAACATCATTTCTATGGAAAATAATGTGTAATATAATATTCATGGCACAATAACTCATCAATATGTTTGTATACTAATATAATAACCCTTTAGTGAGTGTTTATCTTTATATGACATTGTGATGTGAACAAATTAATGAACTAACATGGACATTTACTTAATATTATGTTTCCATTTCAATCAATGGTCCATAGTTATATATTTCTCTTATCTTAGAAGGGAAAAATCTATTATTGTAATATTTAATTAATATCTTATCACTCATGACACATCTAACATAGGATACATTATTTTTTGAGTATGTCGTCAAATTTTCACAAAACCATCGAAGTTCAATATGCATGATATGTATAACTAATAATCTCATGTCTAAGGACCTATAAACACATTCATTGATAAGAATATAAAATGACACATGAAACCTATTGAATTCATATTTTCAGGTATGTCCATAAAACCACACATAATGGAGATCACTGATTTCATACTACATGATAAGATGTTTCAATGTTTTAGGTTCCAATAACACCTAATAATGAATTATAAACTATATCACACTATGAAGATTTTATCCTAATTATTTTATATATGTTTCAAAATATTTTTATTGAATTAGATCATTATAATTATTATAATGATCTATAATAATGTTTTAATGTGAAAAAATCACTAAGGATATTATCATATTAATGAAATACCTTATAAAAAACATCTATTTGATAATATATTTATAAATATAATATTAAGTGAATGTATAATGTTAGTTTATTTACATGACCCAAATCCAACGATTTCCAATTTGAACAAGTTCAAATATTGAACATAAATCATTTTCCCCTTGAATGATAGTAATTATTCCTCTAAGGTGATTCTATAGAAAACAGAACTAAGAAATTCCCATATAGTTATTTTACTTCCGGTTATCTGACCCTATTGAAAAATATAGCTCATTAGTTGATATCCATAATTATTAACTATAAATCCTCTATATTTAACTTGACTTATTGCGTAGTATATAGAATACAATATTATAACAATAAATAATTTGATTCTACTGTTCCTTCCTAATATAATTCCAAAAATTAAAATTAATTATTTCTAAACAGCAACATAATCCATATCATAAGGAATAATGTACTTGATACTTGTAGATATTTTAAACATAATCATAATAATCTAATCTATTTTATTATCTCTGATTATTTTTGATTATTTAACAAATTTATTTTATGTATGAAAAGATTTTTATCTCCTTGAAAAGTAGTATTCTAACTTTTCCATGTACAGTGAAATCATTCATTATAAATGTTGAGAAAATACCAGATAGTTATAACTACTAACTTATGAATTAATAATATCTATGTTTGATATTTTCCAAATATAATTTTAATTTAATAAAAATAAAAACATTGTATTTAAAATAGAATGTATGATAAGATAAATCATTTATATTATTAAACTTATATTTACTATAAAAATATCATTTTATTCCTTAACCTGTTAACTTGGGGAGATTCAACTATATGAGACATTGAAAACAACACAGTCCTTAATTTTTCTATCATAAATTTTTAATAATATATAAATGTATGTAAAAATATTTTATCCAAATAGACATATATATATTTATTACTAGATCATATTCCCTTGTTGTTGGGATTCAATGTTATGAAAATATTTGATTAATATCATTCATCTTAATCTTAATTAACTGTATGAAATAATATACTTTCCATATTTCTTGAACACATTAAAATTGACAAATTTTAGTTATATAACAAACCACATGTAGAAAAATGGGTAGAATTAATTAATAACAAAATCAATATCTTTTTTATCTCTATTAATAATAATATTCTATGACATTTTTGTTGATAAAATCCATGAATTCATACATATAACATGAAAACCTTATTAGATTTCTTTGGGGTCATTTTCCCTCTCAGTTGTGTCATATACTCACATTACAAAAATTCATTTCTAAGGAAAGTGGTATTTACAAACATTTAAGAAATTTTCTGATCATAAAAGGTCTCAATGGGAAGTAAAATTTTATTATATTTTAGCATGATGAACTGTAAAATTATTTCATTATAGACGTTGTATGGACACCACGTGAAACATTCAATAACAGATAATGCTTTAAAAGTTCTACATTTATCATCCATGTATGATTATTATTGAATACCCAAAAAAAGGAATTATTTATACTAGTCATAAATTCTAAATAGATATTTTTATAGAGTCACACATTATCCACATTTATTTTTTATAGTTAAATTAATCATATTAATTTCTCATTCATTATATCATTAAAGGACTCATTAGTCGCATAGAATAACATATCACTTATTAATGTGATTATAAAACCATCTCTTGGTTTTCTCATGAAATTATGCAACTATAAACCATTTCTTCAATTGTAGTGGAGATGAGAGGGTCCCTCAAATACAACCTATCATCGGCCATGGGGAAGTGACTACCATTAAGTGAATAAATCACACATATCTATTAACTATGCTCATATATCAAAATAATACTAAAATTAAAAAACCAATCAACTGAAAAATATAAATCCATTAAAATATTCTAAAATTAAAATATTTTCACATAAATAAAAGTTATATAATAAGATACAAAATTCATATCCTATGGTATTATCTCTGAATTAAATCAAAATCCATAACTTCATAATGTCGATCATAATCAATAAATCACTCAAAAAAATGCAAAATGAGATTTTTATGAATATTGTGGTTACAATATATGTATTACTAGTAATATCTGCATCAATATATCCCATGAACAGGGTGGTAAAAATATACTAATACACAATTAAATAAATAGAATATACAAAAAACACCTACTAAGTCAACTACCTCCAAACCTCACCAAATCTCAGTCACTGAATATTGAATGTAAAGAACCTAACACCAGTAACACAAAATTGATGGTTACATAATTTAATTAGCACTAGATACAAGAAAATAACTAATAGAGGACTGAATTGTTTAGTTATCTTTGTCAAAACGAAACATAATTTGAATTCATGTTACAAATTAAATCATACAACATAATATTGTATATTATTTTACTATGTTGATATTCCCTTTATCCTAACCCTACATATTAATCCCTCAATACTTCCTTCTATCCCGAGAGGATGAAACATACAATTGGGTGAGATCTAATTTTATATAATTGTATGTGTATAGTGAAATATATCGTAAATAAATAATTCATAATCGTTATGTAATTTAATCTAACTGAGAACATATGACATTTAATGAATTACATGAACATGAATAATAATATGGAAGTAATAAAGGAAGATAAAAGAATTCCATATAAATAATAACATGTGCATTACTATTTTCCAGGAATAATCTATCTAAAAGAATAATCACATATTAATCTATATAAAATTTGATAATTATGGAATTCATAATGTTAGATATTTGAAAGAGACCATTGAGGCCTTGACAAAGATATCTAAAAATACTTTCAATGCCATGTTCTATGACATCTATATAAAGGTGTAATTACACTACAAAAAACTCAAGATAATGTGTCTCATGAAACCTACCAATGCATCGAGAGGATATAAAGGTCCCAACCTACCACTTACTATTTCCAATTATTTCTTTATTTGAATTAATATTACAAATGAATATATATTCATAGATAAAATAAGTAACTATCCATATTTGAAGAGAAATTCGTATGGAATATCAATACATTACCTGGTAAAAATAATCATAAAATTCAAAATAAATATGCTGAATGGTATCATTAGAGTACATACCGAATATAATATTCAAATAATGATGTTAAAATAGATGAAAAAAGTGTAAATAAATTAAAATATTAATTCATGAGTAAAATAAAATTTTACATTGAAAATAATTTACAAACTCTTAAAAATGCGCATGTAATAATAAAATAGTTTGCCTTAAAAATTAACATATAAACCATAAGAGGAATATTTAAATTATTGATGAATTTTTATGATGAGAAATTATATAATTTTTTATAATCTAAAAGACATTACAGTCACAGTTTTTATTAAATGTCAGAAATTACATTATTCAAAAAATGAATGTAATATTATTTTTGAATGATTTTGTAAATTTTAAAACAAGATAAAAATGACATTGAAAATCATTGGGAAATAAAAAATAAAAACACTTTTAGAAATCACGAAAATGGAATACAATTATTCCTCATCCATGAATTTAAAAAAAATATAGAATAATGATGAGATTGTGAAACAAACCCTTACCACATGGGTATTTTTCAATAATAAACCCCAAGAAATAATTATCATAAAAGGAAACTACAAATACCATTAATACAAATTTATTAATTATATAATATATTAAAAGGAAAGTATGTAACCAACCCAAATTAAATATGTGGTGAATAATAAATACATCGTAGGGATATAAAATTGAGATAATAAACACTCACCTTAGGTCTAAGAAGCGTCATATTTTATTCTAAAATTATTTTTTATAAATATAGAATTATTATACACATAAAACAATATATATAATTTCATATGTGATGCATTTATATATTTTTATTACCCATTTGTTAATGGTATTTTTACTATTATAAATATTTTTTGTGTTAACTACTTTTTTAGGTGATTTTTTTATTCAGTAGTTCTGGTCCATGATGATAGAAATGAAGAAGTTGTCTATGGGAGTCTAATAGTGGAGTATGTCCCTCAATGAACACATTGTTGACCAAAAATATATCCTTTTATGGGGTATTTATTGAGGGGATCTCTATTTGTGGATCTCCATTTAGAGGGAAATTATCCATTATGACTGATTCAGGTAATAAAATTTCTATCTCCTCATTCTCTATGTTCATTATTAAGTGCTTTGAATCTCCAATCCTTTATTTCTGGCTACAATTTGCAGGCTTCCACCTTCATTCATCAGGATTACCATTCCTCTATTGCAAAGATTATTTTAAAACAAATCATGATCGAATAAACTACTCTATCTCTTTAGAGATCATCCTTTCCTACCATATTTGTAGAAGTTGATATATATAGGGAGATACCAAATAGTTTTAGGATTATGGATGTTATAGAAATATTCTTTCAATATATTATATGTGGGGATTTCCCTATTTATTGATCCATTTTCCATCATCATGATCATCATTTGGTTTTTAACTATGGACTTCTGTATATTTCCTAGGTCTAAAACTCTCATGTGTAGTCTAGTGGATTTCAACAAGTGAGAGGTAATTGGGATGGTGAAAAACCTATAATTTTTTTGAATTAGGAATGATCAGGTTTAAATGACTTTTGGTGATTTTCTATTGGAAGTGATTTCATACGGATCTGAGCAAGGAAGTGATAAATCATTGATTCTAAATTCTTTTGTTCATGGTGGTAGAAAAGATAATCGATGAGAAAATATTTTAGTCCAGGATTTTTGATCATCTCACATATATTTTGTAAATGTGTCAATGAAGCAAGGACTTGTAAATCATACTAGGGGAGAAATTTATTTTCCTCATTCCTCAGTACCTTATATTTTTAAACCATCAAAAACTTCTTATAGACAGTGAATATGATCTACATATGATAACAGAAAAAATCCCTTTGTTGTTGGGGATGAATTAATTTTTTTGTAAATTAAGAATATGAACCCCCAACAAACTATTCTAATGCTCCTAGAGATGTTAATAAAAGGTCAATCCCCCAAGCACTAGATGTGGTTATTCATGGTGATAAATAAAAAAGAAATCATATTTTCAAGATTCATGGTTATGGAGGCAGCATCATATGGAAAATACATAGAGCATATTACTCATTCTTGGGAGGGAGAAAGGATGATCTCATGACATCCTCAGTGCATGGAGTCCATGGCAGGAATTGGAATTGTAGATTCAACAAGTCTGACATTAGAATACTTGGGAAAGGGGAATTTTCACACTTAGTTTGAACACTCTTATGTGGTTCCTTATTTGGAAACTATTAAAGATCCTTCATATTAGGGTGGTAGTTCAACTTCCCATAAATTTGTTTCATGAAATAAGGTGTGACCTCTGATATGAAACCTTAAATCAAATATATCTAATTCCCCTCCCCTCTGCCTAAGGGGACATGCTAGGAAGTTATTATAGGTAAACATTGATAAAACTACATAAACATGGATTCAAACCATAGAGTTTTCTATGTGATAAAAAAATGGTTCTTAATAAAAAATTTAGAATTATGTTCTCAAAGAGGTTTAGTTCAAGTTATTTTTATGGAAGGCGTTAATTTGTTTAATTTATTCTAGAACTATGTGTGTATGCCCATTAATAAATTTCTCCTTGTCAGTTATTTTCTTGTTTAGACATGTGAGGTTTTGCACATATTGCATAAATGTTCTACTGAAAATATATTTATTAGTTTTATCCAGTCTGAATCATCCTTAAATTATAGATATAGAAAAATAAATTATTTTGTTGATGGATATGGTTATTCATAGATAAACATAAACAATGTTTTTGTTTTTTTATGTATTGAACCAAAGAAAGTTAAAGAGTAATTAACCATTCAGAAATATTATTTACTTCATAAATTTTATAAAAAATTATTACATCCATATTCATAACCACCCATGTAACATTGTGAAGAAGAATTAAGTAAACTGCTACATGGAGACGACACAGAATACATAAGAATAGGGGGTATAAGAATAAATAAACATGAAAGAGTCGGTAAAGGGGATAACCTATTCATCTGTGGAGTTCCATTAGATATATTCTTAAGGGACCTATGGTTGCTACTTTGGAGGGACCATAACCACAAGAAAACATATAAATATGTTAATAATTGTAATCCTTTAGTTTTTTTAAATACATATGGCATAAAAGGATTTAAACAAGTGAAGTAAGAGTTTCCATTTTATAATTGAGGGGAGGGACATTCAAGTAATTCCTTTAAATATTAACTAAATTTAATATATTTATTATTTCAAAATGAATAAAAATAAAAATAATTATATATATTTTGAGTATAAGTTGAAATATTTCAATAGAATAAATTTGGGTCAAGTTATTGATATGTTTTCACCCTTATCATTTTGTTTTACCCCCCACTATTATCCCTTTAGACAATTATAGTACCAAGAAGCATTTTTACACACTAAGGGTCAATACCATCACTATAAAATAAGAAATTCTGATAAATTGGAAATGGTTGATGTAATTTACCATGTATGATTAATTTGTCCAAATCTATATTTTTTAGTAATTTTACATAATTAAATATAATATTAATTATTATAAAATATCAATATTGTCAATTTTTATAAATATTCCTTACTTTGAATAAATTAATATAATAATCAAAAATACCTTTTAAGATATTTATTATAATGTCCCAAACATGTCATTTTAATCTATTAATTTTTTTGACCACATTATTTGTCTCAAATTATATTAATTTAAGTATTTTAAATATCATTTGTTTTATATTTCCCTTATTTGAATAATTTCCCCATCATCATTTTGTACAAATTTATTACAATTATTAAAAAACTACAAATAAATTATGATTATGTTTATAAATAATATAGTTCTCAAAATATTATCTTAATTCGAACATATACTCTATATAACCCTAATATGTAAAATATTATAGTTATTAAAAACCTGACTGTGAATTATTAGAATTTTCTTGAAATTAAAAACTATAATGGTCATTATAACGTTGAAATGGACATAATATATAATGTAATTGTGTTTGGTAAATGTATAGGAGAATATTACTCAGAAAAGAAGATTCAATTGTTTGATATACATATCATAGAATTTACCATTTCTTTTTTAACTTTAATTAAATGATTTACTCATTCCCGTGGTAATAAAAACTAATATTGTTATTATTCATAGTGACCAAAAATTACAAGCAATGTTTTACGAAAATATAAACTACTGAAGAAAATTTAAACCATTAATAAAAATTAATAATTTATAAGTGGAATAATTTAATTTAAAATTTATCAGTTAAAAAACAAAGAAAAATAGTTTTTCTGATAAAATCCTTTTAATGTTTACAAATATTTTTCTGAAAAATTAAACTGTTAAATTGATAAAACATATATTAATTTGATTATTAGTAATATAATATAATTATTTGTCATTATTATACTATATTAATAAAATTTCTTCTAAAAATTTTGTATTAAAAATATAGTTATTGATAAAAAAAATATTTAATACTATTAAATGGAATATGCTTATTTTTTAAAAAAATCCAACAATTTACCATCGAATAGTTTTTTATTTTTATTTTTCAAAATATATTGATCTATAAGAAAATATGTACATTCCATGTTTTATTTATAATATTTTCTCAATAACAATAATTTTTAAGAAAACAAATTGGTGATGCATAGAATGACAACCAAAAATTGAGTACTTATTTCATAATCATTATTCAATGCCATTGTATAGATTTTTTAATATATATATATATATAATAAATAAGCTAAAACTATTAACTCACTCTAATATTTCTACTCATTTATAACAATCATATTTATATAACATATCATGGTTTGTTAAAACATGTTGGTGCATGTTTTGTATGTTATCAAACATAGTGTTATTTTAAAATGATAATGTTAAGTGCATAACAAAATATAAAGGATATTAAATATATTTAAAAGGAATTATATCGTTAAATTTTTTTTGTACCATCACATTCGCCTTCAATAAATTGTTTACTCACAATTTTACCTTTTTCATAAAAGTCACAACTTTGACTTTTGAAAATTCCAATATATAAATCCAAATCCTAAAAAGTGTTAAATTAATATCCTATTAAGAAGTAGGAAATTAATATATTAAGGTAATAAAAAACTATTATTTTGAAGAGGATAACATGGGGGATGTGAAAAATTGACATTAATGGAAATAATTTACACCCAAGATTAACAAAGAGTGATAGAGATTTTGGTCATGAGAACATTATACCAAATAACCATAAATCTATGATAGGTTAAAAGTACATTAATTTTCACTAATATTAGTAATTCTATAATTTTTTCTACTTATTTTTTTCCTAAAGTCGAGGGATAATTTAATTATTTAGATTAATCCCCTAAGAATGAAACATTATTCTTTCCATGTCATAACCTTAATCTCATCATTTTCTTATTCCTCAAAATTTTTCCACTTTCTATTTTATAATGTAAGTGAATATATAATATGATTGTTTCATTTAGAAATTAAATTGAATTAATCAAAATATATAATTCAATCATTTAGTCTCTAAATATTTCTCATTTTCAAAATTGTTATCACCAGTTATCCAATATGATAAATCATAGTTAACTAAAAAAATATTATCCAATGGTCATGGTAATCTATTACATTTAGAGTTATCAAGATGGATCATCCAAAATTAATATTTCCCAATTCAATGTCCAAAAATACAGAAAGAATATCAATAAATTTCCAAAATCAACTTAACATTAGATTCGCAAACAATATAAGGTAGCTCTTAATATCTGATACCAAATGTAACACCTAGTCAATTTTCTGTCTGGTATGTTTTAACCTTCGATTCAAATTTCCTTTTTTACATTATTTTAGTAATTTAGATAATGAATAGAGATGATACATGTAATGTTGAAGTGAGTGATTTGTTTTAAATTTATAAATAAAACCTATATTTTTTCTAGTTCGATGGGAAATTAAATGATGTTAAATGGGACTAAAAAATTTGTAATTGACGCCAGATAAAACCTATAAACTAGATGCACAACATGGGAATTTTACAAACCATGTAAAGTGTACAAAACATTTAATTAAAAAATATTTAATTTTCTAGTTAAAGTGTTTCATTTTTTCACGTAAATAATACTTGAGGTTTATAGAACATGTAATGGGATTATAATCCATTTAAACTCCCAATTGTTGGATTTATGAATGTGGTTAGGGTAAAATTATTAATTCATTATTTTTTAATTTCATCCTCTCAACCTAGATGATATTAATTAGTGATTTTGTGTTACTCCCTCTTATATGGATCACTTCGTTTAGTTATTGATCACCATTGTGGTTGGATTACTTACTTCTAGGTACATAATTTGTCTTGTTCTTTTTTTTGTTGTACCTGTATTTTGCCTAAAATTTGTGATCTTATAGTTTTTTCTAGCTATTTATTTTATTTTCATGGTGTTCCATGGATTCTAGAAGTCTTGCTTATGGTTTCTGATAACCATTTCCATATGAACCGATTATTATATCATATTGAGGTAGGTGTTTCTATAAAATGTGCTAAGGAAATTAATTTAAAAACATCGTTGATAAATTCAATTGGATTATTAATTTACATTAAATGATAATTTTTTTCAAATAATTTATTTGAATGGAATTTTTTTAAAGGGGGTTTTCTTTGAAAAAGGATTAAAATTTTTTAAGTGGGTTCTCAAACTCATAAGGTGATTTGTTTACCTTTCGATGTTTTTTTATAAAATTGTGTGGATGGTTTTGAAAATTTATTGGAAAATTCCACATTGGGATGCTTTGGTCCGTTGGGATAGAGAGTTTGGTGGCCTTTGTTTCTGTTTCACTAGTATCAGGAAACCATCTATGATATTGACTAGTATGAATTGATATTTTTTAGATCTAATTTTATTCCTATTTTGGATTTGTAGTGTATTTCACTAAGTGTTACAAAGGCAAAATCCCATACGTGAGTCAATTTTTAATTTAAGATTTTATCACGTGATTTTTTTCATATTTTATTTTTCACATATTTTTATACCATGTTGTATCCCATATATTTTCATGATAAATTGTTTCATTGATAAGTGGTTACCAGTTTACCTACTGAATCATGGATATTTGTTAGTGTTTTATCAATTTTATTTTTCATTTTAGGGTTTGGTAAAATGATCATATTTTATGAAATCCACTAGGGAAAAGTTAGAATTATTTATAAATGGTTTGGATTTATAAAAATTCATTGTAAAAATATTTTGTTTTAAACTATATAATTACTTAAATCATGATATTGGACCATGTATAAAAACATTGGTAGTATCCTAATGGGATTTGGAACACACCTAAATTATGAGTTTTTGAATATTTATTTCTTGTATTGCATGATTCAGTTAAAGGGAAGAATATATTATAGAATTTTGGATTCTATTGTTGTTATTACGTTTAGTTTTGTTTTGTCCAAAAGTAACAACTGGTCATGTGGGGAATTGATTTATTTTCTTATTTATCATGTTTTGTCTTGGTTTTTAAGTATTTTGTGGTATCACCATTTTTTATTCTATGTAAAAGATTTTGTGTGCCTTTTTTTTCTAATATTCAGTGTTGGATTCTATTTTTAATTTTTTACCTCTATCACATTACATTCATGTTCATGTTGATTTCTAGTTAACGAGAGTTGGCTTTTAAAAATTTGGAATCAAAGGGATCCTCAATATTATGTTTATAAACACTTCCTAAGATTAGTCCTTTATCTTTAGTAGATAATAGTTTAGACAATTGGAATTCATATTGTAACTTTAGAAAAGGTGATAGGCCATCAAATTTCAATGTCTAAAACTGAGTCACCATGTGTGGTCAAGGACTTTTACCAAGTTTGATACATGGATTATGGGGTCATTTAAATGAACTATATGGAATGCTTATTTTTATTTAACTATTCCTTTCGAAGTGAGTTTTTTATAGTTTTGTTCTGGCCTAAAATTCTTAATGCATTAATGATTTTTAATCATTACAATATTTTGGTACTACGATTTTGGAATTTTCCCATGAATGATTGGTTATTTTGTTTTGATACAATGTTCCTTTGGGAAGAGAAATTTAAAGTCCCTGAGAAGATTTTCTGGGGAATATTTCATAGGTGAATCCGTGAGTATACCTTAATTTGGATGAAGGCTGTATCTGTACTATTATGATCATTGTTCAAGCTGGTGTTAGGAACCAAGGACATGTAGTAAATCATGATTTGTAATTTACAATGTAGAATTAACCCTTCTATTGATGTCACAATGGACCCCATGTATATGGGGAGTGGATTGATTTGATAGAGAGGATCATCATGTTTTTTAAGGCTCCAAAAGACACCATAGTGGGGTTTTCCACGTATACACTTAAGGGATCATGAAATAAATGATGGGAAGTTATTCAATATGTTATGTTGTATGAGGATATCACCTGATTTTATATCTAGAAAATATTTAAACATTTGTTTTCTCTAGATACATTTCATGTTGACGTTTACCAGGACTTTCTAACCATAGTATTGGTGGAGCATTCCTCACTATAGTATTGAATCTGTATTGATGATTTAGTGCATCTAAGATCATATTATGTCACTAATTGAAACATATAGTCTTTTAGGATTAATTTTGGACTGATTCATAGTATTTTTCCAATTTTTTTACTAATTGTCCTTATGAAAATTTTGGAGGTAGTAAACAAGGTATTTTTATATGGGGCAGACATATCTAAGAGGACAGGTTTGGGAGGAGATCTAGTAAGTTTAGAAGCTTGCTAGGTTATACCATCATTAAAAAAACAAGCATGTGAGTGGTCAATTTTCTATAAGACAAGTATTAAGGGTGATAACAGGGAATCAATTGGTAAATTCAACCTATTTGGAAGGTGAGGTCTTACAATGACTGACTATGTGGAGGCTCTAAAGACTTATCATATTTTTGGATGATCTGGCCATCTATAATGATTTTGTAAAAAAATAACTCTGTATATTTGGGAAGACGGAATTCTTACCAAGGGTTATATGGTTTATGTAGGTGTTTCCAAGGGTAGTTGATCAAATCCATAGGATAAGCGAAATGATCATGTGGCTAAGACTAGATGACTTTATTCAGTAGAGTATGTACTAGAAGAATCTGATGTAGGACCAACTACTGTTACATGTCTTGTATTTATCCCATATTCTATTGTTCTTTCTCTCTTTGATATGTGTTTTTATCATTCTATTATATCATTAATTATAATTTAAGTTTTGGGAATTTATTCTGAACATATTCTATTCTTATTATATCTTCCCACATCATTTAGAAATAATTACAAACAAAGATTTTGATGTCGCTAATTTTTGGTGATTATGGATGACTATAAGATTTAATGGGACTTCTTATTTCTTGATCATTCAATAATTGACCTTATTATCAACATAGATTGTACGATCAATGTTATATACCATATAGACAATTATCATCATCAATTTCAGTTCTTATCTTTTAATGGTGTAACTCTTGGTTTTCAGGGTTAGTGGGACTCTAGATCTAGAAGGGTCAGGCATGTTGTTATCCTTGATAGTAAAATATCATTCCAGTTGTTAGAGATGTTGCTTTATGTATGGGACACCTTCATGGGTTATCAACTTCATAAAATTCTGTGTGACGACCGTGATGTCTTTCTATAATATTTTTTCAAGTTTTCCACTAGAAAAAGTTGTAATACTTATCATTGACTTACACCCTAGTTTGTTTCCAGTTTCTATTCTATCTTACCTTATAGAACATTTTGAGTTGGGGAAATGTATGGCGCAACTTGAGTAAATTGTTACTAAAGGGTCTATTAATCATATAAATTTACCATGGTTTCACCTATTCACTTTTCTATAGAAGAATACATGGCCCTCATACAATGTATTTCTTATTTAATTATGAATCTAGTGATCCTTAAGAAAAATATACACTTATCCAAGAATTGATGAACTTGTGGATTATATTATAGGGGATAATTTGTTTATTAAGATTATACTATTTTCTGAATATCACCAGTTGGGAATTTGTTGTTTTGATATACATTAGGAAGCATTTAGGACTCAATATAATAATTTCACGTTTCTATTTATTACATTATGTATCAATAATTATCATTTAGTAATTATTGATTTGATGTACTTGATAATTAATTGGTTCTATGATATTTATTTGGAGTGTTCAGGGATGATAATTTGGTGTACACCATCTCAGAGGATGAGCATATAGACCATTTGGATATCATTTTTCAAAACATGAAATTAAATCATCTAATTGGCAGTCTATACAAATTATATTTTTCAATTTGGAAGGTGAACATTCTAGGGTATGTGATATCTTATAATATTATCTTAGTTGGTAATGAAAATCAATTCACAATTAACATCTAAGAGAAGCCCAGAATGTGTTTTAGATCTGACGATTCTTGGTTATGACATGTTTCTACAGATAGTCTGATAAAGATTTCTCTCAGAAATATTCTTCTATGAATTATATGACCCATACTGGTTTAAATATTGGATTGAAATAATCATGTTAGAAATATTTTATGGATTTTAAGGATTGGTTGACTTTAATAAACTATAGATTCTTTTGGAACTAGGGTTGGTTTACGAAGTTTTTTGTGATGCTTTTTTTACGAGTTAGGGATATGTCATGAAGAATGGGAAATATTTAGTGTCTTATAGACCACTCTAGTAAGGTAATTATTATAATAACTATGATACCCTATATATTTAGTTTGGATATATATTTCATTCACCTAAAATGTGGCATCAATGTCTCCTTGGGGAGTGGTTCATGATTTATTCTGATAAAAAAATGAGAATATATTTTTACATAGAAGGATCTGAATTTTCGATAGAGATATAGGGTGGAGTTTCTATATCCTTTTGATATTGATAGTGATTATACCCATAGAAAAGAAAATGTTTTAGTCAATTAATTGATGATAAAATTATTTAAACAACATGTGAAGGAATCCGTTGACTAGTGATCATTGATATGTTTTTTACTCATATGGTCGTGGCAGTGGAAGAGGTTGGTGGAAAAGGGTTATTTGAATACATGAAATCTTACCCATATTTTGATGATATAGTATGTATTCAGCAAGTGACAGACACAAGTGTTAACACATTAGTCGGATATGTTAGGGTGGGGATACATTGGGTGAGTGGTCTCGGTCCCCCCCATTAAGTATTTTTTTCGTAGTACTATGTTTGTTCTCTTTTTCATCATATAGGGGTTGTGATAATTTAGATAACATTACAATTGGTCCATGCACCTTGGGTCTTCCATGATGTATCATGAATTCTGGGATTGATATTGGTTGAATGTGATGATACATTAGATAAAAAATATTTTTTATGGTGCTTTACTTATTATATAATTAAGGTGAAGCTTTTGAAACCTATAGTTTTGTTGTAACCAATAACCATTCATGTATTGAATTTGGATGAGATTTTCATGTATTACATGATTACCCTTCCACATATTCCTAAAGGGAAGTATGTGATTTGGGTGTTCATTAACTAATTAATTAAATAAGAACATTTCCATTATAAAATATAGATAATGAAAGTTTAAAATCATGGAGAATATTATGTTTATGATATTATGATATTTCATGGGGAAGACTATGTAGTTTTTTTATATAAAGGATCCACGGTTCACATTATGGTTTTGAAAATTTTTCGATGGTGATGTGTTCTTAGATTAAATTAATGATAGGTTATCACATGATGATGAATGGTCAGATCAGGAGTGAAATTTTGATTCAATATTATATTCTATGGCCCTGTATGCTGATTTATGGGAATCTTTGAAGAAGAATTTTAATTTTTTAAGGTATCCAACACCCATAGTTATCATTATTAATAGATATGGTACCCTTTAATTTTTGTATAGGCAACCAATTAGATATCCATTATGTAGGGAATACTTAAGAGTGGTGTCCACTTTTAGGACGATTGTGGTTTGGGCGATGATGATGATGGTGAAGATGATCTAGTAGGGTATGATCACTTCCCATAGTCATCATAAATAATATGTGTACCACTAGAATGAGATTTTTATGTATGAGGTTGTTGATCTGGTCCTCCATAGTGTTTCACCTCAATAGAGAAATTGCCCTTGGGTATGCAGGGTATGTTGGCACTAAGGCTTGTGGGCGCCTTTGAGATCATTAGACAACTAGGGATAATGGCATGTTGGTTTCACTTGCTGTGTGTTTTCACAGTTATCCATGAAGAGTTTCATATTTCTTAGTAGAGGAGGTACATAACAAACCTTCATATGTGATTTGATGGGTGGATGTTGATAATGATATTGATATCCATTTAGTTGGGTAGATAGATCATATTTAGGATTGCTAGGATAAAAAAAACAACATGGAAAAATGATTCACCATGTCTGGGCACTATAGTAGTGTGAAAACGATAGCCACAATATGTGGGAGTGGGATTTATTTTTTATGCAACCATGTACATAACTATTTATGAATCAAATGTCATCAAAAAATTATGGGGTAAATGATTATAGATGAGAGATTATTTTTATTTTCCATGTATAATTTTACCATTTTTTTCGTTATACTATTTTTTTGTCTGAGTAATGAAAAAAATCAATTGGGAAGATATCTTTTAT
The DNA here is from genome assembly GCA_963277665.1 of Viscum album. NCBI lineage: Eukaryota > Viridiplantae > Streptophyta > Magnoliopsida > Santalales > Viscaceae > Viscum > Viscum album. Next base: position 1,595,462,626 of record OY728146.1, on the reverse strand, counting down.
GGTGAAGTTAGGTATGTTTTTAATTTTAACATAAAATATTCAATTTTTATTGTTCATTGGAAATTAATCTTGTGTAATGGGAGTATAGAAAATTTGATGACTAAAATTAAAAAATGAAAGAATGGATTCACAAATTGATATTTTTACACACTATATGTAGGGTATATGAATTTCAATGAAAACATATTGGGGTTTTAATAAAATGTGATCGGTTTTTTGGTGTATATAAAACGTGAGAATAAGAAGATGTGTAATTGGTATACATGATGTTTAAAATTATAAGGTTTTGTTTTAATAATTCATTTCATCTGAAATAGATACTTCATGCTTATATTATTCCATTCACTTGACCTATATGCTCTTTCATGGTTGTTTTTGGTGACTCCATCCTACTCATTTTAATAAATTTAGTGATTGATCAAAATGTTATTGGATTTATTCACTCTATTTTTTCAATCCTACCGATTCACCTTGGGATTTGGTTTAGGATGTGGATTGGATGAGAATTGTGATAAGAAATTGTTTTATAATGATCCTTTCAAGATTATTGGGTTACCTTGGATTTTAGAGGCTGTCCTCTTGGTTTCTAGTCACCATTATTCATTGATTATTGGTTTGTACCATGTTTACTTGGGTGTTTCAATTTAATGGTCTAATTTGATGAATTTAATTATATTAAAGATACAGATAATTTTTGTTTTATTTGAATTTATGTGATAAATGGTTTGATATTATTTAATAGAAAGGAATATGTTTTCAGAAATGGGTACTTATTTGAAAATTGATTTTTGTGATTTGGAAGTGGGTTTTCAAGATATAAAGATTATTTTCGTACCATTGAAGTTTTATTTTTAAAATTATTAGAATAGATTGAAAATGTATTGAACTATTGAACATTGGAAACCTTGGGTGCATCAGGAAAGAGACACGAGTAGCCTTTCTATGTGTAGAACCTATAAGAGGTAATCTTTTGTGATATAGACTAGAAGGAATCAATATCAATTGGATCAAATTTTATGCATGTTTAATACATTTAATGTATTGAATTATGTTCCACATATGGTAGATCCATTGTGGGTGTCTCTTTTTCATATCTGGTAATATATGGAAATATTTTTTATTATGAATTGCTTCACACATGTTTGTATATGAGGTTTTATCACATAGCATCACATGATATATTGTTTCATGAATACATGATTACCCATTTACCTCTTTCATTGTGGATATGATTTCTTATTTTATCAAATGTACATGAAATATATTTGGCTCATGAATATGAAATGTTTTTATAAAAACCAATGTAGATAAAGTGAATTTTTTTATAAATTGTTTTCATTAATATAAATTATTTGTAAAAACATGTTGTTTTATAAGCTATAATTTTTTCATTTTATATGTTTGACCATGTATTGAAACAATGTTTGTATCATATTGGTCTTAGGATCACACCCTAATTATTTAGATTTGAATTTTTAAATTTTTTAATTTCTTGATAAATATAAATGGAATAGAATCATTTAGTATGTTATGTTATCTTATTATTGTTTCCTTTGGTTCAGGTTAGTCTTGAGATTACTATTCACCACTTGGGGACTTGAAGTACATTTCATATTATCAAATTTTAGGTTGTGATTTATCTATTTTGTGGTATATATTTTGTTTCTACATTATACTTTAGTTTCATGTCATGTTATTCTTATATTTTGAACTATTATAAGTTTTTATTGTTTTACATATATCATGTGATGAGCCAGTTTGGATGGATTTTCTATTTGAACCATGTTACTTAATTACTTAAAATTTGTCAATACCTTGATCTAGTTAAATACATAATGAATACAAGAAATCTTCCGAAAATGAAATCTCAGGTTGTCCAATATATTCCTTAAATACCAATATGTATTAAAATCCACTAGAGATAAAATAAACCATCAAATCACTCAAAAATTTCATTGTCACCAGTAAAATCCCATATGAAACTATTTATCATTTTTATCTCAGAGTGCATAACATATTAATGGTTATCCCTCAATCATGTATTTTTTCTCAAAAATATCAACTTTGCATTGAATCACTTATTCTGGTCCTTGGTTCCATTCACCATATGTTCCCTAATCCTTAATAAAATAGTACTACAATATAATCATTTTACATTTTATAATTATTATAAGATGAATTTCATTATTAAAATAGATATATAATATAATTATGGAATTTAAGGATAATAAAATTTATCATTCCTCTTCGTTTTTATGTCAATTAAATATATTATTTATATTAATAATTAATACATCCATCAGTTATATTCCATTTTTAGTTCCTTCAAATAAAAAAATTTAATGATTATGCGTATATCCTTTATGATTATATTATTGAAATTTCCCCATGTACATTTATTTACACAATTCTCATACATTCCACATTTAAAACATTCAACAATTGATAATACCTCAGGGCGATCATTATTATTATCCATTACGTGAACCATAATTTTAATTTTTCACATATAAATTAATTTTTTCTGTGATAATATTCCACACATAAAACATTTTCCAGTTCAATTTTTAGTCTCTCATGGTTGTCTCTTTCTTGATTTCTTACATAAAGTAAATAACGTCTTCTTTCATACATAGTCTCCGTGTATCAAGATATTAGTTGAATCCATCCTTCTCTTCTTTTGTTTGACTGTGATTTTGTTATAGTGTATGTTTTTAATCATATATGTTGATAACTAATTAGGTATAATCATAATATCCTTTACCCTAGTAATCATACCACCTTATTTCTCATAGACACATTTTCTATCACATCTAATGTTAACACAATACCCTCTAGTTCCATCTATATACTAATTCCAAAATTTTCATCATGATAAACAATAATCATTATGTAAAGAGAAATTCCTGAATAAACATTTATAAAATGTCTAAATCATTTAAGATTATTATAAATATATGAAAAAATATGATTATGTTAGGTTATTCATGGACATCATCTATTTAAATATTTTCTGAAGGTTGATAAATGAAATTCTAATTAACCCAATCATATACTAAATGTTTGTTAGACCAAGCATGCAGTAAGGATAATTGATTTTTACCATCTAATACTTGAGTCTGGTAGGGCATGCCTTTTTTACAGTCATTTTCCCATGGAATATAAATTCCAGAAACAAGTTGTCATTTAGTATTTAGACAAGGTTGTATTGCAAAGAAGAACCACATATTCTCTATCTTAATAAAGAAAATTTAGATGTTCTATAATTTTTCTCAATGTATATCATTGGGTTATTGCCACTAATAATTGTTTTTCTAAAAATAGTGTCGAGGTATTGTACTTAATTTACTCCAATACCAACTCTAATGACTCAATTTCATTAAGCAAAAAGATAATGGTCATTTAAATACATTGGCATTAGATTTCAGGATTTACATCCAAGAGGAATTAATTATTTATTTTTAATGTTAAAATAGATAAGTTCTTCAGTTTAAAATTTCAATTAAAAACTTAAAATAAGAGACATCGTATTTTTAGAGCACACAATTATTCCCTTTATCATATCCTTATACATTAATCACAAGTCACTTCCTAGTATCCAAGTAAAAGGAAGAATATGAAAGAGGGGAGCTCTAATGCACAATAATTGTATGCATATAATGTATTATATAAGGAATAAATAATAAATAATCAATATTTCAATGTAAATAACCTAATACATATTCCATTTAATCAATAACTTGAGCATTAAAATGATATTAACAGATTAAATTATGATCAAATAATTTTGTATAAATAATTACATCATCTTGAATATTTATCACTGATATAATAAGATATAGAATTATCCAATTGGAATAATTAATTAAATTTTTATTGATGTAATGCGTAATCTCATACTTCTGAGCCATACATTCAGGGCCTCAACCAAGACCAAAGACAATATTTTTAAGTCATTGTTCTGGGACATCTAAATAAATGGGAATGATATCACCCAAAACCCAAGATCATTTGACTAATTATACTTAATGATGAATCAAGGGGATATAGTAGCCCTATACCATCACATAATAATTCATATACATTCATCATTTGAATAAATAATACAATTAAATAAACATGCCTTAACAAAATCAAGAATTGTCTATATTGGAAGAATATGTCATGTGGAATATCAATACATTCCCCAGTGAAACTGATTATAAACCACCAATATAAATTAGATGAATTATATCATTAGTATATATACTCAACATAAAATTAAAGGAATTATTTAAAAATATACTAAAAATGTATGTAATTTATTAATGAAATAATTCATGAAGAAAATAACATTTTTAGATTGAAAATAATTTATAAATCTATAATTTTTTTCAAAAATGAATGAATTTCAATAAAAATATACATTTTACACTAATAATTGAATATCTAGTTAATTTATTCTTCATGATTGTGGAAAAAATATTCAAGCTGAAAAATTTATAAAAATATTCCATTTAAACTTTTTCTAGAAAAGTAATAAATTTCTTTTTTTTTGGAAAATAATAAAAATATTCCATTAAAAAATATAAAATGTAAAAGGTGAAAAAATAATTGTAATTGATAATTTTAAATATTAATAACATTATTGATTTTTATAGAAAACATGTAAATTTAAGTGAAAATATTTTAGTTATGACATAAAAAACAGTCCGGAATAAGGATGAGGTTATGAAATAAGACCTTACCAAATGTGTATATTTTGAATAATAATCCCTAAAAAGTAATTATATAAAATGAAATTTCTAATATCATTTATATTAATATATTCATGATATAATATATCAAAGGGTGGATGATATACACAATAAGAATGAAATATGTTTTGAATATGGCATACATCTAATTGAGAATTAAATTTTTATTATAAAAAACCATATTGAGGATAAAGGGAGAAACCATGAAATCCACCACTTGAAGAGAAAAAAGAGCCATTGAATGATAGATTATTACTAATATAATTCATCTCCCTAAACATTTCCTAAGGGATTTTGGTGACCAGGGTTTTTGGTTCATTTAACAACAGATCATCAAACTGGAAGGCCAACATGTCACGTTTAGGGATATATTCCTCCTTGATAATCTTACCACAATTGAATCCCTAAATTATAATCATATAATTTTTTTCATTCTATGAATATTTATCCTTATTTAGTGTCACCATAAATGACCTCGACATTATGTTAGTGGCTTTACCTTTAAATGAATTGAGTTTTAAAACTTGATCAATCACTTATTCTTCTAAATCATAATCAATTCTAAGTATTGCTCGAACACCTCATCTAAATTATGTTTCTGAAAAGCACCTCCATTGGATGTCTTATTTTATTTGAATTTTCTTTCTCAAAATATTTTTCATTGGATATGTAATAAATGAGAAATCCTTACTCTCTCTACAAATCTCCTTCTAGTTCAGGTCACTCCCTGGACTCAGAGGTATCTCTACCAAACCCTCCACCTTAGTGTCACCTACACTAGACTCATTCCGATATATATCCAAATTGTATCTAACCAACTCTTCCCCAATCTCCTACACTAGTTCAAAATTACTACTACGTGAAATTTCAACAACGTTTCTACTTGGACTTGTCATTATCAAGTATATACCTCATGCTTACTTTCTCAAAGTGTTATACCCAATTGAATATTCCTGTTTAGGAAGAATGAGAGCCACTACAAATAATCATGTACTTTTGATAACAACAGAACACACCAACTTTGCATGTGATGTTCCCATATGGGTCTTAGAATCACAAGAAACTACCCATGATATCCCCATGTTACATTATTATCTATTACTACACTCTATTTCTACATATAAGGTTATCCAAAATCATGGGGATCATCAAAATAATTCCTTATCCATATAAAGATATCACTAACTCGGGTATTCAAATTCTGTGTTTCCTTTTGAATTTCATTTTCATTATAACTGCATCCATATATGCCTGATCAGAGGACCCAGTATCGTTGGATGTATGAGCCTTTGATCTGTTTGAAACCTCCAAACTGACCTGTAGATCCATCTTCCCAAGACAACATCTAAAAACCATTGACGAGTGACTTAATCTCATATAGGCTGAGCAGTAATCCACCAATTATTAAAAAACAATAGTTTCAAAATACTATATCTCTTCTCTTACGGTTATCGAATCAAAATTAGGAGGGGTTCTTTAGGAATCAATTTCCACACATTCATGAGAATTAATAGGTTGGAAAAGGGCTTCATTCCAACTATTAGATCACAAGAAGCTACCTACTAGGTTCTCTATCATAAAAAAAGTGTTGGAATCTTGAATGGAAAATAGATACTAATAAAGATTAACTAAATGGTAACTGACAACGATTGACACTTCATGTGGTATTTTTAAGTCCATCAGGACATAAAAATTCGAGATGTGATGAAACTATTTGGAGTGAATGCCCAATATTTTGTTAGATCTTTATATGAAGTGAATCGAATAATAATGTTATTCCTGTCAAGTATCCCTAAATAGCTCACTCTGAAAAATCCCAAGAACTGACTATGAATCAATCGATAGAATCTTCTTAAGGATCATGTTTCGAGAAATGTGAAATTAATGTTCGTTTCAGGAGAGATGAAGCACTATAGAACTCTGCGATTTAGAATAGGAAGTTAGGGAAGTTTTTGAATAAATATAGAACCTTAGGGCATAGAGATATTTGATGGAATGGAGGGGGGAAATCGGTAATGGAAAAGGGGAAAAGGAGGGTGAAATATCCTTTTAGAAAAAATGTCCCTCCATTGTTGGGGTGGGGATTTGTTCGATGGTAACTTCCATCACAGAGTAGGGGACGAACCTAGGGTCCCCCTAGGGAGATATCCCCTGAGCTCCAATATGAAATATATTTGATGAAAGTAAAAGTGAGACGAGAAAATCGAACCTCAAGACCTATATTCTTCAAAATTTCATTTAACCTTATATTAATGAATATATTTTTATTATAACTAAATAAAACTATATATAATTTCATATATAAACCATTCATTAATATTTTTTACTAGTTTCTTAAATATCTATTTACTCTTACAATTATTTTTGGTGTTTACTGCTTTATTTTTCATGCATGTTTTCATTTCGTAGGTCTATTAGTTATAATTTTATTATGACCACAAGATATCAATAATATTATTCATGTTATAAATAACATATATATTCATTAATAAAATATATAAATTGAAACACTTATTTCACTATTTATAGAGACACTATGTCGTACATACACATGAAAAATGTTTTCATATTTTGATGGATAGAAGGAATTATTGTTAAATAATAAATAATTATTAATGAATCAATATTTTTTCATTTATATAATATATAAATATTATTTACATCTTTATAACAGTCCATGTAAAGTGGGTATGTAAAATGAACTACGTCGCTCCATGGAATGGGTAAACCATAAATATGCATGGTCAATTTTTTTCATTTTGTAGGATAAAAATGACATGAAATATGGTTCAACACTAATAATAACAAAATATAATTATATTTATGATACTAGAGTTATTAATATATTTTATGTAAAAAAATTAAAAAGAAGTATAAGAAAAAATGAACCTGAATGAGTTTGTAAATATGATTATATCTTCTTCAATGGAATCCCTTTAGATGTCCTATTATGGGACCAATGGTTTATATTCCAGAAGGGTCCAAACATAAATATCAAGGACAGGTATTTTAAATATCATAATTTTAATGTTTTTTTGGATCTATATAGCTCAAACAAGAGTAATTAAATGAACAAATTGGTCCCCATTCATAATTGGGTGGAGGGACATTCATTTAATTTAATAAAATATTAAATTACGTTAAATTTTTTCTAATGTATAAATTGATAGAAACTTTTATAATTTCGAAATAAGGTTTTTATAAGTATAAACTTTTGATCAAAAAAAAGATCAACATGTTTTGGATTTTTTAACCCTTATCTTTTATTTTTACCCCCCCCATAAACCCATTGGACAATTATCACATTATTTAGATATTCTACTCTCTAAGTGTCAATATTATTATAATAAAATACCAAAAGTCCCAACAATGGAAAATGGTAGATTTAATTATGAATGAAATTTTTTGGGTAAATATATGTTTTTTAATAATTTCGTTATCATTTAAAATGATATTTTTATTATAAAATATCAATATTGTCCATTTTTATAGCTATTCGTTACATTAACTTTAATAATATATAGAAAACACATATTTTTAAAATTTTGATATTATATAAATATTGTTTAATTTTAATCTATAAAATTATTGCATGACATTATTTATATGAAATTAAAATTCCTTTAATTTTATTAAATATCATTTATTTTATTTTTTCATTAATTGAATAAATACTAAGTCTTCGTTTGGTAATCATTTTTTATATTTATTTATTTAATAAAAATTAAAACAAAATTTTCCGAATGAGTATAAATATATTATATATAAATATATAATTTATAGTTGAAAATATAATTCAGATAATATTATATAATAAAGTATTATAGTTATTAAAAATGAGAGTGCGACATGTTTGAACATTTTTTCAAATAAATTTAATAGTGGTTGTATTATCATCCAAATTGCAAAAACATTATAAATAACAGAATATTTAAATACCATGGAAAATTTTCACTCATGTAGTAGAATTAATACAAGTTTTATGGTCATTCTATTGACCTTATCATTATATTATTAACTCAAATTACATTATTTTCCATATACCGTAACAATAGAAATTAATAATGTCACAATTCTTATTAAGAAAATTAAATAGGTATATTTCCTAAATATGGTTTTCCTAAATATAAATATTAAATCTTTTTTTGAAATTATAAAAAGATAAATTTATGAATTTAATATAAAATTAAACACGCAAAATGATACGAAAAAATATTTTTCCGAAAATGTCTTTTTTATTATAAACATGCAGTGATACCATATAAAACAATAAAATTGATTGTAATGAACTAAATTTAATTGTTATCAAAATAATTACACTAATTTTAGTATTATAATACTTTAAACTGTGATGGTATTTTTATAATTCTAGAAACAACTATACATTATTTAATAAATCGTATTATTTTTTACTATTAACTAGAAATTTAATCTTTTCAACAAAATCATAAAATTTTAACATATTATAATATTTTTATTCAAATTAAAAAAAGACATTAATTTTATAAAATAAAATAAATATAAATTCCATAATTTAAAGAAAATATTTTAATAATAAAAAATATTTTATAAGAAAATGTATTTCTCAAGAATAAAATTACTTTACTGAAAATTGTGTAATTAATTCAAAATATTTAATCAAGGATTTTTATTGAGTTTTTCACTTAAATATATATATCCTAATTTTTTTACACTATTCATACCCTCTAATTTAACATTTATGTTAAAATTGTAAAATTTAAATAATAAATCATGGTTTTTTGAATCATGGTGGTGTTTGTTATATACTCTATCAATTACCATATTATTTTGAAATCTTAGAGCTGTGTGAATCACATGAAATCAATGATATTATATTTATTTAAAAGGAAATACACCATCATATATTGGGGTGTAAAATCAAATCCAAAATATTTTAAAATTATATTGAATATTATAAAATTTTGGTTCCAGACACCACTTACCCACTAGTATGTTTCTCTAATGAACCAATGAATAATTTATTGAAACTATACTCTCCTTTATATAATCAAAAACATATCCACATAATATATATACCATGTAATGTCTTATCTGTGCATGTCTATAACCCAACCTACCCATACCAACTTAAGGTCAAATGTAATCATTGATACCTATCTAAAAGTACATCTATATATCCAAATCTCATCCATGCATCTCATTACATTAACAATAAGGTATACTGAACATGAAAGAAATTAGCATTTTGACCTGGTCATCCAATTAAAAACCAACAACATATTCTACATCATCCTCTCATCATTGTCCATTTATGATTTTGAAAACATATGTCCATAACATATTTTTTCATTTTTGGATGAGATAAGAAGGAAGAACGAGTTGTCATTAATCGATACCCCCCAAAAACTAGGATTTTTAAATACTTTATTCACACAAAACATCGTGTACCAATTAATGTAATCTGAATCGAGTGTGTTGAAAATATAAAAAGAAAAGGGAAAATATAATTTAAATTATAATTATATATATGTAGTTAATAGAATGATCCCGTGAAACCACACAACCACACCCATAAAAACCTAATCCCTATAACAAGCGCACAACAAACATTTCTTCCAATTACTAAACCAAATAACCATCCCAATGACCCATGAAATAGTACAACACATGAATTCACAATTTGAATTTTTATATCATTTCATATTTTTTTATTTATGATTTAATATAAAAATTATATATATTATAAAATTTTATTAATTATTTAATAAAAATGAATTTTTTATTAACCATATCAAATAAAAACTATATCTATTCATTTCATAGACTGTTAATTTCATATACCAGAACCACATATTCATTTCTAACACACATCCATTACCACATATTTTATTTCCTTACACATTTTATAATAATTGTAAAACTATAATACCTCCCCTACCCCACATAAATAGCCACAAAATTGGACTCATCACATATTATGACAACAGAAATAAAAAAAAATATATTTTATACATTAAAATCCATACAACCACACACCAACTTATTAATGTCCCACTTGATAACAAAAGACAATTCCAATCTCTAACCATGTGAATCATTAGTCATTAACCTCCTCACCCACCACAAAATCATATAAACCACAAATTTATACCAAAATACATAAATCAACCAATTATAGTATTAACTACTAAAAAAATATTCAACTTAAATTATGCCTTCACAATAATTTAACATCACTTATATATGAATAAATATAAAATTACATATTTCACAAAATATTTAATTTACTTTTTTTTAGTGATTAATATATTATGAAATGTGATTCTAGTAGTAAATTTTTTGAGATATCACAAAAATGACAATTGATACAAACATTCATAGAATAATTCACAAGAAATCAATAAATCATATATGGAATAAAAAAGTACAACATTTATCTATATGTGACTCACCCATTCCCATATACATGATTATTTATAGTTTCTATATATTCATAAATTTAATTATTAACATCAAATAATTATATAAAAATGTTTATTTTTTTATGAAAAAACTAGGAATGTTTTCAAATATCATCCATGATATGTATCTTTATTGGATTAAAGCAATAATAATTAGAGAATATTGGATCATCCTCTTCCATGATCAATGGATCCTGCCTTAGAATCTGACCATAATATACAACAATATATATTATGAAAATACTGACAGAAACTATATAATCCCCATTACTATTACCTCACATAGGTAAAGGAAATTATGATATGGAGAAGTAAAAGAAGATAAAAACAATTGATATATGAAGTGTTTATGACATATTTTATGTTCTTAGATTCGCAATACGTTGAATAAGGGGAAACAAAAAACAGATAGAGTATAAAAGGGATTGAGAAAAAAGTATTAGAAACTACAATAAAGGGAAAAAAACTAAAATATTTTTCTTATGTGTCTAATGATGATGATATAAATATAAATTCATATAATCATAATTTTAAAAAGGATGAATGTGAGTATATCTGTATTATTGGTGGATGATTTCTTTTAATGAAATGAAATGTATCTTTCATGGCTGAAATAATAGAAAATATATCCTTAAAGTTAATTAACATGATTTCAAGGGATAATAAAAGTGAGAAATATTGGATTAGTGAAGAAAAATTCAATTTGTGGGACTATTAAAACAACTTTATGGGTGGCTCAGTTGAAAAATTTAAATTAATTGAAAACATGTACGATAAATATTGTTTTTAGGAGGTGATAATTAAAGATCATTTATAATGATTATTATGATGATACACAAATTAATTAGTATGTATTTTAATTTAATACATTAATACTCAATATGATGTTTATAGGAAGCCTCCCTCTCCTTTTGATGTGTGTATTTTTTAATGATTCAGGATTTTATGGGTTATATGATTGACGGAAAATATGCATTCTATGTTAATTTTATAGAATATACATATATACTATGTTTTCATTTAATGAAGATTATTATATTGAGAATAGATATAAAAAATTATTATGAGGATTAAATACCATGGATGTTAAAAAAGATATATATTTTTATTAGTTTTATCTTTAGTGAAGCAAGATTCAAAATAAATTTCATTATATATGTTTTAACAGTGAAGTGAAATTTGAGTGAAAGTCCCATTATGATAAATGATTGATATAAAATATATAGTATTAGGTATAAAATAAATTCCTAGTTATTTATTCTAGCATGATGAATTACAGATGCTACAAACTATGGTTCGGTGTAAAACTTATGCCAAAAAACATATCTATGTTTTCTGAATGATATATATTTCATTTAAAAAAAATTATTAATGGTATCATAACTAAAATTTTTTCATTACATTATTGAATAATAACATTGAAAACATATTATAGTAGTTTTTATAATCATTGACAAATATTATATATATATATATATATATATTTAGACTATAAATTTAGTAAAATTAGATTATTTTTTGTTATGATATTAACTGTATACTTAAAATAATGTAATAATTAATAATAATAACATTTGGTAATATGTGCTTTAATTATTATATAGGTATTTAAAATTCCTATGAATATTTTATGATCATTGATATAAATTGATATTATTTTTTTCATTTAAAAGTTTCAATAATCGATTGAACATATGGTATGTCCCAAAATATTTTCCTTTACTACGTATGTATTAAAAACATTGTGTTATTATGATTAAGATAAAATGTATATTTTTATCAACGGATTTAAATTTTTAAATTTAGAAATATATTATGGAAGGATTAGAGTGATATATTTAACATTGAAGTTATTATCAAAGACTCATTTTCCCTATACTAATTGATTACTTAGCAGTCCTAGAGGATATTTTATGGATTTTTTTCAATTTGTAATATCACTCCCAAAAGTTTTTAGAATAATTATATAGGAGGTGTATGTTATAATGAACTATGAATAATTTAATTTCAATGAATCAAATAAAATAAGAATATGTGATACATCAAGTGATCTGAATATATATATATATAAAGGGTTGTAATATTCTCTTGTATTATTTAATTGTTCTAGATATGAAAAAATATCGATTTCACTTGAAAATTATGGTGAAAATGGTTGTTTCCAATGAAATAGTAATGATGGTATTGATACCGTAATACCATTATAAATTGGTAGGAAATGGATCTTTACATTTAATTAATAATAGTTTAGGAAATGAATACCATAAAATATAAAGGTTTGGAGGGTCATGGATTTAAATAAAATTTAAAGATTTTAACTTTATCGATTATAGTTTATAGATTTTTATTATGCATTATTATTAAAATTCAATTTGGGTCTCTTGAAAAAAAAAAGTTCTATGATTGATTTATTGAAAATAAAGAAGTTATTCTATGATGAATATATTTAGTAGATTTAATTTCGGTTTCTTCTCAATCATTGAAAACTATATTTAATGAAAAAAATATTATATGAGTATACATAGTTGTAAATGATAGTAGATTTTTAAGTATTGGTAAAGATTGAATCAAATATCCTAGAGATTCATAGTGATTCCATTATATCTCTTTATATTATGTTTTATTTTTTTGAAGGTGGGTATTGAGGTGGAATCTATAATCTAAAACCAAAGGGCATTTATTGACGTTTATTTTTTTAACTGAATGATAATCTATCGTAAAAAATAATTGATACATGAATGACATTTTTTGGATATAATGTTATGAAGTTTGGTGGAAGATAATTTTGTCACACAATTCATCATTCTTTGGTGAATTTAACAATTCCAAAAGGACATGAAATAGGAACACCAATATCTCAATACACATTATATCACAATTTATTAACCAAAGGTATAAAAATTAAAATATTTGACGAACAAGATTCTATGTGTTTTTGAAAAATTAGTTACATAGCATAGTAACATGAACAATGATAAAATGATTTTATAACTCATTAACAGGCTGCCAAAATTATTTTATCATTTAAAATCGCATGGGATAACATTAGGACATATATAATAATGGGGTCTGATATTTATCCACATGATGGAATATAAAAAGAAACAAATTAAGGAACTAATACATGTGTGTCAATATATATATCAATATAACATAATAGGGGTGAGAATCGTAAACGTGAACATTGAATGATGATAAAATAATTTAACATAATGGAGATATAGGAATGTCTAAACAATATAAAACATGAAATTATTAACATAATTCATGGATTACCAAAAAAAATTAAGCATTGTGTTTTTAGGATAACCCCCGATAAATAATAGATGATTTCTCAATAGATAAAAACATCACCAAATTCATTAGGGGGTATATAAATCTTTTCCCACTCATCATATTCATATTATTTACAAGCAAAAAAGTGCCACATTGATTAAAAATATATAAATATTTATTGTCACATTCAATCCCATGATTATGTATTTTGGGATATATACATGTAATTTCTAAATAAATTATGGTTATTTACACATAGTTCAAACCCTTGAGTTAATAGTTGGATGAGTATTCACTTAAAAAAAATATTTTGAACGGAAAAAATCAGAGGATAATTTTGATCGAGTAACACGATATATATAATTTAATGAAATGTTATAATGAGACTGAATAAGGTTCTATCATCACTTTTAAATAATAAAGATATATATAGGGTTGTTTGAAAACATATCCCAATGTGAAAAATTGGTAAGCATATGATGTGATATAAATATGTTTCCTAAATAATTTGGAGAAGGAGAGGAACCCTAATCTTCAGAGGTTGATTCTATGATATTGTTACAAGATTCTTATAATCATTTAGTTACCATGGGAGGGATATAGAGTGGCATTGTAAGAGTAATATTCTGGTGAATAAGTTTTTAGGGAAGATGAATGGGAGGGTGGGTGGGTTTTATAGATAAAGTGAGTAGAATTTTTTATTAATTGAAAAAACATATGTTTTTGGACCGACATGATAATATTATATAAACAATAATCAATCACATCATTTTACCATGGTTTCATTAAAATAAGTGTGACATTTTTTAATATATTCACATTAATACTTCAAATAATTTAGTTATTGATATAAATGCGAGTCATGATAAATTAAGGGGGGATTTTTTTAAATATAGGCACTATATACTCTTTGGAAAATAGTATATGTGTTTCACTATATCAAAATCTATGTTTACCAAATTTTAAATTTAATCATTATAATGTAATAAAATATTTATATTAAAATTAAAGAAATCATATCGTGAGTGTCTTGATACATATCCCTTTATTACAATAGTAAATTCTGTAATGGTAAACTATATAGGGGTGATTTTTTATCTGGGTATTTTTGTGGCACCATGAGATTCTAATATATATATTTTACTTAGTTTAATCACATTGATTTTTTTTTTCATTTCACACAACACAATATATAACTATTTTTATAAGAAAATCTAAAAATTTGGCTTCGGTTATACACATAGCCATTTTAATCTTCCACTATATACTACACATTGATTAACATTCTGTATAACAGTTTCTATGTTTGTCTTTTGTTATAAATAATTCCTAATTCCTTTTATTTCTTTCATTACATGCACAACCGAGTTTTACCAAAATACAATATACAATAAAAGTTGATATTAAAATATTATTTTAGATACAACCAATCCTTTAGAATAGAAGTTATTAATAATATTATCTAAATTGTGAAAATATTATTTTCACATGTATATGAAATGAATCCCTTGGTTATCATTTACTTATGTGAATGAAATAAATAATTGAAAACAATGAAATTAATTTTATTAGAACAATATTTTTATATGTAAAAATATAATATTATCTCAATCATTTCAAAAAAACTTTATAATGGAACAGGGTCTTGGGGTCCATTACTTGGTGAAAATGTGATGTTTAGGTGATCGGGGTAGTCTGGGAAGCTATCACAGCTTCTCGGTGAATCTTAACCATAACTTTGGCATACCGATAGCTCGACCTACCGGTAGATCGGTCTACTGGTAGCAGGCCTACCTATAGCTCGACCTACCGATATCTCAGTCTACCGGTACCTCGGCGTTTCGGTAGCTCGGCCTATAGGTATATCGGTCTACCTTTAGCAGGCCTACCGGTAGCTCGGTCTACCCGTAGCTTGGCGTACCGGTAGCTCGGCCTACAGGTAGTCGTGGCCTACCGGTAGCTCGGCCTACCAGTAGCTCGGACTAATGGTAGCTTGGCCTACCAGTAGTCACGACTTACTAGTGGCCCAGTCTAACGGTAGATTTGGCCAACCTGTATCTTGGCCTATCGGTAGCCTCGGCTTACAGGTGGCTCGGCCTACCGGTATACCTAGCCTTCTGGTGACAATGAGTTTTCTCAATGGCTCCTCCTTTTTGCACAAATTTGATTTTAAGCTGTGTTTTGACCCCTTTAAATAAATTAATGTCGTTTAATTAAATATTGGTGAGGTGTGAGTCCGTTTTAACCACCCCAAAAGGCGGGACCCTTTAATGACATGTGGGGTGTCCCCGCCGCATTGTCAACCCATTATCCCACTCCAAACACGATTTTGAGTATTTATTCTCTCTATATATCTTAACCAATCCAGGTGTGCTGTATCTCAGCCTTTATAACCTAAAGTCTTCTCCCTATGTTTCTTTTTCTTGATCACCCTGCGGTCGGAGTACCCTTCCTCCCGACGAGTTGTAACCTGGTGAAGTATTCCTTGATCGTGTTCCATGGAGCTCCTGCTATTCACGTGGGACTTAACATTGATCGTTGATCGGTTAGGTAGTGGTTTTACCTTCATCTATCCTTTCTGTGTATCTGGTGGGGTGGGTAAAGTACTTCTTCTGTAGAATTGGATGAACCAAACATAAATAGAGATAATAAACAGATTCTAAATAATGAAGGGGAGGGTTGTGATCGATGTTGCTGCTCTGTTTTTCTCCTCTTTCTTGATTAATGATTTTTGAATTGTGTGGGCTTATGCCTAATGAAAATCATGGTCGTTGGTGGTCATTCTCTATGCATTAAAAAACCCTTACCCATTGTGATGTTTAAATGGCTTGTATTTTGGTTGTGAACCGTTTGTTGTGTAAATGAAATTGGTTAATTGCGTATATTCAACAAAATAAAATGGAAGCATCAGAATTAACTCCTTTTCTATGATAACCCCGGTTTTCAGACCAGTGTAATTGAAACCATGGATTCTGTTAAATCTTTTTAATTCGAAAATACCTGCATGGGAAGACCTTGTGTTGGTGATAGTGGTTTTGTTGTTTTTCCTTCACGGCCAATTTGCACGTGACCTTATGGTTTTCTTGGATGTGGGCTCAGATTGATGGGGTGATGTGGGTGGGGATGGGATCCCTTGAAGTTATACTTTGAAGTTGTGTGATTACTCTTCTTATGTCACGAATTGGGGTGGGATCCTCCTTTGTAGAGAAATCGTTGGCTCCTGGATTTTGGGGACACGGGGCTGTATCATGGGGTTTTCTTTGGTTACAGTACATTCAAGGATCTCCCTTATCCCTTGTTGTTGTGACTTTGCAATAAAACTGGGTGTGAATACTTAAATTACTATTGGGTGTACTCTTTCCTTGGCTTGTTTTTATGCTTACTGGTTTTCCAAGTAGGTGAAGAAAGTTATTTAAGGGTAATTAATGAACATGATAACAAATATGCGACCAATAGGGATTTGGTTTGGTGTGAGTTGTGACTTGGGCATGGGTGTTGTTCTCTTCTCTTATGAATGAGAAGTATTGATAGTGTACTTTAGGCTAGCTGAAGAAAAACCTAGATTGGGTGAGTGCTTGTTACCTATACATATACTTGTAGTTTTTTTGTTTCTTATTAATCCCTCTACCAAGATAAGAACATAGTGCCTAACACCACAATTTGATGGAAGAGGGTTTTTTTTCAGCAATCCTATGAGTGGATAGTTATTAGCTCATTTTCTTCTCCCTTTCCCGAATAGCCCAAGACTCTTCGGGCTGGCTGTAATGGCCTAATGTCCATTATTAGCACAAGAATTTTTGGGGAGGGTGGTTGTGGTGGTTGGCTCAGGTGTTTTCGGGCAGGTTGTTTCCCAATTGTCTTCGGGATGAGGCCCATGTGTATTCGGGCATGCTAGTAGTTTTTCTGACCCAGGTTTTTGCGGTTGTCGTTACGCATGGTGGTTGTGGCCCAGGTGTCTGCAGGAGGGGTTTGGTAGTGGGACTATGGTGAGGATGTGGCCCAGGTTTCTTCGGATGGGGTTTGGAAGCGGGACTGCATGGAGGCTGTGTCCTAGGTGTCTGCTGGTGGGGTTTAGTAGATTCACTACGGCGAGGTTGTGGCCCAGGTGTCTACGGGCGGGGTATGGAAGTGGGACTGTGATGAGAATGGAGGAATTGATTCAATGTGTATGATGTTTTCAATAACCAATGGGGAAGTGTCGCGGGGTACCCAAACATCGATGTGTTATTACTATACATTACTGGACTTTCGTTATTTGGGGAGTGTGCCTTGATGAGGCTTCGATGGTTAGTTTCCTTACTAGGTGATTGGTTATCTCTTTTCTCCAATGTAATTAGTATGCATCCCCACTTTTGCATGAGAGTCTCTGGTTTTTCCATACTCAGTATACTTGTTTGCTCACCCTAAATATATAAAACTGTTTTCAGGTATCTATGAGGACTTCGGGGATCGTGTTGGACCGTACTAGATCCGACCTTGTGACAGATCACTGTAGTTGTTTTTGTTCATTATTTTGGTATTTTACTTTGTAGTCTCCTTATACATTGTGGATTTTACTCTTCTAACATTCATTGGGAATGGTTCTTGGCTTTACATTTCACTTACAGTTTTGGTGTTGTGGGATTTACTATCTTATCTCTCAATCCTAATAAAAGAAAATGGGTAATGCCTTCAATTTAGTGTGTGATTTTATAACCTTGGTGCTGGTCGCCACTCCGAGACTGATTGAAGGCAGTTTCCAGAGGTTATTATCTCTCCTTCATCTTAAAAAAGGAAGGGCCTGGAAATCTGATGACCCTTCCCACCTTTTGGTGAAGGTGGGTCATGAGAGAATGGTATCAGAGGATAGGTTCAGAGATAGGATGGTCTATGGAGTTAGTCACCGTGAGGATTTCATGGGACGGTAGGGAAACAGTGTTGGGTTACCTTGGTGCGTGAATTAGGCTAGGGAATACCGGTTAGGACATGGGATTTTAGGGCACCTCGTGATCTGATGCAAGGACTCTGGACCTACCGAATGACCAAGTGAGGCCATACTGATTGCTGGGTAGAGACCCTAATAAAGGTGCATTCATCATAAATGACTTGTTTTCTCGTGTTTCTGTGGTGTTTTGGGAATTTTAAATAAATAAGAAGTTTAAGGTGTTTTAAGAACAATATTCTGCACTACTTGGGCTTAGGCATTTTTTGTTTACCTTACAGATATGGCACCTGGGAGAAGACCATGAGTTGTACGGGTGATCGAGGCCTAGAAGGATGACTTGGCTGATCAGTAGAGGGATGATCGAGAGGAGGAGGACAAATAGTGGCAGAAGACACTTCAAGCCTTCCAGTGACAGACCCTCGAGATGTACGAGGGAAACACCTCTGAAATGATGATGGGGGGCTGGCTAGAGGAGCTGGTGATAGCCTTCGTCTTGATTCGGGCTTCGACCGAGTACTGGGTTCCTCTGGTCGTCAGCCAGATGTGGGGAGAAACAAGTCAGTAGTGGATGCTCTACCTGGAGGATAGGAGAGAGGCTGATGTGGCATGGGATGGTTTTGAGATGGAGTTTCGGGCGGAATTCCCCTCTTCTACAATGATGGAAGAGAAGAGGAAGGAGCTACTCTCCCTCCAGAAGGGGAGCATGTCAGTAAGGGAGATGGGGTTCAATTTCAAGGACCTCCTCCTCTTTTCTCCGGACCTCTTTCCAGATGATTATTCTCTGGAAAGATGTTTAGAGGAGGCTCTCTGACCCTCCCTCTAGTACGTCGTTACCCCCTTCACCTTGCCGACATACTTGGAGGTCCATAAGAAGGAAGAGTTGGTGGAGAGGATTCACACACTGGTTGGTGTGTCACAAGAGGGGATTCATCTAGGCCCGCCAAAGGGAAAGGTCGTCAGCACCAAACCTCTTGCGTCGAGACCCTATAATTTACAACCCGCAGGGAGCTGGCCGCAGCAGTTCCAGTTATGGTCCCCCGGTCTTCAACCTTTGCCTTCAGGCCCAGGACCGAGGTGCATCGTCTGTGGGAGCCATGGACATCTCCAGAATCAGTGCCTGGACTGAGTTTAGTATGACAATGGAAGAAAGGCATATCCCCTACCATAATATCAGCTTCCAGCTTGGCCCTTCCAGCAGCAGCAGCAGGGGTAGTGAGCCCCTGCTCCTCTGAGGGTAGACGTTGTAGGGGAGGCTGACCTCAGGGTGCTCCTCAGGGACCTCGACCAGGGCATGGTCGAGTAGGCTTCCAACAACCAAGGGGCAGAGGAGCTGGGTGTGGGCAGTTGCACGCCGTGGAGGAAACACTTCCAGCGGGACTGAAGGTTGTTTGATGTATGATTAGTTTGTTCAGTACCCTTTCTTACGCCTTGTTTGATAACAGAGCATCAAACTCTTTGTTGCACCTGGTCTGGACCGTGCTCTACGTCAAGGTGCCGAGAGACTTCCAGTGCCACAGGTTCTTAGCACACCAATCAGAGGTCAGACCAACTTTTTATATGTTGGTAGAGGATGCAGACTGATGATAAAGCCACATCAGTCAGTCAGGGATCTACTACTGCTACAAATACAGCCATACAATATCATCCTAGGAATCGAATGGTTGTTCTCTGTGTGTTCCATCATCAACTGCTTCCGAGTAAGGGTTGTGTTCTCAGACATGGGTGGCAGACGTGTTACTTTAACCGGTGAGCATAGTGGCCAGAAGGGCAGCAGGCGAGAAGAACCCCTCCTCTCCATGATAGCTGTGCTGTCAGTAGAGTCAGTGGATTCTGAGATTGTGGAAGTTCCAGGGATCGTCAGTGAGTTTATGGACGTCTTCCCTAAGGAGGTGACGACTCTACCCACTTGACATTATATCGAGATTGGGATAGACTTGTAGCCTGGTGCTCGTCCAATTTCGATGGCTCCCTACCAGATGGCGCATTCGAAGCCACAATAATTGCAGATTCAGATCTATTATCTGATGAACAAGGGTTTTGTTCGACTGAGTGTGTCACCGTGGGGTGATCAAGTCTTGTTCACAAAGAAGGAAGATAGTGGTATCATGTTGTGCATAGACAACAAGAGGTTGAATTAGGGTGCGATCAAGAATCGCTACCCTCTTCCGAGAATAGACGATCTCTTTGACGAGCTGAAAGGGGCATGATAGTTATCGAAGTTTGACCTACGGTCTGGATATCACCAATTGAGGGTAAAGGAGGATGACATCTTGAAGACGGCCTTCAGGTGCATATATTGTCACTTTGAGTTTTTATTCATGCATTTCAGTGTTACAAATGCCCTGGATGTGTTCATGGGGCTTATGAACTCCGTCTTTCAGGAGTACATGGATCGGTCCATTGTTGTCCTCATCGATGATATCCTGACCCATCTATGATCAGAGGAGGACCACACGGAGCATCTGAAGATAGTTTTAGAGGTCCTCCGATG
Source organism: Viscum album (assembly GCA_963277665.1). Classification (NCBI taxonomy): domain Eukaryota; kingdom Viridiplantae; phylum Streptophyta; class Magnoliopsida; order Santalales; family Viscaceae; genus Viscum; species Viscum album. The sequence continues at coordinate 1,595,440,756 of OY728146.1, read as the reverse complement.
GCACCATCTCTATGTGAATTTGTCTAATGAATGTTCTGGACACGAGAAGTACACTTCCATGGGAAAGTAATGTCCAAACAGGGGGTAGCGGTGGAACCATCAATGGTTGAGGCAGTTGTTTCTTGGGAAGCACCGAAGAATGTGGCAGAGGATCGAAGTTTCCTCAAGCTGGCAGGTTACTATCAGAGGTTTGAACCCAACTTCTCTCGAGTTATGGAGCCTTTGATAGCCTTGACCAAGAAGGACCAGGTTTTCATGTGGAGTGAGCAGTGCGATGAAGCCTTAAGCTATCTGAAGGAGAAGTTGGTTAGTGCGCCAATGTTGAGACTACCAGAAGAAGGGGCAGCATATGAGGTGTTTTGTGATGCTTCTGGGAAAGGCCTCAGATATGTGTTCATGCACCGACAAGAGGTGATCTCTTATGGGTCTAGGAAGCTATGCCCTCATGAGCGTAATTATGCCACCCACGACCTAGAGCTTGCAGCAGTCATTTTTTCACTAAAGTTGTGGCAGCACTACCTCATCAGGAGAAATCTTTTTGGTCTTCATAGATCACAAAATTTTAAGGTATATCTTCTCCCAGCAGTACCTAAACTTATGGCAGCGAAGGTATATGGGGTTCCTCCAAGATTACGACTTCGACATTTCATACACTTCAAGAAAGGGAATGTAGTGGCCGATGCATTGAGCATGAGGTCGCAGAAGGATGTGGTACGAGAGTCGGCCGACGTTTGGAAAGCGATGGAGGAGTTGGATGCCTTGCTCATGTATGTGAGGATGGATAGTGGTAGAGGTTGCACGTATCCGATGACAGTGAAGTCTTCTCTTTTGTGGCAAGTGGAGGAGTCTCAGTGGGGAGACCGAGAGTGTGAAGTGATGCTTGACCGAGTTGACCAGGGAAATATTTCGGAAGGGTGGACAGAGGATGGACAGAACCAGATTCTTTTCCTAGGAAGGTTGTTTGTTCTAGAGGAGATGCGTGACCAGGTTCTTAGTGAGTTACACAACTCACCCCTAGCAGTACACCCAGGAGTTTCCAAGATGTACCAGGGTCTGAGGAGACAGCTTTGGTGGCCCATAGTAAAGCAAGCAGTGGCATATTTTGTGGCCAAATTCCTATCGTGTCAGCAGGTAAAGTCTGAACACCGTGTTCTAGGAGGGTTGATGAAAAATTTAGATATCCCTTAGTGGAAGGGGGTTGCTATTCCATATGGGTAGTAGTGGACCACTTGACAAAGTCGGCTCACATTCTATAAATTAAGGAGTCGAGTACAGTGGACACTATAGCACATAAGTATGTGGACGAGGTAGTGCGGTTGCAAGGAGTTACGAGTTCCAGGGTCTTGGACAGGGATGCATGTTTTACCTCACGAGTCTGGAGGGGATTGTAGCATGCTTTTGTCACCCATCTATGTCTCAGCGCTTCTTTCCTCCCCCAGACAGTTGGGTGGACAAAGTGCACCATCCGGACCTTGGAGGACATGTTGCAGGCATGTATTCTAGACTTTGGGGGATCATGGGTGCGACACTTGGCTCTGTTAGAGTTTACCTAAAATAATAGACATCACTCTACCATTTGCATGGCTCCATTCTAATCCCTATACAGAAGGCCGTGTCGCTCACCCGTGTGCTTGACTGAGGTAGGGGAAGTAGGTGTTATTGGCCCGGAGGTGGTGCAGAGCAAGATAGAGAAGGTTCATCTTCTTCAAGAAAGGATGCAAGTAGCCCAGGACATAAAAAAGTAGTATGCCGATAGAAGGAGAAGGCCCTTAGAGTTCGAGTTCAGGGACTACATGTTCTTGATGGTCTCCCCTCAACATGGACAGCAGATGATTGGTAGGGGAACTAAGCTTTCTTATAGGTTCATCAGAACATTCAAAGTATTGCGGCTAGTTGGTGAAGTGGCTTATCATCTAGCTTTACCACCGCCGCTACTGATGATACACGATGTATTCCATATGTACCATCTCTGTCGATATCTACATGGCGACTCCCACATCATCGATTAGGGAGAGTTAGATGTAGAAGGCGATGTGACCTTCATAGAAAGACCAATCATGATCAATGATCGTATGTAAAAAGTGCCTCATGGATGAACCATCCCCCTGGTTCATGTGTTTTGGAGGCAAGGTGGCCTAGAAGAGAGCACATGGGAGTGGGAGGCCCAGTTATGCGTTCAGTACCCAGAGTTATTCTGACTTCCTTTTTGTTTTTGTTCTGATCATTGAGGTATTGTACCTTGTGCTTTAATATATGAAATGATTTTTTTCAAAGATATTAGATGATTTATTATTTATTCACTATGTGTGTGTATGAATGTGTGGTGATGGGAAAACCTAACTGCTAATTAGGACACATTAATGTGGATACGATTAAACCCGTGAGGGCGAGTCAGGGCTGCCCAAAGCTAATAATATCCCGACATGTAAGAGCGGACTCCATAACTCATGTGTTGGATAATGTGTTCCTTGTGCTTGTTGTGAATGTTATGGTTGATGACTTTTGGGCGAGTGTTCTTGGATATATGAGGGGTTCTGTTCCATATTTTGAACAACTCAGGGGTTTGACCCTGAGAAGTACCTTTAGAGGGTGGTCGTTTGGACCCAAATTTTCTCTTTCCTGCCTTGTTCTTATATTATCGGGGACGAGAATAGTTTGAGAAGTATTTGATGTAATGGATCAGGGTCTTGTGGTTCATTACATGGTGAAAATGTGATGTTTAGGTGTTCGGGGTAGTCTGGGAAGCTATAACAGCTTCTCGATGAAGCTTAATGGTAGGCTTGGCCTACAAGAAACTCGGCCTACCGGTATTTCGGCCTATAGGTAGCTTGGACTACCGGTATCTCGGTCTACTGGTAGAAGGCCTACCAGTAGCTCGGCCTACCGGTAGCTCGGTCTACCGGTTGCTCGGCGTACTGGTATCTTGGCCTACCGATAGATCAGTCTCTCGGTAGAAGACCTACCAGTAGCTTGGCCTAACGGTAGCTCGGTCTACCAGTAGCCTAGTCTAATGGCATCTTGGCGTATCGGTAGCTCGGCCTACCAGTACCCACGAACTACTGGTAGCTCAAACAACCTGTAGCTCGGATTATAGGTAGCTCAGCCTACCAGTAGCCTCAGCTTACCGATGGCTCGATCTACCAGTAGTCCTAGCCTACTAGTGACCACAGGTTTTCCCAATGGTGCCTCCTTTTTTCGAAAATTGGATTTTAAGCCGCTTTTGGACCCCTTTAATGTGTTTAAAGTTGTTTAGTTATATTTTGGTGAGCTATGAGTCCTTTTTAACCACCCCGAACGGTGATGACCATTTAATGACATGTGGAGTGTCCCAGCCTAGTGGTCAACCCACGATCCCACTCTCTACGTGGTTTCGAGTATTTTTTTCTCTCTGTATCTTAACCTTCCTTGTCATGCCATATCTCAGCCCTTTTTAGCCTTTATAACCTAATGTCTTCTCCCTACGTTTCTTTTTCTCGATCTCCCTATGTTTGGAGTACCCTGCCTCCCGACGAGTTGTAACCCAACGAAGGTTTCCTTGATCGTGTTCTATGGAGCTCCTACTAATCACGCGGGACTTAACGTCGATCCTTGGTTAGTTAGGTAGGGGTTTCACCTTCGTCTACCCTTTATATGTATCTTGTGGGGTGGTTACACTACAGCTTCTATAGAATTGGATGAACAAAACTTAAATGGAGATAATAAAAGTATTTTAATGAATGAATGGGAGGGGTGTGATCGATGATGCTGCTATGTTTTTTTCCTCTTCCATGATTAATGATTTCTAAATTGTGCAGGGTTATTCCTATTGAAAATCATGGTCGTTGGTGGTCTTTCACTGTTTATTAATAAACCCTTACCCCTTGTGATTTTTAAATGGCTTGTATTTTGGTTGTAAACCTTTTTCTGTGTAAAGGAAATTGGATAATTACATATATTCGGCTAAATAAATTAGAAGCACCAGGATCAACTCCCTTTCTATGATATCCCTGGTTTAAGCCTATTGGAATTGAAAACATGGAGTGTGTTAAATCTTCTAAATCTTAAAAATACTTATATGGGTCGGCCTTGTGTTTGTGGTAGTGGTTTGGTTGTTTTCCCTTCACGGGCCGTTTGCAGGTGACCTTATGGTTTTCTTGGATGGGGGCTTAGATTAATGGGGCGATGCTGGTGGGGATGGGATGCCCTGTTGTTATAATTTGAGACTGTGTGATTACTCTTATTCTATCACGAATTGGGGTGTGATCCTCTGTAGTTGAGAAACCGTTGGCTCCTGGATTTTTGGGACATGGGGTTGTATCTTGGGGTTTTCTTTGGTTCCAGTACTTCGAGGGGTCTCCCTTATCCATTGTTGTTGTGACTTGAAAAAAGAAACGGGTGTGAATGATTAAATTGATGTTGGGTGTACTCTTTCAATGGATTGTGCTTATGCTTAATAGTTCGCAAATTAGGTGCAGAAACTAATCTAAACGTTATTACTAAACCTGAAAACAAGGATGGGACTAATGGGGATTTGGTTTGGTGTGAGTTGTGACTTGGGAAAGGTTATTGTTCTCTTCTCTTATGAATGATTAATAAGGATAATATTCTTTAGGATAGATGAAGGAAAACCTATATTGGGTGATTTCTTGTTACCTATACATATACATGTAGTTTTTGGGTTTCTTATTCGTGCCCCACCCAAGTAGAGCACTTAGTTCCAAACAACCCCATTTTATGGGGGAAGGGGTTTTCCCCAAAATTCATATGAGTGGCTAGTTATTAGCTCATTTTCTGGTCCCTTTCCCGAATTGCCCATGACTATTCGGGCATGATGTGATGACCTAAAGTCCATTATTAGTCCAGGAATCTTTGGGCATTGTGGTTGTGGTGGGTGGACTAGGTGTTTAGAGGCAGGTTGTATCCCAAGTGTCTTCAGGATGAGGCCTAGGTGTCTTTGGGTGTGGAAGTAGTTATTCAGACCCAGGTGTTTGCAGTTGTGGTTACACATGGTGGTTATGGCCCAGGTGTCTGCGGGCGGGGTCTGGTAGTGGGACTGTAGTGAGGTTGTGGCATAGGTGTCTATGGGCGGGGTTTGGCAGTGGGACTGCAGTGAGGATGTGGCCCAGGTGTCTGCGGGCAGGGTTTGGTAGTGGGACTACTGTGAGGTTGTCACCCAGGTGTCTGTGAGCAGGGTATGGTAGTGGGAATGCGATGAGAATGGTGGGATTGGAACGATTCATATGATGTTTTCAATAACAAGTGGGAAAGTGTCACGGGGTACCGAAACATAGATCTTCTATTACTACACGTTACATGACTTGTGTTATTTGGGGAGTGTGCCTTGGTGAGGATTGGGTGGTTAGTTTCCTTGCTAGGTTCATGGTTATCTCTTTTCTCACAGGGCATTAGTATGCCTCCCCACTTGTTCACGAGAGTCTTTGTTTTTCACCTACTAAGTATACTTGTATGCTCACCCTACGTATATAAAACTTCTTTCAGGTTTCTAGGAGGACTTCGAGGATCATACTGGACCATACTAGATCAATCCTTGTGATAGATCATTGCAGTTTCTGTTGTTCTTTCTTTTGGTATTTTTCTTTGTAGTCTCTTTATACATTGTGGATTTTACTCTTATAACATGCATTGGGAATGGTTCTTGGATTTACATTGCATTTTCAGTTTTGGTGTTGTGGGATTTACTATCCTATCTCCCGATCCTATTAAAATAAAAAGGGTAATACCTTCCATTTTGTGTGTGATTTTATACCCTTGGTGTTGGTCGCCACTACGGGACCTATTGAAGGTGGGTTTCGGGGGTCATTATCTCTCCTTCAACTTAAAGAATGAATGGCATGCCAATCTTCTAACCCTTCCGTACTTTCGGCGAAGGAAGGTCGTGAAACACTTATTATTATTAATAATAAAATTTATATATTATATTTTGAATAAATATTTTGATACTCCACTAATATACTAGATTGGTATAAAATAAAAATAATTCCAACTTTTGGGAATAAAATCTGTATTTTTCTAAAAGGGAATTTTTAAAGCCCTTTAATGTTGATCATACTTTAAATATTAAAGTTGTAAGTTTTTTAATTTTTATTTAAAAAAATTATATTTTACGATGGAAATAAAAATATTCTTTGGGTGATTTTTTATAATTTTTCTAAGAAGTTTCATTTTTTTGATGAATTGGGAAAACCACTAAATTTTAGTTCAAAATTTGTTTTTCATCTAATTTATATTTACATTTATATTTTGTTTCAATTATAATTTGAGGTTTAATTAGACAATTATACATCACATAATATAATTTAATTCACTTTAGACAATTTAAAAATGGAAATCTATATAAAAAAATATCAATCATTTAGAAGTGTTGGCTATTAAATCTATATTGTAATCCCGATCGTGGGATTAATTTGAAATTAATTTATTTCAAGTTATGATACTAAAATTTTAAAAAATAAATAAAATATTTAAAGTCATAATAATTTATAATTTATAGTAAGTTAAAATTATTTTTTTACTAGAAATATTTCTGAATTTGATTTAGGTTTTTTTACAGTGATTAACAGAAAAATTAGCATAACTATGGACTAAGAATTAATAGTAAGGGAAAAAAGGACCCATAAACATCTTAAAAATAAATTAGATGTACATTTTTATATCATATAATTAATTTAATATAACTTTAACAATTATTGTTCCCACTTTACATGAGAAAAAGCATAGGTGTAATTCAACTTTCATAAATTTACATGAATGCCTCTCATTCTCCACTATAGAAAGTAATTAACACGTTGACTTATTCACACATATAAATCAATTTTTATTGGAAAAATATTCTAATATTAACTTTCAAAATATCTACCTCAATTATAGAATCCTATCATTAGGATGAAAAACAAATATGGAATCTTTTATATCCAGGCCCAGAGAAATTACCCAAATAATAAGTAACATCATTCCTCAAGTCCCTTTGTTTTATTTTTATACTTTACCCCATAAGATCAATTTATTCCATGATTATATACTAACCATAGTATCCTTACTATATTGATATATTTTTATTCTATTTTTATACCAACATAAAAACAAACTTCAATCTAATAGGTAACAAACTTAAAGATCATTGTTATAGACAACTATCACCTCACAAATATGTAGAATTATTTTCATTATCATATCAACGTAATTTTCTATGATTTTTAGGGAAAAATAATAATGTTCATAATATATAAAATTACATTTTGACATGACCATAATTTCCTAGAATACTCCCTTAAAATATTACATGTTTATTTTAAAATAAAATTATTTTCTAATATTTTGGAATTTTTTGATGTTATGTTGGTATTGAAAGTAAATAGTTTTCAAATTTTTTTATGATTAATGGTGTTTTGAGTAATTTTTTAATATTTCTTTATATGTTTTGAAAAGGTTATTTCCAAAAAAATAGATTTAAATGTTAAATATTTCATTATAATTTTTTTAGATATATTTTAAAAGAAAATGGGTTTTAAAATAATTTTTGTATAGAAAAGTGTTTTGAAAAGTGGAAAAGATACTTTCCATAAGAATTTTTTTGAATGACATTTAGAACCCTTTTTATAATTTTTTTAGAAATGGTTCATGTATAAGATTATTAAATAAATGATATTTTCCTCAAATAAAAGTTCTATGTGATTTTTCAAACTCCATCTCGATCTATGATGACATACTTGGTAATAGTTTATTATTTATAAGGAATATGATACAAGTATACTATTCATATTATTTCATGAATGCCTTAAATATTGGTGAAATGATGTTTATGACACATAAATCTCTTTAATGGGTTATATTCTTTTGAAACTACTTCCATTCACAAGTATTATTTGATAAAATGATTATTAGATCTATCACTTTTTGGCAAAAAATGATATTATGCAATGTTAATGATAAATATTTCAATTCATGGTTTATAATTTTATGATTTTTTATAATCTTGTGGCTCAAATATTATGAGTCATGTGGGACCTCTATCTACTTCCAATTAATTAGGAAAATATGGATGATTCATAAGTATATATGTTAACCATGAACCAAATTAGATGTTCCCAAAGTAATATGTGAACAAGGATACATGTTCAGAAAGACATGCTTCGACCTAGTTTCATGTCCTATGTTTATTTGAGGGCATTATTTCATGTTTTTATCTTAATGAGTGAGCCGATTTCTATCAATACATGTTTGCAATGTGATTATATGATTTGTATGACAAAAATTCATATCTTACTTTTATGTTTTAATTTCATGTCTTATGCTCAAAATTATCTTATGTTTCATGTCTTATGAACTAACATTATATATTTCATGATTTATGTTTACAATATTTGATATAAATGGAATGATATTATAATGATACAATCATGTTCTCATACCATTATACCCATTTCATGATTACATATATCTTTTATTAAAAATAATTAGCATTTGAGGGCACCCCTTTCTTATGTTTCATTTACCTAGGTTATGAAGAATATTTTTTATGCACGATTTATAAAGGGGAAATTATATACTAAAGACATTGAATATATTTCATCTAGAGTGATGTACTATCCATATATGTTAATCTAATGATCCAATTAGTTAAGTGAACATGGTTTTTGATGTGATAACAAAGAGTTTAAAAATATCCATCAAATAGTTTCAATCATGATTTAATTAATATATATCGACTTGGGATTTTTCCAAAAAAATGCCACTGATTTTATCTCCGACAAAAAATCTGATAAATTTAATTTATAGAGTATGATTTTACTTATAAATGTTTTCCCTACAATTTTAATTTTTAATTAGATTTTGCTTAACCCTATATATATATTAATTGTATGATCACTATATAATGGTTAAAATATCAATAGTTAGGATATCAAGTGGAATGTTATATATAAACATATATATCATATGATGATCCAAAATAACCAAAGTTGTGCATGTATTTTATATTCTTTCAATTATTAAAATGTTTTCCATTCTATTTAAAAAGAAAAATTATTTATTAGTTTTTGATTCCTTACATTTTTACCCCCTAATAAAATTTATATTTAAATTTTCTTCCAGTAATAAAATATTTTATATTACTTCAGTTTCATCACCTATAATAGTTAGGAATTTTATTACTCAATATTTTATGATAGCAGATTAACCAATTTAGTTATATTGTTTTTCAGGACCTTGTATCTATGATCAATGATCTCTGTTCACTTCTCCTAATATTAATGATCATTCTCTAATCATACCACCCCTATATTTAGTACATTAGATATTTATTCTATATAATTCCTCAAGATGGATACATAAAACACATAACATTCTTTATATTGGTTATGTTGAAGATCTAGTTGATGGACACCACTCTAACGAGATAAAGGATTTTTAGGGGACTATTATATCTTGGAATTAACATTTTATTATTTTTAAACATCATGAACTTCATCCACTATGATATTAAATTTAACAATTTTTCATCGACCCCAAACTGTAGATATTATCGATAGTTGTATTCATAGATTTTATATTGACTATTTTTTATATTTCTCAATATTTTTATTTTTTGAATCATATCTAAAATTTCAGAGACAGGATCAGGTCCTGTCACTTATACTGTCTAAATTTTTTCCAATATATAATAGTTTAACAATTTTTCCCATGACGACTATGATAAGTTTTCGTTTGAATTGTAGAATAAGAACTATTGATTTATGAGATATTCATGAGGGTTCAGTGATTACCCATACATCATTGAAAATCCATTGAACAATATCTTCTAATATCCTTCCAATTTTTAATGGTACGTTCAAACAGACCATCCATTTGAGGGTGATAAGCAGTGATAAATATAATTTATATATCCAACTCTTGTGGATGTCTTCTAAAAAACCAAAATGAAAATCATAGATCCATATTGGATAAAACATACAGGGGAACTCCATGGAGTTATGAATCTTTACTTTTTTATATCATGTAATGTTGGACTAGAGAAAAACATTCTTTTATGGAAATTAAATCTATTGACTTGGTAAGATGATCTACTACCACTCATATGGTGTTATTTCCTTTAAGGGTCTTGGAGAGTCCCAAAACGAGTTCTATGTTTATGATTTCCAAATTTTATATTTTTATGGAATATTGTTCCATCATACCTATATAATTTTGTCATTTATCATTAAAATATATCCATTCCATTCATCATGATACAATGCTGGAAATATATCTATTCTTGTTATTGAACTGTATGTTTTGATTCATGTATATATACATAATTTTTCATTAAGGATTAATAGTTAAGGTTGATATATTCCCAACATCATGATGTTCACTATTAAATCCTCATATTGATGGGACACAAAACTCGATTCCAGATATTAAAATTTTTTCATTAAAAAGTTCAACTCCAAAATATTCACTACCTTTTCCTATATCACATCATCAATTATCTAGTTCTCCTTGATCCCCTCATGAATATATGGTTGAGAATTTATTTTACTATGTAAGGATTAATATCATTATATCTTATGAATTTCCATCATTTGTATGCCCAATACGATTAGATCCCTTTAATTCCCATCACAAATTGTGTTTCAGGATCCATTCCAATCAGAGTATCTACCACATTGTTCACATTCCAAGGATGGTAATGTATTGAAAAATAATAATCCTTAATCATATCTTACCCCCTTAATAAACATATATTGAGATATTTGTGGGTGAATTAATATTTTTGGATTTTATAACCAGAATATATGTCACACTGCTCCTCATATAGATAATGTAAAAAAAATTCAATGAATATCATTTTAGAAATGTCTAGATCAAGTGATGGGTAGTTATTATGATAGATATTTTATTTTTTTGGGAGGATTACTCTATCTTTTTTTCATCTTCCATGAGTACACAAACCAATAATTTTCTTAATACATCTATATATATATATAAAATATTCCCCACTTGGAAGTAATTTGAACACAACTTCAATGATTATACTAATCTAGAACTCTTTGAAGCTTTATTTTCATTTATAATTCCATTAAAACTACACTCCCTTATGATTTATATAAGTAATTGGGGTTGATTATACTTAGAGAATTGAGAAAAATGGAGAAAATACCCACTTAACCAACAAAAACTATTTTTTACATCATAAAGGTCGGTATATTTAATCCTTTAATTGACTCTATTTTAAATGGATCTGGTGGCTACAATTGTTATGTGATAAAATTCCAATTTAATGTAAAATTAACTATCCAAAACACACATTAATTTTAATTATTGTTCATCTTTTATTTTATTATGGTCTTCAATAAAACATTAAAATACTCCTCATGATCTTTCTTTATTTTAATGTAGATAATAATATCATTTACAATGAATATAAAAAATATTTTGAGTTAATAACTAAATAATCCTTTTATCGATTCCATGTGTATTTATAGAAATTTAGTGATTCAAAATGGAATAATTATGAACTCATAGAGCCTTTAAAACATATTAAAGGAAACCTTAGTAATATAATACTTCCTTACCCTTACTTGATATCATCCTAATTGAATATCAACCATAGTGAAGTATTCAAATTCGTGAAGATGATAGAAAATATCATCCATATTTTTAAAAGGATACTTCTTCTATATCATGATTTTGTTTCATTCCTTATAATAATAGAAGAGAGGTATCAATCAATCCTTTTTTCTGGATATAGAGTACCAATGCTTCCCATGGGTAATCTCATGGGAATATAAAAAATTTTCAATATTCCCAACTTGTTGCTTGATCATCTCCTCAGGATTAACAATTATTATTCTCTATAGATTCTGGGATATTATCAAAGATATTTTTATATGTTTGGTTAATAACACATCCTCTAATCTATGAGGAAGAGAAAGACATTATTTAGGAAACACATAATAGAATTCCTATAAAATGTGCACGTAATCAAGGATGATGTTTTCCATAGTCACAATCATTTGAGATATATAAAATTACTCACATGGAAATAATATTAATGTTTTAGGTGATGATTATATAGGAGATCCATCCTCATACTTTCACTTGAAATGAATGACTGATTTATTCATTATGTGGGGGGTGAATTTATTCTGTCAAATTATTATGTTTCAAATATATAAGGAAAGCAATACCATAACTAGAATGGAGTATAATTCCACCAATGAGAGTACCACAAGGTTTTTTATAGAGATGATCCTGAAAATATTTATAGGGGTGTTATATACATGGGTCTCAATAGTATACCCATTTTTATCATTTCTAATAACACAAATCCCATTTTTTATAGTGGTGTTTGAATAGTTTTATAAAATAATAGTGATATGTAATAAATTAATAATATATAGTCACATAGGATATTTTCAATCGATGATATGAATAAATTTTTCATTTTCATTATATTTATAATCATTTACTTAAGTAAAATATACTTACAGATGAAATGTTTCAAACAATTTAAAAAATAAATGGAAACTAAGAACACTATTGTGATAAGTCTTAAATGAAATGTATTCATTAACCTATGGATTTTTATGTTTCAACCTATGTAATCCATGATATTTTTCAAAACTTAAATAGCATGAAAATAATGGATCAAATATTGGATTTGAGTTTATGAAAACATATCCTAGGTAATTTCAAACTAGGTGTGTATATCGTATCCTTGTCATGCACTATGTGACAGTTGAGCCTAGCTCAATTTTAAATTTTTGGTGTTGTTAACCCTTAGAACAACTATTCTAGAGTCTCATCCCCTAAAATTTTCCATACCTGGATATATTTTCTTTTTTACCACTAAATCAATACCAAACGAAAAGTTAGGTATGTTTTTATATTTTTAGTGTTATCAATATATATTTCAGTAGATTTTTCTAATACATGTAAAAAACATATAATTCTCTCTGATACCAAATATAACAACCCATATTTTAATAAAATTCAGTTCATGATTAATTATATAAATTTTCACATATTATATTCCATGAAAATAATAAGAAATAATGTGTTTGAGTAATTATTTATAAAGTATTTTAAAAAGAACAAGGATACAATGAATTATTTTAATATACAACATGACAATAAAATTTATTGATATTATAAAACTACATCATATAACATGGGGATGTATATAATAAGAGGAATAAATTTAAATACATATAAGGTTATAATCAAATGATAAAATAGATAAATTAAGACATGTGAGTAAATAATAATATCATGGTTACATAAGTGGTTTGAGAACCATAAATGTGAGCATCGAAGTTTAATATAAGATGATAACATAAAGGAAACATGTTAATGTGGAAATAAAATTACATAAAATCCGAAGCATATATCCGGGGTATCTAATAAGACAACAAAACATAGTGGTCTTATAATGACCTCCAATTCACCATAAGCGAAATCTCATGAGATATAAACAATACACAATTAATTGAAGGGCTATAAAATTCAGGTTCCACCCACCACATTCATATCATATACATTCATAATTGTTCCACATAGATAATTATACATAAGAATGTATTTTATCAATATTGATACATTATTAAAGATTATAGTGTAAATATTTTTAGGTCCCCAATAAATGAAAGATATATAAGGATATGTGATTACCCGAGATTGGAAGTGGGGATGAGTAATCATTACAAAAAATATTGGCATTGAAAAAAATCACAGGATAATTTTGGATGAATAATATAGGTATATAAATATTTATGAATACGACTAATGATATTTAAAGTTGTATATCCTCTCTTATATATCATAAGGATATAAATAGGAATGTGAAATATATCCCAATATGAAAAAAATCATAATCATAAAGCATAATATAAAAAGAGTTCATGAATATATATGAGAAGAATATGACCCATAACAATTATATGACTCTTATACAAGTATTATTGGAGTTTCTTGGTAGCATGTGGTACTTTGGGAGGGCTCTATAGAGTCAATGGTACAGTAAATATTTTATTTAGGAGTTTTTTGTGAACTCTAATGTGCTTTTCTGTGGGGTTTCATATAAAAAAGAGGACAATTATTTATCAAATTATAAACATTATTTTGGAATTTATATGATAAATAAATCCTGTCAACTGACCACCCCATAGTTTTTCCCATTAAATATTCCAAATAGTTGTTTATTTGATAATTTGATAATTTTATGAACCTAAATATTTTAAATAATATACATTTTGATTTGTAAGTGAACTATGTTTATAAATAATATATTTTAACTCCCTAAATTATAATATAAGATTCATAGGATTCATTTAGGTTTATAAAATTAAAAAATTACTTTAAAAACAAATAATTTTAAAGTAGAAACATAATTTGAAACATATATTCTATTTTTTGGATAAATTACATGTCTTTTTTGATTTTATGATGTCATAATACATAAAATATTAGATACCGTATTTAATTTTTACCAAAAAATTTACTATCATAAAAAATGATGGGAAAATAACATTTGGGTGAATTTGATGGTTTGATTTAAAAATATGTATTATTTTGATTGTTTTTTTATAAATACGAAATTTTATAATTTTAAAATAAAAAAATTCCATTTATCAAAATAATTACTATTTATCAGTAACATCTTTTTGGCCCTTATAAAATTACATTTTTCTTCACAAAATGAAATAAACATTTATAGTTAAAAATTATTATCTAAAAGTCCTGAATTCATTAAAAATATTTTCCTGATTAAAAGAATATATTTACCCAAAATACATTTTGTGTTTAATTATATCAATATCTAATATTAATAAAACTTATTATTTATCGATAATAAAGTAAAAAAGATAAATATAATAGTTAAAAAGTATAAAAAATCATACTGATAAGGGATATATACATTTCCCTTTAGTACAAAAATGACTTACATATGGGTAAGTTGTGATGTTGTGAGATTTTCATTGGGTTGTTTGGATAACATGGTGCCAGATTTGATCTGTATGTGCTTGAAATTATCCCATAAATAGTTTCACTAATGCATTAGTTATTAAATCCCAGTTTGATATTGGTCAATGGAAAGAGCATGTGATCATATCTCCCTAAAATATATGGAAAATGGGATTCAAAGGGAATGAAAATACCTTTTTAGGCCATATGATTCTTTGTTTGTTTTAATTGTTTATATTAACTCTATATATATATATATACAAATAATTTGACTAATTTATAATGGATATATTATCAATAGTTTTCATTCTTAATAGTCTTATTAATCCAAAACGATATATCTTATATTTGTAGAAAATAACAATATTATTTCTATTGTTTTCTATAATATAATTTCATAATAAATAATTTAAAAATATAAAATGGGATTTCTATTCTAAAAATTCTGGACCAACACAACGAAATGTATAGAGTGATTTAGTTATGGGTGTATTATGGGATATTTCAAAATAATATGATATTTTTATGAAATGACCATGATATCAAAAATATGGTGGATGGATATTTAGTTGAGAAATATACATATGGGAAATGTAAAGTCTTATGGAAATATTTTTAAACAATGTTTTATAGGAATTGAGATTTTGAATATAACTAATGATTTAGATATTTTTAAATGGATTCAAATAAAATTAATTTAATGTTTTCAGAATAACGTTGATAAAGAATAAAGATGAATGTTGAGGATATAGTGTCCATCCCAATTAACATTTCATTTTCGGATTGCAAAATCAATATTTAAAATGGGGATACAAATATAGGAATTATAAAGGCTATAATGGACTATATACAGGAAGTATCGAAAAAATAACTTAAGGAACCCCACATTGTATTGGTTGGAGAATTGTACACCTGGAATTATTATGATAAATCTATGTGGTACGGTATTAATTATTAATGATATTTTTATTGGTTATTTTATGGAATCATCTTTATACCATGATATTTTAGAATTACGCCAGGATCCTTTGATCATAGAGTTTAATATGTGTGTTTTGAGTTGGTAATTCATAATGGAGTTTAAAATTAGAACATTTCATCCAAATTTATGGGCTTTTTTAGACAACTACATGGAATTTTTTTAGATCATTAACCAAAAATTGGTTTTCAATGTTGGTGATTTGATAGATGATGATCCAAAGGATATATTTCATGTAATAGTAATTTGTAGTTGAGTGATATAATAATTTAAATTTAGATATTGAAGTAATTTCATTGATATATAGGATTGGATATACATATAAAAAATATAGCTGAAATATAGAGGGAAATAATAATAAAGAATATTTTTTTTCCTTCTAGGATGAAGGGAATCATAGTTATTATTAATAGATCTAATACATATATGAATTATATTATCATGTTACTATTGTACCATATCAAACTGAAGATCATATTTAGAAGTTGAGGTGAACACTATTAAATATTTTCAAAATAATTATTTTAATACTTGATATATTATATTTTGACTATTTGTTGATATGTTAAAATATATTTCAGATTATAGGATCAAATGGTCAACAAATGAGTTGTTTTTATTTATAATTGGATTGAGAGGCAGCACATTGGTCTGCACAATACAATCATGGTGTTGAATTTTTGATGTAATTTTACATTAGGGACAAATAATTGTGATCGAGATTCCTTCATTCTGAAAAAACTGAAAAGATACATACAAGTATATAAAATGATAGCTACTCTAAATCAGTTATTGGAGGAAAGAAATAGGCAATGAGCCTTTAGAATATGTATACATTACTTGAATAGTTTTGTAGGTAGTAAGACTTGGTAAGAAGTTTTATTTTACTTTAACATATATAGGTAGTGATAATTGGTGATAAGGGACCATATATAACAATTTTAAGGACATAAATGATGAGTTATTGTATATTTTGTTACACTAGATCAATGTTGGGTGGTTTCTCCTTTGATGTACCATAGTGTGGTTGAGCTAAGAAGGTCACATTTTGTGTTGATTTTTATATTTCAATGTTTTTTTCATCTAATTGTTTTATTAATATATGATGTGTTAATAAATAGATAAATAATTAATCCTTAGTACATATAAAAACAATACAAAGGGAATGACCATATATGAAGACATATAATTTTCCATCGGGTTCTATTTTTAAAACCTCCATCAGAGGTGTGCCTAATTTTGAAAAGTGAATGGACTATCTTGAGTATCATTCCAATTATATCACATTGTTGAAAATTTATTAACATTTGAGTCCATTTTCTTTGGTTTTATATGTTTATTTAATTTGTACACCAATGCCCAGTGAAAGATATTGGGGAATACAATCAGAGGATTATTATCGTATAAATAGGCCTTGAAATTACCCATTACACAAATAGAAATTATTTTATCACATAATAAATGCAGTTTCATGTATTATCTCCACAAAACATGTCGAATGAGATACAATATCTAGAGTTATTTTTACAGATAGGGTTTTATATTTCCACCATATACACATGCCGCCTCATGTAGAAAAATGGTCTTTCACCAATGACACTCCACTAATTATCACGAGTCATTTATTTTTAATACCATATAACTATTATTTATTATTTATATTGATGATTATGAATTAATATATATTAATTAAAGGTGCATATATTTCACAAATTATGTTATATTATCCATTATATTCACATTATACATTTAAAATCAATATTCACTCATCATTATATAAATTATGTTTGTTTAATGATAAATATGTTTCATTAAGATGGTATTTTTATCTATCTAATGAAATAATTAATTAATGGATATCTTATAAATACATCATTATGTAAAATATATTTATCTATATTGATATTTACTATTATACCTAGTTCAATAATGTTGTAGAATGATAATATGACTTTTAAATAAGGAAATAAAATGTTTATGGTCAAAATGAGTTGGTCTTCCTTATAGAGTATAATTTATTGAGGTTAAACATATATTTATAAAATTTAATTTCTTAAAATAGATTAATTTTATATTTTTCCATTATTTTTATTTTTTTGAATTATTGGTAAATTTATAAGAATGATGATTTTTTATTGAATAGTTATAAAATCTAGTATTTATCAATATCGTATATTTTCAACCATTAAAATGATATATATATGATATAATATAATTAAAGTATATAATTACTTTAATATCATAAATTTAAAAAAATTTGTATCATTAAATTAATATAAAATTACTATTGTATCAAGATAAATAAGAAAACATCTATTGGTGTCTAAGTATTGTATGTCCACCATTGGAAAAGTCAATATTGATGCCTTTAATGTAGAATTTTGGAAAGTAAAAGTATTTTATAGTAAATTATAGAAACAAATATGACTACAATATTATTTTTATTTTTATATAAAAATTAATAATTATATGGCATGATGATTATTCAAATTCTTAAATATCTCTTACACAAGGTAAGTGATGTCTTGATTCTTATATGAAAGATGATATCCTAAAATAAAAATTATTTAAATATTTTGGTTTGGATGATTATGGCGAGGAAAGATTATTAATGATAAATATTAAATAATGGAAATTATTTAGATCTATAAATATAAATCCCATAGTTATATAGATATTAAAAATTAAAATTCTAATAATTTCTCTAGAAATGAGGTTAAAGTTTTATTAATGTTGATAATTACTAATTAATTGATAAGAAATAAGAACAATTATAATGATCAAAATTGTATATTTAGTTTTCTATAATATATTCTATTTATCATTTATAATAGATTTTTTAATTTAAAATTGCCTACTTCACACTAAAAAGATAATATTTTTGAAAATATCTCAAAAAATCATGTAAAAGGGAACTCATTCTAGCCATTAAAAATCAAATCTAATTTTATATTTTATCTATATATATTATATAAACAAATTTCAAGAATTCTCTTTTTTACATTAATATAAAAAATTTCAACGAAAATTTAATTTCTTTAAATGATTTGTACAAAGTCCAAATGATGTTGATTCAGAAGTATGGAGGGTAAACGATATATTTGGTGAGCCTAACAATGAGGTAAGTGTTTTTGTTATTAAACATTGAAATAATTATTTATAATTGTATTCCTGACTGGATAAGTACAATGTTTTATAAGATTCAAAATTTAATATATATTTATATATATTGTGTATTCACCTGATATTCATAATATCAAGGAATTAAATAACCAATTTTTTTTTTTAAATTTTCTTCTTTTTATGTGAAAAATTATGATTTTTTATATGGGTTGAAATCTTATTTAATAGTTTTTATAGATATGTTATATATCATATTGTTTTTATATTATTTATGGTAATTAATCATTGTATATAATATCATGTGGGAGATATATATGCCTATAAAATATGGGAGAATGATTTATTCTATATAGATATGATGTTGATCTTCACTATTTAAGATATTTTATTATTATATATGACACTAGAGATAACTAGTTATGTTATTCCACTATGTTATTTTGATATCCGAATTAGCATGATAAGTTAGTCCCCTATGAATATCCTTGCAATAAACATGTAATATCTTAAATTATTATCGATTACATGTGATATGAATATGATGTTCCCTACAGCCTAAAATCTATTTCCAATAAAAGTTTTTATATAATAGTTTGTTTTTGGGAAAAATATTAGAGAATAACTTATCATTATATTTTAAATAAATTTTATGTTCTTTTATAAGTTCAAATAAAATACTTTAAATGAGATTTTTTTCAAGGGGTTTTATGTATTAAATGGTTAAAATGGGTTTTTCTTTTATTTATACCCTTGGAAATGTTTTGTGATTATCGTGCAATTATTAATAATTTTCATTATTATTAATACTGAGTTTGGATTTTTACAAATTATACGTCGAAAAATATTATTTTGTCCCTTTTAAATGAAATGTGTCATGTAATGAATTTTTATTGATGTAAAATTAGTTCGTGTGAGATGAAAATGAATGGATATTGATACGTAATTTTTTTTCAAACAATTCAAAACTCTAAACCACAATGGTCACATAGATATAAGTTTTACAATATTTAGTATAAATCATGTAATTATAGAATTATTTTTATTGGTCGATTATAATTAGCATAATATTATAGTTTATATAACCTTTTGGGATTAGGATACTGGTATGGGAAATATTATAATGAATATTTAGGGATTCTAAATGTGTTTTCATTGGGAAAAATATTTATTTTTTATTATATTATCATAAGTATATTTTTTATTTTTATAAGGCTTGTTAAAATGTAATATATAATATATGTTTGTTTTATTATGTGTTACAATAGATGTACCACAATTATTTCCTAGTGGATAATTAAACAACATGAAATTGTTTCACTTGTAGTTGAGAAATTTGTAGTTGACTTAAATCATTTAGAGAATTCCATAAATGGTGATACACAAACATGAGAGTGAATGAATACTATACCATGTGATATTTCACTAGTGGATAATTTTTTTGTGTGAAAATATCCTTAGACATATTGTAGAAGGATATGCCCTTTGATATATGAGATTTGGGATAGTTCTTTGGAGAATAAATTTGATGCTTTTGGTCATTTATAGCATAAAAAGGAAATTCATATTGATTATAATTATAGAGGTGGATTCAATCTGTGGTGGTAATTGGTTAAGATAACACAATTTTAATAATTATATAAAAATAATAGAGTGGTTGGTATTTGAATATCTTTTTCATTTAAAATATTCTTTGAATTTTCATTTATATAAAAAGGATAAAGTATTTTTATAATTAATCCAAGAGGAAGATGAATCTATTTTGACATTAAAATAAAATTTTAGAATATTTGTAAATTATTTATATAATTTTACCATCAATTATCAATTAAATATTAATATATTTTACATTGTATTAAACTCATATTTATAAATATTTTCATCTTGCATGTTTTTTATGTTGTTTGGAAATTTATTGGTGCATGTAGGAGGTGGTAATGGAGTTTATTTACTATAATAAAAATATAAATATAGAGGATATAAAAATGATGGTTATAATATATATATGATTCTACTATGGTAAAATATTATTGAAAAATTACAAAAATTATACTATTATCTATATTTTCTAAAAAAAATTATGTAGAGTTCCATACGAGATCAGGAAGGTTAAAAAATGTGGTAAATTTTGACACATGTTTCAGTATTAAAAATTAATAGTTAATTAATAGGGGAATAATATGAGAAATGGTGAACTCATTCCATAAAAAGGTTCTTAGAAAATAGTTTACCATTTTCCTTTTAATGAAAAAAACAATTGTTCAAGTTAATGTACGTTGCATAAATCCCAAAAAGTAGATATTTTAAATCATATAAACAATTATTTTTGAAATTAATATTCTATTATAGATGAAGATAATGAAATTTCAAATAAATTAATTCTATAAATATTTATTTAATAGTAATGATTATTTTTAATGTAGGAAAAATGATTAGATTGAATCATATAGATCATAGGATGTGATTAATGTTTTTTATTTTAAGAATGAAGAATTGAAGAATGTGAGAATATATTTGTCTTAATTAATAATGAAGTATTTATTATTCATTTATGTATCTACATAGATCATTTTGATTGTTGTGAATTAATGGTATTGTTATTTTTATTAATGTTATTAATAAAATTGTGATGGTGCATTTAAAATAAGTGGATGGATGTGTTAACCCAAGTATTTTTAATGATATTAAACTTTTATAGTTTACAAATATTCATGAATGTAAATATATATATCAATACTGTATATATTTATAAATTAATTTTACATAAATAATTAGATAAAATTATATATTTAAATTAATTATTATTTCTTCATAATATAAAATATGTTTTATTTAAAGATAAAATATATTTTTATATTATCATTTGAATTTTTATCTATATAAAGAATTACAGAAATTATGAATATATTAAAAGGGATAATTATGTTAAATCATTGTATTTATATTAATATTTATTATAAAAAAATAACATCACCATTTTATAGTGCCAAAATGTGAATTTTTATTATAAATATACTTATTTGTTTCCTAAACAAATTGATCTTACATGTATTGTATTGTTTCATCTGAATGATAATAATCTCAATTTTATAAATATATGTTGATAAAATTATATACCTTTTTGTGTTATCATGTTAAAAATATCATAGTGTGAATTTTAAGGAATTTTCTGAGAATGATAATTTTTTAATTAATAGTTAAAAATATAAATCATTTATGAATACCATATGTTTTATGATTTAATCATGATAAATAATTTATGAAACGTTTTAATGTGTTTAATAAGATAAATTACTCAAAAAAAAACAAATAATTATTATTTATTTCTCATTAGTTTTTTATATCAATATAAATATGAAAAACATCATTTTGTGTTGATACGTTTCTTACACCACATTGGAAAAGGTAAAATTATTTTACTAAGCATAGTATTTAAGGAGGTATATGAATTATATAAACCATAAGAGACAAAAATAAAAACTAACTACTAATTTTTTAGCATATCTATGAATTTTTGAATTATAAAACTAGATAATTGTTAATATGCTTACCAATCACTCATGCAATCTATGAAAATTATATATTATTTTGTTTAAATGTGTCATCATGATATAAAAGTTAATAAATGATTTTTAATATAGCAAAAAATTATTATATTTATGAGTAATAAAAAATACTGTTTTTATCAAAATATTTTTCCCAATAAAATGATGTGAAAATTACCCTATATTCACATTTAATATCGATGTAGTGCTTATACAATCAAGGTAAAAGATAAATTAAATGGTTCTCAAAAAGATTAGAATGAAAATTTTAGGATTAATCCCAGTGTTTCGTGAATATGGGGGACAAAAATATCTCTTATAAATTAGTTTTTGGTTTATATTTTACTGAATTTTTTTATGATAAAATAAATTTCAAATTATAAAAATAAACCCGAAAGATAATTTAATGGTTATTTAATGTATAAAATGGATTATAAATTGACAAATATATAAACAATTTATTTTTACTAATAGTGGTTGGGAATTTATTAGGAAAATAATATATTTTCGATTTATGAAACTCTTTCCATTTTTAAATTATATTATTGACTACAAAATATTAATTATTGATGTAATATTCATGAAATTTTTCCAATAAAATGGGATTAATTATAAACATTTAAAAACACATATCATGTTTTCTTTTATCTCTATATATTTTACAAATCCCCCTATATACTTGCCTTCCCATTTTATTATGTCTTTGGAATTTCCATAATTCTTTTCTCCCATGGATTACTACTAAATCTAATTGAGGTGGTTCTGTGAGAATGTATTATGAAGGTAATATTATGTGAGGTGGGACCGAATGTAATGGTTTTATTTTAGAACAATTTCATTATTTTTTTGGTTTTTATCATAACTATTTCACTATATTTTTTTTAATTTTTTTTAAATATTAGTCTTTTTGTAGCATTTTTGTAAATATTTTAGGATTCTCTTTAATTTTCCACTCAATATCAAATTATTTTCTGCATTTTTTCAAAAATAATTTCCCATTTATGTCTTAAATATGAAATTTTTTTAATGGAATAGAATGTATGATATTATTATTTTTTCTATGAAATTAAATATCTTGTGTGTTTTATTATGGTTATAGTTATTGGAAATTGAAAATGGTGATATGATTGGATGAAATTTCCCTCCACTGATCTGGGTAATTAATTATTATCCTAATATATGATATAATTATTAAATAGTTATTTTTTACCATGATGAGATCTGATATTTATATTAAAAAGTTATGTTATTTCATAATAAGATTATGATGTTGTAATTTACTAGTTATGTTATTCCATTTTGAGATTCATTGAAATTAATTAGTTATGTTAATCAATTATGATATTTTAGGAGTGATTTTAAAATGGTGTTCCATGTATCCATCATGATTATTATAAAATATTTAATTTATTAAAATATTTTTTAGGGATATCTTATTAGTATATGAAATTATATTCAATAGTGAAAGTAATATTAGACTATCTTAAAAGATAAATTTTTAAAATTTATATGATGTATTTTTCATTATGAAATTTTATTGTTTTCGATATCCCAATTGAATTCCTCAATAATTTATTCCCTTTAGTAAGTAATATGGTAATATGATGTCTTTAATTAATTCTCACAATGATTATGGATTATAAGAAACAATTATGTACCCTATATCTAAATTTGATATTATTTAATTGAACATAAAAATTGTATCCTTTAAATAGTTTTGTTTTGTATAAATATTGTCCTATTAAAATAAAGATTTTGTTTTTTATTATCTCATAAAGTCATCATAATTGATAAAAACAATAAATAAATATTAGTTATATATCTATTGAAATATTTATAATAAATTATTTATGGTTAGTGTTATTATGATTTGTATATTAAAATCGATCCTATTGTGGCTACAATTATATCCCTAGTGGCTATAGATATGGACATAGTTATTGGATTAATCTCATGGTTATAGTTTGTTTGATGTAATAACCAATATATGTAGGAAACTTATAGTATTGTACACTACCTATGGATATAAGTTGTTTTATTCCCTCCCTATATCAATTATAATAAAATCCATCCAAATGTTGAGGTATACATAAGAAACAAATATCCATGTGCTTAATACCAATGGATATATGGAGAAATAAAAAAATTATAGACTGATGTGTTTTGATCCAGGATCCCTAGACTATAATCCAACATATTAAACCCTTATAATAAATCATTATATATATATATGTTTATGTTTTTATGTATGAATTTATAAAAATATATGAAAAATTTTATTATTAAATTAATTATAATATCCGACATGATGTGAAAATATGTTGATACAGACATGTTTAATGATGGATACTAGCCAACTATTGTCACGATAATATAGTGATACAGTTAGAATGTCCCATTGTAAAGTCCTGTAACAAATATAACATCTTCTCTTGGCTCTAGGGTCTAGATGTGATGAATTATAGCCACATGTAATTATGCTTGTGGATGTAGGGTTCTTTTTGGAAGACTTATAAATACATGAAAAACTAAACATGGATATAATATCATTATTACATCATATCCAGGGACGAAATATCCTTTCATATGTTGTTCACATTAAAAATATTGACATATCGTCATTGGAATAATTTTTTTTATTTTTGTCCCCAATGGAAATTGGAATTTTTTCCCATGGATATAGCTCCATGGACATAAACATGATTTGTAATAGTAAAATTTATAATGCATTACACATATCAAGATAAACATATCACTATATGTAGTAAATAATATATTCATTCAATTCCATACTTATCCAACTATTTCTTATAAAATGTTTTCTCTCTTAAGGAGATATATTCAATCACATGAATAAAACATTTCAATTATAGTGATTGTTAAATTATTAGTAATTTATGATAATTAACTATGTTTCCCTTTTTGTATCCTCTATATATATTTTTTCAAATAATTATCTTTATCAAACGGTTCTCATCATTACACATATATCTATGAGAAAATATATTTCTTTCATATTATTATGTATATTATATCAATTATAAAATATACACTCTGTACGGTGAAATATTGACAAATAAATGTCTGAATAAATTCATAAAAGAAATTATTAAATAATTTATATACTTACAAGACAAATTATAGATCATATTTTAATTAATATCATAAAAATAATATGTATAAGTTAATCTATGTTTAAGAGTAAATGGTCTAAACAATGAAATGATTAATGAATATTTGGTCAAGTTATTCTCTAACTAGCCATCCTAGGATACCTAATAACCTTTATCGTGTATGTTCATTACACTTATTATATTTTTAAAATAACTTACAAGAATCTCATAATGTATATTAATTTACCTTTTGATTCTAATATAGAATAGTTTACATATATCTTAGTAATGTAATTCATGAAACTTTGTAGATTTATGATCTTTAATATCTAATGTATAATTTACTTTAAACATAATATGAATGTATATAAATATTTATAAATATTTTAGCACTAAGTCAAATTAATACCCTTATATGTATATTAATGACATATAATTTTAGTTTTAAATGACCATGAAATATTTCACCACATATTGGTATTCATTATGTATTATAATTTTAATGATAATTAATTATTAATATTTATTATCAATGATTTAATTATGAATGATCTATGAGATTAGAATGATAAAAAAATAGAAAAATACTAAAAAATGTTTCATTCGTTCTAAAAGTAAATATTAAAAAAATTATTTCATAAAACTCAATAAAAAACAATCATTTTATGAGAATCGACCTCCTTTCAAATGTGATTTTTTGTAATTATTTTTTATATCCAAGGATTCAGAAACCATTATGTAATTAAAATGTTTACCTTACTTCCTGTTGTATTTTGAACATATATAGTTTGTATATTTTGATATAAATATGGGAGTTTCATATTTTATTTAATACAAAATATTTGAATTTTAATAACTACATTCAATAATAAATATGACAAAAAATTAATGTTCTAATTGATTCACCTTAAAATATTTTTTACACTATTCTACTGAGAATTTTTACCAAAGGTTATGTGCATAACTATTAGTTAATTACTCATCATATGAATTAATCCTCTTGATAGAAATTGAAAAATAATAAATAACTCCAAAATTTTAAACCACATGTCATCATTTTTCCTAACTATGATCACCATAAGGGGTGACAAAGCATGCTTCCATCAATCCCTACCAGTTTGGTGATTCACACATAAAAAATAATCCATAGTGACTTATCCATATTTTTAATTTTAAAATTCATAATGATCACAAATAATAGAGGTGTTGGGGTTAGTAATTTGAAATTTGTGGATAACTTATAATCTACATAAAAATGAAACATTGTATTCTGATCAATAAAATTCTTTATCTTGATGGAATCAGCAATAGCTTAGTACCCATATTCAAATTTACATTTTTTTAGAAAAATGAACATATCATTTACCATTAATATATATTTATCATTATCATGTTCTGTAGGATTAGTTATCAAGGTTTACACATCTACTTATTTATGTTTCACATTAATATCTCAACACTTAAATGATAACATCATACAATAATGATTTATAGTATCCTTCATTTAGGTCGTGCATGCTTCCTTTTATACATTTCTCCCTCCTTGAAGAGGTAGTATTAGATTATGTGATTCCTAAACATAATAAATAAATATATATAGTAATATATTTAGAAATGTTCATATATATAATGGGAAAATTTTTTAGCTATTAAATAATAATATTCTATGAATTATCATTGTCTTTCAAATGTTTTTACCATTTTCATCAATCATTGATGAATATTACAGTACATTATTAGGAGATATAGTAATGATATTATCTATTGGAATTTGAGTAGCCTTTATTATTATGTTTAATAAACCACTTCTCTTAGATATTCTATCGGAATATATTCATACATCCATACAAATAATCGATACAGGGGTGTATTCAAATTACATAATTTTATTTATGTTATATTTTCTTTTCAAATGAATTAACTGTTTCTACAAAATAATTTAGAGTGGAATCCCTAATCTGAATTTCCTATATTAATATATCCAAATTTATTTCTTAGATGTCTCATGAAGTGTTTCTAAAGAAATTAACCCTTTTTTATATGATGTTAATTCAACGCATGATTTTTAAAAGAACTCTATGGAAATTGAAATCAACCTGATTTAAACCATTAAGATAAAATGAACTATGATTTCATTGTATCTTATGTGAGAAATTGTTTTTTGAAATATAATATTTCTATTTGAGGATTTTATTTAACTTATTCATAAATATTCCTTATTTTATTGTAGTCATGTTAATTTGTATTATATAAAATTTATATAATTTACTAAACATGACCAAAAAAATTATTTATTTATAATTTTATTATATCATCATGCTTGATAGTTTATTTCCATTATGATAACACATTTTTTATTGAAAATAAACTATTCATCAAATTAATAAAAGAATAAATACATGTGATTTTATAATTAAAATATTTATGTGACATGATCATGGGATTCTGTATACTATTTGTTCTATCATGTAGAGATAAAATATCTTTAACACTAGGTAAATATATCTATGAAAAATTTACAAATTGAAGATGTAACATACATTATTGAAATATTATATATATTTGGTTAGCTTTACCTTGAATTGAGAACTGAACTGTAAACTATCACTGGGATCTCAATAATTTACAAATGCATACTCACTCATTGGTAAGGGGTAAATGGGGATTTGTATTTCAGAAAATAAACCATGGTTATCGGTTCATAAATAAATAGTGTTGGATGGGTTATAAACTGATCATTATATCATGACACATAATTTTTTAAAAAAAAACTCAAAACCACTAAATATAATTAGACTAAATAATCCAACTGAAAAAATGTTTTTCATGCTCATGATCCTTCCAAAAAAACAATTAATATTCATTTAGAGTTATTATGAATCATTTAAATAAATATTATATAAGAAATATTTAATAGAATTCATGACGTAATATGTTAATTAATTAATTAATTATCTTATTAATATATCAAAAAAATCAAAAATATATAATAATAATAACATCATTTGTTTTTTAATAAATATATAATAAATTTACATAAAGATGAACATATTTTTTTGTATTGAATTTCTATGGACTGTACCCTTCTATGCCTCATTATGTTAATTAATAGAGTTTAAAACAAGAATGATGTGTACACTAGAGGTGACATGTCCAATACCATTTACATGTGATTAAATCCATTTCAGAAATTTATTCTATCAATTGAATGTACTAATGGTGGACTTTTAATGTGAATCATGTTTTATACAGTCTATATTATGTATTATAGATCTTTTAGGCTTTTATTCCCACACGCTATGTTGCGTTATTCATGACATGTTTTCCCCTAGATTATTCCATGTAGCTTCCACAATCATTATGAACACATGACATTCAACATATTTACATAACATGTACCACTGGAAATACAAATGAAGTACAATATAACACCCCAACCAAACTTATTTATATAATTTTACACATATATTGATATATATATTTCATCATTTGAGATTAATTATAAATTATTTATAGGTTTCTAAAATATCTGAAATTTATCACAATATAATGTTTGTGATTGGTTAGTGGTAACAATTTATTGGACGTGTGAATGTGGTCTGCTATATTTCATTGCAGTTTTTCACAGATAATAAAAAATATTTACGTTACAATAAAAATATAATGGTGCCCTTTTGAAGAAGGTAAAGGTTAGATGGTTTTTCCTAGATTAATTAAAATATTTTGAATCATAATATGGTATCATAGTTTAAAAATATCAAAAGTCTAATTTCACCATTATTGAAATAAGAACCATCACCATCACTACTCTTATTTATCTTTCCCCAATATACAAAGCTTCCCTATGGATTTACACTATAAATACTCTCTAATTTTGTAAATTAAATATAAATTAATTTTATAAAATACATATAACATTTTATATACTAATGCCCAAATATCGTATTAGTCTATTCCCTTCAGAAAAACCTAAATATAAACAGTAGTACAAAAGTGATCATCATTATCTCTTGCTAGGATTTTCATGTAAATAACCCTTATTATTCATGTAATTCTTAGTATATATCATTATAACCTTGGAAAGGAAACATAAAAGTGGAGATATCAGATTCTCAATAAGGGTGATCAAGAGAGACATGTAAGAAAAAACATGAGCATATGCGTATGAGGACAAGATTATAACATTACCAGATCATACACTACATATAATAAGATTATAAATAGAAATCATGGAAGAAATCAAGTTAGTTGATATGAAATGGATCACAAGGAAATAAATAATATTAACCATATACAAATAACATTAGAATAATACATGGAATTGTGACATACACATATGTAAGTAAAAAAATTATCTTTAGTGGTCATGACATCACCTCCAAAGAAATATCAGTAGTATGGGTTCACTGCTCGTACCATCTTGGTGGTCATGGTTCAATCCTATTGTCATCTTAGTAGCATGATTTCACTCAGAATACCATCTTGATATTCCATGTTCATTCTGATTTTAATCATAATAGTAAAGGTCTCTCCCAAGACTATCTTAGTCTATAATATGAGATATAAATCATTACCCAATGTATTGAGGGAGATATAGGTCCCACCAATTTGATAATTAAATCATACATACATGTTCCAAAAACCTATAAATAATAAAATTCTAATCTATGAAATTAAATTAGTTTGATAAACATGTAATAATATCACAAACTATGAAAAAATATGTTTTATAATCATTTCATGTGAATAACCCATTAAAATAAGAAGGTTTCAAAAGCATGAACCTCATGACTGAGGAATGGGGTACATAAGAATAATTCCATCAAAACAAAATCCATTCAAAGATTAAATATGAATTTAAATATTATAATTTATATATATAAGATTTAGTAACACAAAAAATGTCATCTTATATGGGAAATAATTTTTAAATATCTTTCGAAAACATTTCTTGAAGATAATATCCATTCTCAATTAAGAAAATGAATCTTCAAATAATGGTCCTTTTTAAAATATTTTTGTTGGGAAAAATAGTTGAAGCCATTTAATATAATCTTGTAAATATATTAAAGACTATTAAAATAATTTTTAATTGAATATTTATTCTATTTTTTATAAAAAACATGTTTTTTTAATAAAAAGGATTTTTGGTCGAAGAGGGAAATATGATCATATTTTAAATATAAAACATTTTCATAATTATTGTAAGTAAAAAAGAGTGGTAAAATGGTTCTAATAAATTGATATATCTTTACTAAATAGAGTACAAGAAAAATCATAGTGTTTCTTGATTAATAGATCATAATATTTCATAAATGGTTGTATAATCATAAACAAACCCGATAAATGATGAGATTGTTTCCATAAATCAGACCATATGGTATCATTTAATGAATTACCTCATGTAATAAACTGAAATTAAATAAAGATTAATATATCTTGAGAATAAGGGGATTCATTATATAAAATCTGAAACTGAAGTATATAAACCTCAAAAAAGAGTGTAGGTGCACAATAAAACATGTGTCTCAAAGAAGGAAAACTAAAACAAAAATGTCTTAATGATTTGGTAACTATTAAAAGATAAACCTATTGACCTAAGGATCATATATTAGATATGTAAACACCCATAAATTTAACAATACAAATAATATAATACATTATTGAGATTTATAAACCCCCAGAAAAAAGATATGTACAGAACAAGAAATATATCTCATAGATACAAAAAGTGAGACAAATTTCCTGACCTTGTGTCTTGAAACTCATTGTACTCATACCAACATCCTATATAAAACATATAATTTTATTATAAATCTATAAAATAACTATATTCTTATACTTAATACCAGATAAGGTTATATAATGGAATTATATTATCCTCTGGTTATTAATTCAATGATAACGTTTCACATAGGGTAATATATCCTTTGTTCATCGCATGTGTCTTAATTTGTTATATATTTTATTCTTATAATAATAAACTGATTGAAATAATTTAATCCATGATATAAATATCAATTATATTAATTGTAATTATATTATAGTAATCCCCAGAATATAGTTATATAAAATGCAATACACTATTCTTTGAGATTGTATACCTTACAAACACACGAACGCCATTTCCATTTTTATCATCATATTGAAAGAAAGAAAGAGAATGAAATATATTGACATATGCATATAATATAGTTAAATAAGAATTATTATGTCATATATATCATACAAGTTCACTAAACACATCCCTAATAAATTTCATTCTATGTGTGAACAGATCATGTCCCTTTGAGAGGGTGGTAGTACACACTTCCCCAAACAAAATTTTCATTTTTACACAAAAAATGTAATTTTAAATGTATAGTTATAAAATAATTAATTTATTATATAGAAATAATAAATATAATATATATAATTTTTAAACAGTCTGTCTATTATAATTCCTATCAATGAAATGGGGTAATAGAAAATGAACAATCATCATTTTGTGAGGCAGTTGTTCGCCATACACATAAATATATGTTCGATACCCATTAGATAGAAGTGTGTTTATGTGTAGGTAAAAACAGTAAAACAATAAAATATTTTTATATTGAGTATATTGTTATCAAATATTAATGTAATAAGGATATTTGGGTCAGTGGATGTAGAAAATAAAATAATGGAGTTTGAGGAATGGTGTTACCTCTTCCTTGAGTAATTCCATTTGGTTTTCCCCAAAGGGCCTACACAAATTCCATTACTTTTAAGGTGAGGTTTCTTGTATTTTTGGAAGGATTTTAAGGCACACATGTCATAGGGAATGACAAAATAAAATTAAATTTCTAATGTAAGACATAGTCTACAAGGGTCGTATCAATTGAGTAGATTTATTAGTTATTTACTTTCATAATATAAATCTCCTAAAATACTTATTTTTTTGTTTTTATTTAATCTATATATATAATTAAATGTAAATTAAATAAAATATAAAATAGACATGAAATGACAAAATGAAACTAATGATGAATGAACTTGGACTTTATGGGTTGATTTGTGGGTTCCATCATTCTCTTAGGTGCTATTTAAATTATGTTTGAGAATTCAATTCGGGGATCTCATTTCAAATTATTTTTATTATTTTTAATATTGGGAAATATTGAATTCAATTATCATTATTGACTTCAAATCCTTCAATAATAAAGGTTAATGGCACACATTGATCAAGATTGTGGCATCATTCGAGACCTCGCTCCATCATATTCCATTTCAACCACTTAATTGCTCAAATCCCTCGTATTAAGATCTTATATCTAGTAAAAGGGAGGTAAATTTTTTGATAAAATAATATAAATAAATTTTAGATCAGTTTCATGGTGGATAATCTCTACACCTGTGCATATTACATTTATTTATCACAAACCTAATAAAACATATAAATTTAAGAGCCGAATAAATGAAATTGGCACATACCTCCCCCAGGCCAAGCCTCGAGTAAACACATCAATTTTATGGTAATATTAAATGTTCAACATGATGATTATAAAAAAATATAAAAATAATAAGGAAGGATAGAGACGAAAAGAAGAATGTTGGGTGGAAGAAAACCCAAAAATAAAAACCAAGAATGAATTTATTAAAAATATAAACTACAATTTAAAACAGAATAAAAAATAAATTAATAATAAAAGGTGATGATTTGAAACCAGCCTCAATTAGTGGTGATCTCATCCTTCATTCCTTAATGGAATTGGATGGAAAATGGGATGATTTGAGAGGTAGGGGAAACCCTCCTTTAGTAAGAAGAATTTGTACTCTGAATTTTTTCATGTTGTATCCCCAATTAATGATAGAATCACGCAACAAATCCTTCATAATTTTTTTTCTGAAAGGTGTTGTTCATATAGCCTCAAACAGTGTTCTTAATTATCCTCCAAATGAAGGATTTATGAATTTTTTATTAACTATTACTTTCAATAGATGAATTTTCCAAGCTATGTACTTCAAATTATTTCCTTCAAATGTCACCTTTATGAGCTCATAACTCAATCAAATTTATAGATAATGATAAAATATAAATTCCCATTAAATTATATGTTTAATAATCTCAATTTTAGGGGTGTATATTGAGTTTTACTTCTATTACAGTGTTGAGGTTCTACACCATCTGCCAGTAAAAAATCCCAAATTCAATGAATTTTTATATCCTCTAGATACTTGAATGTCCCCTAGTCCATAAGACGAATTTGTAGGAAATAAATAAAAGATTTTAACTCAAACTATTCAATAAATTATGAATTATATTTTTAATTAATGGGCCAAATTACCCTTCTGGTTTTCATAAATAATAAATCCATATTAAATCACTTTTCACAATGTTGGTCAAAACACATCATAAATCCAAAATTGATCCATTTAAGCTCAAACTGATAATTTGGGAGGATTAAATCATTTAAAAACATTTAAAAATAATGAAAATATTTGATTTATAAGATTTTTATAAGAAATATCTTCAGATATTCTTTTTTTAAAAGTGAATTGAGATGTTTGATGAAGTGGGAGAAGAGGAGGCCTTTATGTAGTGGAGGACATGGGTACTCTTGAAATTATGGGGAAAGGAAATTTAATCGACATTTTTCATAGGTCAATTGGATCTATTAAAAAACAAAATTTATTCCATGTTTTGATAGGTTAGAAATATTTCCATATATTGGAACATGGAAAAGTTTTTATGTCATTTTGTGTCTCAAAATTAATGATTAGCACATTGTTATCGTAACAATTCTCATAACCATTTCCCTAAATTTTAATCACTTTGCCTAATATTTTTTTATCAAAAACTATGTTGATGTTAATTGATATATTAAATTATTTTGATTCCAAGTATTCAATCCTTTATTCAAAATTATACTCATCTAATTAAAAGAAATTAATTTCAATTTAATATCATAAATATAACAATATGGTTAGTTTTTAGTGTAAAAAAATCAAAACATATGCTATGTTTTTATTTCTAATTTAAAATTTAAAGTTTATTAAAATTAACTAAAATGGATTTTCTTAAAAAAATATAAGATATTATTAATTTTACTGTAATTTATAATATAATTTTTTCATATCAACACTTTAGAAGATAATGCAGTTTTGAATTAAAATTCGATATTTTTAACAATTCATAAAAAATGTAGTTTCTCATAAAAATCACAAAAAAAATATATTTAAGATAAATTTGAAATTATAAATTAAAAAAATAATTTTCTTTTATCAAATTTATATTAAATGTGGGTCTAAAAGTAATTTTATTTTTCTTCATAGAATGTCATGAAAAATAGTTCATTTAAAAAATTTGTATATTTATACATATAAGGACTTTACCAAAAATTATATTTTTTCTTGTAAATGTGATTTATTTAGATAAAAAAATTATAATAAATATTATAAAACTATTAATTACAATAAATATTTCTATATATAATGTATGGGTAATAATTATCTCATTTAGATAATTATAAAAAATTATGTTTTGTAGAAAATCAATGTTCCCTAAAACATATGCATGTATGGTACTATGTGAATGAAATTTTTGGGTTATTGAAATGAATGATATCAAGGAAAATTTAATATATTCTAATGAAAAGGTCTATAAAAACTCAGGGTGTTACATTATACACCACTTAACAAGAATTTATCCCTAAAAATCATCATTCTTGTACAAAAATGAGAATACATATACATTATAAAAACATGATGTTCCCATTTATCCTTATATAACATGAGATTCCACAAAAAAACATTGACCAGGTGAGCAATATTGTTTCATAGAACACTCTATATATGATCAATAATTTCAATTAGTTGTTCCTCATAAGAAATATCATGCTCTTATGTTAGGACATAGGAGTTCACTACATGTGAAAGGTTAGGTATTTATTTCCTTAGGAGAGATATAGTTAACACATCATGGACTTAAAAGAGATTTGGGGGATGTTCTAAAAGATAGTCTACTGTCCTCATATGATCAGGAATGGTGCAGGTACAAATATACCTATAGGTTAGTTTCCATTTCCTTTTAATCCTCATAACCCTCTTCTAGGGGGAGATCCAAAGAAATACCTTCACAGTAACTTCAAATTCTATATCACATCATCTGTTATCATTGTAACTATTCTACTGGCTATGATCTAATTTGATATTCTATTGAATGGATCAAACATTCTCTTCCATTTCAAAAGTGATATTAAGTACGAATATCATTCTTTCTCCAACCTCATCCTAGAATAGAATAATACTACATTTCGTCTAATAGAGGTCTTCATAAGGTTCCATCTGAATTCTTGACTAAAAGTTATAATAGTACGAAAGTTAATCTAGAGGGAGGTGTTGTTACCAAAAAAATTTGGAATCTAATGAACAAAATCGCAACATATAATATACAGTTTGAATTTATTATTTCAAACCAAACATCTATCTGAGGATGATAAGATATCCTGAAAATCATTTAATTATCACGTTTTGGGT
The DNA here is from genome assembly GCA_963277665.1 of Viscum album. Lineage (NCBI taxonomy): Eukaryota > Viridiplantae > Streptophyta > Magnoliopsida > Santalales > Viscaceae > Viscum > Viscum album. The sequence continues at coordinate 1,595,404,559 of OY728146.1, read as the reverse complement.
GAAGACATCACTAAAAAATAGACTTAATCCTCGAATCATGATACGATACAATATAATGTGGTAATCATTGAATCCATTCCCATTCTATAATTTATATCTTAGAAATCATATCTAGAGAGAAATATTCATTGATAGTGATGAAGTGTGCTGAATTTATAAGTTTATCGACTACCACCAATATAATATTAAACCGTTTAGAGGTTTTGGGTAGTTCAAGAAAATAAATAATGATGTTCTCCAATTTCCATTATATTATTTGTAATGGGAACAACATACTTTTTTATTTTTTTCTTCTAGCCATAACTTATTGGCATAACATGATTCGATATACAAACTCCGTGACTTCTATCATCATTCCATCCCACCAAATGAATTCATTCATGTCCTTATACATCATTGTACTTCCAGGATGAATAGAGAATAATGAAATAAGGGTTTCCTTCAATTGATCCTTCATCAAATTATGTATGGAAGGAAAACATACATGGTTTCCAAAACCATATAATTCCATCCAAATAAATTTTAAACTCAGGAACATTAATAAATTTCTTTTTAAACTCTTCATCTTCCTTATAAGCGTCCTTGATCTTCACTTGGATATATTTTTTATAATTCAATTGAGTAAGATAATAGGTTTCACCTTCCTTCATTATTTCCAGCTCCATCATTTTGATATCCCAATATATATAATCTTTTGTGATCCTCGATATGGATAATCTAGCATGATCAATTACAATCAAATCATAGACCACCTTTTTCACATTCCTACAGTTGTAATGTATCAGCAAGTTATAATATTTTATCAACTCTAACTATGTCCAAAGATACATGTTCATCTGTTTCTTTGTGTATATATATTTTAGACTTTTATAACTATTATATATATCAATCTTTTCTCTATAAAAGTAATTCATCAATATCATTTACAAAAAAATTGTTGCTTCTAACACAAAATAATGAATTTTGTAAATTTTATCATGAATATTCAATTATTGTGAGGAAAAATTGACTACCCTTTTATTCTATGTAAGAAGACATCTGAATCCCTTCTGGGATACATCAATATAAATTAAAATCCCTTATCTTTACTATGGTAATGTAAGCATAAGTGTGCTTCCTAACATATACTTCTATTCATTGAAATTTTTCTCATTTTCCCCTGAAGAGAGAATCATGACAGCATTCTAAGTTAACATGGTCTTTGTATTAGAATGTTGTGATACATTTTAAAACAAATTCATTAATATTTTGTTAAACTAAGAAAACTTCGGATATCAGTCACCATGTTGGTCTAGGATATCATTTTGTAGGTTCTATATTTTTTGGATGTACTAATATACCATCCTGTGGGATAGTGTGACTGAAAAAATTAAATATTTTTCTAAAAAATTATAAATTATAATTAGTTAAATATTTTATAATTCCTTATTGTATTTTTTATAATTGTCATGTAATCTATATTCTATTCATTTTAATTTGAATACATAATAATTTCAGCTATAATGTCAGTCATATATTGGTCTAGGTGATCTCAAAAGACTATATTAATATAATACATAATTATAGAAGGGGAATTCATAAGACCAAAATACCTGAAAATATATTCATAGGGTTTATAACTTATAAGGAATGTGGTCTTGAGTATATACACTTTTATGAATCTCAATAGATGATATCTAAAACTAATTTGAATCATGGAATGTAATGATCTCCATGTCATTGATAAAAAAATTCATCAATATGGGGGAAAGGATAATATATATTGATCTTGATTTTTTTCAACTCTTGATAATCAATGTATAGTCACATTGATCCATCTACCTTTTTCATAAAAAGAACATGTCCTAAGGTGAAACCATTGGTCAAATGAATCCCAAATTGATATTTTCATAGAGTTTCTTCATCAATTCTTGTATCCCAATAAGAATCATCGAATAAGGAATAATATAAATTGGTGCGAAACTATGTATGATTTCTATTGAGAACTTATCCTCTTGTTTTGGTGGTAGGATAGACACCTCTTAGGGAATGAAATAAAAAAATTCATGAAAAATATGCATATAATCGATGTCACTATTCTCCCAAAGTATTTTAGATAATAAAACCTTCCAAATGGAAATTAATACCCATAAACTAGATGTAATATTCCAAGGAAGATCATTCTTATCTTCACATTGTTATATGATCATTGGTGGGTTTGAAATATAAATTATAAATTACCTTGATCAATAATTTATGCGATATTTTAATAGAGAAATCCATTTTCTACCTATGATGACATAAAATTCTACTAAAAGAATAAGGAAAATACTTTTAGGAAGCACATTTACAATAAATTTAACTATAAACAAATCATATACTTTGGATGCATCATCATACCATTATGATTTTGCATTGATAATTCCAAATATAATCATTTTGGTGTAATTTTTACACCATTAGATAATTAATTAGAAATTACTGAGTGGTTATATCCAGAATCAAATAAGAAATTAGTAGTTCCACAGTGGATAGTATGTGTACATTTCATGGCTTGGTTATCACACCCATCATAAAAAACTATAATTTCATGAGATTTACTATTGTCCCTTGGTTTATGTGGTTGCTAAAATTGTTCATCATCAACAAACATCAAGATTGTTCAATGTAAAATATAATTCCCATTATTCACACCCATGTAGCATTGAATTATGTGTTTCACATTATATGAAATTTTTTTCCAGTCACACCATTAGCTAACTTGTTCCCAACATGTTAGAAATGAAATTATTGATGGAATTATTTTACACACTTAAATCATTTTTTAATCTATTATGGAAATTTACACAGTTCCTCTTCCCACACTTAGATAATAAAATACATATTATATTCTTCTCTTCATTTTTTCTAGATTTTCCTTTAATCTCCATATTCATCTCATTTTCAAAACAATGTGAGTAATACCCAACACCAACCTACATTTCAACCGTTATTTTAAAATTAAAAATTTATTCATTGCTACTAATGTCATTTATGAACAATGACTTACTATGACTGGGCTTTAACCCACTTATGAACCTAACATCTATACATTTAGGCTGGATGATAATTCTTAAATCGTACCTTGCACATCTTGTGAAATTATCCTCGTAGGTACCAATATATTTATAATCCATTTTCTTTTACGAAAGAAAATATTTATCCATCTTAGAATAAAAAACTTCAGGACTTTAACTGTTTAAAAATATGATCATAAACTAATCCCAATCAATGGATTCAATCATTTCATTATGCTTTTTATTCTTTAAATTCATCCACCACTGTTCTACATATCATTATTACCGATAAATATCCAAAATGACAGTCATTTCTGGAACACTAGAGAATAATGAATAGATTTTCAGTAATAATAACCCAATAAGATATAATTGTATGAGAATACAATCAATAGAAAGGTGGCAATTTCCTTATTTAAGACCCAATATAATATTGTTCCCTTCTTTCTTAATATGTAATCCCACCATGATTCGTATGCGAAGAGAATATTTTTATCATATAAATTATATTTTCAATTCCATATACAATATCATTTGGTTTATTATGAGAATAATTGTATCATTATTTGTTGAAATCTACCTTAATGTGGTTTCTTTAGGGTCCAACCATTGACTACAAACCAAATCATAATGTAAGAAACAACTATCATATTGTGGAACCACATAATCATGAAATGTGACATATAGGATGCCTATAGTATGAATCCTTATTTTTTCCTTGGTTAGTCATATCAATATTATATATAAATCCTTTATTATGGTTCTTGAATATTTTATTAATTCCCAAAGAATATCCCTTAGGGAGATTCAAACTAGGTAGGTAACATGACATGTTGTCATGTACTAGGTTACACCGAGTTAGGCCCAACACGCCTTGTCAATGTTGATAGTCCCAGGTATATATTTTCCATATACAGATACACATTTACTATTCATACATGGAAATATTTTTTTTAAAATCACTTACCATATCCTTTAAAGAAATAACAAGATATTTTTATATACTTTTCCTTCCCTGTAGACTTATTATGAGAAATGTCCCATGGGTTCTCACTATGGTTTTATCATCCCAGCTTTGAAAGGATAACATGACTATTCCTTTGACACAAACTGTCATGACCCTTAATTTTAAACATTAAATATATGTAAGCTTTTTCAAAAACATAAATTTATATAAATTGATATACTTTTATTATACAGTTCTATTTGTTTTAGAAACATGGAAACATAATCATTGGTACATAAGCGAACTAATTTATATATCACTTGGTTTTCAATTATTAACACATGTCTTAGACACATAATACATAATACTTATATACATTACATTAGAAAAGAAACACCAAAAGGGGTGATCTAAGATGTTATATATGGGAAAACAAGGTAAAAATTTAGGAATAAACATGAGTGTAGGGGCATGAGGACATGATCATAACATTAGAAGATCATACCCTATATATCAGAATATTATAAACTAGAATCATGGATTAAATATTGGATGTCCATAATAGATAAAAAAATAAATAATTAATGAATAAAATACATGTAATAATGACATAGGTAGAAGACAATGAATTGTGAAAGACACAAAGTCACATTAAAATGATTTCTATAGTAGTAAAGGCATCAACACCATGGCCATCTTATTACTATGGGTTCACTACCCATAACATGTTTTTAGTCATGGTTCACCCCCATATCCATCTTAGTAGAATGATTTTATTTACCATACCTTCTTTTTTATTCATGGTTAACTCGCATGGACATCATATTAGTCATGGTTCACTCCCAATACCATCTTAGTCTATCTAATGAGATCTACGTCTTTAACCAAATATTTGGAGAGAGATATAGGCACCACCCATACCTTAATTAAATCACACATACATGTGCCAAATAAACATAAATAATTATATCAAAACCCATGAAATGAAATGGGTACCATAAATATGTAATCATGTTATAACCTGGGAAAAAAGAAAAAACATTCATAATTATTTAAAAACAAAAAACCATGAAGATAAGCATGTTTCCAAAGCATATAACCAATGAATGAGGACAAGTTTAATCAACATAGTCCATTGAAAAATAATCCTTTCATATAGAGAATATGAATGGTAACATTCCATCATTGACTAAGCAAGGCATCAGTAATAAAATGGATTTCATCTGATATGTGAAATAATTTTTAAAGAAAATATGAAAACATTTCATGAGAGAAATATCATTTCTGAATAAAATGAAATTTTTTTAAAATAAAAGACATTTTTGAATAAATTTTTATATTAAAAATGATTGGAAGAAATTTAAAGACATATTTTAAAACTATAAAACATTTTTAAAATCCATTTCTCCTACAAAAATTTTTTTGAAATGATTTTTGAAATGATTTGTTATGAAATAATACATATTTCTGACCGAAGAGAAATACTTTTAGATTTTTTGTAAAATAATTTTCATAATCATATTAAGTAACAAAGAGTGTGAAAATGGTACTAATAAATGGATATATATTTAATATCTAAATTACAATAAAACACTTCGGTTTTCATGAAGGATTTATCATAATATTTTAAAAATTGGAGCATAGTCATGAACATTCACTATAAATAATGAGATTATTTCAATAAAATATTACCACAAGGTTACAAGGAATCATACACTACTTGTATGAAATCATAATTAAAATATTCTTGAAAAAATGATTTTAAGGATATTCATTATTTAACATGTAAAATATAAGTATATAAACCTAAAAAATAATATAAGTGAAAAACAAAACAAGTGTGTCCAAGAATGAAAATTGAGACACACCATTCGTACAAATTTAGTCACTCATAGAAAATAATTATAATGAATGAAAATGAATAGAATGATTATGTAATAAACCGTAAATTTTATTATAATAATAATATAATAAATACATTGGTATTATATACACCACACAAAATAAATGAGTGGTGAACATGGAATGTATCACATAGATGTAAAAAGTGAGATGAAATTCCTGTAAATTATGTCCTGAATATCATTATACTCAAAAAAATATTTTTTTAATAAAGAAAAGATTAATTAACATCTATAACATAACCATAGTATTATATATAATACAATATATGGTTTGATTATGACTTTATATTACCGTTTTGTTGACAATTTTATGTTATGGTTTGACTTCAAGTAATATCTGCTCAATTATTTGCTTGTGCAGTAATTTTTCATAACTTCAGCTCTTATACTTATATAATGATTTCCATAAAAAACATGATATATATATAATATATATGAAATTTATTTTTTATAATAATATATATAATATATACTTATAAAATGGAATACACCATTCATGGAGATGGGGGTCATATGTACGCATGAATGTCATTTATGTATTATTGTAATATAGAAACAATGAGAGAGAATTAGATACATGTAAAAATATATATAATATCATTAAATTAAACTTATTATGTAATATATATCAAATAATTTCACTAAACATATCCTTAATACATTATATGTATTGTATGAACGAATCACATCACTTTGAGGGGTAGTAGACCACACATCCTCAAAAATTTTATTGAATTTACACAAAATTATACATTGTATAAGTATGTGTTATCAAATAATTAAATAATAATTAATATATAAGAAATAAATTTTATGTATCATATAAATATTTATTCCATCATTATTCCCAACTATGATAGGTGGTAATGCAAAAATGATAAATTATCATTTCGTGAGATGTTAATTCGTCAAACAAGTAAATAACATGTTCGTTACTAATTAGATAGATGTGATTGTAAATTTAGTTGAAAAACATAATTTAATAATATATAATTATGTTTAGGAAATATGTGATGATATATAATAATTTAATAAGTATATTTTGATTGGCGGAGAATGAAAATAAAACAATGGGGCCTGAGGATGGACGTTACCTCTTCTTTGGTAACTCTTTTTGGTTTTCACCCAAGGGGTTCCATGGATTAATTTATGCAAATAGTGAGGATTCTAGGATGAGGGGAGATATTATAAGGAAATATTTGGGTAGATATTTGTTGGGATAAATTGTATTTAGAGTTGTGGGGAAGTGGGATTTGAGGATGTCTTTTAGAGTGGAGGAGGGGCACTGTTGTTAAAATAGGTAACATGAATTGCCCCCATGTTTCTTCCATGTCAAGAGGATCTAATAAAGAACCATAAAATTTTAACGGGATGATATGGTCAAAATATGGCAATACAATTTCACTTGGAGAAGTTTTTAGGTCATTTTGGTTCTTAATTTTCTGTTTAGTGCTTTGTTAACCTAATATTTATCTTAATTGGTGTAATTAATTTCAATCAAATTCAATAATATTTTTTTGTAAGAAATACTTTTTAAACACAATATAAATTATAAATTATTATCGATTAAAATATTTAATCAAGATATTTTCTTGACTATTGAGGACCCATAGATTGATCATGATGGAATCCGCTCCCAATGCTCCTGATGCCTCCCCCGATGGAGGATCGAGATGAAAACCTAGATCACCGATGGCAGTTGCTGTGTCCCCTCCTCCCGCAGTGGGGGGAGGGGTTTCTTCGTCCTCTGGTTTCGCAAATAGAGGTATGTTTGAATCTATTTTTTTCTTGCCTAAGATACAGGTAGCGCTGAGGGTTCCAGGATGCATTTCTGGTCAGCCCATCGTTCCAGTCTTAGTTTGAGAGTTTTCCGATGATACTTCGATGATTTCCACAACCTTAATCACAAGGTCTGTGTGGCATCGCCCTTTGATTGAGGATTTTGGGAAAATGGTGAATGAAGATTGGGGTATAAAGAATCTTGCATCGGTCAGGATTTTTGGGCCTCGGCAGATCCTCATCATCTTCTATGATGAGGATGACTTGGGGAGAGCATGGTCTGGACTAAGGAAAGCCTCCCCGTTCCATCTTCTTCAGTGATCTTTTGAACATAATATGAACCAGGATTCACCAAATATTTCCATCTGGTTGTAGTTGCCGGGAATTCCTCTCTTGTTCCAGAACCCCGGGCTTCTGAAGTCGATAGGAAACTCCATCAGGCACTTCATTTGCTCTGATCAGAGGACAACCTCCATGGGTAACCCTGCATCTGCACAAATCTGTGTGCAGATGGATCTCTCAAGTAAGCCACCTGGTACTGTCTGGATCGTGGTGGAGGGTGAGTACAGGTATGGAAAAAATATTTACTATGAGTCTTGGATGCCATTCTGCTCCTTTTGTAATAAGCAGGGGCACGAGAGGGATGATTGTCGAAAGAGTGGCACAACTGCACGAAGAGTGGATGCCTGCACAGTGTTGGGTGATCCTGTTCCAAGTGCACACCTAGAAGATGAATCTCATCTGGCTGTCACTGCTATCATGGTGCAGGGAGTTTCATCATGGGGTTTGATGAATGTAACCTCTCTGATTACTGGATCTGGGCAGATTCCAGTGGATGGTTCTAGGGGAACCCAACTGGGAAAAACTGGAGTGGCTATGTCTCAACCAGGGGAATCAATTTTGAATGTGTCTAATACACATATGAAGGTGACAAAAGATTCAGATCTACATAAGATGGCAGGATCTGTGAATTCTGAATCCAAGGTTCTACATGTGATGGAGAGATCAAACACCGACTTTCAGTACATTGGTAGGGGGTTGCTTTGATGCGGGACAATTCTAAACCTGTGGAACTGATGTCTGAACAGAGGAACACACATCATTTCATGGTGCAATTAAATCCTAATGAATTATTTAATTATTCTATAAACAAATTTGCAGCGCTGGTTGATGATGAAGCAAATGAGGCAAATGAGATTTATATGGCAGAGGAAGTTGGAGAGAAAGAGGGCAATGTTAGCCTGGGCGGATTGAGTGAGGAATGTAAAAGCCCCTTTGATGATGATAAAATCATGATACCTCAAATGGAGGGTGGGAAGGATGGAAATGGAATTCCTCCTTTGGCCCATAAATAGAAGTGGGGGGATAGATCTGAATATGAATAAGAGCCCCACAGTAACAAAACATCCTATAGGGATGCTGTTAACAATGGAATTCGTGATAACCTAAGAAAGGAAGTGGAGGAAAAAACTCAGAGCCGGAGGAATCCAAGGAGAGACTATACGGACCTACCCAAATCAATGGTGACAAGGTCTGCACACAAGAATGTAGGGTCACAAGATACTATCATTGTAAATGTGTACAATGGTAAATGAAGAGGAGGGTCCCTGAAGAGGGACAAAGGGCCCAGTGGGAAGCGACCAATCAAGGAGAAATTGTCTGAAGAAATGCTTCAGAAGAAAAACATGTATCTTGAGATGATGCACAAATACGAGTCTTCTGAATGGGAGATAGCTGACCCTGATGATGAGTTATCTGATGATGGGGAGAGGGGTGCTTATGGCTATGATGTAATGTAACGTTTTTTTCTACTATCTTTACATGCAGTTTTTCTTCAATAAATTTGCGGGATCAGGTTTTTTCCTGGTTAGGACATTCCAAAAAAAATATTGAATCGATGTTTCCACATTCCAATCACACATTTTGAATAAATTAATTTAAATTAATTCCTTCAAACGCGATGATAATACAAGTTTTAAAAGTAAGAACATTCAAAGGTTTGATATGTCTTTTTACAATGTTTAAAGTTGAAATTAATGAAAACACTATATTAAAAGTTACATATAACAATGAAAATTTATTTCAAATAATATATTTATTGGTAGAAAATAGAAATCCCAGTAGATATTATGTATTTTTTGTATTAATTTCATGTACCGACATTTTTTTACCAACATATATATGTTGATATTAATTGTGTTATAAAAAATGATAATTTACTAAAAATAAAATATTTTGCATTATCATTATAATAGTAAACATTATTTAACCAACAAATTATTCTATTATTATTAATTCGAATTTCTGATATATATATAACCATTGTGAAAACATAATGTAATAAATTATAAAACAGTGATCATTATTTTACAAAATTAAAAATATTTCTTAAAAATTTAACAACAATGTATTAATTTATCTATAATATATATATATATAATTAAAATAATAATTTAATAATATTTCTATGTTTTAAGATAATAGAATTTAATATCGATATAAAAAATATAAATTTTTTGTTATTGATAAATCTCATTCGAGATTATAAATTTCTACCTTAAACCCCAATTCAACTACCCTCTATCGTATTCAATCCGCCAAAATTCACTATCATCTATTAGCTCTCCGAAATATAAATCCAATAGGCAAATATCTTCATTCACTATGATCGATCACCAATAGATTTGAACCAGAGAATGTCAATAATGGTTGTGGGAGATCGGGGCCAAAACAGAATGTCACAGTGAAAATTGATTGATTCATTTGAAAACGAGATGGTCGAGGTTATGTCAGTTCATATCATTCAGTTTAGTGATAATGAAGTCATATTGAAGTGCTATTAATGATAGAATGGGTCCATCGAAAGCCAATGAAAGAAATCCTCTATTTGAGGGAAGCACTTCAAGCAATGGGAAGACCAAGGTGCACACTACCCAACCGGTGGGAGAACATTTATCAATATAGGAACATCAATGAACATGAAAAAACCCCATCATACAGTCTTTATAGAGGGCCAATAGATGAGACCTTATAGAAGGAAGGGACCTGGTGATGTGAATCATAGAACAAGGGCAAGATGACTTGATCAGATGCTAACTCAATGCTAGGGGAGAAACACCAGTTGAAGAAGCATGGGTGAAACACATGTTTCTAATATAATAACCCTAGTTATTCATGCCTAGTAATTTTTTTATATAAATCAGCCTCTGTGTGGAGGCATATCCTTCCTCTCTCTTGCTAGTGATTTCTCCTTTGGTTTCGTTCCCTCTCATCCTACGACATGGCGTGGCGCGGGTTGATAATGAAGTCTACGAATTAGTGTTAGTGAGCCACTGTGAATGCTAGCGAGGCTCTATTTGACCATGACAGATCAGCGATATTTAATGAAACACTTCAATTTTTTTGGAAGTGTTGCCTCAGTGGAGGGTCTATCATGTCTTCGTCTGTTCTTGCAAAGGCTCTGGCGGGGTGGATCTGGATTTGGAACCCGTGCTTAGCGAGTTTACGACACCAGTTTCACATTGGTTCTCCGATTAGCATCAGTGGGAAATGGATACAGCTGAGGTGGTGTATTTTTGGGTGAGGCTTGGTGTTGGCCCCAGTGTAGTGCAAAAGGGGAGGGGCTCTAGGTTCTGACTTCTGGAATCTTGTGTCATCCCTGCATATCTGATTTCAGTTTATTTCAGGTTTGGTGTTGATTGCATTGTTGTGGGGGTTGAATTTTTTTCTTTAAAGGGTGTTTATGCTCCTCGGTACGAATGTTGTTTCCTGTGGCCAGCTGTTCAAGGGTTCATGATTTCATATTGTCCTCAGAGAGTGACCAATATGAGGTTTAGAGCTGCAAGTTTCACTAGTCTAATGGTTTTTGATTTTGAATATTTGAGAGGGTATGGTCTTGACCATCTGTTTTAGCCTGTGTTTGTATAGGTCTACTTGTCGTGAGCGATGGAATGGGGGAAACAAGAATTTATATAGTCATTTCTGGGATGAGCATTTCATTATTGTTTGATCTGGTTTTTGGAAACCTTTGGAGCAAGGTGTGATGTCTTAAGTCGTTGAAGTATGGCATCTTGGTTACTCAATTTTTCATTAAAAGTGTTTCCTTTATAGAAAAGTAAATTTTCAGTCTGCCAATTATTGATTCTTAGTTAGGAAACCAAAAAATAACTAGGTTTCCATATTTTATTTTACTCAAAATAATTGTATATTTTGTCATGTAAATTTCATTACATTTTTATTATATTTTGGTTTTCTATTTTATACATTTATTGTGACGTTTTTTGTAGATTACCATGAAGAACGATATCCCTGTGAATGATATTTTACAATTGTGGATGATTATGAAGGTTTTCAGCATCCAATGAATGTGATTTTCCATCCTTTTTGATTAAGAGCACTTTGTGATTATATGATTTTTTCTAATGCATTTGTCAGAATGTCTTATCATCTACCCACATATATGGTAGATTTAAATTTCCTTTACTATTTTAAAGGGATTCTTTGATTGATTTTATTTGATTTAGTGATGCCAACTCATACATTCAACATATATTAGCAACTATGTGAAGCATGAGATTTCACTAATGGAATATGAATGTGATCTCACTACATTCAGTAATGGAACTGAAGGAAGATAAGAAGTGAGAAGCAATAATATTAAAGAATTCTTACCTTTCTCTTGCCACGTCGGTCTCTTCTTCTGTTGGTTTTTATAGAACAATTGATCATTGGAAAACTCCATTTCCACCTTCTCAGCACATCGAACAAGCTTTTCATAACTTTTAATCTCACGAGAATCTAGTGCCCTTCGATATTTTGGATTTAATCCTTAGTAAAAAAGATTGATTTTACTATCAAGGTCTCGGATAAAATTTGGAGCATACCTTGCCAATCTATTGAACGTTTCTTCCTTGGCAGCCACTGAGACTTCTTCTTGCCTTAATTCCATGAATTTATTTTCCATCCTAAGTCGAACAGCCTTAGGAAAATACTTCTCAAGAAATATTCCTTTGAATTCATCCCAGTCGAGAGCATCAATCTCATCAGCGTCCCTGATATTTTCAACCATTGACCACCACTGATCTGCCTCACCCTCAAAACAGTAAATAGCAAGACTAACCTTTTGATTGTTTGAACACCCCATGACATCGAAAATCTTCTCCAGTGCTTTAATCCACCCTTCAGCTAGCACAAGGTCAGATGATCCTCTGAATGATGGGGGATGTTGCCTCATGAAATGTTCCACCAATGACATGTTCCTCTATGGTTGATCTGGCTGATCTCATGTATGGATACCACCACCATTTATCGCTTGATTCAACTACACCATTACTGCAACAAACTATTCAGTTCCAATTCTGACCATCCCAGGATGCTGATTCGGAAGGTTATTTCCTTCTGCATGTCCTCCTAGCACTGCTTCCTTGTTTTCTATGTGGAAAACCATTTTGAACAAACATGTCTTAGATGACGCAACATGGTAATATTCAAATACTATATCACTTCAATTTGACCATAAAAAAATATATTTTTGGATAATCATTTAATAGAATTCAAACTCCTAATGTTATCTAAACTGACTTCTGATACCAACTATAAGGCCCCAGCCTTAAACCTTACTTAATCTTGAGTTATTACAAGATTACACATTGAGGATCTTTTCAGGTTTAGAGTTTTAGATAATTAGATCATAAAACTTTCATTACATTCCACATTTAAATAAAGTGGTTACATAAAGATAGTATTCATTTTTTACCATCAATGGAACATATTTAAAATAAAAAATTGATTCTTTCTTGACACTTCCTTGACACTATCATCATATCATGTACCTTTCCCTTGACCTATGAAAAACATTTCAAAAAAGACTTGGGATGAGCATAAAAAGCTCAGTATGGGTTATATAAAAAAATATAGAAAGGAAACATTAGTTCATATATACATATGAATGAAATCATAATTTACCCATAAAACATAAGCACTTTAACATACCACATCAAATCATGAATAAATCATAGAAATCATAAGACATAAAGGTAACTTGAGGCATTCATAACATTCTTACGTAGGGAGTAACCCTCTTGGTTACGTTTGGGAATACCCATCACAGTATATTCCCTAAACCTCATCGGAGAAACCTTAACGTTTCACTCCTTCGCTTTACCCAATGCATTGGAGAGCTATATCGGGCTCCCCCGCCCATTGTTTATCATGGAACCACCCGTCTTCATAATAATTCCCAAGAACCTCAACATAATCGTATCACATAAAACATTCATAAAGGAAACATAACATTTCCACCTTTCAATCTCAAGATATCAATACAACACATTGATATAGAAACATTATGAAAACCATTTTCAATACCAAAATAACAGAAATGTAAAACATGGTATTCATTTTTCTTTTAAAAAGAAGGTATGGCATGTAGAGGAAGCTGAAAACTCAAATAATGGCCACGGCGGCGGAGAAGTTGTTTTCACCGCACACGTACGAAAAAACATTCTCTTTTGTTGTTTAGTAAAATGCTTCGTATAAAAAAATATTCCTTTTGGATAAACATAAAAGTCAAAGGGGTTTATACACCGTATAAAAGACGGTTGAGTATAAAACAAAATAAGCCTCAATGAAACGAGATTGAGACGAAGTCCCATACCTCGGGTCTGACATGACTCGGTCGTTCTTTAAGCTCCTGAATAATAAACTTGAGATAATTTATACTTGTTTAAGAACCCTTTTTCAAGTTCATTATTCTTTTTATATCACTTATTTCCATTTCATGAACACTTATGTAATTATTTAAGTAAATAACGGTCGTTTTAACGATCATTAGTACTTGAGTCAAAAATAAGCCCTTTATAATTACAAGTTGTTCATGTATCCATTATATCCAGAATGGTATTCATTATGTAGATATCATATATGTCATATATATCCAGTACATGCATGCATTTATAATATTACATAATCATTTATAGATAAGAAATAAAATGCACCGTTCATGGAGACGGTAAGCCGTACGTACGCATGAACGCTACTTTCATTTCTATTTCATATTTTATAGAATGGAATCATAATGATATAAAGTTATATTATAATACCTGTTTAATATCATATATAATATCATAACTCCATCCTTTATACGTCCTACATATGGTATTTAACGAATCAAATCACTTTGAGGGGGCGGTAGTCCGCATTTCCTTAAATGAAGATATCGCGTTTACCCATAATGGGAACCATAAAGGTATGCCCAAAATGAAAAATACAGAAGCTTAAAAAAACATAAACATATTATATATCATATATAAATATAGTTTCATCTTAATGTCCACCTTTGAAGGTGTTTAAATAATGTTGAACAATCATCGTTTCGGGAGGCAGAAATTCGCCATCCACGGAAACAGTATGTTCTTTAACCATTAAATGTAGGTTTGTGTAAGTGTAGCTCGAATCATTCTTATAAAAACATCCTAGTATATTGAATATACTGTAATTGTTACAAAATAAATGAATAAAAAGTTTTTAGGGGGTTGGAGAAGCAAAATAATACAAAAGGACTAAAGTGAATACATTACCTTAAAATCGGGTAACTCCCTTTGGTTTGAGCTCAAAGGCTTCCTTGAGAAGACTTATTCCCAAATTGAGGCTTCAAGGAGTAAGAGAGGGATGTGTCGAGGCACAATGGGCAGGGTTTGGCCGAGCCAAAGGCATTGGGAGTGTGGGTAAGGAGGTAGAGGTGGGGTCCTTTTATAAGAGGAGAGGAGGGGCACTCTTGGAATGTAAAGAAATGTTACTTTATTTTCAAATGGGTTTCGGATTTTAAAGGTCCCAAATTGATATAATTCAAGGATAAGGTGATAAGGGTTCGAAATATACCCACACAATAGGTTTTGGACATGTGTAGGTCTTAGATTTTACATTATCTTTCCATTTTATTTAAATCGTCAAATAATGAGGTCATCGCTACATCATTATGATGTCATAAATAATTTAATTTATATAATGTATAAAAATTATAAAAAAAATACTATGATGTATAAAATATTTTTTAGAATTTAAATGACTAATTATAGTCCAAAAGATCATTTATTTATACAAATGAAAAATATTTTTCTTAGGTGATACATTCATTGTTACATTTAACAATCTTTAACTAATAAAAAGATAAAAAGTCACTTTCGCACAAAAGTGATTTCATGGGGCACCCAAGTTTGGTACAAGGCATACCATGGTCGGACATGAGACATCCAGTATAATTAGGACACATTTTGGTGTCATTTCATATTATTATGATATTATTTTATTATCCTTAACTACCCGATTACTCATTTATCCAGATAATTAAAGATAATTACTGTTGTTACTATTGATAATGTCCAGAAAAAAAGAATCTTAATTACATAATTTGGACCTTATGATTCCAAATATGTAATCCATTTTATCAATTTACAAACACATAAATTGCAATAATTGATTTAAAAATAATTCTCGTTGTCAAAACAAATAGTAGGTTTTTTTGAAACAATATCTATGAAAAGTTTGGCATTAGTTTATGACCAATTTCAAAGTGAAATTAATCCTAATGACCACAATTGGATTAAATGGTAAAAATATATCCAGATTACACTTTAATATAAAATAAAAATATAATCTAACCATATAATTAAATTAAATGAAAAGGCATTTTGATGTAAAATGCAGTATTTTTCACTATTCATTAAAAAATGAACATTGTCAGAAAAATACCAAACATTTATCCAATGTAAAATTAAATGTCCCAATCATAATTAAGATGTTTATTTTGAAAAATATATAATATAATATTGTCAAAAGTTTGATTTAAAAATGGATTTCCATCAAAAGGAAGTAAAATAATCTTTTAAGAATATTAGTGTATTCTATGCTTAAGATTGGATTTATTTTCATTTTAAGCCTCTAAAACACTATCAAATTCATTAATAGACATAGATAAAAAAATATCTGTTATTCATTTCTTACTTGGGATGTTACATACGAAATAATGAGATGATACAGAATTAAATAACACTTTTGATAGATTTGAGGAATACATTAAATTACCTACCACAACGTCATTCAGAGCTTCAACCTCAACAGTAGTTATCACATAAGCTTGGCCATTCTCCCTTGGACATTTATTAGGATAGTTTCCTTGGAGATTAGGACATTAATTTTCATAATTACCAATTTCTTTATAATTGTAGCATTCAAAATTGATAGCATCTTCCATTCCCTTACAATTAGGATCTTTGTGGCCTTTTTCACTACACTGGTTACAAACTCCCATTCCCTTTAGGCAAGTCCAAGGTGTTTCACCACATTACCACCGGATGGAAAATCAACTTTTTCCCTCATCCCATTATTTCCATTTCCATAGTTTTCATTAGTTCTCTTCTTCTCTTAATATTCTCTAAACTCACAAGACATAGGGAATTACTTTTCTGCCTTGATAGCACTTGAGATCATATCTTCGTGTGATGAAAAGGACTATGAGAATAATTCTTGATGGAGAAATAGTTTCAATACATAAAATAATCGATGAATCTTATTCCATGGGTTATGTATACAATCTTCTGCATTCCTTGATAACCATGTAAAGTTAGCCTCATTCAAAATGACATTATCATCCTAATTTTACCTCAAAATCAGAAATTATCATTCTATATTTTCTTAATGGTCATAAGGAATGTATTTTTCTACAAAAATCTCTTTAAACTCCATCTATTCCATATTTGATTCTTCTTCATCTTCATTGTGTTTTAAATTAATGAAGACCATTGATCTTCTTCTCCCGTGAGGAAATAAACTCCCATGATAACTTTTTTCCTTTTGATACTCCCTAAAGCATGAAATATTTTCTATAGGAAAAATATCCATTAATTAGCTACAAATTTATTTTTAGTCCCATATAATATTGGTGGTTGTTGTCTCTTCACGCGGTCTAACATTGATCTCATGTGTTGTGGATCAGGGTGCTCCATACGATTAAGTTTATTATTCATAATGTGAGTGAGTTGTCACGGTATAGTGATAAGCTATTCTGCGCAAGTTGCATCACCATCTTGACTATAATTACCTTGATTAGGAAACAAATCCCTACATGGATTACATGCATTGATACATTTTACATTCCATCCACAGGGAACCATCTCTAAACAATGGAAAGCACTAGATTACTTTATGAATCACAGTACATAATTCCAAACATGTAAAACACATAACATAAATTGAAAAGTATATGGATATAATCCATAATCATAAAAATGTTTTCATTGAGGATTAATATACTCAGATATAATTCATAATTGTTTATAATGAAAATTTGGAATATTATTAGAATATCCCCTCAGACTGTCATAACCAATAGTGCAGCAATGCCCATTGTCTAGTACGGTGACATCTCGAGCCATGCATGAATCTCCTTGTCAGAGTATTCACTCCGAGGTACATATGTTCCAAAGCCGCCTCTACCTGCTCATATTTATGCAGGGATTTATTTCTTTGAAAACTCTCAATATATCTATATTACCAAAATTCAAGGATGTTGATCTATACTAATCCTCAAAGTCTATCATTGGGTAATGTTTTCTAATCAATCTTTTACTAAATCTAGATTCCAAGGTTTGTTCTAAACTTCTATGATTCCAACTGTAACTCCCGACCCTTGAAACCCTAAGTTAGTGCATTATTACATAATATTGGCATGAACACATGAGATCAAATCCCGAAAGAATGATAATTTTAGTAGCCTTTGAATTACTATATACAAACAGAAGTTTTACATTACAGTATGAAATAAAAACCCACAACATTATATATCCTTTTAAAACATTCATCACCCTTAGACTATTCCTACAGGTCAGCCATAATAATATTCTTTTCATCCTGGGAAAAACAATACATAGAAATGGGTGAGCTCAGGTGCTCTGTAAGTAAAACATAATAGAGGAATCATTTATAAATAAGCACAAACATTTAAGGCATTTTAAAATACTAAAACACAAGCCTTTTAAACATAAAATTCAGAATAATATGGCATCGTTAAATCGAATAATTCCATTTACTTATTTGTAAGCATATTCAAATAGTCGAATAATCACATGTAAAATCAATAACCAATTTCATTATGATGGAATGCATAATGTCAGACATCAAAACCACATAGTCAAGGTCTTGTGCTGAGACTAACAATAATATTTTTTCAAGGCCTTGTTCTAAGAAATTAGTTTGTTTCATGAGACCCACTGATGCATCGAGGAACTATAGTGGGCTCCACCCATAACTTAATAAGTCCAATGCATTCGTGAAATGAAAAGGTTAAAATATAACATAAACATTTTTATAAAAACTATCATAAAAATGTTAACAATTTTACCAAAAACCATGAATGGTATATATCACATAAAGAATAATATATATCAAAAAACCTTCAATAAAATATAATATATTTCATCCTAATAAATCAATTTCAAATAAGCAATAAATCCAAAAAAGGATATTGACAAAGGCGAAATCAATACTATTTGAGCGAAATATCAATTTCTATTTTGAAATCATTTAAAAGTCCTATAATTTTAAAATAAAGCATTTATTTTGAAATTAATATTATATTATTGTAATGGAAGCTTTGATGTTTTTACAATGGCTGAAAATATCTACACTAGTCGTATAAGTTGAAAAACATTATTTCTATATTTTTACCGAAAAGGCCATAAAGGACCTTGTTAGGAAAATGAAGCAAAAATTAATTTATAAAAATAGAATAAATATTAAAAAAGGGTTATAAATGGATTTATCAAGTATTCTAGGAAATTATAATTATTATTTGTAATAAATTTTAATAAATATTTATGTGGATGAAAAAGAGGTCCTAGTAGATTCTCACGTATAAACAACCTTAGATAATGAACATATTTTAGAAATAACCCTTACCTGGTACATTTCCTTGGTCGAGGGTATGTTAACCTATTTTATAATTTTAAAAAAAGTGTTATTATATTATACAACAACAGGATACAAAAATATTATATCATGTATTGTCTTTTAATATTGATTGGTTTGTAATATTTCAGTAGTATCATCATTTCTAGTGTTAACTGATTCATTTTACTTTAAATGTTTTGTTACAGAAGTAATTTTTGGTTGTGATAAGATGTATTTTATTAAAATCTAGATTGATATTATGTTCTTAAACATTATTTTTTAATCATAAAATGAAAATTATTCCTGAATGGTTATGATGGTGAATGAATTTCGGCGCATTCGTGGAGAAGGTAATCCGTACGTTTGCCTGAGCGAAAATATTATTCTATTGATGATGAAATAATATATAATTTGATGGTATATAATATATAAATAATACCCAATATGTTATATTAATTATTTAAATCAATTATACTCATTATTATACCAATCCAAAGTTGATGTGTTTCAATAAAAAACTACACCACGACGTGGAGACGATATGTCGTAAGTATGAACATATGGTTACTTGTTATTAATAGGATGGATAAAATAATGAATATGGATGCACTATATTTATAATTACATAATAGTATGTATATTGTATTATAGATATTATTTTTAAATGGAAAAAACAATGAATGTGGACTTGGAAGAAGAAAAAACATTGAAAGATGTGGCGAAATTATTACATATTCTTTTGGTGTTTCTTTTGATTTGATCAGAAGGGATCCATAGATTGGAATTATAATCCAAGTAATCACTCTAGGTAGAAGGGTGGGTAGTTGGAAGGATATTTGGGCAGGTGTTTCCTGATCCAATTGTCTCTGGAGGTGTGATTTTGAGAGAAGGGGATGAACCATTTTATAAGAGAGGTGAGGGTCAATTTTAGAAATGCATGATATATTATTTAATTATTCAATAATATTACATTTATAATGCCTCCAAAATTAATTATTTCGAGTATAAGTTGGGTATGGGTCGAAAACTGCTCAAAAAATAGGTTTTAGACAGGTTTAGGTCACCGTATTATCCTTATCGTTTAGATTTACCTCTTAGTTACATAGTTTAACCAATACCAAGTATTCTTGTCTTATTATATTATATGGTCAATAATCATAATATAAAATGAATAATGAACCCCAAGTGTCTAATTAATTATATGTATTGTTTTATATGTCATTTTTCCAATCCTTAGATTACTAGAACTATTATATCATTTAACAATATTGTATTTGTTTTAAAAACACATTTATGTCAATTTTTTCACTATTTAGTAAATGATTTTTGTGGAAGTCATAAAATCATGATTACATCGAAATAAATTAATTAAATCAACCCTAACATGTCATATTAATCTATAAAATTAGTGTAATGCATCAAAAGACTCAATTTACATTTATTTGGTTATTTATAAGATCAATTATTTTATGCATTCAATAAAAAGACAATTATTTCAACATCATTGTGTTATAAATAAATTTAATTATTTAATGTATAGAAATTAAAAATGAAATACCATTATGTAGAAAATATTTTTATCTTTATAATTAAAATGTGTAGTCTAATTTGGCATTTGTATAACCCAATATTAAAAATGGTTTTGTTATGAAAATTTGAATTTAACACTTTTAACTCTTCTTTAAATAAATTAATAATATTTTTCCAAATCTAATCCAATTAGATCAAAAGGATCATATTTTATTCCTAAGGTTAATTTTGATAAAAATAAACTTATCTAATATAATTATTATATGTGTTAGGGTAATTATAATATCCTTTTTAACTTTAATCACCCTATTTACTTTTAACATTGGTAAATAAAAGTCAAAAGATACTATTCACCAAAAATTATTTTCATATTATTGGACAACATTATACATACTAACATAAACAATGTATCTTTGATTTTTTAAATTCAATTCATATATGTTGTAAAATTATGTTTTATGAAAATATTCAAATATGCATAGTAGGCAAGTAAAAGACGTTAAAAAGGTCAATATAATGTTACACATATAATATTATTGTAAAGTGAGTCCAATTAATTAATTGATCATATAAAGTAATTATGTATATATTTTGACTTAAAATAAATTAAAATTAAGTAATTCATTATTTAAATAAAAAGTCAGTTCTAAACAATAACGTAGTGCTTTTCAATATTCATAAAATATTGATTGTTTTCAATGAAAATACCAAAAAATAAACCTGAAGATAATTTTGATATTCCAAATCCAAAAATGATGTATATTTGGAAAACTAAAATTTATAAAATTTGAAAATGTGGATATTACAATTCATAATGTCTAGTTTGATTGGTTGTTGTGTGTTAAAACTATATGTTGTGTTCAACACAAACTATTGCATTATTCAAAGAGAAAATATTGTGGATGCTTGGGGTCTTAAAATTTATTTCTAAAAACATATCAAACATGTATGTTTGGGGCCCTATGTAATGTAATATTTTACTACATATCATTAATTCTTTGTATAATAGTCTTCTGAACAAGATTCATATTGATGACTTTTACTATGCCTAAAGAAGTGTTTTGAAACTTGACATATAGAGTACTAATACCATAAATGTGACTCAGACCAAGTGTCTAAAAATCTACCTAATAATAAAATAATACATGAACCGAAAATTAATTCGTTTTTTGAAAATATAGAAAATACCTTGTGAGAAAATTGTATTCCACCATGGCCACAAATGACTAACTACAGAACATGAGCTCATAAACTACACACCATGAGTCAGAAAATCATGATGAAAATCTTATTTGAACTTCCCCAATTCCTCTTTTAGATTAAAATTCATTCATATGTCTAATTTTTATCATCATAAAAGTATTTATGTTAAAAAAACCACAACAATACAATAAACATGAAGAAAATAATCATAATAATGAGTCCAACCTCTTAGAGAATCTTCATAACATTAAGGTCAGGATCGTGGTATATCGCCACAATGCCCTTTCCCATCTATGATTATCTTTGGACAATGACCTACCTACGACTCTGTTATTATAATTTTTTTATGGTGGTGATAAAGTGGGGTGGACAGTCTTCGACTTGAAATGAATAATTTGGAATGAATAGGATTTGGGGGAATAAAAAAACAAAATAATAAAATGAAACTATTTAGTCTCGAATAGGGGAACAAAAAATATAAAGAGTTTATACCTCATCAGGGTAAAACCTTGCATTAAAACCATAACCACGTTGTTAGAACTTATATCATTATATTCATTTTATATATATCAATGTTCTCAAATGTGTGAATAAATATTAACTACTTATTGAATATTATATCTCCAAAAAATAATCTTGATATGATATCTCAACAAATTCCACCCCAAAGGTAAATATTATATCATAAAATCCACAAAACCATTAGAAAAACGTTATAATATTTTTTTCTAGTGTAAATCACCAATGTAACCCTCCTATGGTCCCTATGATTTGATGC
This sequence comes from Viscum album, assembly GCA_963277665.1. Taxonomy (NCBI): domain Eukaryota; kingdom Viridiplantae; phylum Streptophyta; class Magnoliopsida; order Santalales; family Viscaceae; genus Viscum; species Viscum album. The sequence goes on along the minus strand of OY728146.1, from coordinate 1,595,381,441 downwards.
TATTAACTTAGATAATTCTTTGAAATTTGAAAATTAGGATTCTAAGAATTATTATTGACTTATAAAAGTATGAATTTGATTTTTTTCCTAATTAAATATCATCATACAGAATTATAGGTTGTGATATTTTGTTATTTTCAGACTGATTCATATTCATGTATCATGTTATTAAATATTCTCATGATACACAAAATAGGTATTTTGTACTCAAAGTCCCACGGGATATATTCCATTTGGAGTTTCATACACTTCGACATTAGTATACATGGGGTTTAATGTTCTTATTATATGTCCCATCTAACTATGGTTTAGGTGATACCTATTATTATAGCCAAAATATGTTGATATCATTCCTACACAATCCTTGAGGATTATCTACTATGTGGTTTGTTGAGTATTTTTCTTATCATCTATGTAGTTGGAGTTCATAAAAGATTTGATTTCACCACTGAAATGTTATGTATGACATTTGGCCTCTCAATAAATATAAATTATGGATCATAATGGTCATAACTATATAAAACAACTAATATTACAATAAATTAGATGAAGGGAATGATATGTTCTCATCGATAAGCATGAATGAGTAATTATGTAGGATTCAAATATTTCTCTTTCCACAATAACTCAATGAATTTCATAACGAGATAATGTGAAATGGAATTCATTCATATGATATAATATAATGACACATTTATATTAATGCATGTGTTTGATGGAGATCATGATCCTTTATTGTTTTAGTAGTATTGATTATTTAATAAAGTATTCTATTTGGTTGTATATATGAATTATTGAATTCAATTTTTTATGTGCTACAATGGCATATGGGGACCAAAATTATTCTTATCTAAATTTTAATTATATTTTTCATCTAGGGATATTGAAAAGATATTTTTAATTTATCCAAAAATATTTTTGGGTTGAAATGCACAAATTATTGCATATGATGTTATAAATTGTGATGTGATTGATATTATTCGTAAAGTATTTATGATAACGTCTTACAGTTTGTTGGTTATTATTTGAAATGAAACATTGTATTGTAAAACATGATGTGAAATAACACTACCTCTTAAAGATATAGTATAAGTAGAAGAGTAAAAGAGATATTCCCAAGAAAATTAAAAGATTTTGATGCATCTAGGATATAGTTTAAGTAAATATATGATTATATCATAAGTAGAAATATCGAATATTATAAATCCACATTTTCTATAGAATGAATTATGTTATATAGAAATTAAAAATACTAAAAAATAAATATTACGAATATTTAAATTTTTATTTTTTAGTGTAAGACATACATCAATGGATAGTTATTGATTAATTCTTCTTATTTCTATCATTATTATAAATGTTTTTGTAAGATAAAACATGATTGAGAATTAATTTTTTGTATGTTAAAAATATTTGTAAAAAATATCCATTACTAATTTCATATGCCTATATGGTTGCATCTCAAGGTGAAATATCATGAACTATAAAGGTGAAAGAGGATTTAAACGGATTTTTAATTCATGAAACTAAGTTATATGTTTTTGTTATATAACTCTATTTATTTTATCCCTTTCTATAATGATATCTTTCACCACCTTCTCTATCATACAATCAATACTATAATATTATGGGCTTTGGATAATCATTCCCATTAGATGGGTGAATCATGTTTTCATATGGATTCAAAATGTAGTTGGAGTCTATGGGATTACTATAAGAGATATTTATTAGCCACATGGATGATATAAGTAGTGGTAGATAACTTATTTTAATGTCACACAAAGGTAGTTCATCATTTTATACAACAATATTCCAGTTTTAACACATGGTTGAAATTATACTTTTTCATTTCTGATGATTTCCCCATTAATAAAATATTAATATGTTATTACAAAAAATTTATGTATCTCACATATTCATTCTGAAAATATTATGTAAAATATAAAAACATGTTCTTCCTGATAAAATACTCATGTGTTCACTCGATAATAATGGGTAATATTAAAAAATGATTAATGGTTCTATGGTATCCATCAAGACGAGAAAAATAATATTGTAATGTAACAAATAATGTATAGGATTCTAAAATACCAAAAAATCCAAATATTTTTTTTAAAAAATAAAATTATATAAACAAATCCCATGTCACTAACCATTTGAATTGATTTTTAAAAAAATCTGGAAATTTTTATATTTATTAACTCATATTTTAAAAGTCGATAAATGATAAATTTATTAAAATAATGTAAAAAATAAAATATAAAGATAATGAAAACACTAAAACTATTAAAAATAATATCCATAGTATCCCAACGCTACACTTATGTTAACCTTTTCTAATGCTGAATTCTCCTTGTAATATTACTATTTCAGAAAAACATGCATATATAGAAAAATAGGGTGTTTGTAAGATAGGGGGATATAAAATGTATATTTTTTTGAATTGTAAATTAATTATAGATTCGTCAAGTGAACTTCAACAAGAACATATGAAGTTTTACCCTTTAAAATACCTTTAGAGAAAACAAATTTTTAGATTATTATACATATAATATATAAGTAAACCAAAACTACTGGTTTATTTCTTAGTTTTACTAAAATATTTTAAGTTTTTTTAGTATGAAAACATAATTTTGTTCAATTTATTAAAAAAATAAGAAAAACACTAAAAAATATTGTAAATAAAATGTTATAAACCACTAAATTATCCTTGATTCACTATTCTCAAAAACATATTTCAAATTTATAGCAACAAATAACAAATTCTTTTATTATTATTTATATTATAATGAATCATATATATCTCTATTTTATGATAAAAATGACAATTTTTATGAGTAAATGGACATCATAATGTATAATTCATTATTTTGAACATCATTTTTTATGGATTGAATAGAAAAATACTAAATCACCTACACAACTATACATGATTCTAAATTGTGAGTATAATAGAATCTATTTTTTAAATTAAATTTAGAAAACTATAATGAAAATGTGTTCATGTATACTTCTCAAATATCAAAATAATTGGTTTACATTACTCAATCCTTCATTATCACCTATGTAATCTTAATTGATGTGGTCACAATAAATTAATCAAAAATCTTGTATCATTGTAAAAATAAAATGGTATGTTAATATTAAATTCATACATATCTTATATGTCTTTTTCAGTGTTTTGAGGATTCATTGTTGGTTTTAAATCTACTAATAATAAGAAAGTGAAATTCTATGAACAAAAGATAGTTTGGTGTTTTAGGGGTGAACCATATTTGTAAACAGTGAATCAAACTAAATTATAGATATGGATGGAGCCCACGTCACCCCTTTGATGCCTTTGGTAAACTGGTGTAGTGGCACTAGATGGTATATTGAAGAACTATTATCCACCTGATTTTCCTAGAGAAATTTTTATTTCTGTTGGGGAAAAGTTGGGAATTTAATTTGTGGTCGACCTATAATTTCCATTTAAAGACCAACTTTAATATCTCTCTCACCATTGTAAAACAAAATTAATTTAGGCGAAAATAGGGATATCTTTATAGGTGATATTTTCTATGATCTTCAAAAACATAAGAAATTTAGGCTTGGATTGATTTACTACATCCCAGAAAAAATTTCTTCCATTGTAACATAAATCCACCAATTATATTGCAATGAATCACATATCAAATATACAATGTCTATATCTAGGGATAACATGATGACATAATGGAGAAATATTTGTTGTTTTATGGAAATAAATAATGTCCAAAAGCATTATACCTATTTTTCGAATGTTTCTACATCTACCATTAGAAGAGCATCATGTAGGGAATTTTGATCTACCACTTAGCATATGTTATTTTCTACATTTTGAAACATTATTTTAGAATCCAATTTTTGATAAATTATAATTGATTAAATGGGACATTTTTATTCAAGCCTAATTTAGTCATAACTTTTAGGTAATCACATCAATAATTTTTTATAGAATTTTCTCACCATATAGGTCCTTTATATAATTTTGAATAGTGCTTATTTATGTTTGTATTTTTGTGGGATGTCCATTAAAATGAAAATGATGTGAATTAAATTTTTTTATGTGTGTGACCGTGAGACCTACAAATTGAGTGATATTATTTATTTCATTCTGTGTTATGCCATGTTTTTTGTGAATGATTGACCCTTATAGGATTTTGATTTAGACTGAAATTAATAGGTGGAATCATCATTAATTTAATATCCACTTATGATGGAGCGTGTTGTAACATATCATATGACAATAATTATGATGGGACCTATAGAGACATCTTTTTTATGATGGAAATATTCCCTTACCCAAGATGATGGAAGGGACATGATGGAATTGTGGCCTCACTAGAGACAAAGTAATTGGTAGGATATACATATGGTTATTCCCAGTAAAGTTAGGGGAATAAGGGCCTTCTGTTCTGACCCAACGATTATATATGGGACTAATGATGTTATGGCCTATGTCAATTATTTATTATATATAGACATTGATTTGGGAAATGTTAAATACTTACATAACAATATTATAGATTATTATTTATGAGATATACATTCTAGTATAGTACTAATGTAGGTAATGTATGACCTCATTGAGGTTTGGTAAGTATTGGATCACTCAACATATAGTTGGTTGGATTCGTATAAATATACATTCCATTATAAAATGAACCTATAGATATATTAGAACATTATCTTAATGATTCATTGGTGGTTTTATGTTGGTTTTATACTCTCTCCCTATACACGAATATTTATACATGTTTATATTTCATGGTCAGTTTTTAAGATAACAATTAGAGCCATTAATTGAGAAGATAAATAGGTGGATCTTAGAGGTTAGAGGAGATAAAGGGGTGGAATGTAGAGTATTTCTATAGTGTTTTAGTTAATTTTCATCAATTATCAGATATTTGTTGACATACAACATTTTTGTTCCATTGGTCTATATTGTATTACATAGATTTATTTTATTATAGAATAGTAAAATTATTTTAATTTTTCACTATTCTCTTAGGAGATCTATATTTATAGCTATTTATTCAGTTTTATAGATATTTTATCTAAGGGTATTTTCCAACCACAATAAAAATCAGACCCTTACAACATGTAAAAATCCTCTTACATATGGGGATGTGTGTATGAGGTCATATAGTACACTGGAAACACGATATGATACAGTAAGGATGCTAAAATGTTTCTTAAAAAGATTAGTTTTTGTAATTTGTTTCTATTTTTCTTTATAACTATATTTGCAGCATGTTAGGACACACAAATACTTCTGGAACATAAGTATGGAATTAATCTAAAGGAATGGACGACACTAATGAAAATAATTCCCAATTTACCAGTTAATATAAATTTTTTTAATAATTTTTATTTTATAACATCACAGTGATCATGAGTGTTATTTTTTTAGTATAGTTTATGTTATTCGTTTTTGTTATTCATCATGAGTAGGTACATAGGTTCACTAATCATGTATATGATTTTTTTATTAATAGTAATTCAAATAATTAAATTCAATTGGCAACCTATTACATGTGATTCTATAACATATCTATTACAACATTAAAATAACATTAACATTGGAATTCCATGTTATTATTTGTGTATATGAATGTAACTGACATATAGTTACCTAATATTAGATTTGGATTTGGGTAGTGGTAATTGGGTTATGAGTTGTAGATGTTGGTAACGTCTTAATAAAAGTCATCTTATATATATATATATATATATATTTGTGTCTTCCTATAAATATTTTTACTGATGTAGTATAATAATAATATGAAGGAATTTCTAATTATTTGGTTGGAATTTAAAATAATTCTTCCACCACACCATCTTACATGAAGGCCTAGTGAATTTGGTTATGATACTCATATATGTGATCTTTACCCTATAGTTCTTTCATAGGAACAATATTGTGATGATGAGCATGCTCTAATAGATTCTATAGTTGTATAGGCTATATAACCACTTCAATATGGAATATTATTTGTTGTTTAATCTCATGGTTGATAATCTTGTAGTTATATAGTCTGTTATTCTCGATATTACTTTATTCATTATCTTCCAACCAACCAATGTACTAAATAACATCTGAATTATGAGTACTGAATTTATATAATATGAGAAATATATGATGTAATTTAGACTCTAGAGGATTGAATAGGTAAGGAGGTTATCTTCATGCTTCATGGACCGAAGAGGATATTGTGGGGATTCATGAACTTGCAATGAATACATGAGAGAATGAATAAAGATTCCATTAAGGATGTCATCATTGATAATTTTTACTAAATTCGCTAAATCATTATTGAGAACAATTGTTTTTTGATATTTAATAAGGGGTAATATTGATATATACAATTTATTCTCATTTCAATGTATTCATACAATATAATCCTATTATTCATAAGAATGGGGAATATAAGTAATCATTATTTACCTTATACTAAAAATTTATTTGTGTCACCATTTCAAGATATTAAACTTCATGTTTTACTTTTTTGGTACTACGGATATCCATGATAATAGGTTATGATTGGAGTAAGACATAGTTGAGGTCTTATTTCCTAGCATGGGGCTTCTATGTGTAGGACTCCTAACTGTGCAGTTTTTTCCCATTTCAATGGTATGAAGATAAATTATGAAGATGCATATATAGGTGGTTGTATGATTTATGATTGTAATATGATTTATTAATGATCCTATATGGTAGGTGGCATCACTATATGCATTAATTTTATATATAGTGGACACTACAACATGTTTTACCATGAATATCACAACAAGAATCATTAATATTGAAAGATGATTTGTCTGAATTATTTATATTTCAAGAAACTATGGGTAGGTTTTCATATATGTGTCTAAGATACATGAGAACAATCCCTGTTACAAAAATTGGATCTTAACAGTAGGCCCAGAGTCCATAGATTTCAACGACTGAACAATACCATGGGTTATATGAAAGGAGTTCTAGGCCTGAAAAATTTATTTTGTATGTCTTCAAAATGGTTCTGGATAATGTCTAAGGGGAAATTATATGGTTATATTTAGGATTATAATTTTTTATAACCTCTATACTCCTTCATTAGATACATCAGCTTCTTGTTTTGTTGTATCATCTCGATTTTTTTCATTGATATAGTAGTTGATAGAGTTAACTTTGGATGTTATTTCCTTTGATTTACCCTTAGGGATGAATTTATACCATCACCAACTTATTATAGTGTGTATTTTTTATTCATAGTTGTATATATTTATGAAATTTTTAGGATCTTGTATAAGACAATATACATTGTTATTTATGAAATCACCTAATTGACTAATTATCAGGTATACATCATCTTCAATAACTGATGAGTATTCCTTACTATACCAAAAGGGGAATGTTTTTTACACATTAATTCAAGTTTATAGTGAATAATTCTACGGATATTATGCAAGATCAATTAGTAATTCACTCCAATTTTTTATATTAATTGAACCAATACTGAGATGTGATCCCAGATGAACTCTTAGGATATGATGCTTTTTTAGGAATTGATTTTTATATTGAACTTTATCCTAGAGAAGATCCTATATTTATTCCACTATATCATATAGATTTTTACTAATTAACAGAAATGAAGGTGTAGTGTGACTAGGAAGAGGACTATGTATTAATCTGAAAAAATCTTCTCTTTGGGGTCCTCTATATTTTATCACGGTCTTTAGAATATTTGAAGTTGAATTATGTCATGGTGACTAACCTGAATACATTTCCAAGGACCAATAATTTATTTGATCACTAGGGCGGATATAGATGGTTACATAAGATTTACTTATGACCAAGCTACCACTAACTTTTGTTATATGAAGATGACACACTGAAGTTAATATTTAGGAGATTATATGAGTTATATGAGTATCTTTTGACATCCTTAAGATTTAAGAATTCTCCATTAGTGTTAATATATCATGTGATTTGTTTTTGTTTTTATTATACAAATAAATTAGATAGTAGTCTATGGGTTAATTCAGATTTAACATCAAGAGTAGAACTATAACAAGACTAGCCTAGAGATAACGGTTGTTGACCAAGAATTTGTCTGTTAAAACCATTATCTATTTAGTGATAGAATTATCATAAATATTGATAATATTTTATTGTGGTATGTATTCCCTCAATGTTATCTGAATCCCATGTAGTGGTGTTTCATTCAGAATATGAAGAAATTTTATTTTTAGGTGGATTATACTCCTGGAATGTTTAATTTTTATATGTACTCTCTTAATAGGATGATATATGGTCATGAAGATTTACATTTTGATGAGTAATGGAGACTGAGGATCATGTTTTTTTAATGATTGGTGTTTGGATATAAGGATCAATTAGTGGTGACTTATAACCCCTTAGTTATCACAACATCCATGGTGGATTAAATTAAAAACAACTAAAAGTGATGTTTTGAGTGATAATTTATGTGATAATGGTTGGAGCTGAATGACCTAGTTTAATGATGATATTTGAATATATATGATCTGATCAAAATTAGTGGGATATTTTTGGTTCTATATTTTATAAGGGAATATATGATGACGAAATATCATGATTTTCCATGAGTAAGGCACCGATAATGATGAATATTTATTGTGATAATTGATGGTGCTTCTATTTTCTAGGTATGTATAGGTAAATAGTTGGATTTTTATTTCATTATATTACATACTATATGATTATGTTTTTGTGGTTGTGAATAGATAGATTGCTTCATTCTCTTCCAGTGATAGTTTGTCTGTGTGAGAATTCAAGATATATTTTTAAGTGGTTACCAAGTATCATGAGTGTTCTAGATGATGTCTGGATTTTGTTTGATCAACTGATAAAGGTGGAAGCATTCTTACTAATTCAAGAGATTCATTCATTGTATGAGTTGTCAAAATTCAATTTTCAAGAGATTTTATGGCTGGATAGAGTGCCTAGTAGAATAGTATCAAACTAATATACTCCTTCCACATTATAATTATGGAAATTATGGTAACATTTTTTATTGATTTACTTAATTATTTGTACATTGAATCGACAATATATTTATGGTTATTCATAGAGTCAATCTAGATTCTAGAGGATAACTAGTAGTTTTCTGTCATGGGTTTTAGTATATTATGGGTTGATCATATTCCCCCAATGACATTTTTTATAATATAATTATATATTATTTAATATATTTGGCACAATTAGAGAATCAATTTTTTTAAAATATTAATCAAAATGGTGGAATAAGGGGGTGAGGCTATTATTATTGGGATTAATTGTGTATAAAAGACCTCTTTTCATCAAAAATTGATTCTAAAATTGTTGTTTAATTGTCTGTGTATCTAATGATCATATGATTACAATAGGTTATTACAATTTTAGTTTAGATTGGTTTAACAAGATTTCATTCATGTGCTACCAAGACTGGGGCATTGATGATTACAGAATCATGGGATGTTGGTTCTATAGTTTTTGGGACCGTTTGAGATCATAGAATGTATCGAAATTGTGTATTACTAATTGGATATACCTCCATGGAATTGAGGTTTTCATAATTCTTTCCGTGGGTCCTATATTTGGTCATATGAGACTAATTCTACATATGTTATTGAATGTTGGAATGTTAATTTGTAACCCAATGCCTCATTTATGTAGGATCCAACAATGATTTAAAATAGGAGGGAGAAAGTGTATAGGGGAAGATGTTAAATATTGTCCATTGATTCTGTTATTATGTATAAATATATGAGGAGAATTCAGAGTAGGACTATAATATTTTGGTATAATATCCTGAGTTTTTTGATAAATTACACTATATAAACATCCCAAGGATGAAAATTCATTACATTGGAAGATTTGTAACATCTTAGAAATTAGAAGGTATGCTAATTTTATGTTTTGGAATATATGTATTTTCTTGTTCAAGATTTTTAAAATTTTTAGGAGATTTTGAAATACAGGAATCAAAATCAATATTTTTCAGGGCACCAGTCATCACTTGTATCTACTATGGTTCCATCATCTAGCCATTGAAGGTGATCAAATTCCATGAAACCTCATATGTTCTACAACTACTGGGGGTAGTTACACATGTGGGTATGTCCTAGATGCATTATAATTAAGATCATTCTATATATTCCATCCATCCAAGGGAAAATCAACTTCTATCGCATAGATCCACAATCTAGAATGTGAGGCAAACCAATTATTCAGTGGGGCTGGAGTAGAAATTATATAAGGGAAACCCTAAAATTTCCCACTGAAGATCATATTTCATATCTCTATCACCTCTACCTAGACTCAATAACATTGAATTTCCTTAGAATGTCTCACATATAAATTTTACATCCCCTTCCCTACTCTAGTTCATTCAAATTTTTGATGAATCGATTGGTACACAAATAGAAATTTTCATTGATTCTTGCCAAATCCTCCACTTATCATGAATCATGATACAAATATATGATATGATGGAAATATATATGGAACCCATAATTATCTAATGGATAATTTATCATCGATTTATGGTTATATGTAAAATATAATGTATTTCCATACTTCCATTCAAAGAATTCAAATATACCATTTGCAAAATATATCATTAGTTTAGTTGATTTACCTATATTCCCATGTTACATCCCCATATATGAATCATATTTTTAGAAACCTATTTGTCTTCAAATATATTTAATTTTATGTATTTTAGGTGTTTAGGAATGGTTTCGTGAATTCTCAAAGGAATTGACATAAGGTATCCTAGTGTAAAAAATCACATTCTACATATTTCCTTTGTATATTCAATTTTTTTATTATTTGAATATGTGTGGAAGTGAGGATGGACCATGAGGCATGTGATTGATATGAGTTACATATGGTGTCTATGATCGATAAAGACACCTATGAATTATAATCTATGATTGTGACCTTCTTTGTTCTTCCTTTCTATGTGTGAATTCATGGCCTCTAAGTGTTTTTCATATCCTATCAATTTGATATGTGTGATCATCATAAATTTGATATCTTTTAGAGTGGTATCATGTGATGGTATAATGTGAGACACTGAAATATAAGGGACACAGATATAGGGAAGGGGTATGAAGGCCTTGATTTTCGACCTGAAATACATTATAAGGAATAAAGGCCATGTGTAATGTTTTCTTATAGAGGATTTTTTGTGATAAATTTGTTGTTTGGCCTATTAGGGAATGGTTTACAATGGCTCTATGGTGTGTTTTGAGGCTGATATAAGGGTGAGGTGGACATTTGGATTAACTTGTGACATGATTGGATATCATACTATATCAAAATATTGCTTTATATATGGGGAAAACATTGATAGTTGGTGATGTATGGGACATACATTCCATAGTGGTTATAAATTAGGTGTGTTTAATGCTCATTGAGACATGGTTATCACATGATCTCCTAACATATGGATGGGTTTCTGTTTGATTATATAGTTTCCATAATGATTTAAATTTTTATATACAATATGACATTATGTTAAGGATATATTTATAGTATTTTAATGGGTTTGTAGTCACACACATCTTAGGTATATTAATGAAAATGAAGATTTCATGGAGAGGGATCTAAATAAAGACTGAGATCCTATGTCAAGAATCTAGGATGATTATGTTTCGATAATGGTGGTAGTGTGGGAATGGAATCCTAACTGTTAGTTTTATGTTCTTGTTTTTTAATCATTATCACACATTGTTTTATCTACTACATTGAGGGTCATTTATTTCATATTGTATCATATTGTTTCATTTTTTTAAAGAATAATGGTCTATTTTTAGTTTTTCTATTTGTTGTTGTTAGTTGTTTATTTTAAAAAATGTAGTGATTTTGATTATTGATATTGTCACTAACTATCTAGTCTCACCACAACACCACTATGAAGTGCACCGATATTATGTAAACTCATGCATAAGGGGAGGTTTGCATGAGGTCAGGTGGAACAATGACATAAAGATTCCTCCTCTTGTAGTTGATATCTTGAAATACCTCATCTAAGACACTGCACTCCCATATATGTATTTTTTATCAAAATGTTGAAACATTAATTATATTAAGAATAATTATGTTAGATTAAAAATATGAATGGATAATGATGTCGAACTCTTCCACATTCATATAAACACTATCATGCAATATCCAATATATGATGTGTAATACCTACATTCTTATCATCAAAACTAAATAACATTTATATTGAATGAAAATAAAAAATGATGAATAATAAGAAAAATGTTAGAATGAATTATCATATCTTGGGACATTGAAATGATAGATTCATATATATACCATGAATTAATACCAAACAACCTCTCATCATCAATATTATCATCAAAATGTAACAAAATAACTAAATGGGAAGAAGGATTTGATCTATCATCCAATGTCAGTTTATTCCCCTTTAATAATCTTCAAAGAAAATTTAAATTTTTATAACTCTTCGGATAACACAACATCTATGTGAAAATATTTCCTTGTATATATCATTTATGAAATTATATAAAAATCATGAATGTATATCCTCACACCACATATAAATTCAATATCATTACCATGAAAATTTTATTCAATTTTCATGCATACTAGACAAATGTATAGGCTCATAACTAATTTTGAAAAATGGTTATACATTTTTTACATGGAATGTAAAATCACTTATATAGATTTTATATGATGATAATATGTGAATGTATGAATCCAATGATTTCATTTGTGTCTCTAAATACATCAAAATACTTTTATGTTATCTTGGAAAGAAATGGATGAATTTTTTGAGCATAAATATAATGTTATCCATGTATAAGGAAATAAGAGAATCATATAAAACATGTGATATATCTCAATATTATTACTCTATTATTTTATAAATGTTTTTCTAAAGTGGGTATTTATATTTTTATTTTTAATTCCTAATTTCATAGAATTTATTTTTATTAGATTCCACATTAATCCCTAAAAACACATGGGTTTTCCCAATAAATATTATTTGACCACAAATCATGGAAGGAGTAAGTGGATATCCCCATAGTTTCATTCCATATATTAACGAAAATTTTTTGGAGATAATTAGGTGTAATTAATAGACCACATTTTTTTATTATATTGTGTGAAATACAATTATAACGTGTTGATATAATTTGAAGGATTTTTCATGAATTATCTTCTAAAAGGTTATTTTAGTCCTTTGTCACCTCAAATCAAGAGAGTATAACATATCCCTTCATGTGAACAGGTCCCAAACCATGTATTGGGACATTATTATTATATTAATTTATAGGATACAATTGGGAGTTGTAATTATTAATATATTTATCACCATTACAATCAATTATACACACCAAGTGACCATTTATCTAATTAAATCTCACTCATAATTAAAATTATTATGTTGAATCATCAACAATTTTTTTTCGATATCTCAACCATACATGACATAAAAACTGTTATTTGACCACATGTGGTGCTTAAAAATCCATTTAATCATTTTTTTCTTCTATATTTCATTAAAATATTTTTTTATATATAAATTCATAATATTATTTTATTATGAATAAAAAATAAAAAATAACAAAATAAATTCATTTATTAATTAATTAGAATATTATTTTAAAACTAAAAAATTCTAACTAATATCTATTTTTAATTAAAATTAATACTGATAAAAAAATTACTCCATTGAAATGTTTTATAAAATAAGGTTCTTATCAACCACCCAATATTCAAAAACACAAAAAAATGAAACAACATCCGACACTCTTAAAATTAAAATTTAGATATCTCATAGACAACTAAGATTAGGGAAAAATGATATTATACTGTAAAAATGAATATAGAATCACATAAATATATTTTTTAGTATTTCATTTCCATAAAATTTTTTACAACATCAATCGTAGTAATTTTCGCATAGATCATGTCAATGAAGATAACATCAAAATCATCCAACATCAATCCATCAATCTCCACTTGTTGTGCTATATTATCAAACATGTATTATTTATGACCCTCATGAGTAAATATAGATTCAATATACTTCATTCCCTTTAGTATTTCAAACATCACGAATATCCTATACAGGAATTCAAACCACTATTCAAAACCATGTGGAATATTATATTCACAATATATATGTTTTTTCTTTTGTTAAAAAACTAAAATGATATCTTTGACCAAATTCATTTCATAAGATATGATTATTTTAATGTTTTTAACCACCATATGTTGTTCCTCATACAACATTTACTCTACTAGCATCCTCGGTTCACCCATAGGAGGGATATTCTCTATTTATTTATATATACCATTTATTAGATAAATCCCAAACCATAGCTTTGACAATAGTCTAATCTGTACACTTCTATGGAATAATAATTTTATAAAAATCAACAAACTACTTTGAAAGTAACAAAATAATCATAAATTAAGCACAACATACATAATTTTATTTACATGAATACTATTTAATTATTTATATTTAACAAATAAAAATAAATTTCCAATTTATCTCAAATATTTAATTTAATTAAATTTTTTTTACTATATATTCTATAAAATACTTTGTATTTTTGAAAAAATTAATCATTTAATAGAAATCACTTAATAAAAAATTACAATTACAAGAAAAAACACATACTCCATGCCCCTACAGGCCAATCATTATACATAAATAATGAACTATTCTCCCTTTATTATGGTGGGTATAACACCCCAAAATCAAAATTATATTCTCCTCCTATGAAATCACATACATTCTGAATAGATTGGGTCTAATAATATGGTTATTCAAGATGAAAATCAATATATATCATCCATAATATGTTTCAACTCATAATGTAATGTCAATAAATTCCCCAAATATCAAGATCATAGAAAATAAACCTCTGTGAAACCATTATGAAATATCATACACTATAATGAACATTCTAAAAAGGAAAATAACCTCATTTCCTCATGATTTCTCCCCGATCACAAATATATGGAAACTAGCGCTGAGTGACTATAATAATAGATTGATTCTTGATTTATAAACTATTGAATCATTGAAAATAAATAAAAAATTTAATAAATTACATTCCAATAATTATAAAAATACAAAATAAAAATTGAAGTAAAATTAAAAAATATTACCTATGAATTTTGAATGAAGCATACATATAAAAAAAAATTAAAATCCATTGGAAAAATAATTTCATTAATATTATAATAATGAAAAAAAAATATAAAATTTTTGTAAAACAATTCAAAATGAAACTAAAATATTGA
The DNA here is from genome assembly GCA_963277665.1 of Viscum album. Taxonomy (NCBI): domain Eukaryota; kingdom Viridiplantae; phylum Streptophyta; class Magnoliopsida; order Santalales; family Viscaceae; genus Viscum; species Viscum album. The sequence continues at coordinate 1,595,366,113 of OY728146.1, read as the reverse complement.
TAAATTTTCTTTAAGATGTTTTATGACACAATATCCTAGAAACTAAGGATATTTTCATATATATGATACACCATGAATACAATAATTATTCATATGAGGTCTGTGAGTACAATGAATGTAAAATATTTATCAAATAAAATCATCACTACCCCAATTGTATCTTATAGTTTAATGATTTCCAATAAAAATGGTTTCATTATATTAAATGATTTAATCATATTATTTTCAATATGAAATTTAATGAATTGGGTAGTGAATAAATTACCTAAGAACCATTATACCTACTTCTCCAAATGATTGTAAAATCATTTAATTTATTTCAAGAAAGATAATAGTCAAATACATGTATAATATAAGTCTTATTTCAAAGACATAGATTAAAATTTATCTTGGTCATATATAACTACCTATCAAATCCCATGGAATATATATCATCATCTGAAATTATAGTATAACCCAAGTCATCTTTAATGTTTGATTACATTAAATATTTTAACAAAAAAATACTTATGTTATAATATCATAGACATACACATCCATTCCAACACAATAAACACTTTGTTACTCCCCTTTTTAACCCCCAATATTATAAAAATTTATTTTACAATACATATAAAAACAGATAAATCAAATTCAATTTTTTCGTATAAAATCAAAATTTTATAAAACTCATTTAACATACAATTACAAATTCAAAACCCTAACATCAAATTAACACTATCAACCCAATTAAACAATGTACTTCCACTTATATTTCCTGAATATATATAATTCTATAAAATTTAAATGAATTATAAAACAATATATCACCCTTAAACATCATTATAAAATATGCATAACTCATTTCTAATATTTCTAACTCATTCACATATGTTTTATGCCAATATACCCTATTCTCAAATAGGGAATCACATTTCCTGAAACAATACAATATTAAAAAATCTATTTTATCACTAAATTTATTCTAATTAATTCACCCTAGTTTATAAAACACAAGTTACATATTATTTCATAATAAAAAATCCATCCTTATGTAAACCAACCCCAAAATATTAATTCTCAACATACAAAAATCATTCCTAATATCATTATAAATGATTTGATAAAATTCATAATTCCATCCACCATTTCTACCATTTATTAAATATTTAAATATTTTTAGTCAATATTATTATATATAGAGTTATGTATAACACTTTTTTACACCTAAAAATCCATAAAATCTATTCACCTTGAGTTAATGATAACATTCATCGCAATAAGTTCACATAAAATATAATATGTTAGTATATTCTAACAATTAATATGATAAAAAATACAATTGTCAATATATGAAAGTGGTACCTTACCTTCCCATCAATTAAAAATTTCACTAAGAATAAATAATTATTTACTCTAAAATAATAAAAAATATACAATTCCATAAAAATATAATGATATAATAATATTTTTATAATAAAATGACTAAAACATGAATCAGTCACACATAATGAGACGTATTTCAATGATAATAATATTATATGTCCAATGACATTGGATTGTAAAAATAATTCATAGATTCAATGGGGAATTGTTTCTTTGAATCTAAAATGAGATGGAGTGAGATTAATGTAAATAAATTTATTATTTATAGATCAATGGGATATAAATTTTTCTTCTATCTCTTAATATATATTATCATGAAATTATTAATATAAGACTCATTAAAACTTTTTTTTGATTTTATAGAACAAACAATATACCCCAAAAAACATTTTTTTCCCTCGAGGGTTCTATTGTATGTCACTTGCCACTCAATTGCATTACCATACTCACTATAATGCTCATCATAACAACATTGTCTTCTATTTGAGTGTCAATTATATAGTTTAGTTAGTATTTTGTTTTCATGACTCCACATCCTCTTCCAAACCACTGGTGATACATTTATACCGCTAAATTTAATTCCAAATAAACCATATCTTGACTTAAACAAAGGTAACTAAAATTTAAAACAACATATTTGTGCTTGAGATATGACAATATCCCTATCATAAGGCTTTTTGTACTCGGGAAGTGTTATATAGAATCATCAATATACATCTATGGAAATTAAGACCCCATTTGTAATTCTAACTCACATGTATACTATTGAACTCATTCGTGGTTCCAAATAACATTTACAAGATATTTATATTTCCATTAAATCACTAATCACTTTGATCCATATTACTTCTCGTCTACTCAATTGATAATTTTCTAGAGAAAAATTACAAAACATCATAATTATACGTTGAATATTTATTTTATTATAATTTTCTTAAATGAGATACATAAAACATATCAATAATCACATTATATATTGTAGTTAATTCCAATTTATTTGAAACATTTTGAATCCTCTAAAAAATCCATTGGACTAGATAACCACTGATAAAATCCAACATACTTTTCAATTAATCAACATACCCACCTGAGTGAGACATAAGAAATCCCATTAAATCTCAAAAAATACATTAGGGACAAGTTCATTCAATTTTTATAAGACTTCAGTACAAACTAATATATATCCAATGTCTTCCAATTAAATGATTTATTATCTGAAGTCTGTTCACTATTATTTCCCCATGGAAGGATAAAATTATTTCTTCAATATAATATATTTGTGATTAAGATTCCCTCACATAAAAATCCAAAAATTTAACCATATAAATATACAATTATTTATTTTATGAAAAACATATTCCCATTCCTTAAAGTATTCTAACAAGAAAAAAATCATTAATAGATGCGTAAAGCATGTCATTAATTAATTTTATAGTGTGATAAGATAAGATATCGATATGTAGATAATAAGTAATGTTTTAATTCCCTTGAGTACCCATTTCCCCGGTCAATATTTTATAGAGTCAATTTAAAAAATTATTTATCATGATCAAATACAATACTATTTGTTATACCTTGAAGTCTTACTATATTATAAACTAATATATTCTCGTACTCATCCACTATATATTTTTATGTAATTTTTTTTTCTTCTAGTCAATAATAACATGAACTAAATATATACATTTGGGTTTTATGAAGAAAATATGTCATGAAATATACGTAAAAACCATCCCATTTCAATTCATGAATGGGTAATAACTGAAGTTTTCCTTTCAATGTTTGCATTACTTTTACTCATATAAAAGTACTACATCATTAGATGAATCCAAATATGTCTTACATTATCATGGAATGAAAAAATTTATTTAGAAGACCATTGGAAATTTTTTTTAACATTAATGGATTTTAAATTAATAAATTTATATGTATCTCATCACATACAATCACAAATCAATTATAATAAAACCAAAAATATAGATATAATAAAAAATCACAATGAGTGTCTACTCCCTAGAATTTTCTCATTCATGTAAGAACTAACTGTCATAATCTAATCCATGATAATCATTTATTCCCTTCTTTAAAAATTATATAATATTTAATGGATCCAATAAAAGTCGACCTCTATACTCAGATAAATTAATTTAAAACCAAAAAAATGTTTCATAAGTTTCTGATCATCTTTCGATTCATGAACCATATCCCACTAATATTTCAGGCTAAAAGAAAAAAATGGGATACCCATTAACAATATCAAATATCATGTAAAAAAAATTCACTTTAGATATTTAAGCCATATCTATTGTGAAGGATTACAAAATAATTATGAATGTATATACTTTAATATATTATAACTAGTGTATACAAAAAATTATTTGTGAATATATAATTTGACCAACTTTTAATAACTTTTGGAACTATAACCAACATTATATCATGGATTTGGTAACTCTTCACATGAAGTAAAATTTATATAGAACGGTATTACATCAGATATCCCTTAAAAATTAACACACACCCAAAACCAACACATAAGGCATCGCAATATACTATATAGTTCTTCCAAAACTCCATAAATGAGTGTAAGCATAATTATTGACCTCCATCTTATCTCAATAATTATATCATCCATTTTATAGACAACCTATGGATTAAGACACATTATAGAAATAAATTTAATATATTAATTTACAAAAAATAATACCTTAATGAGTAATTGATAATGAACAAAGAACCATAAGATATATTGGATTAAAAATACATGTTTTTATACCAATAAATCCTTGGTACCATAATTTTTAAATCCATCCATATTCTATATTATTATAAAAAAATAAAAATGAATTTCTACAAACCTATCAAAAAATGGTATTTTTACATTTATCAAAAGTCAATTACCTCTCTATATTTACATGATATTGGAAAAATATTCCCCATTTTCACTATATGAACTGTAGTTTATAAATAAATATTTCATAAATATAATCATAAATGAGTCAATTTAAATGTGAGAAAAATGATTCATCAAAGCCAAGAAAATATAAAGTGTGTTCATCTCCTTAAAAAAATCAGCAATTAATCAAAATGAAAATTTATAGTAAAAAACATATCTTTTTCACATAATAAACTAAAACTCTCAACTTGTAAAACTAAACCATACATGAATCTTAGGAAACCATTGAGATCCTATCTTTGGATCTGATAATTAGATTATTTGTGAACAATTATACTATTTCTGTGTAATGAACTAATTCAGCCATTGATAATGTGAACATAATAATATTCCCTATCCCACCTTCTAGGAAAAAATAATTAAGTCTCCAAAAAGGGTGACATTTTTTCCACTCTATCACTTGGATTCAAAATATTCCAACATATTTATTTATTTTGAGACTTTATTTAGATCATTGTGAAATGGAGGTATAGTGACAGGCATAATACCATGTACTATTTTAACCAAAACCTTTTCCTCCCTTTTTAATAGTGAAATGAAATTATCCATGATAAATATATACTAATAATAATTAATTATATGAGAAAATAAACACAATCAAGTACCACATATTACATAATAATTGTCAATTATATTTGATATATGATGGTCCCCAACTACCATAAATTATTTTTTGTTTGCATGATAGTGTCACACTTTGATTAAAACAATAAAATCATTACAAGATGAATGAATTGTTACTCATTTCAATTAATAGTCATTATGATCCTACCAACATGATTACCAATAAATCATAATAATTTTTTAAAAACATTTCCTCATTAAATTAAATTATTCAGAATGATGTTTTATCCAAGTGATAAAAGTATCCCATGATTTTTATCTCCAAATGGACTACCCTCTTATTCCCAATTGAGTTTTTATTTAGGATAATATACATAAATTCTCAATTATGAATCCAAGAACAAATACTAAATTAAAAAAAATAAATGGGTTCCATGAGAATTGAATTGTGCACTATACAATGAAAAAATTATGAGATGTGTACCTCAAACCATTGATGATTCAAAGAAATGAAAAACTAGTTCTTACTCTAAAACAAATAATTAGGAATAAAATTAATCTCAACAAAACACTTTGTTACTTGAATCCCTTTTTTTTATATCCACAAAAAGGATATTCCAAAGAGACCCTAATACCCTTAGAATTGGATATCTTAGATTACATGTGGCCAGTTCTCTATTACGGTGCACAATATTATGTACTACATTATTAAGTGGATGAAAAATACCTTTCCTAACCCCTCCAAACACTATTATATAAAAAATTATATTTATTAACTTATTTCTCTATATAATATATTTTTCTATCTTTCTAGGAAATATAGATTAACTGTAGCTTTTTTATAATGAATAACAGAAAACTATTATCACTATAACATTAAAATGAAGACAAGAAAAATCATTCCACTAACATAATGACCACTCACTACCACTCATATATTCATTTGTCTTCCACTTCATTCATAAATTATATACACTATAACCAAATGAATCCTTCAATTTCTTGTTTCTGAACCTTCTTATACATGTGATATTTTTTAACAGTTTCAATAAAATTAGGTTTAAAATGAGTCAAAAACATGATGGAATAACACAAAATATACAAGAATAAATGAATAGGGTCTAAAAGATTAATTATTTTCCATGTTCAGAGAAAATAGTTACATTTCAAATACTTGGAGGAATAATTATTATTGAATATAATTCTTAACTATAACTTCATAAAATAAATTCCTCCATCGAAATCCAATATAAATGGATATAAAAAATAAAATAATATCGACATGAAAGCATCACATTATAATCTATATAGACTCTTTACATATACTAAAACAGCATACATATAATTCACTTTTCCCTCAATAATAAATACTAAAAACTTGTATTTCTTCCATGGTGGTTATTTAACTTACTCAAATATGTTTTTTATACCTTTCATCCACTCTTATTCTATTTGTGTCCCAATATTTCACCAAATGATTGTATGATTTAGTGATAAAAAATACTACAACACATAAATCTCAAATAAAACTTCCTAGTTTTTATTCCTTACATGTTCTCAATCTCCATAGAAAAAATATTAGTAAACTTATTCTGTACTCTGTTATATTTTCACTCATAGAAAAACCACATTTTACACTCTTGACAAATACCCATTGTTGGATTAATAATTATCTAACAAAATACTTTAATTAATTTAAACACAATTTATTATTTATGAATATATAATAACTAATATAGAATTTAATAAATAATATTTAAAATTATCATCAATCAAGAACATCATTTTTCACTTTCTCACATGATTAAAATGTACTATGTTAAATAAAAAAAATTTCATTATAGAATTGTATTCAACTCTCACGTTTTAGCTAACTGATCCATTAATAATATATTAATTATGAGTCCATAAATTATTTTCTTAATAACTCAATTATTTCACTAAAATTTCATAACCAATCAAACATAATAAAAAGTATACATGCATATTCCATCACCCAATATATGAATATGATGATTTATTATATCACTAAACAAAATAAATTTTAGAAACTATAATATACTAAAATATGATTTATATATTAATTAAATATAATCCTTTATAAAATATTTTATTTTAAAATTATTTGGTTTCCTAGGTACACACATATAGCTTACATACCATGTTTTAACTCATAATTACTTTTTTATAAATTTTTAAAATAGAAAGAATGTAAAATTGAAACAACCTGACAAATGTGTTGTAACATAAAGCATAATTATGACCCATAAATAGATTAATAATTTCCATAGATAAAAGTTTTCACTCATATCAATAGATCCTACAAACTAGAATAAAGTGTCTCTGAGTATTGTTTGATATTTAATTCACAGTAAAATAGTTTGTCTGAATAAAAATAAATAAATAACATACTAACCAGATATATTGTAAATAGAAAATAATTAAATTTATATAAACATATTGTAAATACCATGACGTCTAAAAAAAATAATACATCAAAAACCCCAAAATAAATTCCATGAACAGTGTCATAAAATCATATACCTAAAATGTGGAAAATGAAATTCATGAATTCCATACACATGGCCTAAAAATCATTTTAAATCATCAATGTGAGGTATAATAAATCTATCTCCATTTTATTTAGGATGATTTAAATAATTTTCAATTCCATGATATAAACATAAATAACAAAACGTATGCCAATACAATTTTTGTGAATTCGTTCTCAGGGGAAACCACTACCATCCAAAATATCCCATGGAGTTTAATTCAATTATATTCAAATAATATAAAGACAATAAGAAATTTAACCATACCAATTAGAAAATTTTATTTTATATAAATAAGTTCTAACTAATTCACATAATAACGTCTAATAAATAGTAAAAAAATTTGAAATACATTTTTAGGAAACATGGATGTTGATGATAAAGAGGTCCGAATAGATAATTACATATAAACAACCTCGAATAATGAAGATATTGTGAAATATCACTTACCTTGTACTTTTCCTTGGTTGGTGGTAGGTTAAACTCCAGTATAATGGTGAAATAATTTTTATTAAATTATAAAAGAATCATATACATTAATATGATATCATATATGATCTTTTAACATTTCTTTGTTAATAATATCTTAGAATTACCGTCGTTTCGGGTGTTAACTTGCTCGTTTTCTTTAATAAGTTTTGTTACATAAGCCTTGTTTTTCATGGATTGGTTGTATCTTATTCATATCCAGAATTATATCAAGTCCATACAAATTATTTTTAATCATCAAATGAGAATTATACTTGAATTGATACGATGGAGAATGAATCTCATAGCGTTCGTGGAGACGGTAGTCTGTACGTATGCACGAGCAAAAATATCATTCTTTTGATATTAAAATAATATATTATTGGATGATATATCATATATACAGAAACCTTATCATATTATATTTATTATTTACATGAACTACACATCATTATTATAAGCATACAAATAATAATATATTTAATAACAATTACACCACGACGTGGAGTAGGTAAGCCATACGTACGCACGTATGGTGACATGTCATTCAAAAGATGGATAGAATAATGAATATAGTGGTACCATATTTATAATAACATCACAGTATATAGAAGATACTGGAGTCTTAATTTTAGAATGAAAATAAAAAATAATGAATAAGTTTAAAAAGAAAGGAACTTGAAAGAGTGTGGTGAAAACATTACCTCTTCTTCGGGTTCTTCTTTTTGATTTGATTAAAAGGGCTCTTTAGGTTGGTTTTAAGATCAAAATAAGGCCTCTGGGTTGAAGTGAGGGAAGTTGAGAGAGTATTCGGGCAGTGTTTAGACGAGTGAAAAGGCTTTGAATGTGTGAATTAGTGAGAAGGGGGAGTTCCCTTTTATAATAGGTGTGAGGGGGTCCTTCGGAAAAGCTAGAAATATTATTTTATAATAAATTCATATTCGGTTTCTAATGGCTCCAAAGTAGATTATTTAAATTTTACGTTAGGTATGGGTCGAAAACCACTCACCCAGTATAATTTAGATAGGTTTGGGTCATTATATTAACCTTATGTTTTAGTTTTAACTCTTAGTTAATTAGTTTGACACATACCAAGTAACTTTGTATTTTTATATTATATATTTAATAAAATTACAATATACCTCCAAATGACCCCCAAGTGGTCCATTAATGATACACCTATCATGATATAAGTCTGTTGGCCGAACTATAGACTTTTAGTAATTTAATATAAATTAGTAATATAATATTTGATTTAAAAACTCTTTTATGTCAATATTGACAATATTGGGTATTTTGATTTTGATAATTTCATAACATCATTATTACTTCGAACCAAATTTTAATAACCAATTATAATATGTAATGTTAACCTAGAAAATTTGTGGAATTCATAAAAATTATCAAATTACACTTATTTTGATATTTATAATATCAATTATGTTAATATTTCATTAATTAGGTAATTACTGCATCACCATTGTGTCTTAAATAAATTAAATTATTTAATTTCTAAAAATTATAAATAAAATATAATTATGTAGGAAATATTTTTAGATTTATAATGAATATTTAAAATTGAATTTATCCTATGTATAACCCTATATTATAAATGTTTTAGTAAATAATCGTTGATTTTAACTCTTTTAACTCTTCATTGAATTAAATAATAATAAATGTCCTAATCTAATCAAAGTAGACCTAAATGATAATATTTTATTCCTAAGGTTGTTTTTGGTCGAGATAATCTTGTATAATTGAATTAGGACATGTTTTAGGGTAATATTAATATCATTTATACCCTTAATTAACCTATTTACTTTTTACCATGGTAAATATAAGTAAAAATTTACTATTCACCAAAAAATATTTTTATCTCATTGAACCACATTTTACTCCTTGATATTAACTGTTTCTCTTGGATTTTCCAAATTCCACTAATAGAAGTGGTAAAAATAAGTTTTATGTGATTTTCTAAATTATCCTAAGTGGTGGGTAAAAGACGGTGAAAAGATCAATAATATTTTTATATATCTAAAATTATTCTAAAATAACACCAATTAATTACATTAAACATATATAGGTATTATGTACCTATTTTGACCTTAAATGAATTTAAATAAAATAAATAAAAATTTAAATAAAAATTCTTTTTTAAACTATAACTCAGTGTTTTTTCACTATTCATCAAATATTTAATGATTTCAGAAAAATACCAAAATTTGACCCTAGGTTAATTTTGATATTCCAAATCCAATAATGAAGTCCATTTTGAATGATAAAATTTAAAAATTTTAAAAATTTTGGTATTACTATTCATAATGGCTAGTTTGATTGGTTGTGGTGTGTGTGTGTTAGAACTCAAAGTTGCGTACCACACACGCTACTGTATTATTGAAAGGGAAGCATAACATGGAAGCATGGGATGTTACGTTCTCCCCTTCTTCAAAAATTTCCATCCTCAAAATTTCTAAAATACTACCGCACGAATAGACTCGGGTGGTTCGTTATCATATGTTCCTCGGGTTCCCATGTGGCCTCTTCCATCTTATGGTTTTTCCATAGAAATTTTACCAGACGAGTCGTTCGGTTTCTCAGCAGTTGTTCTCTTGTATCAAAAATCCTCATGGGATCTTCGCAATAAGAAAGATCGTGTTCCAGTTCTATTTCCTCATAGGTGAGTATATGCGTTGGGTCAGGCATGTATTTTCTCAACAGTGATTCGTGGAACACATCGTGAACATTGGAGAGACTTTATGGCATTGCCAAATGGTAAGCTACAGCTCCAATTCGTTCTAAAATTTTAAAAGGACCGATGTACCTGGGACTCAATTTACCTTTCATTCCAAAACGTATAACTCCCTTCCATGAGATACCTTTAAGAAAACATGATCTCCCACCTGAAATTCCAAATCCTTTCTTTAGTTGTCAGCATTGCTCTTCTTCCTACTTTGAGGAGCATTGAGGTGGTTTAGGATTACCTTCACCTTTTCCATCATTTCCTCCACCAGTTCTGGGCCTACAAGTTTTATTTCACCAACATCATCCCAACTGGTTGGTGTGCGACATATCTTTCTATATAATGCTTCATATGGTACCATATGAATACTTGAATGGAAGCCATTATTATAGGAAAATCACACCAGAGGTAGACATTGATCCCACATAACCTGAATTTCAAGTGATCATGATCTCAACATGTCATATAAGTTTTGAATAGTTCGTTCTGATTGTCCATCTGTTTGAGGGTCGTGTGCAGTGCTCAAACGAAGTTCAGTATCCATGGATTTCTGAAGACACTTCCAGAATCCTAAAGTAAAACGGGGATCACGATCTGAAACAATTGATATAGGTACTCCATGAAGTCTCACCACTTCATTAATATATAGCCTTGCTAGAGGTTCAACTGGTAAATCTTACCTTATATTAAGAAAATGTGCTGACTTGGTAAGATGATCAACAATAACCAGTATTGAATCGTTCCTTGTAGGAGTCTTTCGTAGTCCCATGACCAAGTGCATCGTAATATTGTACCATTTCCACTCTGGTATGGGAAGAGGTTTCATGACTCCTCCTGGATGTTTCCTTCCAGCTTTCACTTGTTGACAAACAATACATCTTGGCACAAAATAATAAATCTCCATCTTTATGTTGTCCCACCAAAAATGTTCCTTTAATTCTCTATACATTTTGGTGCTCCCAGGGTGCATAGAGAGATTGGAACTATGAACATCGTCCAACAAATCCCTTTTTAGATCAGGTATATTGGGAACACAAAGTCTCTTCTAAAATTTTGAAATTCCATCTTCATACCCAAAGACATTAAATCTCCCATCATTCAAAGCTTTAATCTTCTTTTGAAACTCTTCATCACCGGTCTGAGAACTCTTTATCCTTTCTAGTAAATACAGTTTGTCATCCATTTGAAAAAGTATTGATGTTTCACCTTCACTGATAATTCCTATATCCATATTCACTAGATCCACGAAAGTAGGATCCTTTTCAATTCTCATCATGATCAAAACTCCATGATCTTTTCTTCTCAAAGCATCTACCACCTTATTTTCCTTCCCCGAGTGGTAGTGTATCGTGCAATCATAATCCTTGAGTAGTTCAAGCCATCTCCTTTTCCTCATGATGAGTTATTTTTGTGCTAAAATATAATTCAAACTCTTGTGATCAGTATAAATCTCACATTTTTCACCATAGAGGTATTTCCTCCATATCTTCAAAGCAAAGATTACAACTGCTAACTCGAGATCATGAGTAGGATAGTTTCGCTCATGAATTTTCAACTATTGTGATGCATAGGCAATAACCCAATCATTCTGCATAAGGACAAAACCAAGTCCTTTCTTTGATTCATTAATATAAATAACAAACCCATCATTCCCCAATGGTAGAGTCAATATAGGATCATTGACTAATCTTATCTTCAGTTCTTCGAAAAATTCTTCACACTCTTTTGTCCAAAAAAATTTAAACCCTTTACATGTGAGCTTTGTTATTGGGTTTTCCAATAGGGAAAAATTATGGATGAAACGTCGATAATAACCTGCTATACCAATAAAACTGCGTACCTTAGTTATACTCATAGGTTCTGGTCATTATTGGATTGCCTTGGTAATAGAAGTATCAATAGAGATTCCATATTTAGAGATAATATGGCCAAGAAAAGAAATCTCTTGAAGCCATAATTCCCACTTGCTAAACATCCCATATAATTCATGTCTTCCCAGAGTCTTCAAGATAACGAGAATGTGATTTTCATGATCTTCGTAGCATTTGGATTATTCCAAGATATCTTCAATAAATACCACCACAAATTCATCGAGATATTCCTTGAAAAATCTATTCATCAGATCCATGAATACAGAGGGAGCATTGGTCAATCCAAAAGACATTACTGTAAACTCGTAATGCCCGTATCTGGTTCGAAATGCTGTCTTCAGAATGTCTTCCTTCTTCACACACAACTGATGGTATCCAGATCAAAGGTCAATCTTTGAAAAGTACTAATATCCATGCAGTTGGTCAAATAAATCATAAATGCGAGGTAGTGGATACTTGTTCTTTATTGTTATAACATTGATCTCCCTATAGTCAATATAACCTCATAGATCCATCATTCTTTTTAACAAAAAGAATAGGGGCTCCCCATGGAGAAACACTATGGTGAATAAATCCCTTATTACTCAATTCCTATAGTTTTTTCTTTATTTCAACTAATTCTACAGTGGCCATTCTATAAGGGGTCTTCGATATAGGTCTTGATCCAGGAATTAAATCAATGGAAAACTCAACTTATCTTTCTGGAAGATGTCTAGGTAAATCTTTCGGAAACACATCTACATATTCTTTCACAATAGGTACATACTCTATTCAAACATTCCTTTCCTCACCCACAGTCATATCATTCACTTTCTCCCTAATAATTGAATTTAGTTGAGCTATAGGGGGTGGATCTAGATAAGAATTAGGTGGCGAAGATTCTTCTCTAAAGATAAGGTGTTCCTTATCATCATCATCAAAAATCGTAACCAACTTCTTCTTATAGTGAATCTTCGCATCATTCTCTGAAAGCCAATCCATAACAAGGATTATATCAAAATCAATAATAAGTATGACGATGAGAGAAGCGGATAAAGAACATTTATGTGCTCTAATGGGGGCTGATTCACAAAACATTGTTGTAATGATACATCCCTTAAGAGTTTTAACTGACAACTACCTTCTTAAATCAAATTAGAAATAACTAATTTTCATAGAAAATTGGGATGATATGAAACAATGTGATGATCCAGTATCAAATAATGAATTTTCTAATCTTGAGGATACCATTAAATTACTTGCCACCACGTCTTTCGAACCTTCCACCTCAGCAGTAGTGATAGCATATTCTTGGCCTTGATCCCTTGGCCTTTTCTAAGGTATGTTCCCCTAATGCTTAAGACCTTCATTTTCATAATGTCCCATCTCCCTACAATTATAGCATTGTACATTGGTAGCTTACTTCTTCCCCTTGCAATCACGAGCATGGTGTTCTTTTTCACCACACTTGTAACAGAATCTCATTCCTCTTAAAAAAGTACCGGGGTTTTTCTTCCCACATTTACCACAGGATGGATATTCAACCTTTCCCTTCTTCCCCTTATTTCCATTCCTAGATTGATCAACAGATCTCTTCTTCTCTTTCTTTGCTTTAAAGTCATAAGACTTAGAGAATTCTTTTTCTCTCTTGACAGCACATGAGACACTGTCTTCGTATGATGAGAAGGATTGTGAGACTAATGCTCGATGGAGAAACAGTTTTAACCCATCAAATAAACGATCAATATTACTTCTTGGGTTACGTATATAATCTCCGGAATACCTTGCTAACCTTGTCATGTTATCCACATACATTGCCAAATTATCATCCTCCTTTTGTCTCAGACTCAAAAATTTCCTTTCTATATCTGCTCGATGGTCATGAGGAATGTATTTTTCTAAGAAAATCTCTGTGAAATCCCTCCATTATATATTTTTTACTTCATCGTCTTCCATCGTATTTTGAATCAATGACCACCATTGATCAGCATCTCTAGTGAGGCGATAAAATTCCATTACAACTTTTTCCCTTTCACTACTCCCCAAAGTCTGAAATATTTTTTCTAGGGAACTAATCCATTGCTCAGCTACTAATGTCTTTGTACTCCCATTGAATGATAGTGGTTTCTACCTCATGAAGCGACCTAACATTTATCCTCCATGCTGTGGATCAGGGTGCTCCATACGGGTAAGGTTATTATTCATAACCTGAGTTAGTTGTCTCGGTATGGTGATTAGTGGATCAACACTAATTGAATCACCATCTCCACTATAATTATCTTGAGTAGGAGGGAAATCCCTACATGGACTACGTGCATTGATATAGTTTCCATTTCTTCCACTAGAAGCCATTTCGAAACAATGGCATAAACTAGATTAGTTTCTGAATCAAAATACATAATTCCATACTTCTAAAACACTTAACATAAATTTAACTATTTAAAGATATAATCCATAATCATGAAAATGTTTTCTTTGAGAAAATATATACTCATAAACCCTTCATAATGATTTTAAAATAAAATGAGAGTTATCCTAAGCATATCCCCCAGGAGTTTCGTAACCAAGAGTGCATCAAGGCCCGTTGTCGTGCACCAATTCCTGTTCGAGTCTAGCTCAAAGCAGTGTTTTGGGGTTTTACCCCTACGTACATCTGTGGCAGAGCCGCCTCTACCTGATCAAATCAAGACAGGGATGTATTTCTTGGAAAACGCACAAAATCTCTACATTACCAAAATTTTAGGAAGTTCTTCTATACTAATCCTCCATGTCCATCTTAGGTCTATATGGTCTAATCATAGTTTATCAAAATCTAGCTTCCAATGGTTGTATTAAACTTCCTATGATACCAACTATAACGCCCCGACCCCTTTTACCCAGAGTCTATGAATTATTAAATATCATTGGCATGATCACAAGAAAGATCAAGTCTCAATAGATTGATTAGTTTAATATCCTTGGATTAACTAGATAAATTCTTAAAGTTTACATTTCATCATAAATTGAAAACTACAACAAAAACATCTGGTTTTCATATCCCCTCATACTATCCCCACAGGTCATTCATAAATTACATCTTCACATCCTGGTAAAAATAAAACATTGAAATTGGTGAGCTCAGATGCTCAGTAAGTATAACAATATAGTAGAAACATTAATAAATAAGAATAAACATTTAAGGAAATATATGACTAAAAAAGCCCTTTAAACCTGAATTTCAACATAATATGGAAAAAAATAAAATAAAATAATTCCAGTTACTTATTTACATGGATATTCTACTAGTAGAATAATCGCATGCAATATCAGAAACCACTTTCATAATGATTGAATTCATAATGCCAGAATATCATATCCACATAGTCAAGGCCTTGTGCCAAGAATACAAATAATATTTTGTCAAGGCCTTGTGCCAAGACACTAGTTTGTCTCATGAGACCTAACGATGCATCGATGAGCTATATCGGGCTTCACTCGTCACTTATTAACTCCAATTCATTCCTTATGTTAATAGGTTTAAACATAACATAAACATTCGTATTAAAACTAGCATACGAAATGTCAATACTTTCACCATAAACAATGAATGGTATAAAAATAACACATCCACAGTAAAACAGATCATAAAACCTTCAATACACTGTGGATGTTTTGTATCATAATAAATCAACTTCAAAGAAGCTTAAAATCCATCAAAGGATGTTGACATAGATGAAATCAAAACTATTTGAGATAAATATCTCTTTTTTGTGTTCATTTAAAAGTAAAATTATTATAAAATAAAACATTTAATTTAAAAATTTTCCTATAATATAGTAAGGTATGATTCAATGATTTTATAACGGGGGAAAATAGCTGCACCCGCTGTCTATGTTAAAAAAACATTCTTACCTTAATTCGGACGAAAAGGTTAAAAAGGACCTTGTTTAGAGAATGATGGAAAGATTCCTTTATAAACATCTTATAAAAAGTCAAACAATGGTATAAATATCTTTAACCCATATTGTAGTAAATAGTAAAAAAAAATTTGAAATACATTTTTTAGAAACATGAATGTGGATGATAAAGAGGTCCCAGTAGATAATTACATATAAACAACCCCGGATAATGAAGAGATTGTGAAATAACCATTACCTTGTACTTTTCCTTGGTTGGGGGTAGGTTAACCTCCTGTATAATGGTGAAATAATTTTTATTAAAATATAAAAGAATCATATATATTATATTATATCATATATAACCATTTAACATTGCCTTGTTAATAGTATCTGAGAATTGTCGTTGTTTTGGGTGCTAACTTACTCGTTTTCATTCAAATATTTTGTTACATAAACCATGTTTGTTATGGATAGGTTGTATATTATTAATATCTATAATTGTTTCAAGTCCCTAAAAATTATTGTTAACCATCAAATGAGAATTATATTTGAATGGATATGATGGAGAATGAATCTCATCGCGTTCGTTGAGACGGTAGTCCGTACATACGCATGAGCGACAATATCATTCTTTTGATTTTAAATTAATATATGATTGGATGGTATGTCATATATAAAGAACCCTTATCAAATTATATTTATAATTTACATGAATTACACATCATTATTATACCCATCCAAATAATAATATATTGAATAACAATTACACCACGACGTGGAGACGGTAAGCCGTACGTACACACGTATGCTGACATGTCATTCAAAGGATGGATAGAATACTAAATATGGTTGTACCATATTTATAATAACATCACAGTATATATAATATTCTGGAGTTATTATTTTATAATCGAAATAACAAATAAAGAAGAAGTTGACGAAGAAAAGAACTGGAAAGAGGGTGGTGAAAACATTACCTCTTTTTCAGCTTCTTTGTTTTGATTTGATAAAAAGGGCTCCCTAGGTTGGATTTATGATCAAACTAAGGCCTATAGGTTGAAGTTAAGGAATTTGAGAGAGTATTTGGTCTGGGGTTATCTGAACCAAAAGGATTTGAATGTGTGAATTATTGATAAGGGTGAGTACCATTTTATAAGAGGTGTGAGGGGCACCCTTTGGAGAACCTTTAAATATTATTTTATAATAAATTCATATTCCGTTTCTAATGGATCCAATGTATAATATTTAAAGGTTAAGGTGGGTATGGTTATCAAACCACCCAAACACTTGAATTTAGAGAGTTTTGGGTCATTATATTAACCTTATATTTTAGTTTTAACTCTTAGTTAATTAGTTTGACACTTAACATGTCACTTTCTATTTTTATATTATATAGTTAATAAACATAATATATACCTCCAAGAGACCCCCAAGTGGTCCATTAATGATAAAGATATCATTATATAAGTCTCTAGGATGAACGTTATATTTTTAAGAAGTTAATATAAATTAATAATTCAATATATTTTTTAAAAACACTTTTATGTCAATTTTGACACTATTGGGAATTTTGTTTTTGATAATTTCATAACATTATTATTACTTCGAACCAAATTTATATAACCAATTATAATATGTCATATTAACCTATAAATTTAGTGTAATTCATAAAATGTCTCAAATTAAATTCATTTTTATATTTATAAAATCTATTATTTTAATATTTCATTAATTAGGTAATTACTGCATCACCATTGTGTCATTTATAAATTAACTTATTTAATGTCTAACAATTATAAATAAAATATTATTATGTAGGAAATCTTTTTATATTTCTAATTAATATTTACAATCTAATTTATCTTATGTATAACCCAATATTAAAAATGTTTTAGTAAATAAACATTGATTTTAACTCTTTTAACTCTGCTTTGAATTAAATAATAATAAATGTCCTAATCTAATCCAAGTGAACGTAAATGATAATATTTTATTCCTAAGGTTGTTTTTTGTTGAGACACACTTGTCCAATAGAATTATTACATGTGTTAGGGTAATATTAATATCATTTTTACCCTTAATTACAATATTTTCTTTCAACCATTGTAAATAAAAGAAAAAAAGTTACTATTCACCAGCAATTAATTTCATCTCATTGAACCACATTTTACTCCTTGATATTAACCTTGTCTCTCATATTTTCGAAATTTCACTCACAGAAGCAGTAAAATTATGTTTTATGTGAATTTCCAAACTCTCCTAGGAGGTGGGTAAAAGACGGTGAAAAGTTCAATAAAATTTTTATATATCTAAAATTATTCTAAACTACCTCTAATGAATTACATTGAAATTATATAGGTATTATATATCTATTTTGACCATAATTAAATTTAAATAAAATAAATAATTATTTAAATAAAAGTTCGGTTTTAAACTATAACTCAGTGTTTTTTCACTATTCATCAAAAATTGAAACTTTTCAGAAAAATACCAAAATTTCACCCTAGGATAATTTCTATATTCTGAATCCAAAAATGAAGTCCATTTTGAATGATAATATTTATTAAATTTCAAAATTTGGGTATTACTATTCACAACGACTAGTTTTATTAGTTGTGGTGTGTGTGTGTTAGAACTCAATGTTGCTTACAACACACGCTACTGTATTATTGAAAGGGAAGCGTACCTTGGAAGATTAGGGTGTTACAAATCATATATGAATTAAACAAAAATATTTAAATCATATTACCATATAATTACAAAAACTCCCCTACTAAAATTATCGGTCGACAAATGGATTTATGTTTTGATAAACTGTCACTAAACATTTGGTTACCCATCATAGACTCCATGTCTATCAAATGATCTAGCGGAATCACATGTTCCACTATCAAGACCATGAATCAAATTATGATTTCTATTTGGGTTGTGAGAGCTTCTTATAATGAACATTTTCATTCAATTGACTCCATGTCACCTCCCAAAAAAATTCACCATTAATCATTATCCTATACTATAAATCACAATATCTAAAATAACATAACAAAAGAATATAAATTTAAAAACTATATTTTTAATCCTTTTTTCAACAAAGATTGATCATATCATCTTTTAAAGAGTTAATTCTACCAATACTCACTATTAATTGATATCATGTGGTTGGATCTTTTCATCATGGTAGGAAAAGATCTCATTTGATGATTCATTTTAATATTATTAGGTTGCGATAAAAATACCTCATTGCAAGAACCATTGTCAACAATACAAGCTAAAAATAACAATTCTACATTCAAATAATATCATATATAAAGACCACAATTGTCATCAATTTTATGTTTCTAATATTTTTGTGGATACTTTTTTTATATTGATATAAATAGTAGAATAAATAATTTTATTTTTTCTAGATAAATTTTTATGTAGGATTTTTAATTCAATGGTTGTTTTAATTTTTTAATAATGTTATCATTTAAAGGTATTTATTGATTTATTGACTGATTTATGTGTAAATTAATTTATTTTTATTAATTAATATGTCAATAAATGAATATATTATAATGAATATTTTCATGTAATTAAATAAGAGATATTAAAAATATTTTTTTTTAAAATGACCTATGTATAATTCATCATTACAAAGAGGGGTTTTTTACATTAATTCAACAAATTCATACGTAAGATTATTGTATTTCATTTGATTGAAAAAAAAATAATGGTGGAATTTAACTATAATTTTGATTAATATTTCCACCAACACAATTCCATCATTTCACTCAAGAGAAAATAATTTATACATTAATTAAGATGTGGTGTACCAAAAAATATTTTTAATGAATTATATGAGAAAAATGTATGATAATAATTAGGGAATACTGATAATTTTTAAAAATAATGAACAATATATGTGATTATCCACTATATTTATTTTGTGACAATATATAAGGATTTTTTATTCCATGTTAAATATATTATTTTGGATATAATGACATTAATGTTTATAATTATAATATTATTTGAAAAATTATTACTATATAAAGAGAATGTGATAATTTGAAAATAAATTAAATATTATTATTTAATATATCTATCTATATGTAATAATAAATATTTAATTAAAATGAAATAATATTTTTGATTTATGTGAATATTAATAAGGTTATTGAGATATATTTATTATGATGAATTTTGGTGTTGAAAAGTGATTATATTTTTTTTCTATTATTATATTTTCCCTTTGTGATGATTTTGATAATAGGTTTATAATAAAAATTTAATGTTATTTGAGAAACATAAAAAATACTTTAATGGTTTTATACATGGTGTTGTGCTAGAAAACATTAATTTCTCCAATGTAATGATATACATTTAGACAAAAAGGTGGTGAGTTATATGGGAGGCATGCATTTTACTAGTGAATAAAGTTATTTATCCAGTGATTTATATTTGATAATGTATATTTACATATGGTTTAGGGCTTCTTAGGCATGATTTCATGCTAAATCCATATGGGGGTCATGCCTCTTGATACCTTTCATTATCTTTTTTTATTGATTTATAGTGAATCATATTGGCCAAATTTATAGTTTTAAATCCACATAAAACTCTAATATTATTAGATAAACCTATAATATATGATTATATGATAATGTTAATGAGAAATGATGATGCATAATTAGAGAATAGGTTCAATATATATTTATTGACGTGTAATATCTGGTTTAGAGGTTGTCAAACATGTGGTTGACTTAGAAATCATGAATAATATTAGAGTAGTTTTTAATTCCATAAGACATAAGCTATGTGTGATTTTCTAGATGATGGTATAGTTTTTGTAAAGTTTATATTTTTGCCCAATGAATATATATATATATATATTCATATCTATTTCTGTGAGTGTTTGGATAATATATAGATGAGGTATAATGAATGTTGGGGTAATAATCAATCTAAAAGACTTCACTGTATTAAAAAATAATGATAATAGTTATGGTTGCGGTAGTGGCATGGTTTGATTATATTAATGGAAATTAATTTTTGAAGATAATGATTTAGGCTGTGGTGACTTGGTAACTTATGATTAACAATATTAAATTATGTAGGCATTGTAGATAAACCATTTTATAGTTACTAATTACAAGTTTGATGAGGGAATACTTATGATAAAAAAATTATATGCTATGAATTGAGAATAATTTTTTATAATTAATGATATATATTTGTATTGGAGTTATAAATGGTTGCAGGGTAAACCTTTTCTGTTTAATTAATACATTACAGCATTAGCATGCACTATTCACATTGACATATATAGGTGTTGTGAGAAAACCTTATTTGTATATTTACTTATTCAAAATAGGTTTTTAAATTCTAAATTTATTATATATAATGGATAGTCTTAGTTTTTTTTTGGTTTTGGGTGGTCATCCCTTATGACCCAAGTGATTTTTTTGTGATAGTATTTTTCATTATGCACTGATAAATCTGTATAGGAGTATTTTTTATGATTTATGTGAGACATTTACTTAGTATTAATATATTTTTTTCCAAAGAATTATAATTTTAAACATTTTTCACAAAATTTGATTGGATTATAAAATTAGATTTTTTTTTGTTAAATATATTTTCTTTTATAAATGAGTAATGGCTTCAAATTTTTTATTAATAAAATCATAGTGTCATTCTCCAACATGTTTTATATTTTAGGATGTTTTCTTGGGTCATAATAATAATTATTATCAACATTGATATGTAAAAAAAATAATACCCATTAAATAATTCTATTGGAGGAATATATTTCAGATTAATATTATAAAAGGGTCTATTTTGGATTGCATCTATTGGAAAGAAATATATATTTCTCGAATGTGTTATATTATGAAGGTTAAAAAATTATGATAGTAGAAAAAGTGACACTATGATTCTATAAAAGTAATATGATAATATATATATAAGAGCATATTATATTCTAGGTATCATTATATGTATAAAATCATGCATTATATAGTTTTACATCATGGTGTACTTGTGCATTATGTATGGGGTTTTAAATATTAGGGTAAATAAATTATATATTATCATTAATAAAATTTTATCATTAGTCTGAAGTTAAATTATCTCTTTATATTTATATATTATTTTTAGGTATTTTCTCATTTTCTATATCTAAATGTGTTGTAAAAACTAGAGGAATGACATTAATGTATATAATCATGGGTTGGATAGGCAAGGAATAATACACTGAATGAGTTCAAAAATAAATGTTGAAAAAATATAAATATTATACCCCATTTTAAATGATTTAACTCATGTTATACGAATTTTATATATTATTTTAACTGATAAAAATACGGTATAAGAACCATGTAAATTTCATAGTGAGTTTTTAATGAGAATTAATATATTAGTGGTGGGTGGTGTGTTTTTCATGTTTTTATAAGATAATGATTATATGTTCTAAGTATCAATATCTTTTTTGATTTATTTCTTAACGTGGAAACATAATTTTTATAAACACAAAAGATAATGGTTATTCAACTAGGGTTTTCAACCATTCAGGATTTTGATGTGAGGTATAAGTATTTATTTATATACACTAATTATTTCATGATGAGTGAAAATATGATAAATCAAATTTTTCCTATAAATATGTGATCTATCATACATTTAACGGGGGAGATTTTTTCTTTATTTTCTTTCATGGAGGAATTTAAGATGGCTATTATTGTCAATAATATGATAACAAATATGATTTATTTCATGGAAATTATTCAATAATGTAATACTCATAGTTTAATTTGATGAATAGGTTATTAATTTTTAATCCCATAAAAGTCTAATGAATAATTATGGTAACTGACTACTATTGAAATTTGTAATAATTTTTATTGGTAGAATATATAAATTTTTTGAGGATTGGTTAGTAGATGTATTTCTCATTGATAAATAATCCATAACATTATATAATACCATTAAATTTGTAGTTACTAAAGGAGGACCATGAAAACTTTGACAATTTAATAACTACACAATTTGTTTCATCAGTTTCCTAATTAGTATTTTTCATAATTGAATACAGATAGATGATTGATATGACTACTAACATAGGCTAGTTCATTGAGAGAACATTGTTGTGGTTCTTTGAATTTTCATGGAAAAAGATCAGAGTAGATATGTGATAGAGATTGGAGTCATGGATGATCAGGAATATATGATTTTTAGAGAAACACCTAGTTGTATAATTTCAATAAGTAAATGGACTCAGGTGGCTCAAGGTGTGAGTTTTTTAAATGTACACCATATTTTATCTAGATTGATATTGGTTATTCATATTCCTTTACCAAATATAAACCATTTAATAGTATGTTACAATTTATTAAAATATATTTTGGAAATTATAATTCTCTATTTCATTAAAATGTTGGATGTGGTCATACAAGTATTTTTACAGTGGTTATCTATTCATAGAAAGAGGTAAATTTTTATAGAACCCATTATTGTTTCAGATGTAAGAATAATATATATTTGTCTACAATGGCATGTTGTATTTCTTAAATTAATGTGTTAATTTATAAAAAATGAGTTTGATATTAACTAACAAGGACCAATATCATGTATTATTTATAGGGAATGATTTTTTCATTCAGGAGTGAGAAATATTGAGGTTTTTATAAAAGCATCACCAGTAGTGAATTTTTTAGTTTACTTGTATGATGTGATGGAAGAGGAGTCTCCCAGAGTTTTTGAGGGTTATCATTGTTTTTTAATTGAAATTTATATAGTTTCCTATGATTTTAATGATTAAATTTATGAAATATTTGTATCTATATGTTCCACCACAATTATATTTTGAATTTATGGGTCTGGTATTATTTGAAAATCTATGGAAAAAATCGATGAGAGACATTTCATCTCAATTATTTAACACTAGTTTGTAATTATTTGGAACTATTTTATATTTTTAATTTTGTAATTGTAATTATATATATATATATTTGAAAAATCCATCTCTAAATATATATTTTTGGTATTAATTTTTTTTAAATAAAATAAAAAAATAGAATTTTAAAATTTAATGGGTCGGGAAACCCCGCAAGAACAAAGCCTAACCCATTTCTTAGTCAGCCAAATCCCACCACCATTACCAAAAAAATACATGGAAATCATGAATTCCAAAACAAATTATAATATTTTAGAATTTTATCCAACACCATTTTACACATTTTAAATTACTTTTCTACTTACCTAAAATCTTCGCTAATTAATTATAATTACAAAAAATTTATAATGTGTACATATGTTTATGTGTGTCTCTTATTCACGCCATGTACTTGTGTAGTACATTTTTTATTATTTTTATTTATTATTTTTATTAATTTTGGGTTCTATTAAGATTCATTAATTTTTTAGGTCAATGTTTTAAAAATTATTTGTGCCTAAATGTTATCCCACACAGTTATTAATCAATTCATAAACCTCAAATTTCGGTATATATTTGAACATTTTTTTGGAATGGTTAATGTAGGATCTGATATCCCATGTGAATTTATATGATTAGTGATGCAATTTCAATTTTTAGTTTTTCTAGGATGTACTATTTTCCTACATTTTGTTAAATAATGTGGGTAAATTGTGGATTTTTGTAGGAATTGACGATTTCACAATACTAGACTTTTTCCCTTAATTTATATTAGAGTTATAAAACAATAAATTTAATAAAAACAATTGGATGATACCAATCCATAATTATTGTTCCCCATATTCCATATCTATTCCTTAAATGAAGTTTTTTCATTATTTTATAATGATTCAGGACTGGAACACCAAGGAACGAACTCC
This sequence comes from Viscum album, assembly GCA_963277665.1. Lineage (NCBI taxonomy): Eukaryota > Viridiplantae > Streptophyta > Magnoliopsida > Santalales > Viscaceae > Viscum > Viscum album. Next base: position 1,595,340,905 of record OY728146.1, on the reverse strand, counting down.
TCCCCCATGACTTCCTATTTTCTTTTCATTCTCTTCTTCCGACATAGTTATTCATTTATAGCATCCCCAATGTTCATATGAAATTTCTTTCCTTCATAATGTTATAAAACAATTATATTTTCAATTTTAATGTTTTAAATAGTTTTATGGAGTTTTGGGGGGAATTTGGGGCTTATTCAATGCGAGGAGCACTGAATTATGGATAAAATGGACGAGGAACATGGTTCTATTGAAAGTTAATCTAAGGGAAAATAGTTTGGATAAACCATATAGGGTGATGCAATTTGTTTTCATAGTATTGAATGGGTTGATAATGGTTTTAACAAAATAGACACCTAGGTCATACACTTAGTTCAACTAAGGATATATGTGGGTAGGGTTATGGCAACCCACATGCCCCTTTAAATGATTTATGAAATATAACATTTTTACCCTACCACCTCTAAAACTAAATTTTATTCATTTATTCTCTTTTAAATGGTGGACGACATGTCTATAGAGATCCATATGCCTCCTCATAATACATGATTTCGGTCCCACATATAGTGTCTGATTCAATCCCAATTGGTTTTGTTATGTCACTGCATGAATGATCATTAATACAACTATTTCTTTATTCATTTCAACATCCAGAATGATACATAGAGAAGAGTTAATACACAAAATATTCATATAATTTACCTTCTTCATTGGGTTTACCAATTCTAGCATTATTTTAATGACAAAAATGGATGAGGAAAGTACTACCAACCTATGGTAGGTGTTATAATTCAAATAACCTATAGTTTTTTTTGTTTTTAATATACATAATATGAATGTGTGTTAGGCCTTCCTTGTGTTGCATTATAAATATTTAATTAATCTATTAAAATGAAAACAATTAATTTTTTGTAGTCCATGTATCCATGTTTCTATTTTGAAGGAAATCCACCTCTATGTGATCCACCCCTTAGGGTGTTTCTTTCTTGAATGCCAATAAGCCATATAAATGGATTAGAAATGACCCACCAATTTGTGAATATTTTATTATCCCTAAAAATATAACTAAACTTTATTTAAACCATTGAAATATTCTATTCTATGTTTTTAAAACCCTAATTTACTATATATATAATTAGATGTCATTGTGAAATGAATTGTCAAATTTACACAAGTTTATTTTTTAGCGTTATTGGATTAATTATATATATGACAACCCAAAAAGACATACTAATGGTGATACAAGGGCTCTAATATATAATTCTTGGGATCGACAGGTTGATCATAATAATTAGAAGCTTATGAATGAATTATATATTTACGGGATCGGTTTTTCGGTTCATTCATAGAACTAATTTGAAATTTCCAAAAGTTTGATAGCATATATATTTCCACATGAAAAATAAAAAGTTCACTAGTGGATTACATTAGATGGGTTTATGTTCACAAAACAGTATCATACCATTAGTGACTCTTAGTTCTCTTTCTGGTATTCTATGGATGTGCTGATAGGGTTATGCATTTATAGCATGAAATGGGTTATTCCTGGGATTCATGTATATAACTCCATGGAAAGACTCCTATGTTAATAGTTTTTTATAAAATACATGGAGTGTTATCGTGTTCTTTTTTATGGAGCTCCATTGATGGGATCAAGATAAATTATTAGTTAAATTAACGGACTCCTCTACTAGGTCAAAGAACATACTTTGTGTCATTCTATGCATTACTAAAAATATTATGTACTCATACTATTTTCTTAAGAACACAACCAATAAGAATTATGAAACCTTTTTTGATTATTCTACGATGACTGTGGTATAATCCATGGGACTTAGAAAATATTAAAAACACACATATATATATTTCATTATATATATGATGAATATATATGTGTATATTTATATAATTAAATGGTGACATATGCTCAGAGACATTCCAGCGTAGGCAGAAGTAGTGAGAATCTGTTGGTTTCCCCAAAGGGAACCCAAACCGATGTGGTTAATTAAATTTAATATTATAAATATATTATTACATGAATGCTTCTCATTTTATATGCATAGAATGGATAGTTATAGACACCAATGGTGGTGTCCTACAATTTATATCTCACACCCTATTTATGCAGCCAATTGGTTGTCAAATTGACTGTATGGATATAGGTCAGGACAAAGGAAATTATCATGCTCTAAATGACTAATATTCTATATTATGAGAGATTATGGGTGAAAAGGAATGAGGTTATTCATAATATTCTATTGGTGATAAAAAAACTTCTGAATTTCATGTTGAATAGTTCTACTTATCTTCATCCATGTGTTCTCATTTTATTAGAATACATATATTACATCACTTGTGCATATGATGTTAGTTTTCTTTATACCTGTTTATTGTATCTAGATGACTAATGATTATACAGTACCTTAATTATACTATTTTTACTATTTAATTATTTTTATATTTTTTACCTCTAATATGATCATGTGGATATAAGCAACACCATACCATCATAGACCCTCTTTACTATAAGAAATCCTATCGCATATAGGAGGCATGCATGGGGCCCTGTGAAAACCATATTAATGTATGCGTGAGTGAACTAGGTCTGGAATGCTAAAATATGTCATAAAAACATTTTTATTTTTTTCTTATCATTATTGATATTTGATAATAGGATAGTAATGTGTTGTAATATTTTTAATGTGCATGTTTCTTTATTTATCAAACCCAAGTATAATGAAAAATAAAAGTACAAATTATTTTCAATTTTTTCTGGTTTTTTCTTGTTATTGTTTTTTAATTTCATTGTTGGGGGATGCATGTGGTTTGTGGAATTATTTTTATTACTATGAGTTCATTATTATTGTAACTAGTATGGTGAAAGGGTATCATTTCATTCATCATAACATGTACCTAAGGATCCACATGTCATGCATATTCAATTCCATAATTATAATTTTTTGTGAAATTTACTATTTTATATTACTAGTTCCATGAATATTATATTTGGGAATTTTTTGACATTTACCATAGGTATAAGATAATTATATTATTTAAAATTTCCACATTAACCTAAAAAATGTTATCCCATGGTGCATGATGTTGGAATCTTAATTATCCAATTATTTTTGGATTTAGTCAGGGACCACTAGTCACATGGGATGAGATGTTTGATGGATTTGATTACACGAATTATATTTTTAATTTATGAAGCATGTATTTCCAAAAATTGGGGATGATGATCCATAAAATCAAATGAATTTAGATTACTTGTTACATAAAGATTCTAGATGTAATGTTCATTTCATAGTTACATGATGTAACCATTTCACCTTATAATGATTGTACCCTTATAACTTTTTAATGGTATATATATTTATATTAATTTGAAAGAGAATTATGTGAAATGAAGTTAAATTATTAAATTAAATTTTGATTGTCAAATTAAGATTCAAATTTTGATTTAATGGTTTGTTTCTTGTATTCATTTCAATTGAAACTCTATATACAAGGAACCTTTCTATGTGCTAAGACCCATTTACCGTAACTTTACCTTAGTTGTGGGAAGTAGGATGTGTCTCTATTGATTCCATATGGTCATATACTATTCATAGACCTCAATTTGGATGCAAGAAAAGTTTGTGACTCGTATATAAGAAGGTCTTGTACCTTTCATTTTATTCATCATAATATATTTTCGATTATCAATTTCTATTATAATGCATGAAATACGAAAGATGGGTATATGCTACAATGATGGCCTTGGGTTCTGCACCATTTTTGTGGTGATGACCATGTTATTGAAGTGGTAAGCCCTATGTTGCAAGTATTTCCATATGTAGTTCCTCCTGGGGAACCTCCTACTATTCATAATTAGGGCACTAATTCTCCATTTTAATATGGATTCATTCTACATAAAAAATATATAAAAGGATCTATTTCACCTATGCCTACTATGGTAGAATAGACACAACAGTTCCAAAAATATAACCCTCCAACATTTTATAGAGAAGGTGTTCCTTAGGAAGACAACTCATGGATATTTTCCATGTAATCAATAATCATCAATCTAAAGATAGATCCAAAGAGGAGGGTAAATATCATGACCTACATGCTTTTTTATTCATACATGTGTTTTTGGGAAGTGATTACTAATTCATATCATCATCTAGATAAGGTTTTCAGGGAATTAAAAAGTTATATTATATGATTATTTATTTCACTAACACAGATAAAAGAACATAATATATAATTTAGGAACCTAAATTCTAGTTTTATGTCTATTGATGAGAATTCATATTATTTCACTAAACTTTACAACTACACACCGAATATTTTTTGTGACGATTTGATTATTTATATTTGTTTTGATAATGTTCTTTTTTACACCATATAGTCACATGTAAATGTATTTTCAGTGATCACCATTTTAGAAATAACATACAATTAATTTTACATTTATTTTAATCTAAGATAAGTTTATTGTGTTGGATAGAGTGGTTCAACATGGACATCGGGATGAAGTGTGTCTAGGGACATGAAATATCTCATTGATTCATTATATGGTGAAAGTGGTAGTTATACAGGATTCAAAAAAAGTTATGTGGTGTCAGACTAGTGTTGTACAAAAGGGAATAATAGTCTTCAATATATGAAAGAACCAATGTAGTGTTGATATTTTTTAATGATTGGGAACATTGAATGTTTTATCATAAATTTCCCTCCATTTCCTAATGAGATAAGATATCCACCAACTCTAAATTCACATGTTGGAACACATAATTCACATTAGGTAGGGATCTTCACATTTAATTGATGATTAGGACAATGTTTTAGAGGATTCCATGGAATCTAGTCATACGTGATGCATCATCAGTAGAGTAGGTCTGCTCAGTGTAGTAAGACCATAGCTCAAAGATGTTGATTAGGCTAGTAACATGAAATTTTTCCTATACCAGAGAAGTAGATAACTATTACCTTAAAATTTAAGATACTACTCTACTATTAAATTCTTTATTATCTAAATTATTCATTATATGTGGTTCAAATTCTTTTATGTTTTCGACATTTAAAGAAATTCTGTTAGGAGATATAGAGAACATATGTGGTGTAAGGACACATAACTCAGTATTGGGGATCTAGATGAGAATGTATGATAATGTAAGGAGTTCCCCCTTGAGATCGATCATTGAATATTTGTATGGAACATCCACTTCTTTGACATTGTGGTATTATAAATCATCATCAAGATTGACCAGTTAGTAATATGTCATAGTAAAGTTTATTTCTTTCATCTAAGGGTGTCATTCACATAACTGAAGGTCATTACATATATATATATATAAGGTAAAATTGGATGTCTATGACATTTGAGATGAACTGCAGCATCGTGGGATGGGTGGATTGGAAACCAAGATTACTATTTATTTTATGTGAAATGATGGAATGTGACATATATATTTCTCTCTAGTAGTGGATCATTTCTTGAATTTATTAACTAAAAATACTTTTGGACAACCAAATAAGAGAGTGGGATAGAGTTTATAATTGAGATGATTTTAATAGTCGCACAAGTATCAATTAAATCATATAAAATTGACATACTATGATTCAGGTCCACAATATAAATTTTGATATTTTAGAATATAAGGGTTTTATAAAACCTCGTAAATTTTCAAGATGTTCTCTTATACTTTTCTAAATGAATGTGGTTTCTAACCTCATGATTGATGTATATTACTGATGTATGAACCATCATAGAAATAAGAACCTATATCCTTTACATCATTTATATGTCATATTCAACCAGCTCTGAGGATATCTTGTTTTCCAAAAGATTGATTTGAGGTTGGGATATCATCATGTGTGTCTTAGATCATAATATACCCCACATAGATTATTCTATAATATATATAAATATATTTATTTATATATTTCTATCCATAATTTGTGTTTTTTTATTTCATTAAATCTCAGAAATTCACCAATAGTCTTAATGGACTTGAGGAATCGGTTTGTTCACCCATGTTTGGATTCTATTGTAATAGCCTTCAAGGATGCAATTTTGGTGTATTATCTCTCTCGACATGACCATGCCAAACATGCAGAGATCATACTAAATACATTAATAGATAATAATAAATATTCAATGATAAAAAAGACATTCTTATGGATTAATAAATACTATTTCCCATGTCACATTATCTCATATATGAGAGTATATATTGACCAATCTATGTTGAGAGTCTTCATATCATGGTAGTAGCCCAAGATGTTTTCTCTATATGATGTTTCATGGGGGAAAATGTATATTATATTCATTTTCCAAGTATTATCAAGACACGAAACACCTTTTATGGGATTGAATAATAAAAGAGTTTTGTTTTTATAGTATGAATTCATCCTGATGTGAATGAATGATTAACTTTTTCAGTTATCTTAATTCATCTATAGTCAGGAAGAAGGTATTTAGTTTATTGTAAGGATTCTTGGATATCATTGGTGTTAATTCTGAATTGGGAGAAATAGCCTTGTTCTAAAGATGTTTTTTTGATACCTTATGAGAATTAACACCCGACACCTGATCTCAATATATAATTTTTTTATACCCTACGCTGTTTGCATTACTATTTTTTGGAGAATGGGTTTTCAATTACAAAAAAGAAATTAGTAACCAATAAATTTAAACTCATTATTACATGAGTCTTAGACATAATATATGAGAATACTACATATTTTTATAAAATTTTTTGCATTCTAATATTTCATGGAAGGTTAATTTAGTGAATGATGCTCAATTCTAGAAGACTCAGACATTATCCATTCAGGAGGCCAATAGTGACTCAAAATTTTGGACCCTATTCTCTATGATGAATTAAATGGATTACCATTATATTGAAATAGTATTTTTAGAATCCCTTGATGTGAAAAATTCTATTTTGGATGGATCAATGATGAGATTTGTTTGACGGCTTATTCACGAGGCAGAGTGTCTTAGGCGATGAGAAAATGTCTTGTTGGGTTTCCCATGAGTATGTGATTATGTATATTATTGGGAAGGATTGTGGGTATGTAGACATAATAAAAAAATTGATTTCATAGTATCTTACCTCTAAATGGGAATTAGACTCTAGGCTCACGATGATGTACCTTGACGTAGACCCCCATTATTGGATGTCAGGAATGAAGATTCATACTAACAGTTTTATTACATAGTGTTTGACCTAAATATAGGAGATTGATGAGAATGAGAGGAATACTAGAGTCTTACATCCTCTATCCATTCCATAGTGGAAATTATATGATGCCACTATAGATTTTTTTTCTGAGATCCCCTTGTTTATGTGATGTATTATGGGTGATTATTGATAATTTGACTGTTGAAACTCCCTTTATACCTATCAGGGAAACATTTTCAAAAAATATATTTGAGAATTTTTTAAGAGGTAATACACCTTTATAGTGTTTCACATTTTATAATATATTATATTGATTCATATTTTACATCTCTTCTCTAGCAGGGTTTGCAGAAGGCACATGGCTAACTGGTTCTTCTATGTACATTGTATCATACTAAGATTATCATTCTGTTCTAATTTTATATTAGAGAGTTAGAGGACCTATTTCATGCTTTTTTCCTAGGTTTTTGAGGTTCTTAGTATAATCATCCAACCATATCAAAATTTTATTATAATAAAAACATTCAAAAAACTATACAGCTTGATCCAAATGGGGCCATGAATGGTAGTTTGGGTTTTTCAACCTTGTGATTACTTTGGGAGGGTGGGGAAACACTATCAGGGCCTCCTATCAATATATAGACTTTAAAATAGGTACATATTATTCTAATTCATATGAATATAGATCAATATTGGAATATTTTGTATACTAATCATCCCCATTACCCTGTGAAGTTTGATGTGGTACATCGGTCCATTCTTTGAGTCTCACACATGTTGGGTTATAGATGGATTCAGAGGTCTGGAAAACTATTGTATCATAATATTGGATCTTTTTGGATTTATGGAATATTCTATTTAATAGAAAATTTTTAATCCTTACCCCATAGGTTCTCTTCCCTGAATGATATCATCCATGTATCACATCTTTGTAGTTATTATTCCTCCCTATCTAATTCTATTTATCCTGAGGATATAGAGATGGAGATTTACATCTTTATTAAGGAGAATCATATTTGTATCATGGATCAGTGAAATATGGTTCTTAGTCATAGTATTTTTCATCCCTTTCATGTGATATGGTAGAACCTCTAGGTAGAGGATGTGATTGTGGAGGTAGGGACCAACCTATGGGCTCAGTATCAAAAAAAATATTCAATCATGGTTTTCCACCCATGGAATGGAAACTCAAGAATTAGTAGAATTAATAATGTGATGTTATTACATCATGGATATTATTATAGTGTATTCATCATTTATAATATTGTATAAAGAATAATGTTTTACATTTGTGGATGTTACTAAGAGTTTTTTTAGGGTTTTGGTAAATTATATAGATCATTTGGAACTTATAGCTATATATTTTGGATAAAATCTACTAGCTTCCTGGTTTTTTTAATCCATGGACCTAATGCCAATCAATTTGTTTATACCATATAGGGTACTATAAGTGCTGTGTATATGTTTTCATGTCCGATGAATATTTTTCCATACCTTGCACCTAGAATGCTTACATAGTACCACTTATGGAGTGGTTTCGTTTGTTTTGACCCAACTATGTGGAAAAAACATCTTCCCATTAAAAATCATGAGTAAAATTTTATTTTTACATCACCTCCTCCCAAACTAAAAAGAATTATTTTAATCTATTTTTCATAATGGAACACAAACCTATAGAGATCAAAAAATAACCTCATAATATATTATCTTGGACCCTCATATGTTAACAAATTTATTTGTTGGTTGTGGTGGATAGATATATGTAATCTTTTTAATCCACTTCAATCCTTATATCCACATTTATCCCACCCTCAGGAATTATATTTCTAGGAAATATAATATACCATAATATTAGTTAATTTTTTTATTCTTTTATTTCTCCGATTATATATTATGTTACACACAGACAAAAGATGACGAATGTACTACCCACTTAAATTAGGTGGTTTAGTTCCTTTTATTAAAAGCCTATTTTTTTATATTATGTATCATTTTCCACAAGTCAAATATTTCTTACGATACCTCTGAAATGTAAAAATTATTAATTGAACTGATAAGAAATTTTCTAGGGTTTTCCATTAAACTAATGATCAATGTTTGAAGATTTCCACCATGACTCGTCCAACCCACTTGGGTGTGCCTTTCTGGATCCATTGTGAGCCTTGGAATTTTACATAGTCAAACTACCAATTACGATATGTTTAATTGGACCTTATAAATGAATTGTAATATTAATTAAACCAATGGAAAATGGTAGGCCTTTTATTTCTAATTTATATAATTATTTATACTTACCAAATGAGTTTAATAAATTGATTTACGTTTATTTTTATAAATGGTATATGTTTATCGATATCGATGACTGTCTAAGAAGTCATGTTGAGGGAGATATAAGGGTTTTGATTCAACATTTAATGGATGGGATCATCAAGAAGAATAATTATATGTTTGTGTATTAATAATAAAACATTGGGAGTGATATAGATGTTAGTTCATAGAACACATTGAATGGGATAATAGAGTGGATTTCTTTTATATTACTCCAAGATCGATAACTACTTATATGGTGGATTATCATCAATTGGATATTAGAAAATTTTATTGAATCATGCACTAAATGATATAGAGTTCCCTATGTAGTATAATATGGATGATCATAGAGAGATATTCATTATATCATAATGTCATTGATACCTGGTTTCCCTATTCGGAACTCATTGGTTGGACTCCTATGGTTATAGCTTTATAGAAAATATTTTTATGGATACCTAGGTTCATTTTTATAAAACACCTTATATAGGATCTGGGTGCCTAATTATTTAAATGGACTTTTAAATCTTCTATTTCTGAGAAAATATTGGGATTTAGTCTATATATTACTTATAAAATGATCCAACTATAATTCCTTCACAATCATATATTCCATGACAGTTATAGAACCTATTTTGGATATGCATAGAGAATTTAGGTATAAATCTCAGAAAATAGAAGATATTGTGTGTGTATATATATACATATATAATCATATATTTATGGGGAATATATATATAGATACATTTTTGGTGTCTATATATATAAATATAGGGTAATATCTATTCATAAAAATTATGGATTTGGCAGAAGCATGTTATATTGATTGGGAATCCCATAAAGAACCTAAACGAATGTGGTTTATTTTATTTTTTGTTATACAAAGATTAGTACTTGAACAATGATATGTTTATATGCATATGTTGGATTGTTCATGCTATATTTGGTGGTGGTGTATATTGTATATCTCAAACCATATATGTGTTGTTCATTGGAACCCAAAAAATACTTTTATGGATTCCGGAAGGGACAAAGTAAATCATCATATTTTGGAGGGGTAATTTTATATACATTGAGGGATTACGATAATTGAGGAAAAATATTATTCTCATGATTCTAAATATGATTTTTTTAAAAATTTCTCTTTTTTATTGTATGTTGTATATTACTAGTTCTCTAATTCTATGTATTTATATTCTGTAATTGTTACAGACATGAAAACTTTTTTTACACAATGTTGGTTCCCTTACTTCTTATTTCATTTATTTGGATGAATTATACATCAACAGTTTAATTATTATTCAATTTCCATCATTTAGTATTTTTGTAATCCATTTTTCTTCACTCTATTGATGATGGTATAGTATCCCCATTGTACAATAATAGACCCTCGCAACTAGTTGATAATATTTTTCATATAAGGAGGAATTCATTAGTCCATATGGATAATTAGGTTCGATTACTTATGAGTGAATCGAGTCCGAAAACCAACATCAATGTTCAGTTAAACTCTACTGGTCCTAAGTTGATTAATTTTTTCTGTGTTTTAATACTACGTTTCTCAGTCCCTTTTTTTGTAGTTATACCCATATATTATCTATGGATCATTTATTGTAGATTCAATTTTTGAAAGAGTATATTAAAAATTGAAATTTTTGAAAACTGTATCAACTATATTTTATATTCATATCTTAATTATAAATTGATAGTATTTGGAATCCTTATTTAGATACTCTGGGGAAGTTTTATTTTTTAATTTTCATTCGTAGAAACTGATGGGTTTTTTCTTTTATAAAAATTACAAAAAATTTATTATATTAAAATACATCAATATATTTATTGTTAAATTTCATAAATGACTCTTTAAAATATTTTTTTTAAAAACAAATATATTTTGGATTATAAAATTTTTTTCTAAAATATTTTACTATTAATTTAATGTTATACATGAAATAATAATTTTACACAAATTTTTTTGTGATTATTTTTTTATATTTTATTTGCTGATAAAAATATTTGATTATTTGAGGTCCAACAATAAAAACAATAAATGGTGAATTATAACATTGGGGTTGTTGATAAAATTGGATTGGTTCGTTCAACTATTTTACAATTGGATTTGATATGGTCCATCATTAAAAATGATTTACGAATAGTTACATTATGTCTTAACTTCTAGTGGTTATATTAAAATTCCATGTTTGAAATTTTAATGGATTGTATAATTTCTCATGATTCGCATTATTTCCATTAATAATCATTTCACCTGATAAGGGTTAGTTTTTATTATTTTTGCAATTGGCTTTTTTAGGATGGATCAATTTCTTTGTGAGGGAATCAGTGGTGAGGGTGATTTATTATTATCCTTTTTATTCCTACCCTTATAATTTCTTTCATTCACATATTCAATTTTGTATTGGTCATAATATGTTTATGTCAAAAATGATGGTTAATAGATGACCAAAAACAATACTTGGGATTGTGTATTTCTTGAGAGGGACTGGGTTTCAGCGTAAACATGGATTTTCCTTTATTTTAAAATCGATCTATTTCATAAGATTATTCTTATTACTAGTAGAACACATATATTTTTGGGTACATTTTGACAATGATATTCTTCAACATTGTAATCCTTTATCTATCATTATGTGGGTTTTTAAAATAATTTTTATGTTATATTTGTGAAGATGATGTAGAAATAAAATATATTTTATTCATTTCCTATAATGATTCTGGAGTTGATTACAAACAAATAAATTTTATGACAACTTATTTTAATTTAAATGGATTTTATTTAATGTGAGAAAATTGATTTCTTTATTGAATCAACACTATGATTTATTTTCACTATGGGTTACAAAAGAGAAAATGTTATTCAAAATTATATTTCAAACTACCATTAATATTTTATTTAGTTAGTAATTTTATATATTGCATAGAATAATGTGGTAAAATAATAATTTTTTTGACTGACCACTATATCACATTTTCGTTTTAGTATTATACATAAATTATTACTAGCTCATTGTGAATGACCACAACAAGTATTATTACTGAACAATGGGATTTTAGGATAGTTGTTCATATTATACTTAATAAGACTATTTACTATATTGGTCACCTCTTAATAATATTTTTTCTGTATTATGTTTTTGAAGAAGTTATATTTATTATCATTTAATTCATAGGTAGTTGTGTCTTTTAAATGAGTTTATTAATTTTATATGTTATTTTTATCTTATTCCACTGGAAAATTAATACAGTAATGTTTTAAATTATAGTTATTAATATATTTTCATAATATATCTGTAGACAAAGGATAATGGGTGATGTTGTTGTTATAAATGTGATGTGAGTGAGAAAACATATTCTATTTAATTTGAAATTTTAAATTTTCTATATATTCTTTATTATTTAAAGTCATCTTATATGGTTATAAGTTGAATATGTGGATGATTCATGATAGTTTTTCTAGGGAGAATTTAGTATGAGTTAAATGAAAATAAGGGAAAATTAATTTTCATTATTTATATATAATTACCTATAGTTTTTCCCTAGAATATTGTGATTGATAACATCCCTCAATTCCTTAGTGACCTAGGGATGTTGTCGGTTTAGTTGAAAACATGGGCTTACAAATTAAAAATCCTATCAATGCCTTAATTTTTACTAGAACTTATGTTTTGAGAATGGAGACTTGTTTTTTGAGTGCCTATATTGTTCTTTTAGGTTTTTCATGGTATAATGGTGATAGGGAAATCAAAAAATGATATTAACATATGATGAAGATTATTGTCATATCAGTTACAATTGGAGTCTCAAGATTCACTAGAAATTGGGATTTCAACTATGAATTTTGGATTCGTTTTTATTATTTTTGGGACACATTCATCCCTTTTGGTATGGTTTTATTTTCATTGGTGTTCTCTATAAGAACATGGGATGAAAAAGAAGATATGATAAATGTTAGGAGTTTTGTTTTCCTGGTGTTATAAATTGGGAAGAGATGAAATTACCATTGTTTAAACATTTGAGATTTTTTATAACTATATCATTACCTATCGAACTGTGCAAAATGATAAATTTTGGTTCCCCATTCTTGAATGTTTTTTAATTTATACACCCTAATTTATAGAAACTATAAGTGTGAAATGAGTCATTTTATGGCATGTGATATTTTGATAACAGTGAGTTCAATTCTCTATTTCCATTATAATGTCCATATGGTTGATTTTGTTTTATAAGAATTAGTTGTTGGTGAAAATATGGGGTTTAAAGTAAAATTATTTGGGTTTAAAATTAGACTTAGGTATCTACTATGAAATTTAGTTTATTTTGGTGAAATATTTATTATCGTTTTTAATTTGATGGTTAAATCATGATTTTTTTATTAATTAGTTAATAGTTTAAGTGCCATAGGTTATGAAATTCTCTAGTTTCTTTCACAAAAATGAATTATTCAATTTAATATTAAAAATAGGTGGAAAATATTTTTGAATCATTATTAAAATTGGTACTGTTATGTGAAATTGGAAAATATTTTATGTAAAAAAATTAAATTAAAAAGGTTTTAATTTTAAATGATCTTAAATTGTTGCACTTTTTAAATAGGTTATGTGGGTCCTAATCAAGGAATCAGTTTAAAAATTAATGAATTTGTATTTTTTCTTGGGTTTGGCATATATTTTATTTAGAGAGATATTTTAATGGAACCAAGAACATGTAGGAATCATGTATATTTTTTTGAAGTATTCCTCCTCATATATATTTCAGTAGGAGTGATGTTTCCATATCTAGAGGTAGTTATTTCAATTATATTGTATCTATACTATAATCAATGTGGATTTGAAAGATATATTGCATCTTATTAATATGTTTTGAAGGGACTTAGAAATCAATTTCATTTTCAGTCTTGGATTGGTGATTTATGCATTAATAGATAGATGACTCAACAAGAATTTATTTCATTGGGGTTTCCAGGTAATAGATTATTTTAGGAAATTTATATTTTAGATTTAGAGTTAACTATGAATTTGGGATTATATTGTTGTGTATTTTGAATCACATTGAATGGATCTTTTATGTATATTAATATATGTTGATTTTGTGTAACATGCAATTTTTGTGTGTCTCTTTTGAGTCCAAGGAGATTTATTTAATTAATACAGTTTAGTTGTTGGATTGGAAACATGAATTGGCTATTAATAGAAGGATAATAGAATAAAATTGGTTGTATTATTGGGTGGATATGGTGTTTATAGAACTGGTCTAGTTTGTACACGTGTTGGTGTTAGATATTTTTTTCTTTTCACAATAAGAGTTTGAAAATTTTTGAAACCCTAAAAATCCATTTTGTGTTGTTACCCAATGTTAAATATCATGTCATTTATTGTGTAGGGATATGATATTGGTGGTCATGGAGGATTTTATTTATAGTTTCATTGCTATATCTATTGCTTCCTCCCCATTTTATTGGTTGTTAGCTTTTATGGCTATAAGATGAGTTTTGTTTTCATTTTTATGTGATCTTTAGGATTTTTCTCTCTGTGGTTTCCTCAAGTTACACCATGTTAGATAAATTATTAATGTTTGGGAAACCATGATTTGTATTCCTTCAACATTTAGGAATAATTTTTTTGGGTGTGTTTCATTGTTCTTTGATATGTTGATAAATAATAGTTATTTGTTTTTTTGTTTGATTTTAAATGTTTCCTTTGAGGATCACTTGTGTCGAGTGGTTCTCCATTGTTATGATTTTTCAAAATATTTCCCGGAGAAACCTTCTACTCATTTAGACTGTAAGGATATTGGTTTATTTTAACATCTCATTTACCTAAGTATTTCATAGGTAATAATGTAGAATGACTTTGAGAATTGGGAGACTTATCATTTCATTGGGTATTTCATTTTTCATAATGTTATATTATTTTGAATTATTTTAGCTATTGGTGATTTCATAGCATGATATTTTAAAATAATTTTTTTTATGGTCATATAGTTAGCCCTCACTGTTAGTAAATAGTGTGGAAACAATGTTTTTAGGTCTATAATTGGATAATGAATTTTGTAATGCTGAGGTCAGGTAATGTTGTACTATAAGGGATCATTAGAGGAACTGTGTGATGAATTTCTTTTATGTAATGTAGGAATAATTATTTCCACATAGTTTTTTAAATCATGCTAGAATGCCTTATTAGTATTCCATGAATTAATAAATTCTCAAACATGAATTTTTTGTATTAATATTTTAGGGTATTTTCTCCTTTATCTCCATCTCCCTTGCATAATGCGGTCCCCAAATCAATCTCCCCCCATCACCTACATGCCTCCCCCTATAAATATACTCACTATCTTAAATTTTATTATGATTCATATGATATCCAAAGTAAAAACTCCATGTTAGAAACTAATTCCACATATATTCCTCCAATTATTTCACTTCATTCTTCATTCATTACTGTTACATGTTTAGATGAACACTAGTGGAATGGAGTTGACCATTTTTATCGAGACCTGACCTAAGATGGGGGTCTACATAAACTACCACAATCCCACCGCCATAGGCTAGGGGTGGAGATAAGAACTAAAGGAATAACTAAACATTGAGAGGTCATTTCCTATACACCTTTACACACACGCTCACAAACACACAACTCATTGAAAAAATGCAGTGGGAAAGGAACAAAAGTAGCAACATTGCAATAAATAAACCTAACATGAATTTACCTCTAAATAGAATGATGTTTGGAATTGTAAACTAAAATTAATAGTGGGAAAATACAAGCTGAACCATAAATTTGTCTCAACCTTATAGGAAACCGTAACAGAGTAAACAACTGAGAGGGACTAGTTCCGGTATCCCATGAAATGAAAAATTATTCAGTCCAAACACCCATTACCACTAAGATCGTATCCAGTCATGATCTACATGTTTTATATCTTAAAAATACATGACACATGTTTGAAAATTGATTTTAGGTTTGAGTATGTACATACATAGTAGAACATCCCACAAAAGATGAAGGTGGGGCATTACATGATACATATGTATATGAAATCGGTAGAATGAACAAGGTATAATAAAAGAGTATAGCTCAACCCAACATGTGAGTAAAAGGAAAAAAAACAAGCATAATGATATTGATACATCGATAAGATAAAATTCTCTTCGAGTCTTCTCTACCTATAGTAGGTGAGTGGATTCATCTATACAAGAGGAGAAAAACATAGATAGCGAAAAAAATACCCCTATGTCATCACCTCTCTTTGAAGGATATAAACTAAAACACTGGAGTGGATACCAAAGGAGAATAAGTATATGTATATATATATATATGCTCAGTCTAGGAATCCCAATCCCGAGATTAAGGGGATCTTCATCTCATTTCTCAGCCCTAGAAGATTAGTAGTAAAATAGTTCCAAATATACTCCATCTAAGATGAATTTTCCCACACACGTTATCCTGAATACATACTTATAATGAACACAATAAAGTAAACATGATACTATACAATTTATGTGGAACTAACTACCACTAAAAATTTTAGGTCGCATCACCAAGATGCTATAATGACCCGGAAATTTCAAGATTTTTTTTTAAATACTTAGGAATGTTACGAGTTGGTGGTTTCTGGCGGCACTTGATTTCGACTGCCGGTGTGCCTGGAATCAATTTCTAAAGTTTTTCTCGGGTACATTCAATGAATGAACGAGCGGGTTTTTATAACATTTGAACTGGTGCTCAGAATTAAATTCTGAGGGCACCAATGAACTCGAAGTGCAGGTAATTGCTTAACGTGATCTTTACCGTATTTGTGTTTGCAATGGAAGAGATGATAATTTTGGGGGTTTATTAAAAAGTAGATAAAAACTTTTTAGAACAATTTTTATTTTATGAGGAGGTATTTCCCTCCCATGGGTAGTTAGGGATGGGTCCCACAACCACCTAACTACCCAAGTGTGGATGTCAGATTGGTGGGGCCTACATGAGCCTCACCATTTAATTTCCACTAATCTCATTAAGAACCCCTCATTAAATTGGAAAACCCCAATTAATTCCAATCTCACCACCTCAATCCCTTAAATTATGTCAACCAATAATTTAATGAGGATCCTTCCCCTTTCTCCACTTTTTATTTAATTTCCAACATGTTTAATAAATGGGGACCTTCCCTCTCCCTTCCTTAATTGGTTGTTAACACATTTTATTTAAGGTGGTGAATTAATTTTGGGAGCATTACTTTGCATGTATAATGATATAATAAGAGGAACCAATTATTTATTAATGGGGAGAGCTTAGTTTTGCGAGGAAGAACGGGAGAGCTCTTGATGTTTTGGAAGAATTTTGGCCTTCGATGAAGAACGATGGAGAACGTCGGTTCCTTAAGGAACAATGACGCGCCAAAAATCCTCTTCTCCACGACAAAAGAGGAGACACTGTTTCCTCCTCGGTTCACTCTGAAGATGCCTACAAACCCTTTCCCTGTGACGCCATCTACCACAAAGCCATCTACCGTGACACCAACGTTCTTCTTCAATTATTTTGGAAGGGGATTTTGTTTATTTCATTATCTGATTTATACCCTCAGTATGGCGTGTTATCGTTAGATGATGTTTTGAACCACTAACACGGTGGGTGCGAACTAACGAACAATCCTGAACGAAACTCTATTTTTTTCATGGTGCAAGGAATATTTGGCGACGCTAAAGTAGGACATAAATGGTTATTGGAGGCCTTCACAGTATTGTACGGGTCCTGAGGCAACCGCAGGCAAAGACGAGAGAAAAATCGGACAACCGGATTGACTCTGGTGGCCCGCGAAAGCCCCCAGCGGCGCGGGTCGCTGGCGTGGTGGTGCCCCGAAGTACCGTCGGCAGAAGCCCGCTGTGGCTCGAGCCGCGTCGACGGGGGCTAGATCCCGCGGCCAAGTGGGATCTAGGGGGAAACTGCGGTGCCAGCCTGGGGTCGCGTCCGCAAAACATAGGGGGGGAGGGGCGCGTCCACCCCGCTCGGCTCTCTGGCCGAGCCAGTGTGCCCCCCCGGCCAGGCCGGGATGGGACCCACGTACCGGGCTACATTGGACGGGTTGGGTTGTGCCCTGCCGGGCCGGGCCGACCCAGGTGGGGGTTGGGACATGTCGGACCTGGCCCAGACCCCCACTTCAGACCATTTTCGGTCTTTTGCACATAACATTAGCTATGGACCACCGATTGACGCGTCGTTAGTTGTGTAGGAATCATTGGACCGAGACTGTCATTTTGGTATATTACACTTGAGTTTTCGGCAAATTTTGGGTATGTCTGGGTTGGTTTGAACCTAAAACCAACATGGGCCTTGGAGCGGAAACGCATATATCTTAAGGATCGGACATCCATTTGATGTTCCGTCAAATAAGTTGAAATCCTTTTGTGGAGATGGTTATTTTGGATTTCTCCTCATGAGTTTTGGACATAGCTAGAGTTTGGTTGGGTTGGTTTTAGCTTAAAAACCAACCGGGCCCCTAGACGGAAAAGCCAATAACTCTTAGACCGGGTGTCCGATTGACGCACCGTCTGTCGCGTTGGGTTTATTTTGACGAGACAGAAATTTTAGATACATCAACTCTATAATTCATGATAGTTTATGTATTGAATATCTTTTTCGAGGAGCGAACCCTCCCGGAATTGAGCATACTGTGAGCAGGAACCCTAGAGCTTGCTGTGACTGCGACGGTGATGACTGCACATGGATCCTCCATTTGGTCTGCAGTGAGGACGAATTTATTTGGATCCTCCGTGGATTCAGAAGTGATGATGAATATATTGGGATCCATTGTGGGTTCGACGGTGATGAATATTGTTCTTGTATCCTATGTGGGTCAGGCAGTATTTGACCTATGTACTTGTATCTAGATTTGGTCTGATAGAGTAGTTGGTCTTGTATCCTATGTGGGTCCGACAACATAGTTGGTCTTGTATCCTATGTGGGTATGATATATAAGATGAATTAGTGGATTCATCTGATAATTTCTATCTCTATATGAATGTTGTATACCTATGTGAGTTGATTCTTGATATATCAATCAATATCATCGATGTGATTGACTTTCATTCCTATGTGGACTGGGTTGTGCTTTCCTGTGTGGACTGAGTAGAGTTTTCTTGTGTGGATTGGGTTGTGCTTGGGATCGAGAGTTGGATCCATTTTGTAATTGATGACTGAGGTATATGTATGGACATATACCTAAGTAAAGTCAGTTGATACTTTGTTTTTGTATTCTTTCCATTGTGGTTTATCCTTCGTGGATTCTTAGAGACCTTCAGGGTCTCGGGGTCCCTACTGAGTATCGTATACTCACCCCTGCACGGGCTATGCCCACATTACTTTGTGTTGGACGTAGATAACGTACACCACTGATCTAGGTGGAGGCTTGCGGAGCTGGGCGGTATCCGGAGGTGGACCACTTGGAAGGACGTACACGGAGTGGACGGCCGGACCTGAGGAGCTGAGGAGACTATATGTACCCACCCTTTAGGTGGGATTTCTGGAGGACAACATTGTGTTGTTGTTTTACTTACTACTATTGTAGTTTCCTTTATGTTGTAATGTACTTTCAGGTGGGTTTTTGTACTGGCCCATTTACTTTTCAGCACTTACCTTGAACCCAGTTTTACATAGTACTTACTTCAATTGCGTACTCTAATGTGTTTTTTTTACTTTATAAAAAGGCAATGCCTTCCCTTTTATCGGGATTTACACCTTTTGTGCTAGTCGCCAGCCCCTGGCCTATGGAAGGTGGGCTTGGGGTAGTCATGTCACGGGCCCCGAGGACAGGTCGTGACAAATTGGTATCAGAGGAGTCGGCTCTACCGCAAAACTCGAAACACTGATCTTTCCTTTCTGTGAAGCAATAGTGTTATGAGTATTGAGTGTGGTTTTAATTCCATGGAGTCCAGTGTTGGTGGGTGGTCGACGTATCCATATACCAAGCCCCTGACCTCTGATTACTGAATTAGTGCATGAAAACACTGATTGAATGTTTGTTTCCATTCAAAAGTTTTCATTGTGATTACTTTGTGTTTGCTCACAAAGTATACTGTTTGACCATGGCGCCCCTGTTTATTTTCAGGATGGCCCCACAAAGGCAGCCAGCCATGGTTTCTAGTTACATGCAGGATGGCAGCCCACTGTGCGATGAGGCCTCAGTGTAGGGCCCCATTACAGTGGAGGCACCAGCGGTACCACTACCCACTGAGCCACCGATGCTACCAGCCCCAGCGCCTAAGAGTGTACGCCGCATGAGCGCGTTGCATGAGTTTCAGAGGCAGAGGCAACCCAGGATCTGCGGAGAGATGGATCCTTAGGAAGCTGAGGATTGGATGGAGGCTTTAGTCAGAGACTACAGACTAGTAGGGACATTAGCAGATCTTATGGTGATCCTTGTCGTGAGTCTCTTGCACGCAGCAACAGGTAGATAGTGGATCCTAAAGCTCTAGATGCACGATGAGGCATCTCTACTTTGGACATACTTCGAGAGCCTCTTCCACTCGGAATTTGTTCCAACCACCCTCTGTTCAGTGCGCATCCAGAAGTTACTACAGCTGCGGCAGGGCATCATGTCAGTAGCCAAGTACTCGGAGAAATTTACCGATCTCTCACGCTACTCCACAGACATGGTACGAGACAATTATTTCGGGCCAGACCATTGATCAGGGACTGAGCAAAGAGATCAGATCATGGACGATTCCCCTCATTATCCCGACGCAAGTGGGGGTGATGGAGCGAGCCCTGTTAGTGGATAGCTTTCTCGTCGAGCATCCATCAGCAGCGAGACCCACCGCAGGACGGCACAGAGAAGAGTCTTCACCAGCCGGAAATTGATAGATGTCATAGGGGTCCAAGCGGACCACATCGCCTGGTGGGAGACCTCATGATTCAGGTTCAGCTATGAGGGGAACAGGACGCATAGCAATCCTTACAAGGAGAAAAAAGTGCTATGCATGCGGCGGGCAAGGCCACGTGGCTTGTGACTGCCTGACCCTCCATGTAGAGGAGCAGCAGACGGTGGAGGGACCACTCAAGAAGAGGTAGATGTTCGACCGTGGTGGTCCAAAGGGAGTAGGCGGATGAGGCAGATGGGATGGTCGAGCAGCAGGTGGTGGTCGACGCTTAGAGGCTCTACCACCACCACATCCAGGAGGTCCACCCCGACCACAGGGAGCTAGTAGGAAAAGGCAGGCTGCGCTCAATGCAGCAGAGGCTTATGACGATGTTGCACCTAAGATGATTCGAGGAAATATATGTGTCTACTCCACCCTTTCTGTAGTTCATATAGGCATTGGTTCAAGTCATTATTTTATTGCTGCTACCCTTGTTCTGAGCTCGGAGATTCTGACGGAGCCGTTCACTCGATCCTTACGGCTAGAGACTCTTATGGGAGTAGACTCGACGATTATGTACTAATGTCGGTTGTGTGTCCTTACTCTAGGAGGCATGAGCTTTAGCTGGGATCTTTTGGGAGCGGCGTCGAGGCCTTACAACGTCATCTTGGGTATGGACTGTTTATCTGTAGTCTATGCTCAGATCAACTGTATTAGGAACATGGTGCCATGTGTCCCCATAGATGGGACCAGTTTCACCTTAACTAGTGAGAGTGGAACCTTAGTAGCATAATATGGACTTACACATAGGAGAGGGAAGCCAATCACACATCAGTTGGGTAGTCTCATCCTCAGAGCAGTTGATGTGCAGAGTCCGAGTTTCCCTATTGTGATGGATCAGTATGTGGACATTTTCCCTCATGACGTTCTAGGATTACCTCCTCATAGGGAGTTAGATTTATATATAGACCTGTACCCCAGTACATCACCGATATCTACTCCAGCATATCAGATGTCTCCCGCCGTGCTTCGATAGCTACAGGTATAGCTGAAGGACTTATAGGGGAAATGATTCATCCAACCCAGTGTTTCACTCTAGGCTTCTCTGATTTTGTTCACCAAGAAGGTGGATGGGAGCTTGAGACTATATGTCGACTACTGTCGCCTGCACCAGCTGACCATGAGGAACAAGTACTTGATTCCTTGGATTGAATACCTCTTTGATCATCTCAAGGGATCATATTGGCTCACGAAGATAGACCTCAGGTCAGGCTATCATCAGCTTCGAGTTCGGGATGAGGATGTGAAGAAGAGGACCTTCAGGTGTCGGTATGGCCACTATGAGTTCGTGGTCATGCCCTTAGGTGTGACCAATGCTCTAGCAGTGTTAATGAGTCTCATGAAGAAGATCTTCCAGACCTACCTCGATCAGTTTGTTGTAGTATTCATTGAATTCATACTGATTTAATCGTCAACCGAGGAGGAGCACGCCTACCACTTACGTTTTGTACTGGATACACTCCGAGAGCACCAGCTTTATGCTAAGCTCTCAAAGTGCCAATTCTGGCTTTGAGAGTTTCACTTCTTGGGGCTTGTCATCTCAGAGATGGGAGTTGCATTGGATCCCACAACGGTCGAGGCAGTACTTGCTTGGGAGCCACCTCAGAGCGTAACGGAGGTGAAGAGTTTCCTATGTTAGGTTTTGGTACTATCAGGGATTTCTTCCAGACTTCTCCAGAGTTTCATAAATTCTTAGAGAATTGATGAAGAAGGGGAAACCCTTAGTGTGGTCAGACAGATGTTAGCAGAACTTCCAAGAGATGAGGCGGAGATTGACCAGTACGCCCATCTTGAGGCTACCGGAGGAGGGTGTAGGGTACTTAGTTTACTACAATGAATCAGGGACTGGACTCAGGTGTGTCCTAATGTAGGAGTGAGCAGTGATCGCTTACGGTTCATGGAAGTTGAAGTAGCATGAGAAGAACTATGATTTCCATGACCTAGAGTTAGCAGCAGGGGTCTTTGCCCTAATGATGTGGTGACACTATCTCATGGGCGAGCGCTTTACAGTCTACTCTGACCACCAGAGTCTCAGGTAAATTTTCTTACAAAAGGACCTGAACCTGAGATAGCAGTGATGGCTCGAGATCCTCTAAGATTATGAAATTGAGATTGTCTATACTATTGGGAAGGGGAAGGTTGTGGCTGATGCTCTCACCACCAGATCAGGCATTCAGCTACATGGAGAGGCAACATAGTAGTTAGCCGCCTTGAAGATATAATTCAGGGATAGAGATGGGGAATCCAATCTACAATTTTTTACAGTCACTCCTCCACTTCATTAGTGGGTCAAGGAGGAACAGCGTGGGGATGTATACTGTGAGGCGCGACGTGCTCAGATATCCTCAGAGTTGGCTCCCAATGGATTTTTTGAAGGCATGGAGCACGTCGTTCTCTTCAGGGGACGTACCATGGTACCAGTTGCACTGAAAGAGGATGTGCGGAGGTAGTTCCATACTTCCCCTCATGCGGTACATCTTGGAGAAGCAAAGATGTATCAGGACCTCAGATGACTGCACTGGTGGCCGGGTATGAAAATGGTTGTGGAAGATTTTGTTTCTCGTTGCCTCACTTGTCAGCATGTGAAGGCAGAGCACCAGGTACCTGCAGGCTTGGTACAACCCTTAGAGGTCCCAGAGTGGAAGTGGGATGGGATATTCATTGATTTCGTGATGGGGATCCCATTTACCTCTAGAGGACATAAAACCATCTGGGTGATCATATACTGACTCACCATGTTGGCCCACTTCCTACAGATCATAGAGTAGGGCTTAGTAGAGAGCTTGGGATTCCTCTACATTCAGGAGATCATTCAACTTCATGGTGTGACATCGTCTATCATATCTGATCGAGATGCTCTCTTTACTTCCTGGAATTGGAAGGGGTTGCAAGGGGCTTTTGGGATGCAGCTATGCCTGAGCACTGCCTTTCACCCTCAAACAGTTGGCCAGAAGGAGAGGACCATTCAGACACTCGAGGACATGCTCCATACATGTGTCATTGAATATGGTCACGACTGGGAGGATCACCTACCCTTTAGTGGAGTTTTCATACAACAATAGCTACCAATCCACCATTGGGATGGTACCATACGAGGCCTTGAACGACTGACCTTGTAGATCAACTCTATGCTGGACTGATACTGGGGAGTCAGCACTAGTAGGACTAGACATGGTTCAGGCTACGACAGAGAAGGTGTAGATCATCTAGGACCAGATGAGGATTGCACACAGCAGACATAAGTCCTATGATGATATGGGACAGAGGCCACTGGAGTTAGAGGATGTCAACCATGTTATATTATAGGTCTCACCTTGGCATGGGTTATAGAGATTTGGTTAGGGCGGCAAGTTATATTCGTTCTTCATCAAGCCTTTTCAGGTACTCAGTACAGTAGGATAGGTGGCTAACCACCAGTCCTTTCCACCTCAGCTGCATCGGGTGCACGCCATCTTCCATTTATCACAGCTGAGGAGATATGTTCACGACCCGACGCATATCATCGACCATGAAGAGATGGACATCGATGACGGGGAAAAATTTACGGATGTCCCGGTGGAGATCATGGATCGACAAGAGTGGGTCCTACGTGGCCGGTCAATTTTTCTTGTGCGCATTCATTGGAAGCAAGGGAACCCCCAGGAGATCAGATGGGAGTGGGAGACACGGATGCATTCTCAGTACCCTCTTGTGTTCCCCTAAGTTATGTTGTAGATTTATGGGGACACAAATCCTTGAAGAGGGAGTAACATAAAGAACAATAAATTTCATGGGTTTCTTTTATAAAATACTTACAAATTTTACGAGTCTGTGGCTTCTAACGGAACATCATTCCGAGGCCCGGTGTGCCAGGAATCAATTTACGAAGTTTTTCTTGGGTACGTTCAGTAAACGAACGAGTGGGTTTATATAACATTTGAACTGGCACTTGGAATTAAAATCTGAGGTAACCGATGAACTTGCAACGCCGTTAATTGCATAATGTGATCCTTATCGTAGTTTCATTCGCAATGGAGGAGATGAAAATTTTGGGGGTTTATTATAAAGTAAATAAAAATTGTCCGATCAATTTTTATTTTATGAGGAGGTCGTTCCCTCCCATTGGTAGTTAAGGGTGGGGCACACAACCACCTAACAACCAATGTGTGGATGTTAGAGAGGTGGTGCCTACACGAGCCTCAAAATTTAATTTTTTCTAATCTCAATAAGAACCCCTCATAAATTGGAAAACCCCCATTAAATGTCAATCTCTCCACCTCAATCCATTAAATTATTTCATCCCATAATTTAATGAGGATCATTCCTCATTCATCCCTTTTTAATTAATTGCCAACACATTTAATAAATGGGGACCTTCCCTCTCCCTTAATTGATGGTTAACAAATTTTATTTAATGTGGTTAATTAATTTTGGGAGAGTTACTTTGTATGTATAATTAAGTAATTGGAGGAACCTATTATTTTATTAAGGGGTAGAGCTTCATTGTACGAGGAGGAACGGGAGATCTCTTGAGTATTTGGATGAACGTAGGCCTCCGATGACGAATGACGACGAATTCTAGTTTCTCGAAGAACAAAGATGTGTCACAAATCCTATTCTCCACATCAAGAGAGGAGACACCGCTTCCTTCTCAGCGCACTCCGATGACGCCTACAAACCCTTTCCCTATGATGTCATCAACCACGACACCATCTACCACAATGCCGACATTCATCTTCAATTTTTGAGGTAGGTGATTTTGAATATTTCATTATGTTATTTATACCCTCATCATGGTGTGTTATTGTCAGTTGATATTTTGAACCAGAAACGCGGTGGGTGTGGACAAACGAACAAGTCCGAACCCACCGCTATTTTGTTCTTGATGCGTGGAATATTTGGTGATGTAGAAGTGGGACCGAAATGGAGATTGGACGCCTTCGTAGTATTTTACGGGTCCTGAGGCGACCTCATGCGCAGACGGGTGCAAAATTAGACCACCAGAATGTCTTTGGGGGCCCGTCGAAGCCCCCGGTGGCATGCTGGGGCACCGCCAGTAGAAGCCCGCCACAGCTAAAGTCACGTCAGTGAGGACTAGATCCCGAGGGCGCGCATGATCCAGGGGGAAACCGCGGTGCCAACCTGGTGCCGCGTCTACGAAACAGGGAGGCGCTTATAACGACCCATACATTACATACATTGTTATTACTTCAAAATTTAAGCATACTTATTACAACATATAAAAAAACCATGAAAGGATCGTATAGGTATAGTGTCTTTAGAAACTAGGAAACATAAACAACTGGTTCATAAAGTGTCTACATTGTCTCCCATTTATTTCATTATATCTATAGTCCCATTTGGCATTTCTTACTTAATAACCTTCTTCCCGACCTGGGGAAAAATCATACAAAAGGGTGAGATCAAATGCTTAGTAAGGGTAAACAAAAGAAATATCAATCACATCATATTTATAAGAACATAACATTTTGAAAATCATAACCTGCAAAAGAGAGCATATGGGATAAATCATAGTAGTGAAATGAAATCCCAATAATCATAACATAAAACATGGAACTTTTTGGCATACACACATAATCATAGAGAATCATTTTTTATTAGTCAAGACTCATGTCCAAGACTATCTTAGTGGACAAAGTCCATTTCTGAACTGAGTTCACTCCTCGTTTCAGTCCTGTTTCACTGAACCGGTTTAAACTGTCATTGTATCCATGTATATCTGATGAGATATAAAATATTTACCCAATGCATTGGAGGGAGATATATGTCCCCCCATCTCATAATGATACCATTCTTATGTGTTCCACAAAATCATAAATCATACATCATTGCATAACCCATGTATTTAAAATGGGATTCTTTAACAACATGACAACATAAAACAATTCATATAAGATAAAGGAATTCATAAAAATAATTCCATCACAACATAATCAAGTCAATGTAATAATAGGTATAGAAACAGAACCCTATATTATCTTAGTTGGAAAATTATTTTGATAAAACACTTGAACTCAATTCTTGGGGAAAATATCCTTTCTGCTTCAAAAACATTTTCCTTTACTAAAATGTCATACAATTTTAAACTAAAAGAATTTGATTAAAAATAAACTTGAAACTTGTAAATGAATCATCTTGGAAATAATGTTTTAAAAATCCATTCATGCCGTATAATTTAAAAAAACATTCTTCTCATACTTTTTTCGGAAAAGTCAAAAAGTACCTTGTACGAAAAACGTCAAAAGATTCCTTTCATATCTTTTACTATAAACTCATCAAAGGGTAAAAATTGATTTAAAAAATTGTAGGTGGATGGAAATAATATTAAATATTGAGGAAACATGGATGTGGATGATAAAATATACCTCAGTAAATACCAAAGTATAAACAATCTCGGATAAAAATGAGATTGTGATATTTCCCTTACCTTAGGTCGGATTTACTTCGTAAGTGTCCGAACCTCCGGTATAATGATTTAGATAATGTTATTTTCTTATTAAAGATTCATACTTATTTTTATTATATCATATATGGTCATATTCTTAGCTTTTTATTAGTAATATTTCTTTACTACTTGTTATTCGGGTGTTTATTACTTTTTGTTCTTATGCTTGTTTTGTCGAATAAATTCTTATTTTTCTTTTTAGGTTATAGATACCTCATTTAAAAAATGGTATTAGTGTAATATATATCATATTCATTCATTCAATTCATTTATATAATCATTATTCAATTAAGATCACGTAGAACGAGTCGCATCACATCGTGAAGACGGTATTCCGTACGTACGCACGAGGAATGATATAGATCCCATGATCATGGAATTGTATTGGAGAGTATATATAATATTTCAGAATCAGTATAACTTCACAATAATCATATATAGTCATTATTTACACCATTATACCCATCCAAGTAAGGTGGTGGTGGAAAATAGATTACACCACGGCGCGGAGACGGTATTCCGTACGTACGCGCGTGCGGTGATTTCGTTTTCCGTTGGATGGATAGATGGTCAAGTAGGGTTGTTTCATAATTATAATATTATATCAGTATATGAGTGATACTGATGTTATTAATTCATAATGAAACAAATAAATAAGAAGAAGTGGAAGAAGAAATAAAGTTGAAAGAATCGGTAACGGACATTACCTCTTCTTTGAAACACCTCTTTGAGATATCCTCTTAGGGCACTAAAATTGGTCTTTTAAGAAGACCAGGACCTCTAGGATGTTTCTAGGAATGTGTATAAGAGATATTGGCAGGGGTTGGCCGAGCCTGAAGGCTCAAAGTGGTGCGAGGAAGAGAGGGAGGAGGTGCCCTTTTATAAGGGAAGAGAGGGGCACAGTGGGAATAACTAAAAATATTATTTCAATATATAGTCAAATTAGGTTTTTAATAGTTATAAATTGATATATTTCTAAGATGAGGTGGGTATAGGTGTCAATAATCTAATCCAATATCTTTTAGATAATTTTAGGTATCAATTTTAACCTTATCATTTAGATTTAACTTTAAGTTAGATAATTTAACTTTTTACAGTGTCTTCTTGTTTTCTTACACTATAATGTTAATAAACATTCTATATCAAGCCAAAAGAACCCCACGTTGATCATTATTAGTATATATAACATTATCTAAGTCATTTGGAAGAACCTTAGATTTTATGGAATAAAATAACAATTAATAATATAATATTTGTTTTAGAAACTATTTTATGTCAATTTTGACAATATTTGGTAATTGATATTTGTGAAAATCATAAAAGAATTATTATTTCTAATAAAGTTAACTAAATCAATACTAACATGTAATATTAAACTATAAAATTAGTGGAATTCATAAAAAGTCTCAAATTACATTTATATGGGTATTTATAACATCAATTATGTCAATATTTCATTAATAAGATAATTACTGCCTCATCGTTGTGTCATAAATAAATTAAATTATTTAATGTATAAAAATTACAAATAAAATAACATTATGTATGAAATATTTTTAGCTTTCTAATGAATATTTATAGAAGAATTTATCTTATGTATAACCCCATATTAGAAATGATTTACTTATTAAACATTGAGTTTTACTATTTTAACCCTTCTTTAAATAAATTAATAATAAATGTCATAATCTAATCCATGTGGGCCTAAATGGTCATATTTTATTCCTAAGGTTGTTTTTGGTCGAATTACACTTATCCAATATAATGTTTACATTTTTTAGGTGAATAATAATAACACTTTTAACCTTAATTACCCTATTTACTTTTAACCGTGGTAAAAAAAAGTAAAATGTTACTATTCAACAAAAAACAGTTTCATCTCATTGAACCACATTTTAGTCCTTGATATTAACCGTGTCTCTCGGAATTTAGAAATTCCACTCACATAAGTGGTAAAATTATGTTTTAGGAAAAATTCAGTTTTTTTAACTGCCACTTAGTGGTTTCACTATTCATCAAAAATTGAAAGCTTTCAAAAAAATACCAAAATTTCACCCTAGGCTAATTTCGATATTTCGAATCCAAAAATGAAGTCCATTTTGAAAAATAAAATTTATAAAATTTCAAAAAGTGGTTATTACTATTCATAACGTATGGTTTTAATAATATTTTAATAGAATATCATTGTTTAGTGAAACTTGGTATTGTGTACGACGCAAGCTATCGAGGAAGGCCACGATTGTGTGTAAATAAAGCCAATCTAGTGGTGTGTGTAGTGAAAGATTATTTTTTTGATTTAAAAACAAAATATTTCTCATAAAATTCTCGGGTGTTCCATTTTACCCCCCTTAAAATGAATTTCACCCTCGAAATTCGTCACTTTGTATGAAACAGATGAGGATACCCCTCCCTCATCATATCCTCAAGATCCCATGTAACTTCTTCTAATTGGTTGTTCATCCATAAAACGTGTACCAAGAGAGTTTTCTTGTTTCGTATTAATTTTTCGCTATGATCCATAATCTCTGACTGTTGTTCTTCATATGAAAGATCTTTCTCCAGCGGTACAACTTCTGAGCTGAGTACATGTGAAGGATCATGTATGTACATTCTCAGGAGAGATACATGGAACACATTGTGAACTTGGGAGAGATTAGGTGGAAGCGCAAATAGGTAAGCTACCATCCCAACACGATCCAGTATTTCGAAAGGAACGATATATCTAGGGCTCAACTTCTCCTTCTTTCCAAATCTCATGACCCTCTTCCAGGGAGATATTCGTAAGAACACCTTATCACCCACTTCAAACTTTAGGTCTTTTCATCGATTGTCGGCATAACTTTTCTGTCGACTCTGAGCTGTTCATATGTGTTGTTGAATAGATCATACCTTTTCTGCCATCGCATCAACAAGATCAGGTCCTAATAGCTTTCGTTCCCCAACTTCATCCCAGCAAGTTGGAGTCCTTCATTTCTTTCCATAGAGAGCTTCATAAAGAGCCATCCGAATACTGGAGTGAAAGCTATTATTATAAGAAAATTTAACCAAAGGTAGGTGTTGATACCAACCACCATTGAAATCCCTAGAGCAAGATCTCCACATATCTTCTAGAGTTTGAATTGTTCTCTCAGACTGACCATCTGTATGAGGATGATAAGCTGTGCTGAAACTCAACACTGTATCCAGAGTATGCTGAGGACTTCGCCAGAACATCTAGGTAATTCTTGTATCTCAATCATATATAATAGAAAGTGGTACTCCATTCAATATTACCACTTCCTTTAAATATATCCTGGCAAGCTGATCCAGAGAGAAATCCTCTCTAATAAGAATAAAGTGTGCAGACTTTGAAAGACGATCAACTATGACCCAGATAACATTATTTCCTTTGGATGTTTTAGGTATTCCTGTGACAAAGTCCATAGTGATGTTTTCCCATTTCCATTCGGGTATGGATAATGGTTGTAACATCCCCTTAGACTTCTGTCTCTCAGCTTTAACTTGCTGACAAACGAAACATCGAGATACATTTTCAGCAACATCTCCTTTCATGCCATCCCACCAGAAGTACTCTTTCAGGTCCCTATACATCTTCGTGCTTCCCGGATGAATAGAGAATGAAGAACTATGAGCCTCATCCAGTAGCTCCTTCTTTAATTTGGGGATGGGAGGAACACAAACCCGATTCCTGAATTATATTATCCCATCACAATCAAGACTGAATTCAGGAACATTTCTCAACTTCTTTTGTAACTATACATGTTCTTTCTGTGCCTCTTTAATCTTCACATGTAGAGATGGTTGAACATTCATTTGAGAATGATACGATTTTCCTATTTTATTATAATTCCAAGATCCATCCTTTGTAAATCCATAAATATTGGATCTTTGGTGATCCTCATCATGGATAAGCTAGCATGGTCTTGTCGACTTAATGCATCTGCCACCTTGTTTGCTTTCCCAGGGTGGTAATGAATTGAGCAGTCGTAATCCTTAATCAGCTACAACCATCTTCTTTGGTTCATATTCAGCTCCTTTTGTGTGAAAATATACATCAAACTTTTATGATTAGTATAAATATCACACCTTTCACCATAAAGATAATGCCTCTAAATCTTTAATGCAAAGATTACCGCAGCTAACTCCAAATCATGTGTTGGCTAATTTTTCTCATGGATTTTCAACTATCATGAGGCATAAGCTATCACCATATCATTTTTCATAAGAACACACCCCAATCCCTTCTTGGGTGCATCACTATAGATCACAATCCTTTCTCCACTACAAGGCAGTGTTAGCACAGGTGCACTGGATAACCTTCTTTTCAACTCCATGAAATTCTCTTCACATTCTTCCGTCCAAACAAACTTAACTCCTTTCCGAGTCAACCAAGTGAGTGGATTAGGTAATTGTCAAAAATCGTTCACAAAACATCGATAATATCTAGACAAACCAAGAAAACTTCGGATCTCAGTTGCTGTTGTTGGTCTCAACCATCTTTCGATAACCTCTGTTTTTGCTGGATCCACAGATATCCCCTCTTTTGAGATTATGTGACCTAAAAATGAAACTCTTTGATGCCAAAATTCACACTTGGTAAATTTGGCATAAAGATTCTCCTTTATTAGGGTCTTCAATATAATTATCAAGTGATATTCATGTTCTTCCTTGATCTTTGAATATACCAGAATATCATCTATAAAGACTACCACAAACTGAACAAGACAGTCTCTAAAGACTCTATTCATCAGATCCATGAAGATAGCAGGGGAATTATTAAGACCAAATGGCATCACTATAAATTCATAGTGTCCATACCTTGTATGGAAAGCTGCCTTTGGTATATCGTCTCTTTTGACCCTTAATTGATGATACCCTGAACAAAGATCAATCGTAGTAAATTATTGAGCTCCGTGTAGTTGGTCAAATAAGTCATCAATGCGTGGGAGAGGATATTTGTTCTTGATTGTGATCTTGTTATGTTCTCGATAATAAATGTAGAGTCTCATTGATCCATATTTATTCTTAACAAATAGAACAGGTCCTCCCCAAGATGACGCACTAGGGCGTATGAATCCCTTATCAAGATTCTTTTGGAGTTGCTTCTTCAATTCCTGCAACTCAATTGGGGCCATTCAATAAGGTGTCTTTGAAATTGGTAACGCACCCGGTACGAGTTCTATTGAAAACTAAACTTCACGATTTGGTGGAAGACCCGGAAATTCCTCCGGAAAGATATAATCAAACTCCCATACAATGGGAATATTCTTAATCGTGAGTTTCTCACCAACCATTTGAGATAAATAACCTTCATTTAGTGGAATCAAGACCCATAAGATGGAAGAAATTTCCACTGGAAGGTTATGTTCACCCTTTCATTGATAGAAATTCATAGATTTATCTGGAATATGAAATGTGACTTCCCTTTACTGGCAATTGTTATGAGATCCATATAAAGAAACCCAATCCATGCCAACAATCATATCAAATTCCACTATAGTAAGGATCACAAGATTAGCAGGAAGCACTTTACCACAAACATCAATTGGAGAGGAATTTTATACTTTTGATGCGACTGTTGTACCATTAGGGGTTGTCACAGCTAACTCATCAACCCTTGGATTTAGGCATTGATTGGCATAATTCCCCATCTCCTTGAACTTAAAACATTGAAGTGTAGTAGGTTCATTCTGTGTATCCCTTCCTTTGTTTTCATCATTAGACATATTCTTCCCATCATTGCGGCATTCAAATGCCCTATGACCTTCCTTTCCACATTTGAAACATTAAATTGTCCCTCTAAGAAAAATTCCTCCATGTTTCTTTCAACAAATTGAGCATAAGGAAAAACTCATCTTCTTTTTAGTGCGCTCTTTTGATTTTCTTTTTAATTCCATTTTCCTCTTCTTATCAAACCCATATGACTGATGGGTTACTCCAATCTCTATTTCAACTTTGAGAGCACATCAAACAATTTCCTCGTAGCTATTGAAGTCCCTTATTGATAAGGCCCTTCAAAGACTTGGTTTTAAGCCACTAAATAATCGATCGATCTTACTCTCAGGTTGGATAATAATACCAGAAGTGTACCTTGCAAGTCTTGTAAAATTTTCTTCATAGGTACCAACAAATTCATCATCCTTTTGCTTTAGTTCATGAAAATCATTCTCCATCTTTGTTCAGAGAATACGAGGGAAGTACTTATTGAAAAATAAGTTCTTGAACTCATCCCATTCCATGGACTCAATTTCATCTCTTTCCCTCATATTCTTGGTAAGATTCCACCATTAATCAGTATAACCTTAAAAACGATACATTGCTAAGATGACTTTATCATGTTTAGAACATTGATTATAGAAAATATCTTTTCAGTAGTACTAATCCATTGTTCAGCAATTAATGGATTAGTAGACCCGCTGAATGTAGGTGGACGATGTCTCATGAAGGATTCAACAGAATGTTGCTCCTTCCTTTGCTCGTTTGGATGTCCTGCATGATTCATAGCTTGGGAAATTTGTGTTAGCATGGCTACATGATTTTTCATTCCAGCTCCCATAACATTTGGTTTCTCAGGGGGACAATAATTGCATTTCCCGTCGCATTCCGCATTAACACGGTTCCTTCGGGTTCCAGCCATTGACTAAAACCAAGAAGAATAGTGTGACCAACACTAATTATAATAGGAAAACCACATAATCAAGAATTATATTTCACAATTTAAGGTCTTATCCTAGGTTATTCATGGCCATTTCTAAAACACTAATATTGTGTTCTATGCTTAGACTTATCCTTAGGGTTATTACTAAGGCTTTCACATCCTAGATTCCCAAAGTTGACTACACCTTTCCTCTGATACCAACTATAACGACCCATAGTTTATATACATTGTTATTACTACAAATTTTAAGCATACTTATTACAACATATAACAAAACCATGAAATGACCGTATAGGTATAGTGTCTTTAGAAACTGCGAAACATAAACAACTGGTTCATAAAGCGTCTACACTGTCTCCCATTTATTTCATCATATCTATAGTCCCTTTTGGCATATCTTACTTAATAACCTTCATCCTGACCTAGGAAAAAAACATACAAAAGGCTAGCTCAAATGCTCAGTAAGGGTAAACAAAAGAAATATCAATCAAATCATATTCATAAGAACATAACATTTTGGAAATCATAACCTGCAAAAGAGAGAATATGGGATAAATCATAGTAGTGAAATGAAATTCCATTAATCATAACCTAAAACATGGATCTTTGTGGCATACACACATAATCATATAGAATCATTTCTTATTAGTCAAGACTCATGGGCAAGACTATCTTAGTGGACAAAGTCCATTTCTAAACCGAGTTCACTCCTCATTTCAGTCATGTTTCACTAAACCAGTTTAACCTGTCATTCCAGCCATGTCTATCTCATGAGATATAAAATCTTTACCCAATGCATTTGAGGGAGATATAGGTCCCACCCATCTCATAATGATGCCATTCTTATGTGTGCCACAAAATCATAAATCATACATCATTGCATAACCCATGTAATAAAAATGGGATTCTTAAACAACATGACATCATAAAACAATTCATATAAGATAAAGGAATTCATAATAATAATTCAATCACAACATAATCAAGTCAATGTAATAATAGTGGTAGAAAAAGAACCCTATATTATCTTAGATGTAAAATAATTTTGATAAAACACTTGAACTCCATTCTTGAGGAAAATATCCTTTCTGCTTCAAAAACATTTTCCTTTATTAATATGTCATACAATTTTAAACTAAAAGAAGTTGATTAAAATTAAACTTTAAAACATGTAAATTAAGCTTCTTGTAAGTAATTTTTTAAAAATCCATTCATATCGTATAAGTTAAAAAAACATTCTTCTCGTACTTTTGTCGGTAAAGTCAAAAAGTGCCTCGTACGAAAAACGGCAAAAGAATCCTTTCATATCTTTTACTATAAACTTACCAAATGTTAAAAATAGATTTAAACAATTGTAGGTGGATGGAAATAATATTACATATTGAGGAAACATGGATGTGGATGATATAATACACCCTAGTAAATACCAAAGTATAAACAATCTCAGATAAAAATGAGATTGTGATATTTCTCTTACCTTAGGTCTGATTTGCTTCATAAGTGTCTGAACCTCATGTATAATGATTTAAATAATGTTATTGACTTATTAAATAATTATACTTATTTTTATGATATCATATATGGTCATATTCATAGCTTCATATTAGTAATATTTCATTACTACTTGTTATTCGGGTGTTTATTACTTTTTGTTATTATGCGTGTTTTGTCGAATAAATTCTTATTTTTCTTTTTAGGTTATAGATACCTCATTTTCAGAATTTTATTAGTGTAATATATATCATATTCATTCATTAAATATATATATATATATAATCATTATGCAATTAAGATCATGTAGAACGAGTCGCATCACATCGGGGAGACGGTATTCCGTAGGTACGCACGAGCGATGATATCGCACCCATGATCGTGGAATTGTATTGGAGTGTATATATACTATTTCAGAATCAATATAACTTTAGAATAATAATATATAGTCATTATTTACACCATTATACCCATCCAAGTAAGGTAGTGGTGGAAAATAGATTACACCACAGCGTGGAGACGGTGTTCCGTACGTACGCACACGCGGTGATTTCATTTTCCGTAGGATGGATAGATGGTGAAATAGGGTTGTTTCATACTTATAATAACATATCAGTATATGAGTGATACTGATGTTATTAATTCAAAATGAAACAACTAATTAATAAGAAGTGGAAGAAGAAATAAAGTTGAAAGAATCGGTAATGGACATTATCTCTTCTTTGAAGCGCCTCTTTGAGATCTCCTCTTAGGGCACTAAAATTTGTATTTAAAGAAGACCAGGACCCATAGGATGTTTCTAGGGAAGTGGAGAGGAGATATTGGCAAGGGTTGGCCGAGCTTTAAGGCTCAATGTGGTATGAGGAAGAGAGGGAGGAGGTGACCTTTTATAAGGGAGGAGAGGGGAACCTTTAGAATAACAACAAATATTATTTTATTATAAAGTCAAATTCGGTTTCTAATAGCTCCAAATTTTTATATTTAGAAGATAAGGTGGGTATAGGTATAAATCCTCTTATCAAATAGAATTTAGACAAGTTTAGGTATCAATTTTAACCTTATCATTTAGATTTAACTTTAAGTTAGATAATTTAACTTTTACCGCATCTTCTTGTTTTCTTACACTATAAGGTTAATAAACATACTATATCAAGCCAAACGAACCCCAAGTTGTTTATTATTAATATATATAACCTTATCTAAGTCATTTTGCCGAACCATATATTTTTTGGAATAAAATTAAAAATAATAATATATTATTTGTTTTAATAAATATTTTATGTCAATTTTGACACTATTTGGAAATTGATTTTTGTGAAAATCATAATAGAATTATTATTTCGAAAAACATTAATTAAATCAATACTAACATATCATATTAACCTATAAAATTATTGTAATTAATAAAAAGTCTCATATTACATTTATTTGGGTATTTATAACATTAATTATGTCAATATTTCATTAATAAGATAATTACTGCATCATCGTTGTGTCATACATAAATTAAATTATTTAATGTCTAAAAATTACAAATAAAATACCATTATGTAAGAAATATTATTATCTTTATAATTAATATTTATAGTCTAATTTATCTTATGTATATCCCCATATTAGAAATCATTTACTTATTAAACTTTGATTTTAACTACTTTAACCCTTCATTATATAAATTAATAATAAATGTCCTAATCAACTCAAGTGGGCCCAAATGGTCATATTTTATTCCTAAGGTTGTTTTTGGTCGAATAAAACTTATCCAATAGAATTACGACATGTGTTAGGGTAATAATAATAACACTTTTACCCTTAATTACTCTATTAACTTTAAACCATGGTAAAAAAAGTAAAAAGATACTATTCACCAAAAATTATTTTCATCTCATTGAACCACATTTTAGTCCTTGATATTAACCGTGTCTCTCGGAATTTTGAAATTCCACTAACATAAGTGGTAAAATTATGTTTTATGAAAAATTCAGTTTTTTTGACTACCACTTAGTGGTTTCACTATTCATCAAAAATTGAAAGTTTTCAGAAAAATACCAAAATTTCACCCTAGGCTAATTTCGATATTCCGAATCCAAAAATGAAGCCCATTTTGAAAAATAAAATTTATAAAATTTCAAAAAGTGGTTATTACTATTCATAACGGCTAGTTTTAAGAATATTTTAATAGAATATCATTCTTTAGTGAAACACGGTATTGCGTACGACTCAAGATATCAAGGAAGGCTGCGATTGCGTGTAAAGTAATCCAATCTAGTGTTGTGTGTTATGAAAAATTATTCTGATGATTTAAAAACAAAATATTTCTCATAAAAGTCTCGGGTGTTACAATGCTTCCCCCCCCCCCGCTCAGCTCGCTGGCCGAGCCAGCGTGCCCCCCACTCGGCTGGGCTGGGGTGGGTCATGCAAATCGGGCCATGCCCCACCGAGTCGGACCCGGTTCGGGTGGACCTGGGGGGGGGGGGGGTTGGGCCGGGTCGGACCGGGCCCAAACCCCCACTTCGGAATGTTTTTGGTCTTTTTCCCATAACTTGATCTAAAGAACTCCGATCGACGCACCGTTAGATTCATAGGAATCCTTGGACTGAGACGGTCATTTTTGTATATTACAGTCAAGGTTTAGGAAACTTTTTTATATGTCCAGGTTGGTTCGAACCCAAAACCAATTGGGCCCTTGGAGCGGGAATGCTTATAACATAAGGAACAGACGTCCGTTTGACGTGCCGTCAAATGTGTTGAAATAATTTTGTTGAGATGATTCTTTTGTCTTACTGCACTTAAGGTTTGGACACGGCTGAAGTACGGTTGGGTTGGTTTTAGCTTAAAAATGAACCGGGCCCGAGGGACGGAAAATCCAATAACTCTCAGACCGGGTGTCCGATTGACGCACCGTCTGTCGCGTTGGGTTTCTTTTGATGAGACAGAACTTTGGGATATATAAAAAGTAGACTTACTAACAGTTTATGTATTGAATCGCTTTCTCAAGGAGAAGAACCTCCTAGAATCAAGCATGCTGTGAGCAGGAACCCTATATCTGACTGCGACTGCGACGATGACGACTGCAATTGGATCCTCTGTGGGTTCGTCAGTGAGGACGACTGTACTTGGATCCTCTATGGGTTCAGCAGCTACAATGATCGTACAAGGATCCTTCGAGGGTTCGATGGTGATGACTACTGTTCTTGTGTCCTATGTGGGTCATGCAGTATTTGACCTCTGTACTAGTATCCTTAGTGGGTCCAAAAGAGTAGCTGGTCTTGTATCCTATGTGGGTCTGACAGCTTAGCTGGCCTTGTATCGTATGTGGGTCTGACAGCTTAGATGAATCAATGGCTTCATCTGATCATCTATATAGCTATATTAATGTCATATACCTATGTGAGCTGAGTCTTGATTTATCAATCATTATCATCGATGTGATTGACTTGCTTTCCTGTATGGACTGGGTTGTGGTTTCCTATGTGGACTCGGTTGTATTTTCCTGTGTGGACTGGGTTGTGCTTGGGATCGAGAGTTGGAGCCGTTTTGTAATTGATGACTCAGATATATGTATGTGCATATACATAAGTAAAGTCGGTTGATACATCGTTTTTTGTATTATTTCTTTTGTGGTTTACCCGTCGTGGATTCTGAGAGACCTTCGGGGTCTCGGGGTCCCTACTGAGTATTGTATACTCACCGCTGCACGGGCTATGCCCGCACTACGTTGTTTTGGATTTAGACGATAGACATCACTGATCGAGGTGAAGGCTTTTGGTGTTGGGAAGTATCCGGATGTGGACCAATTGGGGGGACACACACGGAGCGGACGGCTGGATCCGAGGATCTGAGGAGACTATCTGTACCCACACTTCCGGTGGGATTTCCGGAGGACGACTCAATGTTACTATTTTACTTACTACTATTGTACATTCCATTGAGTTGTATTTTACTTTCAGTTGGGTTTTTATACTGACCCATTTACTTTTCATCACATACCTTGTACCCAGTTTTACTTAGTTCTTACTTCATTTGCGTACTCTGTTGTGTTTTTGTTTACTTTATAAAAAGGCAATGCCCTCCATTTTATCAGGATTTATGACTTTGGTGCTAGTCGCCAGCCCCCGTCCTATGAAAGGAAGGCATGGGGTTGTCAAGGAATGGGCCCCGAGGATGGGTCGTGACAGATGCATCTCAGTGGTTAATGAATTCATATTCATTGTGGGTCGGAGGCAATGTAAAACCATTTCTTATCACTATGTCATACATTCCTGAGTCACAGTTTCTAATTGTCATCACGAAAACTCTACTACACATCCCTATTGGATGGTAAACTCATGGTACTATTATCTGGGTAACTCCACTACTAATCTATACTGGAAGGTAAACCAATGGTACTATCATCATGGGAACTCCACTACCCCACCCTGTTGGAGGTTAAAGGCTTGAAATGTTATGAAACAAAAGTGCCCAATCCTAATAGTGGGTAGCTAAAATGGATCATCAATAAATGCCACTACCCAGCCTAGTTAGAGGGTAACCATGGTACTGTCTTCAAGGATCTCCATTTTACATCCCTACAAATGGGTTACTTAGAAAAACCATCATGGAAGTCCACTACCCAGCCCTACTATAGGGTAAGCCCGATAATATATTTGGGGAATTCCACTACACAACCATGCTAGAGGGTTATTTTCGGGATGCTATAATGATTCTATAAGACTACTTCCATCAATGTGTGTCTCCTTAGTACATTCCAAATTTTGAAAATTTGACCTCATATTTCAAAATATTATTCGGAGTGAACCATCACATTATAAATAGAAAAAAACTCAGGATATGCTACTCATGGGCCAAAATATTTGTTCAAATGAAGGATATAAGGATCTTTGAATATTTCTCTGAAATGATCTTGGAGAACATAGAAAGGGAGGAGACCAAAATGGAATGTTCTCCATCCCCACAGGCCTGATGTGCCCATGTCCATCACATGGATCCACCCAATGTAAGATAACATTATATGTATTTTGACTAAATTCCTTATCTTATCTAAGTGGGACTATAGTCATGTCCCATGACCATATCTGTGTACTCAGACCCCATGAATTTATACTTTGGTACATGGTGTGGTAGCCCTCCTATTATACTTTCAATGTGGCCAATCTATATTAGTGTACTTCTACATGGAATCCCAATCTGTGTGACCCATCAGATGGAATTTGGAACATGGGAAGGGTTACATGTTGTGTAAGGGAGTACTAAAAACCACATTACCATTAAAATCATCCAAACCAACGCACCTCCCATGAGGGGGATACATTCCTGTGTTAATTATCCTACACAGTGTGTGGTATGGGTTTTGGTTGAATCCATATATTTCTCATAATCCTTATCTACATTTTGAATCAATTCAACAATCTGTGTGATTCTCCTAAAAGTGATCTAAAAATCTAGGATTGGGAAAAAGAACATGGCCCCCTACTTTTCCCACTATAAATTGTCTTAATTCATTTCATAGTGTTTTTTGTGCATTATTCATGTCTTAGATCAATAAACACATGGTAATATAGCTCTAAAGAATTGGTTTTCCATACTTTCGTTGTAAGGATTCTAGATCTATGTTGAGATGATGATATCGACATCCTTTTTTCAATCTGCCAAAAATCTAAGCACCTGATCGGTCTTGGTTCACCCTGTAAATTTCAAACTGGGAACTTTAGGGTTCCATCAGTGAAGAACATGAATAATTATGGAGAAAAGGAACAATAAAAACAGGTTTTATGAAGATTGTTCAAGAATTAATGGACAATCAATCAACAACTTAAAACTCTGATTAAAATGAACCTCGTAAAGTAATATTTTAGTACATATGCTCATGTAATGATTTACAATGGGGTTCAGATAAATGAATAATGTACCATAAGAAAAAAAAATCATTAAATAGGAAAAATTAAAATTTATATGACCTACCTATGGTTTTTTTCAATCCTTGATTGAATAATTCACTTTCAAATGAATTTGGGAGATTCTGTAGGGTGCATTGCACTACAATCCCCCTGGAATCAAAGTTCTTCATCCAATGACAACAGATGAGGTAGATAGTGATTTCACCGAAAAATTTAATAATATGAGACGTCCTAGGCCAAATACCCTTGAATATATATTTATAAATACAAATTAGGTTATAAGATTTTATGTGATTAAATAATTAATCAATCG
This sequence comes from Viscum album, assembly GCA_963277665.1. Classification (NCBI taxonomy): domain Eukaryota; kingdom Viridiplantae; phylum Streptophyta; class Magnoliopsida; order Santalales; family Viscaceae; genus Viscum; species Viscum album. The sequence goes on along the minus strand of OY728146.1, from coordinate 1,595,298,714 downwards.
ACTTAAACATTGTGCCAATAAGTGAGGGGTCAGAATATCTGGCATTGAATAATTTTATTTCGCACCTAGGAAATGAACTACTTCTCGGACCCAATAATGGTATCAAATTTCTAATCTAACCAATTGTTTTTGATATATCTTATTTTCATTAATTAAACATTCATGCAACATAATATATTTTTAATGTTTTTAAAATAATAATTTGGAGTACGGTGGTTATCATAATCACATGTTGTCTCAGTGCCTCTCTGTAGATATAAAAATAGGAATATTTAAAAGCCTTATATGTCAAAACTGGGACTCAACATTATTCCCTACATCAATATTTTTATCCCCAAAAATAAAAACTAGGAAAACAACTCAGGATACTCAAACTGAATCTAGATATCCTTCTCTATGGAACTCTCCTACACATTTCTATGATGTCTCATCTTGTGACCCAAACAGATGGTCCATCCATAAATTTTATACTCCTGTAATTCCACAATTATTATCAAGTACTCTTAAAAAGTGGTTCCATCCTCAATTTATAGATTTTCATAGTCAATGATATGTGTAAAATCAATCATTTATCCCCTAATCTATGAAATGTAGATGATTTCATGAACCTACTGTAGCTGTTGGGGTAGGGGATGGTAGTGGGAAACCTCTACAACCCATTTAATGGTCTCAAATGACCAGAAGAAACATGGAGGTATATTTAATCAATGATCAAACCTTTATAGCCATCATCATGGGTAGACTCTCTAAAATATTTTGTCTCCATACTCGAACTCCAAGGGCCTATGACAATGATCAGTGTATGATTTTTGTCTGCTTTGGGATGTCTTTAGAAACTCATTGATGACTTAAAGTTTCTCGATTTTCAACTAAACTAACTCTCATCCAACAATAGATGAATCTCAAATATTTTTCTCTCACAAAGGATAACTATTGGGTCTCCCACATAGGGCCTCCAAGGGGATTGCAGAAATTACAAAGTAGAATATGTTATTCTACATAAAATATACCAATAGATGGTGATCCCCCTAGATCTAAAGGTTTCCAATCTATAAAGACCATAGAATATCCTCTAGCACCTGGATAGTGTACTCAGACATCCCATTAATCTATGTGTGAAAGGACATACACATTCACACATGGGTCCTCAAATCCTTCAGTAGGCCCCACCACAACCATGTTGTAAATTATGCATCATGATCGAAGAAAATAATTAATAGTTTCCCATAGCGGCAGACAATAACTCATATTTACATCTTCTCCAAACTCTCTACAAGACTTTTGTCTCTAATGGAAAATAATTGGGGTGACTTCATGAGTCAATCAACATTCACATTGATGGCGTCATGTATATTCATCATATTTGGTATCCCTATGATGATGTTCATGGATATGTCATCCCACATCCACCTAGGGATCTCAATGTTATGTAACAGTCCTAATAGAATGTATTTCTCATTCTTCACGTGATGACAGGTGAGGCATTGTGGGATGAACTCAGTAGCCCTTCTTCTTATATTGAACCACAAAAATAAATATGTAATGTCTCTGTACATATTTTTCACATCGGTATGTATAGCTATGGGAGGAGTATGGAACTCCCACATCAAATTATCTTGCATCACAACTAGAACCTAATTTTACCCCAAGAACATGATATCATGATTCCCTCATTAACAATAACCATTTGGTGTGTGGACTTTGGATATATGATCAAAGAAGAATTCAATTTTGATGACTCCCAGCTGGGACTCCATTACATGCTTGAGGAATGGAGTAAACTCCACGGACGGAAGAAATGATATACCATCTTACTCTACCAAGTTCAACTGCAGTGTAGATAACTAAAGTGAAGATTCCCACACTAATCTATCCTGGGGAATCCTGATAAGGGAATCCCCTACAAAATATTCCCTCCCAATAGTATATAATTACTCAATGTCATAGTTATATATGAACTCCAACCAGATTTTTTGAAACATGTTTATATCACTATGACTGAAGATGTATCTGATACTCTTGTGGTCCGAGAACACCAAAAATCACACTCTGAGATGATTGTGTCAACACATTCTCTGGGAGAATCTTCCATCACTAACATCAGGTCATGAGTCACGCAATTCTTCTCATTGGGCCTCATCCTCCTTGACCTGTATGCGATAACATCCTACCACTGCATCAACCCGCAACCATGGCTAGTTCTTGAGGAATTGAAATACAATACAAAGTCAACATCTTCCCCTGGTAGTCTCAACACTAGATCACTTTTTAACCTCTCTATCAACTCCTAATAGGCTCTCTGGAACTATTAAACCTATGTAAATGGTTGTCCCATCTACATCAGGGTCATCAAAATGGTTGTAATTCTAAATAATTCTAGGATGAACCACTTATATTACCTCCCCAAACTAGGGAATCTCTGAACCTCCAATATATTATTGGGTGATTACCAAGCATGTATTTCCCCAATCATCACTAGATCCATGACTAATCATTTTTCATAAATGTCATGCCCCGTAATATGATCCCCATGTATCCATATCTAACACTTTGAGAGATTTCTGTAAAGCTGGTTCTCATAGAGTAAATGCCTAACTATCGTCAATTATTCTACATTCTCCTCATCTCTTGAAGATTTGACAAGTATTCCTTCTATGAAAATGAAAAAAATGATCTCATAATGGAATATAAACCTATATAATTAAATCCCAAAAGATGATGGGGTCATTTTTCTAACTAAATTTTGTCACGATGAACTTGTTGTGTTCATAGCGACATCAGAATCCCATATTTGTATTATGGACCTCACGAACCATAAATTGGTTATTTCTAGAACTATGATCAAACATGGAGATACATATAACACGTCAATATTGATCAAATAGGATTTCCACCCTCAAAAGGGGATCATATTCTTTATCATGTCATTTTTAATGCGATGATACTACATACAAAGATATAAGCTCATGTCTGCATTTTTATCAAGCATAATTGTTCAGCCGAGGGGAAAAACATGGTGTGATGTATTGGTTCACAAAAAGGACCTACAAATATAACTATAAGTAATGAATTTCATAAGGATCCATCTAATATACCACAAAATATATTGGGGACATCCCTAGTTTCTAATCAAATAAAAACTCCATATCTCACCCTGGAGATAGTCTTGGAACGTCCTTAAAAAAGAAATCCCTATAATCTTCCATAAATAAAAGAACCCAGATGACTGAATAGTATACCATACCAAGAAAAAAGTTTCTAACTGATGGTTTATTGGTTTCAACATTCTTCCCGCAACATGCACTTGTCTGTTCATGAGTTCTCTCTCACATGAAAAGTTGAATCTCATCCCATTAGTAGAAATGCATCTGACTTGTTTGGGGTGATAGTTAATCTAGGCTTGGAAGATAAAAATACAGTCCATTACTATAATGATGACATATTTTTCAACAATTAACATAAATAGGTCTCGTTTGATCCTATCTTCCCTAATAGACTGTTCACACTACCGGAAGATAAAAAATATCGTAGATGAATTCCCTATAAGAATGTCAAGATGAAGCAATTGTTCTAGTGCCACTATTGTAAGCTCTATCAGTCGCACTAAGATATAATAGATAAAGGAATTATTGGAACATTATTATAGTAATACTATGAAAGTTTTGAAAAAACACATATCATACCTCAAATCAACTCATGCGTGGATTGATAGTTTATATCCAAATATTACCACTGTCCATAGACACAACTTCCAACTCCTTAATCCTGACGTGGGATCCCTAGTGGTGGTGGTGGTTAGATCCCATATTTTCTTCCCACACCTGAAGCTCCACCTACTCTTCAATGAGCTTCATCTCCTCGGGAACAATCCATTCTATGGCCTAAATATCCCTGATCATGTTGTTTTCTCTGCAATGGTAGTCCATCATCTATATACATAGGTTTCTCTACACACCTAGTATGGTAGTCTCGTTCCATGTGACATCACCAATCACAAGTAAAGTATCGCCCCACTCTATGCTTCTATAGTCCACTACACTATCTTGACAACTGGATTCCATGTTCATAATCCTTCTCGCAGAAGGGTCTCTTGTTTTGAGATCTCTAGCACCTGCCTTCTGTTATATATGACTCAACTCTATTTCTCCATATAACAACAATCCTCTTTATTACACATTAAAACATGTTTTATTTCACTTAATGAAACACATAAGATCTATATCTCTAGTGTATTTTTAAAATGAGTTACATGACATACCCACATAAATTATGAAAAGAAACATCATTATATAAAAGTTATTTTACATGAACAAAACATTCATTTGTACATTACATTTCATGGGATAACTTGAGAAGATAAATAAGAAATTTGTGATACATATAGCCCAGTATTGGAATTATAAAGTCATAACGTGAGGATGAAAATATTTTTTTTGAATATTCATATCATAGGATCATAAAAGGGAATTTAATAATATGGCATGATATAACATGATAGTCAAAACATTGGAAATGTAGAAACAACTTAATGCACAATATCATAATCATAGGTCAGGGCTAAACCCTACAAAAAATCATGGTGGAAAACATCCCACTAATTAATTAGGTAGACCATCATCCTGAATATTATGTATCATGATACCCACCACTACCCAATACATTGGGGATGCTATCAGGGTAGACCCCTCATAATCATTTCATTGTCATGATTATGTGTGCCACATAGATCATATTACATGAATCCATTAAAAGTCATAATTTCATCGAATATCATGTAATTTAAAATATATATATATATATATCTAATAAATAAGTATATGTTCATAAATCTGAATACCCTTGATAGAAAAATAGTTATTCTATTCACAAAATAATTAATTTGGCATGGAATATTAGGCTTGGATCTTAGCAGCATAAAAACGTCATATAAAAATTAATAAAATGGGTTGATGATATAGAAATGGGTATATATTCATTCGCAAATAAAACGTAAATTAATATGAACAAGTAAATACATTCCACAATATAAGAAACTGTAAATACAAGATATACCAAAATAAATAAATTTTATGAAAAAGGAAAGAGGAAGGAAAACGTAGAAAATTAATGCATGGTTACATGTGTGCCTAATGGTTCATAGGAGGTATAATTGAATATAAGATTGGATATCATCATTTATACATAAAAAGGATGGTATGGGGAATATTTAAAAACATCTCCCACCAATATCAAATGGAAATTTAAATATATAACATTAAAAGGTCTGAATGATATCAGAGGATATTAGAAGATAAGGTTCCCTTATAATATTTAGGCATAGTAATTCCTTATATAAAGGGGAAAATGGGAGAGGATAAATAATTTTTCCTTCAAATAAAATAAATAGGACATTATGTTATTTTGTATAAATGAATTTGAAAATAATCAACTGAAATTAGAATTAATAATTTCAATGGAAGTTCTTGAATTGAAGAAGCGGTGAGGAATCCCATACTTCAGTGTGGGACGCCAATGTATTTTTAAGGATTATTGAGCTCTTGGGGAAACCTATAGAGGACTATAAGTATTATAAGGAAGAAAGTGGTGCTTCTACAAGGAGTTTCAGGGAATAGAAATGGAATCTTTGGTGGGTTTATATAGGGAATGATGGGGACTTCATTATTATTCTTGATTTCTACTCAACATAATAAAACATTCAAAACCACATACCATACCATGGTTTTCCCCACTATTTATTCAAAATGTAATTTTTTTACATTATTTTATAAGGTAAAGCGATGAAGTTAATAATATAATTAAGTTTTCTTATATGTAGTAGTGTGAGAATCTAAATGAAATTATTTTCAAATCATGAAATATATTATATGTCCTAGAGAATTCCTTAATGATTTCTAAAATAAATTAATTAAAATAACAAATAAATTAATTTAAATGGAAAGAATATATTTTTTTGGATGAAACATTACATAGTATTTAATAAATCAATATTTTTTAATTATGATGACATAAAACACACAACATAATTATACAATATTTAATATTTTCCCATAAAATCAATTGTCATAGGGATTTATGAATAATAATCTATTAGATAATTTTGACATCCTTATTAAAAAAATTACATTCATTTTATCTGATGTTTTTCTAAATAATAAAAAAAATTTCTTTTAGAAAAAAACCAACATTTATTGAAAATGATAGGTTTTGAAAATAATTTTTTTTAATCCCTTCTAAAAATTACATTTGTCTTCATAAATATTATATGGTAATTTATATTCAATAAATTTTATTTAATGATAAGTCATTGTCAAAAAATTATTCAATTCAGAAATATATTAACTAATTAATTATTATAATATTAACCAAAAATACTATTTATGATTTATTGAATAAAAATAAAAAACATTTATAAATTAACAATAATAGGATGAAAATATATAAATAATTCTGTAAAAAATGTATATATTATTAATGTATGGGTCATTATATATATCCCTATAATGAACCAGCATACACCCTATGTGTATGGTGTGTAGGGGTGGGGATTTCAAGAGGTCATTCAGTGAACATGATTTGGGTTGTGATTTTGAAGAGCTTGAGATTCTCCAAAAAAGAGTTTCTATAATTCTTAAGCTATTTGATATATTCATGTCCATGGATTAGGAAAAATACTATAAATTCTATATCACATAAAAGATCTGATTAATGGGCTCCAAAGGCTGCAATCCTACTTGTTGGACCATTTTATCATTTTTCTATTCTAAATGGATTAGTTAAAACCCATTATATACACTAGTCATATGATCACTATTCAAATACTGAGTTATAAATGATAAATATACTTAATGGTAATTTAAATCCAATTGTAAATAAGAATACAAATTATTTTGATGTGTTTCTCAGAAGCATAATGGAATTAATTAAATAAATAAGGGGGTTTTTATTCATAATAGTTCTAGTCATTACAATCTTACCCATATTATTTTTTTCGACCAAAAAATTTCTTTTTCCCATAAAAAATAGATGAGGTTAATCTAAATCATCGCCTACACTATTTCCCACATTCATTCATCAAACATGTGGTTTTTCCAAACACTTTGATGAGGGGAATTGTCTTATTTCAGAAAACTTTTTTTCTAAAATTTTAAATTCTCAAAAACTACTCCTTATAAGAAATATAATTATCTATGGGTACCACCAATGGATTTAGTCCATTTTTTGGGTATGGGTTGTAATTTATCAATATGGATATAATGAATACATCTTTTACTTGATATAGGTTCAATGGGAGTGCAAGTTGATATGACATTTATAAGATGCAATCTGGGATCTCTAAAGGCCGAGGTAACTAAAATAATATTTAACTTCATTCAAAATCTCATAACTCTCTTCCATGGATATATGTAAAGTAATATCATTTCTCCAATATCAAACTCTAGGATAGATCCATTATTGTCATCATAGATCTTTTTTCACCACTGGGTATCCTTGATGTGGTGTTGAATGATTTAACCATCTCCACCATTTACTCAACTATTTGAGCACCTAGATTTTTTTTGTTCACATCTTCATCCCAACATGCATTTTTTTTACACTTCATCCCATAAAGGTCTTCCCAAGAATCCATATTGATGATCGAGTATAAACGATTATTATGGTAGAATTAGTCCAGAAAGAGATGATGTCCTATCATTCTTTGAAATCAATTGAGCATGCTCTCAACATGACTTAAAGAATTTTAGTAGTCCACTTAGATTTGGTTTCATATTAAGGTTGATAATCTATACTAAATTACCTCAATGTTTATAGAATTATACAGACTATTCCAAAACATATATGTGATTCTTGGATCTCAATTGGACATAGTTAATAGCAGTACATCATACAGCCTTACCACTTCTCTAATATATATCTGTGCTACATGATCTAGTGAGAAATCATCTAAAATCGTAGTGATGTGTGATTTATATGTAAGAAGATCAACAGAAATGTAGATATCATTTATACCATTGATGTCTTTGGAAGTATTGTGACAATTTCAAAGGTGTTTTTTTCCATATCCATGATCATATGGGAAATGGTTGCATCATCCATTTAGAATTATAACATTGAGCCATCACATACCAAAATACAAGACCCTTTTATGTATAATCAGTAATAATCTTCTCCATATTATCCCAAAAAATATTTCTCTTATTGATATTGATACATATTTGTGTTTTATAAGTGAATAGAGAATGCCTAATCTGGGCATCATCGAATATTTCCCTCTTTAAATCACTATTTGAGGGAACACATATTATTGTGTCAAATCACACAATTCCTTCATCATTGCCATTGAATATTGAGTATTTCTATGTTATTATAGTTTCCACATTTTTATGAATTCCCAAATAATTTTTCCGATCACTCATGAATAGAAAATTTAGAAATAATCTGTGAAAGTATTGATGAGTTTCCATCAATGATGATTCCCCTCTCCTTACTCTTCAAATAAAAGATGGTTAGATCCTTATTAATGCTCAATGATGATAAAATTATTTGATCCATTATATATATTGCATTTTCTATTTTTTCACTTTCCCAAGATGGTAGTGGATTAGGAATTTGTAACCCTTGATGATCTTTGACCATCGTTGTTGGTGCACATTTATCTCTATCTATATGAATAGATACTGAACACTTTTTTTATCTCTATAAATTCCACACCTCTCCCAAAAGAGACAATGCCACAAAATTTTCAAATAACACCATTATTTCCAACTCCAAATCGTGTGTGGGATGGTTTTAGTCACGAATTTAATAAATACTTTAATCATAGTCTATTACATTGTCATTCTGCATCAACACACAACCCAATTCCGCCATCAAATAATTATAAAAAATTGTGACTTGTTCCCCACTTATGAGTAGTCTGATCCCAAGGGATTTTATAAGAGTCATTTTGAACTCCATGAATCTTACTTCAAATTCATCATTCGAAGAAAATTTGACTAATTTTGGAGTTATCATGGTAAGACAGTTGGACAATCATGAGAAATTTCTCACAAATTGGAAATGATATTTATCCAAACTTGGGAAACTATAGATATCTGTCACATATGTTGGATTCATCCATTATAATTTTTTTTCATTGAAGGATCTGATGATATCCCATTGGTTATAATGATATGACCCAAGAATGAGACTTCCTTCAACAAAATCTCACACATGAAGTGATTTTCATAGAGTGTATCCTTTTACAAAGACTTTAAAATAATGATTATATTCTATTCATGGTCCTCCATGGTTTTAGAATATATAATATTATCATCTATAAATACTATAATGAATATGTTGAGATAATCATTATAAACTATTTTTTTCAAGTCTATATGAATTTATAGACCATTAGTGAGTCCTAATGGAATCACTATAAACTCATATTGCGCGTACCACTTACATAAAGAAGTATTAGGGATATTCTACTTCTTCACACATTATTATAAATATTATGATCATATATTTACCATGTATATGTATTATAAAACACATTGATCATCAAAATAGTCATAATTCTATGGAAAATGATACATTTTCTTTATTTTGATCTGGTTTGGCTCTTGGTAATCAATGGAAAGGAAATGTGACCCATCAATCATTTTGATAAAGTGGACCCATGCTCCCCATGGTGATACACATGGGTTTATGAATCCTTTATATAGATTCATATATATTTGTCTCTTTAGTTCCTCAACATGAAAAATTACAATCCTATTCGGAGTATTGGATATTAGATGTGCCCCAAGTATAACCAAAATTGAAAATTCAATATATTGACAAGGGGGGAGACTATGAAATTGATCATGAAACAATTAAATTAATTATCTCACAATAGTAATGTCCTAGATAATGGTTCTTTCCTTATACACAATAATTTTATCTTAATACTCTTTCTCATAGGGATACTATATCAATTCTTGAGATGCTGGTGCTAAAGAATACTAATAATCCTTCTTTCGATTGTATAAAATTTGGGTTTTATTCATCATATAGAGAGTGATTTCCTTCTCCTGTAAATTTATGTCAGTTATCTATAATAAATTTCAGTCCATGTCAACAGTTACCTCACATTCATCTTAAGGGAGACAAATAATGTTTTCAATAAGGACATTCCCACATACTTTAACATATGACACATTACTCATATAATTTATCCATAATGGTATATAATAATTTTTTGGGGATTTGTTTTTCATAATAATAATACAAAGTATTCTAATATGTCATAAATTGGAATACAATATGACATATACTAATTTCATGTAGTGGATAAATGTAATTTATACATAATTATCCATCTTAGTATATTACTTTATGGGATCCATTGATCAGGAAGATTGTTGATGATCATCATGCTTCTGAGTCCATGCAATAAATAATTGTCTTGAATAATTCCTATCTTCTCCAATTTTATGACATAGAACTACATATGAATCAATAAAATGATCTTTGATTCCACCCAATACATTATCAATTATTTCATGGGAAATTTCTTCTTTGTGCCTTGTTTTTCTATACATAAAAAATCTCATAGTCACTTTGTGACATTTACCTTGGTGTCTCATTCTAATATTGTTTCATAAATTAAATTGAGTCTGCATTACCTTATCATAATTAACATATGTACTTTCAAGAGATTTCATCTTCCTCTTCCGTGATTTATTTGAGTATTTAACAATGCTAAAATTTTTTATCATGAATTTTGATTGATGGTTTGGGATAATAATTATTTGATCTACTTGACCTCCCTTATGATTAGGAATATCATTGGGGAAAATATCACACTTCCCTTCACATTAATTATTAACTTGATTCTTCCAATTTCCCAACATTGTCTATAATGAAAGTAAAATTAGGGATGAGTATCTTAAACAATTAAACACGTAAATAATAATCCAATGTTATTTAAATGATAACTCATGCATTAAATTTATCTCCACAACATATAAATTTATGATCTTAAATATATGTTATCGATGACCTATTTCCAAACGTATATTCTGATGAGATTTTTTTGATCCCCTAAAAATGGTTGTTAGGTGGCTTATGGATTTACCAATGCATATCCATTGGGAGTGTAAAACTAGGTGCATACTAAGACATTTTGTTGTGTAAAATATTACCCTATGTTAGTCATACAATATATTTTTAGAGTTGTTACCCCAATGTACATCTGGGTTAGAACCACATCAATTTGTAGTATCCATACTGGGATATATTTTATTGATAAACCAATTACACTATATCAAACTAAATTTAGTGATGTTTTTTTATACATAATATTATATTAAAGGATTATAAAGAGTTATATAATCTTAAGTCTCACTATAGTTTTCAAATCCTATTCCCTAAAATAACTAAACCTCTCCCTCTGACACCAACTATAACAACACATAACATTATTGCACCATAATACATGTTTTGTTACACTTAATATAACATTGACGATGTAGAGGCCTAGTGTACATGGGAAATTATTTACATTACAGAACAACTTATATTGTAAAACTATACATCTTTATTGAATACTTCTTAGACATGACCAAAAAGTACCTTTGTACTTAACACTGCATGGGATAACCTGATGTCATACATAAAAAATGGTTAATATATATAGCATATTTTTGGAGGGAAAAATGTATAACCTGAGGAAGGATATAAATGTTAGAAAATATGCATATCATTGGATCATGAAAGGAACATAAATAATATGTCAATATATATAATGATAATCAGAACATGAGAAATGAGGAAATAACTTAAAATACATGATTATAAACATAGGTCTAGGCTATACCCACCAAGATATCACGGTTCGAAAATTCCCATAGTTTATTATGGTAAACCCAATATCCTATGGTGAAATACCATGATACTAAAAATTATCCAAATCATTTGAGATCTATTAGGGAACAACCTTCATAATCATTTAATTCTCATGCATAAGTTTTCCACGTTGATCAAATATCATTGATTCATTTAACAACATGATTTATTCCCCATTGAAGGAATGAGGAATACATAAATTTATGTTTCTAATAAATAAATATATGTTCATAAAAATTAATTCCCTGGATATAAAAATCATTATTGTATTCACTACACAATTATTTATGAATATAAAATCATGGTGCTATAATTGTAGCATAATGGCATTAAATAGATATTCAAAAAATGGGTTGTTGAAAGAAAAAGTGGTCCCTCTAATTTAAAAATTAAATGTAATTTAATTGGTACATTTTAATACATTCCCAAACATAAGTAATTTGAAATATATGCCATAATGTAAAAATGAGTCTATGAACAAAGTAGAGAAACGAAATAACACTTAAGAAATTACAGCATAGCGATGAATGTGCATTATGGATTTTTGGAGGCATAAACATGAGCGATAGAGGATATAATTTCTTATAAATACGTTGTAACATATGGGGTAAATTGGATAACATTTCCCAATATATAAAATAGGAAATAAAAATAAAAAACAATTAATGGAGTGCTTGATAATAGAGGAGAGTGAAAGATATGGTTTCCTTACAAAATTTTAGAATAGTAATGACATTGAATACGATCATAATGATAGAGAATAAATAATTGATCATTAAAATAAAATAAATGTAGAAGTAAGTAATTTTTTATAAATTAATACAAATATATTAAATTTAAAATAAATAGACTAATTCCAATGGATGTACTTGAACAGAAAGTATATGAGATGAATCACATACTTTACTGTGTCACACAAAATGCATGGAAGGGGATTATTGAATGCATGGGGACCCTTGGGAGGAATATATGGCGTAAGGGGGAGTGTTTGGACCTTTTCGAAGGAGTTTTAAGAAATATAAAATGGATAATGGCTGGGTTTATATAGGGAAATAGGGGGATTTCTGTTTTATTTTGGTTTTGGACACTACATAATAAAATATTCAAATCTACGAACCATACCCAAGTTTTTCCCACCATTTCTACAAAATGGTATTAGATCAAAGTATTTTATAAGGAAAAGGAAAGAATATCATAATATAATTACCTTTATTATGTTTAGGGGAGTCACACTCTCAATAAAATGATTTTAAAATCATAAAATATATTATATATATTGAAGGATTCATTAATACTTTATAAAAATGAATATAATAAAAATTAAATTAAATTTTTTAAATGAAAAACATATATTTGTTCCTAAAAACCTTTTTTGGTATTTATTAAATCACTATTGGTCCATTATGATGTCATTAAACACACCATATATTTATAAGGTATTTAAATTTTACCCAAATATATGACTGTCACATAAAATTTTCAAAAACTCACCATTAGAAAAATTATATCTCATAATTCATAAATTAATATTCATTTTATATTTAAAAATTTCTAAATATGTTAATATTTACGATTAAAAAAACTATCATTTATTTAAATTGATTAGGTTTTGAGAACATTATTTTTTGAACCCTTATAAAAATAACATTTGAGTTCATAATATTTTCATGAGAATTGATATTCAATAACAGTTATTTAATGATAATATATTATTAACATATTTTTTTCCAAAATCAAATAAAAAATTAATTGAATTTGAATATAATCCAAAAATATAATTTTTTTTATTAAATTAAAAATAAAAAACAATGATAATTTAAGAGAAATAGAATGAAAATATATTAATTATTATAGAAAAAATGTACATATTCTTATTTCACGGGTCTAGATACATCTCCCATTGTTACCCTTGTATAAAACCTAAACATAAGGTGAATAATGGGGGGGGGCTTTCAGAGAGTTGGTTAGTGAACATGGTTTGGGATGTGATGTCGATGAGATTAAACTACTCTCATTAATTGTTTCTGTCATGATTAATATGTTTGATCGTAGCTATGGATCAGTCAATAGAAAACACATGAAATATTATCTCCCTCAGAAGTTCCATTAAATGGAATTTATAGGGTAATATCCTATTTGTTGATTCTATCACATTATTTGTCTTTTGGAAATGGATTTGGAAAAACCATATATTTTTAAAAGCCATGTGATCAATGTTTGGAATTTATATTATCATTGGTATTGATAAATAATGGTCATTTAAACCAACGGGATATTATTAATGAAAATATATCCCCATTTTTCCTATAAACATAATAAATTTAATTATATTAGAAAGGGAAATTTTATTCATAATTGTTGGGGTAATTACATGGACACTTTCAGCTCCAACTACTTGGTGTGCCTCGAATAGAAATCTCTATTACACTAGTGAATACTCAAACACCCTAGCATATTTTGGGATGAAAATGTGTACTAAACCATCTCAGATCTCTTTATTGAGTCCATGATCAAACTTATGTTCCAAGAAGTAGTTTTCGGAGATCATGTCAAGAGAGTACCGCATAAGGTATACAAACCTAGCTTCATACTCAGCCTCTATAATCCCTCTGTGATGAAGCTACAAATGCTCCTAGATATGATATAAATTTATGAAATATGTGTAGTACTGCTCAAAAAACTGATGTTGGAAGTCATCCAAGGAGAGTGTTGACTCATCATATGTCTTTGAATCCAAGAACCACCAATTCCCAGATTCTCCATGGGAAATATTGTCCTAAAAATAAACCATATAATTTATCAGAATATGAATTAGCCTAAATGTATATACCTTTGAATCTAGTCAATCCTACATAGTTTGAGGATATTTCTCACTTTGGGACATAAATGGTCTCTTGTAATGGAACTCATGGAGTGCGCTCAAACTGTGCATGTTCTAATCCTGATCTACAGGGATGATTTGATTCTCAATAGTTAGACATATTACTACCAACCCATATAGAGATATTTTATTGAGAGACAGACACATAATTAAGGGTTCATCGCTCATAGGGTCGCCATCACAAACCAAAGTTGGTATCAAAGATGGCTGTCATCATAGAGACATAATGAATAATATCAAGGATTACCACGGCCAAATGAGAATATATATCAATATATAAAAAATGGGTATTCGAATCAATAATGTTTTTAGAAGAATCAATACAATAAGATTCATTTACCATTAATCCCTTCAACAAACATCTTTATATGCAAACTCAACATGAAGTTAGTCAGGTTCATTGAAAATGGATATAATGGATTCCACACCAAAAGAGGTCTCCCTGGAATGATATTGACACTCTAGACACTTTGAAATTGTTTCCCAATACCCAAAAATCCTATTAAGGTGTAACATCAAAAAATGTACCAAGGAATAATCATTCTCTGATACCAATCATTCAAAACCCAACCCAAACTCCGGCTTCTGCCACAACTACCCCAAGCCCATCTCTATAGATGTGGTGATGGAAATAAGCATTGAAGGAATAACTAAACATGGGGAGGCCATTGAATATGTACCTTCAAACACACACATGTCCAACTCGGTGAAAAAGTGTATAGGTAAATGAATAAAAATTAAACACAGCTATAATTATCCCAAACATGCATGGACATATAAATAGAATTATGTATGGTAGTGTAAACTGAAAAGAAAACATTGAAAATAATAGCCCATAATGAAATGTCTCCCAACCAGAAAAAAATAGAAAATAGTGACCAGATGAGAGGTCCCATCTAATGTATCCCAATCTATGACCACCATACACAATCCATAAACCCAGTACCTCAAATCACCACTAAAGTGAAGACCTAATTTTCTTTTATATGAAAAAGTAACATCATGTGAGGGAGATATAATAAAGTGGTGAGAATATATATACCCTTAATAAATCCCCCAAAAGGATAAAGAAGTAGTAGTAAGAGATACAAATGATGTGGATTTCAATAGATAGAAAATGGTAAAATAAAACAATATAGCTCAACCTAAAAATTGAGTGAAAGTAAACTCATCCAAACACATAGTTCTCGACATGTTGATATGATGAACATATTGTCGATTTTTCACTTCTTATAGAAGTAGAGTGGACTCATCCAACCCCGAGAAGCTGAAATAGGAAAGCATGTGGCATACCCCTTGCGTATTCTCCTCTACTATAATAACAGCAACTAAACTAACAGAGTTTCTACCAAAGGAAGATATATATATTTTTTCATAGTAAAAGAATACCCAATGGGAGAGTAGGTGGATCTCTATCTCATTGATCTGTCAAAGAAGAAGTGTATCCAAATAATACCAATGTTTAACCATCTGAAATGTCCATCACATCACTCATCTGCCCTAAACACATTAGTTTAAGGAACTATCACCTCACATTGATACTATACACTTTCGGTGGAACTGACTCCCCCTCATGATTTTTGGTCACACATGAAATATGGGTCTCTGTGTGGAATGCTTTTTTCTTCGTATGTTCCCAATAATACATCAAACTACATCTCATCAAAATGTCAAACTATCTAGATCCACAATATCTAATATTCGTCCAAGGAAGTCAACTGTCCATACCTGCTGGAGGGTAAACACCTATTGTTTTCATCGAAGTAACTCAATTTATTTGACCTATTGGAGGGTAAACACCCTATACTATCATCAGGGGACTCCAATGGCTATCCCAAATAAAGGGTAAATGATCATAAGTATGATAAACTCTACTTATCAGCCCTAATTTATTGCGAAATAGAAATATAATATAGGGAATGCCACTACCCATCCCTGTTGGAGGGAAAGCCCAGTACTATCTTTGAGGAAAACCAACGACCATACCTACTAGAGGGTTACTCATAATTAAAATTTTGGAATAACCATACACACTATTGATGAAAGGTAATCCTAAAAATATCTTTAGATAACACCACTACCCAACCATAATGGTGGGTTACACCCTAAAATCAAATGTGATTATATCATAATGATGTCTTTATTAGGTTCCTAATTTGTGCACCTGAAAACCAGACCATTTCACTTAATATCTCCAAATACTCACCTAATGAAACCATCACATGAATTGTAGAATAACCTCTCGGAAGGCTACTCATAACGAAAAATACATGATCAAATGAAGGACACAAAAAAAATTTAATATTGTTCATAAGAGTACTAGGGGAACACAGTGTGTGAGGGGAGTTTCAAAAAATGTGGTCCCCATCAAAATCATGGTTATTTTCTAGATATCTCACCACTCCACCCAATGTAAGAGAATATTCTATGTAGCATGAAAACATGACGATTTATGTTTTTCTGGGAAAAATTACATGTCATGTGAACATGTCTATGTACTCTGACCTCGTGTCTGTGTAAAATGGTACACCCTCATGGAATACTATCTATTAGGATAACATGTGTCAGTGTAAATTTAAATAGACACCCCATCCTTGTGACCCATCAAACACATTTTGCAACAGGGGTAGGGGTACTTGGTGTGTAAGGGAGTACTACAGGTTGTGTTACCCTGATATTATTTAAAACCATTCTTTCACCCCTAATGGTGATACATTTAATGTGTGTTTTATCCCACAAGATGTGTAGTCAATATTTTTCTAGAATCCCTATATTTCTCCCCATATTCATCTATGCTTAAAATCTGGTCAAACTGCCATATATCTCACATGGACACAATCTAATAATAATGTATCCTAATATATAACATGGATGCCCATCAATTCTAACCATTAATGTCCTCTGTTTATCATGAATGGTTATTTAGTGCATTCTACTAACCACCAATAATTCAACACTTGTAAATCTATCTTCTAATAATCAGATTTTTCATCCTTTCTCTGTGAAGATTCTTGGAATATGCTCCAATAATGATATCATCATCATTTCCCCAATACACCACAAATATGTTCTCTCAATCGATATTGGGTCTCCAAAAAATTATTGAACCAGTAACAAGGGGGTGTCATCAGTGAAGAACACAATGAACATGGGAGAAAAGGAAAAAGAATCTAATTTCATATGATCATCATCTATGAATTATTGTCCAATTTATTAATAATGGGAAACTCATATGAGAAATAAATTAGTAAGTTAATATTTCATTACTTGGTCTAATGAAATAGTTTTCAATATGGGAATAGATTGAAGAATAATGTTCGGACATATAAAAAAGTTAATCAAATAGGGGAATGAAAAAAATTAACTATACCTAATTTTTTTATATTGATCATTCATGAAAACATACTCTCTGATGAATTGATGATAATCAACTAGGTTTGTTGGACTTCAATCTTCCTTGAATAAGAGGTTGGTCATTCATATCCATCGAAGGAGAACGAGAGATAAATCTATGAAGAAGTGTGGAATATGAGATATCCTTGAAAAAATACCTCTATAAATATATTTATAACAAAAAGCTAAGATATGATAGATTGTGTGATTAAATAATTAATAAATCAATCAATCAACAGAAATGTACAGCCATCGAGCGAGGGGTCCTAACGTCCCATGCTGACTCTATTTATGTCATGCCTAGGGTATCAACCACATCTTCGACCGAACCATTTTCAGAGGTTACTAATGTGGAAAAATATTTAACATATATACTTCTATAATTAACTTTATGTGGAACATATTAAAAATATATTTAATATTTTTTGAAAAAAATAAATTTTCGGCATATAGGGTCTCAAAATTACACCTCGTCTTATCAACTTGCTGTAGAAATATATATAGAAATATTTAAAAATATTACATGTAAAAAATGGGTCTAATATTTTTTAAATTTACATATTCATAGGGTTTGAAATTCCTTATCTGTGTTTTTATTGCATATTAAATCATTGGACGACTCATCCTCAATTCCAGGTAAAAAAATATTTTTGAACCATGAATTTATTACTTTTCAAATTTATGTTTCAATTATTAACTGACATAATTTAATAATATTATTTATTTTATTAGGATAATAAAAAAGTTTACATTGGTTTTAATATAATTGGATGGAGTTTTATTTTTATAGAATTGTAAAATTTTGAATTTTTTAAACCACACATATTTTTTTAAATTTAATGATTATATACTTAAAATAATACTCTACATTTATATAGGCATAACAAGGATTAAAATTATTTTCTAAATGGTATAACATGGAATTTAGTGTGATTATTAAAAGTATAATATTTTCTAATTGGATTGAAGTTATTTTTAAGTACGTTTTTTTTAAATATGATCTTATATCATTTGGGTCATGGAATAAAAAGGAGTATGATTTATAACATTGGGGTTTCTTTTAATAATTGTGTATTGGTTCATAAAGTTAATATTTAATTGGGTTTCAAAAGGTTAATAATTTAAAAATTTGATTTAAAATTTGACACCACATCATGGAACCCCATGCTAATTTTTAATGTCTCAGTTGGAAGATTTGAATGAGTGGATTATTTTTATGATGCCCATTTTTTTCATTATAGATGTTGGACATGTTTGGATGTTTTTATAATAATTATCATGATTTTATTTTATAATTTTGGGATATTTTTAATGGAGGAAATCTGGGTAGAGGGTGAGTTAAAATAATGTTTATATATCCACCATTTCTAACTATGTGGTTTCCCACCTTCACTTATGTATTTGTCATTAGATTGCTAGGTAACTATGTACTATCCCAGAATAGTGATAACTATAGTTTATCATTAATATTAATAGATATTGACTTGTTGTTATGTGATCTTGGATGTTTCCCAAAGGAATCATCAATATCCATGATTGATTGGATTGGGTTTGGCTAGTTCGATGAGACTATTGAGAAAAACATGTTCTTATAGTATATCCTAGGATTCTTACATCCAATTTTGGATTGTTTCACATGAATGACTACTTCAATATCTAGTGACACTTTTTCTTCAATGGGTTGTTTTAAATAGATGATTAATTTTTCATTATATCATTCATTAGAAATGTTACAAGTATCACCATTATAGTGTTTTTTAGTTCTTGACCATGAGGTTATTCTTGAATTTGATCATATGTTCAATATTGTGTATGTAAAATTATTTTTAATGTTTATTGGAAAATATATTAATGAAAAAATAGGTAAATTAGGGTATTTTATATTTAAATGAATCATGCGGTATTACATAGAATAATTTATAATACATGAAATTTGATGGGAAACATGTCAAATTTAAATTATGAATAATTATTATTTTCATGAATTGATTTTTTTATTAATATTCATTATGGGTTATTAATTATATATCATTTTTATAAATTATATTTTATAAGTTATTTCTTTTGATATTTTGTTTAAAAAAATCAATGTGCAATGATACGTCAGCATATTAATCATTTTTATTCTAATGCGTGTATCTAATTTTAGTTTCAATATTTTAATTTTTTTGTTATATAATTGGGATTAATTAATTTCAATTCCGATTAGTGTCCTATGAGTATTTATGATTAGTAGTTTATTCTATTTTTATTTATAATCTTAGGTGCATAATCTAGTTGTGTCTACTATTTAATTTGTAGGATGTCTTGTGTGACATTTTGTTTATTTTTGTATATTTCCTACATAGTTGTTCAATTTAAATGATTTATTTATTTTAATTTATTTGGCATATATTTCTTCTGAGGACAAGTAGGTCTTTTAAAATATCGGTTAGTGTTATTGGTCGATGCACATCATATAATTGAAGATATGGAAACTGTTGGTGGCTGATTCATTAGAGGTGTTGGGTGAGAGTTGATTGATTCCATTTAATCTATATTGATCAACTATATATATAAATATATTATTTATTATTTTCTATCTGATTTTGGATTCATGGATAACGTGTAAGAAATTCATGTATTAGTTTTTAAAGAAAATATTTTTTTGGTTAAATGTAATTTAAAAAATAATAATTCCCATTACATGTATTTGTAGCCCTAAAACATGTATTCTAAATGAGGGGATTAAGAAATCGCATTAGGTTTCTGGTAAGCTGGGCAGAGTTCCTATTAAGATGGAAATTTGGGATGAATTGTTAGACTATATGTATAGATGCCAGAAAATAAAAATATATATAACATTTAAATATTCAAACTCACACAAATATAATTATATAAAAATATATTTTAATTTATATACAAACAAAAATATATTAATATATTAATATAATTATATTTATTAAATTATGCATAAAAATATATAAATCTAATCGATATTTTGGTTGTAACTGTTTTAGTATTATATTTGGTACTTTAGTGGAACTGTTGTAGTAGAATTGTTCACCCAAATTCAGCATTGTGTCAAAGAGTTTTTTGGAAATCAATTCCCTTTCAGACATATCTCCACAAGGCTTTTGATTTAACATGGACATTTATTATAATAGTCTTTGGGACCAGATAGAATATTATGTTCTCTTTACGAAATAAATTCCACAATCATGATACAATGATGTAGTAGTCAATGAGAGGACAAATCCAGACCCAGGATTGATGGTGGGATATGGAGTACATCCCATAAAACTCTATAGTAATAATTTTGTAACTACAACCAGTTAGAAACATCAGGTGGGGGACAAAATTGTCACGAAAATATGATGGGGTGGTGTTGTTCCAATATAATTAGGTCAAAAATAATGATGTATTCATTTCCACTTTTGGGCCTCAGGGTCATGAAATTAATTTTTTTTCAACATGGCCTATGAGTTTTAAATGGGTCTTCCTATTCTTAATTAAAAAGTGGATTTATGAGGAAATAGAGAATATGAATTTAGATTTATTTTTTGGAGGGTCAAATCCCACTTTATTAGAATTAGGAATGAAAAGGTGCAAAGTCATAAGAATAAATAATTACGCAACACATGAAAACAAATCAACCCATTTTTAAGGGGTACTCATAATATAACAACGGAGTATTCACCCCTAACGTGAGGATGTTGGACCATCTTCAATGTCTTGAAATGCTTCCAAAAATCCTCACCATTATCAAATTCCTATTTCTTGACACCAACATCAGTATTTGTGTTTGTATCATAATCCACTCCATCAGTTTTCTTCCCATCATCATCACTTTTAACTGAAGTACGGATATCAAAAGGGTTATGAGTATTTAAATTTATTTTCATCTTGGACTAAAAATCATAGTAAGGGGTTAGATTGGACACTATCTTCCCCAACAATGAATCAGGATCAACCAAATGTTGTGTATGAACAATGGGAGTAGTATGATCATTGCTGCGAGAATCAAAAATCTGCATTCCCAATTTTTCATCCTTCACAATATTATGCACCTTTTATGAAAACATGATCTGAAGGAGGTAGTGTAGGTGGAACCATCCCATTGTGCACTTTTCTAGGTGAGTTATATACACCAAAAGTAGAAATGGGTATTGGGTAGGTTATCAGTGACTTGGAATCACTCAAACTAGAACTTGAGGCTGGCATAGGCCCATGTGACTTGGAGACACACAAATCTGTACCAGAACTGGTGGCGGATTGGGGTCCAAGTGGAAAGGAAACCACCATACTAGAACTGTAGGATGGTAGACAATTTATTGGTGAAATTTCCTTCAAATTAGAAGAAGATTTGACCATAATTCTAGAAGGATGTAACTCTTTCATAGATGTAGGTTCATGACTCAGAAGCCTTTCTACAAGATCCCTGTCAATAGACAATATCACTTTATTAGGTTTATGATGAAAAAACTTATTAGAAAAACTATAATATTTGGATTCCCTTATGATGTTATACCTAAATGATATCACCACATCTCTCTTTTCATTACCATTTCTTTTTTTGGAATTAACCAAAATATGCTTCTATCAAATATTAAGATCAACTTTTAGTTGATCATATTGTTATTTCCCCCTAGAAATCATATAAATCCACATATTATTCACCTGATATGCCTCTAGGTAATTTATTATTGAAAAATACATTTAGAATTTCGTTAAATTTCCTTCCAGATGGGTTCAGGTAATTTTCCTTAGCATGATTCTCCCAATTTAGCTATGTCTTACTTCTCTTATTAACAGGGGTAATATGAGGAGAAACTCCTCTATTAATGAGACCAACATTTTTGTAAAGTTCAACTTCAATATCATGCTTAATAAAGACATCATCATAGTTCACTTTAGTTTCATGAATCTGACTGAATAGAGCATTCACTATTTTAGGGTCCTCTTTATTGTTAACAATTGGTCTCATTGCGCCCTTGCAGTGTTACAGATCATGATATTCTATCTCACACTTAGAACAAACAATTTCACTTCTAAATGTTTCGAATGATTTTCCTACAACTTGAAAATGCATGAAGGTGTGTGGGGGTCTCATACTCAATCATATGGAAGATTTCATCTTGTGTTGTGGACAGAACCACCATCTCAATTTTTTTTGAAATGAGATCGATTTCAACTAATACAAGTGCATAATGACCACAATTAACCGACTTAATAGAAAAGTCCATTATCATAGGAATTCCAACTGCATAAGTTATATCACATATAATCTTAGTATGCTATAACACCTAGTTATGTCTGTGTATTCTGATCCATACATGTGCGTAGGTATCCTTGAAGTCATGTAGATTTAAATTGAGCTTCTAATCATGGATATAGAGAGATCCTGCTTTGAGATTAATAGATCCAATACCCTAACTAAATGTATGAGTGTGTATATATTGATATATACTGATATAATTTTTATATATATAAATAGATGTATATAATTTTTTTTAAATATATTTAAATATTCATAAAATCATATAAATATACGTAAATATTTACAAATATAATTTATTTAATTTAAATAAATACATATAAATACAAACACTTATATATAATTATATGTATGTACATATAAATACACACACACACACTCATATATATATCGACATAATATATGAATATAAAAATAAATAAAGAATAATATAAATATATATATAATATATATAAATATCTATAAATACCAATAAATTTACATAAATATATATAAGTACATAAATATATGAATTCTTTTAAATGTTATTTTTGATTAATATATAAATATATATGAAAACACATATAAATATGTGTAAATATATATAAAAATACACAAACAAATATATATAAATATATTAATAGAAAATATTTATAAATATATTAATATTAATACATATAAAAATAAATAGGTTCACAATAATTCCTTTAAATATCAATATATATATATTCACATAAAAACATACATAAATAAATATAGCTACATATATATACACACATCAATATAATATAAATATATTATAATACATTTAAATGCCTATATATACTTATAACTACAAATGTATGTGAATTAATATAGATTTATATGTATATATATACAGAAATATTGATCCACATACACATATATGTATACATATCTATATATATATATTTTAAACATAATGTTTTTATGGTAAAAAATTTTATTATAAAAAATTGACTCTACCACCTAGATCCAAGGAAGCCTCTTCCTATAAAGAATGAATTCGATTTAAATAAACATGTAAAAAAAATCAGTCACCTATTGAAGTAAAAACCAAGGAATAGAGGAATATTTTCATGTTTAAAAAAATGAGGCACACGATATATATATAGTGAATAAGAGAGACACATATCCATGAAACTAGCAAATTTAGTCCAATCTACCCAAATTAAAAACAATAAACCTAAATATTATATAGATTCCCCTTTTTTAATATCTATCACCGCAAACCTTCTAGATATGAATAAGGACAAAATGACTAATTGGGATGTGACACAATTCTATTCAATTTTTCTGAATCATACAAAACAAAATCTACAACCACCGAAAGGATAAAGTTGAATGTGAGAATAAATACCATCATGACACCACCAAATAGTCTATGAAAGTACAAATATCAAGAGTGAATTGGTAATATCTTTAAATAATTAAATTTAAAAATAAATTTCAAGAAACAAATATTGTAAAACAACCCTTCTAGAGTCTATAATTGAATACCATATTCCTCTAATTCTGGAATATGTAAATAATGTAGGAAAAAACAATCATATCACAATTAGATAAAATTTAGTATAATAATCATGAAATATACCATCATGTTATAAAAAATACAAAAAAAAGGAAAGGAACACATTTTTGGCACTAATTTATGGATATATGTTCTAAACATGATGTAAAATCCCCAATACAATCCTGAGGTGGATGAAACCAATATAAATCTATGTAGAATTACAGACACTAAAGTGACAAAACGACTTTTTTAATTAGGCACACAGAGAGTGAAAATTCTATTCCTCGCACACATAAGGTTACCCAATGTTCTATGTTGTTCAAATTTTATTTCGTAACCAAAATAACCATTTAAATTTTTTAATTGAATACATTGGGTGTGAATTTTTTTAATGAAAATCCCATTAAAACAAGTATATTTTACAAAAATTACATTCTATAGTAAAATAAATCAATTTTAATGAACAACCCAAATGTATTATAAATAATAATGGAAATTCTATAATTATAACAACTTGTGTAAATACACCTACCTCAGGAAAAGAGGAAACCAAATTACCTATAATAATGGATAATGGAATCAATAATTTCGGATTCCAAAAGGCAATTAATATTGGAAAATTGAATATAATCTACATAAAACCCAAACCGACCAAAACTGCATCCATAAAATCATCCATATCTATTTCTACAAAAAATTGTAGAGATTTAAAAAAATACTATTTTCTAGGTAAAAGAGACACAACCATTAGGGGGGATTAATCATGGAAACAAATGATCTGGAGGAGGAAGAACCATGCGAAACACAACAAGAGAATACTACAGAATGATTGGTATAACTACACATTGAAAATGAGAGAGATCAGATGTAATGAGAGATATTGCATACATGGATTAAGATATTAAAGGCCTAAAACACATCCAGCATTTATGAAAACACTAGATATGATATTATTCAAAAAATTAAACACACAGGTTTCAATTTATATACATACATGATTATAAAACATAAAATAAGATCTTATGCTAAAAAGGTAATTTATCGAATTCCAAGGGATTTTATGAGTTACAATATTATTGTCTCATAAACCAGTTCATGGATTATCTCATTTTCTAAACATAGATTATAAAATCCACATTTACAATGTAAAATTATTCTACATATAGTACGAAATATAAACCCCAACAAAAAGTCACATGAACATTCCAACCCCCTACGAGACATTTTTATCATTTATACATAGGATCAAATAATGAGATATACATAAATCCCCTTTCATTAGGTCATTTCAACCAAAAATTGATATATATAATTTATGATTTGGTAATAAAAACAAATAATAATTGGATCCAAATCAATATAAAATTATACCTAAATGAAGGTAATAGGGAATTATAATATCCCCCAAGAAACTGTATATGTCACTTGAAAATTTTCAAGATCCTTGACTTTTATAACGCAAAATGCCACTTCTTTTCCCATCAATAAATCATGTTACCACATCTCATGGATACCATTTCCACACTGAAACAACACAAACACTTAAGGAACAATTTTCCCACACATTAAATTCTCCCAGTGATTCTATATTTCAAAAGGTTTCTCAACAATAGTGGTTTCAGGTTCAAGATCTACATCCTCCCATTATTTAACATGGGAAGAATCTTAATGATACATTCTCAGTAGAGAAACATGAAACATGTTAGGGATCAATGTAACTTGGTACATTAATACAACTAATATGACACCCGTCTAAGTCATCCAATGACCTCAAATTATCACTAAAACATTTGTTCCATCTTATCATTCGTAACCAATCGATGGTGTCTAGGGAGTGGTGAAACTATAAGAAAAGTCCATTCACTGAACACAAATTCTAGCAGTCAATGAATATGGTACACATAAGTATTATGATAACACTATTCCATTATAAATCTATTCGGGATCAACACCACCTTCTATATAATTTCATGAACTACATTCAGAAAAACCAAAGTAGACTCTCTAAAATCATCTCAACATAGGTGATATCTCAATGGCCACCCATGAAAAACCTCAATGGTTTCTATTATGATCATGAAAATATATGTACTTCTATATTAAAACTAATCTAATGGAAAATCAATTTCCAAGATCCCCCTAAATCTAGAATAGAATCCTGAATCATATCCTCAATAACCTGGATAGCCATATTTTTGTTCATCCTAATATGGAATACATGTTACGATCAATTTCACATGGACACCATTTTCTACATAAAAATACATGAAAAATAATTATTTGAAATTTGATTACCTATCAAAAAAAACTACAGGGGGAACCCCATAATTTCTCAAAAATTTAACAAACAATAATGTCTTTAAGCTATTCCAATTTCATAATATTCTTAATAGATTGGGAATGAATAGATTTTATGACTAGATCAATGATAAAAAAAATCTCATTCATTCCACTATGATAATTTATTAATCTAAAGATGAATACCTTGGAAATATCATTACATTTGAATGTTGTAATGGGTCATAGATTAAATAAAACATTAGGTCTCTAGTTCTTCACATAAATTATATTAAAATTAAGAGACTGTTTTATAAAATCTGCAATCTGTCAACTTATCCCAATCCACAAATTCTGAAATTTAGATTCCTGATAACTCTTGGTATTACCTTGGGTAATAGTTAAAAAATAAATGTTCCCACTATCCATGAAACCATACCGCATAAAAAAGTTACAATAATCCTTCTTCTAAAAACAAAATCTCCACAACAAGACAGATACCACTCCCTCATGTTCGCCCCACCATTAGGTTTTCCACTAAATAATTTTCCCTCCATCATATATGCATGTTCAACCAGAACCCACTCATCAAATGATGATTCATCCTTAATAAAATCCCAAAATACCTACATATCATTTTTTCCATTTTCAATATCATCTTAGAAAAAGACACTTCAATGACTGGTCTTTTACTGATTACTTCCCTTATTTAGTTAGTATTTTCTATTCAGTACATCAGAGAACACATTATATTTCACATAAGTATAATAAATATCTAAGTATAATATATAGTGACACTTCACCCAGTGTCTATATTGAATGTTCATATACCTAGGAGTGAATATATACCTCCACCTCTTAGGATTATAAAATAATGTAAACCACTCCCAAAAGAGGTACTGATATAATGTTTTGAGTACATTCATAACCACAACCAACTCAATATTGTGAACATGGAAATGTTTCTCAAGTTGGTATAATTGTAGACAGTCATATGCTAACACCAATATCCCCTACATTAATACGCAACCCAAATCACTACCATAAGCATTGTTGAAGACATCACAACACAAACCATGATTCATAAGAATAAGAATGTAGTTGATGTCAATATCACCTTCATTTCCATAATATATATATAGACTTTCTCCTTCCACTAAAACATTACTCCCTTATATTTTAAATCCTTCATCGTAGATCCATTATTCGAGAAGTTCCATATAAATTACCTATAATAACAACCATCCACAAGAATCATCATATCTCAAAAACATTTCATGGTTTTTTCTAATAAATGACAACATTTAACTTATCAGGATTCACTGAGACACCCAGATTATATTTAATAAGCCCTATAAACAGTACTTCATTAAACTAGATCACACATTTTTAATGTTCCCCCAATAGAGGATGTTCCCTCATGTTTACATGAATGATATCTAAAGGGTATGTGTGATCATCCTCTGACTTAATGTAAAACATCATATCATCAATGAATAAAACAAATGAGTCAATGATCTAATGAGAAATTTTTGTTCATCAATTCTACAATCATTTTTAGGGTTTTATTAAGAATTAATGGAATAACAAATTTATTGAAATTACCAAACCATCTCATAAAAACTATTTTACTTATATCAAATTCTATGAATGCCAAATGGTCTTACCCTAACCATATTTTATTCATTGAAATCAACTGAGACCATCTAAGATGATCAAATATATCATCAATACTAGGAAAGGTATATATTTTCATGAAGGTCACCTTATTTAACTATTGAAAACAAATACAATGAATGATTCACCCATATACATTCTTATAAATGAGGATAAGTGAATACCATTGCGACATAGTTGGTCTAAAAAATTCATTATCCTTGAGATCCACCAGATGGATCTTAAATTATACCTACACTGCAAGATGCATGAAATAATATGAAAAGAAAATATCAATAAAACTTGGTAGTACATCAATGCTAATATCAACCTCTATCTATACTATTAAACATGAAATTTCTCATTGAAGGACCTCAGTTCAGACAGACAACATCATAGGAAGTAGACTTCTAAAACAAGGATCATCAACATCTTTTATAATTTTCTCCAACTAACAAATGATCACTCTGGACAAATAAAAAATAGGACCCACTCTCCATGAAATGGAATCCATCTCACCCTAAATGAAATGAGTAATTTCATCTAGAGACAAAAACTAAACATGGTGTAAATTTTTTTAAAGGGTAGAGGATACATCTATTTTATAAAAAACAAGTAAAGGAAATGTCCAAGAGAGTACAGGAATCAAATGAACAATGTCCAAAAACCAACAGTTACCTGCCTACATGTTTCATCAATTTTTTACTTAGTCTTCATTCCACATCCTGAAGAACAAGCCATCCCGCAATACCTTGACTGTGCCCCTACCTCTTGCTCTCCCTCAATTTGAGGTTAGAGATTGAAGTCTTTCCATTAATGTTTCAGCATCAGGGCTATCATCATATTTGTCTTCTTTAATTTTCTCAGGAGATACTCCATGTGCCACTATATTCATATCCTCTATATCTTCAATTTCTTTAGATGTATAAATACCCTTTTTCTGCATTAAAGCATCGGAATTTCTAGGATTGGGACCCATGACATATCTAGTACATTCCAATAATCATGTCAAATATATCATTATCATGATTTAAGAAGTCTCACTTATCCTCATAGTCTACTATAATCACTTGATATGTGGAACAAACGAATCCTTTTTTAGGCCTCTTTCCCCATGCTATAGAATCATCCAACATGAACAACATGAGCTCCTAATGTGAGGCCATATTTTCAAAAAACGTTTATGGTAAAAAATAACATGTATAACCAATATTAAAAACCTCTCACCATAGAATATGAAATAAGAATCATACAACATACAGGAGTTATCCCCACATCGGATTTCTCGGATACATACTGCTCAACAAAAAGATATCTGATCTTACTTCCTCCTTGAGATTTATTATCCACATCAATGTCCACATATGTCACAAGATAATACCCACCAACCTTGGAAGAATCAATTAAAACCTGAAAAACATTAGTGAGTGTTGATCCAGTAACACATAATTGTGGCATCCATTGATTAAAATACCTCACATGGACACATTTCCCAAAAATGACAACATTTCATCAGAGCCTCTATAAAATTATGCATGGTATGACCATGTATTTCATGAAAATATAAAACAACCTTCTATTTTCATGAAAATATTCAGAAGATAGTCTTACATAAAACATCTCACCATTGTGCTTCCATTTAGGTCCAAGAGAAACACCTTGGACAATGTCACAATCAACAAAAGCTCCATGGAAACCTGTTTTGAATCTATATCCACCTCTTTCAAGGATACAATACCAACAGCCTCCAAAAGACAATGAGATGCATGAGACTAATAATTGACTAAATATCATCCCTGAACCACAAATAAATCCACCAATACATTGGGTATTCATTACTGACTTTCTCTAATTCATGGTGCATTGGATCAGTAAAATGGGTCGTATTATTTATAACAGTATTATATCTTTACTCTATGGTCAAAAACTCTCTGGTATTTCCCCTCATAATATATCAAGATAAAACAAAAGGCTGCAAATTTTCTTATAAGATAAGCAGGTGATATCATCATGAAACATAATGTTTACAATAGAGTTTAAACATTCCCACAATGTTCCTACAACCATATCTATTGAAAACCATCCATATCTTCCATTTGTGTATTTAGAGATAAAAAATTTCTCCCAATACTATAAATAAATTATGCATATTTCTTGGGTCCTTTGTCACAATGGATAATATGTGGATGTTTCATAGTAAATTATAGACATGGATTTGTTGTGAATATTGGGTTTCTTACACAATCTTGATTGAGAGTCTAAATAATGAAGATTACAACTTCTCCATTAGAATCATCCACTAGAGGATTGGACCAAAAAAACATCATCATAGATACCTCACTTGGATTTTCAATTTCTCTTTAGGAAGTAATTTTCCAATATTTACATGGAAAAAATCAATCATTCCTGAATATATTCTAAAATCATAGGACCAATATAAGAAATCTATACGAATCCTTAAAAATAATTGAAATTTAAATAAATTTTTCATTCTTCAAAACAAGACTATAAAAAACAGGGAATATCTCTATTTAAATAAACCCTATATCCAGTTCATTTTGACAACCTCATCCACCATGTATCAATATTAGAAAAAATACTTAACCTCCAATGGTAACTCATATTTATATTAAAAAGTGAACTATCCAAAACCATTTTCCAAAAACACTACCCATTTTATGATGGTCCTGACTCTAAATTACCAAAACATAAAACCACACCAATAAATTGTCAACAACCCTTCAAGATGGGTATTTATTATAATAGAAATTTGTAATGAAATAGTCCTATTCAACTAGATAAGTCACCCAAAAACAGTCTGTGACATGGTGATATACATACCATTTAAAACAATACATGAATCATGTGTAGAAAAACCAGTTAAAAATTCATTTTAAAAATTGAATGAATGATAAATATCCATGATACTATTAAATCATACCAAACTGGGAAAACTAGAATATCAATGCATTGAAAGTGTAACCATTCCCATACGTGACCATCTGTCACTCCTAAAACTTACATATATGAAGTAAACAAACAATAGACACTATAACGAGAATCAATGCCCTGATATTAAACCAAACATGGAATAAAATGAATTTATAATAACTCAAATTCAAAATTTGGATATGAGAATAAATCCCAGTATGATACCATAATGAATCTATATAGGTAGTAATATTGAGAATGTATTAATTAATGCATTGAAATGAATCCATATTTTAATGATTTCTTTTAACAAAATTAAAAAATACGTGGTTTTATATAATAGTATACCAGATTCACTAATTCCATGAATATGTTAAAAACCATGTAAGAAACATTTATTACACCATAATATTGGAATGCCTTTAATAACAATGAAATATACCATCATGTGATAAACATTCCAAAAATGAAAACCATACTATTTGGGCACTCACCTGTGGGTTTATGTGGTAGACATTGAATAAGAGTTTAAATCCGTACTTAAGGTTGAAACAACCAGTATAAATTCTAATGTTTTTATACATAATAATGTTACATAAAACCTCTTGGGTCCTTATACACTAAAAGTTACAAGTCTCTTCCTAAATAACCCAATGTTATTTAACGTGCTATGATTTGTCAAATCCATTTTAAAAACAAAACCATGCATCAATTAATTTAATAAAATACATTGTTTGTGAAAATCATTTTTAGTAAAAGTCCCATTAAAATTTAAGTATGAATTTTAGAAATAACATTCCCATGTCAGACTAATTAATTTTAATTAAAAAAATAGTGGAATTGAAATGAACATATTGAGATTCATTAATTAGGACCACATTTGAAGATACACCACCCTCAACAATTGATGAAACCTAATTTTCATTAACATCATATGTTGGAATCATGAATATCAATATCTAATTAAAAATTCATTATGCAATGATACAAACAATCAATATAAACCCCAAACTAATCATAAACCTATCAATAAACACATCCAACTCATCAACTGATAAAGAAAAAGAAGTGTAGAAATAGGATGTATCTTTTCTAGGTAGAATTAGCAAAGCCTTCATGGGGATCAAACACTAAACAAAATTATCTGAGGGAATACGTGTCACTCCAAATGGGTTAGTAGAAGACTAGGGATCAATGGGTAATCCACCATTCCATAAATGATAGAGATTAGCAATTTTTCATGATATAACATTCTAGGATAAAGGGATTTACAGTGTAAAATATTTCCATATCCCTTTATAATAATATAATACATGTATGTTATAAATATTTTTTCACGGGTTTAAATATATCTGAAATGATGATCTTACAACATAAAATAAAATACATCAAGATAACGACAATATATAGAATTAAAAATAATTTTATTTTTGAATGACACTTCTTTCCTAAACAGATTCACAACTTATTCCCCATTCTAGAGATACACAAAATTACATTCATTTATATCATAAATATCCCATGTAGGTAGTTCTAAAAACCGACTCCTTCTTAAAAGTCACGGGAACAGCTCAAATCTCATCTAAGGCCTTTTTTCCATTTATTCATGGACTCCAATAAATAAATAAACACTCATTCAAATTATTTAGGGAATTATTCCCATCAAATTCACTCAATCCATGAAAATATTTCAATGCACCCAAATATGACAAGGAACAAAAACAAGATCCAACTCATACATGAAATAAGGAAACGGGATGTTACATTTCTGAGGTCATCCTATGTGTTCCATTAAAGCATTACATCTGTACAAGTCTATACTCCACTCAGCTATTCCAGTTGCACCCCCATAACTACCACACATCCCCAAATATATGCACTAACTCCATGTCTTACTACCTATTCATCGCATAAGAAATAAAATTCGATTCCTATTTAAAAGGGGTTAGTAATGATTGGGGGTCACAGATTGAACATAAAAAACATTATATATATATATATGGACACATATACCCACATAATATATATATATATATTTAAATAAATATATGATAATAGAGTTAATTATATTCAAATATAATTAATGATATATACATATATATACTTATTAGTATATATATAAATACTCAATATATATATATATATCCCTATATATAAACACAGACAAATTTACATAAATATATAGAAATACACATACAAGCATAAATGGACACATAGATAAAAAAATACATAAATGAATATAATATAAATAAATAAATAGATAAAAAAACCTATATATATATTAATTAATTTACAGACACACACACTCACACTTCATAACCTCGAACATCGCACTATAAATAATTCCCATACTCACTTAGGCCAAATCCTTAATTCTATCCAAATTCAATCCTTTTTATTTCAATGATAATAGTATCATGCACTGTAATGGCCCGGACCTCTCCAACCCTTTCCTTTGTCAAAATGATGGTCACGAAGTGTTCTGGAGGGTAAAATGGACTTTTCTCACACTTTCCAGAATTTTGAAACTACACGCCGTGTAGTGTGAGTACATGTCGTGTAGTGCGAGTACATGTCATGTACCCCCTTGATGGGTATACCCTGTGTTCAAGGTTGTGTCTTGGGCATGTGAAATAAATGGGTACACGTCGTGTGTCCAGTACTACACGCCGTGTAGTCCTTCCCCGCGTAGGCTTTACCAGTCAACGACCGTTTGCCGTGTTGGAGCCGTGTCCTTGTCGTGTGCAATAAATGGTTACACGCCATGTGTCCAGTACTGCACATCATGTAGTCCTTCCCCACGTATGCATTACCAGTCAATGGTCATGTTCTGTGTCGGAGCCGTGTCCTTTCCATGTGCAATTAATGGGTACACGTCGTGTGTCCAGTACTAAACACCGTGTAGTCCCTCCCCGCGTATGCGTTACCCTCCAACCATGTGTTGACTAGTCAATGGCCGCAGAGCCATGTTGGAAGTCGCGTGGAGACCATGTGAAATAACCGAGTACAACGAGTGTACCATAAAGTACACACCGTGTAATTTTTCTTTTCTCGTCTATAAAAGGAGGGGTCCCCTCCTCCTTTTTAACTCACAACTCTCCTCCCCATTCCTCTGAGCAGAGTTCTCCCAAGAGGCTCGAAGGCTCTTTTTTCCACAGCTTCTTCATCCAAGCTCCGATTTACGATCCGTCAGCGGACACAGGATCATAAGGACGAGGAAAAACATCCGAGCATGAATCTGTTGCCTTTCCTTCGGCCTTTCCTTCCCGACATCCACCCGAGGAGGTTTTTTCGGGACCCGATAGAAGTGAAGGACACCGTCGGATGTCTTCTAAGGTTGATCCGGGGAAGCATTGCGATTGGAACCTGTTGAGGTAGGAATCTTACCTTCGCCTCTCTAATTTGTGCATCATTCGGGGTGGGTATCCTCTTGTTTTCATGATAAATATTTGAACCATTAAATAAAGATAATAACTGGTTAACGAACGGGGATGAGGAAGTTGTTATGTTTATCCTTGTTTCTCCTATTGATATGTTTTGAATTGAATAGGCTTATTCCTGCTGAAAATCGCGGTCGTTGGGGGCCTTTTCTTGTGCAATTAAATGTTTCCCTATCTTTATAAACCGGTTTGTGGATGGAATATTTGTGGAATGTGGAAATTGGTTAATCACATAAAGTTGTCCATTTAAAATCTGGAACCCTTGTGTGATCACCCCAGTTAAACAAAATGGGATAATGAATATGTTGTTTTTGGCTTGGTTACTGGTGTGTGAAAGGGAGGGGTGAATCCTTGGTTGATACGAATAGAACAGGCAGCAGGGCTGCCGTAAATGATGTTAAAGGGGCGATGATGTGGCACGAACATTGTTTTGTGGGTTTTTCTGGATCGGGTGGGCAGCGGGGCTGTGATAAATGGTATTAAAGGGATAATGATGTACGATGTAGTTGTGGTTACAGAAGTTGGCAGCGGGGCTATCGGGATGGGATTGAATGTTAAAGGACTATGGGTTGCGAATAATAAATAAAAAGTGGAAGAGTTAATGAATGGTGGGTCATGGTAATGGAACATGATTAATACTCAATGGGTTGACTGGTTGATAAGAAGGACTTGGTTGTGTTGCTTGTGTTTTCCTGACTTGATTTGTGGATGGCAGGGATATGTTTTACGAACGATCGATGTGGTTGGTTGTGGATAGTTACCTAGTCGTTAAAGAACTAAATAAACTAATTATGCTGAAACATAAAAACCTAAATGGGGTTGGGGTTATTTGTTGTATGTATGCTTCTTAGAAGAAGTTTTGAGGCACGTGCTCATTTTCTCTGTTTATAATCCATAGTTTGGGCTGTGTGTTTGGTATACATATATATATCTTTATCTTTTGTGTTTTGTCGCACCCCATCCATGTTGAGAACTTAGTGCCGAACACTCCCATTTCTTGTGAGAGGGTTTCATTCCTTAGTTACTAGCTCCTTCATGCTCCATCTTCACTAGGCTGTGATGGCTTGAGGTGACCTTACACCTAAGACTCATCGAGTAGGTTTCGATGGGGGTGGTTTTAGCCCAAGAATCTTCAGGCGGGTTTTACTGTTTCCCAAGAATCTTCGGGATGAGGCCCAGGTGTGTGCGGGAGGGATACGTGGTTGTGAGGCCCAAGTGTGTGCGGGCGGGATACGTGGTTGTGAGGCCCAGGTGTGTGCAGGAGGGATACCTGGTTGTGAGGCCAAGGTGTGTGCGGGCGGGATACGTGGTTGTGAGGCCCAGGTGTGTGCGGGTAGGATACGTGATTATAGGCCCCAGGTGTGTGCCGGCGGGATACTTGGTTGTGAGTCCCAGGTGCGTGTAGGCAGGATGTTTGGTTTGTGAGGCCTAGGTGTGTGGGGGCGGGGAGAGTGTGGAAGCGTCAGGACATTCACCATTATGAAGAGAATCTTACTACTGGGAAATGGTGTTGGGTACCCAATAATCTTGTTTCTTGTATACTACTATCTGTTGTGATTGTGTTTTTGGTGAGTGTGGATGGTGAGGTTGGGTGGATAGAATTCCTTGCTAGGTTTCTTCTATTGTTCCCATGGGACATTAGGATGTATCCCCACTTGTGCACGAGAGATTTTGGTTTCCCTACTGAGTATACTTGTATGCTCAACCTACGTTTACTTTCAGGTTTCCAGGAGGCCTACGTGGGCCGTACGGGACCCTACTAGTCAGACAGTTGGAGTTATTGATGTTGTTGTACACTTGTTTCTATTGCTATTGTACTATGAGATTTCTTGTAATTGGACCTTGTTATAAAAAAATTTAAACATGCATGTGGGATTGGTTTGGGTTTATTCCTATACACTTGTTCATTTCCTTTTTGGTGGTTGACTTGTCCTATTTCCTGATCTTAAAATAATTAAAGGGTAATGCATCCAGTATTTGTGAAAACTCATACCCTTGGTGATAGTCGCAAAATCGGGGCCTACTGGAGGCTGGACTCAGGGGTCATTATCCCCATTTCACCATTGCCAGCTCAGGAGGGGAATCATTGGTGGGAGGGGGTCATGACAGAATGGTATCAGAGGTGATGGTTGAGAGATAAGATGGAGTCTAGAGTTAGGCATAGTGAGGATTGCATGGGATGGTAGGGCAACAGTTTTAGTTAATCTTGGTGCGTGACATATGCCATGGAAGACCGGAAAGGACACGGGATTTTAGGGCCCCGTGATCTGATACAAGGACTCTGAGCCTACCGAACGACCAAGTGAGACTACATTGATTTCAGGGTAGAGACCCTAGGGAAGGTACATGCTTCATCATTATTTTGTTTTACTTGATTTGGGTATTCTGGGAATGAAATTGAAATAAAGGATAAAATAAAACCTTGAGAAATTTCCTTACTACTTGGGCTTAGACGATCTTTGTTTACCGTATAGTTATGGCACCTGGATGTCATCCCTGGGTGGCTCAGACGGTCGAGGCCCGATAGATTCAAGCGGTCGATCAGTTGAGGATTGACCGAGAGGAGGAAGATAGCCAGTGTCAGAAGACTGTCCGTTCATTTCAGCGACAGACCCTCAAGAAGTATGAGGTTAGTACATCAGATATGGAGACGGAGGAGTGGCTTGAGGATCTAGGGATCACTTTCACCTTGATCTGTGCTCCGAGGGAGTACTGGGTTCCCCTAGTAGTTGTTCAGCTGAAAGGCGTGGCACGACAGTGGTGGACGCTCTACCTCAGAGAGAGGATAGAGGCAGAGGTTCCATGTGCTAGCTTTGAGAAGGAATTCCGAGAGGAATTCCTTTCATCCATGATCAAGGTGGAGAAGCGTCCGGAGTTACTCTCCCTTCAGTAGGGAAGTATGTCATTATGATAGATGGGGATCAAGTTCAAGGATCTCTTGCGCTTTTCTCTAGATCTATTTCTGGATGAGGAGTCTCGGGCGAGATGTTTAGAGGTGGCGCTTCGTCCTTCGCTCCAGTATGCTGTCACCCCCTTCACCCTTCTGACATACATGGCCGTACAGAAGAAGGCAGAGGTTGTAGAGAGGATGCACACATAGGGAGGTGCACCATGTGAGGGGATCCAGCCAGGTTCACAGAAGGGGAAGGCAGTCAGCAGCAGGTCTCATGTGATGGGACCTTCCTGGTTCAGGCCACTGGGGAGCAGGACCCAACAGTTCTAGTTCAGATCTTCAGGTCATCATCTCTTTTTCACGATAACAGGACCGAGGTGTTTTCCTTGTGGAGGATTCGGGCACATTTAGAGTCGGTGCCTGACCCGAGATCAGTACGGTAGAGGTGGGAAGGTTCAGCGCCCACCTCAGCAGCACCAGTTGTCGGTGAGGCCCTTCAAGCAGCTGCAGGACCATGCTCCTCTGAGTATAGACTTTGCGGGAGGAGGATGACCTCAGGATGCTCCTCAGGGACCTCGACCTGGCCATGGTTGGTGAGGTGGACGACATCAGAGAGGCAGAGGAGCTGGGCATGGACAGTTGCACGCATTAGAGTTGACAGCTCCGGCAGGACTAGAGGTGGTGTGAGGTACGATTTGTTTGTTCAGCACTCTTGTTTATGCATTGTTCTATTCGGGCCCTTCGCACTCATTTGTTTCACCTGGTCTGGCCCATACTTTGGGAATAGACGTAGAGATACATTCCATACCACTAGTGCTGAGTACACCAGTTGGAGGCCAGACCAGCGTATCTTGTGTTTTCCGGAGATGTGGGCTAATATTGGGACCACATAAATCTAGTGGGGACCTTCTTCTATTACAGATGTAGCCATACGTTGTAATACTAGGCATCAACTTATTGATTTCTGTTAGTGTCGTTATCGACTGCTTCTGGAGAAGAGTCGTGTTCTCCGACGTGGATGGGAAGCGCGTATCTTTTGTTGGCGAGAGGAGCTATCAGTTAGGAAGCCGACATGTGAAGCTTGTCCTATCCTTATTAGGTGGGTTATCTGTGGATCCAGCTGATACGGAGATGATCGATGTCTCGGAGGTTGTTGGGGGAGTTCCTCGATGTTTTTATTGAGGAGGTTGTGACTCTACCCCCACCCCACCACCCCCCCAACGTGACGTTGAGTTCGAGATAGACTTATAGCCTGGTGCCTGTCCGATTTCACTGGCCCCTTATCAGATGGCACCTTCGGAGTTGCGAGAGTTGGGGATTCAGATTGATGATCTGATGGAGAAGGGTTTTGTTTGACCCAACGTATCGCCATGGGGTGCTCCAGTTTTGTTCATGAAGAAAGAAGATGGTGGTCTCAGGCTATGCATAGACTACCCAAGGTTGAACCAGATAATGGTCAACAACTGTTACCCCCTTCCAAGGATAGATGATCTGTTCGACCAACTGAGGGGAGCATGTTGGTTTTATAAGTTTGATATATGATCTGGATATCATCAACTGAGGGTAAAGGATAGTGACATCTCGAAGACGGCTTTTAGGTGCAGGTATGGGCACTTCGAGTTTGTAGTGATGACGTTTAGAGTTACAAATCCACTGGCTATGTTCATGGGACTAATGAACATTGTCTTTCGAGAGTTTCTGGACGGGTTTGTCATTGATTTTATCAATGACATCCTGATATACTCAATATCAGAGTAGGAGCACGTTGAGCATATCAGGACAATCTTAGAATTCCTTCGACACCACCGGATTTACGGGAAATTGTCGAAGTGTAACTTATTGATGCAAGACTTACACTTCCTTGGGCACGTGGTGTCTCAACATGGAGTGTCAATGGACCCGTCGAAGGTGGAGGCAGTTGTTTCTTGGGCATCACCCAAGAGCATGGTAGAAGTTTGTAGTTTCCCTGGGTTAGCAGGTTACTATTGGAGGTTCGTTTTGGACTTTTCTAGAGTTGCTGCTCCATTGACAGCTTTGACTAGGAAGAACCAGGTCTTCTTATGGAGAGAGCAGTGCCATAAATATTTTGACTACCTGAAGGAGAATTTGGTCAGTGCTCCCGTACTCAGGTTTCCCGAGGAAGGGTTGTTATATGAAGTGTTTTGTGATGCTTCTGGCCTTGGTCTGGGGTGCCTACTGATTCAGAAGAAGGGCGTGATCTGTTATGTGTCTACGCAGTTACTCCCTCACGAGTGTAACTATGCCACTCATGACCTAGAGCTTGAGGCAGTAGTGTTTTCACAGAAGTCGTGGCGACATTACCTCTTTGGGGAGCGCTTTGTGGTCTTCTCAGATCACAAGATCATGCGTTATATCTTCTCGTAACATGACCTGAACATAGTGTAGTGGAGATGGGTTGAGTTTCTCCAAAACTATAACATTGAGATCTCTTACACATAAGGTAAGGGAAACATTGTGGTTGATGCCCTGAGCAGGAAGTCGCATATGGAAGTGTTTCAGGAATCCACTAATGCTTGGAAAGCGATGGGACATTTGGCTTCCTCGCACTTGGATGTCAGGGTAGAAGGTGTTAGAGGCTGTTTGTTTCAGATGACGGTGCATTCTTCCTTGTTGCAGCAGGTGGAAGAGTCTCAGTGGGGGGACTCTGAGGGGGAAGTGTTGTGGGATCGTGTCGATCAGGGTAATTCTCCCGAAGGATGGTCAGAAGACAGCCGTCATCAGATGATTTTCCATGGAAGGTTGTTTGTTCCGGAGGCAATGCGTGAGGGAGTTCTCCATGAGTTCCATAGCTCAGACTTGGAGTTACATCCAAGAGTTTCAAAAATGTACCGAGGCCTGAGGGAACAGTTTTCGTTGCCCATGGTGAAACGGGCAGTGGCAGAGTTTGTGGCTAAATGCCTAGTGTGTCAGCAAGTGAATGTTGAACACCGTGTTCCCAGTGGGTTGTTTCATCCTTTAGATGTCCCCAAGTGGAAGTGGGATGAAATCTCAATGGACTTCATCACAGGAATACCCAGAGCTCAGGGTGGTTATGATGCTATCAGGGTAGTGGTGGATCGACAGATGAAATCTGTTTACTTCCTATCAATTAAGGAGTCAGGCCCGATGGGTACCTTAGCACAAAGGTACATAGATGAGGTTGTGCAGTTTCATGGAGTCCTGAAGACTATTGTCTCAGATCTGGATACTCGGTTTACCTCATGAGTCTGGAGGGGTTACAACATGATTTTGGCACCTAGCTATGCCTTAGCACTGCTTTCCACCCTCAGATTGATGGGCAGACAGAGCGGACTATCCAGACGTTGGAGGACATGCTCCGAGTAGGCATTCTGGATTCTAGAGGATCATGGGTATGAAACATTCCTTTAGTAGAGTTCTCCCACAACAACAGCTTCCACTCTACTATTGTCATGGAACCATTGGAGGATTTGTATGGACGACCATGTCATTCACCCATTTGTTGGGTAGAGGTTGGTGAGACAGGTGCTCTTGGGCCAGAGGTAGTACAGAGCACCACCGAGAAAGTCCAGCTTGTACGTGAGAGGATGAATGAGGCTCAGGACTGACATAAGTCTTATGATGATCGTCAGAGGAGGCCCTTGGATTTCAAGGTGGGAGATCATGTGTTCTTGAAGGTTTCCCCTTGACAGCGGAAGCGGAGGTTTGGGAAAGGGAGAGGGCTCTCACCTCAGTTCATCGAACCTTTTGAGGTGTTGAGGTGAGTCGGTGAGGTAGCATATCAGCTAGACCTACCACCTCATTTGGAGAAGGTTCATGACATCTTCCAAGTCTCCCAGCTTCGTTGGTACTTACACGACGACTCTCATGTTATCGACTGGGGAGAGGTAGATATGGGAGACGAGGAGACCTTCGAGGAATGACCAGTCAGAATCGAGGATCGTAAAGAGAAGGTGCTCCGTGGACGAACCATTCTGGTTGTTCGTGTGTTGTGGAGGCATGGAGGCCTCGAGGAGATCACTTGGGAGCGAGAGGCCCAGATGCACGCTCAGTACCTGGTGTTGATTTGACTTGTGTTTTCACTTGTTCTTCTAAGCTTTTGGTTGATGTTGTGCTCTGTAACTTTGATATATGGAATGCTTGGCATGTCGGTTGTGAGACCTTATGTTTCCTTGTTCTATGGAAGTGTGTTGCATGTCCAGATGTGTGGGGAAAGGGAAAAACCTATCTCTTAATTGAGAATCATTAATCAGGATGTGATTAAACCCGTGCGGGTGAGTTAGTGCCGCCTAAAGCAGATAATATCTCGACATATAAGAAGGAATTCTTCCCCAAACCACGTGTTCGGTCAATGTGTTGGTTGTACAGTGTTAGGGGCAGTGTAAGTTGGAAAATACTAATGTATGAAATTGGGAAGACCCAATTCTTAATCGAGACACATTAATGAGGATGCGAATAAACCCATGTAGGTGAGTCAGTGCTTCTTAAAGCGAATAATATCTCAACATAGGAGAAAGAATTCCTAACACATATGATTAGGGTTGTTGGTTGGGTTCCTGTTATAACGAAAACCCTAAGAGGTATCTTATTGGGATCCTCTTGGTTGGTTTCTGAATTCTAGGGGATGAGAATGTTTTAAAAGGTATCTGATGTATGGGCCCGGACCTCTCCGGCCCTTTACTTTGTCAAAAAGAAGATCACAAGTGTTCTGGAGGGTAAAATGGACATTCCACACACTTTCTAGAATTTTGAAACTACACGCCGCGTAGTGAGAGTACACGATGTGTACCCCCTTGCCGGGTATACCCCATGTTGAAGGTCATGTCATTTCCGTGTGTAATAAATGGGTACACTCCATGTGTCCAGTACTACACGCTGTGTAGTCCTTCCCCGCGTAAACGTTACCAGTCAATCACCGTGTTCCGTGTTGGAGTCGTGTCCTTACCGTGTGCAATAAATGGGTACACGCCATGTGTCCAGTACTACACGTCATGTAGTGCTTCCCCGTGCACGCATTACCAGTCGACGGGCAAGTGCCATTTTGGATCTGTGTCCTTTCCGTGTGAAATAAATGGGTACATGCAGTGTGTCTAGTACTACATACCGTGTAGTCCCTCCCCGCACATGCGTTACCCTCAAACCGTGTGTTGACCAGTCAACGGCTGCGGAGCCATGTTGGAAGCCGCGTGGAGACCATGTGAAATAACCGAGTACACGCTGTGTACCATAAAGTACACGCTGTGTACGTTTTATTTTATCTCTTATAAAAGGAGGGGTCCCCTTCTCCTTTTCAACTCACCCCTCTCCTCCCCTTTCCTCTGAGTAGAGTTCCCCCAAGACACACGATGGCTCTTTCTTCCATAACTTCTTTGTCTGAGTTTCGATTTACAATCTGTCAGTAGTCACGGGATCGTAACGATGAGGTGAAACATCCGATCTTGGATCCGTTGACTATACTTTGGACTTTACTTTCCTACTTCCACCCGAGGAGGTTTTTCTGGGACACGAAAGAAGTGACGGACGCCGACAGACGTCTTCTATGGTTGATCCGGGGGAGCGTTGCGATTGGAACCTGTTGAGGTAGAAATCTTACGTTTGTCTCACTAATTTGTGCATCATGCAGGGTGGGAATCCTCTTGTTTTCATGAGAAATAGTTGAACCATTAAAAAATTATAATAAATGGTTAAAGAACAAGGATGGGGAAGTTGTTATGTTTATCCTTGTTTATCCTATTGATATGTTGTGAATTGAATAGGCTTATGCCTAATGAAAATCATGGTTGTTGGGGGCCTTTTCTTGTGCAATTAATTGTTGTCCTATTATTCTAGACCATTTTGTGGATGGAAACTTTGTAGAATGTAGAAATTGGCCAATCACATAATGTTGGCTATTTAAAATCTAGAACCCT
Organism: Viscum album; assembly: GCA_963277665.1. Lineage (NCBI taxonomy): Eukaryota > Viridiplantae > Streptophyta > Magnoliopsida > Santalales > Viscaceae > Viscum > Viscum album. The sequence continues at coordinate 1,595,254,720 of OY728146.1, read as the reverse complement.
TGTGTGATCACCCCAGTTAAACAATATAGAATAATGAACATTGGGGTTTTGGCTTGGTTACTGTTGTGTTAAAGGGAGGGGTGAATCCTGGGTTGTTACGAATGGAACAGGTAGTAGGGCTGTAGTAAATGATGATAAAGGGGTGATGATGTGTAAAAAACCTTGTTTTCTGTGTTGTTGTGGATCAGGTGGGCAGCGGGGCTGCGATAAATGGTATTAAAGTGATAATGATGTAGGGTGAAGTTGTGGTTATGGTAGTTGGCAGCGGGGCTGCAGGGATGGGTTTGAATGTGAATGAACTATTGGTTGTGAACAATAAATAAAAATTGGAAGAGTTAGTGAATGGTGGGTCATGGTAATGGAACGAGATTAATAATCAATGGGTTGGTCGGTTGATAAGAAGGACTTGGTTGTGTTGCTTGTGTTATCTTAAGTTGATTTGTGGATTATAGGGATATGTTTTATGAACGATTGATGTTGTTGGTTGTGGATAGTTCCCCAATAGTTAAGGATCTAAATAAACAAATTCTGCTGAAACGTGAAGACCTAAATGGGGCTGGGGTTGTTTTTATTATTCATGCTTCGTAGTAGCAGTGCCGAGGCACGTGCTTAGTTTCTCTGTTTAGAAGCCATAGGTTGGGCTGTGTGTTTAGCATACATATATATTTCTGTATCTCTTTATGTTTTATCACACCCCACCTATGTTGAGAACTTACTGTCGAACACTCCCATTTCATGGGAGAGGGTTTTTTCCCTTAGTTACTAGCTCTTTCATGCTCCTTCGCCCCTAGGCTCTGATGGATTGAGGCGACCTTATGCCGAAGACTCTTCGGGTAGGTTTCTATTGGGTGGTTTTAGCCTAAGACTCTTCGGGAAGGTTCTACTGTTTCCTAATGATCTTCGGGATGAGGCCCATGTGTGTGTGGGTGGGATACGTGGTTCCAAGGCCTAGGTGTGTGTAGGCGGGATATGTGGTTGTGAGGCCCAGGTGTGTTCGGGTGGGATACGTGGTTGTACGGCCCAGGTGTGTGTGGGCGTGATACGTGATTGTGAGGCCCAGGTGTGTGCGGGTGGGATGTGTGGTTTGCGAGGCCCATGTGTTTGTAGGCGGGGAGAGTGTGGCAGCGTCAGGACGTTCGCCGTTATGAGGATCAGCAAACTACTGGGAAATGGTGTGGGGTACCCAATACTCTTGTTTCATATATAATACTACCTGCTGTGATTGTGTTTTTGGTGAGTGTGAATGGTGAGGTTTGGTGGATAGAATTCCTTTCTAGGATTCTTCTGTTGTTCTCACGAGACATTAGGATGTCTCCCCACCTCTACATGATAGCCTTAGGTTTCCCTGATATGTATACTTGTATCTTCACCCTACGTTTACTTTCAGGTTTCCTAGAGGACTACCAGGGCCATGTGGGACCCTACTAGTTGGAAAGTTGGAGTTGCTGCTGTTGCTGTACACTTGTTTAATTTTGTATTGTACTTTGAGCTTTCTTGTACTTTCACTTTGTTATAAAATTGTTTAAACATGCATGTGGGATTGGTTTGAGTTTATTCCTCTACACCTGTTCTTTTCCTTTTTGGTGGTTGACTCGCCCTATTTCCCGATCTTAAAAGAATTAAAGGGTAATGCCTCCCATATTTGTGAAAACTCATACCCATGGTGCTAGTCACCAACACGGGGCCTACTAGAGGCGAGACTCGTGGGTCATTATCTCCCTTTCACCATTTCTATATTGGGAGAGGAATCTTTGGGGGGAGGGGGTCGTGACATGCACTAATAAAGTTACGTTTACCCATGGTACACATAAAATTTTAAAAAACAAATCAGTAAGAAAGAAACGAACACTATTATATAAAAACTGTCATATCAATGGAATTAATAACATAGAGAAATCATTCACACCTAGTCACAAAAAAATTAATAAGAACATCATAAATTAAGTTTCAATACTATTAAAATTTGAAAAAATAGAAAATAATAACACAAAACATATATTTTGTGAAATTACATAAATATTTTGACCATGAAAAAAATTTATATTTGGTGTTTCAACAGTACCAAATTTCAGATATGTTATTGTACATTTTGAATTGATGGACTGCAAAACCCCAATAGACATTTTTTAAAAATGGTATTTTTATTTAAAGGTGTTTTTAATTTTAATATTAATTAGTACATTAATAAATTTTTTGTTTATAATTATTATCATTTTTTCAATAACATGATATTATATCAATTGGTAAGCATCAATTTGATTGGTCAGAGATCACAAATGGAAAACCGAATAAAACGTTATTGTCATTTGAACTTGTAGTATTATGTTAAACATATCCTAGAATGTTAGTTAAGGGATAATGTTTCTAATATTGTCATGATAAACACACACACACACACACATTTAGTCGTGATTCCGGGTCTTTTCATAGATGTATATGTACGGTTCTCTATTTATATGAATATATAAATATTAATTAATGAAAAATTATTAGTAAATAAATAATTAATACTAAATAATTTATTATTAATGTTTAATTTAGTTTTAGATATTAAATAATAATTTGGTTTAAGTAATTAATAAATTCTAATTAAAAAATAACAAATAGTTAAAATTTTACGTATTAATATCATATAATAATAAATAATAATTATAAATAATTAATACATATTCCTTAATAATTAATAATTACTAGTTACCATAATATATTTAGTATTAAATAATTATAAAATAGTTACTAATTGTTTAAAAGATAATAATTAATTACTATCAAATAATTTTAAATTTTAAAAAAATTATAACTAATATTTCTAAAAAATTACGGATGAATTGTTTTATTAATTATAACATTAAATAATAAAAAATTAATAATTGTAAATAATTAATAATAATTAGATAACTATTAAAAAGATTACTTTTGAGGAGGTTTCAACAAAATATTGATAAAATTAAATAGAGAAATAAGAAAAATAAAATGTTTTAAACTTCCTTGAAAAATCCATCATTAAATAGATATAGTTTTCTTGTTAAACAACAATGAATTGGTGAGGGTTTCTTAAATAAAATGACTACAATTGTAAAGAAAAACACATATAATTAGTTTTTTACTATTACTGATAAATGATCCTTTTTTATATATAGTTTTTATAGTTTATGATTTAACATGAGTGGGTTATTCAGGACTAATATGGTTTTTCTAATAATGGAAATAAATATGATGTTGACCAAAGTGGGAGGCCATTGTTCCTTTTAAATAGAGATTTCTTATCATTTAAAAATTTAAATTAGCACAGAAAATGAATATCTGGATTTTGAAGTAAGCATTCACAAAGACTGATTAGTCACTTTTGGGTGTTGGGGAATATCAATGAGAATTTTTTTTGTTTGAACACCATTAATGGAAAGAATGAATTTTTAATGTATTTTAAACATCTAAACACAAAAAATATTTTAATGGTCCCTCACATGTGATTGATAAAAATGTTAATTACATTGTGACAATATGACATTCATTGGGTATATGATAGAAATTATGTATCATAGATATAATTTCATATGTTGGAGATTTATTCCCTTTTCAAAAGTTAAATAAAATCATGGTTCAGTAGAGGAGAGAAATAAAGAATGGGAATCATATATACAAGATCCGTACCCTTAATTGTTTTATGTAGATTTTTAATGTGGATTTTAAATGAATTTTATTGGGGAAATTAAAGAAAATTATGAGATTAATAACCAATTTATGATTATTATTAAACATTTCATCAATTAAAATATTTTAATAGGTTTTTTATTATTGGTAAATGAAAATGTGATATTCCGGTCTTTTGGATATACATGAAGATACCTTGGTATGAATGACAATAATGATTAAAATCATAAATTTATTGGTGTCAAAATAAAATTAAAATGTCTTCATTCTATTGAAGTTTATATTTTTAACAATGCATGTTATTTTATTAATATTATATTGAGATTTTAATTTCTTTTCGATGTCAGATTTTAATGAGATTAAATTTTTTTGAATATATAATAACTTTTTTATATTTATTAATTAAGAATCAATGATTTATATTTGTATATATATTAACATCAAATTATAGAGGATATGAGTATTTGTATTCATTTATAAAGGGAATGGCATAAATTTTGATCACAATATTAATATAGAGTTATATTAATGCGACTTATGGTTTATAAATTCATTTATCTGAACGAAATTATTGTTGTGATGGACATTGATGCCATTTTAATTTAACTCCTCTTTTATAATATTTCCCTATTTTATAAAAATATTGAATATTTTTCAAATTAATTATTTCATAGTCAATTTATACTAGTAGAAAAATAACATTATGGGAGTGAATAAGGCTCATGAATATGGATTACTGATCATTATAACATCTCGACCTTGCTTACCATCAAACTGGTAGTCAGACCATTGGGTCACATGACCTCACATGTGCCTCCTCATATACCAGAGTCTGATAAATAGTAATGAGAGTCTAATATCAATATTTGGGAGACTATACCCTATTTTTTCTTTTATTTGAGTAATAAACGAGTAGAAATAAATAAATAATAGTGGATGTATATATATAACCATAAACAAAATCATTATCCCAAGATGAAATAAATCTAAATACAGCATCAAAATTAAACACTAGATATGCCATTCATAGTATGTGACAAGTATCAAATACCAACACCAATGTAAATACAGTGTCAACTACCATGCAGTTCCCAAACCACATCTAGTTTCCTCATCTATGATCCTACCCATGTTAGCCATCTATCACATGGGATTTTCCCTTAACCTATCAAGAGAACACAAATTCTATTCGCGTACCATATCAAGGAGGCCGAGTTGGGAATGACTACAAGTCAGTATGCCACCACCAACTGTGTAAAAAACAATTTCAGTCTATAATACTGTGTAAAATTTTATTAATAATATATTAAAATTAATATTGTAAACGGTTTATATTTATTCAACTATCATGTAATTAACGGCGTAACCCATCGGGTTCCTGGGGACAACAGATCCTCAATACATACTTTGGATTCATCTAGAGTTTATACTATCAGAATTGATATTATAATTCTTAATGTCCACATTACTAGTTATTATCACAATATTTATGGAATTTATTAAATTTATAAACATGGAAATTAATTTTACATTAGTAATGTTCACTATGGGATCTAACCTCAGGGGTCAATAGTGAGTAATAAAAAATGTATTATAGATGATTTTCATAAAAAATGGGAAATATCTCAAGGTCTTCTACCCTCAAAGTCACACACGGGATTTTCCCTTAAAGTTTCACATGGTCCTTAATCAAACAATAGGAAAATCTCCTGTAGTCTTCTTCCATTAAGCCTCTCACAATCCTTAAGTAATCTTTTTTAGATTCTTTATTGGTCTTCATCCTATAGGGCTAAAATGACCCTTATATAAACAATATTAGAAGCTCTCTTGGTCATCTCTATTTAATATCATTCCCTCACCCTGTTTATACCATGTGCTACTCTGTTGCATCATTATCACAACCAATTCCCATTTAACTAAATATACCATTAATTAATTCATAGTTAATTAATCACAAAAAATTAAAATTAACAAACTCAATGATTAATTAATCAGATCAGTTTCATGAATTAAATTCAACAACTAATTTATCATAACAATAAATTCAATTAATTAATCAATTAATTGGTTTCTTCAAACACATTAATTAATTAAATAATTAATTAACTACATCCCCTTCATTAATTATATCACCATTTAGTTAATCATAAAACTTCCATTAATTAATTAAATATTTATTTAACAATGTAAATTCCATTAATTAATTTACCAGTTAACTAGTCGATATCTACGAACTCAAAATCCCATAATTAATTCTGCAATTAATTATCTTGCTAATAATACCAATTCTTCACAATTAATTCCAAAATTAATTATATCAATTATCAAATCTAAATATCTCATAATTAATTCATCTATAAATTATCCAATTACTTAAATAAATATACCAACAATCCACAATAAATAATACACCAATTAATTAATCCAATTCGATCAATTGAACCATAATTACAATCCATTTAATTAAGTCCCCAATTAATTATTATAAGTCATTCAATTTCTTCAACACAGTAATATCCATTAGTTTATTTTCAAATTAATTAATCGGAATCATTAAATTACTCATACTTAGCATTCTCCATTAGTTAATTTACAAATTAATTAATCCAACTCATTGAATTTCATTTACAGAACAATCTCCATTAATTAATTTTCAAACATGTTAATCAAATTCATTTCCAATAATTAGTTGGAAAATTATTTATCACATCCAAAACCATGAATTAGTTTTCCATGTCACATCCCATTAATTAATTCTCAATTAATTAATCCATATATTTACGTAAACAATTAAATATTATCATAATTAAATTAAATAGTTCATCAATTAATTCATTAAAATACAATTATTTAATCTAAAAATACAAATAATCACATAAATACTACTAATTAATTCCTCAATTATATATTCCCTTTATTTAATTCAGTAATTATGTAATAACATATTACCACTAATTAATTGGTCGGTTAACTAATACATTAATTTTCTAATAATTAATTTAATAATTATAATGTCATAGAACTCTTATTAATAAAATACTCAATTAATTAATCCTAATAAATCAATTTAATATCCACAATCAAAACCTTAATTAATTGTTCCAACTTATATAATTAAAATTTCCCAATTAATTCATTAGTTAATCAAACTCACTCAACCAATTAAATATCTGTAGTAGATTCATCAATTAAAAGGTTTAACTCAACAAATTAAATATCCCCAATTAAATAAACAATTAATTGTTCTTACTCAATCACATTATTTAATTAAAATATTATATAAGTACAGTCTAAGAATTTATTAATCACAACAATATCCAATAATAAATTCTGAATTTAATTATTCCATTTCAACAACTTCAATATAACAAATATTATTTTTATAAATCACTATTCAAATCAATATTTCATAATCCCATTTTCCTCATTAATTAATTCTATAATTAATTAAACATGTTTAAAACATATAAATCTTTATAATTAAATGAACAATTATTATTCATGATCTAAAATCCCAATATCCCAATTCAACATTTTCCTTAATTAATTAATTCACCAAATTAATAAATTTATTCCAGAACGAGATTACTAAATGTGTAATAGATATTATATAATAAACTATACATAATTGTAATTAAGTCATTGGGACATGAATTTTAGACCACCTACCTCAAGAACAATGAAAAAATACCTTCCAACAGATAATCCCAATTTGAAGCAGATTAGACGATAAAACGACAATGAACATAGTCTAGATGGAAAACATAAATCCATAGTTAAAATAAACATGATCTCTAAAATATTGATCAAAATCCAAAAAATAATTTATCTAGATTCAAAAAATTTAGATCAAGATCTGATTAGACCATATAAATATTCAACAAATCTATTTCCAGTCTCTACAAGCCTAGATCTAGATTCAATACATATAGATCTAGATCCAAATAGTAGGTAAACATATTTATTTTATCCTAGATGCGGACAATAAGAGAAAGATAAATTTAAATGAGAAGAACTCCCATACTTGGGAGGTGCGCAGAGGGTATTCGATCAGTGATGGTGGTGTGTGAGTAGGATTTGGTTCAATATAGTGGTGTGCAGAGAGGCTTTGATCGAATTCGGAGGTGCACACAACATCTTTTGTCAATGATGGTCATGTGAGGAGTGTCTATGTTAATGAAAAATGGGGTTTTAGGGTTACATGGTGATGGATATGCGATTTTAATATAATGGAGATCAAATACATAGGATGTGAATTCCAATTTCATATCATGTAAAAATCATAACTTATTACCCATTTGTTCAGGGAAATCCCATATCCTGATTTTTTTTAAAAATAAACCTAGATTACATATTGTGTAATCTAATTACAAGTCGTAAAATCTAATTTCAGATGTTGTAATCCAATTTCATGACATGTCAAAATATGTTTATATAATGTAATAGGGGGTGTAATCTAATTTCATTACATGTATTCAAGGGTGAAGGAAAATTACAGGGGTTTTAAATATTCCATAATATGAATTAATTAATTCCAAGAATAAAAATCATAGGGTTATCCCAAAACAATCGATGTTGTTAATTGGGATGAGGACGTGTATTTTTTCTACATCCAGAACTCACTGTCGAATCCTTATGCACCCCTAGAAAAGATGTGATCATATAATCTCCCAACCTTATTGAAGTTCATCCGCATGTTTTTCTCCCAAGACTCTAGGAATATTATGTTTCGTACAATTTCTTCATTTTATGAAAGAAATCCATCGATATGTATTCCAATAAAAATATATGATTCCATGTCTAAGAATATCGGGCCACTATTCCCTCTCATCTACTTCCCTCTCCCATGTTTCCCCCAGCGCATGCCCTAGTATCAACAACCTAAATCCTACCGACACAGACTTTTCCCATAACACCTTCCCATACAAACAGAACATACATATTGGATTCTCTATAAAGAAAGAATCAGTATCATGCCCAGTATTCACAATATACCTAACTTGTTTCCCAACTCACTATTTCCAACAACCATCAAACATTGTAACACATCTTATCTATCAAAAAATTCATCGAAAAGTTTTACAAAGATCACCTCTAAGGCCCACATGGACTTTATCCATTGAATTTAAATATGAACTTTATTGATTCCACATTTTAATTATCATTCCACCACATAATCCCAATGATCTTTATCAACACAACTATTACTGAAACATCTCTCCACAACTTCTGAGATTTGTTAACACATATTTTTAATGAAATTCAACCACCATATTTTTTATTAACATCCAATAAAATATGAGAACCTCATATGTCAATTTTTAATGTTGTATAATCTACTATAAAAATAAATGTATAATTCTTTATAAGATAAACCTCTATGAAGGACCTATATCCAATGAAATCACAATTACATAGCCTGGCATAAATCCATGTGATTCTTTAGGTAACATGGATGATATCTTGCAGGCAGGTATGATCGTCATTAATTAAATGTAAACCAGGCTTTTGTCGACGAATACCACCACTAATCATTTATTATTGATTTTTCTGCAAAATAAGAAATATATTAACATGTATAATGTCTCAAGATTCCATACCCACCAATATATCACCACACTAATCAAAAAATAGTTGGTCCCCTCACAACTCAAAACTAATTTCTCAAACTTGGGTATTGTCACACCAATCCGTACCCACATCTAGGAACAAATAAAAAACAAAGGATTCTTATTTCACAACATTATCAGAGTTAACAATAGAAATTTACACAAAACTATAAAACAATTTACCTCATTGTCCTATAACTCGGTCATGACTGAGGCATTATCTCTGCCCATAACCATCCTACACCTACGTATTGGTTAACATGTGTAAACACATTATAATTATTATATTTTTATCATTTAAACACCAATTTATTCTCTTCATGAATCATTTTAAAATCATACTCAATTTTATTCTAGGAACCATTTACATTTCAATGTTACATGTATGGAAAAAAACACGACTTCAATAACATAAAAAATCCAGTTTTCCCCTGAGTGCGTAACAATATAAATGACACAAAATATTCATAAGTGTCTATAATTATTCATGTATACTCAACTATCATGTCATTCTGGGACATGATTAAATCGGGGTAAAATCTCAAATACCATAATCACATCACACAACAAGTGTGTCACCCAATTGGAATAATATTCAACTGTAATAGAAAACAACATTATAAAAAATAACACCATAGGTTATTTTGTTCTCCCCCATAAATGGGGCAGCTAATCGCATGAAAGAGCTCATTACAATTCCCCTGATTCCTTCTTCTCTTTTATCGTCCATTCAAAAACACCAAGACAAAAGAAGAAGAAAATATGACCACCTATAATACCAGATTTTAATGTACCAACCCAGATTACCATAAAACTGGTTGTCAGATCAGTGGGTCACATGACCTCAGGCACACCTCCCCATACACCAAAGGCTGCAGAATAGTATTTATGGTCTAATATTGATCATGGGGAGGTAATACCCTCTATTTTTTATTTTATCATAGTAATACACAAAAAAAATATATTGGTAGAATATACATAAATATATAAAATCCTAATATCCCAAGATGATAAAAATTAAAAATACAGAATCCAATTTGAACAATATATATTTCATGAAATTTACGTTCCATGTTTCAAATGGAAACCCGAATGTAAATACACTTATAACTCCCAAGTGGGTCCTAGAAAATATATAGTTCCCTCATACCTAATCTATTTTATCTAATATATCTAGAACATGGATTTTACCCTCAACTGTCGTGATAAAAAACCTTATATTTGGGTACCGATTAGGCATCCCAAGTAGTATATAAATACAATTCAGTAGGCCATCATCGATGGAGTCTCAAATAGATTCTGTCTAAAACAGTTTATTAAGCGTTAAAATTAATAAAATAAAATTAATAATGTAAAAAATTAACATTTCTTCCATTATAATTTATTTAACCACATAAACCATCGGGTTCCCGAGGAAACTCTAAACTCAATACCTAGTTCGGATCATTTTGGAGTCTAGACTCTCCTCAAGGCATATCATAATTATGAACTTCAATATTACCATTAATTATCATAATTGATATGGCATTTATTAAATACATAGAAATTTCAATTATTCATTCATGTTTAATCCAGACTATGATAATTATTCTGGAATTTATAATGTTAAAATTAGCTTATGTTTAATAATTTATATTTTTCAAAAATAATTGATTTATGTTCCTTGTTAAAAATATAGTTTTTAATAAATCTGAAGCATTTATCACTGTATCAAAAATTAGTTTTATCTAAAAGAATATAATTATTTTAATTATGAAATGCGAATTTATGGTTTTTAAATTTTATAATGAATTAATAGAAGATACTTTAAGAAACATAAGAAACATTTTCTAATAGAGTAAACATTATTTCTAATATCATTTTATTGAATTTCTTTTTCTAGAATTATTATCCTTTGATTTCATTGAAAGGGACCTAAATCTAATTATATATATTATATAATAACATAAATCATGAAAATAAAATAAATTGATAATTTTATCCTACATATTAATTTTAGTATTAAAAATAATATTTTTTTAAAATGTTTCATTACATGTAAGATGTGATAATGTAATAAAAGTATAACACAAATATGGTTTTCCAATTAAAATTTATATAAATTCTAGAATAACTACCCTGAAAATTTCAAATATAGAACATTTTTTTTCTATTAGTTAAATTTTTTTACATTTTAAAAAAGTAGTTACCATTTTAAAATCTAAAATAGGAAAAGAAATAAACCATCAGGTAATGGGATTAAAACTTGCTAGTGACCATATTCAAATTAAGTTTTTGAGATATTAATAACCATATGTCAACAACCCCACCAATAAATTATTTTAAATATTTTTTCATTATTGATATATGATAAATATTCTCACTTTAAAATGTGTTTTTATATTTTCAAACAATTTCAATCTCAAAACATATAAAAGGGGACTCTAAGATCCCTTAATTTCCACAAAATCAATTTAGTTATATATTCAAACTCTAAAATTTTCCCCTACCATAAAATACTATAATTTTTTACTTTATATCCTGGTAAAAATATATTTTATTGTTATATTCATATATGAAGAATCATTTATGGAAAAACAAATATATCAATGTAAGAACTCTTTGGGTTTCTTAACTTATTTTCCATTTCATCACACTTTATCCATTAAAATTTCTATTTAATATGTAACATTATTTTTATTAATATTATAGTTAAATTTATTATAATATAGAAATAAATATTAACCACACATTATCTATTCAATTATGAAAAATGAATCACACATTCATGTTTTGTAAAAACAACCACCTCCATGGTGTAAAGACTTCTATTTTCGCACAACTACCTCTCATTAATCATTATAATGGTTAAATTGAATAACCAAATTTGAATTTTTAAATATAATTATTAGTATGAATATGAAAATTAAAATTCTCCTTTTTTCCCTATCATTCGTCAATAAATGAAAACATTAATCTTGTATTATGTGGACTACTGACTACACCAAGTTAAAATATCATTTTACATGTAGTTTGTTTATTATTTATTAAAACCCAATGAAATTTAGTTCACTAAATTACATATATCTAAATATTATTTTTATTATTCAATAATAAATATATTATTCCATAATAAATAACTATCACAATCAGAATAACACATTAATAATGGTATGGACATGTTTGGGTCGGTTAAAAAATATACCTGAAAAATGCTATAAAATATATAATAAATGACTTTGAGAACATATTTACTAATAATAAATGATATAATTAATTATATAATGATTATTTCTTGGTAATATAATTTTGAAAATTATATTAAACTATTTAATTTGGATAGCACTATCCATTTATTAAAATAATTGAGTCATGGATATCATCTATTTTATTTCAACAGATCGTAACTAAAACATCCATTTTATAAAATAATATGTATATAAATAGTTTTAAAGAATAAATTATGGTTCCTTTAATTATTAAACAATTATAAATAGTTTAAAAAGAAAATATATTGATACATATATTATGAAGTAAGTTCAATACGATAAATATTAGTCATAGAAAATATTGAAAACAAAAAATAACCATATATTAATTATAAATAAATTTTTATTGATATGAAAAAGTTTATAAAATTAATGATAAAGAAATTAATTATTTTTATATAATATTTATTAATAATTTAATTTATTAGGGAATATAATTTATGGGTTTTTTATCTCAAATTTATTTTCCTCATACTAATTTTTTATTATACACCCTATTCTCTTTGGTAGGGTGTATATACTAACCCTTTACTAATATATATGATGCCTAAATCATTTTTAAGAGAAAATAATTATTTCTCTAATTTTATATCATTAATATCTCATGTTCTTATGGAATTTATATTTTTCTGAATAAATTAAATCTCTGCAATATCATATGTTGCATGGAACACCAAGCTCAATCAAAATCTAAAATATTATTATTTCAACATAAAAATTATATCCTAGCTATTAAAAAACATGGAATGAAACTAATTATCCAAATAATAAAACAAATATTTTCCAAAATCGTTTTTAATGTATTAAAAAAACTATTTGTGAATATGAAAGTAGTTTTTTGTATGTCATTTCTTTCTACAAATATATATTTTCTTATGAATTAAATTTTTATTTATTTATATGAAAATAAATATAATTTATTTGTGAATTTTTTATAAACTATATTTTTTAAAATATTAAAGAAATTGAATTATTAATTTGAATGTAATCTGAAGATGATTTTTTATAATTCTTTGAAAGGATTATCTTTTCATTGAATAATAAAAAGATAATAATTTTTATAAAATTACCATTTTTTTGATGTAAAATTGAATTTAATATTTTAAAGTATTTCCATTGTATGATAAGTTATTTCAAGTAATATAAAAACATATTAATTATATTTTTGTAATATTTTTGTTTTATTTTAGTATTAGTACATTATATGTCTTCAGACCACCTTTTTATGAAAAATCATTTTTGGTTATGTTTTGAATGTCTAATTTTGAATGTAATTTTTAAAATTATTTTTTATTAATTTAAAAAATTGTCTATATATATAAAATAAATATATTAAAATTATTTTTAAATTTTATTTTCATTTTTATGCATTCAGAATTTATCATGGTATTGAAAATATTCTCCGCAGTATAGGTAAAATAATTTACCGGTTTAATGTTATTATCTAAAATCCTAAGAACCCTAAAAATATTACATGGATATTTTATAAATTTTTATACCTTGAATATCCATTAAAAATATTTATTAACCAAATTATATTTAATTAATTCCACCCAAATGTGGTTGGATTTAAATATAAAATAATCACAATTTAATCACATTAAATATCCCTCATCATGTATAAATACCATGCCCCACCACCCCTTTCACCTATGTAGAATATTATTTCTTAAAATAAATACAAAAAACAATCCTTCCAAATAAGCTCATGTCTAATTATTTATGGTAAAACCAAAATACCAATCACTATATCTACAATGGTTCCTTTAATGTGGTGATATTCAAGAGGTATCTTTCTCAAACCACAACTTGTTATTTCTTTCCTTATTCTTCCTTATCCAAAAGTCCATCATCTATAAGTAAATAAATGCTCCATTATAATTTTAATTCATTATTACTATATAAATAATATAATATTTTACATCCATCCTATTTTTTATAATCTCTTATTCAATGAAACGAATCTGTTTCTCAAATTATGGGGGTTAACCATCTCTGTTGATAATGATTTTTACATTTTCCAATAATTCCCTCAATGGTAGTCATAATAGTTTAATAATAGATATATTATATATTTAAAGGTTAATTATAACCTATTTCATGTTATTTATCGAATATATAGATATAGTGTTAAATAAAATAATACTACTTCACATTGGTCGAATAAACCACCAAAATAAACTAAACATTTATCATTAACATTTTATCAAATAAATCAACATCCTATTAGAATTAAAAATGATAAATGATACCATTTATTATAATTTATTTTAACTAATACCATTTCATTTCACATATTTGTATTTATTTCATTTTGAAAAGAAAATCCATAATTATACAGAAATGTAGTTACCAAGAAACCGTGAAACAAACACACCAAAAACAAGGAAATTAATGAAATATGATTAATGAAAGAATGACAGGATATTAAAAATGTATCATAAATGATATTATAAATTTAAATATGGTAACATAATGAACTAAAAAAATACTTTAAACCATTATACATAAGGTTAAATTACACAAAACTAATGAGAATCATGAGGTAAGGGTTTCTTGTCTAACATTTAATTATATGAGATATATTATTTATTAATCACATAATTTTTTTTGATGTATAAACTACATATTGATATATCATACCACCAATATTATTATATTATTTGTATTCAATGGTTAATTTGATAAACATAATTTATTCATTTTATTAATTCTTAATTTAATTCAATGTAATTTATAAGGAACTTCCTTATAAAAATTAAATTTTTAACAATTCCATTGAAACACTAATTTCCTTACACATTTATATTTTCAATAAATATTCCTTATTTTTTTACTATTATATTATTATGTTTTAAATTAATTTTAAATCATTATTTAATTGTAACAAATTGTTTTTTCTTTCTCTAAAAATGATCTATTTGACATTATCGAATAGAAATACAGAATGCATTTTTTTCAATTATATGAGTTATGAATATTTTCCTAAAATAATGACTCATTAATGATAATATGTCTCATTTAAAATAATAGATTTTTATTTTCAAAATTGTTTTTTAATTTATAATTTGGTCTGTCCTCTAATAGTAATGATTTTAAAATTGAATGGTTGATTTTTTTTAAAATAATTTGATGTAATCCTTAAAAGTCATTTTCTTTCTATGAAAAAATTATCTGATGTTACTTATTCTTTAACAGTGATATTATTAAATGATAAAATAATTTCCCAATTTATGGTTCATTAATGTTTATTAAGAAATGATATTTAAGAAACCCATTGTTTTTCATGAGTTCTGACATGATGAATTATTTATGATCATGTTGCACACATATGTATTGTTTTCATCAGGTGAAATGTAATACCTATATCCCACTATAATTATTTTATTATTGTTTTATATCTCATTATATAACAATGGGAAACAATTATATGTTGTTAATTGAATATGGGAAATAGGTGAATCCAAATGTACAATGGGAAATCGACGAGTTTTGATTTACAATGGGAAAAAGGTGTTTCCTGATCAACTATTTTCGTAGTATTAGTATCCATCTTTGAAATATGATATTCTTTTATATCAGTAAGATGGTTACACATTTCAAATACATGATCTTTGGGATCAAGATTAATTTATGATTATTTTCACTCTTACAATCTATGTTTTATTATATGATTATTTTTATTCCATAAATAAGATTTTTGGTATATGATAAGTTCAGTATGAGCTGTTTATGTTATGGTCATGATCATATAACCTTATTTTATCATATTATTTCATATGATAATTGATTTATATATCCTATATTTATCCTAATTGAGCATCTAATCTCATCATTTTTTTTGTTTCCTTTCCACAATTTATAAAAAATGTTTTTATGTGTGATATGTAAATAAGGGTTCTAGTTATTGAGGAATTGGAGGGTGATGATATGGATATATTATAAACTAGTTGATTATATATACATCTTTATAAATACACAAAACAAAAAAGTTTCTATCATTGGTTTTTTATGTCATTTAATGAATATTCATCTGTTTGGATTTAATATCTTTAAAATAAATGAAATGGTTTTTATTTCATGGTATCATAGAAAGGATTAGTTGAAATTTGGAAACCAGTATGATAAAACCTTAGTAAGAACCCTATGGGTAAGTATATGATACAATCCTATAGTTTAGGTAATGATCATGACTAACCAAGGATTAAATGACAGGTTTCATTGATATAAATTTCATAGGAAATTTTTATTTGTTTTAAGGTTTACTAATATGATTTATTTTCTCACAAAATAAATTTTGGTTTTTAGAAAATGGATGGAATATATAGGATTCATGATAATAGTCAATTTCATTGACAATGTAGTAATCTTCATCATGAGAAACCAAATTAAATGAGAGTTGAAAGGTGAAATTTTATTATTATGTATAATAATATATTTCAGAATATGATAAATAATATAAACTTTGAGGAGTTTTAAAACCCATATAATAATAAAAATATGGAGTTCCATGGTGACCATATGGAAAAAAGTAAAATTTACCTCATTTAATGCATGTGGTGAAAGTCATCATGTAGAATGTTTCAATGGAACTATAAAATTATTTTTTTGTGGAAAAGACCCATGGAATGACATTTTTATGTAAAATTGGATGGTTTACCTAACACAATGGAAAATAATAATGTATTCATAAGGAATCATCCACAGTTAGATGTTTTAAATTTGGAATTCATGGGAATTATTAAAATAGATTCCCTAGGGGAAAAGATCCTAGTGATTAATAGAAAGGTTGTATGAGTAATGGTTATATAGATTATTATGAGGAGACTAAAAGTGACATATTTTTTAAAATAAGCCTTATAGAATAAAATGATGATTCACGGTTATTGGTTTAAGAAGAATTTGAAATGATTGACTGTATTTTGTATCGGAATTCATTAATAATGTAATAGAAGTAATTTAATTGTAATATTAATAATATCCTAAAAATCCCATGTAATTTTTTTTAAATTATATGTGGGTATTTTGAGACTAGATTCTCATGCAGTACAGGATTCTGGTGCTTGTTGAGCCCAAAATAAATGGATGAAATTTTTTAGTTTTCAAAATAGCACGCTTGGGCAGTTTTGGAAACACCCAAATGGTTCCCCAAATTTATAATATGGGGGAACTATTACACCTACAATAACAACTTTACATAAGGAGGGACCTGACTTTGACCGATGCGGGTCAAGGGTAAATAATATTTTCAGATAATTTTAATGAAAAATAAAATAAACTTGTTAAAACTTATTTAATAAAAATTTCTTCTATTCAACGGATCCCTGAGTAGGCTATTTCATTTCATGAAATAAATAGATTAATGAAATTGAATGTAAATATTAATTGAAACACTATTCAATTTCTTTAACAAACTAGCGTAACAGTGCGGAAACACAGTGTAACAAAAACATAGAAACAATTTTCATCATTAATAGCTTAACGAAATTTTTTGGATCGTTTCCATGATCATAGAGTCTTTCATAGAGGATCTTTAAAATTATTGTTGGTGAATTAAAACAAGTATCACCCTTCCTTCCTTTATCATTGATGTATCTCGCCATCAACAATGGATTGCAGATCAAGGATCAAGGAACGACGACGAGCAACTCAGTTCTTCATCTAAGAATGATGAAATCCAAGGTAACGCTTTTTTATTTATTTATGGTTACCCATCTCTTATTATTCTTTTATAAGAAAAATATGGATCATATCACTAAAATGATAACCAATGGATCAATCATTCATATGGGGTGGGAAAATTTCAAGCAGAGATTAGACTAATTATATTATATATTTGTGATTGTTTGAGTGACTCATTTTTTGTTTAGTGACGTATGGATCCCAAATGAACATGGCTCATGTTTAAAATTTTTGGGGTTCATTATGATCTACTCTTTCTCACTATCTCTCTATGTTCTTCACTGATGGAACCCCACAGTAGTTTCATATTTTTTCCAGGATATTTCTAATGTGTATGGAATCTATGAACGAAAGTGATATGGGTTTGATCACATAGTAGTGGAAATGATGATCCATTGATGATGAATGTTCTCCTAGATTGAAAATTGGAGCACTTGAGCGAGTATGGTGGCCTGTAGAAGAATCTGATGGTGCAATGGTGCTGACATCTGATGAAGCACGTGGTAGTGCTATGGATGGCAAGCGAAGGCTACTGGTAAAAAGGATGCGACCTGATATGGTGGATATGGGAGTGGTCTGCATCATGCGGCTGGAGAGTCGTAGTCCTTCTGGACCATGGTAATAGTACCCCACAACGACCCATGAGGTGGTTCAAGTATGTGGCACACACTGTGTCTGATGTGAAAAAAAACTAGCCCACTTAAGTGATCTAGGATATGATGGATGGAATGTATACTGGGGTGGATAGTTTAGGGAAAATCCCAGTGTGCCAGTTCTGATCTGACCCAGACCCAACCACCCACTTTTCCCGAAAAGGAACATAACTTCCAAATCGTACATTTTATTGACAAGCTATTTACAATGACGTGTCCCTTGCGGTGATTCAGTTATTTTAATATACTCTAAGTGGGTCTTAATAAAATTTTATATAAGAATGATTACTTGAGGATTAGATTGTCCCAAGATCATGTGTTCTATGATAGGGAATACTACTTCTTGCTATGAAAAGAAGACTGTGATGAGTGGGACTATGTGACACAAGTAGTCTAAGTTGCAGGTAGGACTTGATGACCTAGTAAAAATTAGTGGATGGCGGGTCTATGTTACATATATGTCTTATGTATCAAGGGGTCTAAGTGACCCAGTAGGCCCATGTGATGAGTAGTTCTAGATGACCCAACATGCATGTGTTATTTTTTGGTCTATGTGACCTAGCAGGCCTAGGTAACTTGTTGAGGATGAGTTCCTCAGTAGTACAAGGTGTTCATTGTAAAAAAGAGTATTCTTTCAATTCATACATTAGATTATATATTCATGAGATGACAAAACTTTTTCCATACATTCATTTGTGGTGTTACGATTGTGTTTGAGGGACTTTACTGTGTATTATGTTACCCAACACTACACGGGCTCTGCCAGCATGTGTAATATATTGTGCAGATGAAAAATATTTTGATAGAGACCTTGGTGGTCTGAGACAAGGTTGTTCCTAGAGAGATCTGAAAGATGAGTCATAATTCTATGTCTTTAGGTGGTATCCCCCTTCACCTACCATTAAGGTTTGGTTCAACATAGGAAAAATTTAGGTGCTTGTACTTGAATTTTGTTGGGCTTGTATTCTGGACCCTTTCTGAATTTTGTACTCTTACTCATATCGGTTTTATGTAGTGAAATTAATGTTTACATTCCTGAATTTTGTGTTGGGTATGTGTGTGTGCATGAATATAGGTACTCAATAAATGGGCTCCTAATTATGGGATAATTGCTTTAATACTAGGGTTCATCCCCTAACACATTGTGTGGCGGGCTTGGGGAAGTCACAAAATGGGACTTGGGGGATGGATCATGATGGATTAGTATTAGTGGAGGTCGGTTCCACCTTAATGACTTAGAGTCTATAGTTTTTTTTGGGAAATAGTGTTGAATGCTTTGAGTTCTACTTTTAGGCATGGGGATTCTAGTTCCAGTAAGGCAGCCAACGTAACCATATGCTAAGACCTTGAATTTGGCTATTGGACTTGGCATATGGAATAGCTATCGTATACATCATATGTGATATGAGAGTGTTCTTGTGTCCTTATTGAGTAATAGTCGTGTCACCATGTTTAGACTATTAAATGTGGTTCATCTTGATCTATTATAGGATTCCACCAAGTAGCCATCCTTGATTACAATGGGTGACCACAAGGTTTGTACACCTAGCCATGAGGTGTCGGTTTAGGGACTATTTTCGGAGGTTAAACCTCTCGGTGGTGTACAAACAATTCCACCACTCATATAGTAGTATCTCATACTAATTTTACCAATATATAATGAATGTAAGATTACTACATTACAAATGTTCTAGCGGAAGAGACCTCACAGGTTCAGGTGTGAGGATGATCCCCAGGTGGATGATGATTAAGTCGATGTGGTATCATAAGTATCCTTTCTTGTGAGTATTCCTCTCGACCACATGGTGGCCTTATCCATGCTCCTTCTTCAGGGATCAGTGTGGAGGTGGTAGAGATTGACGATATAGATGCATGATGAGGTGACCTTCAATTGGTCAAAGTTTGAGTGCCTCTTTATAGTGGAGTTCTTCCCAATGAGATTATGCTCTATGTGTATACAGGATCTACTGCACCTATAGTGGGGTAACCTAATAGTAAAATATTACTCAATGAGGTTTATTGAATTTTAACGTTACTCCATAGCCATGGTGCGACACCCGTTCTTTAGGGATTGAGGTTCTAAGAAAAGACTACACTAGGAGATCAGCACATCCATGGTATCTCCTATATTTCCTACTCAGGTTGGGGTGCAAGAGAGAGATCTACTAGTGGAGAGATTCATGGAAGTGAAGGAGTTACCATCATACATCAAGTGGAAGAGTCTTCAGGGGTGGATATCAGGGAACAGGCATGGGGACCCATGAAGCTCGATCCTTTTAGGGGATGACCCCAAGAGTGATTTCCAAGAAGGGTGGTCTACAAGGTGGGGTAATTAGAATGGGAGCAAGAAGAGTAGTAGCTAGTGGGTGGAAGTTCAAGGCACTACCGCCACCTCCCTCTAGTGGTCCACCATATCACTGGTTGCCTGTGGATAGGGGAGGGCCCATAATCATGTGATAGGGGGCCTATGATCTCGAAGCTCTTGAGATTATTATAGGTATGATATGTGTCTTATCCACCCTAGCTATGGTTATTATAGACATAGATTCTAGTCACTATTTCCTTGCAATAGACTTTGTTTGGAGATCCGAAATTCTGATGGTGTCATTAGCTCAATCCCTATAATTAGAGACTACTATTATATAGGATTTGATGATAACACAGTAGTGACAATATTTTGTGATTACTCTTAGATGCCAGATCTTCTGTTCGGATCTCCTAATAGTGACATCGAGGCAATACGACATCATTCTGGGTATGTATTTTTTATCCAGAGTCCATGCTCAGTTTAACTATTTTAGGTGCAACGTGTGGTGTATCTATATATTAGGAACTATATTTTCTATTAATAGTGAAATGGGAATGCTTGTAGCACAAGACCGACATTCTTGATGGAGGTTGTAGCCAATCACTCACTAGTTGGCTAATCATACCCTCAGTGTGGTGGATGAGAGGGCCCCTCAATTTTTAATGTGGTGTATGAGTATGAGGAAATATTTCATGAGGATATTTAGGGATTAACTCCTCTTATATAGGTGAATTATTCATTGACATGTACCCCAGGGTGATAGTGATATCTACACCAGTATATCGGATGGCTCCCATGGATGTTTGGGAGTTGAGGGTATAGCTCGAGAGATTGTAGAAGAATGTCTTTGTAAGGCCCATTGTTTCACATTGTGGAGCCCCAATATTGTTTTCCAAGAAGAAAGATAGATGTATGAGGTTATATTTTGACTATCCGTGCCTGAATCAGGTAACTATGAAGAGAAAATATCAACCATAAATAATCAATGACCTCATAGACCAGTTCAAGGGATATAGGTTGTTCTCGAAGATAGTCCCCAGGTCAGGCTATCATCAGCTTTGTGTACGGGATGAGTATGTACTAAAGAAATCCTTCGGATGATTGTTTGGAGACTATGTGTTCACATTCATGTCATTGGTCTTGACTTGTTCCCTATCAGTGCTCATGGGACTCATGAACAAGATCTTTAAGCCTTAAAATTACCGATTCATTGTGGTTTTCCTTGATGACATCTTCATGTAATCATCATCTGTGGTGGAGCACACAACAAAATTGTGGATGGTCATTGATACACCCGAAGAGAACCAATATTGTGGGATGCTCTCGATGTCCCAATTCACGATATGGGTGGTCTACATTCTAGGAAACATCATTTCAGTGGATGGAATTGCAATCGATCTGACGAAGATAGATGTGGTGCTTACTTTGGAAACACTGAGGATCATATCTAAGGTGTGTAGTTTCTAGGGGTTATATGGATACTATTGGAGGTTCATTCCCAATTTTTATAGGGTAGATATACCCTTATCATATTTAACATTGATGGGACAACACATCCTATAGACAAAGAAGTTCTAGTAGAGTTTCCAAGAGTTGAGGTGGAGACTGAGGACTGCGATCTTCCTGAGACTCTTATAGGATGGCATTGGATATGTAATGTTTAGTTATGCATTTGGGACCAGACAGGGTTGTGTACAGATATAGGGAAAAGCAGTGATTTTATATAGTTCTCAACTGGTAAGACATAATGAGAAGTACTATGTCAGCCATGATCACGGGCTATTAGTAATGGTCCTTGCCTTGATGTTTCTGCAACACTAATTGATGGGTGAGCGGATTACCACATACTCCAACCCAAAAAATATCAGGTATATCTTCTCCCATATGGACCGGAACATGATCCATCACTGGTGTCTATATTTTACCTAGGAATATAATTTTGAGGTAGTTTATACTCTTGGGAATGGGAACATCATGTTAGACACATTCATCTTGACAACCCAGTTGCAGTTTCTAAGTGAGGAGTCAGAGGAGTTATCCAAGATATAGATATACCTCGTTGATGGGATGGAGTATCTTACATTCAGTCAATGTTTGTAACTCCCACAAACTTTTGGCTAGCTAGGGAGGCACATATTGGGTATTTCAACTATAAGGCCTAAAATTATCAGTTATCAATAGGGCATTCCTCTGATGGATATTTGATGGGAGGGGATCACATAATTCTTTTCAGAGGGAACACAATTTTAATAGTGGCATTGTAAGAGGTGGATCAGAGGGAGTTCCATACCTCCACCTTGGCAGTGCATCCAATAGTGGAAAATATGTACCAGGATCTCTGATGTCTATACTAGTGGCATAGAATGAAGAAGGATATAATGGAGTTAATTTCTCAGTTCCTCACATGTTAGTAAGTGAATTAATAGAATCATGTTCTACGAGGTTGAGATTGGTCAATTGAGGTGTTGGTGTGGGTGTAGGATTCTATCTCAGTAGTCTCCATAACAGGTTTATCATGCACATCCTAAGGGGAAGATACCAACTGGTTGATTATGGATCGACTCACCATGTCATCCAACTTCCAACCAATCCAAGGTAATGGTACATTATAGAGTATGGTATGAATCTATGTTTAGTTGATAGTTAATCTTGATGGGATACCATTGATGATCGTTCAAGAACATGATGTTCACTTCACATACCGGCTATGGAAGATACTGCATGAGTCATTTGGGACTCAGATGTCTTTGATTGTGTCATTTCATCCCCAGACAGATGGTAGGATGGAGAGGAATATCCCGATTTTATTGGAAGTGCTTCGTG
Organism: Viscum album; assembly: GCA_963277665.1. Classification (NCBI taxonomy): domain Eukaryota; kingdom Viridiplantae; phylum Streptophyta; class Magnoliopsida; order Santalales; family Viscaceae; genus Viscum; species Viscum album. The sequence goes on along the minus strand of OY728146.1, from coordinate 1,595,230,746 downwards.
CAAGTATATTGGAATTCAATCGTATTTGGGTGGACACAAATACTTCTATTGGAGATAAAATACAACTAAAAATACCACTAAACGAATGGTATAGAGCTATTCAAGGCACTGAATAGGTGATTATGCTGATCATCGCTATGCTGGACAGACATTGGGGAGTTAGCACTCATGGGTCCAAAGTTGGTACAGGCTACCGTCAAGATGGTGCGGATCATCTTGGAGAGTTTGAAGACTATATAGAGAATTAATAAATCTTATTTTGATCAAATATGGAGGCCCATGTAGTTTCTGTAAGGAGACCATGTGTTCATTCAAGTCTCACCTCGATAGGGATTTGGGAATCATGTGTAGGGAAAAAGTCGTCTCTAAAATTCAACGCACCATTCCAATCTGAGCAATGTTGGTGTGGTGGAAAACCGACTAGCTCTTCCCCTATAAATTTATTGACTGCATAATTTCATTCACATGTTAAAACTGAGGAGGTACATGAATCACCCATCCCACATCATCTACTAGGGAGAGATGGAAATTGACGATAGGATAGAGTTTGTGGAGTTTCTGGTGGGGATAAAGGATCGAAAGGAGTGGGTCCCTCATGTTTGTTTGATCCCTCTTGTGTGAATTCAATGTCCTCTCATGAATCTCTAGGAGATAACTTTGGAGTGGGTAGCATAGATTACTTCTCAGTATCTCATTTTTTGTCCCTTGTTTTGGCTTTGAAAAATTTAATTCTCTTTGGTGGGGAGAATTTCATGTCCATTAAATTCCAATGTATGTTTTTTAGAATTATATGGGATTTTATAAAGACCATAAGCTCATATGAAACATGAATCAGAGGCCTAGTGAGCCCAGAATAAATGTGTGAACATTATCTTAGTTGTTTAAAATTGCATGCATGCAATGTTTTGGAATCTCCCAAATAGATGCCAAGATTAATAATATGAGGCACCATTGCATCATAAGTGATGACTTTAACCGAGGAAGGAACTAACTTCGACAAGAAAAGGTAAATGGTAAAAGTTATTTTTAAATAATTTTAAGGAAAAATAAAATTAACTTATGAAAGATAATTTTAATCATATTGTTTCACTACAATCAAACATCATGGTGGATGTTTCACTTCAGAAATGAAACTTCAAAATGACAACAAAACTGAAGTTTAACAAAAATGTTGTTTCTTTTAATAAATGAAATAGTGTAATAGCACATCGACTCAGTGTAACAAAAATTTTGAAATATGTTCCATCAATTAATAGCCTTACAGAAATTTGGGATCCTTACCTTGATCGTGGAGTTTTTCTAGGAGGTTCTAGAGAATTGTAATTAGAGAATGAAAAAGACCATATTGGTTCATTGCTTTCTCAATGAATGATTACACCATCAGTAGAAAATTACAGTTTACGGATTGGTGAACGACATCATGCAACTCTGTTCATCATCGATGATTCATATATTCCCTGGTAAGGGTTTTTGATTTATTTGTGGTTAACATCCCACATTCCTCTTTTTTAAACGATGAACATGGATCAACTAACTAACATGTTTACACATGAATCGGTCATTAATATTTGATAAGAAAATTTCATGACATGATTAATGAAAGGGGATTATATATCAGCTATTGTTTTAATGTCTATTTTTTAACGTGAAGAATAGAGGCCAAATGAATATGGCCAATGATCATTTTTTGGGTTTTCTTGCCATCCATATCTCTATATCCTATAGTTCTTCACTGAAGGCCCCCTATGGTCATTTTAGAATCTTTATGGGAGGTTCCGAATTAGGCTAGACCCCTTGATCGACAACAAAACAGCTTGGATCACACGATAGTGGATGTGATAACCCATAGATCATGACGATTATCCCTAATAAAAAATTGACCACCGGAGTGAGTCTGTTGGCCCACAGAAGAGAAAACAAGTAGAACTAGTGACAACTGGTTGTTGCACATGTTAGTGTGCACCAGAGGCAGAATATGTGTTTGAGGGATGGAATACACCGGTGTTGGTGGACATTGTATTGAGTAGTGTTCTAGGTGGACTAAAGCAGTAGGACCCCATGGAAACCCCCAAGGTGGTTCGGGGATGCGGTGCCTGCGGCGTCCCAAGAAGAACAAATTGGTCAACATCATTGGGCGAGGCTAGGCAGGTGGGACGAGACGGGCCTAGTGGGCTAGTGTGGAGGACCACTAGTCAGGTCTGGTTCATCCGACTCGGTCAGATCAGACCCAAACTCGACTCACCCATTTTCACTAAAAGTCCCATAACTTCGAAACCGTACATCTAATTGATGATATGTGTGCGAATTTGGGACCCTTTTGATGATGTAGTACAATCGATATACACTAGGTAGATTTTATTGGATTTTGGCATATAACTGATGGGTTATGGAATAGATTTTTACCGAATCAAGCACACCACGAGCTGGAAACCGGCAACTGGCTATGATGAGAAGAATGTGATGAGAAAGTATGTGTGACCCCGCAAGCCTAAGAGATGAGTGTGTCTAGGTAACCCATAATACCTAAATGATGAGTGGGTCTTGGTGACCCAGGAGGAATAAGTTACCAGCGGGTCTAGGTGACCCAAAATGCCTCTATGCGGAGCAGGTCTAGGTGACCCAACAAGACTAAGTCACCCCATAGGGATGAGTTCGACAGTAGTATGAGGTGTTTAGTGCATAAAACTGATATTCATTCTTTTCATACATTATATTATACATGGGTGATCAGACAACACTTTGTGAAAACAACAATTTGTGGTATTACCTTTGTGTTTTGAGTTCGTTACTGAGTATTTTATTACTCCCCACCACACAGATCCACCTACACTTGTCGTGTCTAGTGTAGATGATAGATGTTTTGATAGTGAGATTTGTGGTTCTCGTCCAGCTGGTGACCAATGAGATCTGATAGAGATGGTGTACATCTACAGCTTCAAGTAGAACCCCCCTTCACCAACCCTTTAGGGATGTATTACAATTGATGGACATCAGGAGTTTCTACATTTCATATATTGGGATTTTATTTTGGTCCCTTTTGTTTTAGTTTTGTACTTCCACATCTAGTGGTTGTATTAGATGCATGCAAGTTTGGTTATTATAATTCTGGTATGGGGATGTTTGTGTGCGTGTGTTAAAGTACATGGAAAAATTCCTCCCTCTTGTGGGACTATGCCTTTGGCCCTAGCCACTAGCCCCTAGTCTTTTGAAGGTGGGTTTGGTGTAGTCATGGCTCGAGCCTTGTGCTACGGGTCATGACTTTATGGAAAAATTAAAATCATAGGATTATTATGCTACAGTTTTTAATTATGTATTTGAAGGAATAAGAGAATTATACTTGTAATAATCAAAAGTGAATGATGATTTTAGTTGATATTTTTTGAGAACATGCGATTAATGAAAATATAACCCTTAATATATAAATGATATTAGGATAATAACAATTAAAATAGATGTTTTATTATGATAAAATAAATGGGATAATATTGATGACCTTGGTTCTGAGTATAAATATAATGGAAATTTGGTTTATGGATGGAGTTTATAAAATTTTGGGATTTATGGTAGGAGGAAAGAGTTAATTTAGGAAAGAATTAATTTTTTTTACTTTGGTTTTATGGTTTTATAGGTTTCTACCACGTTTAAAGGGAATTAATGATAATTGAATTCAATTTTTTTGTGTCGGGCCATTACAAGCTAAAAAAGATATTTGGGGATTAATTATAGGTTGATATTAAAATTTTAGTGACCTTTATTAAAAATATTTGGATTTTAATATAGTTTAGAAGTTTCATAATGGTGACCATTTATAGAATTGATTATATTTAAATTTTGATTAGGCTTTAGAGATTACTTTCTTACTTAAACTTGTTGTGATTTATGAATATTGGATAACATGTGATATCCATTTTGTTATGATAACTACAGTCAGATAGAATGAATTTTCATCCCATTAATGATCATATGATCCACTAGTTCATCTGTAATTTCTATATAATCTTCTTTTAATGGAGTAACAAATGAATTGTAAAATATTCAAGGAATAAAACATATATAGATTTTATAAAGTATATATGTATTTTAAAATGAATTTGAAACAAACTTGTGTCATACTATAATCATTTTTGATTATATAAATTGCATTTTTAGACCTATTTGGTATATGGTTCAATGGTCATTGACCATATAATGGCCATGTTATCAATCATTATCTGCCATAAATTGATATTATAAATCTCTCACATGTTCATATTTTCATTTTGTGATAATATTATTCTAATCAGAATCATAGTTTTTTGGTGATCTTGTCCTTTTACATTCTCTTATTTTCAATGTATGAATTATTGAACTTTTTTAGGTTGTGGGTTTCCCACATTGTAATTTTGAGTTATCCACATTTTATTTCAAAAATGAATTTCTAAATTTAAAGGACACATTTTTTTGAAATTATTGATCTTATTAGGATGGTATATTATTAATTGGATCCTTACACGAATGTCTACCATGTTCATGATGACTTTAATGTATCTCTCCAATGGATATACAAGCACAATCCTTCACATGTACTAACCTCAAAGGTTATACCACTAGAAAAATAACATTCTCATGAAAATACATGTACATGTTATGGATCATAGAGATAAAGTTCTCCCGAACCAGAACACTATCCCGGTTGACTTTTTTTTGGAGATACTACCAATGTGAGGAATCTATGTGGGAACATATAGATGTAATGAGGCAGAGGTATCCCCAATTATTTATATCAGAATGATGGAATTCAAAGGTGGAATTCATTTTTATGGGGGGGTGAATATAAAACCTCTAGGAATTATGATATATCTATTTTTATTAATTAAATTTAAAATATGTTATATCTTATGTTGAAAATAAAACCAAACATAAATGAACTCCAAAATTTTATTATATTAACGCAACCATGATAACCTAGCTATTAAATTTGTGAGAATGAATTGTATCACATAATTTATGAAATATGTTATTTTATAAAAAAAATTAATGAATAAAATAATTCCTTTGGAATACACACATTATTTTTATTATAGACATTTTGGTCCTCAAATATATTTTTTCTTTAAAAATCAAATTTTTTCATTATATGAGAAAGTAAAAACAAATAATTTTTTATATTTTTATAAAATATATTTGATAAATTGAACATCTTTTTTTGATACATAATTTCATTGATATCATAGAATACTGGTTTTATATATTTTTTGAAATGTTTTATTTTTTATTGAATTGCATAAAATGGTGATTTTTATAAAACAATAATTTTTGTTATACAAAAAACTAAATTTATTATTTTAAACTTATATTAAAGTAACATAAGTAAATATTAGTTATTTTTTTATAATAAATCAAATATAAAATATCTTTATACTATATTTCTTTATAAGATCATTTTTGGGTTAAATTACATTTTTCCAAACGAAAACTATTTTTTGTTGTGTTTTTTCCAGTTTAGTTTTAAATTAAATTGTTCATCTTATGGTTTTTGAATTTTTTAAAAATGAAATATAAATATTGATACATGTTTTGTGAATAACATTATATGTTAATTCTCAATATTTATGGAAAAAAAGTTACCATAGACTAAATTTATTTATCATAGTAATTAAAATGTAATTTACCAGGATAATGTTAAAAGGATAAAGAATAAAACAAGTAAATAAAAAATTTAAATATTTTTTTATGTGTTTCAAAACCTAATCCATCCTTTATAACATAAATTATCACCCAAATTCATTTCTTATAGTCCCAAAAAAATTTGTTTTTATTTAAATATAAAATAATAATTCATCAATCAATTAAAACAACTTGTCCTCAATTATAAATACCACCCATCACTATCACATTTCCTCTCAAAATCCTTGATTCTCCAAAAATATAATCCATGATCTCTCAGAATCAATATCTACATTTTTTAGTTATTTTATTCTCAAAAAATGACTAATTCCAGGTGTCCTTATGTGGTCCTTCAAGGAGATGATATTTCAGTGGTAACTTTCTCAAATCACTACTCATAATTTATTTTATTCATCTGCATTATCGTCACCTCTATCATCCATAAAGAAAAAATAACTACAAAATCCTCTATATGCATAATTATTATGTTTCTAATGGAATATATTTTATTATACAATTTTCATTTCCCTTTTTATTTAATGAAACAAAACCACTATCTAAATTATCGAACTTAGCATCCTCATTAGATAATGATTTTTCATTTTCCATTTTTCCCTTCATGATTAGTCATAAAAGTATACTTTTGGTCAAATGAATGGTTAATGGAATATTAAAACCTATTTTACATTTTATAAATAATATATAAACAATATATTAAATCAACAACTAATTTTTGATCATTAGAAAACACATTAAAATAAAATAAACATATATCATTAACATTTTATCAAATGAGTAATCCTCATGTTACAATGAAAATGACAAATCTGACTATTGAAGTTCCTGAAAGTTCATGAATACCATTTCATTTCACTTATGTATATTTATTTCAAATTGAAATGAAAATCTAAAATTATACAAAAATGGAAAACATGAAACCATGAAATTAATGCAATCGAAACAAATAAAATAATCAAATAATATTAATAAACGAGTGGTAATATTTTATATAAGTATAATATGAGGTATTTTAAATATTAATTGGGTTATGTAATGAATTATTAAATTTTTTAAAAATTTATGTGATATTATAATATATGAAAATATAATAAAATGTGAGATAATGGTTTCCCATTATACTTTTACTTTTGTGAGATATATTCATTATTCTCCAATTATTTTCAATATGTAGTGTATATTATATCATAAAATGAATCTAATTATATCCATTGAATTTAATGTTTCATTTGATAATTATTAAATTCTAGTGGAATACGACTCAATATATTACAATGTGATAAGATATCTCACAATTCAATTTCAAATCTTTGGTTTAAACTTCAACATTGTTGATTATTCCATGTGGAGATTATGTGTGAGATGACTTTTTAAAATATTAATTTTTATTTCAACTTTTATTGTGTGTATTTAATTTTTTTTCAAATAATATGATCAGTTTCATAATAATATCATTTATTATATGATATTTCTAATAGAATTTTTTTTAAACATTATATTTTTAATGTTTCCCTCAAAACAATATCTACCTTCAATTTCTGTGTTATTGAAAATTGTTTCTAAAAATATTTTTAAAATTATCTTATGATGTTTTTAAATTAATTTTTACTCATCATTGAATATTTCAAAATATTTGTGAAATGATTCTTTTCTTAATTTCATTATAGTGATATATGTGACTTTTTATAAAAAATACATAAGGATTGATTTTTTAACTTATGCGGCATGATATAATTTTCCCTCCATCCATATGATTTAATTATTTGGTGTCTCCTTTGTATGAATAAAAGGTTTTTTTCAAATAAAAATTATTTCTTTCATAATAGTGTGGCTCATTAAATAGAAATGATTTTAAAATTAAAATGTTGTTTTTCCAATAATTATTTCAATTGTACTTTCAAAAATATTATCCATATAAGATGAATTTATTTGAATTTTCATATGAATTACTGGGTTTATTATTGAATGAAAATATTATTATTAAATTTATTGTTGGTTTATCTTTATGATTGAATGATATTTATGAAACTCAATTCATTTCATGGGTTTTGATATAGCGAACAATTTATCTTCTTATAGAACACATATGTATGGTTTAATTAAATGATGGGTGGGACCTCTATATACCACCAATTCTTTAGGTTAATAATTATATTTCATGGGATAAAAATGGAAACAAATTGATGAGATTGATCCAATATGTAAAATAGCTGAGTCATGATCTACTGTAGGAAATAGTTGTGTCCTAATCCACTATTTTGATGATATTAGAAGATAATATTAACATATAATATTGTTTTCTATATTGAATATAGTTCCCCACATTTGATTAATGATACTGGGGATCATTTTTTATTATTGATTATTTATCACACTTACTGAAAATGTTTTCTGATATGATAATAGATATGACATGGATCATGTTTATGATTTATGAAATATTGGGATTGATCTTTATATGTTATGTTCTTGATCACATAAACATATTCATATATTTTGATTTAACATGATCATATATTGATATCTCATCTATTTATCCTCAATTATGATATTTTTTCATTCTTATATATGTTTATTTTCTGCGGGATATGAATAAATGTATTATGTAAGATATGTCAAAAAGGGTTCTAGTAATGTATGAATAAATGGATGATGATGTATATGTTTATAAACAAAATTTTTATGTTTCCCTTATTCTAGAGAAACTAAATCCATATTTATTTTATATATGTGATGAAAAATCATGAATTTGGTTGTAATATATATATATATGCAATGATTAGGTCATTATAATATCTTTTAAATGGGCTTTACTTGAAATTATTTGTGTTATTATGGGGTCTTGTATCAAATTTAATTTCATGGTACATGTGTGATATTTCACACCATTATTTAATTTAAATGATGTATCTTTTTCCATATGACAATAAATAATGAAATATATTTAATTTCAAGTTTTTTTAATTTTCATTTCTAGATCTTCCTCTCAAGATCATGTTATTCTTATGTAACCCATACCATGAGAGGTGCATCACAAATCTAAGTTTTGAAAAGATATATATTTTTAATGTTAATATATATGAGGAATTTTTATAATTTCTTCACAAAAACCCATATCTATTTATTATCCAATGGTAATTATTTTGGGTTTTCACTTCTTATACTAATTTTATTTTCGCATTTGATACTTATTTACCCACAATATGGGAATTGACCCTTACATTTCTTTTCAGTCTGGATACTAACATTTTATTAAGTCCATATTAATTGGATACTTTTATAAATGTACTTTATAATGAATAAATAATATATTAGTTATATTTTATAATAATTTAACATACATAAAATTAGAAATAAAAAATTTAACATTTTTTCAATTGCTCATTTTGATCAATGTGTGAAAATAATCACAAGTTTATTGTTTTTTTTTTGTGTAAACTATTTTTTTGTAGCCCTTTGCATATTATATGACACATTATTAACAATTTCTCATTCATTAAAAAAATATTTTTAATATATTATTATTAAAAAAATTCATTCAAATTATTTTCAAAAGGTAGTGAATATTTCAAATTTTGATAATGTTTTTATTAAAATCAAAATAATTATTTTACATTTAAGTCATTATATTTTGACATATCATATAATTTAACAATGATGTTTTTCAAAATTTTAATTCCATAATCATTATATGGATGGATTACATAATTTTAGGTTCTATTAATGTCATTACCTATAACTATTATTACATTTCCAAGTCATCCTAGGTTATTAGAATTTTCTTTTTTTAAATGCCTTACCATTGTGAATACAATGATTTCCTTTTCATTGAATGAAGGGGTTTCACCAAGATTTTAGACAATAATTTAATAGTTAAAATTATTGACTAAAATATATTCCCTTTTATCTATATGGTGTAGATACATTATACCTAAACATCTTAAATAAATGACTTTAACCTAGAATGCAATTGATTATATTTAGACACCTATTAGTTTTCAATCACTCTAGATTATTATTATTAAAAATTTTGTACTTATATGCTTCCATTTTTCAAGGATAAGAATGTATATTTCTTTATAAGGTTAAATTATATTATATTTAATCAAACCCATTTATATTTCCAAGGGATCTTGATGATATGATTACTGATTGATTTTAACTCTCACTAATATGTATAGATGATACCTGGTGGGTTCCTAAATCACCATACAATGAATTTTCTATTATTTTATATCTTAATAGATAATAAATAATGAGTCTTCACTGATATTATTGTGAACTACTGGTCGATCCATTTTCAATTTTCTCAAAACCCAAAGAATGTGCATTATTGGATATTATCATAAAAAAATGGTGACACTTGAAGGATATGCTCCGAAACTAATACTAAATCATTTTTAGATGTCACAAAATATGATGTTACCCTATTTTTATGTCGGTAAAAATTTATTATTCTTATTTATTTTAAAATGTTTTTCACTAAAAGATATTTTTTTAATGACTCATATTTCAATAATCACATGATTCATTTCTTTTGTTATAGAATGTTGTATTCCATGGAAACAGTTTCATTATCATTGATTGGTTGGGTATGATTTTATAATATACTATATGAACATATTATTCTTGATTATGATATTTCATTCTTATTACTTATGTTTTACCTTATTGTAAACTCACACATTCCATCTGTTTCTTTTTACCTATGTTGGAAATAAAATAAAACATATGGCATGTATATAATTTTACCTTATGTGGTTATATTTAGAAAAATGTTTAAGATATGTTATAAATTAATAATTTATTTATATAGGGGGATAATTTCCATTAGTTGTAAAATATATGAGTATTGTTACCTAATGTTCTTTATCAAAATTTATGATGAATTTAAATAAAAAAAGTCTTGCTAATGTCATGTAATTAAATATTGGATTTATGATATGCAACATAGATAAAAAAATATATGAAACTCCCCTTTAATTATATAACGTCTAATAAAAAGGAATAAAAATGGTAGAACCAAATGATTCACAAGTTAGATTAATGAGAATATATTAATATAACTGAGAATCATTTTAACTCAAAGGAGAAATTAGAACATGTTTTTTAAAATTATGAATCATTCTAAATATAGATTTATAAAAAATAAATCGAAGCAGAATCATGGACAAAGGAGAGTTCTATTAATCTTGATTTTTAAGCATCAAATGTTCAAAATGAGGATACAATTATTGATAAAATAATATATAAATGTTTACAAAGGAATGTTTATTCATAAAGTATCATTATAAAAAAGAATATATATTTCATATAAAAATAATATTATGGAATAAAATTTGTATTACTCTAATTTCACATTTTAAACCGTAAAATATTTGATAATTAGTTAATCACGAGTTCTAGATCAATTCTATTATTGTATAACATTATTAGATTGAAAAAATATATTATTAAGATATTATTCCAATAACGATAACCAAATACTCCATTGGAATAATTTGGGTATTCATATAGAAATTGAAATTGAATGCAGAGTTCATAATAAATAAGAAAAACCTATATTTTAATGGTTATTTTATGATTAATGGTATCTATTTTGATGATTTTTTATATAACTGGGAATATTGGAAACTATCAGAATATTTATTATAAGGGATTCTCATAGAAATTAGGAATTCCTTCATATAGTTTCAAATCCCAAATTCAAGAATGGAGATATATAAGAAGATTTTATTATTAAATTACTTAATGGTCTCATTATAGATAAATTTGATGTCATGATTTTGGGAATAAAAATGGTTTTTTATGACTTAAATGAGGCCATAAGGTATTAAATATTACATGAATTCTTAAAAAAATGAGTTTCACAATTTTATGGTTGATGATAATATTTAGGAGAAGGAATTGACCAAAATCACTGTCATTATAATAGTTTATATTAAAGATAATATAAATTATACTCGAAAAGGGGAAACTATTTATTAATTTGAGGATAAAATGATAACTATTTTTGAGAAATGCATTATAAGTGAAATGAAAAACATTTTAGGAATTAAATAATTTCATAAAAAGCATCACATATTTCTATCCCAATATAAATATATTATTTATGTTTTGAATAAATTCTCTATGTAGGATTATAAATATGATACAAATACTACAGAATTTGGAAGTATTAGAAGATAATATGAGTCTGGTATTGGTGTTAAAAAATAAAATTCACAAGAATTGTTAGAATAATAATTTATTTAACATCATCATTAATGTACTACATATATGTAGTTAATCTATGTGTTAGATATTAGAATCCTAATAAAGGGTGTTAATTTTTTGGAAGACATTGGTTTTCAAAATATTTTAATGGAGAAAAAAATAATTGATATCAATATAGAAAAACATCAGAACTGAATATGCAAACATACAATAATGCATACATGGTTGGGTATTTCATTAATAAAAACTACACATATAATATATATTTATTTTTGATGAATTTGGTGACATTTGGAAAATAAATTTTTGGAATTCATTTTCATGATGAAAATTTATTTATACTATAATAGGGAAACTCAATCTTGTATAAAATATTATGGATATAAGTACATATGGAACATCATAATGTAAAAGTGGAAAATCCTTTTCATATATATTGTGATAATCAATGTTTTATATGTCTATAAAAGTATAACATTCAAACCTCAATATCAAATAAATTCGATATCATCTTTCTTTTCATCAAAAAATAATTTTAATATTGTTGTAAATTAATAATATTTATCCACAAAGAAATATATTATTTATATTTTTAAAATTTAAATTTCAATTGAGATATTAGATGAATCTAATTAATTTATAAATATTGAGTGAGAAAATTTAAGGTAGTTGGATGAACATTTCATTCCACCAGTATATGGTATTCTCTAAAAAATATTATATCTATTATTTTGTGTTTAATATTCTTCTAAAGTGATAAATACATTTATTTAGATATTATTCATTAAATGTTATAGTTTTAGGTAAAATGTTGAGTTGTGATAAAATATATTAACTGAAATTAATAACATGAGTGATATTGTCTAAAAAATCTAAAAGGATATATTAATTTCTCAATGGACTTTTGAAAGGAATTTCATTGTTTTCCACAATGCATTGAGAAATTTATGAATATTTTGATTTTATATATAGAATTATTATAATTATCATGAAATTATATTAAAATAATTCAGATGATTAGAATTATTTTATTCATTATTTTTATTAGTATTGAAAATTATTATATTGAAGATGAAAATTGTAATGTGCTAATGACTATCTATGATTTTATGACTTTTTTATCATATATTATTTATTCGTAAGATGATTTTAGGATCAATTAAAACATTTTTTTGTAGTATTTTATTTTTGAGGATGAGGATACGTGGCAATGTCAATCATTTTAAGCACTTAAGATGTTATGTGATGACCTAAAAAGATGTTATGGAAAAAACATACAACATTTTTATTTCATAAAATATTGTGTTGTCATGTAAGATATTTAGTGTGGATAAGATAACTTTAAACCATACTATATTGAGTCTATGTATGATAAATAACATGTCATATATTTTCACATGATATTTTTTGAATGATTTCAGGTTCCTATAACCTATCACTCATTATGAAAATCAAATAAAATGTAAACCTATGTGATTTTTTTCCAAAATTTAGTCTAATGATTCAAGACTTTTCTTTTATTAATTAAAACATCAAAATAATATTTTTATTAAATAATATCATTGTGGTAAATTTAAATGGTGATCACAAAATGAATTGATTGATGTTTTTAAACATATTTATTAAAAAAAATTAGTGATTGAAACATATTATTTTAAATGATAAATAACAAAATATTATTTTAAAAATGTGTATTATTCCCTTATGAAAATCATTGGAAGAAAATAAATCTATATTAGTTGACTAAATAGAGGATATAACTGATAGGATTTTCTTAAATTCTTAATTTAATTTATTTAAAAATTATATTAAATTGTGATCACTGTATAATAAATACCAATGAAATATCTTTACATGTTTAAATGATAAAAATAGTATTATACAAATACCATTGGAGAAAAAAATTTATTGAAGAGAATATAGATATTTTTTTCAACAGAACCATGTGGTTTGTTTGTTGACAAAATTCATCACGGATTTCTAAATAAAATTTAGTTTTTGAAATTATTTAGAATCCATTATTGAATTGTTATTAAAAAATTTGTGAATTCAATAGTTTTTAAATTGTCAGATTAGTGAGACTAGTTTTTTGATAACTATATTATTGGTTGAGACATTGATTATGAGAAAGACCAAATAATGATGTTGGGATATTACATGAAGATCTAACCTATATGAAACCAATAGTTAAATGATAATGGAAATTATTATCAATGGTTACTATTAAAAGTGAACAACCTGATTGGTTTAATTGAATTTAATGTTGTTAGTGGTCAAACATTCTAATGAAGAAACCAAATTCTTGTTAAATTATCTTCAAATATCAAAGGGTAATATTAAAAAATATTTTTAACAGAATATACAATATATAATAGTCATTATCACTTTTTTTATTCAAAAAAAAATTATGGGAGTTAGTTATATTTCTTGATGAATTTTTTTTATCAACGAAAAACTCATTTTAACTTAATAATAGGTAATCCCACTTGAAATAGATCATTAAATTAGAATGAAAATTTTATATATCACTATATTAAATGAAAACAAAAAAATTATATAACCATTATATGACCTAGAATTTTAAAAATATATTTCATGTCTTTTCTTAATTAAATATCATTTATTTTGGGTAAGAATGAGTTAATCAATTCATTATACCATATCATAATCACTATAAGAGGTTAATTTAAAAGGGAATTAAATTATCAATTATTTTCCCCACAAATTCAACCCCCTCTGATAGTGGTACACCCATTCAAGGGATACGAAAATACAAATATATAAATTAATCAAATTATTGTTTGGAATATGAGAAGTATTTGAAAAAGAAAACAATGAGGATGAAAATGATAATATGATAATGTGTATACATTAAAATAAGTATAAATTGTTAATTTATAGAAATTAATATGATGAGGTTTTTCACATATAAATATTTGAAAACATTATCAATTTGTACCATTTTAAAATATAGAGTTTGAATAATTATATTTTTTAATTTTAAAATTTTCAACAAAATTTATAATGTTTTTTACTTCTAGTACCTTTGTGGAAGTAATAGTTTAGGTTATAGAATAATTAGATAAAAAATTTCTTTTTAAAACATCCATAAACAATTTTTATTAAATTCGGACTTCTAATGTGTAATTTGAAGTTGTTAAATTTTTTGAAGATGAAATATAAATTGAAAAAATAAAATTTTGATTTTAAATTAATATTTTTTCGATATAATTCATTTTTTAGACTGTTGGAACGAAATAGTTTTTTATTGTCAACATCATGATGATGACTGAGTGGTTGTATTAAATAAATTGATAGATTTACACTCATATAACAATTGAACCATTATTGATTTATGTAATCTAATGAATTATAATAAATTACAAAAAGAAAAAAAATTATAGGAAACACATCACATATTTAATTTTATAATTGTTTTATTTAAATCAAAATTGAATATACTATTTCAAAAATTTATGACCGAATTCTGATAATAAACATGTATTTTATCTAGAGGATGTAATAATAGAGTAAAATTTTGAATGAATTCATAATGAACTATTTCATCTTCATACCACAAGTAGTACCATTGTTGTATTCACTGTTAAAAATAAAGTTAAAATAAAATAATTATTCAAAATTAATTATATTTAATAATGAATTATTTTAATATTTATTAAGAAGAATACATTTATTCTTTATCTAATCTATAAATAATTTATTTGATTTGATTCCATTAATTTAGAATATTGGCATTGATTTATTGT
The DNA here is from genome assembly GCA_963277665.1 of Viscum album. Classification (NCBI taxonomy): domain Eukaryota; kingdom Viridiplantae; phylum Streptophyta; class Magnoliopsida; order Santalales; family Viscaceae; genus Viscum; species Viscum album. The sequence goes on along the minus strand of OY728146.1, from coordinate 1,595,215,099 downwards.
ATAATTTGTATAATACTAAATCTCATTTGGCTACTAAAATGAGAAAAGTAGTTGCTAAAAATAATATTCATGCAAATAAAATTTATGAATGTGACATTGAATACAACATAAATTGTTTCATATATTTTTATAAAAATAAATGAAACTATATAAATGATTATATTTTGAATAATTAAGAAATTTATATAATTTTTTCTCACAAAATTGATGAAATATTATAGGGTGATATCTTTTATGTTAACGAATCGCCCTTATAGGTTACCTATTTTCTGTTCTTACATCTATGGAACCCAAAATGAATTAATTATTATTAAAATTTAAACAGTTCATTTTAATCTTCTTTGGGGAATGGTTGATGTCATAGTACAGTGGTCATCAACTAAGTAGTTTGGATCCATTATATATACTCAACATCTATAGTATATATTTCTAATCATTACAATAAATAGGAATCAAAATGTTGGATGTTCCTAAATTTTTAGGCACTTCTAAACACAAATTTTTTGTAAATTTCATATAATTTAAGATTTATAACACCTAACCATAAGATAAACACAAATTTTATAATTTTATTTGACTATATATTACAAGAAATAATAAAACAGACTCCCAAAACCTAAAAGTGTTATATAAATTAATATTGGAAACAAAAATATTTCTCTTGAAACATAGTGCACACTTCCATAACAATTTCATTACACTTAACACACTTTTAGACATATCAATTTTTATATTCTTCTTTATTACTTGAAAATGTATACATACACAAAGAGAGATCTCATATTATTAGTAAGGGGAAACCATAATATTTATCAATGGAATCCACTATTATTAATTATAGTGAATACCATAAAGGATTAAGAATGAAGTGGACATGTCTATTTGACAACCTTATATAAAAAGCATTCCAACATGATTGATTTAAAAACCAAGATGAAAATTGTAACTTCCTAATTTTTAAATTAAATGAACCCCACTGTTGTAATTAGTTACAAGTATTTTGGTGTAAAAATTTTGATTTTTCAATACATGTTTTTATAATGATTTTACAAATTAGTAAATTCTATATTTTGCCCATTTAAATATTCATTAACAAATTTTAAAAGTTAGATGTCGATTCTATGTGGGATTATGAGGCCCGTATAACCTTAATGTTGATATAATAAAAATATTAAACATATATTATACATAGGATTTGGAATTTATTTCAAAAAAATGAAATAACTCTCAAATAGTGCGTCGTATGAGAAATTTGATACGACCATTATGTTTGGAACATCGACTTTACACAATCCAAGGTATATCATTGATGTGTGTAAGGTGTTTGGAAACCTCACATTTGAAAATAACCTATTTATTTTTAATTAATATATTATTTTATTTTTTGAATGTTAATTAATTAATTTCTCACAAGTAGTGCATCGTACGACAAATATAAGGTCGTCGTTAGTTCTAAAAAGTGAGATTTACCATAGTCATGTTATAACTGTTGTGAGGGATGAATGTTTGGTAAGATAAAACCTGATGAAAATTTAACTAGATTTAAAAAAATTGGCCAGTTAAAATAATAAAAATTATTTTATTTTTATTACTATTATTTTATTTGGAAAAAATTAAATATACTTGTCCTATTTATAAATTCTGTTGAGGTGTAAATAATATGTGGGTAATGTAATAATAGTGATATTATTAATTATTAAAATTAAATACAAATGTTTAATCGATATTAGTTCAATAACCATTTTCCATTTTAATGGTTGTTTTATTTAAATTTTTAATGGTTTCATTAATGTGTTATATATAAATAATAAAAAATTTAATTATTGTTATTATTATTATATTGAAAAAACATTGTTGTTTGTATATAACATATGTATATATGTGTGGATTAAATATATATGTATATATATACACATATGTAGGTTTATATTTTTGTAAATATAGATGTGTGTGTATGTGTGTATATTACATTTATATATTTATGGGCGTACTTTTATTGTTGAGTTAGATAAAAAATTATTAATTGTCAAAACATAAATGTGTTGATGTGGTTAATTTATTATCTTCACACATTTAATGATGGTATTAATTGAATTATTGATGATGATAATAATGACATAGATTTAATAATAATAATGATAAAATATTTTACTTATTACTATTAACATTATTTTTTTAAAATAATATATTTGTTAAATAAATATGTATGTATGTACATGTGAAACAAATAAATATTTCATAATGGTTGGGTGGGGTTTTAGAAAATAATACACCATGTCATGGCACTAACATTTGGGTAAAAATTAATTGAAATTATTAAAAGGAATAAAAAATTTAATGAAATAATATGAAATGAAAAATGAATCGAAATGAATAAATAAATAAAAATAGATTTTAAGAAAAATGAAAAAAATATAAAAATGTCCCTAACCCATTATTTTTATTATTATTTTTTTCTCTTTCCCTTTTTATGTTTATTATTTTATTTTATTTTAGTTTTTAATTTTTTCAAACAATCTCATTTTTTACTGTCCTTTAATTACTTACTTCTATTCTTTTTCCCCTCCCTTCTCTCCCTCTCCTCTCCTCTATGCATTTCACCCCCATCCTATTTAGGTGGTGGGCCACCACCTTCCTCCGCTTTGGAAGACTTCAACACCTTTGCATATTCTCTGTTTTCAATTCCATCTGAAGCACTGTGAAGCTTTCAGTTGGGCTAATCTTCTACATTAGGAATCTATGAGTTTCATCCACTCTCGCTCCTAAAATCTTATGCGGAAGGTTTTAACCAGAAATTGGGGTTTTTCTTAAATACACTAATTTTATCCATTTAAGGAAAAATAAATGGTTGTTTTAGGGCTTGTAATATACTATTACAACGATCTATGTCTTATATGATCTTTCAAATCATATTTTCTTCCTCAATTCACATCATTAATCTTCTCATCAGTGCCTACAAGATAATATTAATTAAAGAATGATAATTAAATTAAACTACATAACTTTGATCCTTGAAACCTTAAATCATTTAGAAATATTCCAATGTTGCATCCATGTCATTGGACACCCCTTTGGGTGTTTCAGTATATGGTATCAATTATTACTGTTAGCCTTGATTGTTTAAATTATCAGCTATGTGTTTTTTTGATACATTATATTGATGTTTATGTTAAATAAAATTATGTAGGTTGAATTGTTTTCCTAAATAATTTTGTTGTACGCTTTTTTGTGACTTTCATTTATTTTAATGTTATTTCCTATATCTAAAATGATAAATACCATGTTCTGTTTAAGCTGATTTATAATGTAAGAATTGATTGGATATGACAATATCTGTGATTATGAATTCTTCATCTAGGATATATGTATACATATGTTCTTATTTCTTTGTTCATAAGTAATTGGGTAGATGAGAGAATGTGGGTTTCATATTAACAACCCATGAATGGAATCTCTATTCTCGATAGATTATAGCATGATACGTTGGGGAAGTTATATTTTTTGTTTTCCAGGAATGGTTTCCCTTGACCTTTTCATATACTATTGAGTAGAATTGGTTCCCAAAGGGGTAAATCAAGGATGATACATTTTGAAATATGGCTACGCCTAAGCTCAATTGATACTCTGACCCTTCTGTGCGATACATAGGGAAGACTCATGGTTACCACACCATAATAGATACCTAGGATTCAAAAATGGATCTCCATGGATGGGAATGTTGGAAGTGGATTATTTATCGGATGTTCCATAGATATTCCATTAGGGTGGGCTCAAACTCCACCCCAGTAATTATCAATTTTAGTGTAAATGGTTGGGATTCTTTTATTTATGCATCATTGATTTTTCCTCATTCATTGTGATCCTCTCTTGTTTATTTTGTGAACCCGGTTTTTCCATATGGATTAGACCCTAATACAAAGAAAAAACATGAGGGGTTTACACTTTTTCATCATTTTACTTATTAGGTTGGGATTTATATATATATTATGATTTACCATGTATCTCATTAAGAAAACTAGAACAGTCTAAAAAGGTGGTATGGTATGGGTTTGTTCTTGGTAACATGCACCATTTTATAATTATTTTTATTATTTATGTTTCATGCTTCTATTATACAACAAAATAGTACTATTTTTTAGTCAACAAAATTGAAATGTAAAGATGCCATTGGTGTCAGCCTACTTGGATTATATCTCACAACATGCATGAGAACTATATGTTACACAAGTCGGATTTAGGTTCACAAGTATTGATACAGGGATGTGTGCTACTTCTAATGCTTGATTTATTTACTATTCTAGATGTAGCATTAGGATAATAGGACTAAACCATGACCAGGAAGCCATTTGGTAGTTTTTGTATAGTATTTGAGTCTTTGATAGAATGATGTCTTTTGTTGTATACTGTGCACCCATAATTATGTTTATTTACATTTGGAATCATAAGTTATCATTATTATTTTTATTTTTTGGATTATTCAACTTCGGGAGTTTATTTATTTGTTTGGTCATTTATCGACATATGCTACTATATGTTTACATTTATATATTTCATCTTCTAAATTTTAAAATATTATCTTCCACTGTGAAATTACCGTTCTTATGAGGGCATAGTCTCCCCATGTACTTACCCAAGGCCCTTTCTACTAGTCAATGGCATCTAGTACTTGGAGAGATACGCTTGAGGTATTTTGGACCACTTTCTCTGAGACCATTTTAAAGGCACTCAGGGAGAGATGCTACAAAAATATAAATCATTTACAAAAAAACCGATTCAATAATAACATAGAAATGTAGAACATTAATTAACATAGAGTTATAAACCATACACGAGGTCTCTCTTCCTAACCATAATCACATTGTGGAAAACCATGTCTTATAATATAGTGGAAAAGAGTAACATCATATTTATGATGACCAAACCATTAATCATATATAATATACACTCAATTAATTATAGGGGTTTTTAATTTTATTCCCACCCATAACATATAGATAAACCATACATATTTGTGTCACATTACCAAGAAAATAATCCATCAAAACTTATATAATTATCCCATGATAATAAAATTTTTATATTATAATTTTCTTATGAAAACAAATAAAAAATAAATATGTAAAAGCTAAGGGATTTTATTAAACTATATCCTTAATGATACATAAGAATCACTAAAATATTTTGATATAGAGAAACAAACATATTATAATCATATTATAAAATTATTCAAAAGTAATATGAAAAATATTTTATACATTGATAACATTTAAATAAATAAAATTTTTAAAACATTATATTTAATAAGAATAATTATGTAAATAAAAATATCATTAATGAATAATAGAAACATTTAAATGAAAAGTCGTAATGAAAACCATAGAAAATGTTTCCAAAAAATGTTTAGGTGAGAAACATAATTGTAGAGAGATAAAAAATTCTCTTCATAATGTACTATCTAATAAAAAGTAAAGATTATGTGACCTAAAGTAATCGATTATATATATATTTTAAATGGAATTCTTAAAATAATATAAATAATTTATATGGAATAAATTTATTCTTGATTTAAAATAAAAGAAGAATAAAATATATATTTCATATTTTATTATTGTTGAATTATTAATCAATCCTTGGTGAAATGTTATTTGACATAGAAATCATGTACATATTATCCTAAATTATGTATAGGTGTGTATAATATCATATTAAAAACAAACAATTGGATTATAAACCCATAATTTAAACTCAATATCCATGACCACACAATATATTCTAGTATAATCAACATCAACTTGTTAATAAATTGATTAAAAAATAATTTATATTTCAAATTATTAATATTAAGAATTCATACTAGTTTATTTTCATCATTCCAAAATTATTCAGTTTGTTGAATCAGGGTATTATAGTAATTTAGAGTCATACATTAACATTATGATAGGTATATATATGGTCTGAATGAACAAGTTTCACGTCATTCATGTATTGGGTAACTTTTCCCATATTATCTTGTTACTTTGTGATGATCATTCTCTTGGGTGAAACATTTTAATTAATGAAATTATAATATTAATTACCCAGTAATATCATATATTATCATTATTCTCTATTACACTTTTAATTGATGGAAATAATGAATATATTAACATCGTTAATATAGGTGGATAAATTGACACAAAAAATAACATTATATAAAAATTAAGGGGTGGGAAAATTAAGTTATATTATATCAATATCATAATAAAAATGTTTATTAGTTTTAATAAAAAATTAAAAGACTGTGTTATAAGATTAATTATGGTTAAATGTGAAATGGTAATTTAAAAAACTATAAAAAACTAAAAAAAACTTAAATGAATTAAATTTTTCTTGTAATAGTGTACATAAAATCAAGGAACTTTGTCCTCGTTTTTTATCAAAATGATAATTATTGAGAAAAAATACATTAAGTGAGAGGATTTGGGATCATATGAAAAAGTTAAATGATGTACATAAATGTTTTTTAATAGGTAAAGAATGGGTAAATTTATTTATTAGTTATGGTGGCATATTTTAAATTTATCATTCCATAGTTTTTAAAGAACAACATTATATCATTCTATGTTAAATATAAAATGAAAAAGAAATTAGTGGATAAGTTTGACTCCACTATAGACATGTATTTTAAATATATTCAATTTATAAATCATTTTATCAATATAATATAATTTAATATTTTTATATTTTGTTCATTAACTATCATGATCATAAACATTTTAATTAAAAAAATAAAGTTGGCATCGTACATATTTTTTCCCTAAATTGTGAAAAATGAATCACAATTATCATATTAAATATAAAATATTTAATTTTATATTTTAAATTATGTTGTATACTATATTTGAAAAATAACTTCTCTTAAATAATAATGATCTTTTATAATGTTTGATTATATTTTACTTATACTCATCCCTTATTTATTTTATATATTTTAAATATTTATTTTAAATGTTGATTATATGATTTATAAGAAATTATACATTTCTAGGAACGTAATATATTACCATTATAACTTTTTTAATATATATAAGAAAAATGTATTTTGAGGAGAAAAATATATTTCCAACAGTCATATAAATCTCATATTCCCCATATTTATTCCCATATATATCCATTAAAACTTTTATAAATTTCATTTCACTTACTCATTAATTAATTTCATATAATTCTTGCAATAGATCTTATAATTTTTAATCTTTCCATTGTTATAAATTGTATATGATCTCCAAAGTTAAATGTGATCATATAAATTTAAATTTATTAATATTTTTATTAACACATTGTCTCATACAAATTCTAATTTTCATAATGATTAATTAAATTCCATTAGTATCGTAAATTTTATTATAATTTTATTTTAAAATTAATAAAACATAAATTTGTTTCTTTTTTTGGTATGGAATATGATGTAAGTCATTGATCATTTTCATGAATAAATTTGGGTTCTCATAGTATATCTCTAATAAAATATTACCTCAATATCTCAATAACTTTATAAAATCAAATGACATTACTTTTCAAATTTACATATTTAGTTTTTCAATGTTCTTCAAAAAATATAAAATTTTTCATAATAATAATAACTGGATTAATGGTCATACATCAAAAAACAATATATCCCTCATTCAAAAATTTCACCAATAACTCCCCATAATAGAGACCATGTTCTATCCCAAAAATATTTTAATTGAGTTTATATAATAGATCGAGTATGTGTTTTCAAAAATTGAGATAAATAAAAAAAATTCTTCACTGGATTGAGATTTTGTGTAAGTACATGTTTACAGGATATATTAACCACATGATATACAATATTAAATGGTTTAATATATATTGGTATCTACATTACCTTATTCAAAAATCTAAAACCCCTCTTTTAGGTTCACATTTTAAGGAATACATTGCATGTCAGTTGATACTCCTTATTTCATTATTATTTATTTACATATTTATTCTTACATCATTAAAATATGTTAATATGATATTAAATGAATTGAATATTATATAAAATCTCTTGAGAAAGATCCTGTCAATATAATCATAACTCATTGAAATCATCCCAACATGTTGGAGTTCACAAATATTCAAATATAAAGCCTCATATGGTTCCATTTAAATGCAAGATTAGAAATTATTTTTGTATGAGATCAAATCTAGTAGATTATATTGATTTAAAAAACTATTGATACCCATTGAGTAGGATATATAGATATTCTGGTGTTTTAATAGTATGTTCTGACAGACCAATTGTTTGAGGAATGTAACGACCCTGACTATTTTGATTAAAATTCCACTTTTTGATTTAATTAAATTTGTTATGGTTTTATGAAACACATGTAATTTTTTATCCACTTAAATATAAATTAACCATATTTATCTTTACAGTTGATAATATATTCATTGTACACAAATCACATTACTAATATAAATATAGGGTTTTAACAAAAATGTTCGTGACAAACAATGAATGTGATGTCCTCAACCAGTTGGATCATACAATATGAATCCAATTTATTAGACCATCTGAGGGAGATTAAATTAATGGGATTTATCTAAGAGAATTCCCAAGCCGGTATACAAAAACATAAGCATGATAGAAACCATTTATGGATGATGATCAAGCTCATTTATATCACGGTGCAAACCATTTTTATCGAACAGACCCATGAAATCTCCACCATTCCATGCCTTAGACATAGGAAATATGTTTGTGTATTAAAAAAATTCAAGACAATATAAATTGATATATGTACATTATTTTATATAAAATAATGAATATATTTTCATCCTATTATTTTCACTTTATAAATAATTAATATATTTGATTCAATAAATCAAAAATCATATTTATTTAATATTAAAATTTAATTAATTAATTTAAGTATTAATTGATTTTTGAAAAGAATAATATTTTAATAGAATAATATCAATTAATAAATTTTAATGAAAATAAATGGAAATATAATTTTTATGAAGTCAAATGTAATTTTTATAAGGGTTCCAAAATATTTTATTGTATAAAACAGGTCATTTTCTATAAATATTAGTTCTTCATTTAAAAGTGAAAATTAATATATTTAGAAAAATATTTGGAGAAAATGGATATTATTTTTAATCGTGATGTTTTATTTATATAATAGTTATTTTTTCATAATTTTATAAGATAGTCAAATTTTGGTTAAAAAATAAATACAGTACTAATATACGGTGTGTTTTATGATATTATAATGGAATAATATTAATGTAATAAATTCTATAAAGGGAATTATAGGTGAATTATATTTTTTACCTTAAATAAAATAAAATTTTATCTTTATGTTTATTTATTTGTAAGTACATAAGGAATACTCTAAGACTTATAAAAAATTTTATGATATAAAAATCATTTCTTGGAGAGTGTGACACATTTCCATATACGATTATGAATTATTATATTATCATTGGACCATGGAAATATAAAATAATTTAGACCACTATCCATTTTCAGAAACCATGGTAAAAGTCCATGGGTTGGGTTGTGGTTATGATTATTTTATTATACAATGTTGAAAAACAAAATAATAATGAAATCCCCTACTTTTCATAAATAGTCCCATCCATTATCCCTTTTCCCTTCACTCAAACTCCATTTAACATGACCAAACTATTAAATATTATCCATAGAGTCCTCCCATGGTTTCCCAAAGCTTTCATGGAACCCATTCCATGTCATTGTCATCACATACTCACGTAACAGATCCTTATATTCCACTCTCCTATTTTACCAAGAACTCCTTTCAATGTTATGCGAATTATGTTGGGATACGTTATTCCATATCCCTATTAATAAAAATTTTATTTATAAATTAATATATACCATTTAAAAATCATTTATCACTCTTAATAACCCTAATGCACATATGTTTCCTTTCCAATTTTTTTAAGGGTTATTTCATTTCTCATTTTTCATCATGATTAATTTTTATTCTGTAACTTCTATTTCTGATTCCATATGTTGGGGAGGGAAACTACATGTACCTATTACTATATGATTAAATTATAAATTATTAGATACCCCTTTCTCTATTATCACGCCATTTTATGAATTTCTATGATATGTCGTTATGCTGCCAAAATTTCACGACGATCTTCCATGCCAAAATAATTATTTAGTTAATATAATACAAATTTTTCAATTATGGGTGGTCACAAATTATGAACATATAACTATTTTTTAGATAATTATGTTTATATATTCCAAAAAAATATGATGTTGAATACATTATGATGTCTAATTATTCCATGTTATATGATCAACGTGGAACACTTAAGCATGAGAATGAAATGATTATGAAGGGTGCAACCTGACAGCGCTTTACTGAATTTGGAAATGATGAGCATAATGATATTTCATGTTGTTATTTGGGATTTACCATATCCCATTATGGTAATATCTTCCCAATGCTTTCATTTTTTGGTTTATACTTGACCTATTCTTATGAAGTAGAGTTTTATGTAGTTTCCAGTTTTACCATGTCATGATTATCATTTTATTTCACGCCTTATCATTAATGTGGATTTTATGATCCACTGATATGCATATTGTATAAAATATACTATATTACTCATTTTATTTATCATTTATTCACTTAATGGTCTTTATATCTCACCCCTTTATTATTTATGTCGTTAGGTGACCCATGCACTGTTATGTAGGAACGAATTTTTTGGACACATCGATGATTTTTTCCATAAAAATGATTCTTTTAATGTTTTCTATTGTTATGTAATATACCTATTTTCCAAAATACACTATACCTATCAATCATTTTTGTTTTATTGAGTGTAATAAAGAATGTATTGAAGTGAAATAAATACCATGGGTGTTCTATATATGGTATATATTAGAAAAAATAATTTAATTTTCCAATAATATTAATGAAATACACATTAAATTTATGTTAATATTAGGTCTCACTAAAATAAAATAAAATGTTTTAATATATGTATTGTTAAAAAATAATTTATATGTATCATAAAAAACTATCAGTTCATAAATTATCTAGATTATAAGTTATTTATGATGAATTTATAAGATGATCAACCAAATCCAATGTGGAATTAAACCCTTTATAGTTCTTAGGATGACCTATGATACTGTTTTATCATTTAAATATGGGTATGGGAAATTAGATCATCATCCGATTATATTCCTGACATTAATTATAAACATACTTGCAAATAAAACATTTATATATATAAACTAAAATCATTCAATTCATGTGGTCCAACAAGAAGTGCTCCATGAGGTATATATTAATATTTTTTTTCTTCTTGAATGAATAGGGAATACTATGTTCTTTGTACCATTCATCTTATAATTCATAATATATGGTTTATATTATACTAATATTGATTCTTGAATATTATAAATCCATCATATTTAGGGATTAATATTTTAATATTTCTGATATTCTTCTAAATTTAAATATCATCATTATATGACTGATTGATCTCCATCTAAAAGGATGGTTGAGATTTATATTGGGAAAGTAAAGAGTCTTTCCATAATTCAAAAAAATGATTTATGGATATATTTAATTTACTATCGTAGAATATGTAGAATGATTCATTGAATATAGGGAATCAACCACTATTTTCTATTATTCGGGGTGGTGGTGTCTTTTTAATTCGTAGTCCTTGATCAATAGTAATGTCAACATTATTAACTGGTTCATTTAATTTTATGCAGATATATACACTATTATATTATCATCATTGTATATATATATGTACCTTCTTAAAAAATATAATACCTATTAATATTTATGGTAAATTTTTTCTTTCTATCTGTAAATATTATCTTGGATAAATTTTCTCTTATAATAATATTTTTTTGCAGAATAAGATACAATGTTTTAGTTTTTCATATTATAATCCACCAAACTATCTTTTTGCATAATTATATGTCACATATCACTGTCGACATTGGGTTAGGGATAGTATATATGAAGTTACCAACCTCCTCATAAACTATTTAATGACATATACACATTATTTTATGTATATATACTTATTTCCCAAAAAATTAAATTCCTTAGTGGAATAGATAATTATAAGAAATATCTCTCAATTAATTGATTAAATAAATCTATTCTATAAAATATATATATAATTTAAATCATTTTTTTGGTGTAACATCTATGCCCCATAACGCTGAATTTTATTAACATGGGTAATAATGCTCTCCTTTAATGTCTCAATTTTATGTGGGTGTTCTAATATCTTCCCCTTTAAAGCACAACTCGTTCATTGTTGACCTCGAACATCCAAAATATGTAGTTCCACTACACCTTTAGTTATGTATTATATTTGATAGCAATTTTGATGTCCCACCCATCCTTGGGATAAGAACGTATTAATCAGACCTCATGATACTCCATTATTACCTTGATTTACTTCCCATCACAACACATGCTATTACCCCGTTTGGGTTACATATTAGACTAACAACATCCCCCAATAATGAGCATAAGATAATTCATTGTTCCTTATCCACAGTAACACACACCCTATAAATCATCACATTAGTTCACCCATCAAGGCCACTAATATAGGCTATGTATTCTTAATTACATATTTCTAATAAAGATGGATTCTGAGATGAATAGATTACCTTATTGACATGTATTGTTAAATTTACCCTTTTATATCTCACTTTTTTAGGGGTGTTACATTTACTTTGTTCATTACTCACGTCATCGTTAATAGTATATATATATATACCATCTGATGGGAATAAAATTCAAAATAAAGACATTTTTTTAGAAAAAATTAACAAATTTAAAATATTGTAACCATTATTATGTTCTTAATAATATTTCTCCAATTTATTAGATGTTTATCCTCCATCATGAAATATATGATAATATTATAAATAGATATTTCCCAAAATACTTAAAGGTAATATTTCAAGATTTGATCAATCAATTTATTAAATATAGAAAGATAATTTCTAAATACCTAAATCGTCACTATGAATTTATAGCTTCAATAAATATTATGAATAGTTTTCCATTATATATTTTCCAATTCCAACATTTTTTTTTTGAAATCATAAATAAAGGTATAAAATTGGGGAGAACATATTCTCACCTGGTTGACTAACTGTGTAATCTATATAATGGTATAATGTATTTTTTCATGATGATGGTCATTATAATGTAATGATAATTAATGTATAGAAACATTGTTCAATCTGTCTTCATAAAAATGTTACTGGTTCAACCAATGATATAGCATATAGGAAAATAAAAACAATGTCTAAATTATTTTATAATTTCCTAAAAAATATCTCTAATTCAATATGTGTTAATATATAGTCTATATTTTATATATTCATATTATTAGTTATGATTTCAATTAAAAACATAAATTCTGAGTATTTTGGAATACTAAGATACTCCTTATAAAATACATTGACAGATTCCCACATAATTATAATTCATTATTTACTAATTTTTTCATAACCATTTTAGACGAATATCCATCATTTTGTTAGTAATAAGGAATATATACGATTATATGTTTCTTATAGGGAATTTACCATCATTATTCATTCACAGATAGGTGATTTTGGAATGATATGAGATATGAAATTTAGATTCTCTATAATTAAACAAGATATGAAATCTATGTAGGGAGATCTAATCTTAGACCAATATAACATCAAATTATTGTAATGTTATAAGAATAACAATTACTAGAAATACCAGGAATGCTCAGTCAGAGGTAGGACTCTGACAATTTATTAATAAAAGAAAACACATAAAGCGGGTACAACAAGCCAGAAAAACAACTACATATCATAGAAACCTAACCCATCACCATCCACATTATGGAATATTTCCTCTGTATTATCTGTTTCCCATTCATATCATTCATTGTACTTATGAACCTTGGCATATTTTCTTATTAGATTTATCTTTTACAAGGCTAAAAACTCCTTCAGAGATTTCATATCCTAGCTTGCCTTACCAATAGAAGCTCTGGTTGACACAGGCCTTGAAAGATATGAATAGTCCTTCTTCGGTCGCTGACGTGGTGGACCAGTCTTATTGTCTTCGACCTCATGAAACTTCATCCTGTCACCTTGAAAAACAACACTAATGGAAGGTTGGACCATGCCACCATCTTTTTCCTTCTCACTATCTGAGATGTAACCCCACTTTCCAAATATTTTCACCTCTCGATAGCCCCCCTACGAACCAAAATCTTGCTTAGAATGATTGCAAGATTCAGGTGTGTTGGGGCATTGAGTGAGATCCACCAGGTTCTGCAAATCATCACCAATTGCAAAATCCACTGGGGAATCAACAACATGTAAGTGATCATTGTCCTTCCATACATCATTCTACTCTTCATGCACAACCTCCTCATTGTCCGGTTCCAGGAATCTATTGCCATTGGGAACTGAGATCATCATTCGTCCAACATCTTCATCTTGGTCATGAACAAAACCTTCCACACGTTCTGACATCGAGGGAATACATCCAATGAACCCACTATATAAGCATTCCCAATTACAAGATCACACTTTAAGCGGTTAAAGACTTGAACAAGAGTCAGATCTCGTGGCTCACATCACACCTTCTGCAATGGAATCCTTTTCACTGAGAACCCAGAAGCAGATTGCCCCAATTCCTCATCCATAACATGGGACTCCTGCATCTCCTTCATACCAGAGGATGAAGATCGTGGTTCCCCCCCAATGCCTTGCTAGCTAAATCGCATCTTGTCCCATGCACAAACACCAGAACCATAGGATCTTCCACAAATGCACCTGCACTTCTGGGATCACCCACCCGAGTGCCCTGCTCATCAATGTCTCCCCCTCCAACACACCCAACATCCACCGCACAACCCAACTTGTCTCCCATCCAATCCATTTTTGCTGCCAAACCATCTTCAGTGTTTCTCATTCTCAAGGTACTCTCCAGTGTAGCAGAAACACCCCCTCCATTATGACTCGTAACCTTCTCTTGTAAGCATCCATTCATTCTCATGTGTAGGACCCCGGGGCACCCTGAGAGGGGAGGGGTGAATCAGGGTGGAAACTTTTTCTTCTTTAAGTTGTGGATCTTGTTCCCACGTTGGTAGGAACAACTTAAACCTGTATGATGGATATGATCAGCAATTAAACATTCACATGCAGAGACAGATTACACAGCTATTTATACTTGGTTCACCACTAAGGGCTACGTCCAAGGAGTATACGCCGACAGGTTTCCGGTCGTACCTAAATCCACTATGCTTCACTAGCTGCGGATACAACTGTTTGGGTACAAACACTCTGTCCCAGGCTCACTGCCTTTACAATTGTTCAGGGATAGCTCACTGCGTGCCTCGAGTCCCTCCCGTTGACTCCCCTGGCTCACTGCCGTTGGTGAGGTCTCACTCGGTTTATAGATGTGAAGGTCTCTTCAATTGGTGTGCATTGAAGTTATTCGTCTCCTTTTCAGCATGATACTTTTCTTGCATCAGGGTTCAGAGTTGATTCTACTTTTAGTTCAATCCTTCTTCTTTAGTGCAATGAATGAATGCACTAGATCCCCTTGTCATCGTTTGCCTGAATCACAATCACTGATGTGATTGCTTACTTAATGAAGCTCAGCTTACTCGGCGTTGTCAGAATCAGTTCTCCATGTATGCATGAGATCATGCATGTATCATTTTAGATTTCTTCTTCAATATCACTTTGCACCAGAAGTATCAGGCAATATTTCAGCTTTTGTGCAGCTCCAGAAAGGCGAGCATGCTTTAACAATATCTGGCTCTTCTTTTCAAGCCCGGCGTGCAAGTCTCCCCCGGCACGCAAGTCTTATGCGCGCAAGTATAAACTGGCGTGCAAGTGTCTCCAAAGCACCTGCGCGACTCTGCCTTCTAGAACTTCAAACATGTGTGACTCACTTCCTTCCTTGCCCAAATCACCTGGGGTGCTCAACCATCGGTTGGCGCGCAACCTCTACTTGCGTGACCAAACAACCACATGCTCGGCTCAACCACCTGCGCGACGAGAGCTCGAACAATCTCAATGTCTTGAGCTCCGTAAGAAATGAGGAGGGATGGTCCAGTATTTATAGGCAAACTGGACCCCCTGCGCGGTGGCACACAAGTCATCCATCGGCGCGCAAGTCTCGGCCCCTGCTAGGCACTTGCGCGATCAACATCCAAACTTGCACGAACATCTTGACTTTGCCAAATTTGGATCTTCTGATCTCGAAAAACCATAGGCGCGCAAGATATAATGCATTCAAGGTGTCGACACGCAACTATCTTCTCGGCACATAATTTACCTGCGCGACCTCACAAAAACTTGCGCGACCCTTATCCCTTTGTCATATTTTGATGCTCTGATCTTCAATAACATACGGCGTGCAAGTTTCCTATCCTCCAAGAGTATGGCGCGCAAGTCCCTTTGCCAAAATCACTCTTCTTCATTTGTTGATTTTGAGGCCCTGAAATTTCAAAAACACTGGAAAACGGCGCCACCTTGTATCTGCTCTTTTTGTACCGCCTCCAGATCATCCATTCCTCTGTCAAAGTTCTTGAATCAAACATAGATCGTTGACCACAACTCTTGAACTCGACATGTCACCATTGAATCTCCTTTGTCAACAAATTTTTATGTCGTTTGTTTGCTTTGTCGACAAGCACGATCACCTCAACATCACTTCTTCTTGGTGATCTGTATCCTTTAGCAACTATTTTTCTTTTATCACAAAATCAACTATTGTGATATGTATTCTTTGAAGGAAAAGCTTTAGTACCATCATCTTCTATGACAATGTGATGTGCATGACCATTTCATAAGTCAACTCATTGGCACATTGCCTCCTTCATCATCCGTCATGATCAAATTCATGCAAACTATGTGATTCAATCCTTCAAGAAGTCTCTAGCATGGTTCTCACGAAATCATGAGTAATTGCATGGTCTTCATCAAAACCCATTGTTCTCATGCAATAATGAGGAATTGCATGGTCTTCATCAAAGCCCATGATTCTTATGCAATAAGGAAGAATTGCATGGTCTTCATCCAAAAACACCATCCTACTTTAATCATCCTTGGATGGATTACTCCTCACATTCTTCATTGTTGTAAACAATGTATCATCTTTGACACATGTTCTTTGAACTTACGATCAGCACAACAATCGTCTGAATCACTACTCCTCTACTTCATCGGAGTACTTCATGATCTACTTCATTGTGAGCTTCCATTCCTCCATTTTATTGGAGTACTTCTTGATCTCTTTCATTTTGATATTCCATTGACAACTATTTACAACAAATACAAACCTATACAAAAAGTGGTTCCAACAATCTCCCCCTTTGTATTTAGTTGTCAATACCTTATACATATTCTGAAATGAATATGTCAATGTCAAAATGAGAATCTTCTCAGCAAATCAACATTTCTTTTCATTTCACTTTCTCTCCACCTTATTGACAAGAAATACAAAGCATATGGTAGGGAGGGTATAAATCCTCACTTAGGAAATGTTTCATTAATCATTTCACTCTAATTCTACTTGAGAAAAGGTCGATGTAGAAAACAAGAGGATTTGATTAAGTCAACAAGGCTATCCGTAATCCACAAATCATGATACCAACATGAGATGATAACTCATGTATCTTGTCTTCAAGGGTTTACCACTTCAATTCCAGGTAGAAGAAGATCAACTATGATAGAGAAAAACCAACCTGAAACTCCTACACTCACATCAGAAAATAGATAAAAAACATTCATGTGCAATTGGAAGGATGAGAGACCTTGGGGCACTTCCATTCTCTTTATGTCACTGATCAATTCAGTTACTCCCCCTTTTTAGAATAGTCTTTAATCTGAGTAACCAAGGGATAGAGATTGAGAAATTACATACCTTCTCCATTGGCGTGTTCTTCAAGAAATTCACAGAGTTACTGCTTTTGAGTCCAGCTGGAGTTGATATTGATTGAAATAGTGATTATGGAAGCTTCTTAATTCTTCTCCCCCTCAAGGGAAACAATCCTCATCATCTTCATCAAGAGTGATCCTTCATCATCATAATCTATGAATATCAATTGAAGAATCTACTAATGATGGAAACTTCTTCATCTTGGCTATCAATAGTTGACAGCATTCACTACTTCTCAGGTTCTCCCCCTGAGATCATGCTTCACCTTCAATTCCCTGCATTATTAGCACAAATACAATACACAAATGATTACAGGAATAAGGTCGTTCCTTCTTGCTTCATCACGAAGACTTGCTTGGTTGAGGTTCTTTTCTTAACCATGTTCCTATGTTCACTCCATTCTTCATGCTTGCACATTTGAATATATGTTCTGACATCTGTTGGTGTGGCATGGTTCTATTCACATTCTCTTCTTCTTTGTGTAGAGAATTGTTCTGCTTAGCAGCCATCATGAATGATACATTCTTACTCCACTTAAGGACTGCCTCTTGCTCTAGTATTAAGGTTAGACAACCTTTTGCAATGTGACCAGACTTCTTGCATCTCTCACACAGAGCTTCTTTGACACGTGTGTTTCTCTTTGTTTTCAATCTCTCCTGCACTGTGTCTGCATCATGTGAAAGTTTTCCTTTTCCTTTTTCACCATCCTTGGCCTTCTCATCTTCAAGTTTCCTTATTTTTTTCAAATCTTCTATCCAGATGACCAATATGTCATTTGGAACTTTTGCAGCTGGTTTAGGTCTTCCACATGGGTTCATCCAAGATTCATCCCACTTAGTGTTTCTTTTGGATGAATGACCCTTAAATTTCATGGATCAAAAATCCTGGGTCTTCTCAGCTTCCCTAATTGAGATCTTCTTGGGGAAGTGTGTGTTCACAACATTCTTCTGATTTCTCCCCAAGATAGCTGATTCATTTTTTGACGGCATCAGAGGTGTTCTTTTCTTTTTGACAGTGAAAGCATGTTGATGTGGACATGTGCCTGCATTGTGACCGCTGTCATTGCATACATCATAGATGTTATCAAGAATTCCAAATCTGTTTGCAGTAAACAGACGCATCTGGACCTGCCGATGTTGCTTCTTTTTCTCTGGCTTCCTTCTCTTTGATATAGGCATTCTCTATGATTTTCCATGTAAGGGATTATAAAGACAATCCAGTGCATAGTTCCCAAATCTGTTGCAACACCAACATTGACCCACAAATATTTTCTTCTTTGTATCTTCTGTATTAAGTTGTTGGGCCATCTGCTTAATCTTTTGTGCTCTATTTGAGGAACCCACTTCCTACCTTTTCTTCCCATCCAACCTAGCCATGGTGGTAGGTTTCTTATTTTCACCTTTCCTCATCCATACTTGTTTAGAACTTTTCTTCCCACCTGCACTGATTGTAGGAGTGTATTTAGAAATATGAGTACAAGATGGTTTGGATGGTACCTTCACTTTCTCAGTTTCTTATGATAGATCAAAGAGTGAAGTCATGAACTTCTTATCACATGGTGGAGGTATTTTGACAATAGAATCCTCCAGTGAGCATTGAGTACCAGTAGAAACTGATTCTTGATGTGGATAATCAATAGTGGTCATAATCTTCTTGTCACATGTTGGAGGCATTTCATCTTTAGACTACTCTAACGAACATTGAGTGCAGGTATCACTCATTTCAATATTTTGTGAAGTCTCAATATGTGTGTTCTCAATCTTGGTCAATTGAGCTTCCAATTTTTGACCGACAATATTGAGGATGATCTTATGATCTTCAATCGTGATCATCTTCTCTTCACAATTCTTCTTCAACCTTTCAACCTCATCTTCACGCATATTAACTTTGTTTTGTAACAAAGAGTCAAGTTCCCTGAATTTAATGGAAGTTTCTTCCAGACAAAAATTCTTGACTTCATTGTTCTTCTTCAGCTCAGCTTCAAGTGCATGGATCTGTTCTTCTAGAGTATTGATGACTTCACCTTTTTCTTCAAGGGCTTTCACCCGTTTGGTGAGCTTCATACTTTCCATAATTTTTCCTTCCATCCCCTTTTCCATATTGTCCGCTTCCCTTTCAAGTCTAGTGATCTCAACCTGCATAGATTGAAATAGGCTACAGATAATAACAGCCCATTCTTCGGGAATATCATACAGATATGTTTTGAGTTTTTCTTGAAAGGGTGAATTGGGGGTGTCATCCTTTCCTCTGGAAGAATTCTGAGTCACCTGCTCGATACTTTCCATGCCTGATGTTTATTCATTTTTGGAATGTCATGGAGAACAAGACATTGAATCTTCTTTGGATATGAGTGACTTCTTTAGCTGCTTTTTCACTTTCTTTTTCCTCTTTGTCATGGTCTTGCTAGATGTAGACGTCTGTTCAGAAACTTCATCAAGACTGCTCTTCATTGTTGACTTTAGGAAAGAAACTCAAATCCTCTTCTCAATAGAATTACTGGAGAATATCCAACATACGTTAACATTGCTCTGATACCACTTGTAGGACCCCGGGACACCTTGAGAGGGGAGGGGTGAATCAGGGTGGAAACTTTTTCTTCTTTAAGTTGTGGATCTTGTTCCCACGTTGGTAGGAACTACTTAAACCTGTATGATGGATATGATCAGCAATTAAACATTCACATGCAGAGACAGATGACACAACTATTTTTACTTGGTTCACCACTAAGGGCTACATCCAAGGAGTATATGCCGACAGAATGTCGGTCGTACCTAAATCCACTATGCTTCACTAGATGCGGATACAAATGTTTGGGTACAGACACTCTGTCCCAGGCTCACTGACTTTACAATTGTTCAGGGATAGCTCACTGGGTGCCTCGGGTCACTCCCATTGACTCCCCCTGGCTCACTGATGTTGGTGAGGTCTCACTCATTTTATAGACGTGAAGGTCTCTTCAATAGGTGTGTATTGAAGTTCTTCGTCTCCTGTTCAACATGAGACTTTTCTTGCATCAGGGTTCAGAGTTGATGCTCTTTTTAGCTCAATCCTTCTTCTTTAGTGCAATGAATGAATGCACTAGATCCCCTTGTCTTCATTTGCCTGAATCACAATCACTGATGTGATTGCTTACTTAATGAAGATCAGCTTACTTGGCATTGTCAGAATCAGTTCTCCATGTATGCATGAGATCATGCATGTATCATTTTAGATTTCTTCATCAATCTCACTTTTCACTAGAAGTATCAGGCAATATTTCAGCTCTTGTGCAGCTCCAGAAAGGCGGGCATGCTTTAACAATATCTGGATCTTCTTTTCAAGCCCGGTGCGCATGTCTCCCCTGGCGCACAAGTCTTATGCACGCAAGTATAAATTGGCGCGCAAGTGTCTCTAAAGCACCTGCGCGACTCTGCATTCTAGAACTTCAAACCTACGCGACTCACTTCCTTCCTTGCCCAAATCACCTGGGGCACTCAACCATCAGTTCGCGCGCAACCTCTACTTGCGCGACCAAACTACCACTTGCGCAGCTCAACCACCTGTGCGACGAGAGCTCAAACAATCTCAAAGTCTTGAGCTCCGTAAGAAATGAGGAGGGGTGGTCCAGTATTTATAGGCAAACTGGACCCCCTGTGCGGCGGCGCGCAAGTCATCCATCGGTGCGTAAGTCTCGGCCCCTGCTAGGCACTTGCGCGATCAACATCCAAACTTGCAAGAACATCTTGCCATTGCCAAATTTGGATCTTCTGATCTCGAAAAACCATAGGCGTGCAAGTTATAATGAATTCAAGGCGTCGGCGCACAACTCTCTTCCCGGCACATAATTCACCAGCGCGACCTCACCAAAACTTGTGCGACCCTTATCCCATTGTCATATTTTGATGCTCTGATCTTCAATAAAATATGGCACGCAAATTTCCTATCCTCCAAGAGTATGGAGCACAAGTCCCTTTGCCAAAATCACTCTTCTTCATTTGTTGATTTTGAGGCCCTGAAATTTGGAAAACACTGGAAAACAGCGCCACCTTGTATCTGCTCTTTTTGTACCGCCTCCAGATCATCCATTCCTCTATCGAAGTACTTGAATCAAACATAGATCGTTGACCACAAATCTTGAACTCGACATATCACCATTGAATCTCCTTTGTCAACAAATTTTTATGTCGTTTGTTTGCTTTGTCGACAAGCATGATCACCTAAACATCACTTCTTCTTGGTGATCTGTATCCTTTAGAAACAGTTTTGCTTTTATCACAAACTCCACTATTGTGATATGTATTCTTTGAAGGAACAACTTTAGTACCATCATCTTCTATGACAATGTGATGTGCATGACCATTTCATAAATCAAATCATTGGCACATTTCCTCCATCATCAACCATCATGATCAACTTCATGCAAACCATGTGATTCAATCCGTCAAGAAGTCACTAGCATGGTTCTCAAGCAATCTTGAGTAATTGCATGGTCTTCATCAATACCCACTGTTCTCATTCAATAATGAGGAATTTCATGGTCTTCATCAAATCCCATGGTTCTTATGCAATAAGGAGGAATTGCATGGTCTTCATCCAAAAACACCATCCTGCTTTAATCATCCTTGGATGGATTACTCCTCACATTCTTCATTGTTGTAAACAATGTATCATCTTTGACACATGTTCTTTGAACTTACGATCAGCAAAACAATCGTCTGAATCACTACTCCTCTACTTCATCGGAGTACTTCATGATCTACTTCATTATGAGCTTCCATTCATCTATTTTATTGGAGTACTTCTTGATCTCTTTCATTTTGATATTTCATTGAAAACTATTGACAACAAATACAAACCTATACACAATGTGGTTCCAACAATCTCCCCCTTTGTATTTTGTTGTCAATACCTTATACATCTTCTGAAATGAATCTTTCAATGTCAAAATGAGAATCTTCTGAGCAAATCAATGTTTCTTTTCATTTAACATTCTCTCCCCCTTATTGACAAGAAATACAAAGCATATGGTAGGGAGGGTATCAATCCTCACATAGGCAATGTTTCATTAATCAATTCACTCTATGTCTACTTGAGAAAAGCTCGATGTAGAAAACAAGAGGATTTGATTAAGTCAACAAGGCTGTCCGTAATCCACAAATCATGATACCAACATGAGATGATAACTCATGTATCTTGTCTTCAAAGGTTTACCACTTCAATTCCAGGTAGAAGAAGATCAACTATGATAGAGAAAAACCAACCTGAAACTCCTACACTCACATCAACAAATAGATCAAAAACATTCAAGTGCAATCGGCAGGATAAGTGACCTTGGGGAACTTCCATTCTCTTTATGTCACTGATCAATTCAGTTACTCCCCCTTTGTAGAGTAATCTTTGATCTGAGTAACCAAGGGATAGAGATTGAGAAATGACAAACCTTATCCATTGGCGTTTTCTTAAAGAAATTCACAGAGTTACTGCTTTTGAGTCCAGCTGGAGTTGATATTGATTGAAATAGTGATTATGGAAGCTTCTTAATTATTCTCCCCCTCAAGGTAAACAATCCTCATAATCTTCATCAAGAGTTATCCTTCATCATCATAATCTATGAATATCAATTGAAGAATCTACTAATTATGGAAACTTCTTCAGCTTGGCTATCAATAGTTGACAGAATTCACTATTTATCAGGTTCTCCCCCTGAGAACATGCTTCACCTTCAATTCCCTGCATTATTAGCACAAATACAATACACAAATGATTACAGGAATAAGGTGGTTCCTTCTTGCTTCATCACGAAGACTTTCTTGGTTGAGGTTCTTTTCTCAACCAAGTTCCAATGTTCACTCCAGTCTTCATGCCTGCACATTTGAATATTTGTTCTGACATCTGTCGGTGTGGCATGGCTCTGTTCACATTCTCTTCTACTTTGTGTGGAGAATTGTTCTGCTTAGCAGCCATCATGAATGATAAAATATTACTCCACTTAAGGACTGCCTCTTGCTCTCGTATTAAGGTTAGACATCCTTTTTCAATGTGATCAGACTTCTTGCATCTCTCACACAGAACATCTTTGACAAATGTGTTTCTCTTTATTTGCAATCTCTCTTACACTATGTCTGCATCATGTGAAAGTTTTCCTTTTCCTTTTTCACCAGCCTTGGCCTTCTCATCATCATGTTTCATTATTATTTTCAAATCTTCTGGCCAGATGACCAATATGTCATTTGTAACTTTTTCAGCTGGTTTAGGTCTTCCACATGGGTTCATCTGAGATTCATCCCACTTAGTGTTTCTTTTGGATGAATGACCCTTCAATTTCATGGATGTAAAATCCTGGGTCTTCTTAGCTTCCCTACTTGAGATCTTCTTGGGGAAGTGTGTGTTCACAACATTCTTCTAATTTCTCCCCAAGATAGCTGATTCATTCTTTGACGGCATCAGAGGTCTTCTTTTCTTTTCGACAGTGAAAGCATGTTGATATGGACATGTGCCTGCATTGTGACCGCTGTCGTTCCATACATCACAGATGTTATCAAGAATTCCAAATCTGTTTGCAGTAAACAGATGCATCTGGACTTGCTGATGTTGCTTCATTTTCTCTGGCTTCCTTCTCTTTGATATAGGAATTCTTTGTGCTTTTCCGTGTAAGGGATTATAAAGACAATCCAGTGCACAGTGCCCAAATCTGTTGCAGCACAAACATTGACCCACAAATATATTCTTCTTTGTATCTTCTGTATTAAGTTGTTGGGCCATCTGCTTAATCTTTTGTGCTCTATTTGAGGAACCCACTTCCTCCTTTTTCTTCCCATCCACCCTAGCTATGGTGGAAGGTTTCTTCTTCTCACCTTTTCTCATCCATACTTGTTTAGAACTTTTCTTCCCACCTACACTGATTATAGCAGTGTATTTAGACATATGAGTACAAGATGGTTTGGATGGTACCTTCACTTTCTCAGTTGCTTGTGATAGATCAAAGAGTGAAGTCACGATCTTCTTATCATATTTTGGAGGTCTTTTGACAATAGAATCCTGTAGTGAGCATTGAGTACCAGCAGAAACTGATTCTTGATGTGGATAATCAAGAGTGGTCATAATCTTCTTGTCACATGTTGGAGGTATTTCAACTTTAGACTCCTCCAACGAACATTTATTGCAAGCATCACTCATTTCATTCTTTTGTGAAGTCTTAATATGTGTGTTCTCAATCTTGGTCAATTGAGCTTCCAATTTTTGACCCACAATATTGGGGATGATCTTCTGATCTTCAATCGTGATCATCTTCTCTTCACAATTCTTCTTCAACCTTTCAACCTCATCTTCATGCATCTTAACTTTATTTTGTAACAAAGAGTCAAGTTCCCTGAATTTAATGGAAGTTTCTTCCAGAAAAAAATTCTTCACTTCATTGTTCTTCATCAGCTCAGCTTCAAGTGCATGGATCCATTCTTCCAGAGTATTGCTAACATCACCTTTTTCTTCAAGGGAATTCACCCATTTGGTGAGCTTCATACTTTCCATAATTTTTCCTTCTATCCCCTTTTTTATATTGTCCGCTTCCCTTTCAAGTCTAGTGATCTCAACCTGCATAGATTTAAATAGGATACAGATAATAACAACCCTTTCTTCTGGAATATCATGCAGATATGTTTTGAATTTTTCTTGAAATCTTTAATTGGGGGTGTCATCCTTTCCTCTGGACGAATTCTGAGTCACCTGCTCGATAATTTCCATGCCTGATGTTTCTTCATTTTTGGAAGGCATACATTGCATCTTCTTTGGATATGAGGGACTTCATAAGATTCTTTTTCTCTTTCTTTTTCCTGTTTGTCATGGTCTTGCTAGATGTAGACGTCTACTCAGAAACTTCATCAAGACTTCTCTTAATTATTGACTTTAGGAAAGAAACTCAAATCCTCTTCTCAATAGAATTACTGGAGAATATCCAACATACGTTAACCTTGCTCTGATACCACTTGTAGGACCCCGGGACACCCTGACAGGGGAGGGGTGAATCAGGGTGGCAACTTTTTCTTCTTTAAGTTGTGGATCTTGTTCCCACGTTGGTAGGAACTACTTAAACCTGTATGATGGATATGATCAGAAATTAAACATTCACATGCAGAGACAGATGACACAACTATTTTTACTTGGTTCACCACTAAGGGATACATCTAAGGAGTATACGCTGACAGGTTTCCGGTCGAACCTAAATCCACTATGCTTCACTAGCTACGGATACAAATGTTCGGGTACAGACACTCTGTCCCAGACTCACTGCCTTTACAATTGTTTAGGGATAGCTCACTGCGTGCCTCAGGTCACTCCCATTGACTCCCCCTGGCTCACTCCCGTTGGGGAGGTCTCACACAGTTTATAGACGTGAAGGTCTCTTCAAAAGGTGTGCATTGAAGTTCTTCATCTCCTGTTCTGCATGAGACTTTGCTTGCATCAGGGTTCAGAGTTGATTCTCCTTTTAGTTCAATCCTTCTTCTTTAGTGAAATGAATGAATGCACTAGATCCCCTTGTATTCGTTTGCCTGAATCACAATCACTGATGTGCTTGCTTACTTAATGAAGATTAGCTTACTCAGCATTGTCAGAATCAGTTCTCCATGTATTCATGTGATCATGCATGTATCATTTTAGATTTCTTCTTCAATCTCACTTTGCACTAGAAGTATCAGGAAATACTTCAGCTCTTGTGCAGCTCCAGAATGGCGGGCATGCTTTAACAATATCTGGCTCTTCTTTTCACGCCTGGCACGCAAGACTCCCCCGGCGCGCAAGTCTAATGCGCGCAAGTATAAACTGGGGCACAAGTGTCTCCAAGGCACCTGCGCGACTCTGCCTTCGAGAACTTCAAACCTGTGTGACTCACTTCTTTCCTTGCCCAAATCACCTGGGGCACTCAACCATAAGGTGGCGCTCAACCTCTACTTGCGCGACCAAACTACCACTTGTGTGGCTCAACCACCTGCGCGACGAGATCTCAAAAAATCTCAAAGTCTTGAGCTTCGTAAGAAATGAGGAGGGGTGGTCCAGTATTTATAGGCAAACTGGACCCCCTGCGCGGCGGCGCGCATGTCATCCATCGGCACGCAAGTCTCGCCCCCTGCTAGGCACTTGCGCGAACAACATCCAAACTTGCGCGAACATCTTGCCTTTTCCAAATTTGGATCTTATGAACTCGAAAAACCATAGGAGCACAAGTTATAATTCATTAAAGGCTTCGGCGCGCAACTCTCTTCCCGGCACATAATTCACCTGCGCGACCTCACCAAAACTTGCGCGACCCTTATCCCTTTGTCATATTTTGATGCTCTGATCTTCAATAACATACAGCACGCAAGATTCCTATCCTCCAAGAGTATGGTGCGCAAGTCCCTTTTCCAAAATCACTCTTCTTCATTTGTTGATTTTGAGGCCCTGAAATTTGGAAGACACTGGAAAACGGCACCACCTTGTATCTTCTCATTCTGTACCGCCTCCAGATCATCCATTCCTCTATTGGAGTTCTTGAATCCAACATAGATCGTTGACCAAAACTCATGAACTCAACATGTCACCATTGAATCTCCTTTTTCAACAAATTTGTATGTCGTTTATTAGATTTGTCGACAAGCACGATCACCACAACATCACTTCTTCTTGGTGATCTGTATCCTTTAGCAACTATTTTGCTTTTATCACAAACTCCACTATTGTGATATGTATTCTTTGAAGGAACAACTTTAGTACCATCATCTTCTATGACAATGTGATGTGAATGATCATTTCATAAGTCAAATCATTGGCACATTGCCTCCTTCATCAACCGTCATGATCAACTTCATGTAAACCATGTGATTCAATCCGTCAAGAAGTCTCTAGCATGGTTCTCACGCAATCATGAGTAATTGCATGGTCTTCATCAAACCCCATTGTTCTCATGCAATAATGAGGAATTTCATGGTCTTCATCAAAGCCCATGATTCTTATGCAATAAGGAAGAATTGCATGGTCTTCATCCAAAAACACCATCCTGCTTTAATCATCCTTGGATGGATTACTCCTCACATTATTCATTGTTGTAAACAATGTATCAACTTTGACACATGTTCTTTGAACTTACGATCAGCACAACAATCTTCTGAATCACTACTCCTCTACATCATCGGAGTACTTCATGATCTACTTCATTGTGAGCTTCCATTCCTCCATTTTATTGGATTACTTCTTGATCTCTTTCATTTTGATATTCATTTGACAACTATTGACAACAAATACAAACCTATACACAAAGTGGTTCCAACATCATGTTGCACCAATTCAACACAAAGTGACCACATCATCTACAAGACACATAGTAGTCCATCCATAATTCAAAAACAACCTCCTACTTCCATAAAAATTTCATATCATAATTGATCCATTTTCTTTGAACCGGATGCCTTGCAGTATCTTTTTCGACAAAAATTCTCAAACAATTTGGGTTTCAAACCACCATAGTACGCCAATCAGAGCAGAAAAACCTGCCAATCAAATTACCAATTGCAAACAAAATAGAGGGGTTCTGGAATAAAAGTGGATGACTCAGCTGACTTACCCAATTCACTCACGTCGAATGATCACGCCACATATGGAAATCAATGTTACATTGAAACAAAAAGAACGCCACTCCATTTCATCTTCGATGGGCCTTGGACTAGGCATATATCAGATCTTCATCCACACCAAAAAAAATCATGAAGTGTCATCGATCAAGTAAATTGATGACCGCCTGCTCCTTTATCTTCCACAACTCGGAGATGAAGTGATCAAAGGATTCAACCGAGGGTCCCTGGATTGACTTGTGATGTAATATTCACAATGCTATCCATTTTCATTGATATTCCAATTTCAAATTAATGGGATTTGAATAAATGATCTTAAACACATTTATCATATGATTGAATTTGTAGAGCCGAAAAAAATTATGACTATTAAATTTATTGAGAAGATGATAAGTGTGTGTTTCAGAAAATATATTTCCATGATCCACTACAATGGTGGTAACGGCATAGGATTTCCATTTCTCCATAATCATGGGGTATTAGTGATGTTTATTACCTCATTAACCACAAGGATGGTGAATTGGTTATTTTAATAAAAAAATTACCTAAATTTAAATTATGAAATAGTGTTTGGTTCATTAGAATGTTCATTAATTTCATCCCATGTATTAGTGGACCTATTTATGTTGTTTTTATATTCATGTTCCTACTACCATTCTATTCAAATATGTAAACCTATTCCATAATTTTTCTTTTTTATAAAGTTGAAACTTACCTCCTCAATGAGTTTTATCTCTTTAGTTTATAAAAAATATATTATCCAC
Source organism: Viscum album (assembly GCA_963277665.1). NCBI lineage: Eukaryota > Viridiplantae > Streptophyta > Magnoliopsida > Santalales > Viscaceae > Viscum > Viscum album. Next base: position 1,595,185,777 of record OY728146.1, on the reverse strand, counting down.
TAATTTTTATAAAAATTACATGTATAATGTCAATATCTAATTTACATATCATCATTAGAAGAATATCATAAAATTTATTTATAACCACCAAATTTCCATATAACAATTATTTTTTGTAGAATTATTTTCATTCCATAATGAAAATTTTAATATTATTTTTAATTTCAACGATAAAACTGAATTTTTTCCAAGAGTGTCTCAATAAGATTACATTATAGTTACAAATAGATTATTTTTCTTTTTTAATTGGATCCATAAATTCCCTCCAAATTTTAATATAAAGAGTTTATTTATAAAATTAAATAATAATTTTTCTCATAAAATATTCCAATTATATTGAGCCCATTTCCTCTTTTTCCCTCATGTTCATGATTATAGTCTAATATTAATTCACTTTAGCTAACAAAGGATAAATTGAGAAATCAAAATTTTTATTTTCTAAACACTAAATAAAATAAAATATATTTTAGATTGTGTTAATCCATTAAAAGTATTATTTAATTAGATGACCCACTAATGAACAATGGTCATTTTCGTTTGAAGGAATTAATAGAATATTATTCCATTAATTTCATATTAGTGATATCAACATAGTTCATATTAATCATTATAAGTAGATCCTATTGGGTGAGCATAGAAATGATATTTTTCACAGCATATATTTTCTTATACTCTTAGTCACTAGGAAAATTAGATCATTTCCCATGAAACTTGTTTTTAACATGTTTCCTCCTGGTTCCATCAAATGATGAAAAATAAAAATGATAGTATGAGTATTAAATATTATTACTATAATGCCTCAACCTCAGAATCCCAGAGTTGGAGAATTATTTTAATACCATGGGATGAGTAAAATGAATCAAGTCCTGAAAGATCGATCAGTTTTGCAGTCTAGGAAAATTGATTACATACATGAACATTACATTACACATTAGAGAATAAAACTCAACATAAATAATCATTTGATAATGTCATTAAACACCTATAACAACCCTTCTTATCAATAATAATACTCTTCTTGATATCCTAGAAAAAACAAAACATAGAAAGGGATGATCTCAGATGATCTGTAAAGATAACAATATAGCGGAATCTTTTATAAATAAACATAAACATTAAAAGAAATGTATAATAATTAAAAATAATCCTTTTAGAAAAAACATCGTCATAAAATGGCCAATATAAATCAAATAATGTCATTTATTTATTCATGTGGATATTCTACTAGTCGAATAATCACATGCAATATCAATAGCCACTTTCAAAATGATGGAATGAATAATGCCAGAATTTATAACCACGTAGTCAAGGCCTTATGTAAAGACTACAAATATGATTTTCTTAAGGCCATGTTACAAGACAGTAGTTTGTATGATGAGACCTACCGATGCATCGATGAGCTATAGCGGGCTCTACCCATCACTTACTAAGTCCAATGCATTCTACAAATGAAAAGGGTTAACCCAAACATAAATATTAATCTTAAAAATAGCATTCAAAGTTTCAATAATTTTTCTATAAACCATGAATGGAGTAAAAATAAAACATCCAAAAATAATATTTCATTAAACCATTAATAAAATATGGAAAATTTCTATCATAATAAATCAACTTCAAACAAGCATAAAATTAATCAATGGATGTTGACATAGATGAAATAAAAACTTTTTTAGAGAAATATCCCTTTCTCTTTTGAATTAATTTAAACTTCATATAATTATATAATAACACATTTCTTTTGAAAATATTCTTATAATATTTTATGGGAAGATTTGATGATGTTATAACACCATTAATAGCCGCACCCACCGTATAAGCTAAAAACAAAACTCTTACATTTATTTTGTCAAAAAGGTCATAATGTTCATTGTTTGGAAAATGACATAATGATTCCTTTAAAAAAATTAAAATATTAAAAAAGATATTAATAACCATAACCCATTGTCTAGTAAATAGTAAAAATGTTTTGAAATATATTTTTAAGAAACACGAATGTGGATGATAAAGAAGTCCCAGTAGAAACTCATTTAAAAACATCTCGGATAATAAAGAGATTGTAAAATTAAACCTTACATTGTACATTTACGGGGGCGAGGGTACATTAACAATATGTATAATAGAAAAATCATTGTTATTAAATTATAAATGAATCCTATAAATAAATATGATATAATATATGATCTTCTAGTATTACTTTGTTAATAATATTTTACTAGTATTATCGTTTCAGGTGTTAACTAATTTTTTTTATTTTATATAGTTGGTTATGTAAACAATGTTTATTATGGATAGAATTTATTTGATTAATATCCAGAATTATATTAAGTTTTTGAAGATTATTTTTAAACATAACGTGAAAATTATTCTTGAATGATTACGATGGGGAATGAATCTCATCACGTTTGTGGAGATAGTAATCCTTACATAAACACGAGCAGTAATATCATTATATTGATGATGAAATAGTATATAATTGGATCATATATCATATATAAATAATAATTAACATGTTATATTTATTATTTATTTTATTTATACTCATTATTATACCCATCCAAATAATGAAGTGTTTGAATAAAAAATTACACCACAACGTGGAGATGGTAAGTCGTACGTACTCAGGTTTGGTGACATTTTCATTTATTGGATGGATTGAATAACGAATATGGTTGAAAAAAATATAATAACATAACAGTATGTATAAGATAATGATTTATGATTTGGGAATTGAAACAACAAATAAAGAAGAAGTTGAAGAAGCAATGAACCTGAAAGAGGGTGGTGAAATCATTCCATCTTCATCGGGTCTTTCCTTTTGAGTTGATCAGATAGGATCCTTAGGTTTGCTTCCTAGTCAATGTAAGGACACTAGGATGATGTTATGGAATTTTGAATGGTATTTGGATAGGGATTGGTGGATCCAAATGGCTTTAGAGGTGTGAAATTAAGAGAAGGGGAAGTGTCTTTTATAAGAAAGTGAGGGGCACCTTAGGAAAAGATTAAAATATTATTTTATAATAAATTAATTTTTAGTTTAATGTATCTCTAAAAATATTTATTTATAGTATATATTGGCTATGATTCTAAATCCTCTAAAAAAATAGGTTTTATACAAGTTTAGATCACCATATTAACCCCTATCTTTTAGATTTAAGTCTATGATAAAAAGTGTTCCTTTTACAATGTCCTCTGTTATTACTATAATAAATGGTTAATGAACATACTATAAAATTCCAAGAGAACACCAATTGGTTCATTAATGACATATCAATTATTATATAAGTCTTTTTTTCTGATCCTTAGATTTTTAGTAATAATATATAAATTAATAAAATAGTAATTCTTTTAAAAACTAATTTATGTCCATTTTGACACAATTTGGTATTCTGTTTTTATTGATGTCATAACAACTTCATTACTTCGAAAAAAATCCATTGAATCAACCCTAACATGTACTATTCACATCTAAAATTCACTGATGTCATATAAATGTTAAAATTATATTTATTATAATATTTAAAATATCATTTATTTGATTCGTTCATTAATTAGATAATTATTGCATCATTATTGTGTCATAATTACATTTAATTATTTAATGACAAAATTATAAATAAAATACCATTATGTAGGAAATATTTTTATAAATATTTTAAATATTTATAGATTAATTTATCTTTTGTATAAACATATATTAAAAATGGGTTAGTTATTAAACTTTGAATTTAACACTTTTAATTTTTCTTTAAATAAAATAATAATAAATGTCATAATCTAATCAATGTGGACCTAAAGGATCATATTTTATTCGTAAGGTTGTTTGTTTTCTAATTACACTTATTAAATTGAATTATTACTTGTTTTAGGGTAATTATAATATAATTTTTACCTTTAATTACACTATTCACTTTTAACCGTGGTAAATAAAAGTAAAAAATTACTATTCACCAAAAATTATTTTCATCTTATTGAATCACATATTAATTACTATGAATAATCATCTCTCTACGATTTTTGAAATTTCACTCATAGAAGCAGTAAAATTTAGTTTTATGAAAATTTCAAAATGCTTCTAGAAGGTTGGTAAAAATGTTAAAAATTTCAACAAAATATTATACATGTAATTTTATTATAAAATGGCTATAATGATTTAAATTGAACTTATATAGGTATTTTATAACTATGTTGACTTAAAATAAATTTAAATAAAATAAATATTTATGGAAATAAAAAGTCGGTTTTAAATAATAACGAGTGTTTTTCACTATTCATCAAAAAATGAATGTTTTCAAAAAAATTACAAAAATTCACCCTAAGCTAATTTTGATATTATGAATTCAAAAATGATGAATATTTTACCAAATCAAAAACATAGAAGTTGCATTTATTAATTGAAAAATAATTCATGTTTTCGAAACCAAAAAACATGTTTTTAAAAAGTAAAAACTTTCTAAAGATTGACATGTGTTTAAATAATATTTAAATGTGAATTTAAATATAATGAACTACATTGTATTAAATGATAAAAATATAATCAAATTATACATCCAGACCATTCAAATGGATAATGATACATTATAAATTATCTTTATTAAAAATGTAGTTTTAAATTAAAATTTATTATTTATCACTATTCACCCAAATATATAATTTAACATAAAACAAACAAAATTTTATCAAAACAAAATTTTTATGTCCCAATTCGAAATAAAAATGTTATTTTTTCAAATTGTATATATAAAAGTGTCAAATATTATATTAAAAAAGGATCCCCATTAAAAGGTGGAAGAATTGGAATTTCTGAAAAATACTTCCTTTATCTAAAAAATTGAATTTTTTTTTATATTATGTCTAAGAAAAATATAATATGGAAGTTAAAATTTTTATGGAATATATATTATTCAAAATTAAGATAATACTATTCATAACCGCTTTTGAAAAGCTACTTTGGTAAGTCATGGTGCGCTCGATCTCGGTGTTGCATGTAATTTATGTTGTTGAATTACATTGAAGATATAACATACTATGAAATCATGGGGTGTTAAATTCTACCTTATTAAAATAAATTACATCCTCGAAATATGAAATTTTTCTTCGAAAATAATAGGCTAAAAATAGAAAAATACCTTTGTGGAAAACCAACATCAATAATTTGGTTAATAAAATTAAATCATAATAAGAGGGAAGGGGAAATGAAAATGTCGCCAACAAATTATGATCTATATTTGGAGAAAATTGGTGGAAATTAGAGACACATAATAGGAGGAAAAACATTAACATTTATAGGGAGTTATTGTGGTCATCAACCACAAATAAGTGTACAAATGAGATCCTCAAAGCCATCAATCTATGATGATTTAAAATATCATCGATTGAACAAAACATAAGGTATTAAGATAACACATTTTTGGTTTTAAGATACCTTCCCTAAATTATAAGAATTAATTTATTCATAGAATAAGTGGAATAAATTATATTTGAATTGTTGAGTTTCATCCTTCAACTAATTCCAACCACAAACTCATCTTTCATTTCAAATGAAAATATAATTCGAAAATATTCGATTTATCCTAATCCTATAAGGTTCCAAAAATAATGAATTTAAAATTAATTTGTTAGACTATTAAAAAACTAAAATATAGAAACCATGATATCACATATGACAGTGCTAGGGGATCCACCCTTGTCGCCCTTTGGTAGGGGTTCAAGTCTGGAGGCCTTGCAAGACATAACAGGTTGTTGCCCGTCCTCTGGATTGTCATTTTTATGACAATACAAAAAAAATACTAAGAAATGTTTTATCCTTAAAAATAATATCAAATGCCAAACATAATCAATTCCTTCCTTTAGTCTTATCTAAATAACATCTGCCCAAACTCACAATTCAATATTTTTAAGGAAGGTAAACACAATGAGGATCTCTTTTCCACGTAATAACATGTGAATACCTTAATCGTGTGTTCTTTTAAAATTCTATAACACCATGAATTATCATAAAACCTTATTGATTACATTCATTATACCTTATTCCTTTTATAATACTAGATATAATCCTCCTATCCAATAATGTTGTAATTTCCAACGATGATGGAATATACAAGTCATTAATTAGTTTCAAGGTAGTCACGAATATCCAAAATAATTTATCCAAATCACTCATATATTATTCCAAAATCACTACATCAGTATCAGAACCATATTATGGTTTATCTTTCTCTCAACCATATATTTTTCAAAAAATTCAACCTTCTATTGATTTACTTTTCTCGGATACAGACAATCTCAAGTCCTTAATGAAGTAGTACTACAATACAATCCATATTTACTCTATAATTCTAATAACATGTACATCGTTAAAACAATACTCCAATGACATAATCATTTAATAACATCATATGAACTCTAATCATTCATCTTTATCTTCTGTAGTATCATTAATATATTATTATCCAATACCAACATTTGTGGTATACTTTGATGATCTGGAAATGGATTCACATAGTCTCTCAAATCCTTATAGATGATGCATTGTACATTTGAAATCTTTTTCTTACCATTGAAATAACATACATGGTGTCCTTTTTCACTTCACCTATAACAATTTCTCATTCCCTTCAAAATTTTACTAAGGCGATTCCTTCCACAGTTATCACATATGGTAAAATCTTTCATTCCCCTCTTCCCTTTATCAATAATTCCATCTTCTATAATTTTCTTCCCTTGCATCCCTCCAAATCCATAGGACTCAAAGAATTTTGTACTTATCTTATAAACAAATGATTCTATTTCTTCATATGATGAGAATACGTGGGAGACTATTCACCATTTAAATATTGTATTAATACCATGAAAGATATGATCCTTATTAATCTTTCGATCTGGTGTATTGCTGGAATTCTCATTCCTTCTACTAGGCACCATTTCTAAATAATGCCATACAATAGGTTAGTTTATGAATCTCAATGCATAATTCCAAACTTGTAAAATTTTCAACGTAAATTGAAATGATTATATAGATAATATATAATCGGAAAGATTTTTATTTGTGGATGTATTTACACCTAAATGTTTCATAATGTCTTGTAATGAAAATGTAAATTATCTTAAGAATATCCCCAGGGAGTGTGGTAACGAAGAGTGCAACATGGCCCGTTGTCATGTAACAGGATTATCCAGGTCAATCCCCAAACTCCTTGTTGGTGTTTTTACTCCTAGCTAAATCTATTATTTTTCTTCCTCTACTTATTCTTATCCAGACAAGGATGCATTACTTGGAAAATTCATAAAATCACAACATTACCAAAATTCTATGAAGTTCTTCCATGAAAATCCTCAAAGTCACTCATAGGGTAATGTTCTCTAATCAAATATTATCTAAGTCTATTTAAATGGATGTTTCAATACTTCCTTTGACACTAACTATAATTCCATGACCCTAGAATCCTTGAGCCGGTGCATTATATTAATACATTGGCATGATTTCAAGGAATCATTTCCTGGAAGGCCGATCAATTTAGTTGTCTTGGAAAATAGATTACATACATGAAGGTTACATTAAACATTAGAAAATAAAACACAAATTAAATGATCCTTCAAGAATTCAATTAATCTCTTATCTTAAACCTTCTTACCAATCATAATACACTTTTTGGAATCTTGTGAAAAATAAAACATAGAAAGGGGTGAGTTCAGATGCTTAGTAAGGATAACAATATAGTGTGAACTTTCTTAAATATTCATAAACATTTAAATCAATGTATAAGACTAAAACAAAATCCTTTTAAACATAAATTTATAAATAATATGGCTAATATAAATAAAATAATTCCATTTACTAATTCACATGGATATTCTTCTAGTTGAATAATCACATGCAGTATCAATAGACACTTTCATAATGATAGAATGCGTAATTCTAGACTTAATAACCACATAGTCATGGTCTTATGCGAAGACTACAAATAATATTTTGTCAAGGAATTATTTCAAGACACTAGTTTGCCTCATGAAACCTATCAATGCATTAAGGAGCAATAGCGGGCTCCATCCATCACTTACTAAGTCTAATTCATTCCACATATGAAAAGTCTTAAACATAACATAACCCTTCGTATTAAAACTAGCATAATAAATGTCAATAATTTATTCATAAACAATGTATGGTGTAAAAATAACACATCCACAGTCAAACATATCACAAAACCTTAAATATAATATAGAAGATTTGTATCATAACAAATAAACTTCAGAGAAGTATCAAATCCATCAAAAAATGTTGACATAGATGAAATCAATACTTTATTTAGAGAAATATGTATTTCTGTTTCGATAAAATTTAAAAGTCATATAAATATAAAAGTAAAAAATTATTTTGAAAATATTCTATTATGCTTCTATGAGAAGCTTCGATGATGTTATAACGGAGGAAAATAGATGCACTTGTCGTATAAGTTAAAAAAAAAGACATTACTACTTAATTTTGATAAAAAGGATATAAATTACCTTGTTTGTAAAATGATAGAAATATTCCATTCAAAAAATTTTATAAAAAGTCAAATAAGGTTATAAATAAATTTAACCCATAGTCTTATAAGTAGTTAAAATGTTTTGAAATACGGTTTTAAGAAACACGAATGCGGATTATAAATATATCCTATAAGATTATCACATAAAAACAACCTCTAATAATAAAGAGATTGTGAAATTAACCCTTACCTTGTAATTGTCCTTTTCTAAGGGTAAATTAACTTCTTGTATTATAGTTAAATAATTTTTATTAAATTATAAATGATTTATTTACATAAATATTATATCATAAATGATCTTCTAATATTGCTTTGAAAATAATATTTTAGTACTATCATCATTTCAGGTGTTAACTGATTTATTTTCCTTTATATGATTGGTTATGTAAGCCGTGTTTGTTAGGTATAGGATGTATTGTATTCATATCTAGAGTGATATTAAGTTCTTAAACATTATTTTTAATCATAAAATTAATATTATTCTTGAATGATTATGATGGGGAATTAATCTCATCACATTCGTAGAGAGTGTTATCCGTACGTATGCACAAGTGACAATATTATTATATTAATAATGAAATTGTATGTAATTGGATGGTATAACATATATACAGAATAATTAAAATTTTATATTTATTATTTAAATTATTTATACTCATTGTTATAACAATACAAATAATGAAGTGTTTGAATAAAAAACTACACCACAACGTAGAGACGGCATGTCGTACGGACGCACGTATATTGACATTGTCATTTATAGGATAGATAGAATAAAAAATATGGTTTTACCACATTTATTAAAACATCACAGGATGTAGAAGGTACTGGAGTTATATTTTTGGTATTAAAACAACAAGGAATTGGGAAGTGGAAGAAGTAAACACAAGAAAGAGGGTGGTGAAATTATTACCTCTTATTCGGGTGTTTCCTTTTGAGTTGATAAAAAGTGCTCCATATGTTGGATTTCATGTAATGTAAGGTCTCTTGGTTGAATCAAGGGATTATGGGAATGTATTTGGGTAAGGTTAGGCCGAGCCAAATGGCTTTGGAGGTGTGAAATTTAGATAATGGAATGTTCCATTTTATAAGAGAGGTGAGGGGCACATTAGGAAAAGATGAAATATTATTTTATAATAAAATAATTTACAATTTCTAATGGCTAAAAAGAATTTATTTCTAAGATAATGTGGGGATGGGTCTAAATCCTCTCAACCAATAGGTTTTAGACAAGTTTATGCCACCATATTAACCCTATCTTATATATTTAACTCTATGTTAAAAAGATTATCTTTTACAATGTACTTTTGTATTACTATAATAAATTGTTAATAAATGTACTATAAAATTCCAATAGAACCCCAAGTGGTTAATTAATGACATATATATTATTTTATAAGTCTTTTGTCCGAATATTAGATTTTTAGAAATATTATATCAATTAATAATATATATTTTAATTTTTAAAACTAATTTATGTCAATTTTGACACAATTTGGTATTTTATTTTCTTAAGTGATAATATAATGATTACGTTGAAAAAAATTCATGGAATCAACCCTAACATGTCATATTGACCTAGAAGATTCATGGATGTCATGAAAACTTCGATATTATTTTTAATTCAATAGTTACAATACCATTTATTTGATTCTTTCATTGATAAGGTAATAACTGCATCACCAGTGTGTCATAAGTAAATTTAATTATTTAATGTCTAAAAATTATAAATAAAATAACATTATATATTAAATAATTTAGTTATCTAATGAATATTTATAGTCTCATTTATCTTATTTATAACCCTATATTAAAATGGTTTATTTATTATACTATATATTTATCACTTTTTACTCTTCTCTAAATAAAATAATAATAAACGTTCTAATGTAATCCATGTAGACCTAAAGGATCATATTTTATTTATAAATTTTTTTTGGTCAAATTACACTTATCGAATAGAATCAAGACATGTGTTAGGGTAATTATTATATCATTTTTACCTTTAATTACACTATTTTTTTAACCGTGGAAAATTAAAATAAAAAGATATGATTCAACAAAAATAAGTTTCAACTTTTTTATCCAAATTTTATATACTTGTATTAATTTTTTCTCTAATATTTTTGAAATTAAACTCACAGATGCGGTAAAATTATGTTCTATGAAAATTTGCAAATGCTCCTAGAAGGTGGGTAAAAAACGTTACAAAGTTCAACAAAATTTTATACAACTAATTTTATTTTGAAATGACTCTAATTATTTAAATTGAACTTATATAGGTATTATATATTTATTTTGGCTTAAAATCAATTAAAATAACAAGCCAGTTTTAAATAACAACGCATTGGATTTCAATATTCATCAAAAATTGAATATTTTCAGAAAAATTCCAAAAATTCAACCTTAACTAATTTTGATATTATAAATTCAAAACATTGAAGATTGATTTATTAATTTAAATTTAATTTCTTTTTCCAAAACCGTAATGCGGGTTTTTAAAAAGTAAAAACTCTCATACGAATGACATGTGTTTATGTCAAATTTAAATTTGAAATTACTTATAAAAACCTACACTATATTAAATGATTAAAATATAATATAATTATATATGAAAACAATTAAAATTTATAATTGAACACTATAATTCTTTTGATTAAAAATGTTGTTTTCAATTAAAATTTATTAATTTTTACACTCATCCAAATATGAAAGTTATCAAAAAAACACAAAAAATTTATCAAAACTAAATTTTTATGTCTGGAATCTAAAGAAAAAGTTTATTTTTTTCAAATTTAATATATAAAAGTGTCAAATATTGGACGTAAAAGGGGTTTCCATTAAAAATTGTAAAATTTCATTTTTTTAAAAATACTTCCTTTATCTAAAAAACAAATTTGTTCGTATATTATCTCTAAGATAATCATAATATGGATGTTAGAATTTATATGGAATATATAAAATTCCAAATGAATATAATACTATTTCTAACCGCTTTTGAACATCTATTTCGGTATGTCATGGTGCACTTGAACTCGGTGTTGTGTGTAGGAAAGTTTATTGATTTATTTAGAAGAAATTACGAACTATGAATTCATGGGGTGTCACAATTACCTAGATTAATTTATAATTGGATAATTAAAATTGATCCAAATATTTCATAAACTATTAATCAATTATTTAGGCTTCTGACACCTAAGGTCATCTTATATAATTTTTTTAATAAACTAGGCTTATTATATTTTTATAAATTTATTTGTCATAACCCATCCCCAAATATTTATTTATACTCCACTATCACACCAATTGAGATTGAAAACTCATAACATACTTATTGTATCTTATTTAGGTTATTATATACTTAAAAGTATAGGTTCTAAATGTTGTGTAATCTATTATTGTTCCATTTCCATCTCATATTGTTTATTATAATCAATGAATACTACGATATGTACATAATAAAAAAAATTATGGACAATTAATTACTAAAAAATTAATTATAATTGATTTTAGAATGAAAACTATAGAGTCTTTTTATATTAAATTTATAAATAATTTCATTTGAAATTTTTCTTTTACTATTTTTTTCATTTAATGAATTCAAAAGTCACTTAGGGCCTGTGTAATTTTTACTACAGTTTCTTCTAGAGAATCAAAATTATAATTACTTCACACGTTGTGGAGCCCTCTTGAAGATTGTTGAATTCTTCCTATGATTGCTGTTTTAATAATCAGAAATCAACAATTACTTAATCTGGTTGGATTTCTCATATACATAATCACAATCTCTTACGGAATCTGTGTATATTGGTTGGATCATGTTTTTATCTCTTTGTTATTGATTTACAAGTATTCTGAAGTCCTCTGTATCAAAGGAAACGGTCGCACCGATCCATATCAAAGGACAACGGCCGAACCGATCCATATCAAAGGACAACGGTCGCACTGATCCATATCAAAGGACAACGGTCGCACTGATCCATATCAAAGGACAACGGTCGCACCAGTCCATATCAAAGGACAACGGTCGCACCGATCCATATCAAAGGAAAACTGTCTCACCGATGCTGATCAAACGAGTCACTGAAGATGTCTCACCGATGCTGATCAAATAAGTCACCAAAGATGTCTAACCAATTGTGATCAAATAAGTCACTGATGATTTCTCACCGATGCTGATCAAATGAGTCACCGAAGATGTCTCACCAATGATGATCAAATAAGTCACCAAAGACGTCTCACCGATGCTGATACGATGATTCACTGAAGATGTCTCACCGATGCTAATCAAATTAGCCACCGAAGTTGTCTCACCGATGCTGATCAAATGAGTCACCAAAGATGTCTCACTGTTGCTGATGACCCATCGATCTCTTGAAACACTGATAGTCATAAACAGATGTTTGAATTTCTTTATCTTTATTTAATCTAACCAACGGTCATATTAGGAATAGTTTAATGCTCTGTCATTTATTTAATGTGTGTTTTTGGATGTTAGGGAACCGTACCTCGTACCTGAAAAAAGAAATCATTTCTTATGCCGGAGCACGTGCTTTAAATAATGGAAGGATGTGCTACTGCAAAGAGAGAGACACATTGACGAATACAGAGACCGCAAGGTGTACTATAAGAACAAAGAAGTGTGAATGCAAAGAGATGACTGAACTTACATGAGTAACTGAATCATCACTACTCACTATTGAAGAGCTGAGAACGTCAACACAATACAAGAGAATATTTGACTGTTTCTACACCTGTAAATCAAGGAAACAGATGATACTATGTTTTCCAGACAAAAACTAGAAGATGACTCAGAGCGAATTCTGATCAATCAAAGGAGTCCAGAACTGCACGACAATCACTAGAGCCATTCCTAAACTCTAAACATTTTCTCTGTGATTTATCTTTTTACATATTGAGTAGTGTGTGTTATATGATTCATTTTTACACACACACTGTCTCCTGTACTCTAAATGGAGTATTTGTAAATCCTCACTCACCTCTCTTACATTTTGTATTTCCCACTGATATAGTGGTAGAGGTCGTGTGACCTGCATAGCTGGTTGCTGTTGTGTTTGTTCCCACGAATAACTGTGGTAGAGGTCTTGCACCTAGACAGCTGGTTGTTGTTGTTATCCCCGATCAAGGGTGTGGATCAACATTTTATAAATGCTTTTAAGAGGACTAAGTCTCAGCTTGAGACTGAACCTCTTGGTTATATCTAATGTTCTATATCTTTCAAAGTTATTATTTTATTCCGCTGCTAATTACTTTAAAACCAAAACTGTTTTAATGTCACATTGATAATTAAATTCGCAAGTGTTTATATTAGTTGTAAATAAGTAATTTGGTTTCAAAAGTTAATCAACCTTTCTGTTTTGATTAACTGGGAAATAATCAATCCCTTGAGAACCCAACAGAACCTTTACTTTGATATAAATTCACTACAGTATAATTTAGTTTTTTTTGGGGGGTTTTAAGACAAAGTTTAAAACAGAAATTTTAATTGGAACTCAATTCACCCCCCTCTTGAGTGTCCACTCCGACCAACATTTGGTATCGAAGGGAGGATTAAAATATTTTGTACTCTGTTTTTCAACTGTGATTTTAGTTGTATTTTAAAGTTCTTAAAATTTCTATTATTTCTAAATTTTTACCTCTTTAAAATCATTGCTTTAATTTAGTTATCATGGACAATAGACTTGATGGTGTTGCTACCAATAGACAACCATTTTTCAATGGCACTAACTATGCTCATTGGAAAATCAAGATGGAAATTCATTTAGAGAGCATAGGTTTTGATATTTGGACTGCTATAGAATCAGAATATAAAATTCCTACTACTGTTAGAACTACATGGAATGAAGCTACTAAGGCTGCCTTGAATAATAATTGTAATGCTATGAATGCTTTATATTGTGCTCTAGGAGATGAGGAATTTAATAGAATATCTTCCTGTAAAACTGCTTATGAAATTTGGGATACCTTAGCTGTTTCTCATGAAGGAACAACTAATGTTAAGGAGATGAGATTGAATACCTATACTATTAAGTATGATAATTTTAAGATGAAGCCTGATGAACCCATTTCTGATATGTATCTCAGGTTCAATGAAATTGTCAACACAATGACTTCTCTGGGAAAGGATGTTCCAGCAATGGAACAAATCATGAGAATTTTGAGATGTCTACCAGAAATATGGAGGGGAACTTCTGTCTCAATTAGAGAATCATGTGATATTAGTGAACTACCAGTCAAGGAACTAATTGGCAAGTTGATGATGTATGAAGAAAAACTAAAGGCTAACAAACAAGAAGAAGATGAACCTAGAAGGAAGTCTGTTGCCTTCAAAACTACACCTCAAAGAATAAGGATAAGGAAAAGCTTCAAGCTATCAATGAAACTTCAAGCTATGAAGATAGTGAGAGTGATTCTGATAGTGATGCTAAGATGGCTCACATTGCTAGATGGTTTAATAAATTTATAGGAAGAATAAGTTTTTCAAAAATTGAAACAACAAAGGTAAGTATGACAACAATGGACATTGGAAAAAGTATTAAAAGAAGCCTGATAAATTAGATGAAGTTGTCTGCTATGAGTGCAAAAGGAAGGGACACATAAAAGAAGACTGTCCAAAGCTGAAATACAAGAAGAAGTATGAATACAAGGATAACAAGCATAAGAAATCCATGAAGGCTACTTGGAGTGCTTCTGAGGACAGTTCTAGTGAATCTGAAGTTTCTGAAACTAAACACAAAAAGAAGGTGAACATGTGTATTATGACAAACACTTCTGAGGTAATATTAGAAACTCCTACTTCTAATTCATATTATTCTGGAGGTGATTCTGAATGTGATAACATGTCTAAATCTAAACTATTTGAATATTGTGATTTGTTAGAAGAAACCTGTAATGAGCTGAAATACAAATACAATGGTTTAAAGAAACAATATTCTTTAACTGTTAAACATAAATATGATCTTGATATTGAAGTAGAAAAAAATACCCAGTTTCTTAAAGAGAATAGTGAACTAAAATTATCCAATGAGAAACTCAAGAAATCATTAGAGAAATTTACAAATGGTAAAGATACTATTACTCAAATTATATGTAAGAAAATAGCACCTAGATACACTATTGGTACAGGATACCAACCTTGACACAGGAAAATTACCCAACCAAGATTCATTCCTCAATCTGGACAGAATGTAGCTAGCTCTGGAACATCATATGCTTCAACTAGTTATATTCATATTTATTGATCTAATAAGGTTTATCTTTCAAAATATTTTGATTCTAGAAATTTTATGAGACCCATTAGACAAATATGGGTACCTAAAGTGTTATTGGTTAACCTGTCTGGACACAAGAAAATCTGGGTACCAAAATCATTTCCTCTTTAAATCTGTTTTGTAGGAAACTTGCTTAAAGAGATCCTATAAAAAGACCTGGTACTTGGACAATAGATGTTCAAGACATATGTTAGGAGACTTCTCATGCTTTAAAATCATAGTCAGAGTTGATAGAGGTTTTGTCACCTTTGGTGATAATTCTAAATGGAAAATCATCGGCTTAGGCCAGATTGGTAACACTGAATCATTATTGATTTATAAAGTTTTATTTGTTGATGGACTTAAATACAATTTGTTAAGTATTTCTCAGTTATGTGATGATGGTTTTTATGTTAAATTTGAAAGTGAATATCGCAATGTTTCCAATTCTAAAAATGTTTTAGTGTTTGATGGTTTTAGAAATGAAAATGTTTATGCTATTGATTTAAATTCTTTATCTAAGAAAAATATTACTTGTTTAAATTCTTTTCATAATGAGTCTTGGTTTTGGAACAGGAGATTAGGACACTATAATTTGAATTCAGATAGAAAACTTGCTAGGAAGAACTTAGTTAGAGGCCTACCCAAACTTGAATTTCTAGCAGACAAAGTTTGTAATCCATATGAAAAGGGAAATCAACATAAAGTTTCGTTTAAATCGAAGAAAGAAGTGTCAACTTCTCAACCTCTCGAGTTGGTTCGCATGGATTTATTTGGACCTTCTAGACTTTCTAGTTTAAAAGGGAATCATTATGTCTATTTTCTTGTAGATGACTTTTATAGATATACTTGGGTATACTTTCTAGCTCATAAAAGTGAAGCTTGTTATTACTTTCTTAAATATTCCAAGTCTGTAGAGATCTTTAGTTGACTTAAGATTAAATCCATGAGATGTGATCATGGTCGTGAGTTTGAAAATCATGAGTTTGAATCTTACTGCTCACAAAGTGGCTATAGTCACAATTTCATTGCCCCTAGGACACCTCAACAGAATCGTATAGTAGAAAGAAGGAATAGAACCCTGCAAGAAATTGCTAGGACTATGCTTAATGAGTGTGAACTACTTATTTATTTTTTGGCTGAAGCCATCAATACAGCTTGCTATGTTATTAATAGAGTCTTGATTAGACCTGTTCTTTAGAGGACCCCTTATGAGTTGTGGAACCATAGGAAACCAAAGGTGAACTACTTACAATGTCTTTATTCATAATACTAAAGATAATATTGACAAGTTTACATCCTAGAGTGATAGAGGAGTTTTTATAGGTCACTCAACTTCCAGTAAAGCCTATATATTTTTCAATAAAAGAACCAAATGTGTGGAAGAATTTGTTCACATCAAAGTTGATGACACTGATCCACATTAACCTAAGACCTCTCTTGAAAATCTTGAAGATGATCACTCTGGTTTGAACCTTAATGATAAAAACAGTGGACCTGTAGTCAAAACATCTAGTTCTGGAAATTTTCCAGACCCTACTTCTGCTGAACCTTAACTTGTAGATGAACCTGAAATCTCAAGCCCTACCTTTTCTAGATCAACTAGAATTCTGAAGAATCATCCTTTAGATGCTATTGTAGGAAATCTTGATAGAGGGACACAGACTAGAGCTTATCTTAGAAATCAGGTTGAACATCAAGCCTTCTAGTCACAGCTAGAACCTAAAAATATCAATGATGCTATCAATGATGAATTTTGGGTAATGGATATGCAAGAGGAACTAAATCAATTTGAAAGAAACAAAGTCTGGAAATTAGTAGAAAGAACTAAGGACACTATAACCATAGGTACAAAATGGGAGTTTAGAAACAAAGTTGATGAATCTGGAAACATCATTAGAAACAAAACTATGCTAGTTGCACAAGGTTACAATAAAGAAGATGGAATTGAATATGAGGAATCCTTTGCACCTATAGCTATATTAGAGGCTATTAGGATCTTACATGCCTATGCATCACATCTGAATTTTAAATTATATCAAATGGATGTGAAAAGTGCTTTTTTAAATGGTTTTATTGTTGAAGATGTTTTTGTAGAACAACCACCTGGTTTCACAAGTCCTCATTTTCAAAATCATGTCTTTAAACATTCTAAAGATTTATATGGTTTAAAACAAACTCCAAGAGCTTGGTCTGAAAGACTTTCAAACTTTCTTATTTCAAATGTTTTTACAAAAGGAATATCTGATCCCACTCATTTTATAAAAAGGATTTCAAAAGATGTGTTAATAGTACAAATCTATTTTGATGATATTATTTTTGGATCTTCTAAAAATTCTTTATGTACTGAATTTTCAAAGGTTATGCAAAATGAGTTTGAGATGAGCTTAATGGGAGATCTTAAGTATTTTCTTGGATTTCAAATCATTCAAACTAAAGATGGTATTATTATAAATCAAAGAAAATATACTAAGGATTTATTAAAACGTTTTGGTCTAGATAGTATTAAGGAAAGTGATATACCTATAAGTACTACCTGTAAATTGGATATTGATGAAACCGGTAAACCAGTTGATCAAACTAATTACAGAGGTATGATTGGGAGTTTACATTATCTTACTGCTAGTCGACTAGATATTATGTTCAGTGTATGTATGTGTGCTAGATTTCAAGCTAATCCTAAAGAATCAAACTTACTGGCTGTTAAAAGGATTTTTAAATATCTTAAGTATACCGTGAATTTATGTTTGTTTTATCCAAAAGGAAAATCATTGGACCTAACTAGTTATTCAGATGATGACTTTCCTAGATGCAAGTTAGATAGGAAAAGCACATTTGGAACATTTCATTTACTTAGAAAATTGCTAGTATCATGTTGTAGTAAGAAACAGAACTCAGTTGCATTGTCTACTGCTGAAGCAGAATACATCGCTACTGGTAGTTGTTGTGCACAGATTTTGTGGATGAAACACACTTTATTGGACTATGGATTTGATTTTAAATAGGCTTCAATTAACTGTGACAATACTAGTGTGATAAACATATCTAAGAACCCTGTGTCTCACTCTAGGACTAAGCACATTGATATCAGACATAACTTCTTAAGAGATCATTATCAGAAATGTGATATTACTCTAGAATTTATTAGTTCTGAACATCAATTAGCTGATATTTTTACAAATCATTTATGCTCTAAAAGAATTAATTTTATGAAACAAGAATTGTGTATGAGAGATCTGTGAAACTGATCTGTGAAACTGATCTTTGAAACTGATATGTGAAACTGATCTGAGAAAATGATCTGTGAAACCGATCATTCATTATATTAATTTTTATTTTGTGATTAATTAACTACTTTTATGTTTATTATGGGAACCCTAAATGATGAAATAAATGATACGCGACTCTTTCTATTCCCCAAACCATCGACCTTTCATTTCTTTCCATCCAAACCTTATTTCCTCTCTTCTCCTCCACTTCGAACCTTCGAACTCCTTCTTTCCCCAGAGTCGTCAAATGGCTAAGCAGAAGTGACCGAGCAAAGGATCAGAAAGTCGTGTAACTTCAAAGAGTGCTCGAGGCGAGTCGAGTAGTACCACTCAAAGATCAGTATATCCAATCTTGGAATCTCGGATTGTTTCTGTAGAAAATGAAGTCATCTCCGCCTGGATTTTGACAAGTAAGTCGCTATTGTTACAAGTTTTAGATTCGCAAGGATGGAAAGCCTGGTTCTCAAATAACACTCCTTTATACTACCCAAAGCTAGTGCATGAGTTTTATATAAATCTGCAAGTTACATTAGATGGTGTCGAGGATGCCAGAATGTCTTCTGTAGTGAAAGGAAATAAAATATCTTTTTCTTCTAAACAATGGGATGAATGTTTGAATGTACCCCACGAGGGTCGGTATGAGGATTATGCTGGAAACATTCCTCCAACCACTGAATATTTCTCTTATGAGTTAGCTTTAGAGCTTTTGACTGGTAACAGAGAGTCAAGGAAAATCACATCATCAGAGCTGGATGGTGAATGTAGACTTCTCTTTAGGTTTATTCAGCACCAAATTTTCTCCAGGAAAGGAGAATTTCCTGCTGTAAGATAACAGGATGTTTTTCTATTGTTTTTACTAAAGACCCATGAGAAGATCAATTTGTGTAGATATCTAATGGTGCACATAGCTGGAATGGTGAAACCTTCTAAGAAGGCCACTGCCCTGTTCTATCCCAAAATGATCTCTGCTATGTTAAAGAATCTGGAATGTGTTGATGAAGTTGATGAGATAGCTGAATCATATAGAACTTTTTGTATTAACAAAGAAATTTTTAAATGGATGAAAATAAACTGGAACCCATGGAAAAAATGTTGGGTTGCTGATGAGAACAAGTTGTATGAATCTTACAATCCTACTGATCATGTAAAGAGGCCGAATGGTTCGAGATACCCTGGTTTGAAATCATATGAGGAGCCAATTTATTCTGATGATGATGAAGAAGTAAATGTTGAAAGTAATAAAGACACTGAAGAGTCTGGTAAACAAGGGATGGAAGACGCTGAAACAGAAGAAGGAAGTATTTCACCTCCTGATTATAGGAGTGATCTTGATACTGTGATCCCTAAGAGAAGAATAGACTTTGGATCTACCAGTCCACCTTTACCCTTACCTGAATCAGAACCAGTTATTGGTGACGAAGAAGCTAGTGACACTGAAGAATCTGACAGTGACGTTTCTATGAAGAATGGAAATGAGAATGGAGATGATGATGATAATGATGATGATGGTGATAATCGAATAGTGGATGGTCTTGTTGTACCTCCAACGGAAACACATCAAAATGTACCAGAAACAGATTCCAATGGCAAGAGAGAATCTCTTGAAAATAGTGGAAAAGAAAGTTATGATAAACTAAAATATACTCTATGTGCTGCTATCTGGGATGATTACCCTGGTTTTACTGTTTTGGGTTTAGAGTATTCTGAAGAAGAAAAAGAATAATCAGAATCTACTGCAGTTATGATAGAAAACCAACCAGTTGAGGCAAGGTCTGCTCATGTTGTTGATGCTGCAGGTGCTCATCTGCCTAGTTCTACTTTCTCTTAGTCTGATTTTGATAAGTTCAAAAGGTAGTTTCTTACTACTGTGAGAGACACAGTCAATGAAGAAATTTGAAATGCTATTAAACCAGACCTGGACAATACTGGTGAGTTTATTGGCAGGCACATAGCCTCTCTAAATCAGATTTTGAAGGATCTACAATCTGGGTTAGTTTTTCTATCCAAAGAATTTAGATCCACCATCTCTGGTATGATGGAAGTGTTGAGAAATCTGATTGAACATCTTAAGATTTCTGATATGAGAATGTTGAAATATGAGATAACATAGATATTTGCTCAATCCAATACAGGCAAAGTAACCAAGATCACTACTCGTGAGCTAGAGGCTCTAAGGAAGATTGTGCATGATGAATTGGCCACCATTAGGAAAGTTCTTGACTTGGACTCGTTGAGGAAGATGAAGGAGCACAGTGATCACATTCATAAGATGGTAATAGTATATTCAGCAGATGCCACTAAAGCTCAGATAGAGATCAAGGAAAAGGTTGATCACTACTTTTCAAAAATCTATACCTAGCATGACATGACCGCGAATTTCAAAGTGTTAGCTGACAATCTGAGACTACCTCTAGTCACTCAAGATTTCAAGACTCAAGTTCGACAGTTGCATGATTTTACTCCAACCTTGGAACAGTTCATGGAAAATAAGGATGATTTTGAGAAGGCTATACAGTATAGTGCAGAAGTTATTCATAATTTCATAAATCTTTTGAAGCCTTATCTGAATGCACAAGCCACCGAAATTGTTCTTCCTACTGCTGACCCTCTCGGTGCCTCTGATGTTGATCCAAAGCAGATCTCTATTGCTTAAGCTCTATCTCAACTCTGACCAGTTCCTCAGCAATCTTCTCAACCACCTCCTACAGCTCCATAGCAAATCCTGGTGGCATCCTCTCCTCCAACCTCCATTCATCTTACCACTGTTTCAAATTCGCCCAGTTCAACCTGCCTCCAAGCCTTCCAACTTACCCACCATTGATCCTTCTGACAAGGGCAAAGCCCCGTTACACCTCCAAAAATAGTTGTGCGTTGTTGTTGATAGGGTGAACCCTGTTTTGATTGTACTGTGATGTCTTATAAAATTAAATCTATTTTCTTTTTATTATCACTACTGCCTTCTTTTAATATCTTCTTTATCTATTTTCCCTCATTTTTGATTATCACAAAAGGGGAGAAATCTGTATAACTATGGATATATGGGAGATATAGGGGAGATGTATCTCTAAATGGGGAGATTTATATTTTTTATGGAAATGCGTGCATTAGTATTTGAAGGCCTAATTTCAGGGGGAGATTTATATCTCATTATGTTTTTATTCTTATTATGACTTATTATTGATGATATATTATACTTATTAATGGATAATATTTGTGATTGGCTAAGATTTGTGATTTTCAAAATGGGGGAGATTGTTGATCCCTCTGGAATATTGTTGAATTGTTCATATGATTGCTGTTTTACTAATCACAAATCATCATTTACTTAATCCGTTTGGATTTCTCATATATATAATCACAATATATTAGTGAATCTGTGTATATTGGTTGGATCATGTTTTTTATCTCTTTGTTATTGATTTACAAGCATTCTGAAGTCCTCTTTATCAAAGAACAACGGTCGCACCGATCCATATCAATGCACAACGGTCGCACCGATCCATATCAAAGGACAACGGTCGCACCGATCCATATCAAAGGGCAACTGTCTCACCGATGCTGATCAAATGAGTCACCGAAGATGTCTCACTGATGCTAATCAAATAAGTCACCGAAGATGTCTCACCGATGCTGATCAAATAAGTCACCGAAGATGTCTCACCGATGCCGATCAAATGAGTCACCGAAGATGTCTCACCGATGCTGATCAAATATGTCACCGAAGATGTCTCACTGATGCTGATCAAATGAGTCACCGAAGATGTCTCACCGATGCTGATCAAATATGTCACTAAAGATGTCTCATCGATTCTGATCAAATGAGTCACCAAAGATGTCTCACCGATGCTGATGACCCACCGATCTCATGACACACTGATAGTCATAAACAGCTATTTGAATTTCTTTATCTTTTTTTAATCTAACCAACGGTCATATTAGGAATATTTTAATGCTCTGTCATTTATTTAATTTGTGTTTTTGGATGTCAGGGAATCGTACCTCGTACCTGCAAAAAGAAAACATTTCTTTTGTAGGAGCACGTGCTTTAAATAAAGGAAGTATGTGCTACTACAAAGAGAGAGACAAATAAATGAATACAACGACCGCAAGGTTTGCTGGAAGAACAACGAAGTGTGAATGAAAAGACACGACTGAACATACACAAGGATCTCATTCATCACAACTCACCATTGAAGAGCTAAGAACGTGAACATAATACAAGAGCTTCATCGACTGTCTCTACACCTGGAAATCATGGAAACGGATGATAATCTGTTTTCTAGAAAAAAACTAGAAGAGGACTCAGAGCGAATTCTGATCAATCAAATGAATCCATAACTGCACAACAATCACTAGAGCCATTCCTAAACTCTAAACATTTTCTCTGGGATTTATCTTTTTTACATATTGTGTAGTGTGTGTTATATGCCACATTTTTACACACACTGTCTCCTGTACTCTAACTGGAGGATTTGTAAATCATCACTCACCACTCTTACATTTTGTATTTCCCACTGAGATAGTGGTAGAGGTCGTGTGACCTGAACAACTGGTTGTTGTTGTGTTTGTTCCCACGAATAACTGTGGTAGAGGTCTTGGACTTGGATAGCTGGTTGCTGTTGTTATCCTCGATCTAGGGTGTCGATCATCTTTTTATAAAAGATTTTGAGAGGGCTAAGTCTCATCTTGAGACTAAACATCTTGGTTATATCTGCTGTGCTATATCTTTCAAAGTTATTCTTTTATTACGATGCTAATTACTTTAAAACCAAAACTGTTTTAAAGTCACTTTGATAATTAAATTCACAAGTGTTTATATTAGTTGTAAATCAGTAAGTTGGTTTCTAAAGTTAATCAACCTTTCTGTTTTGATTAACTGGGAAATAATAAATACCCTAAGAACCCAACAGAACCTTTACTTTGATATAAAATCACTACAGTTTAATTCAGTTTTTTATTTGGGGGTTTTTAAGAAAACCTTTTAAAATAGAAATTTTAATTGGAACTCAATTCACCCCCCTCTTGAGTGTCCACTCCGACCAACCGACATGATCTCCATGTTGTCATATGATCTCAATGAATTGTTGATGTACATAAATTGTTTGTATATTAGTAGTGATTTTCTAACCTAGCCACCATAGATTTCTCCATAATCCATCACATTTAATGGATTAATATTCATTTTATCATACATGGGTAGAGAATTAAGGTGAAATATCTTGGTTTAGGATAAAATTCTTGAGTATTTTCTCTCTAGGGTTTACAGAATTTCTATATATTTTTGTTTTATGCAATAATTTTTAAAAGTGGGTATTGATATAAATATGTATTTATAGATATATAATAGAGAATAATTAATTGAATATAGGGTCTTTATTATTATATTATTCCTTATGGTGACCCCTTATCTAAATAATAATCCAATAATAATTATTAATTTGAGATGTTCCTAGTGAGAATGGTTTTTTGTATAAATTTCCACATAATTTCTTTGTTTGTTATTGTATTTGAAATGTAAAAATATTGTATTTTAATTATTATTTACCTTTTATATATTCAAAAGATGTAATAATATTCTTTTTTTATTAACCATGTATTTTAGTAATTATTTTTTAATTTTAAATAATTCTAAAATTAAATAATACTTTTGAATTCAATCATTATTTTTTATGCTTAATTAAAATTTTTTATTCTCTATACTCCAACATTTTTTTATAAATAAATATTGGTATTAATATATTAATTTAACTAAAAATTGTGTAAATAAATAAACTATACACTTTAGTATTTAAATCATTAAATAATTAAATTAATTTTAAACATTTATTTTAATTCATTAAGTATTTTAATACTCAAATTTAATATAATTATTTAATTTCAATATATATTTATTTTTCATTAATTGATTGATTAATTAAATGTTTCAAAAAAATTTAATTATTATTATTATTAAAATTAATTATGAATAGTTGTATTTTGCATGTTGGAGATAATTTTATTTTATTTTGTTGTAAAATTTTCTAACTAATATGTTCTAATAAGTTAATTTAAATATATATTTATTTATTTTATCTTTATGAAGTTCTTAATTTATTTTGATCATGGTTGTGGTTTGATGTTGTTGTGTAGGTGATGTAGAGACACTGACACCACCTATTGTTGACTCACCTGAGTCACTGATACCCCCTTCTAGTCTCACCATTCATTCAACCTACCAATACCCCACTACTTCCATTTTGACCAACCGACAGCTCCCTCCAGTGACTCACATGGATCGATGATACCCCCATTATTGAGTCACCATTCCACCCCAACCTTGTGTATTTTTTTCTCTAATTACACAAACACAACGACACATCTGATTCTCCTAATATCTAATGTCTCATCAATTTCAAAAGTAACCAATGAAACTATCCTCTTGTCATACTCAAATTACATGTCGGTGACTTTTCTCACTAACTGAAATTGTTAGTGAGTCATATGATTTACCGACCTTTCTTCCCTCATATATTAACAACCTACGAATACCTCTTCCTCCCCTCCTAACCTAACAACACACCTCTAACCTACCGACTCCCACATGACATACCAGCACTCATTCCAATCAAGCAACACCACTATCTCATCGTCGCCCCTCCAAACCATGTTAAAAACACCAATCACCGTAGAAAAATACTATAGAATGAAAAATAAAATTAATTTATAGGAAAATCATTCATATAAAACCAAAGAAACAAACTCGAGGAAACAATTCATGCAATAAAAAAAAAATTCAACAAATCTCAAAATCAGTTTCAAAATTATCTAAACTCTTTTAGTATATATAATAATACAATCCCACCAATAGAACAAGATCTAAACCAAATGATCCTTGAAATAACCTCATACCCTACCTTTTTCCTCACATATATTTTAACCGCATTATAACCTCACCTGAAGTAGGCATCACCTCACTTCTCTCATCCACAATCGAGCTCCTCCCCATTATTGATGGCCTCCATACCCTGGTCCTCTGCTCCCGATGCTAGACCCTTCTACCCCCCATGAACTTGTGTCTTCCCCTTCCACTTCTCAGTGACGCACTAACTCATAACATATATATTAACAATTAATATTAAATTTATAATCATATATTTATAATATTAATAAAAATGTATATTAAATAAGTTGATACATAATAATTCTTTTATATATTATATTTAATATAACAACATTTGAAGAGTTTTATTAAAAAATTTCATTTATTTTTTTTATTTAAAAACAAATTATCTTAATTAAAAATAGTTATTTTACTTTTTGAATTTTCATTTATATAACATTAATACATGTAGGTCTTTATTTTGATCTGTAAATATAAAACCTGTAATAAATAGTTTATTCTCCATTATTTATTTCTTTTATTATTTACATATTATAATTTTAATAAATTATTTATTTTAATTAATATAATATGTAATAATAATGACATGTATATCATAATATTTATTTAGTTTTGGTTGTTTTCTATTTTAGAGTGGATCATTTCTTTTAGCACACACTTTTAAATTCTGTTTTGAGGATCTAATTCTGTGATAGTTGGAGAGAAAATGGAATCATGAATGCAGTATGTGGATGGTCGGGAAGTAATACACATGGTTCTAGAGAGTTATATGTGATGGGGTGTAGAGTTCAATTATATAAATTAACACTCTAAGATGGGGGATCAATGAATAGAGCCGATCATTCTTCGATAATACTTCTTTGAAATCAAGTACCATCCATCAACAACATCATCCACCAAATCACTTCTATATGTCCACAACTTCCATATTCACACACAAATTATAGTGAGCAGTGAATCAGATCATAACACAACCACACTTCTTTAATCCCAATGTGGGATATTGAAAACAATTCAATATCACCATAATGAAGGAGAAGAGAATAGTTGATCCGAAATTTTTAGATTTGTGGAGATAAAGAAAGGAGACTATACACTTTTTCTTAATGCTCTAGTTTGTAAATTTATTTCTTCTGATGTGAACATATTCATGTTAAACCCTAATAATATATTGAATTAAATCATGATGTTGGATAAGCTCATTTTGGGGAAATAATCTAATCATGTTAGATTTGTTCTTCCTTGGGGGTAGTGTGCATTATTTAACTAGATATTCTATTTATCTCCCTATTAGGACCAATAGGGGCCAATATACCATGAGAGGGGGGTGAATCTGGGTATGGATATTCTTTTTCAATGTTCTTCCTACCCCATAGGATCTTGACGTCTTTATTACAAGGGTCACATTGTTTGCGCTTGTGTATTTATTATGATCACTTATTTTCATCTTTATCTGATGATGGTGCTTTAAATGCAATGGAGGGATGTAAGCAGGCAGACACCAAGATTTTTACTTGGTTAACCCACACTCGGATACGTCCAAGGAGCATACACCGACAAGTTTCCGGTCGTACCAAATTCTAATATTCTTCAATAGATGTGGATACAAAGTTTTGGGATAGATCACTTCTATTCCCAGTCTGACTGCCTTTAAAAAGTCTAGGGTCAGCTCACTGCTTTCCCAAGGGTCAGTCCCTGTTTCTCTCTCTGGCTCACTGCTGATGGAGGGGATCACCATCTTCCTCTTCCTTTGCTCACTGCTCCGGAAATGATCAACTCACAGTTTATAGCCTTGTAGGTCTCTTCATTATCACAAATGAATACATCCTCTCTTATATGTAGATGATATGTTGAAGCTCAACCTTCACCCATAGATGAATTACTCTTTTCACCGAAGGTATCGGGAAATCTTCCAGCTTCCACGTAGCCCAAAAATCACCCCTGGAAATAAACCTTACTTGGACCGCAAGTCAATCTCGGTGCGCAAGTATCGACATGCATGTCACAACTAGCGCAGAAGTCCTCTTAAGTCCCTTGCGCAACACAAGATTCCTAAACTCCAAACCTACATGACTCTCTTCCGTCTACACCCAAACCAATATTGGTGCACAACTACCAACCAACACACAACTTCTACTAACCGGCGTGTATCTTCTACCACTGGCATGTAACTCCACCTGTGTGACCACAAACAACTTGCGCGACCACCAGACCTACACGATGGGAGCTCTTATTTCTCAATGTGTTGAACTCCAGTGAGAAATGAGGAGGGGTGGTCCTGTATTTATAGGCAATTTGACCACCCTGGCCGACTGCGCGCAAGTCTCCCTTCGACGAGCAAGTCTCGGCACACAGGTCACTTCTCATGCATGTCACTTGTGTGACCTAATTCCAAACATGCATGAACCTCTTTCCTTTTCCATATTTTGATCTTCTGATCTTGAAAAGCCACAGGTGTTCAAGTTCTTATGCTTCTAAGGCATCGGCGCACAAGTCTCTTTCACGGCGTGCAAGTCACTTGCGCGACAACACCAATACTTGCGCAAAACTTGTCCCTTTGCCATATTTTGATGATGTGATATTCAGAAACATATGGCACACAAGTTTCAAAGCCTTCAAGTACACGACATGAATGTCCCTTTTCCAAAATCCACATTGTCATTTTGACTTCATCTACTGGTGACCTTCTACATGGAACTTCATAATCATCAGTTTTTTCGACATCACATTGATGTTCATGTACTTCCCTCATTCCTACATCATGATTGAGTGAATCAATAATTTCATTATCAGATTAATCCATGCCTTCTTTCATTAAGATGTTTGATTCTTTTAATTGAATCACACTCTTTCCATACACACTTTCACACTAAGGAATACCACCTGACTTCTGATTCTTCATTGATGTTTTTTCCTTTTCCATGTCACAATATGATAAGAGATGATTGGATATTTAACTTGAGCAATCGAAAGAACCAAGTCAGAGCAAAAAAATATGATAAAAGAAACCTTTCCTCTGATATAAATTATTAGGGCCAATATGGGCCTATATACCCTGATAGGGGGGGGGGGGTGAATTAGGGTATGGATATTCTTTTTCAAAGTTCTTCCTTCCCCACTGGATCTTGACCTCTTTATTACAAGGGTCACATAGTTTACACTTGTGTATTTATTATGATAAATTATTTTCCTCTTTATCTGATTATGGTGCTTAAATTCAATGTAGGGAAGTAAGCTGGCAGACACCGAGATTTTTACTTGGTTCACCCTCACTGGGCTACATCCAAGGAGCATACCCCAACAAGTTGTCGGTCGTATGAAATAACACTATTCTTCACTAGATGTGGATATAGAGGTTCGGGATATATCACTTCTATTCCCAGGCTGAATTCCTTTACAAAGCTTAGGGTCAGCTCAGTGCTTTCCAAAGGGTCACTCCCTATTTCTCTTTCTCTGGCACACTACGGGTGGAGAGGATCACCTTCTTCCACTTCATTTTCTCTCTGATCCAAAAAATATCCAGTCACAGTTTATAGACCTATAGGTCTCTTCATTATCACAAATGAATACATCCTTTATTGTATGTATATTCTCTATTGAAGCTCAACTTTCACCCACAGATAAATTACTCTTTGCACCGAAGGTATCGGGTAATCTTCCAGCTTCCACGCAGCCTGAAAATTACCACTGGAAATAAACCTTACTTTGCGCACAAGTCAATCTCAGTGCGCAAGTATCGGTGCGCAAGTCACAACTAGTGTGCAAGTCCTCCTAATAACCTTGTGCGAAACAAGATTCCCTAACTCCAATCCTACGCGACTCTCTTCTGTTTACACCCAAACCAATATTAGCGCACAACTACAAACCGGCACACAACTTCTACCAACTGGTGCACATGTTCTACAACTGGAACACAACTCCACCTGCGCGACCACACACCACTTGTGTGACCACCACACCTGCGCAAAGGGTTCTCTGATTTCTAAAAGTGTTGAACTCTGGTGAGAAACGAGGAGGGGTGATCCAATATTTATATTCAATTTGACCACCCTGTGCGAGAGCGCGCAATTCTCAGTTCGACGCGCAAGTCTTGGCGCGCAGGTCCCTTCTCTTGCAAGTCACTTGCGCGACCTAATTCCAAACTTGTGAAAACCTCTTTCCTTTGCTATATTTTGATCTTCTGATCTTGAAAAACCATAGGCATGCATGTTCTTAAGCTTCCACAGGATCGGCGCGCAAGTCTCTTTCATAGCGCGCAAGTCACTTGGGAGACACCACCAATACTTGCGCGACACTTGTCCCTTTGCCATATTTTTTGATATTATCTTGAAAAAAATATGGCACGGAATTTTCCAAGACTTCAAGTACACGGAACGCAAGACCCTTTTCCAAAAGCCACATTTATTCATTTGAGGATTTTCATGATAAAAAATTTGGAAAACACTGGAAAACGATGCCACCTTGTATCTGTTCTTTTGTACCGCCTCTAGATCATCCATTCCTTTTGTCAACGTTATTTAATCAAACATGGATCGTTGAACTCATCTATTGAACTCAACATTCCATCATTAGATCCTCTTTTAAATAAATTTGTATGTCATTTTTTGCTTTGTCAACAATCACCACTCAAATGTCCTCTTTGTCAACAAACACAATCACCTCAAAAATGCTACATTGATACCTTGAGGGATTATTGCCCAAAAATCGCCCCCTTTGGTTTTGTTGACAACTCTTCCATAAAACGATACGTCATTGATTCTACATCAACCATTCACCTCATTGAGATTCTGATAGAAATCAAAGATTTACTCAACACATACTCTAATCCCACATGAGAAATGCTTGGCGTGAGAAACAAGAGTAAATGAAAAGATCATCAATGAATCACTTCAACTCTGACACCCTTTGATGACACCTAATGGATACCAATTTTTTCCAAACTGATACCAATTTTTGGAAATATACTTACCACTTTCCAACACCACTCTTCTACTTTTATCACGATCCTCAGCTGTCGTGATATCTTTTCTTTGATCGATCACTTCTAGAATCGTCAGATTTAATACTCTCCCCCTCTCTTCTCACAACTTAATCTCTTTGTCAGCTTCAAAACCTCTTTAGCCTTATTTCCTATGTGGTACAAGCTACGATCTAGCTATTCACATACAACTAGCTTCAACTCCCCCTATCTGGCTGCTCCACATTCCAGTTTCTCCCCTTAAATAGCTACACTGTCTCCCCCTTGAACAAACACTATTTTCTCCCCCTTTTTCAACTAACAAAAAAAATCTCCTTTTTTATCTATAACAGAGTAGAGAACATATTTCAGCACATTAGTGAAAACACATCATACCTCAGGGAGAGGAGGGGTTTCACATCCAAACGATTACAAGTGTGGGAGTCGACTGAACTCCCAGAGCCAGTCGATGCCTCTCAAAAGATTCCTTGGGTATGGCCTTTGTCATAAGATCTGCAACATGTAGCTCTATAGGAACATACTTGAACTTCATAATGCCTTGCTCCACCATCTCCTTGATGAAATGATATTTGATCTCAATGTTCTTTGTCCTTGAGTGATGAACTATATTTATGCTGAGATTTATAGAACTTGAGTTATCACACTGGATTTCGACCGGAGACTGCACTTCAACTCCCATATCATCGAGCTGGAGTTTCATCCACAATAACTGTGTGCATGCTTGAGTGGCCACAACATACTCAGATTCTATGGTGCTTAATGAAATGAAATCCTGCTTCTTTCTTAACCAAGAAATACATAGTCCACAAAGATAGAATGACCTCCAGATGTTGATTTCCTGTCATCCGCTGAACCGGCCCAGTCTGCATCAGTATATATCAATAACTATGTCTAAGATTTTTCATTATATGTCAAGCCGAAATCCACCATTCCATTGATATACTAAAGTATTCTTTTCACTTCAAGCATGTGGCTTTCCTTAAGATTACTCTGATATCTAGCTACTTGGAATGTGGCGAAAACAATATCAGGTCTTGTTGTGGCCAAGTACAACACACTTCCAATGATTTTCTTATATTCTGTGATATTAACTTCCATGCCATCATCATATTTTGATAATTTCATCCGGGTAGAAACCGGAGTCTTCATCTCCTTGTAATTCTCTATTCCAAACCATCTTAGAACCTCCTTTTCATATTTAGGAAAACCGTATTCATAAAGCTTCATTTGAATCAGATATTCTGCAAATATTGATTCAGCATTGAATACCATTCTCTCAGTTCTTGTTCCAGCCCATATAATGCCTTCGTCAGCCGAAAAACATTTTTCTCATCCTCATGAATGAGAAAACCATGTAGTTTCGTGATATACACTCCTTTCTCCAGAATCCAATTCATGAAATGTAGATTTGAAGTCCATCTAAAACACATTTAACTTTATTTTCACTACTATAGATAAAAATAATCTGATCGTCTCCAGCCTTTCAACAAGGGAAAATGTCTCATCAACTTCAAAACCCTATATCTAGGAGTATCCTTTCAACACCAGTAATTTTTGTTTTGAATTACTATTCCATCTTCATTCATCTTATTACAAAAGACCCATTTAATTCCAATGATGTTCTTATCTATTGGCCTCGAAACAATCTCCCACGTCTGATTCTTTTCAATATGATTTAGCTTTTCATTCCTGGACTGAACCCAGTTATCATCTTCAACTACATAATCAAATCATTTCAGCTCAACCAGAGATAGAAAAGATTCCTGTTATAGTGATTTCATTTTCCTTGTCTGAACCGGAGCTGACAAATCATTGATGATGTTCTGCCTGTCAATTTCAGCTCGACTCTTTGGCCTCTATGCAGATAAGGATTTTACATCTTCGTAATCACCATCAGTATCTTCTTCTGAATCAAATTTAGAAACTTCTGATCTCCCTGAGTCTCTTACAACTTATTCACTTTTAAAAGAAAATATTTCACTATTTCATTGTTCAATGACGTCATTTCTTTGAAATTGTTTTCTCAGATTTTTGTTGAAACATTGTTGATACTTTCTCACATCATCATGGTATCCCAAAAACTGTCATCTGATACCACATTTTTAGAGAAAAATAGATAATCACGATATGATTGATTTTTTCTTCTTCCCCACAATATGTCCTCCCTCCATAGACGACACCTGAGTTGAGTCATTCAATTATTGCATTGATGGCTCTTGCATCTGATTTTGTTATTGAATGCTCCCCCTATGTTATGAAACATGTCCTGGGGTTAGTCCCACTATTTAGACTCATAACCATTCTTCTTCTCATGAATAATTTAATGTAATCTGGCACTTATCATCGATCCATTAACCAAATCTCTAAGCCTACTGATTTGGAACTCAGTGTAGGAAACTAGAGATAGAGTTAATAACAAAATCACTTCCTATTTTGCTCTATTTCTCCCTTTCTTATTCAACTCTAGTACCTAATTTGAATCAATTGAAACTCTAGATCACATCACTTCTCCACCTTTCATCTTTAGATTTCACTTCCCCTTGGATCATATTTCCCTAAGACCTGAAACACATGAATAATCAATTAACAACATTTATACCCATAGGGAGAGGGGTACATCAAAAATCCTCAAGAAGAGGATAGTGGTTGATCCTGAGAGGTCAACCCTTTGATTCTTTCTTGCAAATCATCACACACTTTCTTTGCTTCTTTTGGCTGCCAAGACAACTTCAACTACTCTGGGCATATGACTAAGCATTCATTACTCACATGATGAGTGTTTTTCTGATATGATGATTCTACGGGGTTGGCTTTTCTCACCATTTGGGGCTTAAACCGACTAGTATATATATCCAACTTTTATGTTCCACCAAAATTACATTTCCCTAGTTTCCTTATATGGGTAGGAATCTCTCTAATTGTCATCTTCTCTTGCATCTTCCACCAATGCAAGTATCTTTCACCTTTCTCTATTTTTGCTGTAGAATATGACATGAGAATTTTTCAATACATTCTTTTTCATATTTCTTTTATCAGATGTCTGAGTCACCACACTATTTTCCACTAGTGGTGAGTCCTCAATTGAAAGTTAATTCTTATTTATCACACCTAGAGTAGATCTCCCATTATTTTTCTAGATTTGTTCACATTCTCTCCTTGAGAGCTATTGTGAGTATGACAGAGGAGGTGACTGATACATCTTTTGTTCAGATCCAAGTGATTCCACTGAGGCTCTAATCCTATTCTTATCCTTACCACTTTGTCTCCCGGTGTAGAATTTCTCATTATGCATACTTGGGGTCGAGAGTCTCCTTTCGAGTTCCTTTTCCTTTCCTGTTTTCTTCATGAAGAAATTTCTTGCCAAATGCCCATAATCTGAACATACAAATCATCTTCTATTAAAGGCATACCTCATTTCATCATCTCTTAGCCAAGATGTTGATGCATCTTGAGTTCTTCCATTGACATTGAACTCATGAACTTCCTAACACATATTCATTGTGTGTCCCATCCTTCCACATTAATAACATCTTATAAATTCATTCCTCAGATAGACTCTTCTCTCTGATTTCTCTTGATGCTTCTTGTTATTCTTAGATTTATCAATGTTTCTATTTTAACTGCCTGAAATGTATTCTAGAACCTCTGAATAGAAGCTTGAGGTGTGGCCACGAATCCCATAGAAATTGCACAGGTTATCACAACTTTTTGTAACTGTCCTCTTAGGCCTATCTCCAGCACCTATTGTATTTTTTTCCGATCTGGAACTGTTCACACCTCTCTTTCTATCTTTCGCGGGAGGTAATTCATCAAATCTGATACCAGTTGTTCCCAGACTGTATGGTCTTTGAGCTGAGAAAATTTGGTATTGCATCTTTTTAGAAATATCAAATTTGGTTTTCATTTCATCATCACCTTCCGAAGGATAATCAAATAGAAAGTGTAATTCATCCTTTATTTTAGGCTTTCCTTTAGCATTGGA
This sequence comes from Viscum album, assembly GCA_963277665.1. Classification (NCBI taxonomy): domain Eukaryota; kingdom Viridiplantae; phylum Streptophyta; class Magnoliopsida; order Santalales; family Viscaceae; genus Viscum; species Viscum album. The sequence continues at coordinate 1,595,150,872 of OY728146.1, read as the reverse complement.
TTTCTCCACTTCCTTCTTCACTGATTCTACCTCTTCTTCCAAATTATGAATCACCATATCCCTTGATTCAATTTGGCCATTGTGTTCTCTTCAAAGATTCTTTCCATGACTCATCTCATCTTCCAGTTCACATGTGAGGGTTTCTGCCATGTCACCTTTCTTCACTACATTAAATGTTACCTCAGAAACATATTTTGAGACAGATTCCTTATCTTGTTGTAGACTTTGATCCTTTTGAACATCCTTAGACAACTGTATTACTAGATCATCATTTCTAGCTTTAAGATTATGAACTTCATCTGACTTTTGATCATCTTCATAATCACCAACCTTTTGTTTTCCTTTCATTTTCCTAGCTTTTGTTGTTCTTCACATTGAGAGTCATTCTTCTCCTTTAGGTCAGTAGCCACATCAATAAGCCTTTGATTTAAGCCTCATAGCTTGTTGACCTAAATCTCCAATACTTTGATCTGGATATATTTAGATTTGACTTCATCATCCAACTTTCGATCCACTTCATTTTTAATGTTGACAATATCTACTGGTGACATCCTACTTGAAACTTAAACTTCATCAGTTGGTTCGACATCAGATTGAAGTTGAAGAACTTCACTCATTCCTACATCATGATTGAGTGAATCAATATTTTCCCTATCAGATTCATCCAGGCCTTCTTTCATTAAGTCGTTTGATTATTTTAATTAAATCACACTTTTTCCATACACACTTCCACACAAAGGAATACCACCTGATTTCTGATTCTTCTTTGATGTTTTTCCCTTTTCCATGGCATAATATGATAAGAGAAGATTGGATATTTAACTTGAGAAATCGACTGAACCAAGTCAAAGAAAACAAATCTGATAAAAGAAACCATTCCTCTAATACAAATTGTTTGGACCAATATGGTCCTATATACCTTGAGAGGGGGGGGGGGGGTGAATCAGGGTATGGATATTATTATTCAATGTTCTTTCTGCCCCACTGTATCTTGACCACTTTATTACAAAGGTCACTTTGTTTGAACTTGTGTATTTATTATGATCACTTAATTTATTCTTTATCTGATGATGGTTATTTAAATGCAATGCGGGGAAGTAAGAAGGCAGACACAAAGATTTTTACATGGTTCACCCTCACTGGGATATGTCCAAGGAGCATGCACCGTCAAGTTGCTGGTCATACCAAATTCCACTATTATTCACTAGATGTGGATTCAAAGGTTCGAGATATATCACTTTTATTACTATGATCACTTACTTTACAATGTTTAGGGTTAGCTCACTACTTTCCAAAGGGTCACTCCATATTTCTCTCTCTCTGGATCACTGCCGGTGGAGAGGATCACCTTCTTCCACTTCCTTTGCTCACTATTCCGGAAAGGATCCACTCATAGTTTATAGACATGTAGGTCTCTTCATTTTCACAAAGGAATACATCCTCTCTTGTATGTATATGATCTATTGAAGCTCAACCTTCACCCATTGATGAATTACTCTTTGCACCAAAGGTATCAGGCAATCTTCCAGCTTCCACACAGCTCGAAAATCACTGCTGGAAAAAAACCTTACTTAGCGCGCAAGTCAATCTCGGTGCGCAAGTATCGGCACACAAGTCACTACTGGCATGCAAGTCCTCCTAAGACCCTTGCGTGACACAAGCTTCCCAAACTCCAAACCTGCGCGACTCTCTTCCTTTTACAACCAAACCAATATTGGCGCGAAACGACCAACTGGCGCGCATCTTCTCCCACTGGCGCGCTACTCCACCTGTGCGACCACACACAACTTGCGCGACCACCACACCTACGCGACAGGAGCTCTAATTTCTCAAAGTGTTAAACTCCAGTGGGAAATGAGGAGGGGTGGTCTAGTATTAATAGGCAATTTGACCACCCTACGCGATGACGCACAATTCTCCCTTTGGCATGCAAGTCTCAATGCACAGGTCTCTTCTCCTGCAGGTCACTCACGTGACCTAATTCCAAACTTGCACGAACCTCTTTCATTTTAAATATTATGATCTTCTGATCTTGAAATACCACAGGCGTGAAAGTTATTAAGCTTCCAGGGCATCATCGAGCATGTCTCTTTCACGGCGTGCATGTCACTTGCGTGACACCACCAATACTTGCGCGACACTTGTCCCTTTGCCATATTTTGATGATCTGATCTTGAAAAACATATGGCACGCAAGTTTCCAAGCATTCAAGTACACAGTGCCACCTTTTATCTGTTCTTTTGTACTTCCTCTAGATCATCCATTCATTTTGTTGATGTTCTTGAATCAAAAATGGATCACTGACCTCAGATATTGAACTCGACATTACATCATGAAATCCTCTTTGTCAACAAATTTGTATTTCATTGTTTTTCTTTGTCAACAATCACCACTCCAATGTCCACTTTTTAATCAAACACAATCATTTCAAAAATGCATCATTGATTCCATGAGGGGTTTTTTCCCAACAATCTCCCCTTTGGGTTTGTTGACAACTCTTCCATAAAATGATATGTCGTTGATTCTTCATCCACCATTCTCCTCATTGCAATTCTGATATCAATCAAGGATTTACTCAACACATACTCTAATCCCACATGAGCAATGCATTACATGAGAAACAAGAGTAAGTGAAGATTTCATCAATTAATCACTTCAACTCTGACACCCTCTGTTGACACCTATCTAATACAAATAGTTTCCAAAATGATACCAATTTTTGGAAATATCCTTACCACTTTCCAACACCACTCTTCTACTTTTATCATGATCCTCACCTGTCATGATATCTATTCTTTGATCGATCCCTTCTAGCATCGTCAAATATTATACTCTTCCTATTTATTCTAAAAAATTATACTCTTGTCAACTTCAAATCCTCATTAGCCCTATATCCTATATTTTCCAAGCTATGCTCTGGCTAAGAACATTCAACAATCTTCAACTCCCCCTACCTGGCTGCGCCATCTGTCAGCTTCTCCCCTTAAATTGCCACACTGTCTCCCCCTTGAACAGACACTATTTTCTCCCCCTTTGTCAACGAACCCAAAGCTTACTCCCTTGCAATATGTAACAGAGTAGACAAAACATATCAGCACATTAGGGAAAACACATTATACCTTGAGGAGAGGGGGGTTTCACATCCACGCTATTTCAAGTGCGGGGAGTCGACTGAACTCCGAGTGCCAGTTGATGTCTCTCAAAAGCGTCCTTGGGTAATGCCTTTGTCATAATGTCTGCAACCTTTAGCTTGGTAGGCACATACTCCAACTTTACAATGCCTTGCTCTACCTTCTCCTTGATGAAATGATATTTGATCTCAATGTGCTTTGTCATTGTGTGATGAACTAGATTTTTTCTAAGATTGATAGCACTTGAGTTATCACACAGGATTTCGATCAGAGACTGCACTTCAACTCCCATATCTTCAAGCTGTTGTTTCATCCACAATAACTGTGTGCATGCTTGAGTGGCCGCAACATACTCATCTTCTATGGTGCTTAATGAAATGAAATCCTGCTTCTTTCTTAACCAAGAAATACATAGTCCACCAAGATAGAATGAACCTCTAGATGTTGATTTCCTATCATCCGCTAAACCGGCACAGTCTGCATCATTATATCCCAATAACACTGTCTAAGATTTGTCATTATATTTCATGCCAAAATACACCATTCCCTTGATATACCAAAGTATTCTATTCACTACAAGAATGTGTCTTTCCTTGGGATTACTCTGATATCTAGCTGCATGGCATGTGGTGAAAACAGTATCAGGCCTTGTTGCGGTCAAGTACAACAAACTTCTAGTGATTTTCCTATATTATGTGAGACGAACTGCCTTTCCATCATCATCTTTGGATAATTTCATCCGGGTAGAAACTGGAGTCTTCATATCCTTGGAATTATCTATTCCAAACATTCTTAGAACTTCTTTTTCATCTTTCTGAAAACCACATTCACAAAGCTTCATTTGAATCAGAGATTCTACAAATATTGATTCTGCATTGAATACCATTCTCTCTATTCTTGTTCCAACCCATATAATTCCTTCTTCAGCTGACAAACCTTTTTCTCATCCTCAGGAATGTGAAAACGATGTAATTTCATGATATACGCTCCTTCCTCCAGAATCCGGTTCATTAAATGTAAATTTGACGTCCATCTGAAACACCGTTAACTTTTTTTAGACTACTATGTCTACAAATAATCTGATCTTCTCCATCCTTGAAAATGGTGAAAATCTCTCATCAACTTCAATACCCTCTATCTGGGAGGATCCTTTGAACACCAGTGGTTATTTTTTTGAATTACTATGCCATCTTCGTTTATCTTGTTACGAAATACCCATTTAATTCCATTGATGTTCTTATCTGTTGGCCTCGAAACAATCTCCCACATATAATTATTTTCAATATGATTTAGCTCTTCATTCATGGCTTGAACCCAGTTATCATCTTCAACTACATCATCAAATCATTTCAGCTCACCCTAAGATAGAAAAGATTCCTGCTGTAGTGATTTCAATTTCCTTGTCTGAACCGGAGTTGACAAATCATTGATTATTTTCTGCCTGTCAATTTCAGCTCGACTCTTTGGCTTCTATGTAGATAAAGATTTTACATCCTCATATTCACCATTAATATCTTCTTCTGAATCAACATCAGCCAATTCTGATCTCTCTATGGCTCTTACCACTTCCTCACTTTTAATAGAAAACATTTAATTGTGTCATTGTTCAATGACGTCATTTCTTTAAACTTATTTTCGTAGATTTTTTTTGAAGCATTGTTGATACTCTCTCACAGCTTATTGGTATCCTGAAAATAGTCAACTGATTCCACATTGTTAGAGAAAAATAAATAAGCATGAAATGATTGATAATTGCTGCTTCCCTGCAATATGTATTCCCTCTATAGACGACACCTGAGTCGAGTGATTCAATTATTGCATTGATGGATATTACATCTGATTTTGTTATTGAATGCTCCCCCTATGTTATGAAACACGTCCTGGGGTTAGTCCCACTGTTTAGACTCATAACCATTATTCTCCTCATGCATCATTAATATAATCTATCTCTCATAATCAAGCCATTAACCAAATCTCTAAGCCTACTGAGTTGGATCTCAGTGTAGGAAACAAGATATAAAGTTAATAACACAATCACTTCCTATTGTGCTCTGTTTCTCCCTTTCTTCTTCATCTCTGGTATATGATTTGAATCAATTGAATCTCTAGAGCATATCACCTCTCCACCTTGAATCTTTAGATGCCACTTCCCCTTGGATCGTATCTCCCTAAGACCTGAAACACTTGAATAATCTGTTAATAACATTTATACACATAGGAAGAGGGGCACTTCAATAGTCCTCAATAAGAGGATTGTGACTGATCTTGAGAGGTAAACCCTTTGATTCGTTCTTGCAGAGAATCACACTCTTTCTTTGCTTCTTCTAAATTCCTAGCCAACTTCAACTACTCTGTCCATATGACTAAGCATTCATTACTCACACGATGAGTCTTTTTTTGATATGAAGATTCTGCAGGCATGGCTTTTCTCACCATTTGGGGATTAAACCCACTAGTACATATCTCCATCTTTGATGTTCCACAAAAATTACATTTCCCTCGATTCCTTCTATGGGTAGGAATCTCTCTAATAATCATCTTCCCTTGCATCTTCCACTAATGCAAGTACCTTTCACCTTCCTCCACTATTTTCTATAGAACACGACATGAGAATTTTTCAATACATTGTTTGTTCGTCTTTCTTTAATCAGATATCTGAGTCTCCACACTCTTTTCCATTGGTGATGAGTCCTCCATAGAATGTTCATTCTTATTTATCACATCTAAATTAGATCTCGGATAAATCATCTAGATTTGTTCACGTTCTCTCCTTGAGTGTTGTTGTGGGTATGACAGAGTAGGTGACTGATACATCTTTCGTTCAGCTCCATGTGATTCCCCTGAGGCTCTAAGCCAATTCTTAATTACCACATTGTCTCCCAGTGTAGAATTTCTCATTATGCATCATTGGGGTTGAGAGTATCCTTTCGAGATCCTTTTCCTTTCTTGTTTTCTTCTTGAATCAATTTCATGCCAAATTCCCATAATCTAAATGTACAATTCATCTTCTATTAAAGGTATACCTCATTTCATCATCTCTTAGCCAAGATGTTGATGCAGCTTGAGTTCTTCCTTTGACATTGAACTCCTGAGCTTCCTGACACATATTCATGGCGTGTCCCATCCTTCCACAGTAATAACATATTATGAATGCTTTCCTAAGAGAGACGCTTCTCTCTGATTTCACATGACGCTTCTTCTTATTCTCAGATTTATCAAAGGTTCTATTTTCATAGCCTGAAATATATTCCAGAGCCTCTGAATAGAATCTTGAGGTGTGGCCATGAATCATGTCATCACTACTTATTGTAACTATCCTCTTAGGAATATCTCCAGCACCTATTGGATTTCTTTCACATCTGGAACTATTCACAGTTCTCTTTCTATCTTGCATGGGAGGTAATTCATCAAATCCAATACCTGTTGTTCCGAGACTGTATGGTCTATGAGCTGAGAAAATTTGTTCGTTCCTCTTTTCAGAAATAGGAAATTTGGTTTTCATTTCATCATCACCTAAAGAGGGATAATCAAATAGCAAGTGTAAGGCATCCTTCATTTTGAGATTCCCTTTAGCATTGGATTTCTCCACTTACTTCTTCCCTGAATCTATCTCTTCTTCCATATTTTGAATCATCATATCCCTTGACTCAATTTGGCCATTGAGTTCTCTTCTAATATTATTTCCATGACTCATCTCATCTTCCAGTTCTCATGTGAGATTTTCTATCATGTCACATTGCTTCAATACATTCAATTTTTCCTCAGAAACAGATTTAAAGACAAATTGATTCTCTTGTTGTAGCCTTTGATACTTCTAAACTTATTTTGAAAACTATTTTTCTAGATCATCATTTCTAGCATTATGATTTTGAACTTCATCTGTCTTTTGATCCTCTTCATAATCACCAACGTTTTATTTTCCTTTCATTTTATCCGCCTTTTGTAGTTCTTCACATTGAGAATCATTATTCTCCTTTAGGTCAGTAGCAATATCAATAAGCCTTTGGTTTAATCCTCATATCTTGTTGACCTATATCTCCAATACTTTGATCCAGATATCATTAGATTTGACTTCTTCATCCATGTTCAGATCCACTTCCTTTTTCATGTTGACAACATCTACTGGTGACCTCCTACTTCAAACTTCATCATCATCAGTTGTTTCGGCATCACGGTGAAGTTCAAGTACTTCACTCATTCCAACATCATGATTGAGTGAATCAATATTTTCCCTATCAGATTCAACTTGGAATTCATTCATTAAGCTGTTTGATACTTTTAATTGAATCACACATTTTCCATACACGCTTCCACACTTAGGAGTACCAACTAACTTCTGATTCGTCTTTGATGTTTTTCCCTTTTCCATGGCATAATATGATAAGATCATATTGGCTCTTTAACATGAGCAATCGACTAAACCACGTCAGAGAAAACAAATATGATAAAAGAAACCTTTCCTCTGATAAAAATTTTTAGGACCAATATGGGCCTATATACCCTAAGAGGGGGGGGGGGGTGAATTAAGGTATGGATATTATTTTTCAATGTTCTTCCTGCCCCACTGGATCTTGACCTCTTTATTACAGGGGTCACTTTGTTTGCACTTTTGTATTTATTATGATCAAGTATTTTCTTTTTTTATTTGATGATGGTGATTTAAATGCAATATAGGGAAGTAAGCAGGTAGACACGTAGTTTTTTACTTGGTTCACCATAACTGGGATTCGTCCAAGGAGAATATGCCGATAAGTTTCTAGTCGTACCAAATTCCATTATTTTTCAGTAGATGTGGATACAAAGGTTTGGTATAAATCACTTCTATTCCCAGGATCAATTTCATTACAAAGTTTAGGGTCAGATCACTGCTTTCCCAAGGGTCACTCCTTGTTTCTCTCTCTCTGGCTCACTGCCGGTGGAGAGGATCACTTTCTTCAAGTTCATTTGGTCCCTACTTAGAAAAGGATCCACTCATAGTTTATAGACCTGCAGGTCTCTTCATTATCACAAATGAAGACATCCTCTCTTGTATGTAGATTCTATTTTGAAGCTTAAACATCACCAATAAATGAATTACTCTTTGCAGCAAAGGTATCGGGCACTCATCCAGCTTCCACGCAGACCGAAAATCACCGCTGGAAATAAACCCTACTTGGCACGCTAGTAAATCTCGACGCGCAAGTATCGGCTTGAAAGTCCCAACTGGCACGCAAGTCCTCCTAAGACCCTTGTGCGAAACAAGATTCCCAATCTCCAAACCTGCGTGACTCTCTTCCGTTTACACCTAAACCAATATTGGCGCGCAACTACCAACTGGCGCACAACTTCTACCAACCGGCGCACATCTTCTAAAACTGGTGCGCACCTCCACCTGCGCGACCACACACCACTTGCACGAACACCACTCCTGCGTGATGGGAGCTCTGATTTATCAATGTTTTGAAATTTTGTGGGAAATGAGGAGGGGTGGTCCAGTGTTTATAGTCAATTTGACCACCCTGCACGATGGCGCGCAATTCTCCCTTCACCGTGCAAGTCTCGGCGCACAGGTCTATTATCCTGCAAGTAACTTGCACGACCTAATTCCAAAAATTCACGAACCTCTTTCATTTGCCATATTTTGATCTTCATATCTTGAAAAACCATAGGAATGTATGTTTTTAAGCTTCCAAGGAATCGGCGTGCAAGTTTTTTTCATTGCTGGCAGGTCACTTGCACGACACCACTAATACTTGCATGACACTTGTCCCTTTGCCATATTTTGATGATCTAATCTTGAAAAACATATGGCGCACATGTCTCCAAGCCTTAAAGTACATGGTGAGCAAGTCCATTTTCCAGAAGCCACTTTTATTCATTTGATGATTTTCAGGATCAAAAATTTGGAAAACACTGGAAAACGGCGCCACCTTGTAACTGTTCTTTTGTACCACCTCCAGATAATCAATCCCTTTTGTCAACGTTCTTGAATCAAACATGGATCATTGACCTCAACTCTTGAACATTACATTAAATCATAAAATTATCTTTTTCAACAAATTTGTATGTCATTGTTTTGCTTTGTCAACAATCACCACTCAAATGTCCACTTTTTCAACAAACACAATCACCTAAAAAATGCTTCGTTGATACCTTGAGGTATTTTTTCCCAACACACTGTCTCTCACACAATTTGGGGATAATTATATTTTCAAAGAATCATGAATTAGTAGACATGTATCTAGATCAAATCCTAATTCCAACTACTCTTAGTTTTACGATTCTGCCAAAAAGTGAATCAAGCTCAAAAGACAGATAATCACATAGATCAACTAAAATTTTGAATTTAGTGATCTATGGTTTCATTCACAAGTCATGGAATGAATTCTAGAATAGAAAAAATATTTATGGACTATTTAATCCACTGTTCACCAGATGAAAAATCTGTACAACCACATTCAACATGATCCAGATATTTCATGTTAAGTATGGGAATAAGGGAAAGAAATATTGAAATCATCTTACTGACTTCACACTACTAATCTATTTGTTGATTTAAATTCATTAATTATAGTTTCCTCACTACTTATCCCTTATTTCATGAATTTTTCTCTTGTGTGATTATACTCACTCAGACACATTCAGTTCCTCATAAATAGCCCTTTATTAAATTCATATTTTCCCAACCACCACCGCATCTATTTTTTGGGGTTTCTTTAAATTTTATTGTGTTGTTTTTTGTTCAAAATGGACAACATTAGTCCATATATCTTGTTCGACCATTAATTACCACATTACAAGGTATTAAGTAGGGTTATAAATTTTAATTTGTCACCCATTCTCAATGTTGCGTGGTGTGAATATTTTCTTGTAGTTTCTGAGGAGGATATGTGTTTTTAATGGAAAAACAAAATCTCACATAAAACAATTAAACAAACATAATAAACAAAAAATTATAAAATAAAAAAAATCTAAATAAAATAAAAAAAAGCAGTAAAAAATATAAAAATTCCCCAAAAAACTAAAATAAAAGTGTCAACCTGTTGTATGTACACTTTGTCAAAATATGAGATCATTGAACCTATAAACCACAAGATTGATAATAACCAATGATAATTGAAAAATGAAAATTAGGGAATTAAAATGGAAGTCAACATAGTTAAAAACCCAAACATGAATAAATGTGAAAATATAAACCCATATGGTTATGAAGTAGCAGAGAGACATAGATTGTGTGACTTTTTATTACCTTTTATGTCTACTAACCTATCGTGAATTAGGGTCTCTCCTAGATCATGGAATTATGAAATCATGTATTCATTTCTTTCTATTATTCCGATGAGATTCCTTGTGAAGATTCTCTTGAATTCACTAAATCTTTATATTGTACTGTTCAGTAGCTTCCACATAGGGTCCTTATTGAGGATGATCTGATGTTGAGAGTGTTTCCCTTGTTTTGTATAGTAAATGATAGGACGTGGATCCAATAGTTATAGGAAGAAATTTTAATTACCTAGTTTCATGTCTATAATTCCATCACACAAAAATTCTATCCTATGAGGTTATAATATGAGATTAGACAAAAGATTAATGGATTCTTACAATATGAGGGTGATCTATTTGATGAAGCTGAGGATAGTTTTAGAGGTTTACATAGGAATTGTACAAACCACCAATGAACCCCTCAATTTCTAAAGGACACATTCTACAATAACCTAACCCCTTACTAATAAACCTTGGAGGATCAATTTCTTGGAGCTATCCATTGTGATAGGACAACTGAGGAGCTTAAACATGTATTTAACCGCATATCAAAAAAAATCCAATCCTAAGTGTTATAATAGGAGAACCATTTTGAGGAATGAACCAATACTGATTTCTCAAGCTGAGGCTTAAGCAGTTTGCTTCTTCAATGAGAATACCCACAACACCCTTTGAGAGTAGTGTCACTATTTCCACATGTGTAATCATTCAAATATATTTTATCCAAATTTTAAAAGGCATGTCAAACTCCTAATAATGAAAACTCTTCTTACTATGGTCTTATAATATATCCTAGAGAAGACCCAATTTAAAAAACCTACAATATGGGGGATAAGAATGACCCAAATAATTTTTGGGGAGTATAGGGATTCCTAATTGCTACTCCCCATGAATTTTAGTAGCCTCATAAGAGGTAGTTCCAACCCGAACCCCAACCCAAGGATGATTCATCCAATTAAAAAGATTATGAGAGGGATATTATTTACAACTTAATGGGGTTATTTGATGAGAAAATGACTAAAAATTATGTTTATAAAATTCAAATTTATTGAAGACTGAAAACTCATGAAATTAAAATGGGGAAGTTGGATAGGGTTGTGGGACATGTGGACATGGGAAGGCTTCCTAGTACCACTAGAGCCAATCCTTGGGGAAAAGCAATGGATGATACCGCAATAAGTGGCCTCCGAACCTTCCATGAGACATGGGAAAAAACCCATAACTTCTCAAAATGAAAAACTTTTTGAATCTAAAAATTTAATCTAGAAAAACCTGAATATGGAAATTTTTTTAACAACATTGGGAACCCATGGGTTTTTACTGTTCCAACTTAAAAACAAAAGGAACACTTTTTAAAAAACGGAGATAATAAAGAGATGAAAATTCATGATGAAGGGTCTATAAGGATGCCCATGATTGTGATAAACCTTTCCCCTTTCTTTCCACTTCCTGAATGAATAAAAATACACACTAGGATTTAGAATTGTTTAAATTTATAATGATATCTATGAATCTGAACATTTATATCCAATTCCTAGAAGCTCTCATTAAAATTCCATCACACTAAAAATCTATCTATAAAATACGCTCAAATAAAATTTCCATGGAATATTTTTCTACATATTTCTTGATAGAGGAGTGTAGTGCTATTTTGACAAATAGTATACCTCCTAACCATTATGACCCATGGAGATTTGTTATGCCTATACCACTAGGAATATATGTGGTAAATTCAACAGTTGTGTGATTTTATAGATAACAACAATCTTATGCCTCTATAAGTCTTTCATTAACTTATATATGGAGATACCTAGTCCACTATTTTTATGTTAGATCATGTTGATAGATCCATCACTCACCCAGTTTTTAGAGTTCATGAATTGTTAGTGGAAGTAGCTGAACACTTTCTTAGCTAACGTTCTCAATCTGGATATGGAGTGTGACCATGAGGTTCTTATACTCCAATGGCCCGAAGGCCTTCATTTTTATTTATTTTGATAATCCACCTTTCAAGGGGTGATGTGGAACCCTTAAAAGGCCCATTGGTGTAAGAATAACATGACCCATAGGCCATAGATAAATTTATTGCCCGTAGGCTTCAAACATTACATAAAACCCAAACTAACAACTTGGAACTGCTCCTGCCTAGCATCTTCATCATGAAATTATCTCTCCACCTTTGCATGGTTGTTCGGCTAGGCATTCCCATGCATGCATAGGATTTTCCCGATGGCAGGTGCCACACCATCTCATTTTTGAAATCTGTTTAGCATCTGCTGTGGTGAAAGCTCTTTGCTCATCCTCCTTGTAGAGCTTGTTCCTTGTAGGTTTTTTTGTTTCCATCTACACATAAGGTGGACCGAAGGCCTTGAGGTGGCTCAAAGGCCTTACTGAATCGAACTTCTAGGTGGCCCGAAGGCCTTAAAGGACTTAGGGGCCAAATCGGTGCCCCAAATGACCAAAGAGGGGCATATTCCCGGATGCTGTAATGACCAAGAGTGCCTGCTATAGTTCCCGCTAGAGTAACTACTACAGTACTACACAGTTCCCTCTATAGTCCCAACTACAGTACTTCTACAGTACCTACTACAATACTAATACGGTTCCCCAGAAATATTGCTTCCATCTGGATTTGATCATTGGTCGCTTGGATGAACTTACAGAGTCCTTACCAACTGCGCTAAGGCTCATGTGCAGGAGGTTCCTATCATCATTCGTAGTCTCTTTCATGAAATTGGGTGAGCAGTGCAATATGAATCAATGGGAAAATTGATTTGCAACTTTGGAGAAAAAAAGAAGATGAGTTAAATGTTTTTAATATAATCCAAGAACCCACCAACCCAATATTTCCCAATGTTTACTATCTAGTTTTTGAATGTTCTATTAATAAGGAAGAATATTAATTTCATTATATCACAGAGGAGATCAATATTGAACATGAAATCCCTAATAACAATGACATAGGGATCAGCTCGATTAAGGAGAAAGAGCCTAAAGAAGATTTTGAAAGAGAGTTTTTTGATCATTTTGATGAGTTTTCTTTGGAATAAATTTTAACCCCAAGATATGTGTCTAAGTGTTTTCTATTTTTTAGAAGTTCTAGTGATGAAGTGGAAGCTTTATTTACTATGTTCATCAAGAGGTGGCATGATAACATTGGCCCACAATGGACAAAGTTTCTTCTATCTAGTGAATCATCACACATTCGTGAACTAAAATTCCTCCTTTTTCATCTAAAATAGTCTTTTATATGATGATGTTCCACCCATCATGTGATCATTTCGTCTAATATGGATGAATTCCTAGAGAAAAAACAAATCATTCTTTTGAACTAGTACATGTTTTTCATGGGTAGGAAAATATCAATCATAATAGTGAAAGACCAGCCTTCTGGATGACCATAATTCCCATGGAACATGATTTTAAACCTATATTGGAGGCCCATATGAGACTAAAACCATACATTATGGATGTTGTGAGAGAATAAGTGATCATTATTTTTTATGCTGAGATATTTTCCCTATTTTTGAAATCCCATGGGTAAGCCATATCTTGGTGGTTCTCAAAAAGTGTGGAGTGATAGTAATCACTAATGAGAAAAATTAGAAAATCCAAAAATGGGAAGTGAATAGATGGGGGTTTTTTATATATTATAAGATTTTGAATGCTTTCATAAGAAATAATACTATCAGAATAAATTTTGTGACAAAGTGTTGAAGAGATTGGTGGGAAATGATTTTTTCTTGATGGTTACATTGGATATAATCATATTATTATTTCCCATGAGGATCAAAATAAAAACAACATCACTTTCCCATTTGGGACATTCACCTACTAGTGGATTCCCTTTTCCTTGTGTGCTGATCCTTCAACTTTTCAAAGATGAATGATGGTAATTTTCTAATACTTGATTATGAGAATAGTTTTTGTATTTTTGGTGAATTTTTATGTAATGAGATATGACTTACCGAATAAGCTTGTAAAATTTTGACCTTTTGTTGGAAAGGTGTAAAGAAACCAATTTGTTTTTAAAATGTGAAAAGAATAAATTCATTGCCACTAAAGGTATGGTTTTGGGTCATTAAGTATCTAAGAGAAGCTGGAGGATAATAATTCCAAATTTTAGGTCATCAAAAAGGATCCCCCAACTAAAAATTTCAATGAAATTATGAGTTCAATAGTTTATGATGGGTTTTTAATGAGTATCATTAAAGACCATCCTAAAATCACTAGACCCCTATGATAATTGTTTATTAAGGAAGGAAAATTTTTTATAATAAATGTCTAGAGACATTTAACATGCTTTAGGAGATGTTGTCAACATCACCTGTTATCACTTCCTGTGAATGGAAACTCCAATTTAAGGTGATGTGTGAGGCTAATGATTTTGCAGTCAGAGTAGTTTTGGGGAACATGAATGATAGAAATCCACATGAAATTTATTATTACATCAAGCTACTAAATTATTCACATAAAAAATTTTCCACTACTGAAAATGAATTGGTTGATGTGTTATTTCTTAGTAATATATTAGGAACTACAGTATATGATCTCGAGGAATTTCTATAACAGAAAATTCTACCCTCAAGTACATTCTGTCAAAAAAAGAATCTAAACCCAAATTGATGAGATGGATTTTATCACTATAGGTTATTTTATTGGTTATCAAAGATATGAAATGGGTTTATAATTTCATGGTAGACCACTTTTTTAGGATTTTAAACACCTAAACTGACGAACCAAAAGATATTAATACTTATTTCCTTGATGAATAAATTTTTTACTTCTCTGTAGAAATATTTGTAGTTTATAAACTATGGATCTTTTTTGGAATTATTTGTAATGCCCAAGGTCCACTAACACATAAAAAAGGTTCTTTTAGGGATGAAATATAATTTTTGGGAAGACCCTATTCTCTTTAAGAGATGTGACGATTATATTTTTAATATATGTGTTTCATGGGAAGAGGTGATTACCAAACATGAGAAATTCGATTCATCACCTTGGCGTAGACACTATGGAGGAGAGAAGATTTATCAAATTGTTATGTATGCTAGTTTTTACTGGCCTATATTTTATATAGTGGCTAAATGTTTAATCATTTGATGTGAATTTTGTCAAATTCTTGGAAATATAGGAAGATTGCATGAGTTTCCGCAAAATTGATTTTAGGAGGTATAAATTTTTTCTAACAGGGGCACGAACTTCATGATTCCTTTACCATCCAATTATAGGAATGAGTACTTTTAGGTTTTTATGGACTATGTGTCCATGTCAGTTAAAGAATTAGCTCATCCCAACAATTCTGCTGATAGTGTTGTGATGTTTATCAATAAAAATATCTTTTCCTAGTTTTGATTTCCTAGAATATTCATCCCTGCCTATTTTACTCATTTAAAAAATTATTATTAATATCGATTGATAGAGAAATATGGATGCTCACATTGGTCAGGAACTACCTTGGTCTCATATTCGATTGGGCAGGTAGAAGAATCTAATAGGGATCTTATGTAAATCATTGAGAAAGTTGTTTCTAGCTATATAAATGACTGATCAATGAAGATGTATGAGGTTCTTTAGTCATATATAATCTCATACAAGACTCTTATATGGATGTCACTATACCATGAATTTTTTGGGAAAACATTTCATATGCTTATGGAATTTCATTAAAAATACTATTGTACAGTGAAGGCCCTCAACATTGATTTCATGTTAGCTGGTGAGAGGATACAGTTAGAGAAAAGTGAGTTAGATAAGATTAGATGGTATTCATATGAGAATTCATAAATTTACATATATTTAAAAAGGTCTTTTGTGACTCAATAACTCAATATATGAATTTTGATGTTGGTGATGGGGTCCTTCTCTTCAATTCTATACATAAACTGTTTCTTAAAAAATTAGAGGCCTAATGGTCTGGATACTAAAATACTATGATTGTTTTGGTTAATTAATCTATGTAACTAGTCGGATAATATAATAGTTCATTTATTGGTCAATGGTCAAAGAATAAAACATTTCTATGAAGGTAAAGCATAGGACTGGGCATCCAACTCAATGTTGGAAGAACGAACTATATCATTTCTAACTAAGGACTATAAACATTGTGTTTTAGGAGAACTAAGACATGGATTCTTAGTTATTTTACACCAATTTATATTTTTAAATAATATTAACAATATCTTCTTGTTTCTTCAGTTTGTTCTGTTTAATTTCTAATGATGTCAAATGACATGCTTCTTCTAGAGAAAGAGTTGCTACTACAAGAAAACAATCAAAGGAAAAACAATGGAGCAGCCCACATCATTATATAGATAAAATTTCTTTCAAATATCCCATAGATTAATTTTTATTGAATTCTTAATTTAATATTCACAGGCATAAAATGAATCAGAGTAACAAATTCCCACTAAAGAAGAGGTTCTTTTGAAAGGAAGTCATGAAAAAAGCTCGAATATTCTTGGGATGTGTAACTCTATTTCTTATTTTAATTATATTCTCAATTTTTCTTGATTGATTCATGATATTAATTATGGGGGAGTTCCCTTGATTTCATTGAATTGCTGAGAAATGTCAACAGCAGAGTGTGATAGCTTATTTAATTTTAACGAGTTCCAATTTTAGTTATACTAAATAATTAAATCTTATTGAAACCTAATAGTCTATTGGATTATTGATTTTTTATTAATTTATTTCATGTCATTTTTTGATTGAATATTCAAAAAAATAATTTTTTTTCTTTTGTATATGTATTTTTGTTTTTTTATTTGCTTTTTTTATATCGATAACATTATATTGATCATTCAAGTAACCCCTCAACATTTATTATGTTGTTGAATTTTCAATATTTTTTAATCTAATTATCCTCCCACAAAATTATTCAATATTGTCGAAAATGTTGTGTTTTATGTGTGGGGAGAGTGGTCATTCTGTTTGTTATTTCAAATTCTCCATTCATTTAAAAACTCATAATGTTTTGATTTTTTTTAAATTCATTCATCACATGAGGGTCATTTGAGGATCAGTTGGTACTTGAATTATATCCTATTTTAGAGATTACTACTTAATGGATGATTAGAGTTACTCAAAGTTTGACACTGTTGATGATGAGTGATTTTTGAGTAGAAATTTTCATTGTCCCTATAGATATTATCTTTAGGAACTGAGTAAAGGACAGTGAAATGATTTTTTTGTGTGGAATTAGGATCATTAACTTTGGAAACAAGAAATTTTACTACATCCAAGGTGACAAATTTTTTATTAAAATATTTAATTATTTTGGGATGCTAACTCAGTTGTTAATTTTTTTATGTTTATTGCAACATGATTAAAATGAAAAAATTCAATTCCATAGTGAGTATTTGAGACAAGAATAAATAGCTGAATTTATATGAATAAATAAAATTTCAATTTGAATATGTTCTATTCACAATGACCTATCCATGGAATATGCCTTAAAACAATAAGAATAATGTTCCCTTTTGAGAAATGAACCCATTAACTAGAGAGAAATTTTGAACTGAAATGAAGAACAGAGGTGTTGACTTAGATAAAAATAAATTAAGTTGAATCAATAATGTGATTAAATAAATGTACATTAACTTTTGTAACTTAAGATAATGTGAGAATTTAGGGTTCTTTTGGTAAATCATTTATTTCCACTTTATTTAAATTGACACACATATTTGAATTAAAATATGAGTTTTTAATTGAAGTATGATAGTTTATGAGTTCATATTGGAGGAATCAAATTCTTGATAGTGTACCAGTTTGCGGGACAATTGATTTTCTGGGATATTTTGAAGCTATGATGGAGCACATTTTTGAAACACTCTTTAAAATCCAGACCCACTACTTGGCCATGTTCCTCTATTTTTTAATGTTTTGTCTTGAACTTTTTGAACTGAATCTCAGAAATCATTTTTCAATTTTTATAGAAAAGGGCTTCTTTTTTTTAGAATAAATAACGTTTTAACTATGGGGGGGGGTTTGATGTAGATAATTTTTTGTATAAATTTCCTCATAATTTCTATGTTTTTTAGTGTATTTGAAATGTGAAAACATTGTATTTTATTTAAAAGTCACCAATTGTGATTTTCTTTGTTCACAACATGTTAAATAATAATTATTTTTCTAGAAACCTTGTATTTTACTAATTATTAGTATCACATTAAATAATATTCAAATTAAATCATTATTATGAATTTAACATTCATTTATTTAATTATGTGTTTTTATTTTTTTATATATATTTTTATCATTTTTAAAAATAAATTTTTTAAATGCTTAATTTATTTAATTATTGTGTAAAGAAATAACTTCTGCACTTTTTAAAATTATTAATAATTCATTTTATTTTAATAATTTAATTAAATTATTTATTTATTTTAATCCTCAATTTTAGGTAAATTCTCTAATTTCAATAATTATTCATCATTGGTTAATTAATTAACTAAAGATTACAGACTGATTTTTTTAATTTTTTTTAAAAAAATTAATTACGAAGAACATGTATGTTTCGTGTTCTAGTTATATTTATTTTTCTTGTTTTAAATATTTTAACTTGTATCTTTTAGTTAAATAAATAAATTATTTATTAATTAATTTAGATCTATAAAGTTATTAATTTGTTTTTCATGTTGGTGTGGTTGGATGTTGTTTTCAAGTTGATGCGTACTCACCAACACCACCTATTAGTGACACCCTTGAGTAAACAACACACCCTTCTGGTCACACCATTCATCCAACATACCGACAACACCCTACTTAAATTTTTACATACCAATAACTATTATATGTGACACAAATGAGTCAGAAAAATCCCCATTTTCGAGTCACCATTCCGCCCCACCCTTTTCCTTTTTTTCTTTTCCTACTACCACCAACACACCGACACATCACATTCTCCAAAGCTCCACTATATCACTGATGCCACGAGTCAGCAACAAACCTCTCCTCATATCGTGCCGACATCAAATGATGGAGACTTTTTCTCATTGACTGTTGCTATCAATCACTCAAATGGGTCAACAGTTAATCATCCCTCCTCTCCTCCTAACATACCAATTCATCCTCCTCTTCTCTTAACCAACTAATGCAACTCTAACATACTGACACCCACATGGCCTACAAACACCTGTTCCAATCGATCAACATCATTGTCTCATCGTCTCCCCTCCATATCATAGAAAAACACACAAAACACAGTAAAAAAATTCAAAAGACAGAAAAATCAAAGAAATAATATGGAAACCCACTAACGAAATCCAGAGAAATGGAATCCAAGAAAAAATTCATGCACCGATACAAGAAGAAATCAATAAATCTAAAAATCAGTTTCATAATCAGTTAATCTCCTCCCATATCTGTAAAAATGGAAACCCATAACCAAAACCAGATCTGAATTGGTGTAACCTCACTTCCATCACCCCCACCACGTCCTACCTCACAACCAACCAAACCCCATGCTATCCTCTACTGAATTCTCCGTTGAATATCTTATGTCCACCTCACTCGAGCTCCTCCCTGTCAGTAATGGCCTATGCATCCTACTCCTTGGCCCTAACACCATACCCTTCTACTCCCCCACGAACCCATCATCACCCTTACACTTCTTAGTGCCATACTTGATCATCGCAAACAAAATAGGAACCACCTCCTTCCTCCCCATCTGCATGCCACTTCACCCTACCTTCATCAATTCGATTTATCCTTCCCCAATTCCTATTATATTTTTTATATTATAGAATATATAATAAAAATTATAATTTAAACAATTTTATAACCTATAATAATGATATATATAAATATAATAAATAATAATAATAATAATATATTTATATATATAACAAAAATAATTAATATTCTAATATATATATATTTTTAATCTTTTATTTTATAGTATTAATAATTGTTAAATTAACATAATAGTTAAAATATAAGTAATAACTTATATAGTAATAATAAATATAATATTTATAAACATTTAAAAATAATAATTATTATAATTTATATTATTTATATTGATATTTAATAATTCATGTATATATTGTATTAAATATAACAAATTTTTAATAGTTTTAGTAATAATTATGAATTCATTAACGAATTTTAAAAGAATTAATTTTTTGATTATACAATATTTATATAGTTTTGAATTTTTCATTTATATATATTTAATACTTATTTGAATTTTTTATAATATACAAATATCATACTTGTTATAAATAATATAATATTCATTATTTATTGGTATTCTGGTTTATTTTTAATACTTGTTATAAATTAATTATTTCATTTAATATAATATAGAATACTAATAAGATCTATACGAATATATTTATTTACTTGTTGTTTTCTATTTCAAAGGGGATCATGGGACTTGGTGTAGACATTTTCATTATTTTGTAGGGATCAGCTTCTGTTATATTTGCGTAGGAAATGGCATCATGAAGGCACTACCTAGAGGTTGGGGAAGTAATCTGCATGATCCAAGAGAGTTTGAAATGATTAGGGGAGGAGATCAGTTGGATACCTCACCATTCTGAAAAGGGGGAGTGGCCAACGGAGTAGATCATACTTCAACACTCCCCCATAAATAGCCAGTACCATCCATGCACACATCCTTTCACCAGATCACATTCAAATGTGCACAAATTCCATATTCACAAACTAGTTATAGTGAACAACGAATTAGAGAAGATCACTAGCACACTTCTCGATTCCCAAGGAAAGTGATCAAGAAAAAATCATCACCACTAGTTGGTAAGAGAATTGAATAGTTGATCCGGCAGTTGTAGATTTTTGTAGATCATGTAGGGAGACAATACAGTTTTTCTTTATTCTATGTTTTTTTGTGATTTTTTTAGATTATGATCTTCTTCGCGATAAAATTTATTAATATGTTGAATTCAATCATAAAGATAGACTAATCTCCATCAGGAGGGGTAATTTGAGATAGTTATATATGTTATTTCTTAGTTCATTCATCCATCCTTTAACTGGATAGTCTCTATCTCAAAAAAATTCATTAGAGTTGTATTTTAAGAGCATAAAGTTTCAGTGAAAAATAATTTTTATCAATCCCTAATTCCATATATTATTAATATTATCATTCCACTAATATGTGAATAAAGATCAAAAGAGGGAGACTCAATGAGTTATTCTGAAAATTTCAACTATGTGAACTCTAGTTTCATTCACTTGAGATGGAAATATTTCTATAGTTGAAAAAATGATGTATGTATAATTCAGTCCCAAGCTAACCAGATGACAAATTAGGCTGACTACGTTCAACCAGATCTTGATATTTATGGTTAGGTGGGTGAATAATGGAAAATAGTATTGAAATCAGCTAGTTGACTTCCCCTACTCATTTATTGATTTATATCCCCACTTTTACAACTATCATCTCACTTATTATCCGTTGTTGATTATATATTAATCTTGAGTGCTTGTACTCACTCACACTGATTCACTTCCTTAGAAATAGTCCTTTATTAACCTAAAATTTTCACAGCCATCCCCACCACTATTTATTTTGTGTGATTTCTTTATGTTTTTTGTTTGGTTTTTTTCAATGAACACAAAATTAGTCCCTCCTTATGGTTTGACCTTATATTTTCACTGTACTAGGTAGTGAGTAGGTTTATAAATTTTATTTTTTCATTCACAACGTGAAGTGATAAAATTATAGATAAAATGAATTCCACATCACTAAATAAATTAAAATTTATTAAAATTAATGTTAAAATATCATTAATTCAATTACCTAAAGCTAAGGCCACATGTCATATATTTTTACTAAACCATTTAAGTGAATATAATTTATTCATTGAATAAATATTTTTTAATAAATTTCACAGTCTAATGAAAAATTAACCACATAATATTTTAGTAATATATACATCATGTAACTAAATATTTATGATCGATAAATCCTAAACAAATTTTTTATAATGTAATAGAGAATAATATTTATTAAAATAGTTTTATTCATAATCATTTGAATAATATAAATAGTAATACTTTAAAACACCATGATTCTTCATTTTTGGCATTATGTGGGTTCACCTAAACTCCAAAATCATCATCTAAAAACACATACTGGGCCCCATGAGTAATAATTTAAGGATTCATCAATGATGAATAGATAATAATGATCACTATGTATATAACCACTTTATCTCAATATTTTATAATGTAGGATGCATATATGTTTCATCAACATAATAAATGATACATATTTCTTTGACTACCTCAACTAATCCCATCAAAACAAAATTTCCATGGCATTTAGGTTAGTATTATTATTCCATTTAATGTTTTGAGATATCAACATATTTATATAAAACATAAAATCCTTTCTTAAAGTACTCATTAATAATATATCGCTCAAGATGCACCCAATTTACCCATCATCTTTGTGAACACATGTCATCATGGTTTACTTCAATATATCTAATTATGTGTCCCATGATACATATTAAAAATAATTTTAATATCATGAATCCTAGGAATTTTCTCACAAATAGAAATATTTAGTGACATATAAATATATATTTTTTCTTCTAGAGGGAATTTCACCATAATCTTTTGTTTTTTATATTCTCATGTGAAAAATTCTTGAGATAAATTGTCACATTATTTAAAGTATACAACCCTATATAACATGTAGTATATGTGTCCAATTAGATGATTTCCCACAATAATAGAAAATATAGATTAATAATATCATCATTACACATTAATTTACGCATGGTAAAGGGGAATTGTTATAACCTTATGAATGGGACTGATACTTGAAGACATTGTCACATTAATTTTATGATAAAGAAAAATTAATATCTGATAATGTTTTAATTAATGTCCAAATATAAAAATATAATAAATTTATAGTATAATTAATATCATTATTGGAAAACAACTAAAATGTATCATACTTGAACTAGAGAAAAAATGAAACTGATTTTAGTTTGATAGTTCTCACATGATTTTCATAATTCTATGTAGATAGGTATTATGTTCAAAATTCTGGTATGTTGTCTTGATTGAAAACCCTTTTTATTATTATTTCCACACTATTTGAAAAATAACTCAATATGTTATACATTAAGAGTATGTTCATTATATACTAATGCAACCGTGGATCCTTCAAAAAATCCCGCACTATATCAGAATCACAGTATTCTGTGACAAGGACCTTACTAATATGCATCATGTCAATATCCTATAACATGCCGCACATCTAAAATACTTATCTTTAAATATCTTAACCCATAATAAACTCTAAATCCTATATATAAAAGGAGGCTGTGGATTTTATTGAGACTTTCAATATCACAAAAATTATACTGAATATGGGGATATATCCTAACTGTGATTTTTGGAAATCATGATATCATTTGAAACTGACGTTTATATATCTCTTAATTACTATATCATAACCACCATCATTGAAAAAGAATATATACTTTATATGACTAATAAACATTAGGATACACTTGAATTCAATTCAATGGAAGCCTAATTCATTATCTTGATATCTACCACTCCTCTTAATGATTATGAAAAATATAGCACAATGTATAACATAACATACATGATTGAACTTATTGTAGAGACATATGGGATATTTTTTATTCTGTATCTCTTGTCATGAGTAAAAGGAAGCATTCTCCACGAAAAATTAATTCCATGTGAAATTGAAAACAACCCTCAGTGGGTTTGTTTCATTCTAAATCCATTTTATTTCCATTTGTTGTGTCTACCTTGACATAGTCAATGAAGTATCTTGGGTACTTCAAGATGGATTTTTTTTCAAAATAATATGTGTTTATTAATATAAGTCTTTCATGGAGAACCATGTGTGTAACCACATATTATTGTACAATAAGACGGATAATGTATTTCTATTAAGTAATATATCATCAATATATTCTATTAAGAAAGTAATGAAACTCCCACTGATACAATTAATTAGAACATCATTCACATTTATTCTTTAGGAAAAATAATTATATTATTGATTTGTAATAGTTAATGTTACATGACATAGATTATTGTTGTAATCAAAAGATAAATCTGTAAAAAAATTAAAAAGTTCTAGATTTTTTTTGAGTAACAGAACCTTATAATGATTTCATATATAAATATTTCAAAATAATCCCATTATTGAGAGATATATTATGCCCATTTTAATAATATCACATTAATTGGACGTTATTATGGAAGTAATAATTATTATATATTTGATCATT
Source organism: Viscum album (assembly GCA_963277665.1). Lineage (NCBI taxonomy): Eukaryota > Viridiplantae > Streptophyta > Magnoliopsida > Santalales > Viscaceae > Viscum > Viscum album. The sequence goes on along the minus strand of OY728146.1, from coordinate 1,595,126,238 downwards.
TCAATTAGTGAAAAGGGTTAAGGGATCTCAATGTGCTAATTACCATTAACACCCATCGTATGTAGTATTTATTTATAGGTACTACCATATCAATCCATGTTAAATTCCTTATAATAATCACATTTTTAACCAATTGGATTTAGACACATAAGAGGATCCAAAAAAATCCATACATATGTTTTGTACATGCAATACATCTTTGATTTCATAGCATCTTGGAACAGAAATTTTTTCTATTCAAATTACAAATTAATATTATGTTATAGTTTCATTATCTTCAAAAAATTATGGTTCACTATTAACTATTACTAGAAAATATTAACAATAATTTTATCTATCCTCTCTTATAATACTACATATTAATATGGTCACTAAAATATTCTCTTCAATGTTCATTTATGGATTAAGAAAGAATTCAAAATAATGTGCATACATGCCCACTAATTAGTTGAATTTTATCTCACTCCATGTACCTCTATTTGATATTTTCAACCTCTCATGAATGATGAAACCTTTGTTAACTAAAGGAATTTAATTCGTGGATAATATAAACAATATCCATTTGGATCCATAGAATATCCTATAATGAAAAACATGATTCCCTAGTTCATAATTGTTTTTCAATTGATAGATTCAACAATCCCTTTGAAACCCAACATGCATAGATTCCAACATAAATGTTTATTATAATTACAAAATTTTAATGTAATATTATATTTCCATTTTTTATTCACTTTTATTTGTGTGTATTCCATAGGTATTTTTTATCCACTACAATATAAAATAATACATGAATAAAAAATCATTGATCGATCTATTTCAAGAAAAATGTGGTTCCCCCATTCTTTGACAGAATTCTATTGTTTGTTATAATGAGTAGTGAGTAAAAATAATATCCTAATCTCTAATTAATAATATATAAACTCTTGATTAAAATTAACTCCACCAATGATTGAGCGTTGATTCTTCATATTCATACATATATATGTGTAAAAATAATTCTTTAATTCCTAGAATTTATCTGATGAAACCAATGTAAACAAAAATTAGTAAACATATCCTTATCTACTAAAGTAAGAATAAAATGTTTCTATGTATGAATATATACCACTTGATTCTATAGGAAACATCCCAAAAACATATCTATAAAATAACAGTATAAGATTAATATCCATTTTCATTTTCAACTAAATATATATTTCCTTTCAACAATGTGTATCATATTACAATAATAAATAGATAAAAGTATAATAATATCCTTCTAGATATAAATTTCCTATGTTATTTTCATTTATGTGGCCTATAAAATGATTTTTTAATTTGTTATTATATGATTCTTCAAAACCATGTTTTTCTCATTTATGCTTCTTGTTTCATGTTATTTATGATAATAAAAGCTTAAATTAAATGTTACATTGCATAAAAATATTTCCTTTCTTAAATTTTAAAAAATATATATATTTGAAGTTAAAAAAATTCATATAATGTTTATATATAAAAAAAATTTCATTATTAATAAATGGTAAAAAATCATTCCTACTTTAAGACTAATATCAATAAATTTAGAAATGTGTAGTGGAAGTCAGTAAAGGATATTACTTTGAGCATTGTTCCACTAGTATCTCGTAGATTCATGTATGATCATTTATCTTTTATACATCTATAAAGATGATCTAATTGTGTACAAATATGTGCTCCAAAATCCTAAAAAAATATTAAAGTTGTATAAATAGATAAAATTCTCTCATAAAAGAGCCTATCAAAAGATTTACCTTAATTGTTTTTTGTGGAATAGTTTTTCTTCTTGTGGAAATTCTTAACATATGTGGATGAGATGCCATCATAATCCCTTTTATACACATTGATATTTCCTCCATTATATTAAAATTATGATTAGGCCTTATAATTGGTTTTACTAATGGGTCTATTAATATCATTTTCCCAATTTTTATCCAAAGTAACGGAATTCATTTATGTATTCACATCACTATAAATTGGGAAAATAGATAAAAGATATCTGGTAGATACCATTCAATTTTTTTCATATTAAATACCACAATAATGTTATATAATTATTCATGGTATGAAGAAACTATTTTATCATTACACAATTTGTACAAACAATTAAACATAGAACTTCTAGAAAATAAATTTATCCAATAACCCTAACTAAAAGAGTCCTTTTTTCACCATTTCAATTTTTCCTCATAATGATAACCCATTAGATCTCAAACCATTCCAATCTATCTCTCACATGACAAATATAAAATTTAATCTTGATCCTTCAATATAGATTCATATTACCATGATAATTTGTGAGATTATTAGACATAAATTTTAAATGAAACACCCAACATCTATAACATCATTCAATAGATTTTCATATATAATGAACTCTTCATTACTTGCATTCTTAGTAGGTGAATCAACGATTTAGGATTAATGCACATATTTGTTCAATAATTGCCTAATACAATGCAAAATTTCATGAAGAAATCCAAATTATATGTAAACTATAGAGGAATTGATCCATATTTTTCTTCACATAACCAAAGTATTCTCCATGAGAACATTAAAAATATTTTATTTATTTGTTCCATTTAATGACTATTTTGTAGCTCATTAATATATTAGGTGGACTCCCCATTAATGAATTATTACTATAATAATATAAAAAACACATAATTATGAGTTTAATATAATTTATTTAACATTATTACAATTTTTTGATCATTTAGGTATAGAGTTTTATAAAAATAGGAAAACCATTAGTTAAAAAAAGTAAACAGTATCACACATAATGTATTTTTCCAGAAAAATGTATTATTATGTTTATACTCATATTTAAATAATAATTAATTTGGTTCATTTAAATTTATTACCTTTGACATTGATATATGAATTGTACTTCATTAATCCCAATAAAACCCATTTTAAAACATAAGATGTCATAAAATGTTTAGTCTGTGAGTTAATTATTACAGAAAATCAATAACCATTTTGAAATTTAGGAAACTACAGAAGATTTTTTTATTTTTAAAAAGTAAATATGATTTCAAATAGTGGTTTGCTTTTGAAATCAACCCTTTTGAAAAATGATTTCATAAATATGTTTTTACGAAGAAAAAAGGAAAAAAGCATGACAATGATAGTTTCTTCAGAAAAGATGATAAATCATGAATAATGTTTCTTAAAAATAGTAATTTCACATTTAAATGGTCATTACAATTCCCTTATCCATGAAAATAATTATATTAAAAAATTAAATCAGAATGATTTCTACTAAAACTCTGTTAAATCATAGAAAACTTATATATAAATACTATGAAATTATATATACATTCAACTTCATATAAGCCCATGTAATTACATAAACTACCATTTTATTTATAGCGTGTATCCTCTAAAAGAAATATAATTAACAATTGGATTGGATTTATATATTAGAAATACCAATCATAATATATAATAACATTGAGTGATAAAATGTAAAAAATTGATAAAATCTTTAATCTATATTCAAAAAATATTAATAATTAGTATTTGAACACATAAGAAAAATCAAATTCAGTTATCTCATAAAAATGACATGAAATATTTTTAAAAAATATATATTTTAGAAAAACATGTATATGATATTATCTGAAAAACCATATATTCCGATATATCAATATTCATAGTAAATAATTACTATAGTAGCTATAAAAATTGATTAAGAGATAAATCATAAAAAAATAAAATTTCCCACATCTAAAAAGAATGTCAATATATCTGTACTAAATGCTGAATGGATTAATTTTCATAATCATGTTAAATAAATTTAAATACTTTAAAAAAAAATTAAATGTCTCTTATCTAAATAATAAAACTCTTACAACATTTAAAATAAATGTATCAGATAGAATTTAATATAAAAAAATTAAAATAAAGTTCTAATGAAAAAACCATACCTCAAATTCAGATGTTCCACATGTATCATTTATCATCCCAAAAAATTAACTTCTAATAATTATTTAAATTATCAAAAAATATTTAATGTTCATTAAATTATCATTATTCTATTTTTTATTTATATTCACTATATAATTAGTTTCAAAATTAGTTATTTTTACATCGAATCTTTTGGAGGTCTTCCATAATAATTAGCTTATGTTTGTTTAATGAGGTGAATGGGGCCATAAATTGGTTCCATCATCATCAGTGAATCATAATAATTTCACAGATATATCATTTTTTATTAAATACAATTTTATAATTTATAACACTAAGAGGTTATGTTAAATAATACACATATTCAAATGAGGTGGTATTCTACATGAAAAAAATTGAAATTTTCACTTTATAGTGGATAATAGATAAATAAGGTAAATTATTTAATATAAATAAAAATATATACCAATATAAAAGTATCCTAATTGTCCATTTAATGAATTATTATATCCATCCATGTTAAAAAGTGATGAAAATTGAGATATGTTGCTTTGTGGAGGATGTAGTCCAATCTTCTTCACAGACAACACTATCATTGTTATATTGATGGAAATTAGGTATAAAATATTTATTTCATTAATAGAATAAAATATTATTGTATTTTTTTAGACATTTTATTATATAATAGTGTTTGGAAAATTTTTTTGATTAAAAGTATAAAAATAAACATAAAATAACGTGGTTAGAAAACATACAACTTCATTAGATAATAACATATTAAAAATACTTTAAGGGTTCTTTGATTAGTCTTTTAGAAATATTACAAGAGCATTTACATGGATAATGTCATTTGAAATAAATTTTGGTTGTGAAATGATTGATACAAACTAATCCATAATATTTAATATGCGTGGATATGAGTGGTCCTTTTATACATGTCAGGACTTGCACAATTTTAAATACAATTATATTTAAAATAATATAAATGTATTTATCTAATTAAATTTGAACCAAATGAAAAAATTCCACAAAATATGATATTATAGGGTTCAAATCCACTCATAAATGTAATTTTTGAAATATTTAGAGATATTATAATAAATATCTCTTAGTTTAATTCAATATTTTAACCTTTTATCCATTACAATGATTACTATCTTTTTTATGTAACTAAATTTTGGACTAAAAATAAAATGAACCATATTTAAAAAAATTGAGAATTATTATTTCAAATATTGAATCACTTTTATATTATCAAAATTTTAGATTCGGTAAATTTTTTGTTTTATATAAATACCTAAACAAAATTAAAACCAATTTTTAGTTATATTTTTTTATGAGCACAAAAATTAATTTTCACGAAACAAATGAGCAGAATTCATCGAAAAAAATTATAAATTTGTAAACACATTATACTCTTGTGACTTTAAAACCAATTCAAAAGTGAATTTTTTTCATTGTAAAGACATAAACAAATACATTTTTCTATTATTTGAGAATTTAATATTTTACAAAATTATCCTAGAAATCAAGTATTTCTATTAAATCCCAAAGAAAATACAAAATATAATTTTTAATGTAATAAAACAAACTTCAGTAAGCCAAAGATGAATCCTATTTTATTAAATTGTAATAGGTTGCAAGAGATAACAACTTAATGGAATGATCAATTATTTAGTCTTGAAGAACCAGATATATACTTGAATCACATTCTATATTAGATATAAATTTTAAAATAGAACCAAATAAAATGTTTGTCATACTTGATGATCATTATAATATTTGTACATCGTATACATAGGAATGGAAAAAAATAATGGTTATTCGGAATTCTAAATAGGTGTTGTGTAGAATTGATTAAATTATCAATAAATAAGAGATAATTAATACCTAATGGTTAATAAAATATAAAAAAATCCATTTAATAAATAACATGAGAACTAAATTCATCTATGGATAAAATAAAATAAAATAATATGATGGATAATATTAACTAAATTTATAATGAAGGTAATTCATAAATTAAGACTTCTTGATAATAGACATGCTGATAAAATTAATAACAAGTACATAGGAGAAGAAAATTTATCATATGTGTAGGAATACACCAAACCCCATTAAATTTGGCATAGAAGTAGGATTGCCTCATGAGACATGTAGATGTATTGAGAGGAAGTATAATTCCAAACCCCACATGTCACTAAATTTCCAATAAATTAATCATATATTGAATTAAAAATTTAAATCATAATAAAAATTACTTATTGAAAAAATTTCATATTAAATAAATAATACAAAATACCAATATTCCCAATCATTAAAAAACCATTAGAGAAAAAACAATGCATATAGAAATGGAATACATTTTATAAAAAAACAATATCTATTGTAATTGCTCAGACTTCTCTGGTCTATTCCAATACAAAAATATTGCATCTAATGTGTTTCTAGAGGTCAAGGTGACTTATCCCCAACACTTTTCCAAATTTCCAATCATTTGAACACTTCTAATGGTATCCTTGTGAATAGTTCCAATGACAGACCAATGTGAACAGTTTCAATGGAAACCTTATGTGAACATTGCAATGGTGACCTGATGTGAACTGTGTCATCGGTAGCCTTATGTGAACTGTGAAATGGTGACCTTATGCGAACAGTTTCAGCGGTAACCTTAGGTGAATAGTGAAACAGTGTCCTTATGTGTACTGTGTCATCGGTTGCCTTAGGTAAATAGTGCAATAGTGACCATATGTGAAATGTATCAACGGTAGCCTTACATGAACAATGCAACGGTGACCTTATATAAACATTGTTATCAGAAGAATTTATGTGAATAGTGCAATGGGGAAGTTCCAATGGTGACCTATTTCCTTTTCCAAATTATGAGTTTATTATCAGTGTTTCCAGAATGCTAAGGTTCCAATGGTAACCTCATTCCTTTTCCAAATTTTGAGTTCATGAACTCTGTTTCTAGAATGGTGAGGTTCCAATAGTGACCCCAATCATTTTCCAAATTTTGAGTTCATGAATAGTGTTTCCAAAATGGTGAGTTCCCAAGGGTGACGACTTTCCTTTTCCAAAATTTGATTTCATGAACAGTGTATCCATATTGGTGAGGGTCCAATTGTAACCTCTTTCAATTGAAATATTTTGAGTACATGGTAAGTGTTTCCAAATCGGGGAGTTTCCAACAATGACCTCTTTCCTTTTCCAAATTTTGATTTCATTAACAGTGTTTCCAGAATAGTGAGGTTCCAATTTTGACATCTTTCCTTTGCCAAATTTTCAGTTCATGAATAGTGTTTCCAGAGTGGTGAGGTTCTAATGGTGACCTCTTTCCTTTTCCATATTTTGAGATTATAAATAGTGTTTCTAGAATGGTGAGGTTCAGATAATGACCTCTTTCCTTTTCCAAATATTGAGTTCATGAAGAGTGTTTACAAAATGGTGAGGTTTCAATGGTGATGGTCATGAAAATTGTTTTTCCATTGCAAAATTTTGATTTTGTGAACAGTGTTTCCAACATCCTACAGTTCCCCCATTTAATGTAACATTTTATGTAAAATATATTTAAATATTTTTTTAAAGATTCTATGGTCGATTAAATGTTCATAACTTCTATATTAATTTCCCTAATGATCAAGATAATTTAACATGGTCAAACTATATGGTTTTATGTGAATCAATTTAAATTGAAAAATCCAGCATATGAAAAAACACTGCTCTGTTAAAGCTTCTAATGTGATGATATATCGTCCTCCCTTGTTCTTCCTCCTTTTTCTTTTCTATGAGATGCTCAGACAATTGATTCTATCCTATAAGAGTTACAGAATCAAACATTCCACCTTGGATTGGTTCCCCTTAGTTTTGATGGAACCAAGATGTATCAATCCATATTTGATATAAGGTATTATCTATCGTCATACTTTTGGGTTCATCTCCATCTGTTTTCCCTTTCCCTTTTATGGAATGCTAACTCCATGTCCCTAATGGGATTACCTTGGGTGTTGACTGTTGTGGTGGTTTCCCTACATCCTTGGCTGGATACAGTTGACACAGGGGAGAGAATATCGTGTGGCTTGTTCTCATATAAACAACGTCAAGAACCGTTTAAGGTAGAAGATTCAGTGCTATTCTTTTCTTTTATGTCCAACTGTTTTGTTAGTATGTTTTATTCCAATTGATCACAATGGAATTTACATAATAAAATTTTAAACTAGATAAATAACATGATATCGATCGTATGTTATTACCTTTTCATTTGCTAGAATGTCTGATATCTATGCTTCCTTTGTTTAGCTTTTTCATTCATGATGGAAATTTGTAATGAATGTAATGCATGAATTAATTGAATTTTTTTTTGATAAATATAATCTGGCATGTGAATGAATTCAATTGTTATTTTTGTAAGCTGATGTTAATCAAATTGGTACAATAAGCATGATAAATCAATTTGTGATAGCTTACTGGTTAGGTTTCCCAAATTTGGAACCTACGAATAATAAATCAGTTAATTCGAGATGTATTAATGAATTGGTTGTTTGACAAAAGATAATTCCTTATTGGGTTCTGAGATACCCTCTTTCTTGTTTAAGGACCAAGTGCCCAATTGATATGATGTTTTTTCCCCGATGCTTGAGTTGTGATGTGAGCCTAAATGGTTGTAGAGTTATGTGGGGGTACATATGCCTATTGGTTCTGGCATTAAATGACACCTACAGTTGTGAGATTCCTTAGGTTATGCATTTTGGTGTTGCGGAGGACACCAGGGATAATGAAATGGGTTGGATGTAAATGATTGGATTATTATTGATTCATATAGGTTGTTTGACTACATTACTTTCCCCACTACTCAAGGCAATTTTACTTTATTACCCATCTCCTGAAATGTGAGAAGACACGTTGGGTATGCCATATGCTTTCTGTGTTTAGATACTCAAATGGAGGATGGGTCTACGATCTCTCTATAGGCAGAAAATACTCGACGGTTAGTTCATCTACTCACCATGTTGATCCCCCTTTTGTTCAGAAGCTTATAATGTTTTTCCAGAATTCCTTGGAATATGAGAATGTAATAATATTTTAAATAAATGATTTAATAAATTATGGTATCCCAAGGTGTTGGAGCATGGTGGGATGAAATTATGAGGTTACAATTTGATGGGCAATGGACTTTGTGTGTGATGATAATAAATATTAATGTGAAATTATTGATGCTTAATTAAAGTTAAAATAATTATTTAATGTAAAGTGAAACTGACAAAAATGGAAATAAGTAATTTAATAAAGCTCTATAAATTTTTGTGTGATTATAGGATACCTAGACATAGATGTGGTATACTGGATCCTGAGAGACGATTGATGTAGTTGAGTCTAATTCTATGTTATGCCCATAGTGTGGTTGGGAGATATTGTATATTCTGTACTTTTGGAGTTTCAATACACTAATCCTTTTTGTTAGTTATAGAAACTGACAACCTATGGATTCTGATCCCTAGGGGGTGTTTTCCCCAACATTCTGGTGGGAGGATGGATGGATGACTACCCACTATGGCCCCACTCTCTTATCATGGAAGATACTTGTGTTGGTAGGCATAGTAGTTAGTTTTCCCCATATATGTGTGTAGAGGTCTATAATAGCTTGTGGTTATTCACACACATATATTTTGGATATAGTATCCTATGGACTACTATATGTGTAACGATTATAGGTTGTGATGGATTGAATATCCTTCCATGGTGTATGGGTTTTAATGGCATGAGGTATAATACTCGATGTATGATACACATTATACGAGCATTGGTGGCTCCTAGAAACTACCTGGTTACTTGATTACGTGGTTTTGTTGCACGAGGTGTATATTGTGGTGCTTCGCCTAGGTTTCTTCTGGGAACATGGTATACCTTTTTAGGTGACGAGTTAGTTTCACTTGTTGTTCACTGTTGTTTAGCATGCATTGTTTAATTTTTCATGAGAGGCTTCAGTGATGATCCTACTAAATATATTGTTATACTCACCCTATGTATATATAAATTGTTTTCAGGTCACACGGATCTGGTTGGAGATCAAGAAGGTTTCTACAAACTTCTGGTTGCAGGTGTTGTTTTGTCTTGTGGTTTCTGTTGTTTTACTTTCCTTTGGGTATTTTCATTTTTCCCTCTTTAGGTTGTAGTAGTTTCATGACAATACATATTTGTACTTGGGATATATTTTTTATTTCAGTATGAGTTTGAGTTATTTGGTGTTTATATTATCTATCTCTTCCACATGTGTTCCCTTTAAGATTAATGCACACCATTTGTGTGTTTATTATTCCCTCAATGCTAGTCGCCAACCTAGTGCCTACTGGTGGCGGGACTCTAGGGTCATTATCTCCCTTCTCACATTACTGGACTAAGAATGGGACCCTTTGTGAAACGGGGGTCATGATGGAATGGCATCGGAGGATGCTTGAGAGCTAAGATGGAGTTTTGAGTTAGGCATAGGTGAGGTTGCATGGGTTGGTAGGGAAACAGTTTCATTCATGTTTAGCATGTGATGTAAGCACTGGATATTGGCTGAGACATTGTCATTTTGGCCACCCCTATGATCTTATGTACATACGTTTATGTTTAAAATGGATAATAAATGAGGTGATACTAGTTTCATGGTAGAGACCTAGGAACAGATCATGCATCGTTCTTATTTGTGCCTATGTTTGAATGGGTTGACCATGTGATAGGTTAACCATAAATGAATTAAAGAAAACAATAAATTTTTAATTAATGATATCTCTTGTATATTACAGGTTTAGGAGCTGTATTTTTTTGTAGGTATGGCTCCAGGTCGACGTCCTCATCATGATCACAAAAAAGATGCCCAACATGTTGTGCCAGGAGATCAGCATGGGGTATAGTTTGATGACAATGACACTTGGAGGAGGACACTATGAGAGTTCCAGTGCCAGATTTGGCAGAAGTATGAGGGTTTCGTTTCAGATGCAGTCACAGAAGGCTAGTTTGAGGAGGTCATGATGGGATTTAGACTAATCTGTGCTCTGAAAGAGAAATGTGTGTCCTTGGTTGTGGTGATATTTCATGGAGAAGCGAGGTAGTGGTGGTTCTTGTTCCTCAGGGATCACGAGGAGTTAACGATCTTATGGGTGCAGATCCGAGAAATGTTTAGAGTTGAGTTTAATTATTCTACTGGGAAGGAATCCAGTAGCCAAGAGATTCTTAACCTTCAACAGGGGAGCTCCAGTGTGCGATAGATTGGAATCTATTTTAAAAAACTTTTACGATATGCATCATACATGTTTATAGATGAGGAGGCTAGGTAGAGGCATTTAGAGGAGGCCTTTCATCAAGATATCATGTTCTAGGTCACCCCATTTATTCTAAAGTCATATAATGATGTGCTGGAGAGGTCAGATGTTGTCGACCTGACTTTGGCTAGAATCGGATCATCACGAGAAGAGAGTTGTCATTATTTCTCACAAATCAAATATGTGCTCTGGGGTTCCCAGTTTTCAGTATTGAAGAGATTACATTTGCCTAGGGGTAGGAACCAACCCTCAGAATATCGTTTCTCTAGGGGAATCGGCTCTCAGTCCAATGCCAAGGGATCATGGGCTTTTTTGTGGTGGTTGAGGTCATCAACAACGAGAGGACCTGACCATTCAGTGTAGTCATCGTGCACCAGCTACCCAGATCTCGGTTCCTCCATTAAGGTAGTTCTATTTGAGGAAACATCAGTAGGTTTCACCCTCATTGGATCATCCGAGGGTAGATGGGCAGGCATAGGATAGCCCCATGATTCTCCCCATCCTCAGAGAGTGTATCACGACCATCATGGTGGTCATCTTCAGGGTCAGAGAGCCTATGGAGGAGGTCATGGTCATATTCATGCTTTAGCGTTGCCGACTCTAGGCGAGCCATACATCGTTCAGAGTATCGTTTGGTTATTTTCTACCATGGTGTGTTCCTTGTTTGATTCAGTATAAACATAATACTTGATATCATCTATATTTTTCCATGCTTTGTTACTTGTCATAGAGAGGCTTCTAGTGCCCTTGGAATTTACTAATGCCTGTTGGAGGCGTAGCTGACTTGTATGATGTATGTAGAGACTGTGAGATAGAGTTGGGTTAGCCCCACTCTTTGGGAGATTTTCTATGTTTACGAATACAACCATATGATTTCCTCCTCTGTATGGATTGGTTGTATTCGGTGCAAGCTTTCATGGATTACTTCAAGAGACATGTTGTGTTCTTCGATGCGGATGGAGAGCCAGTTGTGTTCGTTGGCGAGCGAGACCCTCAGATGGGCCAGAGGCGTGTTTCATCCTAATCATCCATGATTGATGTGCTGATGATGAGTTCATCAGAGTATAAATATTTGGAATATTCTAGGGTCATAAAAGAGTAAACTGATGACTTTCCAGAAAAGGCTATAGGATTACTCCCTCGATGAAAGATCGAGATTGGGATTGAGCTACAACCTGGAGCATCTCTTATCTCTGTGTCTCTATATATGATGGCCCTTTTTGAGTTACAAGAGATACATATGGAGCATTATGGTTTTTTATAGTGTAGTTTTTCTCGGCCGAGTGTGTCAGTATGGGGTGCACCAATTTTGTTCATGATGAAGTCTTACGACAGTTCGTGGTTGTGTGTCGATTTTCATTACTAAAAAAATGTGACTATGATGAATCACTATCATCTTCTACAGATTGTTTATTTTTTCGATCAACTAAAGGGTTGAAATTGGTTATCAATGATCAAAAAGAATTCATGATATCATCAAATGCATGTAAAGGATGAGGATATCCCAAAGACTACTTTCTATTGTTGTCATAGGCATTATGAGTTCGTTGTAATGTCGTTCGGTGTAAAAAATGCTCTAGTTTTGTTCGTAGGATGGATGAATGTTGTGTTTTGTGAGTTCCTAGACATGTTCATGGTGGTTTTTGTCGACGACATCCTTATGTACTCTACGTATAAGGAGAATCATGCAGAGAAACTACATGCCATTTGGGAGTTCTTCGTCAACATAAACTATTTTGGAAGTTTTCAAAGTGTGAGTTTTTGGCTCGAGAAGTCCGCTTAATGGGGAACATTGTATCCCAGTAGGCAGTATCTATGGATCCATTGAAGATAGAAGAAGTATTCCCTTGGGAATCCCCCAAGATAGTGTAAGGGGTACAAATTTCCATTGGTCTTGAAGGTTACTATAGGAAGTTCGTAGAAAATTTCTCTCGAGTTGTGACTCCTCTTACATCATTGACCAAGAAGTATCTATAATTCATATGGACTGATAAGTGTTAGGAACCTTTCAAATATCTAAAGTAGAAGTTAGTAAGTGCTCCAGTTCTTTGTCTTCCAATTTAGGGATTTTAGTTTCATGTTTTATGTGATGCTTTGAATCTGGGGCTAGGCTGTGTTCTGATGCAATAGAGATCAATTGTTTCTTATGGGACTTGGTAGTTACATCCCCATGAATGTAACTCTTCCACCCACAATATTGAGTTCGCAGTCTTGTTGTTTTCTCTAAAGATGTTTAGAACTTACCTCATTGGTGAGCGCTTTGGGGTCTTCACCGTTCATAAGAGCCTGAGGTATGATTTTCGCCACGTGACATGACCTTATGATAGTGTCTGTGGATAGAGTTCTGATAGGAATACGACTTTAAAATATCTTATACACCTGTAATGTGGAATTTCATAGTTGATGTGCTGAGTCGGAACTCACATAGTGATGCAGTGTGTGAATCCGGTGACTCCTAGAGAGTAATGAAAGAACAATCAGCATTACATTTTGATATAGGAGAAGTTGGGGATAGAGGTTTTATTTTTTATATAATGGAGTAGTCATTTCTGGTGCAACAGGTGGACGATTCCCAGTAGGGGGATCTATAGGTGGCGGTCTAGAGAGACTAAGTTGTTTGTGGAGAGGCCTAATATTGTTGGTCTGAGGATGAAAAATGCCATATGTTTTATCATGGAAGGATTTTTGTTCCTTTGATAGTGCATGAGATAGTTCATAGAGAGTTCAATAGATCACCTTTAGTGGTGCATCATGGCTTGACAAAGATGTATTGAGCCTTTAGGAGTCAGTTTTGGTGGAATGGGATGAATCATGAAGTTTTAGAGTTTGTGTCTCGATGTATTGTCTGACAGAATGTAAAAGTTGAACACTATGTTCCTGGTGGTGTTCTCCAGCAATTAGATTTTTCATAGTGGAAGTGGGAGGACATCTCAATGGACATTGTTCTAGTTTAACTCGATATCAAAGAGGTCATAACACTATTCGGGAGGTAGTGGATCATTTAAACAAAGCATCCCACTTCATAGCAATCAAAGAGTCAAGATTAGTGGATGTTTGGTTCAGGAAGTATCCATAGGAGGTGGTAATACATAATGGAGTCCCAAGGATGATCATTTTTTGTTGAGATCCTCATTTTACTTCTAGGGTGAGGAGAGGTCTCTGGCATTCTTTTGGATCTCAGTTATGTCTTAGCACTGCTTTTCATCCTTCGATGGATGGTTAGACAGAGTGAACCATCCAGACCCTTGAAGACAAGTTACAATCTTGTGTCCTGGATTTTGGTGGTTCGTGGATGAGGCACATACCCTTGGTGGAGTTATCTTAAAAAATAGTTATCAGTCCACCATAAGTATGGCACCATATATATCCTTTTATGGCCAACCTTTCCATTCTTCATTGTGCTGGTTTGGGGTCAGAGAGTCAGCAATTCTCTGACTAGAACTAGTGTAGAATACAATAGTTCTGGTCCGAGATGATTTTTGAGATGATCAAGATAGTGAAAGATTGTCAGAAATCATATGTTGATCAATGGAGGAGACCATTAGAGTTTAATGTTGAGGATCACTTGTTTTTGAAGGAGGCTTCCCATCATGGGAATCAGAGGTTTGGTAGTGGGATAAATCTGTCTCCTTGGTTTGTTGGTCCTTTCGATGTCTTATCTCATGTTGGAGTTGTGGTGTATTGAGTAGCACATCCCCCATAGAGGAGCTAGATACATGATGTTATCCTGGTATCAAACCTCCGTCGTTATCTTCATGATGACTTTCAGGTCATCAATTGGGGATAGATCGATGATGATGATGATGTGACCTTTCAGGAGGGTCCTATAGTGATCCAATACCTCAATAAGAAGGTGTTGCATGGGTGTTCTATCCCCATTTTTCATGTCTCGTGGTGACATGGTGGAATGGATGAGAGTACAAAGGAACATGAGTCACAGATATGTTCTCACTACCGAAAGTTGTTTGATGTTTAACTTTCTCAAATAATGATGTCCCCATTTTGATTATAGAGCCTTCATGTCTATGAGATTCCTTTTATTTGGTAACTTCTTATGCCTTACTATCTTTTGAGAGGTATCTCAACGGGCAGATGGTCAGAATTATTTTCAGTTTCCTTTTTTGTTAGTTTGGAATTCTCAAGGATGAGAATGCCTTGAATGGTATCTCATGTAATTTCTCAGAGCCCTATGGTTCATTCCATTGTGAAAATCTGATGTCTTAGGTGTTCTTGGAGTTCAAGGTGGCTTATCCCCAGCACATTGAAAAATTTCTAATTCAGGGAATAGTTCCAACGGTAGCCTTTTGAACAGTTCCAATAGTAGTCCTCTGTGAATAGTTAAAACGGTAACCATATGTGAACATCGCAATGGTGACCTTATGTAAACAGTGCCATCCGTATCCTTATGTGAACAGCGCAATGTTTACCTTATGTGAACAGTATCATCAGTGACCTTAGATGAACAGTGCAACAGTGATCTTAGGTGAATAGTTTTATCGGTAGCCTTAAGTAAATAGTAAAATGGTGACCTTATGTGAACAGATTTATCAGTAGCCTTATGTGAACAGTGCAACTGTGAGGTTCTAATTGTGAGATTCCAACAACTTCCACTTTCCTTTTCCAAATTTTGAGTTCGTGAACATTGTTTTCAGAGTCGTCAGGTTCCAACAGTGACATCATTCTGTTGCCAAATTTTGAGTTCATGTACAGTGTTTTCCAAACGGTAAGGTTCTGACTGTGACCCCTTTCCTTTTCGAAATATTGTGTTCATGAAAATTTTTCTAGAATTGTGAGGCTCCAATAGTGACCTCTTTTGTTTGCCAAATTTTGACTTCATGAACAGTGTTTCTAGAATTGTGAGGTTCTAATCGAGAACTATTTCCTTTTCCATAGATTGAGTTTACAAATAGTATTTCCAGAATGGTGAGGTTACAATGGTGACCTCTTCCCTTTTACAAATTTTGAGTTCATGAACAATGTTTCCAGAATGGTGTGGCTCCAACAATAACCTATTTCTTTTTCCAAATTTTGAGTTCATGAAAAGTGTTTCTAGAAGAGTGACGTTCCAACGATGACCTCATTCCTTTTCTAAATTCTGAGTTCAATAATATTCTTTCAAGAACAATGAGGATCCAATGGTGACCCCTTTTCTTTTTCAAAATTTTGAGTACATGAACAGTGCTTCTAGAATGGTGAGGTTTTAATGGTAAGGTTCATGAATAGTATTTTTCCTTTTCCAAATTTTGTGTTTGTGAACAGTGTTTCATGCATCCTAAAATTTCACCCATTTAATGTTTTCATTGAAGAAAAATTCCTTTGAATACATATTTTAAGGAATCTAAGGATAATTAAAAAGTTATAACTCTTATATTAACTTCCCTTAGGGTTTTAAACTATTACTTTGTTAAACTGTGTGGTGTAATACGATCTGCATTTAATTGAAATCTAGTGTATCTTAAACCACTGATATGTTAAATATTATAAAGGGATGATATATCTTCCTCCGTAGTTCTTCCTCCAGATTCTCGGCTATGAGATTCTCAGACCTTTCATTCCATCCCGTATGACTTGCACAATCATGAATTCCTCTTTGGATTGGTTCCCCTCAGGTTTTAGGTAACCATTTAGTATCAGTCAATATTCGATATAAGGTGTGTTCTATCATCATTCTTTTGTGTTAATATTATTTTGTTTTCCATTTACCTTTTATGGAATGTTGTCTCCATGTTCCTAATGGAGTTTTCCTGGGTGTTTACCACTGTGGTGTTGTCTCTACATCCTTGGGTGGATACAGTTGTCACAGGGGGTGGATATCATGTGGCTTGTTCTCGTATATAGAACATCAGGAACTATTTTGGGTATTTGATTCTTTGATTCTCTTTTCATATACATGAAATAGTTTTGTCAGCATGTTTTATACCACTAGATGAAAATGAAATTAAAATAATAATTATTTTAACTGGATAAATAAATTTATATCAATAAAATGTTATTGCTTTTTGATTTTCGAGATAGTGTTATATTTATGCTTTCTTTGTTTAGCTTCACGTTCTTGATGGAAATTGGTAAGGAACGTAAAGGCATAATTAATTGATCACTATTTTGATGAAGATAAAGAGCTATGTGAAAAAATCTAATTGTTGTTGTTGTAATTTGATGTTAATCAAATTGGAATATAAAGCATGATAAATAAATTTTTGATAGATTAATGATTAGGTTTCCAGAATTTGTAACCAATGAATAATAAATCTGTTAATCCAAGATGGATTACTGAATTAGTTTTTTGATAACAGAAAATTCCTTGTAGGGTTTTGAGTTACATTATTTCTTGTTTAAGGGACAAGATCCCAATTGATATGATATTTGACTTGTTACTGCTTGTGTTGTGATGTGAGCCTAGATGGCGGTTGTGATATGTTGGGGTAGGGAGGCATATTGGTTGTTCCAGTAGTTAACGCCAAGAGTGGTGTGATGCCTCGGGTTATGCATGTGGGTGTTAGGGAGGACACCAGGGTTAATGAAATGTATTGGATGTGAATTTTTGGAATCTTAGTAATTTTTAATGGATGTTTATTAGATTTACAATCCACACTTCTCAAGGAATATGGTCTTTCATACCAATTTCATTAATGGTACAATGAAGAATCGGGTATGACACATGCATTTTGTGATTATCTTCTCAAAAGGAGGATGGGTCTACGATCTTACTATATGTGGTAAAGACATGACAGGTCGTTCCTATACTCACCATGTTGATCCCCCTCTTGTTTAGTATCTTAGAATGTTTTTCTAGGATTCCAATGAATATGGGAAATTAATAATGTTGTTAATAAAAATAAATGATGTTACCCCTACGGGTTGGAACTTTTTGGGATGAAATGTTGATGTTTCGATTTAATGGGAAAGTTGACTTTGGGTGTGATGCTAATGAAATATAATGTGGGATTATTTATGTTTTATTAATGTTTAAATAATTAATTAACATAAACTAAAACTGAAAAAAGCTAATTAAGTAATATAATAAATCTCTTTAAATGGTTGTGTTCGTATAGGATATATAGTCTTAGAAGTTGTAGTAGGGAATCTAAGAGATGTTAGCTGCAGGTGAGTATAAGAATAGGTTGTTCCCATAATGTGGTAGTTTGAAATAATATATTATGTCCTTTTTTGTTTTTATATGCTACTCCACCCTATTAGTTATGAAAACTCACACCATAAGGATTCTAAGACCTGGATGTTTTTTTCCCCAACATTCCTGGGGGAGGATGGATGGCTGATTACCCATTTGGTCCCATGATCTTCTCTTGGTAGATACTTTTACTGGTAGGTATAGTGGTTAGTTTTACACATATATGTGCGTAGAGTGTGGTAATTTCTTGTGGATATTCACACACATATATTCAAGATATAGTATCCTATAGACTAGTTTAGGAGAAACATGTATAGATTGTGATGTCTTGAGAATCCTTACATAGTGTATGGGCTGTAAAAGCTAGAGGTATAATGCCCGATGTATGATACACGTTATAAGAGGTGTTTTGGATCACAAAAACTACCGAGTTACAAGCTTACATGGACATGGTGGTTTTGTGGCATGAGTTTCATGTTATGATGCTTCACCCAGGTGTCTATGGGCAAGACTTTTGGAGAGAGATGATTTGGGCATGCGATGTTGGGGAAAAGCGGCAATCCAGTGGGGAAGTAGTAGTGGAGTAACATTGATGTTCATTATTATATTATACAATATTTTATGCTTTACTTGCTGAGAGTAGTCATGGTGAGGATGGGAACATAGTATACCTATTTTGGTGATGAGTTAGTTTCACATGTTGTTCAATGTGATTTATCATGCTTTCTTTACATTTGCACAAGAGTATTCTGGGAGGATCCTACTAAGTATACTCTTATACTCAACCTATGTATATATAATTTTTTTAGGTCACTTAGATAAGGTTGAGGATCAAGTTGGTTTATACTATCTTGGGGATGCATGATCTGTTTGGGATTGTGGTTGATGTTGTTTTTACTTTCATTTGGGTATTTTAAGATTTTACCCTTTCAATTGCATTAGTTTGCATGAAATTTCATATTTCTAAATGGAAGTTCTTTTATATTTCATTCTTTGTAGGAGTTTTTTGGTGTTTATCATATCTCTCTCTTCCACATGTGTTCTCTTGGAGTGTCATGCCTCACATTTGTGTGTTTACTATACCCTCAGTTCTAGTCGTCAACCCGAGGCCTACTGGAGGTAGGACTCGGGGGGGTCATAATCTCCCTTCTCAAATTTTTGTCCTAGGAGGGGAACACATTGTAGAGAGGGGGTCTTGAAATCCATTATTAACATAACATGGATAGTTATGATAAATGTAATGCTTAATAATTATAGGAATTTGAATCTTTCAAAAGGTAGTTACTACGAGAAAAAATAATATTTGATAAAAATGACAATTAAAACAATATAAATATAGGTTTTGTAATAAAATAATGTCCTCTATATATATTAATAAAATAGAAGAAAAATATTAAAAAATATTGAACTAAATAATATTATTCATTATAATTATGAAAACATGTATAAGAATATAAATATCCTTAAATATTTATGGATGATGTAAAATATGTTAACTTATTAAATGTTAAAAAACATTTCCTTTGAACTTTCTAAAATAACGATTAAATGATCCTTTTAGAAACCATTAGAAATATTCAGTTCAAAAACATTAAAAATTAAACAATAACATAATAAATTCCCTAATAAGTCATTTTATTAATAAAAATAACTTTTTTTGAATAATTACAGATAATATAGTTGTTGAAAAAAATAACCAATCAAAAGAGAAGTGGTATCTGATTTTATTTTAAATATTTCTTTTTTAGATTAAAGTGCTGAATTTTTCAAATCATATTATATTATATATAAACTCATTAAATATCTTTAGGATATGAAAATATATGGGTTTTATAAGGGATGTAGTATAATATTCCAACAATAAAAATAAGAGCAATCCCAAATAAGTGAGATTGTAAAATAAATTATTACATGTTTGGTAATGATTATATTATTAAACATTAAATGAAATAAATTAAATTATAAATTATTTTAGTCATCTAAAAATATAAATTAATGTTATATATTCCAATGGGATACTTTATACACCAAATATAAGTAAATACATGCATAGTATTAAATATGTCTCAATGGAGTGAACATTGTTTCGAAATCCATTACACAGTGTTTTGTAATACTTAATAATTCATTAGCCCCTTGAATTATTCTTTAAAACCTTTTATTATAAATTATATTTACCATATTCATATTTATAATATCATAATTAATCCTCATATAACATCTTCTCAACCATTCATGAATAATTCTTCAATATTATTATTGTTTCATGTTTTAAATGTTTTGTCATTTCCATCATGTTTTGTATTAGAATTTCATGTAATTATACATTTAAATATTTCATTAATATATGGAATTCTAATCACATATATTAATTATATAAATATAATAATCAATAAAATATTTGATATAAAAATGAATTTCATCATTCATGGATATGGTTGGCCGTAGGTACGTCTGAACATTTTTTTTCACTTTTTGCCACATGGAATGAATAAATGAAAAATAATCATTCACCAGCCCTAAAATATTTTAATAATAAATATATAAAATATTAATTAATTATATTTTTATTTCAATGTTTATAAAAAGAAATGAATAATGGACCTCATCACATTGAGGAGGTGGTTTTCAATATGTACGCACATGTGAAATTATTATTTTCCAGCAAATTAGAAGGTATTAAGGTATATATGATATTTAAATTTAGGAATCATTATTAAGTCATAATATCGTATTTAGAAATTATTCTCATGATATTGACCATCCATGTAAAACGACGATGAAAAATTAATTACATTGTTAAGTGGGGGCGGTAATACGAACATACACATGAGTGATATGTTTTCCTTCAATATGATAAAAAATAGGAGGAAAAAGGTTTACCCATAATAATTATAATATAATTGTATTTTTATTATAATGGGGTAATTATTTTATAATTGATAACATATATAATTTTATTTTATAATATGAATTAAATTTGATGGTGTTTATTTAATAAGTGTACACCATTGTTGAAAATAGTACTTTAGTTTACTCCTTAATCCATGAAGGTTTGACCATTTTAGTAAAAAAAAATTGATGTGTTGAAGGAATATAGGGAGGTATTATTTTAGGTATTATATGATCTATAAGGAAAAAAATAATGAAATAGAGGATAAGATGCTTCTTTTTATAAATGATGGGACGGTCCCCTTGGAATTATTTAATATATTAAAAAAATATAAACTAATATTTATTGGAAAAATTATAAAATATAATATGATAAGATGATTACATGAGGGTGATTTAAAATATTCTCATATATTTTTTCATATATTTATGTTATGTTTTCACTATTATCACTTTGTTTTAACACTTGATTAACACTTTGGACAATTATTGTATTATGAAATATTTCTAAAGTTTAAGGGTCATGAATTTTAACATACAATTGAATGGAAAACAATATTTGGAAAAGAATAATATTTAAATATATATCTCATTCACTTAGTAAATGATACATTTTTATGAATACTATATAATTTAACTAAATATTATTTTTTATAAAATATAATTACTATCATTTTTTAATTATTCAACGAATATGAAGTAGAGAACAAGATAAAAATAAGGGAATTTGAATATGAACATTTATAACACATATAGTTTGTTATATTTATCAATAAAATTATTGGAAAATTATAAATTAAACAAAAAACATTAATTTTTGTGTTTTAAAATACATTTCCATGGTTTTGTAATACATGTATACACTTGTTGTTAGAATTGCATGAGAATATAATTAAAATATTAAAATCATTATAAAATAAAAATAAATTACACGGAAAAAAATTAATTTTTATTTTGAATGAAAATCTAAGACATAACATAATATCATTCTTCCCTTATGTTAATGTATTTGAGATATTAATGAAGAGTGGGTAAATTTTTTTATTTATTCTATTCTAATTATAACATAAAAGAAAATATCAATGAAAAATTAATTTATGTGGTTATATTACAAACAACTTGATAAGAATGGTCAAAATTCACCCTTCTTATAGGATAAATAATAGAATTATGGAATTTTTGAAGCCTTAACCAATAAATTATCACTAATTTACATTATTTACTTTTAATGAGGTGCCAAATGATTACCACTGTTACTATTCATAATGATAAACTTTTCGAAAAAATAGTTATAACAATTGGGATATACCCATTGGTTTAAAACCCCATTGGTATAAGCCTTATAAATTAACATATCCTAATGGTTTTATGAAAACAATTAGCATATGTTACAGTAAATTAACTTTATACAAATGTTTTTTCATATCCACTAGTATGTGGTGAAATTTATAAGTTAATTCTAATAGTTCCAATGAACCATTTTTATAGAGTGAAATTTATATGAACATTTAAATGGTTCCAAATTACTATTAGTTTATAATTTTGGTAGTTATATACCAATGGTCTCAAAAAACTGTTGGTATACAGTTCACCATAAATTGAAGTCACAACCTGCACTCATATGATTTGATTTATGATAATAGTGAGACCTATGTGCACCGTCCATATTCTTCCCAAACCAGGATGAACTATAAATATATTTTCTTTTCAAATATGTTTTCATCAACATCAATATTTTGATTTATAGATCATTTATTTTGAATTCCCCTTATACAGTTTCTCTATATTCGTTTATGGTTTCTCTAAAAAATCAGATCTATATGTGTAGAGTTGAAATAAAATAACATTTTCCAACAGTTTCTTGTCAAATTGTCATTCATCTACTAATATACTTCAGATATATATTAATATTTTAATATAAGTTGTGTTTCTAAAATGATATGATCAGCGTCTGGGTTTGTGCATGAGATGTGGCAGAAATAGTTTTGTTTGAATATTGGGTCCCCTTTGATTTCCCAATTTTTAATTTCATTGATGGATTCCATTTTTTGTCATTTTTTTATTTTCTGTCATCTTTAATTGTTAATTAGAGTAATTGTTTTTGTGAAATTTTAATTTTTTTAATCTTTATCCAACCTTAATAAACATAATTATATTATTTCAAGAAATGGATTTTCTTGATTTTGATCATGTATATATTAAATATAATTTGATTTACAATACATTATTTTATAGGTATACATCATAACTTTTGATGCTCTGTTGTTCTATTTTCATGGGTAGTTGATGAAAATTGTTTTTTGAATCATTATTCTGAGAATTAGTTATAATACGATATTAGATAATTATATCACCTTGAGGATTTAAAAAATGTGAAATGATATATGATTTTATGTCATATCATTTAAATAGAGTATTTATTGACATTATATTCTCATCATTATGATTGTGATCATCAGTGATTGGAGGAAAAATCTATAAAATAGTGAGTCATAGAACATTAAATATTGTTGAAACAATTTTCGAATAATAACCTAACCTTATGGTAGATGTGATATATGTGAACAATTATTATCACATGTTCTATCCTCTAAACTAATATGTATCTATTACACTCAATAAAAATGATACATCAACCCTCAAGAATTCTTTTAGTATAAATATCTACCAAATTTTAATTAATATATGATAATAATATTTCTATGTCTATACTCCTAACTCCATAAGAATTGTATCCTCTATAGAATGAATATTAATCTATGACACCCCTTAAAATGAGTCTATATTTCAATTCTACATCCAACACATATAATATTCCATTATTTATTGTAGATGACGATAATGATCCATAATATAATCTTTCACTTATATATGTCCTTTTTTAAGACTAGTTCAAAAAAAGAGTAATAAATTACATTCCCTACAAAACAAAAACAATAATTTTTAAATAAAATATAATGCATGATCTGACATAACCATTAATAATAATATGAACTATAGTGACTCCGTATTGTAATGAAAAAAACTCACATAAATTATCAATAAAATGGTAATATAAATCCACAGTAATCGGACCCTTCCAATAATATATTGATCTAAACCAAATAAATAAATGAGATCTAAATATATGTGAATTGAAATTATTTATAATGATGCAATCCTAACTAAATTTAGTTAAAATTACACAAATCAACCAAACTTGAATGGGATGAAATGGGTCAAAAACAAATAAAACCAAATTTACATGAAATAAAATCACATAATCAAAAAACATAAACTAACCAAACAAAAAAAGAAAAAATATTCATGAATTCCACATTCAATACTAAGAAAACTAAATTTAAATAAATTGACCAGTCTATCAGCAAGCTAAACTGTACCAGACTTACCTACCTGGGCATGAAAATAAATGAACTGATCCAATTGACACATTTGAGACTAAAACATCCCAAAATAAATTTTTTTATCTATATAATTACTAAACCGTCTTCAGTAAACAAATTAAATTGAATTGAACCGTCTTGGTCTTACCAATGTAGACTTTTGAATACCTGAACTACACGAAAACACATCAATCTATAATAAAATAAAAATTATTAAACTAAATTTAAAATAACTAAATAAATTATACAATAATGATAAAAATAAAACTATCCTCAATATTTTTAATGAAAATCTATATACGCATTCATGAACCCAAAACAAATAAAAAATCAAATACCCACTAAATTGAATGAACCAAAACTATACTAATCATGAAACATAGTATTGAACAAAACGGATCCTAATAAAATATAAAATATAGAAACAAATAGAATAAATGTATTAAATTATATTATCCCAACCGAAAACAAAACCAACAACAAAAAATTAAACTAACACAAAGAAAACCATACAAAATCAACTGACTACAACATAACGAAAGTTAATTGAATGAATCCAATGTGTAGAAAATTTAATTGAATTTATCTAATCCATTCAAAACGAAAATAATTGTCATATTATATTTTTTAACTAAACCAACCCAAGAAATAAATCTAGAACAACAACTATTTGAACTAAACCAATCTAATATGACCAAAAAATAATAGAACCTGGCTGTAACAAATTGAAATAAACAATATCAGACAACACCAAACCAACCCTGGTAGAGTTTATTTAAACCAATTTAAATAGAACATATATGTACCAAATTAACCCAATTTGAATCAAGTTATCCTAAATAGAATGAAATGAAATTTATCCAAACAATATTCACTTGAACCAATGATACAAAATCCCAAATGGGTGATTGTTCTAAATAGATGATGGTTATTTATATATAGTAATATTTTATACATGAATTTATATACTGATAATTAGTTTTTTAAAATGTGAATTGAATAAGTGAAAAAAAGAAATTATAATGAAAAAATATTTATAATTATTTTTAGTTATTAGTAAATGATATATTAGAATAAATTATCATGATTTTATATTAATAGAAACATATATATATATATATATATATATATATTTTTCTTCATTTATATTATTATTCTCATATTGACTAGTGTGTTTGTTATGGTTTCATATAAACTGAAAAATTATTGTTTCCTTAAGTATATTTTCCATTAAATGTAAATCTTAATTCAATTATTTTACTAAATGTAATATATTTTTTTACTAAATGAATAGAAGATGGATTTATGAAACTAATCATATCTCAAAGAATATTAAAAAAAGTTGGATATATTTTTATTCTTTTCATTTAAAAAATATTTAGATCATGGTCACATACATTTCCCATGTCAAAACATTTTTTGGATGAACCTGGTTTAGTCATGAATAATTTAGCTACCATATAACAAAAGTTTTATTTCAAAACAATTACTTGGGATGTATCTCAATAGTGTGAAATGAAATCTCAAAATATTGCTGATATGAACATGAGGATTGGATTATAGAATTTATTAGATGGATGGTTTCTATTTTTTCCTCACAATGAAAAGAAATTGATACTAACCCATGAATACTTTGATACAAGGACACATGATTAAAAAAAATATTGTGTTGAATTGGTGAAAATAATTCATTATTATTCCTTGAATATAATATATACCCAATGTGGAAAAATTAAAAAGTATGAATTTTAATTCAATTACATTATTGGAAATCTATGTATGGGATTTCAGAATCTTCAATTGATTACATTATTATATATTTTAAGGAATTTCTTCTAAATGATGCAGAAATTACCTCTATCAATTATATAACATAGACGTTAGTTGAGGAAAATTGATTTTAAAATAAAAAAATTCATTTTTTTCATAAAATATTTCATCATATTCTGGGAGGAAACTCTTTAATGGTATGATTTTATAAAATTTGGAACATCCTGAAATAAGCCAAAAGATTAAGGAACGCCATCCCATTTGCGACATAATGTAATTTGGATCTTTCCATTGATCCCCATACTCCAAAACCATTTCTTGTGTGATTAATGATCTATAAAAATTTATAGAATTTTATTAATATAAATAGTAATATTGATCAGTTGGTTCACCATGTAGATGGATTTTCATGGTAGTCATTTGACTCTTTATATACCAATTTCATAGCTGATGGGAGTAATGTGAAGGTGGGTTTTCTATTGATTTTTTTATTCCATTTGTGAAGATTATTACATTTCAAAACACATGCCTTGTTTTAATACACATTTATAGCCTTCCTCAATTGATGTCAATGAAGAAACATTTCTCATTCATGACTATACTCATATCTGGACCAACTAATATTTGAAATGGTATTTATTGTTATACGAAACCATAAAAAATAGTATTGAAATATCTTTAGACTGGGAATGTGTTCATGTATAATGAATGTTTTAAAGACATATTTCATATTGTTATTAGGCTTATCTAGATGGTCAATGAGTTTTACATTTCCGCAATGATGTTTGGATGGATCACTTGGGGAAGAAAATTCATCTCATATTTTTATAAATAAATACACAATACAGAAGATTGAAATAACACCATAGTTTCAATTTTACGGGAAATTGATGATTCTATAAAATAAACCATTAATATAGGAATAATAATCAATGATTTGATAAAACCATGGAAAAAATAAATCAATTATAGGGTATGTTTTGAACTAATGTGACTAATGAATTGTAGGATTTCAGTTTTTTATTAGAGAAGGTTAAGATGAAATATAGAAATAAGACAAATGTTTCCATTTAAACTAGTTACATTTTGAAGAAAGGAAGTATCTTATTTGTGTTTTCATTTTTGGTCAACCACTATGTAGCATCATTTCATTGATATAATCAACATTGAAAAGAATATATGTGAAAATATTCTTCCAATTCTTCTAAATTTCAAGGGGAATAAAATAGATGATTTAAAATCACTCCATTAATTAGTGGATTGGGACATTATATCAAAATTTTCATCCTTTGTGTATTAGTGAAAATAAATGGAATGTTCTATTAGATTATTATATGATTAAACCAAAGATAAAATCAATTAATTGATGTACATGTGACTATTAATGTTACTAATAGCTATTCAAGAAATATAAAAATACAAATCAATAAAAGATAGTAAAAGATTAAATCCTTAAGTATCACGATTATGACATCCTTCTATGTGATATTATTCTAATTGAGATTTTCAGCTTCTCTAATTAATTTTAGGGTGAAAATTATTCATTTGTCCCAATTTTTAAAAAATCATTGTAATATGTTCTTGTCTAACCCTTTACTTCAAAAAATGTAGGGAGATGAACTATTAAGATTTTGTGAGTTACATGAATCATTACACCCAAATTTTTTCACAACCATGATGCATCTAACAACACATCTTCCAAAAATATATATCCCAGAGGACCTATTACTTTTCATTGGATGTATCCAACTTATGGAATCAGGATCACATTGAAGTTTCTTTTCTAGAATATGAATCATTTTGAAGGTTCTTTTTTAAATGGTTTATTCTCTTAAGAATATATGGACTTCTGTTTAACTTATTTTTTGGATTTCTCTACAATTTGAATTTACCAATGATAAAGGAATATGAATAGTATGAAAAAATTTAACCCATTTCCCACAACCTCCCCAAATAGGGGTAGTTTTTGGAATATATAAATTGACCACACTATCCATTCAAGTGCATGAGATGGTTCATTCCACAGTTTTGATTAAATGGGATTTTTTAATTACTAAATCATTTATGTAAATCGAACATGAATATATTATCTTACCTCTTGTAATTAAATATATATATATTAAAATAATTTTGTTATATTTTTATAGAACATAACCAAATGAAAAATATAATACACTATTATTTATCTTTGAGGAAGATAGAGTCATTTTATAGAATTTTATTTATTTTTTTGGTTGAAATTGATGGTATAAATATTATTCAAATAAACTAATAAAATAAATATTTAATTACAGTTAATATTCATTTATATTAATTTTATTAGGTTTGTCTTTTGACTTTGTCAATGTTTAAATGAGATCTTTTTATTTTTTCCCTTTGTGGTTTTTGAATGAAAATAAATTTTCATCAATGAGTATAGAATTATTGTCACCGAATAAGAAATAAACCTATGAACACCACATAATGGTGTTATTGTAACTTGTAGAATGTACTATTATGGTATTACACGAGATACTTGACCATGATTTGAAAATTTATCTTATTATGGATTCATGGAGAAAATAATAATATTGGATAATTAATCTCTTGTATTACTTACAATTATTGAATGAAAGTGGTTTTATTCGATGAAGATGCATGGTACATTTATTGATGATTGATGATTTGATGTTATTGATATGACCTAGAAACTTGCTGCAAATGAACCATATGTATTGGAAGAAATGGTGAAACATATTTTTTATTTGAAAGTTCATATTTGACATAAATTTTGTGTCATTTTTAGAGTAATCCAGTAAAATATGTTTTGGTGATCATGATGGTGGAATTACACCATCGTGGCTTTCATTGGCCCTGATCCATTTATTAATTATAAAGACTCTAATAGAACAATTTTTTAGTTGATTTTGAACATGATGTTGTGGTGGGAAATATAAAAAATCAATCATTATTTATATTATCTCTTTTAGATTAAATGAACTTGGGTTGTTATGGTTTGTACTATTCAAATAGATTTAAATTGGATTACCTTTTTTTGTGTAACAACTTGATCATTTATAAAAAGTAAGATTATATTAATATCTTATGGATAGACAAAACACATGAAATTTATTTATTATTGGATTTAAATAACCTTTTAGAATCTTTAGATTTTATAATATATCCATTTAATATTGACAACATGATTGATATTAATATATGGTTTTAAAAGAATATTTTCGATGTAGAAAAAGAAGCAGATGGACTCTTCGAGTAGACCCGGGCCACACAAAGTTCATTTTTCAAAGCACAAAAAGAAGTATCATCCTAGGGTTTCTCTCTTGAAAAATCCCAATCCAATATTTAACACCTTATTATTGAAATAAATCACATACGGGATAAGTTCATGTTAAAAGGTTTTACAACCCAGGCGATGTTATTTGAGCTTCACCAAGTTTCAATCACCATCATTCACCTTACCCTTTTTCCTTTTCTAGATGATATAAAGGGTTATGTAATCATGTATTAGTAACAAAATTTTTAATTCTTTTTTATAAATAAAACTCATATTCCATCAATATTATTTATGCGAATAGAATATTTTTTTAAAAACTATGAATTTGATAAATTGATTCAACATGTAAAAATTATACATTTGTGAAATATATACATGTTTATATTAAATTAAGTGTCTTATTAATAATATTCTAAAAACATTTCATATAATTTTTTTATCATTTTCTAATCTTTCGATTATTATGTAATCAGTTTGATAAGTGTTATATTTTTTATAAAATAAAAAAGAATGTGAATTTTTAATGAATTAATTTTAAAGAATTAATGAAATTTAAAAATATTTAATATTTTTAAAAAATATTTTTATCAAATTACTTTTAGGAATAATAAATTAGGAATATAATTTTTATGAAGTCAAATTTATTTTTTATTAAGGTTTGTAACCAATTTTTTTTCAAAACCCAGGAATTTTCAATAAATATTAGTTGTCATTTTAAAAGTGAAAAATCACATATTTAGAGATTTATATAGATAAAATTAATATTAATATATGAATTAGTAGGTGGAAATTAACCAACAATTAATTGTTCATAATTATCCAATACAACCAACTTTTTGGGTAAAAATTAAATACCGTATAAATAAAATATGGGTTTTATGATATAATAATGACCACAAAATGATTTAATAAATATTGTAATGGGTATTATAGGACCGCTATATTTTTTCCCCTTAGAATAATTTTATTTTAGGATTGTTTTATTGTTTTATAATACCTTTGGGAATCCTCCAAAATGTATACTATATTTTAAGATTTTAAATTCATTTATTTAATAATCTGACTCACCTCCACATAAGAAAGGATAATATTTTAATATTTTCTTCCACTGTCCTTATAAAATAATGATTTCCACTCCCATTTAAAAATACCTTGGGCTAAAAAAATGTAAATTATTGGTGTTTTGAATATTTAATTATATATATTCCAAAACCTATGTTTATGTAATATTAATGAATTCCTCTCTCATTTCCAATATAAACCCACAAAATCTCCAACTTATCTTCACTCAAAATCTATGGATCACTTCCCTAATCTATCCCCATATTTCTATAATTCTCCCAAGGTGCCCCATTCTCTCACAAAGCCCCTCTTCATGATTTTGAAGTCACACACTCAAGTAAAGGATCCTCAATTTCCATCCTTTCTCATTTTTGACCATGATTCCATATATTGTTATACACTATTATTTATCAATTAAAAATGAAAAGGTAATTTTTTTTACCTCCCCCATTATAGCCTTATTATGTTTTTATTATGGGGGTACTCATTATTTATCATTAATCTCCCCCATGTACACCTATTACCATGCTAAAATTTCATATGAGTTATTCCATTTCTCTTCTTTCCTTAAGTTTCATTATTATGATATGGATTCTATTTAAATATTTCATTTGTTGGGAATTGTATCTCTATGAAACCATTACATTCCATTTCATGTATATATTATGGGAGACCCCTTTCCCTCTCATAAATAATTTTTTTTAATTTTTATGCCCCGTCAATTGGTTATCAAAATTGTAATGTGTTTTCCATGACAAAATCATCATGTAGTGATTAGCATACCCATTTATCTATCAAACGTATTCACCATTATCAAAATACACATATTTATTATAGAAATTTTGGTATGTGTTCCATATTACTTAATCATTGAATAAATTATTATGTAGATACAATCCATGATATATTATCCATGTGGCACTCTTAAGAATGATATTGAAATGAATATGAAGGGTGTGACCTGATAGCGCTCCAATGCATTGGGAAATGTTTAGTATCATGATGCATCATATAGGGATAGGTGTTTACTTGATTCCGTTTGGTTAATTTTATTACCATGTTGGGATAGGGGTTTCCATAATTCATTTATGTTAATGATGAAAATTTTTATATTATTTCTACATTTCCATGTTATGATGATCACGTTACATGTGCCTTCATTATCATGTATATCTTATTCTACATTGATATGTCTATTTCCTAAAATGTATTATATTCTTAATTTTTTGTTGTTTTTAATACCTAACTAGGATTTATATCTCACCCATTTCTTTTGTATGTTCTCAAATTATCCCATGCAATGCTAAGTACGAAGGAATGTTGTGGTCATGCAAAAGAAGTTTTCAATTATGATGTTGCATTTTATGTCTTAAAATGTCACGTAATGTTACTAAGCCCCATAGAAACTATAACAATTGATGTTATGGTTTTTATTATGTTAAATTTTTTGAAATAAATCATGTTGAACTATGTACTAAAGAGATTGGTTTTTATAGTTTTTATTATAAGATATGATTAGTTTTTTTAGGATTATGGTTATAAACCTATATTGAAATTAATAGGGATAAGACCAAGGATACGATAATAATCCCTAAATTTTGGTTAGTATAGAGTAATTTGTTTAACAAAAAAATACATCCATTTCAAGATACGAACAAGTAGAGGTGGATCTGGCACATATGTATGTAATGGTAAAACCCAAAAATACCACTTTGAGCTACATTCTATTTAGAATAGGTGCATGACAATGGGAATTTCTGCACTCTTGGTTCAACACTCTTGGGGGATATTGTTTATTGAATTCAAAATAATTGTTCAAAAAACTTTATGGGAATATAAAAATGACCCTAAAAATATATGCGAGGAAATTGATCATGGATAAAATAAATTGAAGCCTATAAATTGATATTTTCATGAAATAAATTTAATTTATAAGTTATCCATTTTTTCTATAGATTCCACCTTTTGTGTTTATTATTTTGCAATACTCAACCCTATTTTTCCTTTTATTGTATCCAATGGTCAGTAATATTTGGACTCAGTTTTACAACTGATGAAAACATTAATGTGATGATTGTTTTAATGAGATTCCCTATATGATTGTAGTAGGACTAACAAAAATTGTAATGATACACTCTTAGTTAACTCATGTTTTGGATAGAGTCATTGGTAAAGAGGAACATATAACCCCTAATAAAGATCAAGTCGCAATCAAGTGCTTCAAGATACAATGAACACCAACATTCAATGGATCAAATAATCCCTCAATCACCAAAAATGGATAAACTCCATTGAGACGATCTCCTCCAACCTTCAATGATTTGAACAAGAGAAGGTTCTTCTGGATGAATATCATTTGGAGAGAGATGATTATGGATGGTGGTAATTGATAAAAAATTAGAAGTCTAAGGAAGACTTTAATGTGATGTAATAGAAGGATTTCCTAAAAAAATTTAATAAATATTTTCCTCGCACCCTTTGATCTAATATTGAAATGGATGTCCTTAACCTCATGAAAAAAGACAGCTAATATTTTGGAAAATATGATTATAACATCAGAATTCATACATGATAAACCATTATCTTTGTCGTTACCATTAAATTCATGGTTGAATGCTTCATTAGTTGTATAAAACCAATCCGACATAATTCTTAGTGATGAATGACTTCGATATCTACGAGAAAATTGTTCAATGTTTCGTAAAAACTAAAATGGAAATCGATGAATCTTAGTGGTATCATTGGGATATAAAGTGGAAAGTGGACATCAATTTTGGGGGTCCCAAGGATGAATCCAACAACTCTCTAAAATACTAGGACCCCACTTGCGAATGGTGGGGAGAGAAGAACCATGGAAATTTCCTGAAGTGGACGATCAAATAAATTACGTATAAAAGTTATGGGATCATGGACAACGATTATGGTCAAGATAAATCTGTAGCTATGACATAGTTGATGAACACACCATTCAAGACTTAGTGCATTATTCATTTTCAGAAATGAAATAAACTGCTGAAATTTTCAATAAAGTTCCCTATGAAAATTGTTTTAGGAGGCAACCAACAACCTCCAAGGCATCAGTTGAGAGATTTTTCCATCACTACCACTGAAGTGAATCTTGACAATGAAGTGGGGACATTTATGATAATTTTTAATTCATGAATAGAAATTCACATTTTGATTATAGTTATAATCAATCGTTTATATCCCAAATATTAGTATAAAAATACAAACACCACAACAAATCCTGGAATAGAGATTTTTAAGAAAATATAGAATAGGGAAATTATTTCATCCCCTGAATATAATTCATCCCCATCTTAATTTGAGGATTGAACTTCCCAACGAACCTTGTCATACTCTATTTGGTGTAATTAGATGCAATTCATGTCATGGATTGGATTTACCTATATAGACCCTATATAAATTTCTATAGGAGGGAAATAACTCTCTATTGGGTGAATCAACCCCCGATTCTAGACATTTGAAAGGATAAGGATGCATATTATTTACCACCATCATCTCAAGCATGGTTATTACATCTATATGAGAATTAATATCAATCACAAATGATTTTGTATAATTAATGAACCATCCATGAAGACATTCCTATCATGGGAGAATTCCCTGATTTGTTTCCTTAGGAATTATATGGTCTTCCTTTTAGAAGAGATGTGGTATTCTTACTTTATCTCATAATTGGAGCATTCTGAATATCCAAGACTCGATATAGAATTTCTATTGTTGATCTTGAGGATCCAAACAAACAACTATAGGATAATCTATATAAATGTTTTATTCCATCTTATGGTTCACCATGGGGTGAACCAGTCTTCTTCATCATGAAGAAGGATGGGTCAATGAACCTTTTCATTGTTTAACGTGAGCTCAAAAAAATCATGATAAAGAACCGGTATCATTTTCTATGAATTGATGATTTGTTCGAATAGATATGTGGTAAACAATAATACTACACGGTGAATCTTCAGTTGGGATATTTCCATGTAAGGGTGAAGAATGTGGATATCCCCAAGACTACATTTCGTACAAGGTTTCGGCACTATGAATTCATATTAATGTCTTTTAGAGTCACTAATGCTCCAGTAATCATCATTTACAAGAATAATAGAGTCTGTATAGATTACCTAAAAAATGGTAGTCTCTATAGACAATGTTTTAATATACTCCAAATCCAATGAACAAAATGAGTATCATTTAAGTAGTGTACGAAAGCCCTTGAGAAAGGAGAAACTCTATCTAATGTACATAAAGTGTGTGTTATATTTGATGCATGTTTCATTCTTGGGGCACATAATCATATGAAATGTGATATCTATTGTTAACTCCAAGAAACATGCAATTGAGGGTTGGATGAGGCCAAAATTAGTTATAGATATCTGTAGATTCCTTGGGTTATTATCACTGATTTGTGAGGAATTTCTCACGACTATAATACCATCTTACTATGATAACTCATAAGGGAGTATTTTCTTTCCTATAATGAATATTGTGAAGAGAGATTCAAGGAGTAAAAAATTAGGATTATCAATGCACCCATACTCACAGTACCCTTGAGTGGATAACTTTTTGTGATATTCTGTGATTCTTTGGAGAAGGGAATGGGTTGTGTGTTCTTAGAAAATTGACAAAGCAATTGTCTATGATTCATGGAAATTTAATGTTCATGAGAAGAACTATCGAATGCATGTTCTAGATTAGTTGCAGTTATCATCACATAGAGAAGTTGGCGGCTTTACCTCTTTATGGAATAGTGTTAAATATATACAGATCTCAAGATCTTTAAGTATATATTCACCCAGAAAGGGTTGATTATGCGCTATTGAATATGGTTAGAGATAATCAATGACTATGAATTGTCAATTCACTACCATAAAGGAAAACCCAATAAATTTTAACATGCTCTATGTAGAAAAGAACTAACAACTATTTAATTGATGATAATTGAAATGGATCCAATATTCTTATATTTCATAAATATGGACATGTGAATAATAATTTAGGGAAAATTATCAATCCTTTCATAAATGATTTCTCAACTGTATCTTTTGGTATGGTTAAAGGATGATCAAAAGGATGATGTATGAATTTAGAAGAAAGTGGACACTATGGGAAAAGGGAAATAATCGGACTTCGATGTTAATGAAGAAGGAATTCTACAATTTGGGAAAGACTATGTGTTCCATGAAATCTAGAGTTATAGAAAGAACATTTTGATGATGCACATAGTTCTAATTTCTCCATTCACCTCAAATTCCAATGGATGTGTCGAGATCATTGAGAGATTTATGGGTGGGATAACATGAATAAGAAGATCACAGAGTGTACATCAATTTTCTTCATGTGTCATAAAGAGAAGCTTAAGTTGTATATGTCTATGGGGATGATGCATCAATAACTCATACCAACATGTAAATGGGCAAACATAACCAGCGACTTTGTCATCGAACATCCAAATACATACAATGGAAACAATGCTTCTTGGGTTATTTTGGATCATTTTACAATGATTGTACTCTTCATTTCATTTCAGAATGATTTCTCATTGGATCAACTTAAACAAATATACATCATAGAAGTGGTAAGGATATGTGGTGTACCACTATCAGTTGTATCCGATCGAGATCCAAGATTCACCTCTATGTTCGGGAAGAGTCTCCATAATTATTTGAATACTAGTCTAAACATCAATACATCTTTTCAGCCTCAAACTAATGCCCAATCATAGTGGACTATCTCGACACTTGAGGAAGTGTTGATAGGATACTTAATAGACTTTAAAGGAGGATGGGATCAACACCTTCTTATATTTGAATTCTCATTCAACAATAGTTTTCACTTAATAATCTAGATGGATTCTTATGAATCCTTTTTTGAGAAGATGTGCCGAACACTAGCATGATGGGATGAGGTTGGGGAGTGAAAGCATATACGTACAGAAATGGTAAATGAAATGGTGGTGAAAGTTAAGACCATTTTTCAGCACATCAAAGTTGTTTAGGGTTGACAAAGGAGCTATACTGACAACTGTCAATGAGACATAGAGTTTGATATTGGAGATATGGTTTTGCACCTAATCTCTCTATGGAATAGAGAGAAGATATTTGGGAATAAGCAGAATCTTAGTCCTAGTACATCATACCTTTTGAGATCCTTGATCACGTTGGAGCTGTGACCTATCAACTATAATACCCATCGAACATGTATCAAGTAGATGATGTATCCCATGTATCACCTTTTTGGAAGTATATATCTTAAAAATTACATATACTTAATCCAGAGGTGGTAACATTAGATAATGATCTCTCATATGAAGAGAAGCTAGTGAATATCATAGATCGTGGAGAAATTTCAACCAAATAAGATGATTCCCCCCATCAAGTTGTTCCGTATAAACAAGAATATTGAAGAATTATCATGCGAATTGTAGGAAATGATGAGGATGAGTTACCCACATATGTTAGTGTGTGAGAAAGGAAATTTCGAGGGGGGAATTTTTTAAGGCGGTAATGTTTTAACGAGTTGATCATTTATGAATAAAATTCAATTTATTTCAATGTTTTATGTATATATAAAACACATTCACTTTTTTATTATTAGGTTTAAATAACTGTTAAGTATCATTACCATAATTAATATAGACATTGAATAGTGATCACATGATTGATATAAATATACGGTTCTTAAAAAACCATTCGACATAGAAAAATGAGAGGATGACCTCATCCAGTAGAATTTTTCCTTACAAATATCGTTTATCGGAGCCTATAAAGGCGTAGTGTCACCGGGCTTCACTCTTCACGAATCCCAATTCAATATTTAGCACGTTAATCTTAAACAGAATCACATAATGGGGAAGTTCATGTAAATAGAGATTACCACCAGGGTGACATTATCTGAGATACCCCAAGAGTTTATCACCATCGTACACCATACCTTTATGTCTTATGTGGGTGTTATAAGGGGTGATGAAATAAGTTAATAGTTACTTATTTTTTTAATCCCCTTTTATAAATACAATCCATATTCCATCAATTCCTCTAAGAGAATAGTCTTTCTTAAAAAATGATGAATTTGATAAATTTATTTTTTGGGTAAAGATGATACTTTTGATAAATATATACAATATAAAATTAAAAAAATTAGTTAATAAAATTATAATTTAAATTCATATAAATAATTATTATATCTGTTCTTTATCTAATAATGGTTATGTAATTAGTATGATAAGAGTTATATTTTTTATACGATAAAACTAGAAGTTTATTTCTATAGAATTTATAAGAAGAAATTTATGATTTTTTAAATATTTAATATTTTAAGAAAATATTATAATAAAGTTAATTTATGAATAATAAATTAATATAAAATCTTTATCCTGTCAAATGGAATTTTTATAATGGTTTCAAAATTGTTTTTGTCAAAACACATGAATTTTGAATAAATGACAGTTTTCAATTAAAAAGAGAATATGGGCATATTTATAAAATTATTTATATAAAATGAATATTTTTTGGAATAATTATGTCAAAATTATCTAATGTTTAATTTTTCTTAATTTTCTAGGACAATTGAATATTTGGTTAAATATTAATTACCCTAAAATAAAATATGTGTTCATGAAATCATAATGACCCCAAAATGATGTAATAAATATAATAATTTGTTTTAACAGAACAATATATGTTTTTCCATTAAAATACTGTTATTTTATTATTTTTTTACCTTTTTTATGAATCCTTAGAGAATATTAAAAAATGGATAATATATTTTAAGAATTTAAATTTATTTATTTAGTAATGTGACTCACCTCTACATAAGTAAGGCTAATAATTAAATATTATTGTCCATAGGCAATATAAAATAATGTTTTACACTATAATTTAGATGAATACATGGGAAAACTAGTGGGAATTTTTGTGGATTTCAATATATAATCAGTTAGATTCAAAAACCTATCGTTGTGAAGTATTAATGAATTCCCCTCTAATTTCCTATATAAAACCACCCAATATCCCACTTATCTACACTAAAAATACATATATCTTGTATATACTCTTCTCTCCTTTCTATATAATCCTTCCAAGTCACCCCAATATCTCAAGAATCCCCTCATCAAGATTTTAAAGTCACACACTCATGTAAGGGATCCTCACTTTCCTTCCTTTTACATTTTTCCATGTTTCCTTATATTTTTATACCCTTTTATTTTATAATTAAAAATGATGTGGTATGTTTTATCACCACCCAATACATCAATTTTTTATGTTTTTATTATAGGGGCCCTATTTCTCTCTTATTAATCTCTACCATTTACACATGTTACTGTGCTGTAATTTTCTAAGAATAATTCCATTCCTCATTTTTCATCATGTTTCATTATTATGTTATTCATTTTATTTTCAGGTTCCTTGTTTTGGGAAATGTATCTATATGAACCCATTAATCTCCAATTCATGTATATATGATTAATAATCGATTTTCTCTTATAAACAATTATTATGAATTTTTATGTCATGTTGTTATGCTATCGAATTTGCAACACAATTTTCCATGACAAAATCAATGTGTAGTGAATACAATTCCCATTTATCTATCAAAGTTATTAACCATTATGAAAATATACTTATTTATTATTTTTTCATATATTTTTTCACATTAATTTATATTGGGTTAAATTATGATGTTGAACGAATCCATGTTATATGATCTATGTTGTGCACATAGGCATGAGATTGAAATTATTATGAATGGTGCGCCCTAAAAGTGATCTATACCTTGGGTAATGTTTAGTATCATGATAGTTCATGTTGTGATAAGGGTTTACATTATTCCTTTTAGGAAATTTGTCAACCATGTTGGGACATGGTTTTACCAGATTATATTATGTTAATGAAGTAATGTTTTTTGTTATTTTCACATTTCCACGTTATAATTATCTTGTTTATTGTTCCTTTATGTTCATTTTTCTCCTAATCTCCATTGATATGTATATTGACTAAAATGTACGATATTATTCATGTTATTCCTTCTTTACACCCTTATGGGGAATTATTACTCAAACATTTCTTTTGTATATCCTCAGGTTATCCCAGGAAATGCTAAGTACGGAGGAATTCTATGGTCATGTAGATAATGTTCGGAATAAAGATATTGTAATTTATGTCTTATTTTGTCATGTAATGTTTCTAATCCCCAAATAAACATTAACTTTTGATCTTATGGGTAGTATAACATGCATGTTTGTGTAAATACATGTTTAAGTGTTTATTAATGAAAATGGTTTTTATATTTTGTATCCTACATGACCATCATATTCATTTTCAATATATACTTGTTAAATATTTCATTGAGTTTTGTTTTATAATATTTAATTGAAATGTATTCGAACATTCCAATGAAAAATTACTCTATAATTGAATATGAAAAATCAAAAATATGAATTTAATTTAAAATATTATACCAATTAATATAAAAATCAAAACCAATGAAAATAATTCCCCAACCCCAAAAAATGGTAAAATTATTTAACCCAAAAATATGTACCAAATAACCTAAGAAAAAAAATGAAAAAAAATATAAT
Source organism: Viscum album (assembly GCA_963277665.1). Taxonomy (NCBI): domain Eukaryota; kingdom Viridiplantae; phylum Streptophyta; class Magnoliopsida; order Santalales; family Viscaceae; genus Viscum; species Viscum album. Next base: position 1,595,085,893 of record OY728146.1, on the reverse strand, counting down.
CCATTGAAATAAATGAATTAAATGAAATAAGAAAAATAAAAATTTCCATTGACAAAATCAACTGAACCAAATTAACATAATTACCTAAATAAATTTAATTAGATCAAATTAAACATAGAATAAAACAATATCTTACACATGACAAAAATTCTGATTTGAATGTGTTTAGTTTTTAGTAAATTTCTTATTTTTTTATAATCTTCCCTCTAAATATATAATGTTTTTCATATAAATATTTATCTTGTATTTGGTTTGAATAATTATTTTAACCTAATAAATTCATGTCTCATATTATTTCTTATTTGGATTAGAAATTTGTTGAGGATTTATAATTAATTTGATAGTATTCTCTAATAAAAAAACTGAAAAACATTTAGTGGATATTATGAGTATATTATTTGAAATATATATCAATAAAATATAATTTAAATTGAATAATTTAGTTTTTAACTTCTAATTAGGATCCACCACCCAAGAGATAATTATTCACTTACCAGAGTATTTATTCCAGTACTCAGGATGATGCTACGAGGGGGTGGTTGTTGAGCTATGGGATCCACTCAGCACATATGGTCACGCAAAATCCCTCCCAATGACATGCCATCTACCACACCTTTGGATGTCATATTGTAATTTGAGACACCTGAGATATTTAGGTTGCCCATTTCTTTTCCAAAAATTTTACGTGAGCCTCCTCATCTGTCTTTCCCTTACCTGTTGATGATTGTCACTACTCATCTATATTATGTATTTTAAAAAACATCTATTTTATCTAATTTTTATTATACTTCCTTATCCAAGAAATTTTGCATTCATGATTCTTCTACTCCATCTCTGACACATTGTGAGAATGGAGATTATAAATTATGACACACTCCATCTTTACATGTTGATTTATCTTCAAATTATGGGGATTCATTGGTACCCACTGATCATAGCGCATTTGGAATATTTATATAACACTAGTTAATTTTATTTATATATTTTGTTTTCAATATAATATGAATTGATATAATATTTTTAAGAGCTATATATTTTTATTGGTTGTGTGGCTGTATAGCATGAATGTAGTGAGGAACCGCAACAGACAATAGATTGTGTAGTATAATTTATAAAATCAAATAATTAGAAAAAGGGGTAGAAATATAAGAGTTCTATAGATACAGTATCCAAATAATCTAACATCATTCCCATAAAGACACTCTGATGGAGACACCTACTATGTGAAGAAATTATAATTATTAGGAAAAAATTTGGGTTAAAAAAACATTGGATTTAATGTTATATCATTATTATATTTATATGAATTAATATATTGGGGCCAAATTCATTCTAATTATACCAATGTTGAGGTTTGGTGGACAAAAAAACTCATGGAATTATGTGAGATGTGGATAGATTACAAGCATTATATGTATAGTTGATGGATTTATAGGGTAGGTATGTATTGTGATATTATGCCTATCATTAAAGATTAGCTGGTAGAATATTATCAGAAAATAATGGGTCACTAGAAATGTACTGAGTTCAAGGTATTAATCACATTCGAGGGTTTTCAATGTTGACTACCATGATTTTCTATAATATTTTGTTATTTATTATTGAAAATTAATTTTTGTAAGTGTTTGTAAGAAATAAAAAATGAGGTAAATACAAAATACCTCCACTCTTTGGGGAAGAATACAATATCATACCATGATGGGAAGCATATACAAAAGACATTTAATATTATTTGATAACTTTATTCCTAAAAAATATTCATTTTTGACAAATTAGATTATTTTTTTGTTACATGTGGCTAACAATATCATCAATTCTATCACATACCCAAAATAATAATTCGTAAATAGACTTATTCATATACCATATGTTTTTCATTTCAACTAAATTTAGAATTAATATCCATTTGATTTTAGTCAATGAATTCATTATTAAAAACATATTTTCAATTATGTTTTTATAAATTCCTTGTATTATTATAGGGTGTTATTGATCATTCAAGGGTGTGTTCCTTGATAATTTTTTTTGCTCGAGAACAGTGAATAACTATTTTATTATAGTAAATGAACTGAAACTGTAGAAGATTGCATGTTTTAATATGTTTATTTATAATTTTAATATGTATTTTTTAACTTAATTGTGTATTTATATTTTTAATTTTATGATTTGGAGGCCCTTGTTGAGTAGGAAGCTTATTTTTTTTGGAAAAATGATCATATTGATCCGAATTTAGGGAGATGCTATACATGGTAGAGTACTTTATCGACTAGGGATGATTATTATTTGAACATGGTATTGGACCACAAAAGGTTAATTTTCTACTATCAATTATTTGTAAAATTCTAAACCAAATGTTTCAAATGATGAGTCATAGGAAAAATAGCCCTATAAAATTTTCATACATGAGAACAAAATGAAGTAAAGGTTAAATAAAGAATTTATAAAATTTATGGATGTTTTATGTCTATCACATTCACTAGATTACTCCTTATATTTTGATGCATATAATTTGACAATATATACATTATATATTGAATTGGGATGTAGTCCTAGTGGTGGTATGGATGACAATATTTAGGGCGATGTACATCGAGAGGTTGACCATGGGGAAGTGGGTGAGGATGATGACGAGGATGAAGGAAAGAACAAGGATCAGGATGAGGATGATGGAAAGGGAGAGGTAGAGGATGAAAACGATGAAAGTGATGATTATGAGGGATAAATCAATCATTTACATTTAAATTATATTTATCACATTCTATAATTGATTATTTTTTTGAATGAATGTATGTGATGATTGGTATATGTGTAAATAGTTTTTGAATGTATTAACTAGTTTCTATTATTATTATTATTATATTTATATCAGTAAGTTATGTCATTGGGAAAGTAATTGACTATGAAGGGATGATGATCTAGTTTCTCATGGATGTTTGAGTAGGTAATATTATTTTGTATCTTCTATTTTTCCAATTTCTACAGGTTATGTAGAAAGGGTGCGGGTACTATTGGCCCAAATATCTGGGGTCTATAACAAATTGGTGCATTCTATATCCTTCATATCTTCTACTATTAATCATTTTCATTTTTTAACAATAAGAAAAACTAACCTATATTTTTATTATAGCATGACACCAGATTCATTAAATTTTTATTATTAATTATATTCCTGGATTATAGTAATTATTATTCATATTAATTTTTTTTCTTGTAATCCTTACAAGTATTAGTGTCTTCTTTAATATATTTACTAGATTTTATAATTTGATTGATGATGTGTTTTATATGTTCTTCAAATGATGTTATTTAATAATATATCCTTATACAGGATAACCTGATGTTTAATGATAATAAATTATATTTTATATTTGAAATGTGATGGGGGTGGTGAAAATAATTTTACCAATATTTATGTTTTAATTAAAAACTTTATTTCATTGGTAATGGTTTATATTAAAATCGAATTTTAAGGTTTTTTAAAATTATGTTTAATATCTTGTCAATTGATTTATAATTATTTCAATTAAAATATATAGGATTTTAAATTTTAATTCATTGAATTTATCCTCTAACAAAAGATTTAGAAGAAGTTTTGTGTGTGTAAAATTTGGTATTTCTTCAGAAATAAGTTAATTTATTACCTTTTAATGAGACATTGGTTTCTCATAAAATATATGATATGATAATTTTTTTATATATTTGATCCTAGAAGAGGGTTAAGAATTTGGTAGTTCCTTGTATTATCTATTTTTTAGTGCACCTTACCTATTGTCCAAACTAGTTCGTGGTGTTCATAGAAACATAACATTGCACATACATATTATTGTATGATAAATTATGGTCAATAGTCATATGTGCTAGTTTTAGGAATCATGTATTAGAATAATCAATCATGATTGGGATGTAAGTTAGAGTAATAGTAATGGATAGTATAAACCAATTTTATTTTTATTTGGGTATTTAGTTTATAAATATGAACATGGTGTCTGGTGTGTGATTGATATATTTTTTGATTTTTGTATTGGATATATGATCATTGTTTGGTAATTTGGGGTATGTTAGTTGATTTAGTTTCATAGTTGTTAGTTACAGTAAATTTAGGTTTCATAAAAAACTATGTCATATTGTGTTTTTCTCTATTGGTGATGAAACTTACATCGCTTTATGTGAGGGAGATCCATTGTGGTTGTCTATGTATGGGGTGATCTGATATCAAGTTCCCAATCATTATGGTAATTACTAGTTCCATTAATAGTAGAGTGTCTGCCAGTTTTCATCATAAATAGTTAATGGCACTATAATGTAGTTCATCATGGTGTTTCTGATGGTTGTTTATGAAATAATATATCTGATAGATTATAAACCCGAAACAATTTAAATCCTGATGACTATAACTATTTCAAATGAGACAAATGTGGCCTCATATTAATCCAACAAACACAACATTACCATTATCACCGTCATATCATATTCTTATTCTAAAATCCATTACATATCATACTGATGAATTTGTAATAAATTATCATCCCATATCCTAAATAACAACCATGTTTTTGATTTGTGGACCTAAAAAAAGAATAATTTACTAATATAAATACTTTTTATTAACCAGTGAAACTCTAATATACATTAAATCCTAAAATACAACCGCTGATCCACCCCTGTTCTATTAGTAATCCCTACTATAAAGTTAACCTAATGTATCTTATACATGATTGTCCACTGAATATCAATTTCATTAATAATATTTCATATCAAAATATTCCAATGTAAATCATATTTCTATTATCAAATCCTCAAAAAACAATTCAAAAAAACATCATTTTTAGATTCAACATTTTTCATCATTAAATTTTAAAAAATAGTTTTCCATATATCACATTATAAGGGAGGTCCATTTTTTCTTTAAAAAATCCATCACTTTCAAAACCATATCCCATTTAAACCGTTTTGTTTTACAACCACATAACATCCTCTATAAATTATGTTGGAATATATTTCACACTCTTGAAACAAAAATTGTGATGTTTACAAATTAGAAATGAATATGATAGAAATAATATCCAACCGGGTGATGTATAATATTTTTAGAAACCTTCCTTTAACTAAAATACTAATAAAAAATAATATCCACTTGGTACCATAGTCATATTCAGTTCTGTAATAAAAAACAATCAAAGATCTAGAAATGGTTTTTTAGGAGTAGAATCATAATAAATACACTAAACAAGATATCATGAACTAATATTGGGTATAAAATGAATTTAACAATTAAATAAATCAATGAGTAATAGATAAAATACTCTAATAGAAATAATAAATAGATAATATACAACAAAATTAGAATCAAGTATATTTAAGAGTGACATTAATTAATTAGAAAACACATGATATATGGGTGCTGATTTTCACCCCTAGAATATAAAATAACAAAAACACATGGCATGAAAAAAATTATCATTTACCATATTAATTGAGGGACATATGCTCCCAAACACAATCATCCCTTACCAGTGTACATATAAAGGTTCATAAAATATAACAAAATAGTTATATGACACAATTTTATATTAAAATAAGTCAAAAAACCCAGAAAAAAATGAATGTATAAGAAAATAAATTCCAAGTACATAAAAATGAATAGAAAATTTCTCCATAGGAAAGAAAAATGGAAGGTTATATATTTTAAATACCCTAGATTCTCGTAGTAGATAGCATGTGTGCATTCTGTGTGCATCATAATCTCACATTAAGGAACTCCAAGAGATTCTACCTGATGCCTATAATGAATGAGGGTCTTACTCCATTGATTCCCATATCTCAAAGAACCATGAACACTCGACGCCTAATTATCTACCATAAAATCATCATTACACTTGTGATAAAAAAATTACCACATCAGCATATTTTACGTCTGTTATATATAACTGATGAGAATAGCTGTAAAAATTTGTTTTTCATGTCTATTATTTTATAACTGATGTCAAAAATAATGAGATTTTATCTTTCTTGTCAGTTACGTAATAACCCACATTAACGATCAAATCTTGGCGATTTATCAAGTCAGTTAAAAAATAACCGATCTGATAAAAAAATCTCGGGGATTTATCATGTCGATTATTTTATAACTGACCTGATAATGGATTTTATATTTCAGTTATAAAATAACAAATGTGATAATAATTAAAAAAAAGTTCACCAAGTCAGTTATAAAATAACTTACATGATAAATCTTTTAAATGATTTATCGAGCCATGTATTCTTTATTTATATTTTCTTCAATTGGGTGAGTTGCAACTCGTCTCTATCACACGGAGAACCTAGAAGAGATTTTTCAATGTTGAGACCTCCAACATTGTTTTTCCAACAACATTAGTCATTTTTATTATCACCAGATCTATCAGGTCATTGCGCAACACTAATATAAGAATCAAACTCCTCAATTTCATGCATTATATTTTCTGATGTTCAAAATTTATGTTTTGAGAGATTATTTTTCTATCATTGTTCTTACTACCACATTAAGTTTTATAATGTTCTTTTATACCATGCTATTTTCTATTATGGTAAAATAAATCATGTGAGTGATATCATGAAAACTGTACGATTTTTGTTTATACCATGTGTGCTCTACCATGAGTTTATGCATGTGCTTCCATGTGTGAGTTACCATGAAATCATTATCATGCATGTTTTTTCAATTAAAGTATCATCCAAATAAGTTATTTAATACATTTTTACTATAAATAATTGTATAATTCTTTAATTTTTATTTTTAGTAATAATGAAAAATTAAAATTAAGTTTTTATATAATATTTTATTTTCTTCTTATAGGATAAAACTCATTATTTAGTATTAAAATCTAAATTAACATTCTAAGTCATTCTCCTTAAAAATAAACTTGGTTGGAGATAACACCCCCAACCACCAGAACACCCCACCCCCTAGACACCCCCACCCCCTGGACACCCCCACCCCTGGACATCCCCCATCCCCTAGACATCTCTCCCCCACCCTCGAAATACCCCCACCCCCTTGACACCCCAAACCCCCTTGGACATCCCCCACCCCAAGGACATCCCACCCGCATGGACAGACCCCCCCCCCACCCCACTAACACCATCCCACCCCTAGACACCCCCAGCCCACCCCATGGTCACCCCCACACACATTGACACTCCCACCCCCATGAACAATCCCTCCACCCCCTTGGGCAGTCCCCCCCCCCCATAATTCCATACACCCCTTGGACACCCCCTACCCACATAGAGAGCCCCCTCCCCCATGGAATACCCCCACCCCCTAGAAACCCCCACAGCTAAACACCCCCACCCCCTGGATAGCCCCCCTGGACACGGCCACGTCCATGGAAAACCCCCACCCCCTCGACAACCCCCACCCCCTTGAGAACCCCATCCCCCATAGACACCCTCTGCCCCTGGACACCAACACACCCTAGATACCCCTACCTCCATGGACAACCCCCCTCACCCCTTAGACACCTCCATCTCAGCCCCATTGACACCCCTCTAGACAAACACCCCCTTGGAAACCCCCTCCCCCCTGGATAGCCACCAACCCTGGGACACCCCCACCCCCATAGACAGCCACATCCCCCTAGATTGCCCCCCCAGAAACCACCCCCACCCCCTGGACAATCCCACCTATGTGACACCCTCGCCCCATGAACATCCACCACCCCCCGAACAGGACCCCACCCCCATGGACCCGCCCACCCCTGGACACCCCCACCCTCGCGAACATCCCCCACCCCCAGACACCCCACCCACCTAAACAACCCCAACCCCCTAGACACCCCTCCGCCCAGACACTCCCACCCCCTTGGACACCCTTGAACCCCTTGGATATATCCCTTATCCCTGACACACCAAAACCCCCTTGGACACCCTCTAGTCACCCCCAACCCCTTGGAACTCCCCCCCCCCCCTCCGCTACCCCTTAACATCCCCCCGCCCCTGGATACCCCCACCCCTGGAAATCTCCCCAGACACCCCCACCCCCTTGGACAACCCACACAATGACTTGGACACCCCATGGTCACCCCCTACACGCTTGGACAACCCCATTACCCCCCAGACACTACCACCACCCCCTTGGACACAGTTGGATACCGCCACAACCTAGATAGGACCCCACCCCCTGGACTACACCCCCCTTCCTAGCCCCCTAGACACCCCCACCACGTGGACATCCCCCATCCCCTGGACACCCCACACCCATAGACAACCCCCACAACTCCTAGACCCCCCCCCAAGACACCCTCACCACCTTGGATAGCCCCCACACCTACGCTCCCCCACTCCTTGGACACCCCCACCCCCTGGACTTCCCACCAACCCTATTATAATAGATTATATACTAGAGAGTGTATTCCAACAGTTCTTGGACCGTTTGAATACATATATCCCAATGGTTCCCATGAAACCATTGGAATATATAATATGTTGGATAGAATGTATACAAACATTTATTGAACCATTGGAATATATATATATATAAATATCAATGATTTCATTGAAAATGTTGTCACATATTAACTTCAGACAATCTATCCCAACGGTTCCTGTTGAACTGTTGGTATAGGGCTATTATAATTTCAATTATGTCAACGGTGTGTGAATCCATTAGTATAGGTGTAATTTTTAGTAGTGAATGAATAAATATTTTTTTTAATTATACTTAATATTTCTTGTTAACAGGATGGTGAATTTGGTATCTAGTTTCACCCGGATGTATTCATTGCGTGTCATAAGAAGAAAAGATCAAAGATCAATTTATAATATTATATCATGATCCATATGATAGAGAGATGTAATCCTAAAATTAATTTCATATAAATATAAAACTTGTATATCTATATATATTTTCTTTTTAAAATTATTTCCATTCATATATTTTTCAAATACCCATGTATTTTTTTATATTTCAAAATGGTTCTACATTCAAATTATACTATTTTTCATACAAATATAAAATTTACATCTCTTAACTAGATGTATAATTTTGAAATTTGTTATAGGTAATAATTATTCAATGTTGGATTACGTCACATTGAATGATTAATGAATATGAGGATGTTTTTCTGCCTTATAGAAATTTTCCAATTGAAATGTTCCATGTTACGACAATTATTCTTCCCATGCCAGAAATGTTTGAATATGGAGAAGTTTAAATGTAGAGAGATCAAAAATATTCTAAATTTTTAGGGTTTTATTCGAAGTTACTGGCCTTGGATTTGGAACGATAAAATAGGATAGAATTTTAGATCTACTAATGATGATGATTTTCCATAGGGTAACTCCAATGGAATTGAAGAACTGATTCATGATATTGCAGCAAAACAAATTGAGATAGAACTGAAAGTTCCGCATCTATATGGTGATGCTGAAAAACCGTTGTATCCCATTTGTACTAATTTTACGGTTTTTTCAGAGGTGTTAATATTGATTAACCTGAAAAAAACATGGATGGAGTGACTGATGTTTTACAGGGCTTATATAATTATTAACAACTATTTTTTCAAAAGGAAATGTTCTTCCATAATGACATTATAAGTTATAGAAAATATTATTCCCGATGGGATTGGGATAAAAGAAAATACATGCCTATCTGAATGTATGTATGATATATAAAATGTAATATGAATTTCTTTCAAAGTGTTCTAAATTTGGGACATCATGGTAGAAGTTTATGTAAAGATAACAGGCTGATGTAGAGATTACAGAGATCCCAAATAATGTATTTTTTTATCTTCAAATAATTCATCATTAAAAAAAATTGTTTTCTAATTCACATGATTAAAAAGGATAAGATATCTTGTGGATGAGGGGATATGTGATGGAAAAATACATCATCCATCTAATTGTCCACAATGTATGAAATTTTATGAGTAATATCCTACATTAACAAAATGAAATTATAAATCTCATACATAGGTTGTTCATATATGGAATGAATCCATATCGAACCCTTATTACACAATTTGTTCATGTAATGTTTTTTTGTTAATTTAAAACATCTCTCCAGAGGATTTTATGAAAAAAAAATATGTCATGTTTAGTATAATGATCTCTAGTCTGACAAAACATGGAAATTATATTGATGTTTTCTTGTCACCATTGATTGATTATTTGAATCATTTATTGGTGTATGGTATTAGGGTATATGATTCTTATAATATAGAATATTTTCAACTGCATAATGTGATTTGGTTCAATCTAAATTACTTCACATCATAGGGGAATTTGTCTGGATACAATTTTAAGGAGTATAAAGCGTGTCCATTTTCAAAAAACAAACATTATTTTGTCAATTTCATCATGGGAGGAAAACAATATTCCTGGGTCATCGAATGTTTTTTACTATGAATCTCACTTATAGAATACTAAATAAGGAAGTCAATGGATCTCAAGACTTTGATACTGCTACAATACCATTATCCCATGATGTGTATTTCTAGAGGGTGAAAAACCTTGATTTTTCATTAGGAAAGAAACATAAATCTGTTAAAGATAGTCATTTGGAAGAAAATGAAATTATTTTTTGAGCTACAATTTTGTAGATATCATGATGTGAAACAAAATATCATTTTCATGCACATGGAGAAGAATATATATTATTTTTTTGTTGTAGAATTATAATAAATTAATGTAATGTCTAAAGATGGGTTGAATGAATGATTAAACTTACTATCAATGGGAATACAATTGGAGTTATCACCCACTCATAATTGAAGACAAACATTTCTTCCCCAACATTTCATACATTATCCTAGAGGGAGATAATTATATTTTACCAGTGTCATCATAATATCATTGAACCTCAATATTATTCTACAAATATAAAACATTTTTTTTTTCATTGAACGATTTATAGTGGAGAGGTATGGAATCCCATAATTTCCACATCATGATGCAATAACTTCTACTAGTTGCATTGTGTGGAATATTTCCCATCCTTGTAAGAAAGACTATTATGAATGTGTGTTATATTTTCAATTCATTTTTTAATAAGGTGATTTATGTGAATTATTTGGGAATTTATGAATAGAATGAAATTTATATACATTGTCAATTGGAAATGTATTTTCCTCCATAATTTTTTGATATAATGGTGAATTTAATAGTTCATCTTGTCCGAGAAATACTGATTTGTGGACATGTATATCTTTTTTGGATGTATAATATTGGAAGGTATATGATAATATTGAAGGGTGATTTTAAGAATTCTTATAGACCAGAAGCCTCCATTTCTGAAAATCATAGTTCTGAGGAGGTTGCAGAGTTTTTATGAGCTACTTGGCTGCTGTTGAGAACATAGGTTGGCCTACATCTCACTATGAACATATTAATAATGTGGATTAGGGAATTCATAGAATAAAAGTAAAATTATTTCAGTTGAATAAATGAAAAAGGTAAAATCATACATCTTAAATAACATAGATAATGCTCAAACATATATAACATTGAATATTAATGAGTTGAAACAATGACATCCAGAGAAGAAAAAAAGTGGATTTTGAATGAGCATGACAAATCATTTTTTCCATGGTTTAAAAATACCATACTCAGTAGATCACATGTACCAAAGATAATAATATGGTTAGTTATTGGTCCATCTTTAAATGTAATAACATGTTTTGAGTATTAAATTAAGGGCTATACATTACTTACGAAAGCTCAAGACAATATAAGTGTAGTTAAGAATATTGGTGTTTCAGTGTTTGAAAAAGCAATGAATTTTTTTTAGTTATAAAGACAAAAAACCAATATATTAATCATTTTCATAATATAGAGTTATTGAAGAAATATGGGTGGTTCATTACATTAAAATTTATGTTATTTTTTTAAACTAGAAATAGTTTTTTGGTAACAATAGTGTCAGTCAAAATGAATTTGGAATGACAGTTGTTAATAGGAATATATTGGACGACATGTCATATTCTTTTATAATGGAAACACATGAAAAACCGATTTTCTATATTGCTGATCAATTAGATATGCAGTGGTCTATTGAATTACTAGAGAACAAACTATAAATTGGTGAGGATCAACTTGATGAATATTTTGATTTATGTGAAATCCCTACATACAATGAAATATTAGATGAAAATAATGATGAGAATTTTAAAGAAATGGTTTGTTACTTAAGTAATTATCATGATGAAGGAATTTAGGGAAACAATCGAATATTACATACCTAATATTTCATGTAAAATATTTTTATTTCTTGTTTACATTTATGAATTTTATAAACTGTTTGATATTGTAATTTTTTCTTTTACTATAACGCATATTTAAACAAATAAATATCAATTTTTGTTTATTTTAATTTTTTTTATTTTATTTTATCATGTTTTACATTATGAAACTTATATATATACTGATTTTGTTGAATGAAAATTACATTACCTTGTTTACCATATTGACCATGTTGACAATGTTGACCATGTTTACCATAGTTTACCATAGTTTACCTTTATGTACCTTATAAATTTATTTATTTTGTTTAATGACATTTACACTACCATGTTTACCACCATTACCATTGTTTAACATGCTTACCATATTTACCATATTTACTACTATGTTAATTACATCGGTTTTTCATTTTTTGTTTACATTATTACTACAATATATGAATTTTTTGAGTTTTTAAGAGATGAGGGTTATGGATACTCTCGAAGGGGTGAGCGGTGTATACCCTATCCAAGGTGATGCTATTCATGTGGGGAATTTCGATGCTGAAGTGAAGGATGTGGACCTGATAAGGCATCATGATTTTTTTTCAATCTGCACGAAGCGAAACATTTGAAAATCGAGTGGCAAGGATGTATCGAACCAGGGGAAGAGCATCGTGGAGGTTCTCAAGAAAAAATGAGGCTTTTACTTTATGGATTTTGATGCTGAGAGCTCTGGGAGAATCATCAGAAATGGGCGCATCGCCCACATATCTGCAAATCAAGCTACAGTTGAAGAGCGTGTCAGGTTATATAAATTATCAATTATTGCACAGGTGATTATTTCAAAAAGGGACAGTCCCTCTAAATTTCATGAATTGACACGCAGGTTGGCGAAGATATGGGGATTCAGCGATTGGAAGATGACGTCTATGGGGAAAGGGTTTTATCATATTGTCTTCCCTACTTATGAATGCAAGCGACGTGCTTCGAGTCTGGGGTCTGGCTTGCTGAACCCTGGGTATCTTCTTATTCATGAGTGAGATAAAAATTTTGATCATAGATCTGTAAAGAACACATTCGCACAGGTATGGATAAGAAATCATAAGCATTGTTGGTTATAGTGGAATCCCCATATTCTTTGGGACACTTCTTCATCTGTTGGAAATCCCATTAGATTTGACAAACAGAATGATAACCCCAACTTTGGTCACTACGCTAGAATACTGGTAGAGGTTGATATGGATGGTATTTTTGTTGAATAAGTTGTCTTTACTGGTATGGATGATAGTAACACTCTAGAGATTGGATATGAAAGGAAAAATAATTCTGTTTAAACTATCACATATATGGTCACACACTTTCTGAGTGTAACAGAAATAAATTCTGTTCATCATGCTACATCAAAGGTCATGATTAATTATTCTGTCGAAGAAAAGGGAATGACACAGGTCAGCCTTAGGCCACTGTGGAGGCTCTTTCTGGTGAACAGAATAACAATCATGATCCCCCACGAATAATGGGGAGGGGTAAAGCTCAGATGCTTGTGATAAGGTACAAGGGGTTGAGGAAATTCCTGAAATGGTGGCTGAGAAGGATGAGCAGGGAAAAACCATTAATGCTACTTTTGGTGAAATGAATGAAAATATGGAGGTTTAGAAAGAACCAGTGGTAGTTACTGTGGAGGCTCATGTTGGTGAACAAAATAACAATCAAGACCCCCCCAAGAAGAATGGGGAGGGGCAAAGCCCAGATGCTTGTGATAAGGTATAAGGGGTTGAGAAGAATCCCGAAATGGTGGCTGAGAAGGATGAGCAGAGGAAAACCATTAATGCTGGGAGGAACATACTGACAGTACAAGGAACAAGTGATACAGTTGAGTAATTCTACCAAGTGCAATCCTCGAAGGTTGCAAGGAGGAAACTCCCTGCTACTTTGACAGGCCCACTCAGTTCAGTCAATAGGTACTCATCTTTGTCTGATGATGATGTTGTTAATGCTTCTGATGGTGGCCCCCCAAATGAAGAAGGAGAGGATATTATAGAAGAATCAAAGGATAGCATAACACCTGGTTATGCTGGCCCCTGTACTAGGCAACGTGTCTCTCATCAATGAAATCCCTCTTCTGGAATTGTCAGGGTCTGAGAAATTCCCCTATGGTCAAGGCCCTGAAGAACATTATTTTTCCAAAAAAACCAATGTTTATTGGCATAGCTGAACCCATAATGACGTTTTCCAAATGGAAGGCCTTCAATTGGTTGACTATAGGATATTCTTTTATTGCAGCAAAAAAGTCTGAATATGATACAAAAGCTCTATGGGTGCTAAAGCATAATAATGTGACTATGAATCCTTTCAAACTGATCACCAATCTGTTTCTCTGACTTTCCTTTTTCAATCAGGTTTATTTTGTGTAACATTTGTTTATGCTTTCAATTAGTATATCAGGAGAATAAGTTTATGGAATAACCTTTTGGGAATTTCTGAGAATATGGATAAAGATGGATCATTATTGGTGATTTCAACATAGTTTTGAGGCCATAGGAGAAAACTGGGAGTAACTTCTATCGTGCTTCTTCCATGGAATTATCCACATGAATAGATCAATGCAGATTGATTGAAATACCAATTCTAGGGTCTGATTATACCTGGCATAGGTACACTCACAATGGAATACAAGCTAGTAAATTGTATAGATGCTTGGTGCATATTGATGAGCTAAGTGAGGAAATGGAAGTATTTGGCATCACTTTTTCTTGATTACACTCTGATCATCATCCGATTTTAATTGATATTTGTGCAAGCACTTTAAGGTCAGTACCCCTACCCTTTAAATTTAATAATTCTTCGTTAATGATTCCTGGATGCAGAGAGATTTTTTTGGAAGCATGGATGGAGCCTGTCCAAGGTAGTGCTTTACATATTCTTGTTAGTAAATTTAAAATTGTTAAGGCTAGAATAAGGGATTGGAGTAAAAAATATTTCTCCATACTTGATCAAGACATCAAAGTGGTAGATTCATGCATGTATGACTGTAAACAAGGTAACATGTCCCACGATACTTTATCATCACAAGAGATACAGGTAGCCTCAAGGCTTGATAACTTGTTAGCTCTTAAGAAAAACCTGGCTAGGAATCAGTTCTGTGGAAGATGGCTGAAAAAGGGGGATAGGAACTCTTGGTTTTTTCATTGCATGCAGAGGGAGAAAAAATTAAGAAGGAATCTCTAGGAATTAGGAATTGGTGATAGCATGTATCCCTCCGAAAATGACATTGTCAACTCTGTGACATACTATTTTGAAAATCTCTACTCTGAATCTTGGGAGGACAATTCAGATAAAGTTATAAGATGCATTGAACCAATCTTGGATGATGTAAAAAATAAAAAACTCACTGACATCCCCTCCACAAAAGAAAATTCAGGATGCTTTCTTTTCTCTGAATATGTATAGTGTGGATGGACCTAATGGTTTCTCTAACAAATTTTTCATGTTTTACTGGGATATCTTACATAAGGAAGTGACAGAAGAAGTAAGGGAGTTCTTCAATCATTCCTATATTCATTTTGGAATGATTTTAAATTTCACTGCCCTGATACCCAAGAAGGAAAATTCACTTCATATAAAAGACTTCAAACCAGTTTCCATTGGGAACTCCATTCCCAAAGTTATTAGCGAAATCATGGAAAAAAGACTTGGTGATATTGCTATGTCACTCATCTCCTTTAATCAATTTAGCTTTGTTCCAAGCAGAAATATACATAATTGTCTCTTTATTACCTTATAATGTGTCAACATAATGAGAAAAAAGGTCAGGAATTGTTATATGGCACTCAAGGTGGACATATCAAAGGCCTTTGACACTATCAGATGGGTCTTTATCTTCTCTATTTTGAATATGCATGGTTTATCAGGAAAATTTATTAGCATACTTAAAGCCATTTTGGAAAGTGCTAGATTATCTATATTGGTCAATGGATCACTGAGGGGGTTCTTTTAGTGCTCTAGGGGTGTTAGGCATGGTTATCATTTATCTGGATTACTATTCTCCATGGCTGAGGATTATTAAAGCATTTTCCTTCATGATCTTGTCAATTTTGGGATTTATCAGAGAATGGTGTATGGGAGGAACATCTTCACTCCCTCTCACTTATTTTAGGCTGATGTTATTCTGCTCTTTTCTAAAGTTGATAGAAAAATCATCGCCTCTATAAAGACTATTTTCAACCACTATGAGGAAGTTTCAGGTAATTTTATAAGCTAGAGTATATCCTTTTTGTCTTTGTTGAAGGAGTGCAGACTGTAGAGAAAAATAGAGTGGGCAGTAGGCTTGGTGTTAAAAGGGGATCATTACCATTTATTTATCATGGACTGCCTATGTTATAGGGAAGAGTAAAGAGGTCTTATTTAGAAGATATTTCTCTTAAAATCATTAATCAATTGTCCAGTTGGAAAGGGAAATCAATCTCCCAGGCAGGTAGGATTATTCTTGTGAACTCAGTCATCACCTCAATGTTTGTGTACTCCTTCTCACATTACAAATGGCTTGCTTCCTTGATCAAGGAACTTGATGGCATGATCAGAAACATTATTTGGACTGGTTCAACATAACAGATTAAATTTTTTACTGTTAAATTGATGGACTGTATTAAGCCTCTTTCAAATGGTGGAATGGGGGTCAAGGATGTCAGGATTTTTAATGATGCTTTGCTCCTTGCTGGTTCTGACATTGCCTTGGAGTTTCTTTCTAACAGATTTGATGACAGGTTGCATATGAGGCAGAAGGTGTATCTGAGATCCTTTGTCTAGGATTCAATCAGGAACTCTTATACTTATCTTATGTCACATTCTAAATGGATGGTCTGTTCCAGCTCCCAGATGAATTGCTGGACAACACAGTGGTTGTCCTATCCTATTGATTATACACTTAAGATTTCTCTTTCTTTGGGGAACACTAGTATTGCTGATTTGTAGGGAAATGCACAGGATCAAGCTGTAATTGCAGCTAATATTCAAACTAAAATATCTTTTTATGAATATATGGATCAGGACACCCTAATCTGGGAACCTTCTATGACTGGTTTATTCTCCAGTCAACTGTATTATGCCATGCAGTGTAGAAAGTCACATCTAACTCCTGCTTGGGTGATGGAGGTGAGGAAGTATTTCATCCTTCCAGCTGATTCTCTTCTTATATGGCGTATCTGGAAATGGAGGATGCCAATCCAATCTTCCCTTTAATGAAAAGGTTTGAATCTGGACACTGTATGTTTTTTCTGTCTTGCTGCAAATGAATCGACTGGTCATATTTTCATCAACTGCTCTTTAGCTACTTGGTTCTTGAGGTATTTAACAGATATTTTTCATTGTCAATTGGTCATCAATTCTTGTTGGCACCCTTCTAAATTCTGTCATGCATGATGAAAACAGTGAGCAGGTTCAGTCCATTCTCATTGTTGTTATTTTTTCTGTTATATCTTATATCTGGAAGGCCCGAAACAATATAGTTTTTGATAGTGGTAGACCCTCTTTCAAATAGGGGACGATGGCAATTCACCGAAGCATTAAACATCCATCAGTGAAACAGTATGGATCTATGAACAATAACATGTCTGATTTCCTATTATTGAGAACACATGGTGTTAGTGGCAGGGAGAGGAAGCCTTAGGTGCTGAAATATATTTGGTGGATCCCTCCAATGATTGATTATTTAATGGTGAATGTGGATAGGGAAGCCTCTAGAACACCGGGACTTGCTGGATGTGGTGTTGTTTTCAGAACCAACCTAGGCTTTGTAAAAGGATGTTTCTTTCATTACATTGGAAATGGGCATGCTCTTGAGGCGGAGCTATGGGATATGATAAAGGCAATAAGGTATGCTACTCGATATGGATGGTGGAGGATTTGTATAGAATCAGACTCTTCTGTTGCTGTGTAGATCGTCAGAGACTGGTCAGAAATGTCCCATGGAGGATGCTTCCTACTTGGATTGGATCTTTAAAGATTTCTGAACTAATTTCCCTCGAGGTTTCTCATCTATACAGGGAAGAAAATCAAGTAAAGGATGCACTCTCAAAACAAGCAATCATGGAGGTGAGCTCTAGATGGTCCTTCGTTCTCCCTGATTATTACAATGATATTGTTCACAATGATAGAATTGGTTCTGTGTTAACAAGGATGTGTAAAGATCTCTTTTCCTAAGTGGTTTGTACTGTTTAAAATTTTCTTTATTTAATCTTATTCGAGCAGGTTCACCTGGATCTCAGACTTTTGGGGTATTTGAATTTGTTTATTTGTTAACTGATTTTTTCTTTTTTGATTTGATTTATACTGACATATCAATTAGTTGATTAGAAACTGAATTCTAGAGATGAGCATAATGATCATACCTATGAGAAAGAATGTTAACATGTCACTCTTTTTGTTCCCCAAACATCCTCATGTTCTCCCATAATGACAAATAAGAGATAAAGAGTTGGTAAATGTGGTTGTACATGTTTACCAAAATTATCACTAGACCTTAGCCAGGACCAAATGATACTCATTGTGTTTGATGAGAATGATATTACTAGATGTACAAATGAAAAATATATTAAGAGTTTTTTAGCTACCCAAGGTAAAATAAAAGTTATAATTTTGTATAATGATTAGAGAATTGTAAACTAAGTGAAAATATCTCTGTTATAGGAGACAATTTGGGTAAGATAATTTTCTATTATTTGAATAATACATAAATGTTTATAGTATAATATGTTTCACAACTTCTTTATCAGATGTCATTAAATATTCCTAACACTTGATGAGTCAGGAGGAAATTTTTATCGATGGATACTCGGAGATGGTTGGATTTAAAATCAACCCTCCCATTTGATTCAATTTTTGTTAATAGGCACCCGGATAATCCATGCCATATATATCCTTTCATAGATGAAGACACATGGAAATAATTTGTTAAATTTTTATGAAAAGAAGAATTTTTTGTAATGGAAATGTAAATTTTTATAATCATTAATATATAAATGATCTTATTAATGTTATGTTAATGATTTATTGTTCATAATTTACCAAAAACAAGGAGATCTCATCCGAAGATACAATCTTAAAATGTTTACCCTCAAAGTTGATTTGGGGGGGTATAGTTTATTGGAATAAAAAAATATAGATGAAAAATTTAAAAACATAGAGCTTAGTCATCAAGACTTAGAGAGGTTTCCCCTCAATTCCCTCAATAAAAACCTAAAAATTGGAAGAGAGATCATATTGAAAAACTAGGGAAATATCATTAGAATGAATAGAGAATCATAGGTGAAAGGATTGTTAGATATTTATTTTATTTATTTAAGATAATTTTATTCATTATATACTATGAATTATTAAAAAATTTATAATAATTTAATATATGATTCTATTAAGGAGAAGAGAATACTTGACATATTTACCGGTTGGAGGAAATATATTTTATCTGCATCATTGGGAACCCTGATCACCCCATTTGTGTATGAGGATAACTCATGGGTGTATCAGTAAAGAAAGAGTTTCCACATTATTCAGATTCTTCCAATGAGGGGTTTTACTAAAAAAAATAGAATCCTTAGAGGCTGAAGTTCATAACATTAATTCAATGATGAAGGAAACAAATTTTCATCGGTACAGTCTATGTTTACAGACATGCAATTTAAATTTCATACTACAGATCCCACTCCTCCACCTCCCCCTATAAACTCCATTACTTTTCCTCCACCTCTGAAAGTAGCTCCCACTCTCGTACCCCTATACCTAATTATTTATCCTCCACCCAAGACTTTGAACCCCATTTTTTAGCCTACTCCTCCATCAAAACATCCAACTTATTTTGAGTTATATATTGATGATCCTCAACAATATATATTTGAATATGAGCTGGTATATTTTATAGGATATAAAATTCATCATCAACAGTTATAGGTAGAGCATTATAGAGTTACTATACAAGATATTATAGATAGGTAAGATCGAGTACCATTAACTACATATGACGTGATGATTGTTGGACATAGTATCAACCACTTTTTTGTTTCACCATCAAAACTTCTACGACTCATTTCAATAAAGGTATGTATGTTATATCAATTGTTTTATTTTTCATTAATATTGTATTAACATTTGAAAAATAATATATTTTTCTATTTATTTACATGAACAATTCAAAGGTAAAGGAATACTATATAACTGACATAATAAATTTCAATATAATTGTTATTACATCAATTATTTATCAACTGACATCATATATAAATTTTCAAGTCTGTTATACAATAACTGACATGAAACCTACTTCATAGAAAGGTTATTATGTTTTTTTATTTTATATATAACATAACTAATTCCTGGGTATAGTGTTCTATGTCAGTTATTACAGTACAGACATTGTATATTCTTTTTCATGTCGGTTATACAATAACCGATGTGAAAAATGATTCGGTGGTGTGATATATTACATCATTTATTAAATAACATAAATAGTAAACTATATACCACGTCAATTATTTAATAACTAATGTAATAAATCAATCTTATGAATATTTATTCATGACAATTTTGTAAATAACTGACGTTAAAAACCCTTAAGAGGCACGATCTATTCCATCGATTGTTAAATAATTGACATAATAAACTATATACCACGGTAGTTATTAAATAACTAACGTAACAGTTTGATCCTATGATGGGTTTTCATGTTAGTTATTTATGAACCATTGTGATACACTATTCATATTTATACTTTTTAAATCATTTTAAAATAACCACTATAAAAAACAATACTTATAATGTATCCTTTAATAATGTCGACTAAAAACCGATATAAAAAATAAAAAATAACTGACATAAATAACGTTTTTACACTAATATGAATATATGTATTTCAATTACAGTGTTTTTGTTGTTGTGATAACATACATACTAAATATATAACCACAAAAAAACATTGAAATATTAAAAATTAATCATGTGTATGTGTAATAGAGTATACTAATTTACTTACATATATTATAAGACAATGTTATGAGAATTTTTTTATAAAATATTCAATAAGAAGTTAATAGATTAATTGGATGAAATATCAAATTAGTCCCTTTACCGTGACGATCCTTACATTATGTTTCATTGGGTTTTCTATGTTTTAGAATGATATGAATCAATATCAGGTGAGAGGTAATGAGTTCTTGTAAAAATTCACATCTAGTTTGGTTTATGTAAATCATGTAGCATATCCCACCATGTATCACATATAGATATCAAGAAAAATCTGATTTTATGGAAAGGTTAAGGTGTATATAAATCAATGGCCATTGAACATACCATGAAATTGGTGAAGCGACCTATAGAGACAAGTAATTGAGAGCATGTCCCATCATAATACTCTATAACAATTGGTACGTAATTAATGAATTTATATGATAGGAATACATATTTGCATACACCACCTCAATATAACTCAAATCAATAATATATTCCAAAACCATTCTAAAATAATAAATTATTATAAATTTTATCAACAATTATAGAACTGAATGTTTATTATCACGCATTGATGTAATAACAAAATGTTATTTAGAATACACAAAACATAGATCCAATATAAAATTCTATAGATCCCTACATTTATGTTTAATTTTATTTTTTGACACATAATTTCAATCATGTTTCATGTAAGGGTACAATATTCTCATTGGGAACTGAAGTATAAATTATTACAAATTATCTATTCTTGCCTAAGTAGAATTTGTAAATATATTTTAAAGGTTATTTGTGTTTTTTATTGTGTTTATAGGTTCTAATAGAGCTTATCAAAGTGTTTTTTTCATTGTGCTAATAAGAGGTTATACCAATAGTTTTAAAAGAATTATTATATACCTCCAATTTATAAAATATTATACCAATAGTTTTAGTAATTATGACATAATGTTATACCAAAAAATCACATGTAAATGTTTGTATAAGGTAACAATAAATAGATTATACCAAAAGTTCCTATAGAACCGTTTTTATAGACTAATAACCAAATCATACATACCAAAATTTTGATCAACCATTCTTATAGCATATACCAATGGTTCCAAGGGCTATACCAAATGTTCGAAACAATTGCTATATGGTCCATTTCAAGTAGTGAATGAAAATAAAAGTTACCTATTAACAATATTTTTACCTCTTGATTACATATATTGTATTCATTTTCTAATATTAAATTTATATATGTTGTAAAATTTTATTATAATATAAAATGTAAAATGAAAAGATAAAATGTATTTTAGAAAAATTCATTTTTAAGCATAAAAATTAGCTTATATCAAAATCATGGAAATTGTTTATTCAAATTTTAATATCCTAAATAAAATTCATCTTATATTTCATAAGAGTAAATTCAAAATATAATGATACTTTAAAATAAATTTATTTAATGAAAATATAGGATCATATTTGAAAAATAGGTAATTTTCACTACATAATAAAAATTAATCATTTCTAAAAAATTAAAAAATCTCACCATATGTAAATTTTTATATATTGATTCAAAATATTAAAACTAATTTTGTAAAATTGAATTTATTAAATTTGATAATTTGTGTTTTCATCACATACAAGAATAAAACATTGTGTATCATGTTTTTGTTTCTTAAAAAAAATCTTACTATAATAGAAGATCATGTTCTACATATAAATACATATGTATAAAATGAATTCCATTTATTAAAATAAAAACTATTCCACTTAGATATATACTTTTTCCGTTTAGAACAACTAATAAAGGTTGAAATTAATAAAATAACCATTTTTATTTTAACTGAATACTTTATTCAAATAATTATTGTGAATTTGATTCTATAAAATATAATCATGAATTTGAATAAGATATTCAATCTATTAATTTTAATCATCACAAAGGCTTCCAAATTATTCAAAAAAATTAACTATTTAATCCACAATGTTTTATAAACCCTAATATTCATTATAAAAAAATTAAAAAGGATTTTTATCATAAGATTGATTATTCTATAACTAAACTATTTCAGATTCCAAAACAACAGATACATCATGTCAATATTTACAAAAAAATGAAAAATAAAACACATGATATACCAAATAAAAAATATTTTTAAGACTAATCTATAATAAAATGACCGCACATAATTTATTCTTTCAGGAAAAAAATGAACCCCTTTCATAACATTCCATTTCATCCTAAACTCATCCTATATTTCCATGGAGACTTTTTTAGTAGTAGATGATTAAATACATCAAATGAAATTTCTGTCATATCGTTATCTTTATAAATAATCATCTTAACCTAATTTTTCCTTATATTTTACTAATTCATCATTAATGTTATAACCACATATTTATCTTATTTAGGAACCTAATATTCCTCTCCAAAACATCATCCCATTATTCCAAAGATAAACACCAATTTAAATATAAATCCATAAATGGTTCAATCATTGTAGAAAAATGAGAACTATTATTATTAACAAATAATACAAATAAATTATTTGGTTCTCAATATCCCAAATAATATTATTAGAAAGCTAAGATAATATCCTCCAAATTCTAAATTCTCATCTCTAATTATCCATCACATTTTGGAATTATTTTTTTACTGAAATGTAACTCAATACCTATTAATTTTTGTTGTCCTTTCCAATAAATTATGTTGTAAATATGGGGTTATTATTAGATTAAATATAAATGGGTGACCTATATCCTATATGTCTCATTACGATAGAATCAATTGATCCGATTTTACGGTATAGTGTCTAGAATAAGCACAAATTGATAAAATTTATTAAAAAGATTGATAATATCCTAAATAGAACTATTAAAATGACGATTTTTATATAAATAAAAAATCATGATGTAAATTGATAAATTCATTCAATTCCATTCAAGAACATTCAATGGATGAAAAAACCCCATAGATATTTTTCACTCAATATTAACATTTTGAAATATTAAATAATATATTGTAAAATATTTAATATTTTTATTTAGTAATTCCTATAAATAATATTTAATAATGTCTCAAAATGTCTTGGTGATTATATGATGAAAAAGACATGTTAATTTATATGATAAATTTATTGATTCTATTTTTTTATAAAAAAATGTAGCACAATTCCTTTCTCAAAATCATATTAATCCTTATCTATAAACATTGAAATTAAGAAGACATCCTTCCATAACCTATTATTCCATTATTTATAAATCATAATCATCTTTATGATCAATCATAGATATTTTTTATAAATATTATTATATTGATACCTAATCCAAAATATAATGAGTGTTTGAAAGAATAATGTAAATAATAATATTCATTAAATCATTAAATATTGGATCATGTTTTAAACACTGAATGGTATATGATGAATTGTTCTTTTGGATTATGGAATTTTTTACCATGTTATAATTTCTAAGAAATCATTATACGTTTTATGTTCTAACATAATTATTTATTTCATTCTCAACTATTATCCTGTGGATATATATTTATAACTTTTATGATAAAAATATAAAATATATTGTTACCCATAAAGATGATGCCTAAAAAAATTTTAAGTAAAAACTACTAAATAATTGTCATGATTATGTATTTGACATTTATGTTCAAGGGTATTCAATTGTAGTGATTATTTTGAAATTACTTAATTATCTTTCATAAAACCATATAAAATTACCTCAAATAACACATCACAATAACTAAAAAAATTACAATTTCTTGATAGAGGTCCTAAACTAGATCATTAACCAATATTAATTTTAATTCATAAAAAAATTCATAAAAATCCATTTAATTAATGAATATTACTTTGTTTCGTGTGTACTTGGTTTCTATGTTTGTTAACTATGTAATGTTTTCTATAATCCATTGGTGAAAAACATCTTGTATATGCAGACCACTGAACAATACTTATTCTTCATCCACATTAGTGTTAAAGGATCAACAAAAATTCCATATTAATGTAAAATTTATCTCTGAACTTCAATGTGATGTTAACAAAAATATTTTAAAAAAATATTTAAAACCTTATCATTTAATTTCATGTCTGAAAAATAATCCCTAAAGGTTTCTCATGGTCATAGTTTTTTTAATATAAGAAAATATAATTAATAATGAACTACAAAAAAATTATACAAATACACAATGGGAAGTCTATTCATTAAATACATCACTACATATGGTGTATTAGTCAAAAAATTGAATAATAATAAACTGATAATCTCCATACCTAGTTTTAAACTCCATCATGAGAATCTCTTATACATTTACATTTGATTGAGGATATCTAGACATGTGGTCCCGCATCAAAAAATGAAAACCACCCATGAAATTGTAAAATAAGGCATCTATATAAATATTTAGCAAATTATTATTAACAATAAATATTTATACAAATTTATAAACTATGAAGAGCCTTATAGAAGATCCCTTATTTTAATTAGGAAAAGTAGTAGCACCCAATAGTGATGTGATGGGTTGATGAATTCAATATCAATTAATTCTTATAAATTCATATTTTGTAATAATATAGATAAAAGGATCAATTTGATATGGGGATTTGGAAACTATATTAATTTCAAGAACTATTTAAATCTATAATTCAACATATTAATCATGAATAACACTATATAAATCATTAAAAAATAAATCCAAACCATTATGTACCATATTCAAGTCCCTAAGATGAATAATTATTTTTTCAATGAAAGGACAACAATAACATTCATACCCTCATTTAATCAATTTCATATCATCATGAAATCTTACAAAAACTATGAAAACATTTCTTTAATATAAATTGAGACTCACTCTTAAAATTTAATATTATTTATGCTACTTTAATATCATTCATATAATGGAAAACTAAAAGAAATTACAAACCTAGAATAATATTAAACCCTAGTAAGGTCAATAATTTTTTATAGGAAATCCAAATATCAAAATGGTAATTGGAAGGTATCTATTAATCATTGATTATTAAACACCTCCAGGTAGTGTTTTTATCAATGTGTTCTTAATATTTCATGAGGTAATGTTTCCATATTACATGAAAATTTCCTTGAAATAAATTAATGTGTAGATCCCAAAAAAAACATTTATCTGCATTGGGTGAATAAATAATGTACCTATCATCGCCTAATTTTAAATTCTACAATAATCTCGAGGTATTAGAAAATGATTTTTAAACAACAGTTTTCATAATTCCTTGGGGATATCTATCCTTTATACATTTCATCAGTCAAACACCAATAAAGTATCCCATATCATTAAAATTAAAACAACTCATCATTGTCATTTCATCATTGATCTATATATTAAAATTTTTCTTTGATGTTCAGTTCTATTCTGGATTCCCATACATACATCAATTGTAACACTTAAAATATCTCATAATATTTCCACAAAAATTATTCTTACCAAACATATCACAATAATTTTTTTTATAATTTATCCTTTTTTATTTCCATAACTATTACATCACCATTTTCTTTCACCTGGACCATATCCTTGATCATTGTTATAAATGTTTACAAACTCCATCTCAACCTTTTGACTTTGTATGAAGAATTATAATTATTTCTAAACATAGAGGTATCTAATGATCTTCATTGACTTGGTTGCAATCCTGATTAAACACTAAAAATTTAAATATGAAGATCAATGTGAAAAAACATTGTTATAACTTTCCACTCTACTAAAATTGACATCAATAGAAGCTATTGATTTCATATCCAAATTCTTGAACTCTAAAAAAATTAATTTCTATTATAATACCAAAAAATGTAAGAAAATATTTCTCAATAAAAGGATTCTATAATGTCACCATTTAAATTTAATCAATCTCATCTTTTTTTTCATTATTATTAATCAATAACCCCATTTATCTATATCACCGTCTAATGATTAAATGTAAAGAGTAAAAATTCCACTCTATGAACATCCTAAAAACCAAAAATATCTGAATAAATGAAATATTCAATCCTTGAACCAATGTTGGATCTAAATTTTTCCATAATGTCTGGATGGTGATGTTTCATGAAATACACCAATATAGAAAAGTCCCTATTTGGAGAGTTCAATTGATCACATGTATGAATACCACAATTTTTAGCCTATTCCAATTGAGTTTACATATCCTCAAACTCATCATCTACTGTTTTAATCTATTACAGGTTTTGGTTCAGAAGGATATTATCAAATTGTTTTCATTCCAATTTGTTCACATTTTTTCACAATGTAAAAAAACTCTAGAATATACATTTGTTTAGACAAAAAAACATAGTAGACCCACTATGTCTATGTCATGATAATATAAATATAGATTATTAATCATATTTTTAAAATACCACAAAAATTAATAAACTATTTTGAAATATAAAACATCTATTTGTTAACAACTACAATACTCTATACCCAAACATCGGGATCCATTGATAAAAAACATACTCTTTTTCTACTAAAATTGATAATACTATAACAACTTGTAAATAAACAATAATAATTTTGAGTTTAATAACAAGGTTTTCACTTATAAAAATTATTATATATTTTATTTTCAAATATTTATATAATTATGAATACAATTATAAAATAAATTGAAAATTACACACTGTAAACATTATCACACAAATGGGATTTCAGGTTTGCAATCCTATTTTATTCCTGAGTCATTTTATTTTTTCATGAAAAACCATCATTTCCCACTATATATTTATTATAAATCCTTAATCCTTATGGAATTTTTCTATAAGTTATATGAGAGAAACAAATCCCTATATGGGATATAGAATAATGTAAACACGATTTTTCCCATAGAAATAAATGAAAATATAAAAGTATTTTTTCCATTTTAGAAAATAATTTTTGAACTCAAATAATAATATATATGATAATTTTCTTAAATTAAATCCCAAAGGATTTCCTAATAATTTTTTAATATTTAATAATAGTTAACATCAAAAACATGATAGTTTTTTTGTGGAAACATAGAAACTCATTTTGACATTTCTATAAAAAAACATACCATTATACTTCAGAAGCATAAATTCATTCCCATATTCGTGAAATCAATTATTTCCCTAAGGAAAAAATCCCAGAAAAAATTAATTTTAGAAAATATAAAATTAATGTGGCATTTTTGGGATATTATCATTATAATCACACTTATAAAAAACCTTACAAATATCCTCTCAATGTAATAATATTCACTATTAATTATTGGTTGTCTCATATAGAGAAAATATCCTTACCCAAAATCATTGATGGATATATCAGAGACACATGCCATTATATTTAACTAATAAATATAAAAAAATGAGTAAAATATATAAAATTATAAATTTAAACCCTATAAATAATATTATTTGTCCTTTGATCCCATAACCAAAATAATATTATGTCATCAAATAAAAATTAGACTAAATATTTGTTTTATATTGATGAAAAATTATAAATATAAATTTAATAGGAAAATTGGAATAATATATTTAGAAGAAAATAAAATTTTAAAATAAATCAAAAAAATAATAAAGACAATAACATATTTAATATGTTCTCATGATGTAAATTTTAAAAAACATTATTACCTCGCTCTTTTAAAGAAATAGTAATTAACTTTAATATAACAGTTAAAAGTATGTAGTTTATATATAATTTTAAAAATAAGAAATTTAGTTTAAAATGGACATAAATGATCTATGATGTATACATAAAAATATATACAAATAAAAATCTATTTTGAGAAAGAGGATTATAAAACATTTAAAACAAGGTTTTAATGAAAAACTACTTACCCATAGATTTGTATTTAAATATATGTATTTTATATTCATATATAATAAACCTCTAATAATAATTTAATTTTTAGGAATATAATTCAAATTAATATAGTTAAAACTTTTCCTTTTATTTTTTTATTATGAATTATTTATTTAAACTAAATCAGTTAAATTCTTCTTGTTAGTTTTGTGGAAATTCATTCGATAACAAGGATCATTGTGTTGACCAAGATAAAGGGGTAATGAAATTGATTCACCACCTTTTTAGAATCATAATAATTACCCAAAATAATATTTATTCCTTAAAATCATATTTATATGTCACCATGTAATGTAATAATGAAAAATAAAAGACGTCATTCATAAAGGTTGTAATCTACACAATCAAACAAGAAATGTTTTGATATTTGAATTTATAGAATATGATGAATGTGTATATTATATCATCTTTTTAGAATCATTATTATAATATAAATAGAATAAAAATGTATTAAAATCATTATTATAACCTGTAAAAACAAATAGTGGTGATTAATGAGATACTTCAATTCATGAAGGTGATAGTTCACATCTACACATATGGAACAATTTCATTTATATATTGATTTAAAAAAATTAATAAAATAGTTTTTTAATAAATATAAAAACATTTTATTATTGTAATGATACTGAATTAATTTTAAAAGGACTATTATAATAGGTATTATATAGGATAAAAATTAATGAAATGAAAATTGGAATTTTTAGAACATATACATATTCATTGGATAATATCATTTGAAAAACAACTCAAAACTTGTTAGATTGGTCTTCTTGGAAGACTGTAGAGTCTATGACAGGGATAAGGATCTTGGGATGATATTTTGGTTGGACTTGGTTTAGTAAAAATTATTAATGTGTGTACAACAGAAGATAAGAGAGTATCTTATATATGTGATATGAGTGACACTCACATTAATATTATTATTGTTAAAAAGAATAATTTTCATTCTAATGGAATGTGGAACCAAATTCACAAACATTGAAGCATTTTATAAATAATGGACAAAATCAACCCATCTAATAAAATATAGATATGTTTTAGTGCTATTGGAATCAATATATAATACATTGACACAGCATTTTCCTTTTTTACCCATATAATGGTGACTAACTACATCATCCTGATAATATTTTTATGTAATTTTTATGTTCAATGTTGTATAATATACAAAAAACCATTCTTAAACAAAAAATAACATATTTTCATTATGTGAACGTAATAACCTTGAGAATAAATTTTAATTAATTAATACTATTATATAAATCATGAAATATTTAATGTTACAACTCATTAATAGTTTATTAATTAATTATGATAATATAAATCACTTAATTTTAATAAATTAATTTTTTATTTAAATACAATTTCATTAATATTGATTTGTATTGATTCTAGAAGAGAATTATATAAATAATTTTTATAAAATTTAAAAAATTTATTTAATGAGAAAAATTTAATTTTTTTTAATTAGAATATAAAAATTATCATATGGTGTAATTTGTTATATTTTCTAAATATATATTGTTTAAAATGAATACTGGTTTTTTTATTTTTATAGAAAAATATATTTTTTATGTATTTCAAAAATAAAATTTTATATAATATTAGTACAAAAATTAAACATTCCGTTTTTTATTTAATATAATTAAATGGTAGTTTTTTAAATTAAATTTATAAATAATTATGTTATAAAAACATCTAATATTTAAAAAGGATGTTTTCCTTAAAAAACATTTCATTTGTTATTTTCCAATTTAATTATTCTTTAAATGTATCCCCATCTATGTTTTTACGCTTGAAAATTTAATTCCATATTTTACATTAGTATGTCCAAATTTAGTAGTAATTTTAATTCTATTTTTTGTTCATAGGAATGCTAAACATAGATATTTTTGATACCATGTTAATAGGAAAATCTGATAATTAAGGTTAAAAATTATTAGAACTATAAAGTGACACTAAAAAACTCCCCAATTATATTTTATGAGTAATATTGTACCATACAATTTATAGATTCAGTTATATAATAATTTATGTCCACTTTTATAAATTATAACTGATATAATATTTTATTTATGGAAAATTCAAACATGCAAACTCTTGTTTTTATTAAATAAAATATTTTTATTATGATTACATCCAAAATATATTTTCTACTTTAAATGTTATTATCAAATACAGTATATTTATATTTAACCTAGTAATTTATTTTTATTTTTTAGTGAATAAATAATTACCTTAAATTCTATCACAATGATGATCCAATAATTATTCAATTAATTGAAATGGAAAATAATTAATATTTGAAATATTAAATATATAAAATATGAAATGATTAATATAATCCAAAATTTTATATATGACATTTAAATTATATTTATTAATTAATTTAAATAATTTTTAACATATATTGTTGTATTTATATATTATAAAAGTTAATATGCTGAATAATGTCAAAATTGACAACAGTGAGATTTTTAAATAATTAACATTTTATTAAATGATATAAAATTCATAAGAATGTAAATTTTAACAATTGAATATGATGATGTTTAATATATCAATCACAATATATTTATTGGAGTTTGTTATTATATATTAACTACTTTGATAATCAATGTGTAAAAAATAATGTTTTAATGGAACGTGTTAATGTGTTAAATAGGGGGTAAATTTAAAATCCCAGCTAAATAAAGAATATTAAATTTTCATATTTATTAATATTTTTTAAGTAAATATTAATTTAAAATTAAAGAGTATTCTATGTATGAAAGCGTACTCAACACACAACAATGGGTTTCTCTGAAATCTTATGTTGCACACAACATTGTGTTATAGTGAAAAATAGTAATATAATATTATTATATTAAATGGTAGTCAACACATAGTAATTATATTGGTAAGAAAAAACATTAATAACTAAAATATTATTATACATGCTTTTACATTTATCGAATTAATTTAGAGGCTTAAAATAAGAAGGAATTAGATTTTAAGCAAGAAATACTCTAATATTCATTAAAAGGTTGGTTTTCCTCCTTTTGATAGAGAACCCCTTTTAAGTCTATTTTTTCACTTTTTTATGTTCTTTTTGATAAAAAAATATTCTTCTATAAAATTTGGACATAAAAATTTACATTGAATGAAGTTTTGTTATTTTTCTGATAATGTTCATTTTTTAATGAATAGTTCAAAATACTACATTTTTAATTCAAAATTGCATTTTAATTTAATTTTTTTATATAATTAGATTATCTATTAATTTTTTTTAATGTAATTAGATTATTATTTTACCATTTAATCCAATTTTATTCATTATAATTAATTTCAATTTGAAATTTGACATAAACTTCGATAAATATTTTGATAGGTATCATTTCTTTACAAAACACCTTTTGTTTTAACGAAGAGAATTGATTTTAAATTAATTTATGCAAATTCTGTGATTTGAAATCTGAAAAATGTATTCAATATTTGGAATCATGAGGTATAAATTGTGTAAATAGAAAATATTATATTTTATAAATTTTCAATATTATCTTCATTAAAATTTTATTTACCAAGGTTTAAGGGTAAATCTAGTAAAGAAAGGTGAAAATAATATTATAATAATATTAAATTACCCATACACTAATTCTATCCCTGATGTATGAAGTTTTTAAAACCAAGGGCATACATGGGTGGATTTTGGGACCCCATGAAGCCACCTGGCAGTGATATTGACACTTTATATTAATTAATTTAATGTAATGACAAATGTAACATAAACACATATATTTTAGATAAACATTTTTATATGGGGTTATATATGTTATCCATTTGACTATAAATATAAATTTTATAGAAAAAAATATTTATACCTCATGGTATTTTATTTATCATTTTTAGATATTAAATAAATAAATTTACTTTTGATACAATTGTTATGGAGTAATTGCTTAATTAATAAACAATTCAAATAAATGATATTATAATTATTAAAAAAATATTTCGAAGATTTTTATTCCAACAAAAATTTTTTTGAAATAATTTTGACTTGTTATATATTCATTATTGAAGTTTTTTTAATGAATAAATTTGTTGTATATTTTTTAAAATTCATGATATGAATAGTTTATAAACTGACATAAATGTGTTTTTAAAGCAATTAATATTTTATTAAATGATAAAATAATCTTAAAAATATATGATTTGACCAATTAAAATATATATTGTTAAAATATTCATTAATGTACTATTTTGGGTCTATTTTGATTTTATAGTAAATATATTTACCTTATAGTTTGAATATGGTTAAAGTTAAATAAGTTAATAAAAGGTTAAATAAAATTTAAAAGGATTAAAAAAATTTCCAAAACCTATAAAATTTGTATTTTATGATTTATATCCGACTTATATGCACCTTATGTGTTTATTAAACATGTTTTTTACTTTTATGAACCGAAATGAATTTTATAATAAAACAATACATTCAAACGTTCCTAAAGAGCCCCTCCTCCGCTTATAAAAACCACCACTTCTAACCCTTAATTACACCTCTCAGGCCTAGTTGGATCATCCAAACTCTACCATAATAAGCTCAAAAAATCCCTATATTCTACCTAGAATCCTTAACATAGGCATAAATAATTTCAATAAATCCTTTTGGTTCAATCCAAAGTGAGTTACCAATTTAATGGTAATGTCTTCTCTCAAATTATTTTCATTTATTTTCCTTCTCGAACCACATAGAATCTTTTTATATAATTATTTTATAAAAAAATGAATATATTCAATATACCAAGTTGTTTTTATTATAATAAAAACAACAACAAATACACACATCACCATCTAATGGAAAAAAATATATTGTTTCTGTGGACGACGAACTACTGCCTCCTGAAATGACGATTGTTCAATTTTCTTCTACCACCTCTCTTGGTGACCATTGTGCTGTAAATTATATTATAAATGAAATTTATTTTATTTTATTTTATCAATATGATTCTATAATTTTCATTTATAACATACCATTATTCTTTTCATTTTGTATAAATACGATAATTGTATTTGGGGAGGTGCAGACCATCGCCCGCACAAAGTGATATGACTTATTCATACCATACATAGAACGTATAAATTATGGTGTTATTTAAATTATGTTACATATATCAAATATGATATTATAATGGAATTAAAATATACCTATGTTTCATTATGTTTTAATTTATTTAAAAATTAAAAAAATGAAAGTAGTGTTCATGCGTGTGTACAACTTGCCGTTTCCAAGAATAGTGAATTTCATTTCTTAAGTAAATATTTATGGACAATTATAAATACATATATAATAGATATATATAACATATATGGAATCTAAATCATGATATTATTTTGGATATAATTAACTTTGGACCACATTGACAAATTGACATTATAACAAGTACATTTTTAACATAAATTCAGAACATTAACAAAATGTCTGATATGAACTCACATAATGAACTAATTTATATTTCAAGGTAATAAGAGATATAAGAGAATTAATAAATATGAAAAATGTTATAAATAAATTAAAAATTAACATATGTTTATTATTCATGAAGAATACGGGGCAAACAAGCTAGGTCGTACATGAGGTAAGGGAACTCCATAATCTAATTTACATTATATGGGTTAAACATCTACGTATTAATTATGTCATTTTAATAATATGTATGTATGACCTATGATTATTTTATACATCATATACACTTATATTGGGTGTATTTATATTTTTTAAAAATAGTTATTTCATTATTTTAACCTTAATGTAATTATTTGATCTTTCTGTGGAAACATGTCAGCATAATCTTTTTGTAAAAGTATTCTTTTATGTTAAGAATTTAAAATTAAATTTCAAATGTTGCGATATTTAATTCTATATCCTTATTTCTTTAAATTTTATGTCCATGTGATGATAGACCCTTTTTTCTCTCATCAACTAATTTTCTAAATTTTAATGTGACACCATTAGGCTGCCTAATTTTTGTAATGGAATACATATCAATATCTATTTATTGTTGAATATCCTGATATCGTGCACTGTTTTTTATCCTATATGGTTTATATACTGCCCTTTTTCATATTATATCACGAATCTAATTATTCTCATTATATTATAAATTTCTTAATGTTATTTTTTAATTATTCTTTTTCTAGTATTTTCTGAAGTACATATAGACTCTTTAACTAAATTGTTTTTATAAATGTTATAAAGATTTATTATTATAAATATTTCTCATTAATGTAGATGATCTCTAATGGTTTTATGGATTTATTTTTATGGACATTAATTTTTTTAAATGTAAATTTCATTAAAAAATTTCAATGTGGTTTGGGACACATTGATTAAAAAATATATTTATAAAATGTTTTCAATGGTTTATATCAAAGAATTGATTATGTCAATTTCAAGAAATTATAAATTGTGATTGGAATGTGTAAATTCTATCATTACTTTTTGTGTGTGTTATGTATATTGATTATGTTATGGTTCTTGTGAATTTATTACATATATGGGTGGTTCCAAGATACACCTAGGGTGGGTGAGCATATCATAGCTCTCCAATGAGTTAGGTAATGTGACAAAGGTAATCGTTAATGATTATCTTAAGAGATTAAGGGAATACACTATGATGTGTATTCCAAATGATACTCCCTATATAAATATGAAAGCTACAACGTATGTATGTTGTGTATTCTATAAGTTACCATTATGAATTAGGATTTTTGTGTGTTATTCACAAATCTTATTATTTCATGAGATATTTTATGACTAAAAAGTATGGTTTCATTGATTTGTTTTTATTGATTGGTTAATATTTCATTGCATTATTTTATAACCATTACTGATTTTTTTTATGAAAATTCCATTTTTTGAATTGTTTTTCACCTGAATTAAAGAAGAATAGAATCAATGATGGGATCATGGAAAAGTCAGCCTATCTAAGACATGTAACTGGAGATAGTTCTTTTTAAAAGAGTTTTTATTTTATAAAAAATGGAAATTGTGTAAAAGGGTCTTCTTTGAAATTTTTGAGTTGTAATGTAATAGTTATGGTCTAATTTTTTAAAACTCTAAACCTGAAAAAATCTTTAATGTGAATTATTTACTTAGCTCAGGAATATGTAATGTTTAAAGCATGATACATATATTTGGTATCAAAGGTCTGTTTAGACAAATTTAGGTATTATGAGTTTTCAATAAACACATGGTTACTCCAGATGTCTATTATTTTACTTAAATAATTGTTTTATAACTTTTTCAGTTCAAGTAATGTCAGTTACAAATGGAAGGATGAGGATCTCAATCAACATTCCAATCTCTTCCCAATGACATGCATGCAATAATTATTTCAAAGTCATGTTCAGATGATTATGAAAAATTTTCTTGCATACAACTCACTTCGATGTGTTTTTTTGTGATATCAAACACTTACACTATATATAAATATCATCGTGGATCATGGGTAGTATTTAATCAAATACCATTTTCACAATATTCTCATATTTTCAAGAATGTTAAATGATATTAAGGCAGTTTCAAATATTTAATATTATCCCAAGATTTTGAAGCATATTTTTATTTTTAAAAAGGTTCTGAAGAAAAGGACCCTTGCACAACCAATTAATATTTTCTTGTATAATATAGTCTCTCAAAACATACTTATGGTATTTTAAAGGACTATTTATTGAAATTTTCAACTCAAACTCAGTCCGACTATTTTATAAAAATCATATTATATTAGATGTTTTGAAATTATTTTTCTGTGAACTCCTATAGGGCCCATGATGTACAGGGTGTATTTGGATGAAGGAAGCAAATTATTTTGAAGGATCTCTAAATCATCGTTGCAATGCATAGACCTTCTCCCTACATTATCATGATAATGATGAATCCATATGGACACGATGATCATGGTACTATGTTCTTTCTATTGGGAATAGTTTTATTTTATTCTATAGAGGTGAAAAAAATATCAATATAAAAGATGTTGAGGTATTAATGTATTGGCAGGAAAATGAAAGTTATAAGAAAAACATTGATCTTAAAACATGATAGTGTTATTTTTGAGTTGTCTAAAAAGTAAAATATATAAGATGGGTGAAAACTCGTCGTGTCTGGCATGGCCACATGAATCAAACCCACAACCAAGGTGCGATTGAGATTTATCGCCTACCAATAGAAAACGTGAAGTCCCCAGTTAGTATGACTTATTCTTCCTAGTAAAATGATTTTATTGATCCAGAATAAGTTGATCTGGGATCTTATGTTTTTTAAGATTTATATACTTTTTATATGAAAAAATATATGTGATTAAGTGATAAAAGGTATTTTTTAGACGTTCTCTCTTTTGAGAACACTATATGCTTAATAAAACTATAATACTATGAGATCTCATTTGTTGATTAATTATTGACAATTTTTTTTGGAAGAATATATGTTTTTATTATGTACCTATAGGGATTTGTGTTATTTATGGAAGTCATTAACCTATCATAGAGAATATGTCATTAGTTTAATTACACTTTAGTATGAGACTTCAAGATTAGTCGATGTTTTTGGAGATAAATGTTAAGATTTACTATGGAAGAATATGTGATATCTTTCTATTTTTTGTGTTTCAATGTAAGAATTATTTATTTTGAAGAAAAATTTGGACAATTATGTATTGAATGGTTATTCTTGAACATTGGGTACATAATGTATAAATTTGGATATTAAGAGTAGTATTTCTTATTATAAAGGATTAACCATTTTGGGGGAATATCATTTCTGGTACTAACCATTTTTGTTTTTGGTTAATGTATAAATATAAGGGAAATATATAGTTATTATTTTGGGGATTATGTGAGTCTCTAGAAGATGATTATAGCTTTTTAGGTGTGACCAAGTCATCTTTAATACTCATCTTTTGATGAAAAGATGAGTTTTTCAAAGAAACGTATTAAATGATGAAACTCTACTTGAATGGTAAGTATTATTTCTTATGATCTTAGTCAATCTCATAAATAAATGTGTCCACATTATGAACGGTAACAAAAAACAAAAACATTTCTTGTTAACTTTTCATTCTAAGGAATCACTGACTATTTCACCTATCATAATTTTATGGTTTTAATATTGTTACATGTCCCCTCATTATGTTACCTATGAATCTCCATCAGAACATGATGGTTAGTTTCTATTCCATATCCATGTTTTTTTACATGGAATCATAGTTTGTATTATATCTGGTGAACTTTTTTACTTCTATTTATTTCATTTAAAGTGGTCGTTTTATTGGCTCATTTACGATGTGGGGTTTTTAATGACATTTCTTAGCCCAATTTTAAAATTGCGAGGATGTAATTCCCAAATGTCAGGAAGGATGTAACATCTTGGGTAGATAAATAATTTGAAATTTTCATATTTATTAATATTTTTGAATTAAATATTAGTTTTCCTTTAAAGGGGATGCTATTTATGATGGCGTACTCAACCCGCAACAAGAGGTTTACTGGAAATATTATGTTGCACACAACCTTGAGTTGTATAGAAAAATTAAATAAAATAATTATTATTTTAAATGGCAGTTAACACATAGCCGGTGTACTGGAGGGAAGGAAATTAACTAACTAAAATATTATTATACATGTTTTTACATTTATCCAATAAATTTTAGACGTTTAAAATATTGAAGAATCTAGTTTTAATTATGAAATACTCTAATAATAATTAAATGTTCATTTTACTACCATTTGAGGGAGAACCAATTTTAAAAATATTTTTGTCACTTTTATTTGTTATACTTGAAAAAATAATATTCTTCTTTAGAATTAGTACATTAAAATATACTTTGGATGAGATTTTGGTATTTTTGAGATAAAGTTTATTTTTTAATCAATATTGCAAAATACTGCATTTAATTCAATCCTTATTTTTAATCTAATTTTATTATATTTTTATATTATCTAATTAAAAGTTTTTAAAATGTAATTAGATTATATGTTTACAATTTAATCAAATGGTCATCATTATAAGTAATTTCACTTTGAAATTAGACATAATCAAAGGTTATTCTTTGGATATGTATTATTTCATAAGAATATGCTTTTTGGTTTTTTCAATTGGAATAAATTTTAAATTATTTTCTTTTACTTCTCAGTTTTGAATTTGGAAAAATTGGTTATATATTTATAATTAGGATGTCCAAATTGTGTAGATTGGTATCATTTATATTTATACATTATGAATATTTATTTTAGAAAATATTTTATTTACCATGGTTAAAGTGTATATCTGGTAAATAAGAGTGAAAAAAATATTATAATAATATTAAATCAGCCTTACACTTGTCCTAACCCTATTGTATGTGGTATTTCTGACAAAACGAATTATATTAATTAATTTTAAGTAAAAAAAAGTAAAATATATAGATATCTTTTAGTAAAAGTTTTTTATATATGGTAATATAAGTAACCTCTTTGATAATATGTCTTCATTTAAAGATAAAATGATTTCCTAAACATTGAAGTTTAGTTTTTATTTTATTGATATTAAATAAATAAATTTAATTATGAGAAAATTGAGATGAAGTAATTTCATCATTAATAAAGGATTCAAAAAAATGATATTATAATTATTAATATATATTTATTTTGAACCTTTTTATTCCATCCATTATTTTTAGATATAATAATGACATGATATATTTTCAATAATGTAATTTTTTTATAGAATAAAGTTGTTATAGATTTTTTAATGTCATGATTTGAATAGTTTATAAATTGACATAAATGAGTTATTAAAACAATTAAAATTTTATTAGATGTTAAAATTATCCTAAAATTTTAATATTATTCCATCTAGCATATACGATGCTAAAAATGACATTATTGATCCATTTCAGGTCTCTTGGGATTTTATAGTAAATATATTAACCGTATTGTATGAATATAGTAGAAGTTAAATAAGTTAACAAAAGGTTTAATAAAAATGATAAGGATTAAAAAAATATTCAAAACCAGTCCAATTATTATTGTATGGTACTATTTCAACTTATTTTCAGCTTATAATTTAATTAAATAAGTTTAGGTTGTTTTGAAACCTAATTTTTTTTATAATAAAATAATACTTTCAAACATCCCTAAAGAGCCCCCCCCCCTTGTAAAAATACATCACTTATAACCATTACTCAAACCTCTAAATCTCTCATTATCATTCAACTTCTTTCAAAATAAGACCCAAACATCCCTATATTCTACATATAAGTCATAACTTGGGCAGACAACACTTCAAGAAAGCCTTTTGGTTCAAACCAAAGGGAGTTAACCAATTTTAATGTAACAACTTCTCACAGGTTATTTTCTTTTATTTTAATTCTCTAACCATCTAAAATTGCTTTATACCATAATTTTATAAAAACACCTGTATCTTAAATACACTGAGATGTTGTTATTATAATAATTCAAACTATACATACACACACCTCCATCTAATGGATAAGAACAAACTGTTTCTGTGGATGGTGAACTACTGCCTCACGAAATGATGATCGTTCAATATTATTTCACTACCTCTCATGGTGGCCATTATGAGGAAACATTTATTATATATAATATTTATTTTATTTTATTTTATTAATATTAGTCTGTAATTCTAATTTAGAACATACCTTTATTCTTTTCATGCTGTATAAATACGATAATTTCACTTGAGGATGTGCGGACTACCGCACCCTCAAAGTGATATCACTTGTCCATACCATACATGGAATGAATAAATTATGGTGTTAATGAAATTATTTAACATATATAAAATATGACATTATACTAGAATTATTATATTCCCATGTATCATTATGTTTTCTTTTCATTAAAAATAAAAAAAATAAATGAAAGCAGCATTCATGCGTACGTACGACTTACCATTTCCATGAATGGTGCATTTCATTTATTATGTCCAAATATTATGTACTATTATAAATACATATATACTGGATATATATGATATATATGATTTTTAAATCATGAATATCATTTTAGATATAATGTATTTTTCACCACATGAAAAATGTTAATATTAACATGCTCATTTTCACTCAAATTCTGAACATCGACCAAATGTCTGATATGAAGTAAAACAATTTAATAATTATTATTGAAAGGAAATAATTGATTTTAATAGAATAATAATGTTGAAAAAGGTTCAGAATAAATTGTAAATTAACATAATTTTATTATTCTGGATGAAAAAGGCACAGACGAGTCAAGTTGGACATGAGGTTAGAGAACTCCTAAAACCAATTTCCATTATTTGGATTAAACATCTATGTATTAATTATTTAATTTGTTGAATATGTGTGAATGAAATATTATTTATTAAAATTTAATAACCACTTATATTTGTTGTATTTATATTTTTCACACATTTTTTTGTCTTCGAATTATCCTTAATGTAATGGTATGTTATTTGTATGGGAACCTTTCACCCTTCTCTTTTAGTAAAATCCTTTTTTTATGTTATGTATGTCTCATAAATGAAATATTCTAAAGGTATTTTTCTATTATTTTCCAATCATGCTTTGTTATGGGGGTTTCCCATGATTTTATAGATGAATGGGTGGGTTTTAATGAATTGAGAAAAACTGTGAGCCCAAATCTAGATTTAAAAATAAATTTTGTTTCTTTTATAACATTTTCATATTTTAAAATATATCATCCATTAAAATTTATAAATAGTCTCCACTGACATTTTAACACCACACTTTCAATTTTTATCCTTTAGGAATCCATAATGAATGTGTATATGTGTATTTATTTAAGGGACTAGGCCTACCCAGATGCCTGATTCCAGTTATAAAAATAATAAATGGTTATTTAATAACATATTTGATTTTAATGTTGTTTTAGTGATTCTATGTCTCAACCAAGTCCATTGAACCCAGCCACATTCCCAACCTCTCTCCCCCCTCTTTGGAGCTCTTCTTCATCGAGATTGAGTGTAGAACATATTAGGGTTTATAAAATCGACCCGATTTAAGGAGGTAAGTTCTTTCCATCATAACTCTCTCAATTATTACTTTTTTTCCTCAATTACAATCCTTGAATTAAATAATCACCTTCATTGAACCCCACTTGATGTTTTTATAGATTTAAAATTTATATAATGTTGTATTTGGGGAAATTATTCAAGATTCCTCAAGTAAATGAGTCTCTTCTATTCCTCTTTAGAATTGTTTAGGGTTTAATTGTATTTGATTGGGGTTTCATCCCTTTTACATGAAGTACCAAATGATCAGTGGTTAGGGTTTTGATCCTAGGGTTTATCCATGGTTTTTATTGGTCCAATTTTGTGTTTTTATGTTCATTATATGTCCCTCTTGGTGTGTTGGTGGTGCGACTTGATTTATGCATGATGATTCAAGGTTTCTACTAATTTGGTAGGTGATTCAAATTTTTATGAAATCCATGTGACATAACTACTATGTTTATTATATTTAAATGTTTATAAAATTTTATTTGGTGATGAAAATTTTTTTAGTGGTGTTTGTAATGAAAGATAATTTTAAGGGACAATTTCATTTGATTTTTTTGATTTTTCCATATAAATATTTTATTGGTTGATTAAGGGATTAATTATAATTATTTATTTGAAATTATTGAACTCTATTCGTGCTGAAGATAATGTTTTAAATGTTATTATTATTTTTCCATTTCAGCTAAATTTGTTTTTAGTGACGTTTGTTTACGAAAATTGTTTTTGAGTACCGATTTGGTGTTGAATTGGGTGTTTTACATGGGTATTCTATGCGATGCTTATTGGGATTATTTTATAAATTATGTAATGAGTATAAAGAAATGTTTAGGGTGTGTTTGATTTTTTTGATAAATATGAGTATGAATATGGTGTTCAAGTGGGGTTTTCAATGAGTTTTGGGTGCAAAACAAGGAAAGGTTTGGAGAAGTTGTTTTATTGAGTCTTTAAGTGTTTTGTTGTGTGTTTTAAATGGTATAAAATGTGTGTAGCTAATGTACTAATTGTATGTGACCATTAGCGGTGTTTTATATGAAAATAAATATATGTATAATTCTGAAATTGTTGGAGCACAAAGGGGGAATCCCGGGTACCTAGGTGTGGTGGATGTGTACTAGTACGACTACTGGACCATATGTGTTTTGTCCCTGTTTCACCTAGTATTTAGATAACGACAACTATAACTAAACTATGTGGATGATTAATGGGGACCAATATTTTATGGGTATGTTCCCTAGTAGTGGGTCGTGCACGAGAACAGATTTTACTATGGTTACTTTACACCGTGGTATGAGATACATGGGGCCCGAGACTATCTATTACCTATGAGTGTTACCGATTTTGTTTCTCATTGTGTTTGTTGTATTTTACCATGTATTGGTGTGTTTTTGGAAGTAATTTATATTATATAACATGCATATTTAAATGTTTGAACATTCGTAAAACATTAACTTGAAAAATTGTTTCAATGGAAAGTTGCATTTCATGGATTTTATCACCGCTTTTCATTGCGTATTAAAACTGCCTGCTTTTTCACATTATATTGAATGCTCTTCGGAATAATTGGGTTGTATCATATTGGGATTAGGCTCACACCCTACTTACACCCCTTTGGTGTATGCAGATTTGGTGATGATTGACTCAGGTAAAGGAAAGGC
Organism: Viscum album; assembly: GCA_963277665.1. Classification (NCBI taxonomy): domain Eukaryota; kingdom Viridiplantae; phylum Streptophyta; class Magnoliopsida; order Santalales; family Viscaceae; genus Viscum; species Viscum album. Next base: position 1,595,042,138 of record OY728146.1, on the reverse strand, counting down.
TAAGGGTGATGGCGGTTCAGGGTGTTGTTCCCCATCCTTGGGGTGGAGTTATGGAGTCGGCTTGGGGGTGATGACCCCTTTTCATGTGGAGTCCATGGGGATATTTTTAATTTTTAATTTTTTCTTTGGGAATTTCTTTATTTCATTTGAACTTATGTATTCACTTCTGGTTTTTTATAACCCTTGTTGGTATGAAATTTTCTGATTCATTTTATCAAATATTTTTGATGTATTATGTATAAATATTCGGGTATACCATTACAAAACCAAAATAAATGATACTCGGGAACTTTTGACATCCCATGTGGATTGGGAGAGCCCTTCATGCCTTGTCACGGGCTGGGATTGGTGCTGGTATTGCTGGTGACTAAATTCTGTTCGTGGAAAAAATGGTATCAGAGGGGGTTATTGTTTTTAGGTTATATTAATGTTTTGGGATGAGTCGGGATAGACAAGAGCTATGACTATCGGGGATTGTGGTTTTTGTTGTGAGTAGGGTGCCTGGACCGCAACTCTCGTGGCAGACCTCGAGTCACCACATGACGTTGGAATTTAAATACTAACTTCACTTCTAGGTGAGACATGTGGGTTGCAGACCACACGTGGTCATCAGGCAGAGGTGGAGTAGTTGTTTATTTTATTACTGGAATGTGTTTAGATTATTTATACATGATTTATTTGATTATAAATTTTCAGAATTGTGGTATTGATTATTGTTTTGTGACTTTTTCATTTTGTAGCAAATGCATCCCCGGAAAGCTCCCACACACCCACGGGAGGATTCTGGAGAGAGTTCTCCCACACTAATAGATTAGAGTCTAATTGGGGCTGTTGTCCGGGAAATCCAAGCTCTAGGACATGGACCAAATCCTTCTCATATTCCAACCAGGGACGAAGATACAGGTCCTAGAAATGATAAAGATCAGGAGTTTCTGAAAACGAGCCTCCTACTTTCTGAGGAATCTCAAAACCCCAGGATGTATAATAATGGATCAGGAAGATCTAGAATATGTTTGATTACCTAGAAACACCCTAGGAGATCAGGGTGATGTTTTCCTCCTTTCTGTTGGAGGGTCCCAGTCGTAAGTGGTCGGAGTTAGTGCTTCTGGCTAGGACGAATGAGCAGATGCGATAGGGATATTTCAAGTTTTTCTTCAATGAACAGTACTGCCCCGAGTAGTTGGCTTATGCTACATCTAGAGAGTTCATGTAAGATGTTCATGGGAATTGATCTGTGATGGAGTATGCCAACGGTTTTGCGGAGTTGGTTCGGTATGATACAGAATTTGTCTCTAATGAGCAGGCAAAGGCCTAGAGGATTGAGAATGGATTGTGACCAGAGATATACTCCCAGATGTTCTTGTTTAAGATGAGGACCTATGATGAAGTCGTTTATTGGTAGTTCATGGTGGATATTTAAAGGAAAGATAGGTATGGCTTCCATGGTTCAGTATCAGCTGTAGGATGTGACAACTCCTCATAGAAGAAAAGTAAGGGAGAGGATCATGTGATGAAAGGAGGTGGCAGTTCAGGGCACTCTTCCAGGTAGTTTTTTTGTAGCTTCTGATCCAAGATCGGTCATGTGCCACCAGTGTGGGATGACAGGGAAAATATGACCATCATGTCCACTTCTTCCAAATCCCTGTTACCCGTGTGGAGGTATGTGGAATTTTCAGCATTTCATTGGTGTTCCACGTCCACTTCCGGGTGGGGCAGGGTCAGTGGATTCAAGAAGAGTGTCAGCATAGTCTGAGCTCTCGAGGATTGGGGGATCTTGATTGGGCAACCATGGTGGTAGGGTTGGGTCATCTTCAAGGCAGAGCCAGTTCAGGGCAGATCCACATACTAGCGGTCGTCCTCAGGGAGATACTAGACGTCTCCATGTAGTTTATCAGGCACCAGTATGATCAGAGGTGGGACCGTCGATGGTTCTAGGTACCATTCGGATCACATATTCTATATCTACCACTCTTTTTGATACTGTATCCTCGATTTCATTTATTTCTAACCATTTTTTGGACATTCTGAATTTATCAACTGATTTTTTGTCTTTTGCGATGGAGTTGGTGACGTCATTGGGAATGAAGAAGGAGAAGGGTCTCAGGTACCCATCGTGTGCACATTCCATGTCAGCGTCAAGATAGAGTGGGGCCTCTTGGTCTTCGTCATTGATCTTTGTTATAGCGAACAGTCCTTTTTATTCATTACTATTATATCATTTCAATGATAAACAACATAATAGTATTACACATGTTGGATCCAGAAGTTTAGTGTCTTGGGAAAACTAGGACTATACATAACAATTACAACATTAACCATAAAAATTTATTTAATTTCATATTATCTAGCTTCTTATTGGAACTTGTCCTCTCTTTAGAACATGTAGCCACCTGAGGATATACATAAAAAGAGGTGAGCTAGAAGCCTAGTAAGAGGATATATAAGAACAATACATCATTGGGTGAGCGTAATCATGACATTGGCAAAAGATCATGAACATAAGAGAAGCATAAATAATATACTTGAAATTTGGAAATGTATAAAAATGAAACATCATGTCTTAGTGGTTAACTACCACACATACTTGTGAACAATGCTAGAATCTTGTTCACACATCATTTCACATTTACTCATGAGATTAATCACTTTACCGAATGCATTGGAGCGCAGTATAATTCCAGGCGCACCTGTCACATCATAACACTATCATCATCATGCTTGCCACATAGAAAAAATATCAAACATGTACATAAATAACTCTTGGAAAGGAATGGTTTTAATCTCATAATAACACATTCATAAGCTTTCAATTCCCAAAAGAAAGACGGAACAACATACTTGCTACAAGAACCATCAACCATGAATGAGAGGTAAAAGGCGAGATCTTGAAATAAGAGTTCTTTTGGAAAAACATTTTGATGGAAATAAAAACCAGAACAAAATATATATATCCAAGAAAAGTAAAGGAAATTATGAAAAAATGATCTTTGAGGAGTAAACATATCAAAAAATGGAGTGAAAGTGGGAGAACCTGAAGGAAGAAAACTGGGTTTGAGATTTCCCCTTACCTTGTACTCGAATGCCTCTTTCTCTTTAATGTCCTATATAATGACATTATATTCATTAATTAGAAATTAAATACCCTTTTATACATTAATAGGGTTCATTCTGGTTTCATTATTTCATATTATGTACCCTTGGATGGCTTATAGAGTTTAGAAAACATTGATTAGGGATGTTAATTTTCATGGTTTTCTTGAGCAGTCCACTTGTATTCATAAATTGATGTTTGGGTATATCATAGGTAAACATCCAGAACTGATATTACATGTTATCTATGATATTGCAGAAGAATTAATTATTTTATAATGGGTTATATTAGATCCATGTGGATGAATCATTATATAAGAATTAAATGAAATTATTTGGGTTAATTTGAGTGGTTTTTGGATCACAACGAACTCGTTTTATCTTTTTACATTGTAATATGGCCATAGGTTATTTCCAGAACATAAAATAGAACATAATACATTTAAAATATTCATGTTCCACCATAAGAATGTTTTCATGACCAGATTTTAAGGTAGAAATGGAAAAAGAGAGTGTGTCGTTTTTGAAGGTGATAAATTTAACACCTCATGAACAACATTCTCTTTAATAAAATAAAAGGAAGAGGGAAAGGGTGTGGGGTTATATAATATATCATTAGAATAATAATATTACAGTATATTTAAAATAATGGAGTTAAAAAACAATTTTGATGAAGATAGGTAGAGAGAGATCAAGAAAGGAATTTGAACTTGAAAGGAAAATTAAAGGAGAAGAGAGAGAGAAATTACCTCTAGAATCTTCCTCTTAAGATCCTCCTTAAGGAAGATAGGATTGGTCTTTTGATTAGACCAAAAGATTTTGGACGTGGGGGAGGTGCTAGGGAAGTTGTTTGGACAGATTTTTGAGAAGGCTTGGAGCTTGAGAGGTGTGAGGAAAAGAGGGAGTGAAGGGTGGCTTCTATAGTGGAGGGGAGAGGGGTTTCCATAATATAAAATTGATTAGTTTATTAATTTCACCCAAGACAAGGAATAGTGAGTCTTGTATGACCAATAATATTAATTTTATAATCTAACACCGATACAAGTGGGCTTACATAATCATAACATCATCAGTGACTCAATTATTACATTATTTAGCATTTATTGTGAATTATCAAATTCCACTATTCATCAAAAATTCACGTATCTCAGAAAATTCCCAAAAATTTACCCCAACCATTTTTCGACATGTAGAATCCAAAAATGAAGTACTTTTTTCAAAAATAATTTTCTAAATATTATTAATTTACTATTTAATTAAAATTATAATTTACTTAATTTTTTTTTTAAAATTAAAACTGATTTTGCAGTTCTTTCAAAAATTACGTAGGGTCTTACAAAATTATCTAAACACTATTAGGCATTGATTCAAATATTTATGAATAATTTTCCGGGAAATAAATATTCTTTTAAATTAATTAATTAATTATAATTTAATATTTATGATTTATAAAATATCAAAATCGTTTACTAAGGTTAAATCATCACTTTCTATGATGTCTAAATTTTTTTTTATTATTCATAGGTATTGTTACTAATATTTACTATTCATAAGGGTCATTTTACTATTCATAAGGGTATGTTACTATTTATAAGGGTAGGTTACTATTCAACAAAATATTATTTTTGTTTCATTAGAATCCAAAAACTATCTTGAACACAACCGTGTATGTCGGATTTTTTAAAATTCCAACCATAGGGGTGACAAAATTATGTTTAATGGTCACTTATCACTTAGTAGTTCATTATTTTGTGTTTTTATGACATAAATATAAGAAGGAAATTATACATTGAAAAACATTGGGTCATTACATTTTTTATGTCACATTCGGCATGGATTGGATAGTACACTTCCAATCACACATCAATTTCTACAGGCGGTGAGTGAGTTTCACAACACTTGATAGGAGTCGTCTTGTTTTTTAGGGATGATTAGATCCTCGATCAGGTCGTGCAGGACCTCAACTCCCATAGTTGGGAATTCTTAACTTATAATTATCGTCTCTCATACTTGAGGATTATGGTATTTCCCCTTGAGGTACACTAACTCACGTAGTGATTGCGTTTCGGGAGGTATTACAGGTTGATTTCACAGGTTTTCCCCTGGAGCAGTATGTGGAGTTTTTGATTGATCTGGTGACGAGAACACAGCTGATATCTCTTTCCTCTTATCGCATGGACCCCACCAAGCTGAGGGAATTATTGATATAGCTGGAAGACAAAAAATCCAATGCATTCATTCACCTAAGCGTCCCTCATTGGGCCTCTCTTGTGTTCTTCATGAAAAATTATGACGGATCCCTCTTGTTGTGTATTGACTACTAAAATCTAAATTAGGAAATAATTATGAACAAATACAATTTTTCTATAATAGATGATTTCTTCAATCAGATAAATGAGGAAATTTGGTTCTCTAAAATAGACTTGTGTTTTGGTCGTCAACAGCTTAGGGTGAAGTAGTCAGATATCCCTAAGATAGCCTTCCGAAGCAGGTACAACAAATATGAGTATTTGATCTTTCCCTTCGGATATACCAATTCTCCAACAGTAATTATGGCACTCATGAACAAGGTGTTTCAACAGTATCTCGATTCCTTCATTGTGGTGTTCATGGATGACATTCTGGTATACAATGGATTTGAGAAGGAATATAAACATGATTTCACGATCGCTTTGGTTACATTACGGGATCACCGACTCTAAGAAAAGTTGTCAATGTGCACTTTTTTGATTGGGGAAGTGAGATTTCAGGGGCATGTGATCTCTGATTAGGGTATTTCAATGGACCCGAAGAAGATTAGTGTAGTTATGTCATAGGAACAGTCAAAGAATGTGTTCAAGATCAGGTGTTTCCTTGGCCTGGCTGGTTATTATAGGCGATTCCTTGAGGATATCTCTTAGCATGATTCATTGATGACTGCACTTTCCCAAATAGTGGTGATGTTTGTATGGGGTCCAGAATATCAGGCATAGTTATAGGAGCTAAAGAGGTGGTTGACTACCACCCCCATGTTGATTTTTCCTGAGGCCAGGAAGGGGTATGTGGTCTATTGTGATGCTTCATGTATGGGTCTTGGGTGTGTGATAATGTGGGATGATCACGTGGGGGGTTTGGCTCTCACCAACTCAGACGACATGAAATGATTTACCCTTACCATGAATTGGAGTTGGAAATGGTGATGAAAGCTTTTAAGACATGGTGTACCTACATATTTGGGGAGACGTTTTTGTATACTATGATCAAAAAATCTTAGCCTATATCATCTTGTATAAGGACCTCAACTTGATGTAGCGTCACTGGATTGATTACATGCAAGGGTTCGACTTTGAAATTATTTATACCCCAGGCACGAGTAATGTGGTGGCCGACGCTTTGAGCAGAATAGTTCCAGTGCAGGCTTTGAGGAAGTCCAGTGAGGAGTAGACTTTGATGGGGCTCTTTTCTCAGATGCATGTGGACACCAGTGAACATAGTGGAGGGGAATTCTTGGTGATCATCCATTTCACTCCTCTGTTGGAGTTGATTCCGTGGGAAAATCCTAGTGAGTAGCTTTTTCAGTGGTTGAAGTAGTTTATTTAGGGTGTGGAGACATCCTCTGATTGGTCATCATCTTCTGAGGGAATCTTATGCTTCAAGGGCCATTCTACAGTGTCATTATCTCTACAGATGGTGGTGATGTCAGATAGCCACCAGTCTTAGTGGGATATCTATCTGAGTGCCACTATGATGTACTATGATGTATGTCAGCAGTTTTGGTGGCCCAGTATTAGAAATGACATAGTGGAATTTGTGTCGAGATGCTACACGTGCCAGTAGGTGAAAACAGAGCACCAAAGGCCCTCTTGTGATCTCCAATCACTACCCATTCCTAACTTGAAGTGGGAAGTGGTTGCCATGGACTTCATTGTTGGATTACCTCATACACATTGGGGTAAGAATGAAATTTGGTTGGTGATTGATCATTTGGCCAAATCACACCACTTCATTCTGATAAAATATATACCTACAGTGGACGAGTTGGGCCATTTGTATCTTCAAGAAGTGGTGAGACTCCATGGCGTACCATCAGCAGTGGTCTCAGATAGAGACCACTGCTTGACTTCACTATTTTTACAAGGTCCTAAGAGGGCCTTGGGGTCTCATATTTGGATGATCATGACTTACTACCCTCAGACGGATGGTCAGACATAGTGGGTGAATCAAATTTTGGAGGACATGCTATGTGCATGTGTCTTGGATGTTGGATGTTCTTGGGATTGCCATTTGGCGTTTGTTGAGTTTACTTATAATAAAAGTTACCAATCCTTTATTCTAATCGCTCCTTTTGAGGTGCTCTTTGGTCATCCCTGTTGGTCCCCCCTGTATTGGACTATGGTAGGTGAGACCTCACTGATGGGGTTGAGTCTGGTGCAGGAAACGTCTAAGAAGGTCAAGTTGATCAGGAAGTATTTATTGATAGCATAGGTTCAGCATAAATTATATGCTGACCATAGGCGTCGTGACATAGAGTTTTCTGTGGGTGATAGTGTATTCTTGTAAGTGGCCCCTCGTCTGGGCCATTGCCGATTAGGGAAGCAAGGGAATCTGATGTTGTGGTTTGTCAGGCCCTTTGAGATCCCTGAGTGTATTGGAAATGTGGCAAACAGGTTGGCTTTACCTTCTCAGTTGACATCCATCCATGACGTCTTCCATGTATCCCAATTAAAGAAATACAACATGTATCCATCCCATGTGCTGAGTTGGGAAGAACTTGAGCTAGAGACCGACTTGTCTATTATTGAGCGGCCTATTCAAATAGTGGACTCCCAAGAGAAGGTGCTTCAAGGGAAGTCCATTCCTTTGGTCAGGGTTCTTTTGCAGCATGGTAATGATATACATGAGACATTGGAGCGGATGTCAATGGTTGAGGAAGAGTATCCGTTCCACTTTTCTGATCAAACATCAGTTTGACTTTCCAGGACGAAATGTTTTTCTGGTGGGGAGAATTGTCAGATAAATGAAATATTTTAAAGTTATTTTTCTTTTATTTTACATTAATTCTTTTTATTTAGGGTTTCCCAATCTATTATAGAGGAATGGTTGAGTTTTAATTAATTGGGCCAAACCCTGAGCCCAATTCCATATTTTAAAATAAATTTCGTTCCTTTTATTACATTTTTATTTTTCAACATTTTCCATCCATTACTATTCTTAAATGGTTTCCTATGATATTTTAACACCACCATTTCAATTTGGAGCCTTTAAAAATCTATAACCAAGGTGTATATGGGTTTTTTATTTAAGGGATGGGTCCTACCCAGAAGCCCAATTCCAGTTTTAAAAATAAAATTTGTTTAATTAATAACATATTTAAATTTAATGATTTTTTTGGTGATTCCAAGACTAAAAAATCACAATTGAACCCTGCCACATGCCCAACCTCCTTCCTCCATCTTTGGAGCCCTTTTTCATCATTATTAAGTGCTTAACATATTTGGGTTTCTAAAATCGGCCAGATTTGAGGAGGTATGTTCTTTCTATCATAACTCTCTCAATTATATCTGTTTTTCATCCATTATAGTTCCTAAATTATCTCCACATACTTATTTGAACATTAATTATAGTGTTTACTGTTTTAAAATTCATATACAAGTGTATTTTGGGAGATTCATAAAGGTCCCTAAAGTAAGTGAGTCTCTTCCATTCCCGTTTCAAATTACATAGGGTTTAATTCTATTTGATTGTGGTTTCGTCCCTTTTACTTGAAGTTAAAAATGACCAGTGGGTTTTTTTTCAAACTTATGGTTTATATTTGGTTTTTATTGGACCAATTTTTCCTTTTTAGGTTTGTTCTAAGTCCCACATGGTGTGGTGGTGGTGCGACGTGATTTTCGCACGTTGATTCAATGTTTCTACTAATTTGGTAGGTGATTCCACTTTTTATGAAATCATTTTGACATAGAAACTATTTTTATTATAATTTCATTTTTAACCCATTGATTTGTTGAAGAAAAAATTGGTTTTAGTGGTGTTTGTAATGCAAGTGAATTTTAAGGGAAAATTTAATGTGAAATTTGTGTTTTTTTCATATAAATCATTTTTTAGTTGATTAAGGGATGCCGTTTAATTATTTAGATGACCTAATTGAAATCTATTAGGTCTATAATTAATGTTTTAAATGTTATTATTCTTTGGACATTTCTTTGAAATTGGTTTTGGGTAACGTTTGTTAAGAAAATGGTTTTTGAGTACCGATTTGGTGTTGAATTTGGTGTTTTACATGGGTATTCTAAGTGATGCTTATTGGTATTGTTTTATAACTAATATAAAGAGTTTAATGAAATTTTTTGGGTGTTTTAGATTATTTTTTGATAAATATGAGTATGAATATGTTGTTCAAGTGGGGTTTTCATAAAGTTTAGTGTGCAAAACAAGGAAATATTTGTTGAAGTTGTTTTCTTGAAACTCAATGTGTTTTGTTGTGTGTTTTAAATGGTATAAAATGTGTGTAGATAATATACTGATTTTATGTGACCTTTAGTGTATCTTTATATGAAAATGGACATATGTATCATTCTCATATTATTTGAGCATAAAGGGGGAAACCCGGGTACCAAGGGGAGGTGGATTTGTACTAGTACGACTAATGGACTGGGTGGGTTTTGTCCCTGTTTCACCTAGAATTTGGATAACAAAAACTCTAACAAAACTATGTGGATGATGACTGAGGACCAATAGGTTATGGTTATGTTCTCTACAAGTGCCTCGTGCATGAGAATAGATTTAACTATGGTAACTTTATGCCGAGATATGAGATACAAGGGGCCCAAGACTATCAAGTGCATAGGGGAGTTCTTTATTTTGTATCACATTTTTTTGTGGTATTTTCCAATGTATTGGGTTGTTTTTGGAAGTAATTTATAGTATCTAACATTTATATTTAAATGTGTGAACCATTTGTCTACTTTATCTTGAAATGTTTTTTCAATTTAATGTTATATTTCTTGGATTTTATCACTCCTTTTCTTTGCGTATTAGAACTTCTTGCTTTTTCACATTGTATTGCATGATCTTTGGAATCATTGGGTGGTGTCTGATTGGTATTAGGCTCACACATTACTTAAACCCCATTGGTGTAATTAGACTTAGTTATGTTTGACTCAGGTAAAGGAAAGGCCAAGGGTGATGGGGGTTTAGGGTGTTAGTCTTTATCCTTGGGGTGGACTTGTGGAGATGTCTTGGGGGTGATGACCCCTTGTCATGTGGAGTCCATGGGGATGTTTTTTTCTATTTCATTGTGTATTTGGACCTTTTGTATTTCATTTGATATTATGTCTTACATATTAGATTTTTGTATAAGCCTTGGTGGTATTAATTTTTCTGATTCATTTTATCAAACATTTTTGAGGTTTTATGTATACGCCTTTGTGTTAACCATTCCAGAACCAAGATAAATGATAATTGGGAACTTTTTCCAATGATTTGGGATAGGGAACACCCATAGGGAATTGCAATGACCTGGGTTTGTAGACTGTATTGGTTGTGACCAGATTCAGTTGGTCACAATGTCTTTTAATTTCAATTTCCTATGTTGGGATTTGTTCATCAAAATCCTTATTTATTTAAATTTTATGTCCATGTGTTGAGATACCCATTTCTCTATCATTAACAAATTTTATATATTTTAATGTGATGTCATTAGGTTTCCTAATTTTTGTAAAGGAATATGTCTCAATCTCCTTTCATTGAGGCATATCTTGATATTTTGACCCTTTATTATCATAAAAAGTGTATATACTGCCCTTTGATATATTATATCATGAATCTCGTAATTCTCATGATATTATATGTTTTCTTAATAATATTATTTATTTTTTTCCATGAATTTTATCATGTGGTAACTGACTCTTCAACTAAAACATTGCTATAAAATTTTCAAGGATTTTTTCTTATAAATATTTCTAATTAATATCTATGTTTTGAAATGGTTATAAGTTTTTATTTATATGGAAATTAATGTTTGAAAATTTTAATTTCTTTTAAAAGTATAAATATGGTATTGGACACATTGATTAAAAATCTCTTTATAAAATGTTTTTAATGGTTTTTGGAAAAGCATAGATTATGTCAATATGGTAAAATGATATATTGTGAAGGGAATGTAAAAATTTTATCTTTCTTTTATGCTTTACTTATGTGTTGTGATTATATCATGGCTCCTGGGAGTCAATTACATTTATGGGTGGTTCTGTGATAAATATAGGGTAGGTGAGCATGAGATTTCTCTCTAATTAATTGATTAATGTGACAGATGAAAATGATAATCTTTCTCCAAAGAGATTTTATAGAATATACTATGATGGGTATTCACAATGTAATTCCCTACATAGTTGAGAAAGCTACAATGTAGGCATGTTATGTATACCATAAGTTGCCTTTATTATTTATGATATATATGTGTTATTCATCAATATTATGATTTTCTAAGGTATGATATGATTGGAAAGTATGGTTTTATTGATTTTTTTATTTATGGGTTACTATTTCCTTTCATTATTTCATAACCCCCACAGATATTTTTATGTTCATCCAATGTTTTTATTTTTTTCACATGACTTAAATATGAATAGGTTCAAGGATGTGATCAAGGAAAAATCATGCTTTCTAAAACATGGATCCATACATGTTTCTTTTTTTATGATTTTTTGTTTTATAAAAAAATAGAAACTGAGTAGAAGTATCTGCACTATAATTTTTGAGATGTAATTTTATTTTTATGGCCTAATTATCTAAATCATTATACCTAAAAAGATCATCAATGTTAAATCTTGACTTAACTCAAGATTAGGTAATGTTTAAAGCTGGGTCCATATAGTAAACCTAAATGATAAAGGTAATATTGTGACCTAAACATTTCAAAAAATTATTTTATTAGATTATTTAGACTCATAATCATCTTATATTATAAAAAACTATATTTATATACATTTGAAATTAATATTTAATTTATATTAATTTAATATTTAGATTAACTGTTAGAGTTCCCCTCTCCTCTCCTATAATAGGAAACCTATTCATCTCAATTATTCACTAATAAATCCCTTTTAAATTTACTAATTCCCACCCAAAAGCATTAATAAAATCTCTAAAATCATTCTAGAATCCATATTTTACTCAATTAATCTCACCTTGTATGTCTTATGAAGTCAACCAAATTGGATTTTCGAAATAAGAGTGATTGGTTTTAATCAACTCTTATTGTTTTATTTATTCTTCCACCCCCTACAAAAATTATTAAACAATGATGAAATAGTAAATATTTTATAATTAATATACTTATATATTATTATGTTATTTTCATGACCAAAATTCATCTCTAATTCGATAAAACTGCAAAAAAGTTCATCACCCATGTGCATGATCGATTACCACCTCTTGAAAAGATGCAATTCATTTTATTTCAATGTCTCTCAAGAATATTTATAATTATAGAATATATATTCATATATGATATTAATTAAATATTTTTCATTCTGAAATGATAATTTACCATTTCTTTTAATACTTTTTATGCATATAAAACAAAAAACATCATCCATGTGTATGTGAATACTACCATCTCCATGAAGTGGTGTGATTTGTTTCCATCACCACATCACTTGAATGATATATATATATATATATATATCCGTGTGTGGGTTTATGTATGTATCTTTAAGGAATTAATCAGATATTTAAATTATTGTTATTATTTTTGAAATATATAAATACACTTACTATCATTCCAAAATGATTGTTTAAAAGTGGGAATGTTTCTCCAGCACAAGTATGACATACCATCTTCACGATTTTAACATAGTTAAAATTTTAAATCTGTATTTAATTTTTTGATTTTAATGTATAATTTATGTTTAAAAGTGTTAAATATTTAATGCATATTATTTTATATATGATGGATTAATGAAAACTTCCACCATATTGAACTTACCAAAATCCTTCTAGACTAATCAACATAACATCGTCAAATCGTCGATCATGAGCTTATTTTATTAATTATTTGTATATAAATTGGTAATAATTGATACAAAATGAATAATAGAATTAGAATATGTCCTTAATTAAGTACAAAATTAACCTAATTTTTATATTCGGAACGTTAAAAATGTACGTGGAATGTCAAATATAATGTAAAGGTCTTTATTTTAAAAATTTGTCTTTTGAATATCCTCTTTCAACTTTTTTTACACTAATTAAAACAGCTTGTAATTTATGTTATAATGAAGTAGATACATTTCACAATTTAATTATTCGTAGATATTTTGATTCATCCCTTAAAAGTTTACATGTTTGTAATCAAATAAATGGTCTTTAATTTTTATGTCAACCAATTTTTAAAAAGAAGAGTTTACATGTTTGTATTCATAAGGTAAGCTAAATAGGTTGTGTTTTATGTGTTAATGTTCAAACTTTTTTTATGGTTTTCATGATTATTTATAATTTTGTTATTTTATCTTAGGAATTTAATATTTTAATTAATTGTGTATAAATTATAATTTCATTGGTATATAATTCTTATTTTGAGCACAAAATTATTTATAAATATGAAAATATTTATAAAAATTTCTCGACTAATGATCTCTTAATTTATTTTAATATCACTTGCTAAGAAATTTTTTATTCATCCCATGTTTTCAATAAAACATTCACAGTGTTTAAAAGTTTAATATGGAAATGACGATTTAAAGATAAAATTTTCAATTTTTTTTTTAAAATAAAACATGTTTTATTTCAAAACAATTACCTTTTCTAGAAAAAATTTATTCTTCGTATAATTGTTCACTTGTAATGTATGTGTTTACTGTGAATGAATTTTTACTAATATTATAGAACCCCAACATATTAAATCATGGGGAAAATATTGGGATATAAAAATTTAAAATTACGAGATATATATTGTTTGTGTTTGGGTCTTTAAATTTTGTAGCAGAGAAGGGTTTAGACAACATTAATGATTAGGATGTTTTTTTAACGTTTTCATAAATGTAATGGATGAAATCATGGGTTTGTAATTTTATGTTATATCAAATGTTTAACCTTTTAAAAATCCATTTGTAGGTTTTATGTTATTAAATGTATAGAGACTAATGATATTTTTAAAGTCATTTGTTTATGAGATAATTATGGGTTTTTACATTTTTGGATGTAAAATGAATGGCATGATAAAAAATTTAGGGTTAAAATTTTTAATTAGTTTTGAGTATCATAAGGTTATCTTAAGGATTAAATTATATTTTTTTGGAAATATTATTTTTCTTATATAGCTTCATAAAACTACAGCGCACAAACTATGTGACAATACATCGCATCAAACAATGATGTGTGGTTTGATCCCACAACCAAAGGGCAATGTGGGTGAACAACCAGCCACTGGCCTGAATGATATCACAGTTAGTATAAAAGTTTCTTTTTAGTTAAATGATTTCACATATAATGATTTTTTGAGGACATCTGTATTATTTTATTGAATATTATGGGATTTAAAATCGATTTGGTGAGGAGGCGATTAATGAAATTTTGGAAGAAGATCACTATAATTTTTATAGGAATTATACAAATAAGATAGGCAGAATACTATGAGATTTAATATGTGGAATAAATGTAAAATTATGTTTTTTCATTATGACGTATGAAAATGATTATCATATCTAGGAGATTACATGATTTTTTTATATACTGTTTAGTATTAGTCAACAAGCGTAATTGATTTCATTTGTAGATAAGTATTAAAATTTTATTAGAAGATTTTGGGATCAAATACATATAATTTTTGTGATTCAATGTTATTTTCGAATATTCATAAGTAATGATATGGATAGTTATTAAATTATTTATTGTGAAAATTTGGTATTACTTTTGACTGTAAGAGATTAAAAGTAATTTTTATTTTATTGATGGATTACCCAATTTTTAAAATATTCATATATTGTTCTAAATAAATATGTATTGTTTAATTTATAAAGATAATAGGAATATATTAGTATTATTTTTTTAATTTAATAATCTATAAAATTAAAATCTACTGCTTAATGGATTAAAAATAATCTTGAATTAAGATTATTTAGAGAAATAAGTTGATATTTTTGTTGAAATAGATTAATGGATGAAATTATTCCTTTCATGTGACTATATTCTCTTATGATATTAGTCTTTGTACTATAATAATTAAACAACTCTATGAAAATGACTCTAAAATAAAAATGTTTTCTTTTTATTTTTCATTGCAATAAATCAATTAACCTTCAAATCATCACTTGTTTTTTTTATTGAGATGCTTTACATTCCAAGGAACAACTTCACTAAAAATATCATTCTATAAATGGGTGTAAAATTTAATCTTCGATATCCATGTTTTCAGACATATAAACCTAGTTTGTATTAACTAATGTGAAATTCGCACTTCCCAATGATTGTGTGAATGTAGAATTTATCCTTTTTATGATTTTGGAGTCCAATAATGGTATTATGAAATGCAAATATCGGTTACCATGACCAACATCAAAATATAGAGGAACCGATTTCCAAAAGGAGATGATAATGTCACATCTAGATATTTTATTCTTTGTAAACATTAATTTTGATCGCATACAAGAAGCCCAACACCAAGCTTAAAAGAAAACCTAAATATGGTTATCATGTGACCATTATAACCAAGCAGTTTAATTGGAGGGAATAAATAGTATTAAATAAATTAATAAATATAAAATTTCCCACTAATTTTTAGTGTATTAATTAATTTTCACAAAAAAATCACTTAGTTATTGCAAAATAATTTTATTCTTCAGATACACTATTTTCAATAATGTTTATCATTTCATTAAGGAATTATTTTTATAAATAAATTTTAAATATTTTTTATCCTTTTTTTAAATGATTATAATTTTTGATATCATAATACCAAAATTATCTGATGGAAAAATTTGTAAAATCATCTAAAATCTTTTATTTTTCAATGAATAGTGAAAAAGAATGATTCTTGTTGAAAATTTATTTTCTTTTCATGTATATACAAATTAATATTATATTTAAGATTATATTAAAAATTAAAATATTACCTTCTAGTTTAAAATAATCCAATTATTAGTTTTAAATGTATTTAATACTAGAATATTGTATAAAAACTATTTATGTTAAAAAAGGGAATTTCTCTAGAAAACTGTTTTTCATTATGTTTTGCTGATTTAATTTTAAATTAAATTTTTCATGTTATTGTTTTTGAAATATAAAAAATCGATTATTTATTTGGGATAATTATTTATAAATATATTAATTATGTCACATTTGGGGATAATATATATTATCCTTTTAAATATTTCATAACATTGTAAATGTTGAATCGGGTAATTAAGTTTAAAAATAAAATGTAAACGATTAGAAAAGATCCTAACACATGATCCAATTTTATTATATGAGTAATAATTTTTCATTATCATTCAATTTTCGTTTATATGTCAATTTAAGCACACATGGATCATATTATCATATTTATAATATTTTATTTAATGAAAAGTCAACCAAGTATCACTCTTATTTTGAATAAGAATAATAATTTTTTATATATATCATTATCTAGAAGATATGTTTGAATATAATATTATTTTTACATAAAATATATTTTTACTCAACATGTTAATTATTTGGTTTTTGGTGTATAGATAATTAGCCTAAATTTATTCATAAAGTTGATGCATTAATTAATCAAAAAATGAAAATATCAAATAGATATTAAAAAACATAAGAAAACATATATTATATGAGATACATAATATAATTCATGAATATTATAGACTAGACTAAAATATTAAGTAATCAGTATATATTTTTTTGAATTTATATTTTATGTATTGATATTTATTAAAAGTCATCGTAATTAATAGTATCAAACTTATACATAATGGTGTTTTTTAATAAAACATATTTTATTAAATGATTTAAAATTTATGAAAATATTAAATTTGAAAATTTTTTAAACTATGGTTTAATATTTTTACCATGATTTATTTGTGTGTATTTTTTCATTTTATTTATACAATATTGACCCTTAAAGGGTAAAAATAAATGTTTTCCTGGTAATATATAATGGTGTTAAATAAGGGTTAAAAATTAATGATAAGGGTAAAATGGTTTCCAAAACATTCAGAAAAATATTTTATGGCAGTATACAGACCCATAATCATCTTATATTAATCATAATTCACCTAGGACATAATTTTAAATTAAATTTATTATTTATTAATTTAATAATTTGAAAAATTTCAAGAGTACCCCTCCATTCATATATAATAGAGAACCCTTTCTTCTTATTTCATCAATCTACAGAACCATTTTCTTCAAAAAAAACATTAAATGTTTCTCTCTATAATCCCTAACAACATTATATAGTCCTTATTTTATAAATTATATTCACATTATACATATTATTGTCTTAATCAAATGAGACCCTCCAATGAAGAGGTATCATTTTAATCATGAATTTTTGTTTTATTTCATCGTTAAAATCCCTAAAATATTAATAAAACGGACTAAAATAATAAAATTATTATAAAACATATACTAAGATGTTATTAATTTAATTTAATGACATAAATTAATCTCTACATTCATTAAATTGGAAATCAATTCATTTCCAATGATCATCATGGATTACCACCTCATAAGCTGAGGTATTTCCTTTTCCAAAATTGTTGCTTCAAAAAATTAATAATGATGTAATTAAGATTTAAAGATGATATTAATTTGATATATATTTATGAAACGATAATCTAAAATTAACATTCTTACCATTCCATGTTCATAAAAATAATAATATTGTTTGTGCATACGTGCACATAGCCACCTCCATGAAGTGATGTGATTCATTTTCATCATCACATTACATGAATGAAATATATATATATATATATGTTACTATTTAATATTATATTTAAAGATAATTACCTACAATAATTATAATTTTTAATAACTTTATAACTCTTATTATCATTTTTAATATATATAACTATATATAACAATCATTAAATTTTTTAATAAATATATAACTATTTAATTACTATATAACTATTATTATCATTTTAATATATATATATATATATATTATTAATATTATTAGTATTAAATTTATAAAAATTTAATCTATTTATATATTATTTTTATTATAATATATAAATGATTTAATGATACTTACCTTATTCCCATACTGATCGTTGGAAAATAGAAGTGTTACTCATGCATATCAAAAGCCTATCAACTTCATGATGGTAATGTAGTTAAATTTCCATAAATATATTGAAAATTATGATTTAAATGTATAATTGATGTTTCAAAATGATAATTATTTAATGAATATTTTACCAAATTTGATTTATTAAGGAAACATTAACCATATTCAACCTTCCAAAGTCATTCTGGACTAATTAAATGTACATTTTTAAAACATCAGACGTGAAAATAATTGATTAAGTAATTATATAAAAAATAAATACAGGATATAAAATTAATATTATACTAGAAATATTTTATTAATAAAGTATCAAATTAACAAATTATTATTATATAATATGAATAATGTATTTGGAAATTCACTCTCAAGTTATAGGATTTTCTTTTAAAAATTTCACTTTAAAAATTTGCCTTTCCAT
This sequence comes from Viscum album, assembly GCA_963277665.1. Classification (NCBI taxonomy): domain Eukaryota; kingdom Viridiplantae; phylum Streptophyta; class Magnoliopsida; order Santalales; family Viscaceae; genus Viscum; species Viscum album. Next base: position 1,595,023,374 of record OY728146.1, on the reverse strand, counting down.
AGTTATTACATAAGTAAAAAGATAATGTTTTTATCTTATATGTAAAGAGGTAATTTTCTCAATGTATTTAGGCCAAAAATGTTTATTATATTATAATTTTACATTTTATTAATGTTTAATATTTGAACTTTTATGTGTTCATCATTTAAAAAAGAAAGCACATTTCAAATTTGAAAGGTTATTTTACACAAAAATGATTTTTCTAGAAGATTTATGTGTTATGATTATGTTATTGTTTTGGTAACTATATAAGAGGATGTGTTGTTATATTATAAACCAAATTTAGTTGATCTTGTGTTAGCCCTCCAATGCACTAGGTAATGGGATGGAGTTAACGGATGCGGTTTCAACAAAGGGAATTTGGGGATATACTATTTTGGTTTTTTCAAATGTAACAGTGGTGGTTACTCTGTATGTATCCCTAAGGGATGTTAAATATGAAATTATTATATATAAATGGCTCCATAATTAATATTTATAATATATTTATTATATTTATGGATTTTATAGGAAGCATTTCAATTCATAATGAAATATAAAGAGCCTATGTTTTATGGTGGAAAGTTTTTACTTTGTGGAAAGTATTGATGGAAATTTATGATTATATATTTTATATTATTTGATTAATTTTTCTATGAAATTAATGGGAATAACAATTTGAGTTATTGGGTATGAAAATGTTTATTTTTTTTAAGAAAATTAAATTTTAAAAGGTATAATATTTATTTGAATTTATGGAACAAATGTTTCTTTTTTTCTTTTCATGTACTGTATTAAAATCATTATTCTCATCTTGATTTTTCAAAATGTTTTTTCCAGGTTATAGAGAAGAAATTTTTATAAGAATGAGGTAAAACAAAATCTTTTTAATTTTTATAAAATATGATTTATTTTATTTTAAATGGGGTTCCTTTGGAGGAAAAAAATAGAAAATTGTTATATTTGTCCACATGTAATATATAGGTTTTCTATGTAAGAGATTATCAAATTTACCTAATAATCTAAACCTGAATGATATGTGTTCAATGTGTGTGATTTATATTTTCCAAATTTCTAAAATATCATTTGTTTATGGTCGTTCCCTTGTAATAACATTTATTATGGTAACATAATTTTTGGGAAAAAAATTTAATTGTTGTGACCCCATCATTACAAACATAGATATTAATTATTATTAGATAAAAATTCATTGATTACAAGTATGATCCATAATATAACTATACAACTTTAGTGTTTTTGAAATATTTTGTATATGATAAACTAGTATATAAAAGATCTAAATAATTTCCCACTAATTTATTCACAAGTTACACCCTTGTTATATATATAATACTTAAACTATTTATTCTAATGTTTTTGAAGGATAACACAAGAATGGGTGGGATTATATGGTCTATAATAGAATCATATTGGTATAAAACATGGTTATAAATTATAATAATATGTGATTATTAGTAAATTATCATTAATAAAAAAAATTCAAATTATGGTTTTTAACATTAATATAACAATGTTGTAAGTGTGAAAATTATTTAATAATAAATAATTAGTCATTATAATATATCATAGCCATATCATATTGATTTTTGGAATACACATAATCATTTGAAATCACTCCATTAGTAATAGTTTACTATCGAGAATATAAGTGTGGATAAAGTCCCATAATAAATATTGCAACCCATTTATTTCACATATTCAATTAAGTGTAAATTTCACCTAGTTAACTTAGTAATATCAATTTAGAGTATTACCACTATAATAACTCAGTATTTTATATACACTATCATCTCTTATGAGTTTATTGACACATTTAACACATATGAGTTTTTTAACACAGTCATCTCTTAGAAGTTTATAAATTATGTTGTCTCTAAAATGTTTTTGTAAATTTTTATCATTACCCATTAAATTTGAGTGGTATAATAGACACACCTTTCATTATGAGTAATACCAGGCTCACCCATCATGAAATCAAAATATATAAAATCTATATTCATAATATCAAAAAAAAAATCATTATATAATATCACAAACCATAGAAAAATGGGTTTCAAAACCATTTCATCGACATAGAAATAAAATAAATGGAGATATAATAAATATGGTAAAAATACATCATATCCTCCTTAAATGATAAGATATATCTTGTAATGTTTTTATGTATAAAAATTCCATTAAAATATCATTGGTCCCCTTTCTTAATAAAAAAATACACTATTCATTTTAGAAAAAATTATTTACACTCTTAAATTTCGAAAATATAAATAAAAAAAATCATTGAAGAGAAAAAAATTTATTTTAAATGAATATTCAATAAAATAATCTTTTTATGGAATGAATAACCATTCATGAATTATATGATTATCTAAAGCACATATTCATTTTTTTGGTAAAATTCAAAATAAAATCGTTGAGAATCTGTAAAAACATCCTTTAAAAGAATTTATATAATTTATAACATAGAATAAATACTTTAATAAATCATTTTATAATAATAAATAAATTTGTAAATATTTAATGAAATTTTTTTACTCGGGAGAAAAACATTCCCGAACAATGATAGATATAGAATTAGTTTACCTTAAAAACATTCTTCTGGTCAGTTTATTGTCTAATAAGTGGAAAAGGAATGGTAAATATGTAATATTTATAAAATAAAATGATGAAAAGAAAATAAATTATAATATGGACAGATGTATTTCATTATTTTATCATTTTAAATTTAATCATAAAAATCCTATTAGAAATGAGATTGTAACGTAAAACCTTTACTACCTTAGTAACTTTTAACACAAGTCCCATGAAATAAATATATTAAAATTAAACATTAAATAAAATTAGGACTATGATATTAATTATAGAATATATGAAATGGGTGTTAGATATATATCATTAAAAAAATTGTTTTGTAATAAAAATATGTCCCAAATATGATAATTGTTTGGAAAACCTCTTACCACATTTGTAAGATTAAAGCTAAATTCTCTTGGATGAATTTACATTGAATAATACTTTAAATAGATTTCATTTATAAAGACACATGATAACACATGTCAATGAAGATTTATTTGAAAAAAAATTAAGATAGGTATATAACATCACATTTGTAACCACAAAACAATAGTACAATGACGATCTATTTCTTCTAATATAATCATTGAGGCAGGACCCATGAGAGAATGAACATGTAATAACAAATTGAACATCCGGAAATACAAGGGAATATTGAAAAAAAATTAATATTTAGGTTTTATTATAATCTTAAAATAATGGTTTATAGATAAAAAGTTTCTTATGGAATTAAAGTTTCAGATAAAGAGACCTCTACTTTATGTCTGACTTGATTTGTAAGCATTATAGCCTCCACTTCTTTGTGAGACCTCCTTTAGTGTACACCTTAAACATTTAAACATTTATTATTAGGATAAAAATATTAAATATTTGATTAAGGTAAGGGTTCTATGATGTTTTTAGATTTGGTTTTGGATCAACCTGAATGCTCAAATAATGTGAATTATGTAGGATAATAGGTACCCATTTATAAATTAGGATAATGGTTACACCTAAGATTTCATAAAATATTTCAAATATATAAGGTTAAATTCTTGTTAAAGTATATCTAAAAGGGTTGGGATTGTAATTTAGGATAATAAAATGATTAAATAACATCATCCAATAAGAATTTTATATTCTTGGTTCGTATTTGTACTGTTATAACTTTTTTTAACCATAAATAAATATTCATTAACATTAAATGTTCTAACATAAGTCATTCTACATTGACAATTCATAATGAAAAGAAATTATGTAGATATTATTAAATTATATTAATTACTATAATTATAAATATATAATCAAATATATTATATATAGTTTCTATAAGTTAAAAAAAATTTAATTTTAAATAAATATAAAAAAGTCAATGAAAACATTTTTTAGAAAAATTGAATATTTAAGCATAAAACATAACATATTTATATTGAATTATTTTTAAATAGAATTATATATTTATAAAACAATTTTAGTAACAATATATATATAACTAAAATATTTATTCAATATAGAAAAATTTTATTTAATAAAATAAAAACACATTTCTCACAAGAATACATTTTTCAGACGTATGTGTATTTCTACCAAAACTCTCCTTGTAAATAAATTAAATATAATGATGATATCAATGTAATTAATTAATTTATGTATAAATGAATGTGCATTTTTTAACAAGATTATAAAATTCAATTCATTATGTGAATTTGACATTAATATACATGTCAATTTTTACAAAAAATGAGTATTTTGCATTATTCATAAAAAACCATAAAACCCCTCCATGATAAAATATAAAATGGTAACAATAAAACGATTTTAGTTTCTAAAAATATAAATTATAAAATTGGTATGAATTAATTATAATTTCATTGAAAAATATTCACGAAACTAATTTTTTAATAAAACATTTTTTTGATGATTCAAATGGTTTTACTAATAATTAGGTATTTATTTGAAATCCATTAATGAATATATTTTCATCCTTATAACATTTATAAATATATTTCATATTTTTTATTAATATTCATATAATCTAATTAAATTTCTAGGTTATAATGATTTATTATATCATGGTTAATATAGACTAGGGATTGTGTGTAAGTAAAGGTATTGAATGCCTCCTGTTTGATTCAATGGATATAAATATATAAACATGGTAAGGTATAGAAATGAGAATTACTAAATAATTGAAATATAATGATTTCAAATGTGAATCAAATTTTAAAAACTTTAAATTATATCATTGGTAAAAAATTATTTAAATATACTTATTAAATAAATGATGAAAAATTGTTTCTAGAAAAAATCCTTTTAAAGATTATTAATGATTATATAATAAACTCAAATAATGAATTTATTTCAATGATATTTATTAATTTATGAAAAAAATATTTATATGTCATTAAAATTTGTTGAAAATCTAAAGGAACCATCTTAATACATAAAAAATGGAAAAGACATTGTATTTGAGAAAATGGTATTTTTAAATATTCATTTAAAATTCAAAAATTCCTGTTAAATCCCAAAACAAATAACTCTTACCAAATTGTATAAAGAAGATATCAAAACTCAATTCCCTTTCATCAGATTATATTTATATAATTAATAATATTATCTTCTAAATAAATATATATAATTTGTGAAGAAATATTTTTTGAATTAAATAATCTCTTTCTTTAATGACAAATTTTATAAAAAAATTCTATTGAATATGTACTAAAAAATTTATATTAAATATTAGTAACACATAATATTTATTAATTTTTAAAACTGAAAGGATTTTCAGAAGAAATCCAGCTTCTGATTTCCTCTACACATGCCTCTAATAATGTATTGAACACACATTGGCTATTATAATAAATACCAATCAGGTTAAGTCCACCCATTATCATCGCTATGATTACCTAATAATTGAAATTATCCCCAAAATTAGATTCAATTAATCATTTACTATAATAAAAATTAAAATTATATGATGGATGTCATTATTGGTCTGATTATGTTGTTGATTGTTTTCTTGTTTATGCTCAAATTTTATTATTTTTAACTTTTCATTTATTCTTAATGATAATTAAATTTTAAGTAATTGATTATCTATGGGTACATAAAGTGTTTTAAAATAATTTGTTTATTTTATTCTGTATGAGATTTTTTCATTGAATTTATTTATTCATGTGCCCATGATTAATCATTATTAAAATAAATAACTAAATATAAATATTAAAGTTAATATATTATTTGATCATGTCATTTATGTACTCATTTTTTATTGATAAGGGTAAAAAACCATTAACCTAGGTGAAATTATCTATGCAATGGTCATGGATTGAATTTGAGTATTCCACCTCTCTTTTCTATATCTCATGGGTTGATTCACCATAGCTCAATAATGATCTTTGTCCAATCGAATGTTAGTGCCATCAATCTATATTTTTTTCTCAAAAATATTTGTTGGGAACCTATAGAATAATTATTATAACTAAAAAATAGAAATAATGTACTCATAGGTATTTATATATTAATATGACTTTATGAGACAACATACATTTTTAAGTTAATAATTATAATTCCAAAACAAAATGTAAGAAATTAAAACCATCCACAGGTCATTCAAACTCATTATCATCAGAGAATATAACATATAAAAATTTAATAATCTAGCATAAAATTAAAAATTTTAAAAAGAAGATAATATATACTAGACTCAATAAACTATTTTTATTATTTAATCAATTAATTTATCTCAATATAGAAATAAATAGTCCTATTGATTACCATCAAATAAAATATTTATAAAATAAATAATAATAATTTAAAAATTACTATGTACAGAGAATGTATAAAGGGGAAACAAGATGTGTTCCCATCCTAACTACCCAACAAGTATTATGGTCCTGAACTATGCACTCATATGACATGAAGCATACCCAATATATCACATAATTACACAATCCATACTACAAATGAATGAAACAAAGACACATGTTAGTTCACACTGTACATATTGATTTTGATGCACATGGATTACTTGATGTATTTTTATTATACACAATAAATATTTCAAAATAGTGTGTATAATTTTATTATAATTTATATATATTTATATAATACCTTTCACACTTATTGTACATTCAATAAATGAAAAACTACACTTGTTTATTATGATTGTAGGTGTAGTTAAATAATTTTTATCGAATGTAATCAAGTATGAATAATGGTGTGTACATAATAGCTACTATCCATGCATATATCAACTCATCATCTATCCATGAAACATGCCTAGGGACCATAAATTTGTTTTACTAGAAAACATTAAGTGGTATATAGTGGGGATGGGATTAAAATTTCATTTGACATCTTAGTTATATAAATATATGTAACATGTGTCGTGTACTGAATACAAGAATCCCCATTGACACTATATTGTCAACCATGGAAATTCATTCACTACATATTGTCTAAGATGATTACACAACATGAATTCTAGTAAACTATGTTCCCTCTATTTCCAGTTAATAAATGATGTTTAATGGTACTACACCTGATTCAATTTATGATGCATAAAATTATATTATAACTTATCCATTGATCATTTATTATGGTTCATTGTTTTTTTCCATCATGATACATTCCATGTTATTCCTTGTTATCCTTCCCGAATTCTCATAAACTCTATATTGATACATTGAATTTTCATCATGTGTTAGTATCCTAGGTTTTTGGTTATATGAATTACAAGAAAGAGGTACAATATTTCTCAATAATTAAACATAAAATAATGCCTTTTAGAAATGAAAAAATAATTTAAAATCCATATAATTGTCAATATATTATATAAATGTAAATTTCAATGTGACATCTCTGGTACCACTTAATGATTATAGATGCATTAGAAGAACCTACTAAATTATAACCAACATTGCATTTTTTTCATAATTATCAGATTATCCATGATGTATATGTGGATAAATAATCACTAAAAATGTATTATTATAAACATTAGTTGATATATATTCTAAAATGCGGAGGATATGATATTATCATATTAAATTTATAACTAATTTAATTCATGAATAATGATATTTTTTAGTTTCATTATTTGAAGTATAAGTTGATCATTAATTCCTATATTTAATTTTACAATTGATACATTGATGATATAAAAATAAAAATACATATATTAGGGATCCACATGTACTCCAATAATCTCAAAGGGTTGTCTATTATACTATAAGGGCTAGTATGGTAGTACTAACCATCCTTCATTTCTGCTTTTTATCACAAAAAAATTCATTGAGGATGAATGATTGATATTTTTTTCTCATTATGGGAGGAGGATATATTATTAAAACTCTCAGTTCTAGAGAGAGTTAAAATAATTTTCACTTCCAGGATAAAAGAATATCTGTAGGGATGTGTTGTCTTCCAAAAAATTTTTCCCTAGAAACTGATACAATTGTGAATTTATAAAGATATGTTAAATAACAATTTAATACATATAATCCCTCTATTATTATTATATTTTCTGAATAACCCCTTTTATAAATAATAATAATTTTATTATAATTTAATTGATATGTGCTAAGATCATGCATAAATTAAATATCGTGGCTTTCAGAACTTGTAACCACGTGAGAAATTTCTCATCATTTATCGATCCTCAATTAATGAATGATATTAATTAAATAAAAAAATCATATTTATAATTTTCAATATCATGAAATAAATATTTATGTAACATTTAATCCAAAAAAATCATTTCGAATACATATTTTCAATTAATAAATCTAAACTAAATTTTAATTCATGAATTTGTGTATAATATCTATTGATTTAAATAAAATGAATATATTTTTATTGAGATTAACATAAAAAAATTGTTGGACCATATAGGATTCTTCTATAGTGGTATTAATATCGGTAACATAACCCATAATAACAAAGCCTAGATACGTGTAATGGTACCAAATATGAGGAATTTATTATCAATACAATTATAACCACATAAAAACTTTCATAATGTAATATAATCCATTTTTCTCAATATCTTATCAAGCAACTTATATACCCATATCCTAAACATATACAGTTGATATGAATTAATTTAAATATTGAAAATGATCAAATAAATAAAAAATGAATGTGATATGTAGATTTATAGATTAATTATAAACAAATGCTAAAGAAATCAACATACATAAATATAGATGGGAACAATCTCTTCAAAGTACATTAATTAATAACATTTTACTCATGATACGTCCATTGTACCTAACATCATCAGGAAAATATGTTATCATGATTCTCATAAATACATCAAATTATTCGACTTGTGATACACATTTATAATAATTGTGAACTCAATGGATCAATACACTTGTTTAAGAAAAATAATATCCAATGATAATTAAACACACAAAGTTCATACAATCTATTATGTACTCATAATCATCATTCTTGGAGACTACCTATTGAATACTTAATTATATAAATACTCACACTCTTAAAAGAATCCAACAACTAATAGAATTCATAATCCAATTCCCATAATATGATGAAACATAACTGTCTGATATATGTTTTAGGTGTATCATTATTTAACATTATTTTTATCATTTTAGTAGTAAACTACCATGAAATTTTCAATGAAGAAAATATTGTAGAAAATTACTAACAAAAATTCATTAGGAACATTAATGAATATATGTTATGTTATTTATTAGTATTCAACTCATTGTATAAATTTAATCTTAATTTGACCATGTTTTTTTTAGTAGAATAAAAAAATATAATTCCTATAGATCTATGGAAATAATCCTAAATCAAAATAAAAAAAACTACAGAAAAACATAATTCACAAAAATCATACACAAATTTCAAATTGAATGTATATAAGCAACCAACCTTAAACATTACACAATATTGAATTAAATGGATATTTCACATTAAGGATATTTTCAGAATTGAGTTTTAGAGAATTTGGTCATAATATTTACAAAAAAAAATGAATATTAAATGTATATAATTCTAATAAGTATCCATTTTTTCATAAAATAAAAACTCTTGAAAAAAATATTCATGTCTAGTTCCATGTTTTAGACAGCATAAATTTTACTTGATCCCATCCTGGAACCTTATTTATCATCATGTATTGCGGAAAAATTTAGGAAACATGGGTTGAGCATAAAAATCATAGAAAGGGATATAAAAAAAATTGAGAAAATAATCCCATCAATAAAGTAAAAACAATGAAACCATACTTTTCAATCATAACATACATCATGAAATCATAAAATTTATGAACAACACATACAAATAATAAATCATAAATGTAACTTATAACATAAATAATAAACTTACATTATGGCTATCACAACTACAGAGGGATTCACATTTAGAATACCCATAATAGTATATTCTGTAAATATCATAGGAGAAACATTAACGTTTACCTCTGTCACGTAACCCAATGCATTGGAGATCTATCTTGGGCTCACCCGCCCCAGGTCTATCATGGAACCACCTGTATACGTAAAGAATTCCCAATAGCCATAACATATTTATAACCCATAAAATAAACATATTGGAAAGATAATATTTCCACATTGCAATCAAAATATATCATTACAAAATATTGAAAAAATCAAATCGTTTATCAAACCATTTTCAAATCCTTTTAAAATATTAAATAAGGAGATTTTTTAATCAAAGTGTCCCTTACAACATTGTAGCTTTTCGATGAAATTTCAGTTTCAAAAAATTCTTGTCTATATGAATAAATCTTTAAAACCATTTTTAAAACATGGACATTAATTTGAATTATTTAGAATAATAAACTTTTAAAATTTTTAAAATGATATTTTAGTGAAAGTGTTTTTAACAATATGAGAGATCATAGAATAAAAATAATTGAGGAATAAAATTTAATAATAACATAATAGTATAATGAGAATAAGGTTATTCAGGATATAATATGCCAAAAGATCGTATATACACCATATAAGATTGAATTTGTTCATATTAATAATAAAGTCTCAATAGAAATGTAAATTGAGAGGACATCCCTTATAATGAAGGTATCCTTAGATTAAGGATAAATTAGTTACATAATTATGAGTGAAAATATAAATACAACCAATATATGTGTATATTATGTTTAAAAAAAATCATAGGTTATTCACACATATTCATAGCACCACATAATCAGGAAGTATAATTTTAACCCAAAAATTGAAATTGGGTTAAGATGTTTTGTTATAGAAATTCGACCGCCTAATGACATCACATTAAAATTAAGAAAATAATATTATGAGAGAAAAAAGGATATCTAATCACTTTCACATAAAATTTACATTGATAAGGATATAGAAGAACATATCCCAACATTATAATATGTAAATTAAAAGACATAACAAAAATATGACTTTTAAAAAAGTGGAGGGTGAAAGGTTCCTTTACTGATTTGGTAACTTGTAAAACAAACATCCCATGAAAAAATGATCACACAATGAATATGTAAATAAACATAAACTAAAGTATATTGCACAAAAAATACAATCATGGGCATTAAATATACCACACAAAAGGAAATATTTACTAATACATCATGAATCTCATAGGAATAAAAATTGAGGTGAAAAAACATACCATGTTGTAATCGATCGAGTCGTATGAGAAAAAGTTAATAAACACCAAATTAATCATATAATTCCATGAATATATATTGAATAGATATAATATATATAAATTTCAATTATAAAATACACGACATGCAATTTATTAGTAGTGAACAATGGAAATCTAACAGAATTAAAAGTGAGATAAGAAATCACTTACCTCGTGTCCAATGTGACTCGTATGTTCCCTGTTCTTCCTGAAGAAAAAACATAAGTTAATCTTTACTTGACTAATAACCTTTTTAACGTTTATTATTAATTTTATATCAGTTATTAACTTGAAATAACAGTTGGATGATTATTTGAGTTCATATTAGACATTTTGTCGATGTTCAGAATTTTAGTTAAAAATGAACTTGTTATAATTACAATTTTTCAATGTGGTAAAAATACCATTATCTCCATAATGATATTAATGATTTAGATATCATATATATATATATATCATATATATATATATATTTATATATATATTTATGTATAATATTACATAGCATTTGGAGATAATAAATCAAATGCATCGTTCATGGAGACGGTAAGTCGTACATACGCATGAACGCTACTTTCATTTATATTTAATATTTAATTGAATGAAAAAATAATGATAAATAGGTATATTATAATTCTTTTATAATATCATATTATATATATGTTACATAATTTCATTAAATTCATCTTTATACGTTCCATGTATGTCATGAACGAATCATATCACTTTGAGGGGGTGGTAGTCCGCACTTCCTCAAAATAAATTATCGTGTTTACACATATTAGAAGGAATAATGGTATTATTCTAAATAAAAATTGTATAATCATATAGAAAACATAAAAATAATATATATCATATATAAATATTGTTCCATCTTAATGGCCACCACGAGAGGTGGAAGGAGATAATTGAACAATCATTGATTCATGAGGCGTTAGTTTTCCATTCACAGAATCATTATGTTCTTCTCCCATTAGATAGAGGTGTGTGTTAGTGTAGTTATAATAATTCTCAAAAAAACATACCAGTATATTTAGGGTACTGGTGTTGTTATAAAATAAAGTTATGAGAAGAGTTTAGGGTTTGGATAAGTAAAATAAAACAAAAGAACTTAAGAGAAGACATTATCTTTAAATCAGGTAACTCTCATTAGTGTGAACCAAAATGGTTTCATGGAGTGATTTAAGCCTAAGTTATTTATTATATTATTAGTAAGGGAATCATGGGAGCTTATTTGAGTAGATTTTTAATGATCCAAAATCATTATAAGTGTAAGGAATGAGTTAGAAGTGAGGGATTTTTATAAGGGAGAAGAATGGCTCTTTTTGAATGTTTGAAACAATTATTTTATTTTAAACTCATCTTCAGATTCAAAAAGTCAAATAATCATTAAAATAAATTATAAAATTAATAATGGTTGAAATAAAATTATCCAATAATACTTTGACTGCTTTTGGATATTTTTTAACTATTTATAATATTAATTATTTAAGTCATTTATTAATGAGGTAAATATTTTATCATTATTGTGTAATAAATAATTTAATTTATTTTATGTCCAGGAATTATGAAAAAATACCATGAGGTATGAAATATTTTTATTTTTCAAAATAATATTTATAGTTGAAAATATAACTTATATAATCCCATGTAAAAATTTATTTACTAAAAGATATTTTTTTATGTTGTTTTTGTCTTTACATTAAATAAAGTAATATAATGTGTCATTATGACTCCCATGTGGCTCCATGGGGTCCCAAATTCAACCCAAGGAAGCCCTCTTTCAGCTAAGTATCAACCTATTGGATTAGTACACTTTTTATGGGAATTTAATATTATTATAATATTATATTTTACCCTTATTTACTATATTTACCTTTCAATCATGGTAAATTAAATATTTACTAAAATAAATATTTAATGATTATAAAAATAGAAGTTACCTATTTAGACAATTTGGACCTACTTATTCCAAATATGGAATCCATTTTTCCAAATTCATAATACATAAGTAGAAGAAATTAATTTAAAATTAATTCTCGTTGTTAAAACAAATAACATGTTTTTATGAAATAATAACTATTAGAAGATTGACTATTTTTTATATCCAATTTCAATATAAAATTACATAAAATGAAAAAAATAGATTAAATGGTAAAATTATATTCTAAATACACTTTAAAACCAATTAAAAATATAATATAACAAAATAAATTAATTATATTAGAAGGCACTTTTGAATTAAAATACAGTATTTTTCACTATTCAATAAATAAATGAACATTATCAGAAAATACCAAAAATTTACCGAAATTAAATGTTGATGTACTGAATCTAAAGAATAAATTTATCTTCTCAAATAGAACATATAAATGCGACTGAAACTATATTTAAAGAGGGATCTCCATCAAAAAGCGGTAAAACGCCCTATTAAAGAATATTATAGTATTTATGCTTAGATTCATTACTATTTGAAGCCTCTAAATTTTATTGGATAAATGTAAAAATATTAAACAAACTTGTACAATAATATTTAAGTTAGTTCTATTCTTTCCTGCCAATACAATGTCATGGAATTAACTACCATTTAAAATAATATTATTATATTATTAGTGTGCAACAGAATATTTCAAAGAAACCCATTGTTGCGTATCAGGTAGGCCATCGAACATAGAATCCCCTTTAAAGAAGAATTAATATTAAATTCAAAAATATTAATAAATATAAAAAATCATGTTCTTTATTTACCTGGGATGTAACATCCTTCCCCCTTTTAGTAATTGTGTCCTTGCAATTTTAAAACTAGGCTTGGAAACATCATTAAAAGTCCCAAATCAGAAAAGAGTCGGTAAAAATATCACCTTAATAGAATGAAAGATAAGTAAAAATGGTCTCATGAGATATCTGATACTCAGATTCCATGTTGGAAAACATGGATATGGAAGAGAGAACAAACGTCAAGTAATGATGGAGTGTGGTAGAAAAAATGATAAGGAGAAAGTTAACTACTAGAAAGTCACAAACTTAGGATGTGTTAATATGTCATTGATTTCTCAGTAGGAAACAAAAACCAACAATGTTTTTGTTTTATGTTCCTTTTATAATTTTAAGGAATTAATTTTCTTTATAAAATAAGAACATAATTAAAAATACTTACCTTCATGTAGAGTTTCATCTGTTAATAGGATTCTACCAAAAACTAATATTTTCTCAACACAATGGTAATTCTATAAGACTTGGTCACATCAAAATCACAAGAATCGTATGCTAGAGAATCACATAATCCAGAAAATAAGAACTATATATTTACCTTGTCTTTAAACATCAACTAAAACTAAAATGGTTAGTATGAGATCATATAATCCCCAAAAAGGACAATCCATTATAAAAATATACTACTCTTAATCTCTAAAATTCACTAAAAGTACCCAAAGTTCAAGAATGGACATTCAATTCATAATTTTCCTTAAAATTCATCAAAATAATCCAAACTAAGATTGAAACCAAAAACTCAAAAAGATTTAATCACATAGTCTTCCATAGTAAATCTTAACATTTATCTCCAAATAGCATCGAATACTCTTAATGTCTTATACTAAAGTGTAATTATCCTAATCACATATTCACTATGATAGGTTAGTCATTTACATATATAACCCAAATATCCATATTTAAAAAATAAGACATAAATTATTCAAAAAATAATATTTCAACCATTACTCCAGAATTTATATCCCTTGGTATTCCATTTTCCTTAGGTATATATTGTTCCCCAAAAGAGATAACATCTTCCAAAATAACCATTATCACATAATTACCAAATCATTTCTATAATAAAGATATCCATTTGATAAATCATAAGATCAAATTATTATTTATCCATAAAATCATTTATCAAAAATAATTATTCAATCTAACTAGGTACTTCACGTAGTAAATTGGTAAGTGATACACCCTTATGGCCCTTCAGTTGTGGGTTTGATTCCTACAGCCTTACTGTATGCGACATGTTGTCAACCTTCCTGCAAGTTGTCCACATTATAAAGCCATATAATTTTCTAACATTACCCAAAATGATATAAATTCTTCAATAATAACCTTAACATATTTTAACCACAAGAGTTCTCATTGCAACTCCCATTTCATTCAGTATATCATTAAGAAAACTTCTATAGTTTCTTTTAAATATATTGTAACGTTTTTTCCTGCTAGGCCCAACCATTTTCTAAAACCAAAAAGGTCAGTGTGAGCTCATCTGTAAAGTAGTTATACATTATCTTATAATAATGGTAAACCTGAAGATATACTTATTCATGTTTTACTAAACTCATTTGATTTATCTAAATTAACCATGACTATTTATAATAGGATTAAAATTATGGTTATGTCACTTATACTTAAATAACACCCTATCCTCTCATGTTATATAATTCTCCCAATGATACCAAAAATAAGGACACAACCTTATACAACACATAATTTTGAATTAAATGGATAATTCACATTGAGGATATTTTAAGGATTAGAGTTTTAGGGAATTAGGTCATAAATTTTAAATAACAAAATGAATAATACACATAGACAACTCTAATGAGTATCCATTTTTTCATAAAATAAAAAATTTTGAAATAAAATTTTAATGTTTAGATCCATGTCTTAGACAACATGACTTTTCCTTGATCCCATCCTTGACTGTTTTTCATCTTTAAGTCCATTGGAAAACATTTCAAAAACATGGGATGAAAATAAAAATCTAAGTAAGGGATATAAAATAAATAATGAAAACATTATTCCATCAATAAATTCAAAAAAATGAAACCATACTTTTCAATATTAACATACCTCAAGATATCATAAAATTTATGAACAACACTAGGAAATAAAAAATCATAAAGGTAACTTAGGACATAAATAACATACTTACAATATATCTATCACAACTATAAAGGGAGTACATTTTTAATAACCATCAGATTATATTCCCTAAATCTTTTACAGTAATCATTAATGTTTACCTTTGTCACGTTACCAAATTCATTAGAGAGATATCTCAGGCTCAACCGCCCTAGGTTTATCACGTATCCACATGTATACGAAAACAATGCCCAATAGCCCTAAAATATTAATAACCCATAAAATAAACATAATAGAAAGATAACATTTCCGCCTTGAAATCACAATATATCATTTCAAAATATTTATAAAATTAAAGCTATTATCAAACCATTTTCAAAGGCATTTAAAATATTAAATAAAGAGATTTTTTAATTAAAGTGTCTCATACCACTTTGAAGATTTTAAAAGAAATTTTAATTTCAAAAAATTCTTGTCCATATGAATAACTCTTTAATCCCATTTTTAAAAAATTTAATTTAATGTGAATGATTTAGAAGAATAAACCTTTAAATAATTTAAAACGATATTTTAGTTAATGATTTTTTAGAAAATGAGAGATCCTAGAATACAAATAATTGAGGAATAAGATTTAATCATAACATAAAAATATCATGAGAATAAAGGCATTCATGATATAATATGCCAAAAGAAAGTATATACACCGTATAATAGTGAATTGGTGCATATAAACAATGAAGTCTCAATAGAAATGTAAATTGAGAAGAAATCCTTTATAAAGAATGTATCCTTGGATTAAGGATAAATAAATTACATAATGATGTGTGAAAAATATAAATACACCATATATAAGTGGATATTATGGGTAATAAAATCAGAGGATATTCACACATATTCATGTCACGATATAATCAAGAAGTATATGATTAACACAAAAATTGAAATTCGATTATGATGTTTTCTTATAGAAATTTGACAGCCTAACAACGTCAATTTAAAATTTAAAAAATATGTTGATGAGAGAGATTAGGATATATCATCACTTTGAAATAAAATTTACATCCATAAGGATGTAGATAAGCATATCCCATCATAATTATATGTAAATTAAAATACATAACTAAAGGAAGTCTTTTACAAAAGTGAATGATGAAAGGTTCCCTTACCGAATTTGGTAGCTTGCAGAACATACAACTGATGAAAAAAATATCAGACAATTATTATGTAGATACCCATAAATTAAATTATGTTACACAAAAAACAAAATCATGGTCAGTAAATCCACTACAAAAAAGGAAATAGTGGCTAATATGGCATGAATGTCACAAGAATAAAAAGTGAGATGAAAAAATAGAACATGTTGAAATCAATCAAGTCATATGAGAAAAGGTTAATAACCACAAAATTATTCACATAATTCCATCAATATATATATAATCTTGATAATATATATCAAATGGATGTACAAAATACACCACATGCAATAAAAAAGTGTTGAACAATGGAAATATAATGGAATTAAATGTGAGATAACAAATCACTTATCTCGTGTCCAAATTGACTCGTATGTTCATTTTTATTATTGAATAATTAACTTAAGTTAACATATACTAGACTAATAATATTTTTAATGTCTATAATTTCTTTTATATCACTTATTACCTTGAAATAATAGTTAAAAAAATTTGAGTTCATATCGGACATTTTGTCGATGTTTAAAATTTGAGTTAAAAATGAACTTGTTATAATTACAATTTATCAATGTGGTCAAAACTACAGTATCTCCATATTTATTTTAATGATTTAGATATCATATATATATCATCTATATTCAGTGTATATATATATTTATAATAGTACATATAATTTGGAGATAAGAAATGAAATGCACCATTCATGGAGATGGTAATCCATATGTATGCATGAATGCTACATTAATTTCTATTTAATATTTAATTAAAATAAAACATAAAAATAAATAGCATTAATTTAATTCTAGTATAATATAATATGTTTTTTATGTTACATAATTCCATTAAATTCATCTTTATACGTTCTACGTATGTCATGAACGAATCATATCGCCTTAGGGGGGGGGGGGGGGGGTAGTCCCAACTTCATCAAATGAAATTGTAGTGTTTATACATATTGAAAGGAATGAAGTTATTATTGTAATTAAAAATTATAGAATAATATATTAAAAACATAATATATATCATATATAAATATACTACCATCTTAATGGCCATCATGGGAGGCGGTATGAGATAATTGAACATTAATCGCTTTATGTGGCGTTAGTTTTACATTCTCAGAAACAGTATATTCTTCAACCATTAGATTAAGGTGTGTGTAAGTGCAGTTTGAATACATATCATAACAGCATCCTAGTATATTTATGATACTGTTGTTGGTATAAAAGGCTGTAATAAGAAGATTTTAGGGGTATTAGATGAAAAATAAAACAAAATAGCTTAATAGAATTTGTTACCTTTAAATCGGGTAACTCCGTTTGGTTTGAACCAAAAGTTTTTCTTGGAGTTATTTCTATCAAATTTAAGGCTTCTAGGATGACGAGAGTGATTGTGGGAGCTTATTGAATCATAGGATGTACGAGCCAAAATCTTGAGAATTGTTTAGAATGAGTTAGAAGTGAGAGAATTTTATAAGGGAGAAGAGGGGCTCTTTAGGAATGTTTGAAAGAATTATTTTATTTTAAACTCATCTTCGGTGTCAAGAGGAAAAATAATCATTAAAATGAATTTCGAGATAATGCATGGTCTAAATAAAATAATACAATATGAATTGGACTGGTTTTAGATATTGTTTTAATTTTTGTAATCTTATCTATTTAAATCATTTTTAATGAGGTAAATATTGTATCATTACTGTGTCATAAATAATATAATTTATTTAATGTTAAAAAATTATAAAAAAACCAATGATATAGGAAATCATTTTAGATTTTAAAATAATATTTATATTTCAATAGATAACTTATATAACCCCATCGAAAAATTTATTTACTAAAAGATATTTGTTTATGTCATTGTTGTCTTTACATGAAATAAATTAATATAAAGTGTCATTATACCTCCCATGTGGCTCCATGGGGTCCCACATTCAACCCAAGTATGCCCATGGTCAGATATGTATCATCAAATAGGATTATGCAACATGTTAGGGTAATTTAATATTGTTATAATATTATATTTTACCCTTATTAACTATATTTACCTTTTAATTGTGGTAAATAAAATATTTACTGAAATAAATATTTAAAAAGAATAAAAAAAAATTAATTCATTACACATTTTGGACCTACTGATTCTAAATATGGTATCAATTTTTACAAATTAAAAACACATAATTGGAAGAAATTAATTTAAAAATAATTCACGTTGTTAAAACAAATAGCATGTTTTTAAGAAATAATAACTATCAAAATATTGACTCTTATTTAAGTCAAATATCAAAATGTAATTACATACAATGACAAAAATTAGATTAAATGGTACAAATATATTCCAATTACACATTAAAACCAATTAGAAATATAATATAACAATATAAATAAATTTGATTGAATGGCACTTTTGACTTAAAATATAGTATTTTCCACTTTTCATTAACAAATGAA
The DNA here is from genome assembly GCA_963277665.1 of Viscum album. Lineage (NCBI taxonomy): Eukaryota > Viridiplantae > Streptophyta > Magnoliopsida > Santalales > Viscaceae > Viscum > Viscum album. Next base: position 1,595,003,660 of record OY728146.1, on the reverse strand, counting down.
CATTATCAGAAAAGTTCCAAATATTTACCCAAAGTAAATTATGATGTCCCTAATATAAATTAAACTTTTATTTATTCAAATAAAACATATAAAAATGGACAAAACTATATTTAAAGAGGGTTCTTCATCAAAAGGCAGTAAAACGACCTTTTAAAGAATATTAGAGTATTTATTCTTATATTAATTTACATTTTAAGCATAAAAATTATATTGGATAAAGGTAAAAATACATAAAAAACAATTATAATCAAATATTAGTTATTTCAGTTCATTCCCAGCAATACAACGACTAGGATTTAACTACAATTTTAAATAATATTATTATATTATTAGTATGCAGCGTAAGATTTCAAAAAACCCATTGTTGCGTATCAGATACGCCATCGAACCTAGACTCATATTCAAAGTAGAATTAATATTCAATTCACAAATATAAATAAAAATGAAAATTTTCAAGGTTCTTTATTTACCTGGGATGTTAAAATATAGGCCTACAATATGTCTCACAACCTACTTGAATTAATCTAGAATGGTGAAATAATGGTCAGATATGTCCAAGAGAGTGGATATTAGCAAAAAAAAATTGCCTAAAAAACCTTCTGATGAATTAGACTATCTCTTCTAAATAAAATTAACCATCCTAATCTATAAAATAAAAATTTCATAAGAAATTAAAATCCATGGAACACATAAAAGATTATATGATATGGAAAAACAATCAATATCCCTTATGAATATTGTAATAGATTTAAAAATCAAAAATATCACACAAAATTGAACAAAAAGGCCATAAGAATTAGTCAAAATATAAAAGGAAATTGAAACTAGAACCTTATTAATGGAGAAACAACTCATGTTATACTGGATAAAGTATTACAAAACCATATCAGGTTCATAAATTAAACTGGTGCAACACTCGTCCCTACTACCCATGAACCAATATATGTTTTATTAATGTTCAACTTATCAAAACTAAATCTCAACCATTTCTACAATATTTCCACCCCACAATGAATAAAAAGTGAAATTATAAGGATAGAACAAATGAAACGACAATAACTATGTCATAAAGATAGAATCAAAATATGTAAATAAAATAATAAAAAAAACATTGAATAAACTCACAAGAATAAATAATATCTAAACTCATTAAAAACATATCCCAAAAAAGGATAATAATTATCCAAACCTAGATGGAAAAACCCAAATAAATATCTGAAAGAGGATATGAAATATCCAAAATTCTGATATAAGAAACACCTAATGTAAATATGATTCTAAAGAGAATCATTATGTGTTTAAATGGATGGACACTTGAAATCTCATATGAGACCCATAAAAAGTCTTATACTATTGAAACAATCATTCAACTATTCCTAGGGGACTATTTGTGTTTTAAATGACATTAATTATGGGAAACTATTGAATATTGCATCAACATTCAGTCATCCTAACAAAGATTCACTACATCCTGGATAAGGCCAAGGGAATAAAAACATTGACTCCACCATTCTATCTAGATTCTAGGTAGAATCCAATACTGAAAGGATTTCACCTAAAAACACTTATAACAATTACTAATTTTATCCCTAATATGAGACTTTTAGCATTCCATCAAGACCGTATTTTGAGGAATACATGAATAATATGAAACAAGACCCCAATCCATTCATGTTCCTCAACAAAAAATGATATCAGTATCAACCAAAGGATACATATAAGATAAAATTATAATAAAATGGAAAAACTTTTATATATTTTATTTTCAAAACATTTTCACTAAGTAATAATTTTATTTTAAAACACTTCTTTATTTTTATCATTAAATAATTAAATTTTTAAAAAATATAATTTCTCTAATGAAGTCACATATATAAAATTATATTAAATGGTGATATATTATTATGACCTAAAGACTAAGTCTATTTATTAAATTATAAACATTTAATAAAATAATCTACATTGTAAGAATCCAAACATTATACACTATGATAATCAAGGAAAATAATAAATATAAATAAATTCCAACATATTAGAAATCAACTCCTAAAATATCCCTTGAAAATTGTCCGGAAATAAATAATAAAAAACACTAGGATAAATATTATAGTGAATAGGGAAAAACCAAATATTTCATATAGGATGTAGAGTAAATATTGCTTCGAATCATTTTATAAGGCTAGTGGTAAAACCATAAAATAATCACTGAAACATTATTAGCTCCATGCGCCCAATATTTACATAAATTTTAAAGCATTGTAATATGTCCATTAATCATTGAATCTTACAAAATTTTCACTATAAAACATAACCAATTCTATAAGGAGTCTAATTTAATACAAAGAAAACAAAATATATTATTTCAAATCAAACACATTGACAATAATTAAAATAAATCTCTAATTAAATATTCAAATATCCAATAATCATGGTAACTCATGGAAAAAGTGGTTAAATTTCGATTTTAGCCTCTCCATACCCCAGCCTCTCGAGTGCTGAATTTTCAATCATTGTACTACAAAACCTAAAAAATAACATATAGAATATGATTCCATTTTCAATTATCCAAACTGATCTAATCCTACAAATCATGCAACCAGCCCAACAGAAGGGTCTAGGGAGTTTCTAATCACAATAGGATTTAAACTAGTTTTCATGTATAATTATGAGATACTTTTTAAAAATTTAAACATCAAAAAACAAAAAACCCATATATTATAATCAAAGAGATAACCTGTCATTGTGTGTCTATACATTATACCTTAAATAAAAACAATAAGTAGATTCAAATAATGAATAAAAAATAAGTAAAAAATAAATAAACATCGAAATGAGATATAATAAGTAGAATTCCTATTCCATTATAAATTCAAAATCAACATAATCAAATAAACATCACAATATAAACAATATATTAAATGAATAAATTATATAATATATATCATTCACCTTAAATTATGAATCAATTATATAATCACTTGATACTCACGAATCATAGAATTGTAAAGAATCTTGAAAATCTACAACAAACTCTATGTGTTTTATGGTCATGGTAATAGAAAAAAACATTCACCAATTGAATAACAAAGTTATAAATCATGGAATAACATAAATTGTAAAGCTAAAATAAAATATTAGGATTATACACATAGGTAATATTATCTCTATAGGGTATGATCTAAATGTCCCTAATCAGATTATTCAAAATAGTAAACTAAATGCCATATATAATATAGTTTTCAAATATTTTCATAAATTAAAATTTAATTGTATATTTTTTAAAATCAATGTGTATGAATAAAATTCTTTTTCTACCATATTATTTTTACAAAACAACCAACGATTTTTTGGTAAAAAACTATAGAACCATAACCTTCAAAGAAAATATATTCCAACAATTAAAAGATTTAATTTAAAATAACTAGAAACAAAATATAACCATTTTCTTATTTATCAAAACCATTCTTCAAAGTCATTAATAAAAATATCACATCCTTATACATTTAAAACAACCCTTTCCTAACTATTTTGTACATTAGTTTAAATGTAAACATAGGCCATACATGAAAATAAGTTCATAGAATGTGAATGAAGATTTCAATAGAATATAGTAAAAATAATAAATCAATAAATAGTTTTAAAAAATAAAATTAAGAGGTATGGAACAAAAATAAGTTAAAACATATGATCCCCTAATATAACCAAAATTTAATATATAAATCATAGGAAACACACTTGGAAGAAAAATGAACAATATTAGACCTAGTTCATTAGATCGTTCGTTGGGCCATTATGTGAATTTAGAAAATCCAATTCATATACCCTTTTGATTTTGTATATGTAAAATGTAATCTACTTAGGTGGGCGTAGCATTCCTAGGGATCCATCTTTATAGTTTACACAAATCTAGTGAAACATATATTCATAAATTCTCAATATCGACCTATGTTTAACATGATATAACTAAAGTGATGGTGAGCAAAAAATCTTCCAAAATCATCACTAAAATATAAATAATAAAACATTATACTAAAATACACCTCACCTTAGACAACATTGAAATAAAATCATTTTATTTAATTAAAAAATAAAATAATAATACCCCATTGGGAATAAGACCAAAAATGATATGATAGACAATATTTAGTCAATAACCGGGGTAATATTAATGTCATGTACATTATTTTTTCATAAATTTAAAATTTATCCAATAACCCAACAAATAATGCTAATTAATATTCTCTTATTTGAAAACAACATCCAAAAAATATTTCAAAAAAATCATGATATTCAATGATACATAACTACTATAGAAATCATTTTCAAATCAATATTTTTCATAAAAACATCAAGAAAACACTATAATGAATTACTGTATTTTTAACTATTAAAAAAGGGACAAGCACGCCCCTATTTAAAATAATCTTTTAAAATCAAACAAAATCTCTTTCAAAACTAATCATATGACCAAAAATTTTATAAAGTCCTAAAATTACTATGCAGGATCCTCATGTAAATTTATCTAATCACATTGAATGTATAAAAAGTATCCCTACAAATCAAAACATTGAATCCAAAAAACACTTCTATTATCCATGTATAAAACCCAGCAAAACCCTTTTACACACCCACCATTATAATCACATATATTTCTAATTTCAATGTAATTTATTTTTGAATTCTAATATATTCATGAATTGTAAATAAATGTAATTTTAGAAAAAAAATCAACATTAATTGCAAGAAGAAAAAATTTGGTATATCACATTTGACTGTGGTAGATTATCAAATATCAATGGTAGACTCTCCAATTCATCTATATTCAAAACACCATGTGTAGACTAACTGAAGCCTAAAATTTTAATTCTATGTTCATAATGATTTAATTAAGGATATAAAATTTACTAAAAGGCCAATATAGGGTATGATATAAGATAAATGGAATAATTTATATTGGGTGATTATATAAAATTAGTGTGAGAGTTTTAAGCTAAGGGATGAGAATAAAGAATCCTCCCTCTATCCCTTCATGAGTCTTTCATTCGACAATAATGAGTATGATTTCCAAATGATGATAAAATTACTCAGGGTACCAAATTAATATCATAGTTTTTTATGAGTATATTTACAAGGCCTCGCGATGGGATGGTATGCTCATAGGTCATCCAAAGTGCCCATACATCTCGATATGGTACCTCCATGCTCATCCTTTCGTATTGGAATGTCAAATGTCCACCATGACGAGAAACATGAAATTGGATTGCTCAATATCTTGAAAAAACTCCCATAAAAATATCACTATGAAATATAGGATTATATTTGATCCATAAACAATGAGACAATTACCATGAAAGAAACACCAAGCCCATAGACATGTTTTATCTATCCCTATTTCCAACCAATAATACTAAAAAATGGAAACATCCTCTAAAATAAATTTTTATAAGGTAATTTCCAAATTTTTTCCAAGCCGATAAAACAACAAACACATGGTTCTTTTGGAAATGACATGGTGAGGTCATTCCTTTAGAAAATAAAACTCCTCATGTCTTAAAACATCCAAAGAAATGGAAAACCCATTGATAACATACAGTAACCAAATGTCCTTTAATATATGAAACAATAGTTTAATGTGGATCCCACTGAGTTTCTCTATCTCTCAATGTGTGTATGAGTTTCATAAATAGATAATATTTAATATAAATTCATATTAAAAATTATTTAAAAACCTGAAATATAATAATTAGTATATTTTTTGTAAATTAGAATGAAATTTAAAACAATTATAAATCATTAACATTTTTCATTCCATGGTTTCATGAATTTTATTAATATAACATTTCAATAAATTTTAAAAATAAGTTAAAAAATTAAGTTCATAAATATTTTTTAAAAATTAAATAATAATTTAAATTTTAACATCCCCTAAAAAATTACTTCTATGAGGTCTTTTTTTAATTTCTCTACTGTTATAACCCTTTCAAAATGATTTATAAGGGGTAATAAAAAACAAACACTAGTATTAAAAGCTAAATTATATTAAGAATATTGTTATAAAAAGTTGGTGGGTTATGTTTTTTTATAATTAGTTATTTTAGAGGTATTCTAAACCCCATATAAAAATAATATAGTTTATTTTTCTAAAATAAAATATATTTTTTCAATAATTATTATGGTTAGTTTCAGTTGTTAATACTCCACTATTTATTCAAAAAATATAAATCAATATTTGTGATTTTTGATCCTCTACTATTTTTTCTAGGGAAAAAATTAAATTTACTAAAAAATAATCACATATATTCCTTATATAACAACCCTACATGTCACGAAATGTTCCTTAGGTGAATGAATTGTGAGACACATTAACATCACCAAATCTGGGGTCAAATTTTACTTAAGTACATTTGGAACAACCTATCTTCATGATCATGTCCCACATCCCAAACATTTAAAGGGAATTAAAATTATGATCTACTCACTTCATAAATATTAGTACATTCATCATTGTACATTTTCAATTATATTTTTAAATATTGATATACAATTAATGTATTTTTACAAAAATTCTTTTTAGAAATTTATTTATTTACAATATTATGTATAAGACTTATATATATGTGGTATTTATTTTTATACACATATACTAAAGTCAATGGTACTATTTAAAAATATTGTTACTGAAAACTTTAAATAATTTATTTATATATATATCTTTAACAATTTATATAATATATTTTAATAATATATTAAAGTAAATTAATTTTTTATATTATTTTTATATAAAATATTTAAATATATTTGTAAATATATAATTTTTTATTAAAAATATTTTTATATGAAATGTTTAAATAAATTTTTTAATCTATATTTATATTGAATTGTACAATATATTAAATTTTTGTAATTTATTTTTGTTGTATTTATATACATAAAATCATATGTATGAATATAAAATTATAAATACCTAAATATAAATATACAATGGCTCATATATATAATAGTTATGTAATGTATATATAAAATCATTTATATTGTATATATATTTATCACTGAAACATATACTTAACCTTTTTTATATAAGGTATTTATATTAGTATTTTTTTTAATCATAATGTTATTCTTTTTATTAGATAATGGGTATTGAGACCCATCCACGTGTTGATCATGGTGATGGTGGCTAGGGATTTAAACCAAAAATAGCTTACCCTCAATATATTGGCATTGGCATTCTTTTTGGAGGTTATTTGGATTAGGATGAACCATTAATGGTGGTTACTAGTGATGTTATTCTATATCATAAAAGAATGTTAATCAATGAAAAAACACATCGAAGAAATTTTGTAGCAATGAAGGCAGACATTGAGTTCTGATGATTTTCACTATGGATTATTGGGGGCCCTGAGATTACTCAATTGTAATTATATGTTTAATGTATTTAACTTATGTACCAAACCATTGTGCTTATTTATATTGGTACATCACATTGAATCTTGTTATTCATTGTATCCATGACTAATATTGCGACTTTATTCATTTTAATATCTTAAATATAAGGGAAAAAATTGGATTTGATATACTAATTGAAATTGGATTTTGCATCTCCCTCGTAACTTTTTTGATGGAGTATATAATGTTGATATTCCAATAAAAATTCTATTTAGCCACTAAATTCACCCGGCATTGGTATGAGAAAACATTACTCACTATTTAATATGTTAATTCTACACTAATAAATAATATTTTCCTTTGTAACTATGAATGTTAAATTCATATCTATATTTAACATGTAAGGATCCAATATTTTTAATGTATATAGATGAAAAAACTAATTATTATTGTCATATTGTATTTCATTTTTTCACATTGAACTACAATGATTCAAGGAAATGTAAAACTTTTAAGAATATTAAAACTAACATGATTATTTTGTTAACACTATAAGAATAAATTTTTTTGTACGAAAAATGGAAGGAATTATTAGTGGTGTTCTAGATATGGAATTAGTCATTCATAAATATGATGTTTTTTGTTGGTACCCACATACATGATTAGAAGTAGCCTAAATGTTTAGGAATAATTATGATAAAAGGTTATGAAGTGAAGGATTATAATGAGAATGGTCCCTAGTAGACCCATGATATTCATTATGATGAATTAAGTTGGGATATGAACTCTAAATAGTATTATGGATATGTAGGATATGATCAAGGGATGTACGATTATGATAATAGTTAGGATTTTTATCACTATATTCATTATGATACATCATGTTTAGATGGATTTTATATTCTAGAAAAAAGTACCCATGATACATGGGATAATTTAAAAGAAGAAGATATGTCATGGGGGTCTCCAATATAAGTATAAGTTATGATTTGTACAAATTAGGACAAGTATGATCTGTAATCATTGGATGGTTGAGGGGTTATGGATTATGTGTATGGTTCACTATTGATAGATGTATATGAATGTCTTGATGCTCAATATTTGACCAATATTAGACTGGAGGCTCATTCATATTAGTATGTTTAGCTATTTATAGAGTCTCATATTCTAGTGGAATCTTGTAAATTGTGTTATTATCAACTGGATCATCACGAATCACACGTTCATGTTGGTGTAGAACATTATCAAATTCATGTGGAGATCAATTGAATGATGAAATTCCACAGAATTTATTGAAAATGTTATAATATTGGGTATGGTAGACATCTAAACAAATACACATTATATAGATAAAATATCAAAAGGTATTAATATCTTGATTCATAATTGTTGATTTTGATAGTTCATTTCATAAAATACATTCATCTTAAATACTACGCTTACTTCCAATCAATGATTATAATGAGATACAAAAGGCCATTTCCATATAATTCTGATTTGAATGAGTTTAATTTTTATAATAATAAACTACTATATTATGATTTATTTATTTATTCTATAATTGTTAAATCATTTCTACTTCTTTAATATTGAGTGAAACATTATCCTATATAACCCCAAACTCCCCCGGAAACATTATTTATTAAATAGATATTGGTGCTTATAACACATTTCATTTAATATTGTTATTATTATATTTAAGTTTATAATAATAATAATTGTTATTTTTTATTTTTATTATTATACCTTTGGAGGCTTTTTAGGGGTAAACACCATGTCATCCAGCATTAGAGACACATGTTTATTTCTAGTGGGATATTTTTTTTATAATGATAATATAGTAGTTTCATAGAACTTGTTGTAATAGTACTATTGCAGAGAATATACTCACCCAAAATTGGCATTCACGACATAGAACCAAGAGACATTTTTTGATCATTGGCTTTCATGACGCCATTTGGCCATTAATCCATCATGATGCAATTTTTCTATAGTATGTGGAATGATGTGAAATTAAAATTTCAACTATCCATTAGGTTGGTGATATAGAATAGAGATACATAAGAATCTTTGAATGGGTGGAAAACAAATTAGGTTGAGAATATTGGTTCGTATCGCCCAAAATAGCACATCCCTAAAGATATTTTACGTTGGATTGATATGTTTCATGCAAGTTTAAATTCTGTTGTAGGAGTTGTCAGAAGATGTGAAATAATAGTTTGGGGATGTAGTGATGTCCCTCGAATGACTATATTGGTTGGGTGGCTCAAAAGAGGGATGGGTGTGTTGGAACCCATCACAAAAGTCTCTTACATCACAGTGGTTGTGGTTAGAGGTCATCCCTACCATATTACATCCTAAAGGAGAATAAATCATCATTTCATTGAAGGGTGGATGAAAAATTCAGACTGGTAACACAATTCGATAAAAACTGGTAGGGGTGATAATACAATTGGAAATAGACATTATATGATATTAGATACTTCATTTGAACATTAGAAAAAATTCATGGCCTTCAGTCCACTATGCCTATAGGGCAAGTAATATAATTTTACTTCGTAGGTATTTGGGCAAACATATGCAATAAAATAGGATGGCTGAGTTCTTGAAATTCTTTCTAGCAGATAAATAAAAAACAATTGGTGTTCCATGGTGGGTGTTGTATGATTTCATACAATCTCATCAATCTATAATCTAAATAATTTAATTTTTTTTGTTGTTTTAATACATTAATTAATATGGTAATTAATGATTTAATTAATATTTTTAATATTGACTTCATCGGTAGGGAAACTTATATGACTTCACAAACCAAAACATTTTTCATGAATGACAATGTGAATAATATTATTATTTGACTTATACATGGTTTATTCTATAATCTTATGATGCCAATATAACATAAACGTTTCATAGGGATACCACTAAATCCACCCAACATTAATGTGAATGTCAATGGATATTATTTGTGTACCCCAAAAGTAGTTGTTTGTGGTGTTTTTTAGGACCAATAGATGTTATGTAAATGAAACATTATCGATAATCCTTATATCTCATAATTATTTTCATACTAAAATATGGGTTCATATGTATGTTTTGATGTATTGATGTAAATAAAATTGGAAATAACAATGGATTTAGAGTTACTCTATAATGGTTTTTACATAGTGAAGATATGGTCATGTACTTGTCTATGGTATATCTACTCAGTTTTGAAGAACATATTATGTCAGATTTATTGGATTTAAATATAATTTTATCATATTAATGTGGAAGAGAATGTGGTTATAGATTCTCATTCTATGAATGTAGAGATTTTCAAGAATCTGTTTTCACTTATGATTAATGTGATGATCTAATGTTTTTCGATTTTTCAGATGTGGCTCATGATGTTCACACAAAAACTTTCTAGATTTATCCGATAAAAGAAAAACTCTTTTTAAAAAAAGAATGTGGACGGTTATTTTTTATCCATACACTACAATGTTTTAGTTAATATTAGTTATGATTGTTAAATATACTTTTTCAAATAAATTAATAAAAGGTTGTTTATACGCATATATTAAAATGACCCATACTTTACATACATTTTTAGTACTTTAAAATTGAAGTACACTTATTACAACATATAACAAAACCATGAAAGGATCGTATAGGTCTAGTGTCTTTAGAAACTGGGAAACACAAACAACTGGTTCATAAAGCATCTACATTGCCTCCCAATTATTTCATCATATAAAGAGTCCCTTATGGAATATCCTACATAACAACCTTCTTCCAGACCTGGGGAAAGAAATCATTCAAATGGGTGAGCTCAAATTCTCAGTAAGGGTAAACAAACGAAATATCAATCACATCATATTCATAAGAACATAACATTCTGGATATCTTAACCTGCAAAAGAGATCATAATTTCATAACATGGGATAAATCATAATAGTGAAATGTAATCCCAATAATAATAACATAAAACAGGAAACTTTGTTTCATACACACATAATCATAGAGAATCATTTATTATTAGTCAAGACTCATTTCCAAGACTATCTTAGTGGAAAAAGTCCTTTTTTGAACCGAGTTCAATCCTCGTTTCAGTCATGTTTCATTGAACCAGTTTAACCTGCCGTTCCAGCCATATATATCTCATGAGATATAAAATATTTTCCCAATGCATTGGAGGGAGATATATGTCCCACCCGTCTCATAATGATACCATTCTTATGTGTGCCACAAAATAAAAAAAATCATACATCATTGCATAACGCATGTAATGAAAATTGGAATCTTAAACATCATGCCATCATAAAATAATCCATATAATATAACAGGAAATCATAAAAATAATTCCATCATAACATAATAAAATCAATGTAAAAATATGGATATAAACAGAACCCTATATTATCTAAGATGGAAAATAATTTTGATAAAACACTTTAACTCCACTCTTGAAAAAAATATCCTTTCTACTTCAAAAATATTTTTCCTTTCTTAACATGTCATACAATTTTAAACTAAAATAAGTTGATTAAAAATTATCATGAAAACAAGTAAAGTAAGCTTCTTGGAAATAATGTTTTAAAAATCCGTTCATGTCATATAAGTTAAAGGAACATACTTCTCGTACTTTTATCGAAATAGTCAAAAAGTACCTCGTACGAAAAACGACAAAAGATTCTTTTCATATCTTTCACTAAAAGCTCACCGAAGAGTAAAATTGGATATAAAATATTGTATAAGGATATAAATATTACATATTGAAGAAACATGGATGTGGATGATAAATATTCCCCAGTAAATTCTGAAATACAAACAATCTCTGATAAAAATTGAGATTGCGAGATTTTCCCTTACCATAGATCTGATTTGCTTCGTAAGTGTCAGAACCTCCTGTATAATGATTTAAATAAAGTCATTGACTTATTTAATAATCATACTCATTGTTATGATATCATATATGGTCATATTATTAGCTTTTTATTAGTAATATTTCATTGTTACTCGATATTCGGGTGTTTATTACTTTTTGTTCTTATGCATGTTTTGTTGAATAAATTCTTATTATTCTTTTTAGGTTATAGATACCTCATTTATAGAATAGTATTACTGTAATATATATCATATTTATTAACTCAATTCATTTAGGTAATCATTATGCAATTAAAATCATGTAGAATGAGTCGCATCACATCGTGGAGACGGTATTCCGTACGTACGCACGAGCAATGATATCGTTCCCATGATCGTGGAATTGTATTGGAGTGTATGTACAATATTTCAGAATAAATATCGCTTTAAAATAATCATATATATTCATTCTTTACACCATTATACCCTTCCAAGTAAGGTGGTGGTGGAAAATAGATTACACCACGGCGTGGAGACGGTATTCCGTACGTACGCACGCGCGGTGATTTCATTTTCCGTATGATGGATAGATAGTGAAATAGGGTAGTTTCATAATTATAATAACATATAAGTATATGAATGAAACTGATGTTATTACTTCATAATCAAACAAATAATTAAGAAGAAGTTGAAGAAGAAATAATGTTGAATGAATCGGTAACAGGCATTAGCTCTTCTTTGAAGCGCCTCTTTGAGACCTCCTTTTAGGGCACTGAAATTGGTCTTTAAGTAAGACCAGGACATATAGGATGTTTATTAGGAAGTGGAGAGGAGATATTTTTAGGGTTTGGCTGAGCTTTAATGCTCAATGTGGTGTGAGTAAGAGAGGGAGGAGGTGCCCTTTTATAAGGGAGGAGAGGGGCTCCTTTGGAAAAACTAAAAATATTATTTTATTGTAAAGACATATTCGGCTTTAAATAGCTCCAAATTGATTTATTTCTAATATAAGGTGGGTATGGGTAGAAATCCTCTCATCCAATTTAATTAGGACAAGTTTATTTCACTATTTTAACCTTATAATTTAGATTTAACTTTAAGTTAGATAATTTTAATTTTACCGTGTCTTTTTGTGTTCTTACACTATATGGTTAATAAACATACTATAACAAGCCAAACGAACCCCATGTTTTTTATTATTAATATATATAACCTTATATAAGTCATTTGGCCGATACATAGTTTTTTAGGATTAATATAACAATTAATAATATAATATTTGTTTTAAAAACAATTTTATGTCAATTCTCACACTATTTAGTAATTCATTTTTTTGAAAATCATAACAGAATGATTATTTAGAAAAAAGGTAATTAAATCAATAATAACATTCCATATTAACCTAGGAAATTAGTGTAATTCATTGAAAGTCTCAAATAACATTTATTTGGGTATTTATAACATTAACTATGTCAGTATTTCATTAATATGATAATTAATGCATCATCATTGTGTCATAAATAAATTACATTATTTAATGAATAAAAATTACAAATAAAATACCATTATGTAGGAAATATTTGTATATTTCTAATGAACATTTTTAGTCTAATTTATCTCATTTATAACCCTATATTAAAAATTATTTACTTATTAAACTTTGATTTTAACTATTTTAACCCTTCTTTAAATAAATTAATAATAAATGTCCTAATCTAATCCAAGTGGGACTAAATGGACATATTTTATTCCTAAGATTGTTTTCGGTTTAATTACACTTATCCAGTAGAATTAGTACATGTGTTAGGTTAATAATAATATCATTTTTACTCTTAATTACCCTATTTACTAATAACATTGGTAAATAAAAGTAAAAATTTACTATTCAAAAAAATTATTTTCATCTCATTGAACCACATTTTACTTAATGACATCAACTGTTTCTCTCGGATTTTTGAAATTCCACACACAGAAGTGGTAAAATTAATTTTTACGAAAATTTGCAAATTCTCCTAGGAGGTGGGTAAAAGACGGTCAAAAGTTCAATAAAATTTTTATATATCTAATATTATTATAAAATGACTCCAATGAATTGAATTGAACTTATATAGGTATTATGTATCAATTTTGACAAAAAATTTAATTAAAATAAATAATTATTTAAATAAAATGTCGGTTTTTAAATAGTAACCCAGTGTTTTTTCACTATTCATAAAAAATTAAACGTTTTCAGAAAAATACCAAAATTTCACCTAGGCTAATGTCGATATTCCGAATCCAAAAATGAAGTCAATTTTGAAAAATAAAATTTATAAAATTTCAGAATGTTGTTATTAATATTCATAACAGCTAGTTTTAATAATATTTTAATAGTATATCTTATTTTAGTGAAACTCGGTATTGCATACGACGCAAGCTATCGAGGAAGGTCACGATTGCGTGTAAAGAAAGCTAAGATAATGTTTTGTGTAGTGAAAGATTCCTTTGATGATTTATATAACATAAAAACATAATATCTCTCATAAAATTATCGGGTGTTACATTCTACCCCCCTTAAAAAGAATTTCGCCCTCGAAATTTTTCACTTTGTAACAAATGATGAGGATACATCTCCCTCATCAAATACTCAAGCTCCCATGTAGCTTCTTCTAATTGGTGGATCCTCCATTAAACATTCACCAAGCGAGTGGTCTTGTTCCATAGGATGTTTTCACTATGATCGATAATCTCTATCGGATGTTCTTCATAAGAATGATCTTGTTCCAACGGTACAACTTCTGAGATGGGTACATGTGAAGGATCAGGTATGTACATTATCAAGAGAGATACATGGAACACATCGTGAACTTGAGGGAGATTCGGTGGAAGCGGTAATCAGTAAGCTACCGTCCCAACATGATCCAGTATTTTAAAAGGACCGATACACCTAGGGATCGACTTTCCCTTCTTTCCAAATATCATTACTCTCTTCCAAGGTGATATTCGTAAGATCACTTTATCAACCACTTCAAACTCTAAGTCTTTTCTTTGGTTGTCGGCATAACTTTTTTGTCGACTCTAAGCTGCTTTATGTGTTGTTGAATAGATCAGACCTTTTTTCCATCTCATCAACATGATTAGGTCCTGATAGCTTTCTTTCCCCAACTTCATCCCAGCAAATTGGAGTCCTGCATTTCTTTCCATAGAGAGCTTCATAAGGAGCCATCTGAATACTTTAGTGAAAGATATTATTATAAGAAAATTCTACCAAAGGTAGGTGTTGATCCCAACCACCTTTGAAATCAATAAAGCAAGCTCTCAACATATCTTCTAGAGTTTGAATTTTCCTTTCAGACTGACCGTCTGTCTGAGGATGATAAGCAGTGTTGAAACTCAACTCTGTATCCAGAGTATGCTGAAGACTTCGCCAGAACATTGAGGTATACCTCGGCTCCCGATAAGATATAATAGAAAGTGGTACTACATGTAATCATACCACTTCCTTGACATATATCCTGGCAAGTTGATCCAGAGATAAATCCTCTCTAATATAAATGAAGTGTGTAGACTTTGAAAGATGATCAACTATGACCCAAATAGAATTATTGCCTATGGATGTTTTAGGAAGTCCTGTGACAAAGTCCATAGTGATGTTTTCCCATTTCCATTCTGGTATGGGTAATGGTTGTAACATCCCCTTAGACTTCTATCCCTTAGATTTAACTTACTGACAAACCAAGCATCGAGAGACATATTCAGCAAAATCTCTTTTCATGCCATCCCACCAGAAGTACTCTTTCAAGTCCCTATACATTTTAGTGCTTCCAGGATGAATAGAGAATGAAGAACTATGAGCCTCATCCAACAGCTCCTTCTTTAATTCGGGGATGGGAGGAACACAAACCCGATTCCTGAATGTTATTATCCCATCACAATCAAGGTTTAATTCAGGAACATTTCTCACCTTCTTTTGTAACTCTATATCTTCTTTCTTTTCCTCTTTAATCTTAACATGTATAGATGGTTGAACATTCATTTGAGAAAGATAAGATATTTCCCATTCCATTAATATTCGAAGATCCATCCTTAGTATATCCATAAAATATTGGATCTTTTGTAATCCTCATCGTGGAAAAACTAGCAAAGTCTTGTCGACTAAATGCATCTTCCACCATGTTTGCTTTCCTAGGGTGGTAATGGATTGAGTAGTCATAATCCTTAATCAGCTCCAACCATTTTCTTTGGCACATATTCAGATCCTTTTGTGTGAAAATATACATTAAATTTATATGATCACTATAAATATCACACCATTCTCCATAAATAAAATGCGTCCAAATCATTAATGAAAATATTACCGCAACTAACTCCAAATCATGAGTTGGGTAATTTTGCTCATGGATTTTCAACTGTCTTGAGGCATAAGCTATCACCATATCATTTTTAATGAGAACACACCCTAATCCCTTCTTGGATGCATCACTATAGATCACAAACCTTTCTCCACTACAAGGAAGTGTGAGTACAGGTGCACTGGATAACCTTCTTTTCAACTCCTTGAAATTCTCTTCACATTCCTCCGTCCAAACTAACTTAAATCCTTTCCGAGTCAACTTGGTGAGTGGATTAGAAAATAGAGAGAATTATTTCACAAAACATCAATAATATCCAGACAAACCAAGAAAACTTCGGATCTCAATTACTGTTGTTGGTCTCAACCATCTTTCAATAACCTCTGTTTTTGCTAGATCCACAGATATCCCCTCTTTTGAGATTATGAGACCCAAAAATGCATCTTTTTGATGCCAAAATTCACACTTGGTAAATTTGGAATAAAACTTCTCCTTTCTCAGGGTCTTCAAAATAATTATCAAGTGATCTTCATGTTCTTCCTTTCTCATTGAATATACAAGAATATCATCTATAAAGACTACCTCAAACTGATCAAGATAGTCTCTAATGACTCTATTCATTGGATCCATGAAGATAGCCGGGGCATTAGTAAGACCAAATGTAATCACTATAAATTCATAGTGTCCATAACTTGTATGGAAAGTCGTCTTTGTTATATCCTCCCATTTGACCCTTAATTGATGATACACTGAACGAAGATCAATCTTGTAAAAGTATTGAGCTCCTCATAGTGGGTCAAATAGGTCATCAATGCGTGGGAGAGGATATTTGTTCATGATATTGATCTTGTTAAGTTCTCTATAATCAATGCAGAGTCTCATTGATCCATCTTTCTTCTTAACAAATAGAATAGGTGGTCCCCAAGGTGACGCACTAGAGAGTATGAAACCCTTATCAAGATTCTCTTGGAGTTTCTTATTCAATTCCTACAACAAAATTCGGTCCATTCTATAAGATGTCTTTGAAATAGGCAAAGTACCCGGTACGAGTTCTATAGAAAACTCAACATCACGATTTGGTGGAAGACATGACAATTCCTTCGGAAAGACATCGTCAAACTCCAGTACAATGGGAATATTCATAATCGTTAGTTTCTCACCAACCATTTGAGATAAATAGCCTTCATTTAGTGGAATCAATACCCATATGATTGAAGAAATTTCCACTGGATGGTTATGTTCATCCTTGCATCGATAAATGATCATAGATTGATCTGGAATTTGAAATGTGACTTCCCTTCTTTGGCAATTGATATGAGCTCCATATAGAGAAAGCCAATCCATGCTAAGAATCACATCAAATTCCACTATAGGAAGGATCACAAGATTTTCAGGAAACACATTCCCACAAACTTCAATCCAAGAAGAATTATAATCTTTTGATGCTACTGTTGTGCCATTAAGGGTTGTCACAACTAACTGAACATCTAATTGTTGAGGTAATATGGTGATACCCTTATAAAAATATTCAAAAATAAAAGATTGGGTGGATCCAGAATCAAATAAAACATTTTCTTCTTTAGAGTGGATGGTAAGTGTACCATTCACCACTTCGTTATCGTACTCCACATCACTGATAGAAATTGCATGTGACTTTCCTTGGACTTTAGCCTTAAGATTTTGTTGACGTCTACCATCATTATCGACCCTAGGATTTGGGAATTGATTGGCATAATACCCCATCTACATGCACTTTTAACATTGTTGTATAGGAGGTGCACTCTGTGTAGCCTTTTCTTTGTTCTCATCACTAGACATATTCTTCCCATAATTGCGGCATTCAAATGCCAGATGACCCTCTTTTCCACATTTGAAACATTTACTTGTCCCTTTAAGAAAACTCCCTCCATATTTCTTTCCACACATTGATAATAAGGGAAAACTCATCTTCTCTTCAGTGTTCTATTTAGATTTTTCTCTGAATTCCATTTTCCTCTTCTTATCTAACCCATATGACTGATGGGTTACTCCAATCTACATCTCAACTTTGAGAGCACATCGAACGATTTCCTCTTAGCTATTGAAGTCCCTTATGTATAATGCCCTTTTAAGACTTGGTTTTAAGCCACTAAAGAAGGAATCTATCTTACTCTCTGGTTGGATAATAATACCAGATGAATACCTTGCATGTCTTGTAAAATTTTATTTGTACGTACCAACAGATTCATCATCCTTTTTCTTTAGTTCAAGAAACTCCTTATCCATCTTTGTTTGAATAATATGAGGGATGTACTTATTGAAAAATAAGTTCTTGAACTCGTCACATTCCATGGACTCAATTTCATCTCTTTGCCTTGTAATCTTGATAAGATCCCACCATTGATCAGCATCACCTTCCAAATGATACACTACTAAGATTACTTTTCATGATAAGAAAATTAATGAACTGAAAATAACTTTTCAGTAGTACTGATCCATTGTTCTGCAACTAATGGATCAGTAGACCCACTAAATGATGGTGGATGCTGTCTCATGAAGGATTCAACAGAATTTTTCTCATTCCTTTGCTCGTTTGGAAGTCCTGCATGATCCATAGCTTGAGAATTTTGTGTGATCATGGCTACAAGATTTTGCATTCCAGCTACCATAATGTTTGGTTGCTCAGGGGGAAAATCATTACATTTCCCATCACATTCCGCATTAACACGGTTCCTTCGGGTTCCAACCATTGACTAAAACCAAGAAGAATAGTGTGAGCAACACTAATTATAATAGGAAAACCACATAATCAAGAATAAAATTTCACACTTAAGGTCTTATCATAGGTTTTTCATGGCCATTTTTAAAACACTAAGATCGTATTCTATGATTGGACTTATCCTTAGGATTCTTACTAAGGCTTTCACATCCTAGTTTCCAAAGGTTGACTATAAATTTCCTCTGATACCTACTATAACGACCCATACTTTACATACATTGTTAGTACTTCAAAATTGAAGTACACTTATTACAACATATAAAAAAACATGAAAGGACCGTATAGGTATTGTGTCTTTAGAAATTGATGAACATAAACAACTGGTTCATAATGCATCTACATTGACTCCCATTTATTTCATCATATCTAGAGTCCCTTTTGTAATATCATACTTAATAACATTCTTCATGTCCTGTGGAAAGAAAACATAAAAAAGGGTGAGCTCAAATTCTTAGTAAGGGTAAAGAAATGAAATATCAATCACATCATATTCATAAGAACATAACATTTTGGAAATCATAACCTGCAAAAGAGATCATAATTTCATAACATGGGATAAATCATAGTAGTGAAATGTGATCCCAATAATCATAACGTAAAACATGAAACTTTGTGGAATACACACATAATCATAGAGAATCATTTCTTATTAGTCAATACTCATTGACAAGACTATCTTAGTGGACAAATTCCATTTCTAAATTGAGTTCATTCCTCGTTTCAGTCCTGTTTCACTAAACCAGTTTAACCTGCCATTCCAACCATGTCTATCTCATGAGATATAAACTCTTTACCCAATGCATTGGAGGGAGATATAGGTCCCACAATTCTCATTATGATACCATTATTATGTGTGCCACAAAATCAAAAAATCTTACATCATTGCATAACCCATGTAATAAAAATGGTAATCTTAAACATCATGCCATCATAACAAAATCTATATAAGATAAAAGGACATCATAAAAATAATTCCATCATAACATAATCAAATAAATGTAAAAATATGGATACAAAAAGAACCCAATATTATCTTATATGGGAAATAATTTTGATAAAACACTTGAACTACATTCTTGAGGAAAATATCTTTTCTACTTAAATAACATTATTCCTTTCTTCACATGTCATACAATTTTAAACTAAAAGAAGTTGATTAAAAATACACTTGAAAACATGTAAAGGAAGCTTCTTGGAAATAATTTTTTAAAAATCCATTCTTGCAGTATAAGTTAAAAAAACATTATTCTCATACTTTTGTCGGAAAAGTCAAAAAGTACCTCGTACGAAAAACGAGAAAAGATTCCTTTCATATCTTTTACTAAAACCTCACCGAAGGGTTAAATTGGATATAAACTATTGTATAATGATATAAATATTACATATTTAGTAAACATGGATTTGGATGATAAATATTTTCCAATAAATTCTGAAGTATAAACAATCTCACATAAAAATTGAGATTGCGAGATTTTCCATTACCATAGGTCCGATTTGATTCGTAAGTGTCCGAACCTCTTGTATAATGATTTAAATAATGTCATTGACTTATTCCAGAATCATAATCATTGTTATGATATCATATATGGTCATAATCATAGCTTTTTATTAGTAATATTTCATTGTTACTTGTTATTCGGGTGTTTATTACTTTTTGTTCTTATGCGTGTTTTGTCAAATAAATTCTTATTCTTCTTTTTAGATTATAGATAACCCATTTCCAGAATGGTATTAGATTAATATATATCATATTTATTCACTAAATTCATTTATGTAATCATTATGAAATGAAAATCATGTAGAACGAGTCGCATCACATCGTGGAGACGGTATTCCGTACGTACGCACGAGCGATGTTATCATTCCAATGATCGTGGAATTGTATTGGAGTGTATGTATACTATTTAAGAATAAATATCACATTACAATAATCATATATATTTATTAATTACACTATTATACCCATCCATGTAAGGTAGTGGTGGAAAATATATTACACCATGGCGTGGAGATGGTATTTCGTACGTACGCAAGCGCGGTGATTTCATTTTCCATAGGATGGATAGTTGGTGAAATAGGATTTTTTCATAATTATAATAACATATCATTATATTAATGATACTGATGTTATTACTTAATAATGAAACAACTAAATAATAATAAGTGGAAGGAAAAATAAATTTGAATGAATCGGTAACAGACATTACCTCTTCTTTGAAGCGCCTCTTTGAGACCTCCTTTTAGGGCGCTAAAATTGGTCTTTGAAAATGACTAGGACCTCTAGGATGTTTATAGGGAAGTGAAGAAGATAAATTGGTAGGGTTTGGATGAGAATTAAGGCTCAATTTGGTGTGAAGAAGAGAGGGAGGAGGTGCCTTTTTATAAGGGAGGAGAGGGCTCCTTTGGAAAAACAAAAAATATTATTTTATTATAAAGTCGTATTCGGTTTTAAATATCTCCAAATTGATTTATTTTGATGCTAAGGTGAGTATGGGTCTAAATACTATCATCCAATATAATTTGGACAAGATTAGTTTACTATTTTAACCTTATCATTTAGATTTAACATTAAGTAAGATATATTTTACTTTTACCATGTCTTTTTGTGTTCTTACACTATAAGGTTAATAAACTTACTATAACAAGCCAAAAGAACCCCAAGATGTTTATTATTAATATATATTACCATATATAAGTCATTTGGCCGAACCTCAGATTTTTTTTTAATAAAAAATCAATAATATAATATTTGTTTTAAAAACTATTTTATGTCAATTTTGACACTATTTAGTAATTGATTTTTGTGAAAATCATAACAGAATGATTAATTAGAAAAAAATTTATTTAAATCAATACTAAAATGTCGTATTAACCTATAAATTATTGGAATTCATAAAAAGTCTCAAATTACATTAATTTGGGTATTTATAACATCAATTATGTCAATATTTCATTAATAAGATAATTACTGCATCATCATTGTGTCATAAATAAACTAACTTATTTAATGTCTAAAAATTACAAATAAAATACCATTATGTATGAAATAATATTAGATTTCTAATTAATATTTATAGTTGAATTTATCTCATGTATAACCCTATATTAAAAATTATTTACCTATTAAACTTTGATTTTAACTATTTTAACCTTTATTTAAATAAATTAATAATAAATGTCCTAATCTAATCCAAGTGGTCCTAAATGGTCATATATTATTCCTATAGTTGTTTTTGGTCGAATTACACTTATAAAATTGAATTATGACATGTGTTAGGATAATAATAATATACTTTTTACTCTTAATTACCCTATTTACTTTTAACCATGGTAAATAAAATTCAAAAGTTACTATTCACCAAAAATTATTTTCATCTCATTGAACCACATTTTACATACTGACATCAACTGTGTCTCTCGGATTTTTGAAATTCCAGTCACAGAAGCGGTAAAATTATGTTTTATGTAAATTTGCAAATTCTCCTAGGAGGTGGGTAAAAGACGGTCCCAAGTTCAATAAAATTTTTATATATAAAAAATTATTATAAAATGACTCCAATGAATTGCATTGAACTTATATAGGTATTATGTATCGATTTTGACCTAAAATAAATTTAATTAAAATAAATAATAATTTAAATAAAAAGTCGGTTTTTAAATAGTAACCTAGTGTTTTCACTATTCATTAAAAATTGAAAGTATTCACAAAAATACCAAAATTTCACCCTAGGCTAATTTCGATATTTCGAATCAAAAAATGAAGTCATTTTTGAAAAATAAAATTTAAAAAATTTCAAAAAGTGGGTATTAGTATTCATAACGGCTAGTTTTAATAATATTTTAATAGCATATCGTTGTTTAGTGAAAACTTGGTATTGCGTACGACGCAAGCAATCGAGGAAGGTCACGATTGCATGTAAAGCAAGCCATGCTAGTGTTGTGTGCAGTGAAAGATTCCTTTTATGATTTATATAACATAAAAACAAAATATTTCTCATAAAAGTCTCGGGTGTCACATATATTTATATATATTTACACATGTACACACACACATACATGAACAAACATATATTGATATATAAAATGTTATTTTTATAAATGTGCATATATATAATTTATATTACATCGATGTTTTTAATTTAAAATTATTATGGGGTTTAACCTCCATGATTTGAGTATTTAATTATTATTATACAATAAATATTTTAATTATATAATCAATAATAATTTTATGTAATGTGATTTTATAAGAATACAAAAAAATAAATTTTTAATTTTTTTAATAAATCAATTTGTTATGTATAAAATTTATAGGTTGTTTATGCATGAATATTAGAATATATTTACATATATATATATATTATAACGTTATAGTTATTCATAATTTTCTTATAAAAAATATTTTTTAAAATATTATAAATCATCGTGAATCTTAGACACATATATTTGTATATATATACTCATAGAAACATACAAGTGTGCATGTAAAAATATAATATATATATATATATTTATTTATAAATAAATACATATTTTAATGTGTATAAAATTAAATACACACATATATATATTTAACAATATCTTTTATAAAATTATAAGGGTTTATGTATACATATATTTTTATGTATTTTTAGACATATATTTTATTTTTAATTATTAGTAAATTTATTTTTTAATAATTTTCAAAAAAATAAGGGGTTGAAAAAATCCATTATTGCAAGAAACTAGTGGTAGTTTTTCAAACTTATAAATTTCTGACAATAGTGGTATAAAACCCACTTATTTTAAGAAATAATATAAGGTGATAAATTCATTAACAGTTTTACCAATATCAATTCAAAATTACCAAAATAATATATATTTGATATTTTTTTAGACAACCCCTCTAAAAACTACTTTTATTATTAATTTTTTATATTAAAATTATTTTAAAACAACACTATATGTGTGGTAATGAAAATAGCCAGAATTCATTTCCCATCTATTTGAATCACAACCAAATGAATACAATCATTAAATAAGTCATTTATAATGAGTATTAATACAAGTGTAAATTCCTCTCATATACCAAATTTCTATATATATATATATGTGTGTTTGCTAATTTTTTGGCATTTTAAATGCTTTTCAATTCAATAATCATAGTTGTGGGGGTCATGTATGTTTTATAATAACTTAATGTATTTTTTAAGGAAAATATTTTTCAAGCAACATGACATATATTTTTTATATTTTTTAAAATTAATTCCTTTAACATTTATATTTGTTACTATGGTTTTCTTCTCATTTTCATGTCTATTTTATTGTTATTTTCTCTTTGAGGCCTTCCCTTTGTGTTAGTTGGATGTTATGCTCATATTTCATCTCAATATTAGTTCTCTAAACTTATATCATTTGTTTTCACCAACACATCACAAATTTATTTTAGTAAAATGTTGTAAATATGTTCTAATCATTGATCATGATAACCTAATAAATCTCTTTATCAAATGTGTATTAATTTAGTTGTCAATTTTCATTAGTATTGGCCATACTACATCAGCCAGGAATATTATCCATTTGTTGGATCTTATATGGGTTGAAAATATACGATCAACATTAACAGAAGTTTTTACTAAAATTATACGATTGGTCCAATCATACATCTTGAGATATACTCGTTCCCTATATAACTTTTAACAAATCATCTACCCAATTCTACTAAGTTCATTTTTTAATATGGTTTTTGTGGTATCTCCCACTTATATATTGATTTGTTTCTTTAATTTTTCAATATTTTATATATTTATTCTTTTCCCATAGAGTTATCAATACCTCATTATTCTTGATATGTTTATTCCAATAGAGATCCAATTTCTTATTCTTTATGAATTCATTTAGAATGATATATGTTCTTAATGTAATATGAACAATGAAGAATTAATTTTTTTTATTTAATTAAACAATATAACTATGTTTTAATAATAAATTTTTTTATTTATGTTTTTTAAATTTATATCCATATAAATTATCTATGTGATGTTTAAGGAAATGATTGGAGTTTATCCGCAACTGTAAATTCACTATATAGGAGGTGTATATTACATTCTAATTTTGGGAGGGTTATAAATCATATGGATATAAATAAAAAATAATTATTTTTTTATGACATGCATTATAATATTGATATTTCCTTATAATTCACTCAAAAAATGGATGTTTAAAATTTAAATATCAAAAGTGAAAATTAATTATAATTGAAGTCTATAAAATTATAAAACCAATGGTGGAAATTTATTTCTTTTATATATTGTGTGAATTAAAAAAATTATAAAATACAATACCACTCTCTCTCTCAACCCTATTCCCCATCTATTGAAAAACAAATAATTCCACCATGTATATATACAAACTAACACATAGATTATTTTCTAGTTGATCCTTCAAAATATGAATCCATGTTATATAGACCATGAAGATATAACTTTTTTTCTTTAATATCCCACAAATGGTGACTCACAATCTTCATATATAATGTCAAATTTCACATACTATTCTTATATATATTATATTCTTCCTTTTTAAAACAAATTTTTAACCTTCTCTCATCAAACATCGCACATTATTTTTAATTTTGGACAATTTCTAATAATGATCCTAATATATAAAAATTATTTCAATTAATATTTTAAAAAGGAATTTTCATTGTTATATGTTTTTAATGGAAATTGTATTTCTAATATATACATAGTTGTTGAAATCGTGGTATTGTATTTTCTTAACAATTTTTTATGTTTTTTTACAGTGAGTGATAGGCAATTATCTATAAAAATAGTTTTTATATTACTTTAATTTGGAATGACTTCATGTGTTTGTTTTACAACGGATAAAGGATTATGAATATTGGAGATGATAAGGTAGTTTTATAATATATTCAATATGATTTGGTGAAATATAATGATTTATTTACATGAGATGGAAGTAGGATATATTTTTTATATATTTTAAATACAAATTTAATTCTAATTACAGAATATTATTTGATTTTATAGTTGACGAGTGAGTTAAATTATTATTCATTATCATTGAAAAGTTTATCTCATATCTACATTGTTTTTAATGTTGATGAATTATTGAATTTAAAAATGGGAGTTGATCAAAGGTAATTAAATATGAAAATCATTGATGATAACATACTATTGACATGTTATTGACACATTTTAATTTTATGTATTATTAGGGGATCTAAAGTAGATATTACGAATTCATAAAAAACACCACCAAATAAGAATTTATAATATTATTTTTTGTAATTACTATTTTTAATTATTTTATTAAAGAGTTAAACGACCCAATATAAAAATAATTAATATTAGATGTTTGGGAAAGTTTCTTATAGCTAAGTAATTTTGGGGGATGATCATCAGAAATTTCATTTCACATAAATTTTGATATAAATTTTGTAAATAATTGTCCTTAATATATAATCATTATATTCAATTAATATTTTTTAATTATATAATAACAATATATATGTGTTGGAATATTAATTCATTTAATTTTCTACAGATATTTCTAACTAACCACACAAAAATATCTTAGGATATAATTTTTCACAATAAAAGGGAATAAAAAATTTCATCTATCTTATATGATGAGATGAAATGAAATATTGAAAAATATAAATATCAGATTACATTCGATGTATACTGAGACAATGGTATACATATAAAATATAATTTATCATTAAGGGAAGAAAATAAAATTTTAATTTATGTATATGGGAAACTAATGTTGCCATGTATTATAATCCATTTTATATAAAATATTTAAATTTAAGTGATCTAGAAATAATTTGGAAGTTAATTGATTAAGAAAATAATTTATTAAAAAGGCTATTTATCGTATGGTTGTTTTATGAATGGTTTCTAATTAAGTTATCTAAACATGTTTCATATGGATTGCGGTCATATTAGTTGTCCTTTATTGGGTATTTTTGGTACCATGATCATATTATACATATAAAAATTACGTCCTATTAGAATATTAAATTTTTGAGGAGGGATATCATGATTGGATGTGGTGTGGAATAAAAAAATATAAATCTTATATTCTATTTAATTTTTAATTATACATAATAGAAAAATTAATTAATATATATCATTATATACAGAATTTTAGGATATTAATAAAAATAGTTTTATAATCACGTGAAATAAAATTTTAGCTATAATATAAAAAAAATACTTGGGAAACAGGATGAGGAACCAAGTGTAAATTAAATTACAAGATAAATTTTTTTATTTTTCATTAAATTGTGTTTTTCTTATGGCTATAAATATTTTGATACATTTATCAATATAGTAGGAAATACGAGATGAAAATGAAGGACATATTTATAAGTAATAAATTTCATGATTTCTATTTCAGTGTTCGTTCCCTTTTGATTAGAGACATGTTGTATTTTGTAATGTTTAATAATGAATATTATATAATTTTATTTATATTTGTTTTGAAGATTTTGGGACATGATATGGTAATATTCATATATATTAGATTAATAAAAAGTATGTCCTTAATTATTGATCATCATATTGGGTAGTGAGGTTATGTTATGTTTAGTGTCTTTAAAATCACTTATATATGAACATAATCAATCACTAAAAGAATATATGTTATTGATGTCACCCGAGCATGTTTCTCTCTTATGGTGATGCCCTTTCCACATGTCATCAGAGCCTGCTACCCCCTCTTTATCAGAGGGGAGAGTTTCTTGTCCACATTCGCCTGAGAAGGTTAGGAATTTCAATATTCATTCACTATTCCTCCTCCCTTCCCATGAATTTGGATGTCTTTAAAGGTTC
This sequence comes from Viscum album, assembly GCA_963277665.1. Classification (NCBI taxonomy): domain Eukaryota; kingdom Viridiplantae; phylum Streptophyta; class Magnoliopsida; order Santalales; family Viscaceae; genus Viscum; species Viscum album. The sequence continues at coordinate 1,594,975,497 of OY728146.1, read as the reverse complement.
CAGGTCCATTTTGTAAGGTGCCCATTTTTTCTCTGCTTCCAGTGGAGCTCAATAATGCCTCGTATCTGTGTCCTGTCACCCTGGTGGCCCGCTTCTGGTTTAATCGTCCATAAGTGTAAGTGTTTTATCATTTAGTCAAAGCTGCTTGGAATATGTTTGCAAGACTTTGTCATTGGTTTTCTGGACTACAAGAACTTCTTGGTCTGATTTCGCTCATAAGAAGACTTGGTTAATGAATGGTCTTGGTCACCCAGACATTGTAGTGGATCCCCATTCTATCTCTTCTACTAGAGGTTCTATTTTCACATGAGGCGAGCCCCTTCAATGATAGCCACTTTTGAATGATTCCCTTATTTACCCCTATCCTTTCAGAACCCTTCCATTTTTGGTGCAATTGGGAATATGGTAGGTTGGTTCTTATGTTCATATCATCGTACTGAGGTTGTGTCATTCAATTTGTCTATGTATTTTCATCGAAGTTGATGTTGCGAGGACTCCATCGAACTGTATTTGGATCACTGATGGTATAGAGTTTCATTGGAGGCATGAGGTTGTGTTTAAATAATGTATGCATTACTACATGAATTGTCATCGTTTTCGTCATTCAGAGTTGGTTTCCCATAACATGATTTATGTCATTGCCCGTTTGAGGGTACTGATGGCCATAAGGACTCTGGTCCGGTTCTTTTGGTGGTGGAGGGTAGTAATAAGGGCATCTTTGTGGGAGCAGATTTAAAATGTGATGTAGTGGTTGTTGAACCTTCATCTATAGTGGTCGTGGAGGAGATGTGGTAGGGTGATCCAATAGAGGATCCTAGGAGTGATTGTTGAATAAAGGATTTAAAAGTGCCCACTAAACCGACAATGAAGTGTGTTTTTGATAGGTTGTTGAGTGACCTTGGGATTGGTAACCTATATTCAAATAATAATTATGATGATTTATGTCAATTGAGTTCAGGTATTAGGCATGAGAAGAAGTTGGATAGTGTGGATTGTGAAAACGATGGAGTGTAAGATAATAATATTACCAACAATCAGTTTGATTGCGTGGAACACGAGGAGGTTCCTATTGACACTGAGGGACCTCAATTATCTTATGTTACGTAGACTGATCCCAACAATCAATTGAATGTTGGTATGAAAGAACATGAGACAGATCTGTATGATGGTTGTGGAAAGGTGGGGAATAATAAAGTTATTGCCCGACTGATCATAATAAGGAATCTGACCTAAGAGAGACTCTAGATGCTGTAGAAAGTGTTATGGTAAGGTGGGATGACGGAGTTAGTAAATTTTCTTCTATGAAAATCACTGAAAATATGGAAGCAGTTCTGGCAGTGACAATGAAAATTGAAGAATTGTCAGGCTGTCTTATAGTAAAATTTTTCAGGGCAAGTGAAGCAGGACATCTGACCGTGATGGAATGAGGATTGTTCCACAAAGGATGAGAACATGGAAAGATTATTCTTACCTACCAAAGTTGGTGGCCACTTGGTCTTTAGAAAAGAGGGAGAGAGCGGATATTCCTTCTTTAAAAAAGGACATGGACAATCCATGAAAGAGGCTTTATCATTAAAACAATTAAAGTTATGAGAGATGTATGTTATTCTCTTGAATGAATATGAAATTAATTCAGAGTGGGAATCAGCTACTGTAGAGGAAATGCCTTTTTATGGAGGTGGTGAAAGTTATGATTACTATGATATTTAATTGTCCGTTTTAGTAAATTGTTTTTGGTCTTTCGCATGTAAATTATTTTAATTATCCATACTTCAAGGTTTATTAAAATATCAATGTCAACAGGTTTTTTTTTAAATTGAAATTTTTTGTATCAAAATACACTAAAAACATTCTATATGTGAGTAGTTAATATATATCTCAAAACACCACCATTTGGTTATAATTTTGAGTATAATTAATTATGGACATATGGGTATCAAAAAATATATTTCTAAGTTAGAATATCTAAAAAATGTGATTAATTAATTTATAAATATGTTTAGGATTATTATAAATGAAAATAATATTTTTTATGTTGTCCATTTCAAATATTTAAATGAATGATTATATTTTTGTTAAATACTTATGTCATTTTTATAGTATATATAATGAGTGAATTATATTATTATATATAAAAATGTGGAATAGAAAAATCCTAACTATGATTTAGTTTCATGCTTGGTGTAATTGTTTTAAAATGTACATTAAATGATGATAATTTATTACACTTATTATAGATGAAACTTAAGAAACTATTTTTCCATGTAAATGAATTTAAATGCTCATTAATAAACCTCCAATGGTATTTTAGGACTAAACACGTTTTTGTAGCTATTTGATGGACCATTTAATAATTGGGGGCTATTTATTGCATCTCCTAATGTATTTAGGGAACTAGATTCCATGGATGTTATTTAATTTCATATTTATATAATAATCACTAGTGATTGGTTATTTCATTATACAATTTAAAAAATTTGAATTGAGGTTCTAATAGTATTTTAGTTTCCTTATCAAAAATAAATTCCTCTTATTTTTCTCATCTAAGAGAGTTCACAAGTTTTCTTCACCAAAGAGTTATTCATGGGCTATTAAATTTCATTCTAATATAATTTACCTTAATGAAGTTTCTAAAATCACATGGACATAAATATTATGAAAATAATTAGTTGGATATTAGTATTGCTGATGGATTCCAATGGATAATTGACTTAATCAAATAATGTTTTTTCATAACTATTCCAACACTTACTGAAAATGGATTTTAATTTTTTTAGTTATTTGTTAATTTTTTAAATAAATAATTGTGTTATTGGGTATGTTTTCTACTACTTCTATATACTATGAATCAATTTCATTAGCAAAACCTAGTCATCATAAGAGAGACACGCTCGATAAATAAAAAATATCTAAAATATTTGTTAGAACATAGAATAATTTTATGAAATAATTAAACTATATAAAACATATTTAAAACTTGCATGAAACATATTTGTGAAGTTTTATAGTTTAATTACATTATGTATTGATAATTTTGAGTAATTATCTCTTTCTTGACCCTAGTGTGAAATATCATAAGCCATGTTCCCTATTCCGTTTGACAAAATATGAATGCCATATCATTACATCTTAAACAAATAAATATGAAGATATAAAATAATTTTATGTAATGGGGTTAAAATATTAAACATTTAATAAGATATAAATATAATAAAATTATATTATTATTTTTTAGGTGATGTATTCAGTATATATATGATATATATATTTTTGGAATAAATTTAATATAATCATATAGAGTATGTAGGTGATATATAGAATATAAAATGTGAAGAAATTTAAAATATAATACATTGAAAATTTAATTTGAAAATTCATTAAAAAAATATTCACATTCAATAAATCCTTGATCGACTAAATAGATGGTTCATTAAAAACTAGTCATTAATGATTTATCTTATTTTAGGATAAATAGTAACTGTTATCATAATGTGAATATTGGGTGAAATAATAATATGTAACCCAATAAGACTGGAATTTAGATCCATGTTGTTCAGTATTTTAAAGTGATTAATTGAGTATGATATTGATCAATCTATAATCAAGCAGTTGTCTTAGCCAAAATTTATAAGAGTTATTTTTTGAAATTAAAATTTGTAATTAGATAATATTTAAGAGTTAAAAACTATATAATTCCATAAGAATCAAGAGTTAAAACATATATCGATATTGTAACAAAAAATTTATAATATATAGGGTTATTACTTTAGATATACTATATTTAATTGAATAAACTTATTGAATTTAAATATACATGATACTTATATTTCCATAAATTTTGTTGTATATAGACAATTAATCTAGTAAAAAATAATATTTATAATTGAGATATGTCTTTGTGAAGGAAAAATAAAAATTAATATAATATCATTAAATAGAATCAAAATATATTAATTTTTCAAAATCATGAGCATAAATTAATTAATTTGGGTAATAAAATCCTAACTAAACCTATTATCATTTCCCATCGTTATTCTAAGGTGGAATATAAGAAGCATATGAAGTTTTTTTTGATGTATCATATTTAATACCAGATACAATGAAAACAAAGGCATAGAAAAAAACAATTAGTGTATCTATTGAATATGATCTACAAGAATATATATATATATATATATATATCAAAATTTGGGAACATAATAATGGTATTCTAAAGCCAAATTATTTTTATTGTACAATATATCATAAGGAACCCCATTTTCCTCCAATATGGTCAAAATATTTGTGAAGATAAATAATAGAAATATGCTACAGTTTCATATAAATATTGATATTAAAATTGATGAAAACATATAGTCATTTCTAGTATACATTAATATTTTCATTATTTATTTTTATATGAACACGTTTTATTATATACTTTCTAAGCATATCAATATATAGTGATCATTGAAAAAAACAGGAAAAGGTAACACAAAACCATGATGATGAATAATGGTATTAATAATATCAAATATAATAAATAATAAATAACATAATGATCAAATAATTTATTTCTAAAATAAAGCATCATAATATAAATGAAATTAAGTAAGGATAATCTATATTTTGTAAACGATATGGGAATTGGAAGAGGAATTATACTTAGTATATGATTATTAATCAGAACCAACACACTGATGTTTTATCCATGTCAGGAATTTATATTATAAAATTAAGTTTCACTAACTCTAAATAATGGCTGTTCTATATTATGTCTGTATTATGTACATATGGTAATATTCCACTGTTTAGAGAGACAAAGAATTTAATTAATGGTGAAGTGAATCTAAAATCATGGAATAGAGAATTAGTTGTTTCATTATCTTTGATGACTTTGAATATACATCATCAATGTATATATTCATTATTTAAAAAAATTATGATATACCATAAATAAATATAAAAAATATTGATATTTCTTGGATAAGTTAGACTTTTCTTTTTTAATAAAGGATACTTATTATTAAATTCATAGAAATAAAATGTGTAATGATTTTGGAAATATGGTTATTCTATAATATATATTGGATCTTGATTATTTTATTAGTAATATAAATAATAACAAGATAAAACTAATATAATTGACATAAATTTATCATTTGACTTATTACCTAATTTATAAATATAACAATCAAATCAAACGATTCCATATCGATGGTTTATTAGATTAAAATTATAATGAAAAATTTTACTTTTATGAACCATATTCATTTGGATAAATCATAAATTAATTTTTAAGGGTAATAATAAATGTGAAAGCAATATATTATAACTTATAAATACTCATGAATTAGTTTTTAGGAGTATAGTAACTCAGAGTGTAATTTGGTAATTCATTTCCATCACTAATGAATTCATTAGATATGGGTTTTTGAATATACTAAAAAAGAAGTAGTGGTATTTGAAAATATTAAATAAATATAAATTTTAATGTCAAACAACATGTTAAAATTATAAAATCACATTGATCTCATTATGGTGAAAAATATTTGTGCCAAGAAATTTATGACTATTTAGAAGATTGTGGTATCATATCAGAACTCACTATAATATGTACACTATATTTAATTTGTTTATTTATAAAGATAAATCAAATATTATTACACATGGTTTAGTTATTGATGAGTACTTAATATGTCCAAATTTTTTGGGGGTCATACTTTTGAAACTACGTCATTTATACTAAATTTCATTCAATAATTTTCTATAAAAAATACACCACATAAGTTTTTTTAGAAGTAACCAAATTTTAGTTTTATAGATGTCTATATTGGTGTGTCATATCATAATATATCTGCTCAATTAAATTGGACTACAAATTGGTTTAATTATTATTTATTTGGTAATCAAATTATATGGTTAATTATTTCCTTTATAATCTATTAAAACAAAATGTTCCTATAGAAGGACTTGTAAACATTATGAAAAGGGAAATTATTTCCAAAATAATTTATGGTAGAATATTTCGACAATATGAAATTCCTGAAAAATAATATGATTAAATTTTAATGATTGATTAGTTGATTAAAAAATGAGTAATGAAAATTGAATTGAATTGGTATAAAAACAAATAAATAGGTATATAAAATTTTTTTAAGCACTTAAGAGATAATTTTTTTTTATATCTAGTGGATGTGAGGTAGCAGGAAAAACAAATTGATATAAACTTATCAAGGGTCCATCCATAGTTATGACATTGATAAATAGATAAAAATGGAATACGATATTTGATCCATGTAAACAGATGAAATTTGGATTTTTTTTATCCCACAAAAGGGATAAAACACACAATATATAAGTGGGTATGTTATAGGTTGATAAAAATGTATTTTAATGTGTTTATATAAAATTATCTCAGGGTAGGTAAAAGTTTTAAAAATTACATAGTTAGTAAAAATAAAGATTAATTCTTTTCCCTTGAATGTGATAAAATCCATTAGGACATCAATTGCATTCAAAGCATATTATTATAATGATATATAGAAAATGGTTCACTAAACACATTTCATTATTGTATTTTTATCTTGAACATATGATTAATTAATAGTGTTTTTGGGATCCATGAAATGATGCATAAATTTTATCTCGGGTAATGTTGAATTTTTGTGATGAAATGGGCATTTATATGTTTAAATACTCATTTTACAGAGGGAATTAATGAGTTTGAATTTATAAAATATTAAAATTAAACTTTTTAATTGGTTTTTCAGATATTGTTTGAATTTTGGGTTTTTTAGGTTTATGGAATACATATCATTAGAAATGATATCTCTTTTTAATATTCAATGTAAAATTATTTCAGACATTTCTTCTTAATAAAATATCATTATAATTAAACATACGAAGTAAGTATAATGATCAACAAAGATAGATTAAAATTAATGTGTGTCATTGGGTTAAACACCTAAATTTGTAAAATATTTATATGTTTTGTGTTGTAAAACTCTAAATAGGTTTCTTTTCCATTGATTCATATTTAGAGTATTTTAAACACATAGTGTTATTTGACATTTGATGAATATGAATATCTTTGTAAGATTATATATACATATACGAATGGATAAATCACATATGTTATGTTACATATTTCTCTTATCGTATCTTATACAATTTTTTCAATGAGTATATTCAAAACAAATAAAATTAAATGTCATATGATAAAAATTAATAAATTTTTTATATAGTGACCATACATACTATTTCATTGTTTTTGAATATTTTTAAAGTTGAAGATTGACACATTACATAATTAGGATCAAAATACTTAGTGTCATTGTGATATTATTACAATACTAAAAATTTACAAAATAAAACATAAAAATTTATTTAATTCTTTCTTCTCTAGCATCTTATAGGCCCTTTATTCTCCTTAGTACATGTAATCCCCAGAGGATATTCATAAAAAATGGCTGACCAAAAATCATAATTAGAGAATAGATAAAAACATTATACAATATATAATGGGGTGAGAAATATAGTTATCATTACCTTGGTATAGGATAAAAATCAATAGAGTAATCATTAAGAAAAGGCTTCGAATACGGAAATGGAGAAAAATTAAACATCAGGTCTTAAAAGTCAACTAAAACAAATAGTTGGGAAAAAATATAGAATAATTTTCATTCATATATCATTTTATATCATATGTTTATTATAATTACCCCATTCATTAGAGCACTATATAATTCTTGGTGCAATGGTCACATGATATCATTTACATTGCGCTATATAATTCTAGGTGCACATATCATATCATAGTATTTATATTATCATGCATGACAATAGAATGTATATAAATATTGAACATATAATAACACATGTAAAGTAATGTGTTTCATTTAAGAAATCGAACATTCATTAATTTTTAGTTCCCAAATAAAATAGGGAATAAAAAATATGATTTAAGAATCATTAACCCTGAGTGAAGAAAAAAAATCTCAAGGAGTAAAAGGTGTGTATTTTAATGAATAATTCCTTTTGAAAACATAGTTTCTTTATAAACTCATGTAGAAAAAATATATATCCTAGGAAAGGCAATATAATTATTAAGAATTGATATTTATTAAATATATATATACTACAAATTTTTTGAAAGGGGTAAAACCCAAAGAAATAATTTTGGGTCCATGAATTCCTCTTACATTGGTTATAAATGCTTTATTCACATTAATATTTTATATAATGACATTATATTCATTATATAACAATTAATGAACCTTTTATACATGAATATGATTAATTATGGTTTTATTATTTTCCTTTTTATACTTTTTCTTTAGTTATATAGTTTAATTTCAATGATTGGGAGTGTTCATTTTCAATGTTTTTATGATCAGATCACTTGTATACATGGATGGAAGTTCATCTATAATGAAGATAAATATTTAGAATTGTTATTATTTATTATAAATTATCATCTAGCTATTTAAATGATCTATTTAATAATTTTTTTATTTACCATGAGGATGATTCATTTGTTAAAATTAATGATGAATGTTTTAGGTTAAATTTAGTTGTTTTTCGATAGAATTGAACTCGTTTTGTTTATAATTTTTTATTATGTATAAATGTTAGTTATAGAAGAAAAATATTATTGTATCATACAAATTAAAATCTTTTTTGTCAATTTAATGGTTTTATTAACATCCTATAAGGTGTTTAAGGAAATGTAATGTTCATCTCCCAGGCTGTCGGTAAATTGACACATCACGAGCTATGAATTAATTCATATAACTCAAGAGTGATATAGAGGAGTTGAATGATCCATACTCAAATAAATTATATAATTCTATTATATGAAACATACTGGATTTATAATTCAAGTTTGATAATATAAGTTTAGGATAATAGAATAAATGTTATAAAATTGAAAGGAAATTAAAATAAAATGTGAGAGGATTTACCTCTTGAATTCCCTTTTTGAGATCCTCCTAAAAGAACCTAGTCTTGATCATTTTATTTGACCAAGAGCTCTAATATTTTGGGAAGGGGTATGGAGGATTATTGGGTAGAATTTTTTGGAGGCACAAATAATGAGAGGTGTGACAAGAAGAGGGAGGGACATGGGTATTTATACTGGAGGATAGGGGTGTTTTCTCATTATTTTGTCCACTAGTTTATTATTTTTGATCATGGCTAAGAATGGTTTTAGAATTATCTAAAAAGATATTAAAATAATTATGGATGGGTATATATTAATGTTCATAAATAATCTTTACATCAACAACGATTTCGAAATTTTAGTATTTAGCATTTTAAAAATTTATAGTACTTTACTATGCACCAAAAAATCTAATATTATAGAAAATGCCCAAAAAATCACCCTAACCATTTGTTGACCATTATAATTCAATTATTGACACAGTTTTATCATCATTTGTTTAAATATATTTTTTAAATTTATAACTTATTTTACCACACATTGAAAATTACGTAGGGTCTAATAAAAAATTTATAAAATCAAAATAAATCAAAATATTAATTCCTGAATATATTTTAGGAAAATAAATTTTATTTTAAATTATTAAATTATTCAAATTATTTTAATTAAATATTTATGATTTACAAAAATACCAATATCTAATTAATTATTTTTAAAATATTTACTAATACTATTATATAATTATATCATACATTCATTTTTTAGATGCACAATTTTTTATTTATACTATCAGGGGTGAAGTTACTATTTTTTACAATTTACCATTCATACATTTCATATTACTATTCTTGATGATTATTTTCTTCTTCATTAGTATTGGGTCTTTAACATCTATAAATACTTATTTTTTAGTTAATTATTTATTTATGATGCTTATTTTATCGAATCGATGTGATTTTATGTTATTTATACTACATGAAATTAATATATGATGTATTAACTTCCATTGATAAATGTTTCAGTCATTACATTATCTACCCCCTTTTTATATTTTTCCGTTAAAAATTCGTTTTACATAAACATGTGAGGCCACTTAAACTTTATTGCCTCCTCCAGTGCCCAAGTTGATTTTTCATACTTTTGCTTCATCCACAACACTTTGATTGGTGTGTTGTTTTGTCATGTAGATCCTTATCTCTATGGTCCTAAATCTTCATTGGCTGCTTCCCATAAGAGAGACCACCTTCTAGTTATACCACATTTGATTCCATCACATGTGAGGGGCATTCTGTGTACATACTCATGAGTAATATGTGGAACAGACCAAAGCTCCAATGTGATCAAGGATCTTAAAGGGGCCAATGTACCATGCGTAACATCCCAGACAATTATAGAATAAGAAATTCTCATAAATATTAATATTTACGAGTAAATGTAAATATATTATATATATGAAATATTAATCACTCTATGATAATATTTTATGAGATACTTTCTTATATTCCATGGGCCTTAAAATGATTACGTTCATTGTGTGTACGTAGGAATTATCACACCCTGAAGTGTTGAGACTCAATTTTATTTGTTATATCACATTTATGAAATATATAATTATATTTACGTTATTAATATTATATTAGTGATGTAATTATCATTATGAATAGAAAAAATAATACTTAAATTCCTTCCATAATGATCAACAAAAAATGGAAATTGTTACTCTTGCGTACGTACGACTTACTATCTCCATACTTATAATATTGTTCATTTTTTCATAACCACACCTCAATGTTTTATTTTATGGTATAATTTATGTATAAGTATCAAAATAATTCCATGAAAATTATTCTATAATTGATGAATGTATGAATACATAGACTATTAAAATCAAAACCATGTTCATTTTCATATTATGTACCGAATATCAACAAAACTTCCGATATGAACTTATGTAAAAATATAATTTTTATAACACGGAAATAAGTTATATAATATTAATAATAAACTTGAAAAATGTTCTCCAAAAAGTATAAATTAATATATATTAATTATTGAGGATGAAAAAGAAACATATGTGACGAGTTAGACTCAATGTAAGGGATTTCGTCTCAATATCCTTTCATTGAGTGACATTTGGGTGTTAAAAAACACCTTTTTTATAAGGTATACAATTAAACCCTTTCAATTTTAATTTCAATTAGTGGTTTTCAAAAGTAATCTTTTTCTAGGAATAATTTTACCAAATGATATAAGTAATGTTTTTTAACGTAGGTGATGACAACGACCTTTCCACCGCCATGACCATTATTTAGTATTTGGATTCACATACAAGTTATAATGTTTTTAAAAGAAAATTAAATACCATATTCCCATTTTTTATTTGGTTATTGAAAATGGTTTTGAAAATGGGGATATTATATTGATATATTGAAATTATATATTATGATTTAAATTTGGAAATGTTATTTTTCATTTATGCAAGTTTTATGTGTTTTGATTATGATATGGTTCTTGGGAATTGAATATCCATATGGGTGGTTCTATGATAAAAAGATGGTATGTAAGACCGAGAATTCTCCCCAATTCATTGGTTTGGGAGACATTGTTAAAAAAATGTTTCTCTTAATATACATATGGAATACACCTTGATGTGTAGTCCAAACATTACAATGAAGGATACTCCCTATGTAGTTGTGAAAGATAAAATATATATATGATATGAATGACTCAAGTTACAATTATGATTGAAGATTTCTATGTTTTTTTAGGATTATTTTAATTTTATGTGTTTATAAATAATCATTGACTGGAATTTTCCTTCCATATTTTATATCCCTTACTATTTTTTTTGTGGTCATCCGATGTTTTTAAATATTTTCACAAGGTATAAGTATTGGTAAGATAATGGAAGAAGTCAAGAAGTATTTTATGAACAAAATTAAATAATTATTACTTCTAAAAGTTTTATAATATGGATGAAATTGATATTATCGTAGTTGTATCCACTTTGTATAAATTTGAGTGGTTATGTAATAGCTATGTCCAAATTATATAAAACCTTAATCATAAAATGATCCTAAATGTGAATTCCTGAATTCACTCAAGCTTATGTGATGTTTAGTGATGGGGCCCTGTATTTTGTTTGAATGTTCAGTTTGGATAACTATAAAGGTTATTATATGGATAATATATAATTTGAATATAACCATGTTTCGTTGTCTATGATATGTATGTTCAGAATTGTTTTCCACAGAGGAAATATGGCTAATCTACTAGATCAAAATCCAATAGAAAGCGACCTTCCAAATCAGAAATTATAGATGGTGAGAATCATAAGGTAATAGTATGTTTCATTTATGGATTAATTTAATTAGGTAATCTGATATCTTGCAGACCAACCATACATGAAGTTGTCAGTAGTAGATAATTTCATGAGGAAACATCCTCCATCATTTAGAAGATCATATTACCAAATTCTAGTTGAAGATTTTATTATATCTGTAGAAAATATTTTTCATGTCTAGAGGTGTTCGTACAATCAAAATTTTATTCTTCCTATTTAACATTTTTTTGATGATGACGATCAGTGGTGGTTGATGGTTAAGAATATCTGAGATAGTGAGGAGCATGATGATCTTGATTGAGATAAATTCAAAGGTATATTTATCGAGAAATATTTTCCTATGGTAGTTTAACTATGAATGAAAATAAAAATCTTGGAATTGAGGTACGAGGATGACTTTTTGGATGCTTACGAAGAAAAACTCACCTGACTAAAAAGGTATTATTTAAATTTCATCCATTATCATGATAGTAAAATCAATCGTATTTACTTAGTATTAATTCCAGATAATCGAAGTGAATTGGTTTCCCATGAATTCCATAGTTTTGAAAAACATGTTCAATTTTCTTATAAGGTTGAAATGGAGTATCCCAATGATTAGATTTTCTTTGAAAACTAAGAAAATAAGTTAATTATATGGCATACAAAATAGAACAATTCCTCATCAAAGTCGGATAGTATGAATATTATATTAATAATTAGGAGAAATTGTTGTAAGAACACATATGGAAATGCCTTTTGAATTTTAGTATGTGATTACAATGTGGTCAAATGGGGAATAAGGCTCTTAACTAAAATAAATAAGATATTGGTAAGATAACAACTGATATATATTCAGTGAAATGATTTAAATGTGATGAGATCAACCAATATAAAAGTGAGTGTCTAATTAAGAATTTGAATGATTGGAAGCTACCTGAATATAACCAAAAAAGTGTGGTTACTTCATTTGAATATACATTAGAATATTCGGGACTATCAGGTGATGTGGTATCATGTATATAATTTAATTATTCAGATGATCCCAATGTGTGGTTTGACCAGGCTCTACACATATTATCATTTATGAGAAATTATATGGAAAATTCAGAATTCCATCTCAAGAAATGTATCTCGATCATTTGGAAAAAATAAATAGGGGAAATGTTGTGTAAAAAAGAAATTATATAAATCTTTATTTCCATATCGATGGAATGAATCTTCCTGGAAACATTGTTATTTTTCCTCTAGTAGAGTTTGATGTTATACTGGGTACGTATTGGCATTTTGGTTTCATTGATATGACTGATTTTAGAGATAAATATGTTTATTTTCTGAAACAAATTTATATTGTGTAAAATAATGATCTCTTAATATTGATAACTTATTAGGAAGCTGATAAAATGTTAAAATATTGAAATAAAGGTTACCTTGCACATATTTTAGAAAAAATGAATCTTTCATAATAATGATGTGTCAGTTGTAAATAAGTAACTTATTATTTTTCCATATTATTTTAATTGTTTTATACCCATTTGGGAAGTATAACTTTCTATTGAAATTGTTTATAATTCTATATCAATTTCAAAACCTCACTATCGAATGTCCCAGATTGAAATTTCAGTGTTATAAATACAATTATTGGATTTATTTGATAATGGATTCATTCAACCTAGATCTTCAGCAAAGGGTTATCCTATCATGCTTTTTAAAAAAATTTGTTCAATCAGACTTTTCATTGTTTAGAGATCCTGGAATAACATCACTTTTAGGAACAATTTTCATTTTCTTCATATTGATTTTTTATCAGATCTAGGGAAAACAGTATTTATCAAAATTTGACATTAGATGGGGGTGCCATCTGTATAATGTAAAGGAAACAGATATTTTGAAACCCACATTTCATATTAGATACTTCCATTATGAATTTTTAGTTACATCATTTGTGTTAACTAATGAACCACTTGTAATCATGGATCTTATGAATAGAATTTTCCCTGAGTTCATGGATAATTTTTTTGTGTTTATTAATGATATTTACTATCTTCTAAAAGTAAATATGATCATTAATATAATCTAAGGGTTTTCTTGAAAACATTATATGAAAGTAATATATATGGGAAATTCATCAATAATGAGTTTTGGTTATAACAAATTTCATTCCATGGTCACATCTTTTCTAATGATGTCAAAATTATTGATGGTGCAAAAGAAGTTGATAAAGATGGACATGATAGATAAATATAACAGAGATTTGTATTTTTCTTGGTTTTTCATATTATTAATGGAGTTTTGTTAAAAATATTTCATGGTTATCTAAACCATTGACTATGTTAACTCGAAATGGTGTTATGTTCATCTGTATGAAATAATGTGATAACTGTTTTCATGAAATGAAAAGAAGAAATTGTAAATGCTCCAGTTTTGGAACTGCCTTCCAGAATTTTGGAATTTGTTATCTATAGTGACGATATATTTAAAGGTCATGTTTGTATTCTAATATATAATTATTACTTAATTTCTTATAATTCATGATAGTTGGAATATTCTGATTTAAATTACCCTAAACATGATTAGGAAATAACTACTATTATTTTTCCTTAAAAAATATTGAGGTTGCATCTATATAGAGTAAATTGTGAAATATATACTAACGAAATTTTTTTCATGTATATATTCACTTAGAATGAATTGAACATGAGACAAATAATATTGTTGTAAGTAATCAAGAATTACAATTTAACGATTAATTACCATTGAGGAAAATCTAAAAAAGTTTATAATTATTTAAGATGAAAAAATAATGCTACATTAACCATGATATATTTGGATCCTAAAATATTGATTAATTATTTGATTAACTTTTGTATGGATTTTATTGGTGAAGGAAATTGATATGATTTTTATGGTTTATGAGAAATAAACTTTATCAAACTTTATTATGAAAGCATATAAGGATGACAATGAATTGCTAAAAATGTAGAATTTGTTCAAAAGGGTACATTGCCTAAATTTAACCTTAAAAAGACTATTTTGTGAGACTTTGGAAGAGGCTATGTGTTCCTTTTGATTCAATGATGAAGAAATATTTTTTATGTGAAGCTCAAATTTGTCCATTTTCAATTCATCCTGGAAGTACGATGACATTAATGATCATAGATGGTATTACTTGTGGGATAGAAGGAAAATAAATATTTCTGACCTTATTGTGAACATATTGAATTGTTAATAGGTTAAAATATAGATTTATATACCAAATGGGATAAATTGTCCTTTTCTAGTACTAGTGTTGAAATGGGAAAATATATCCCTGGATTCAGTAGTGGGATTACCATATACATCATGAGGTTACAATGTGTCTTGGGATATTTTTGATATATTTACTAAATATTATCATTTTATTCCTATTGAATATACATTTTATCTAGATTCACATTCTTGATTTATAATTAATGAGACAGTGAGGTTACAAGAGGTTCCCCTCTACATAGTATCTGATCATGATCAGTGGCCCACTTCTAACTTCTGGAACGACCATCCAAACTCATTAGGAACAGAATTAAATTTTACTATATCTTTTCATCCCTAATCGGATGGTTAGAAGAACAAAAAATTCCAGCCTTGTTGAATATTCTACGTGCTTTTTCGATGGATTACCATTGATGTTGGGATCAATATCCTTCTTTTGTTGTGTTTTATTACATACAAAATATTCATTCTAATATAATGATGCCACTATTTGAGTAATTTTATGGAAAGTGTTGTCGATGAAAAACGTTATTTGATGAACATATGTAAAGGAAATTTATAGTTATATAATTGGTAGAAGAGTTTCCATAAAATTGTCAGTTGATTCAGAAATAGATGAGAAAAGCTCGGATCATGCATAAAAAAAATATTTATGACTAGAGGAATGATGATTATTTGATGTTGGATATAATTTCATTCAAAAATTTTCACAATGGAAAAGTTTGAAGCATTCTTTTAAAATGGAAAAACTGATTTCCTACTTCATTGGGCCTTATGAAATTTTGGATAATGTTGTATCAGTTTCCTACATAGTGGATTTTCTTCCAAATTTATCCCAGGAACACAATTGTTTTCAAGTTTCATTATTGAAAATGTATATGTCAGATTTTTATCATATTTGGAGTCCAAAATTAGTTCTATTGGAAGGGATCCTTTCTTATTGAGAATCACCAGTACATATTCTTGGCCATAGAGAAAATGTTTTCCGGTAAAAGTAATTCATTATGTTAAGGTTTTATTGAAAAAACTTACAGTTGATCCCTATTTAATATGATATACTTGGAAAAATAAACTTCCGATTTGGAATTGGGACATAAAATCTTTATTTGGGTAATATTTTTGTATTTTTATGATAAAATTAAAATTTTAATGCATTGCGAGAAAATACAACATTTTATTTATAAACTAAATTTCCACATAATTTATTTATAAATTTTGAATACACTTTTAATTAGTTTTAAATTTTAGTTGAATTATATATTTATTATTTAACACAATTTTTTTTCAATGTGTGTAATATCACACTTAAATTGGATATAAAAACATTTATATATTTTGATGGTTATACTTAAAAACCCATTATCATTTTCTACAATAGGATTAAATTTTAATTAATTTCTTCCAATTATATAATTTTAAATTAAAAAATTTATCCCACATTTGAAACCATATTTTCCAAATTATGTAAATAGGTCCCTTTTATTTTTTTAACGTTATTAATAGTATCATTAGGAATTATTTTTAGTTACCACAGTTAAAGGGTAAATTAGAAAAATAAGGGTATAAATAATATAATAAACATTTTAAACTACAATAAAACGGGTTCTAACATTATTTTATGAGATATGGACGACCCATAAAACCATTGGGAGGAAATATTTTTCTTTTGGAAGCCAGATGGGGTGATTATGAAACTTAAAACTATTTTTTAACGTGAATGCATGATTTTTATTAACATGGATTTTATTACAATAGAAATTTTTATACAGGGTTATATAGGTGATTTCTATGACTATATATATATTAATTAGATATATATAAACATTTCCAAAATCGTGTAATTTTTTTTATAATTTTTAGTCATTAAATAAAAAACGTTAATTATGTCAGAATGATGATTTTTTGATTGATTTATTAATGAATGAATCAAAAATTTATTTTATAATTATTAAAATAAATATAATTTTACATAATTAATGCCTTCCAAGAATTTTATATGTGAAAATGACATTTCATAATTCTATTTGATGGTATTTTATGAATTTATCTCTCTCTTTTTTTATTAAAATTCAATTAATTAAATAGAGAAAAAATTTACATAATTGATATTTTATAAAAATAATAAAATATTAAATTATTAAAAAATGTTAAAAATGTTTTCAAATTAAAAAGTGACTACGATGAAGTTAAAATCTTCATTTTGATCTTAATTATCCAAAATTTACCCCATATAATTATTATTTATATCCTCATAACATTTAAAATGTTTTTACCAAAATTAAAGTTGAAATAGAATAATATAGAGAATACCAAAATTTGAGGGTATAAAATAAAATAAATAAATGTCTAAAAATTATTAAATGATATTATTTATAACTATAGTCATATTATATTCTACATATATGAGGTTTGATATATTTTTATTAAATAATTAATTTATATTAATTTAATATTATAAAAGTTTCTAAGCATTTCCAATGGTTTCCCTCCCCTAGAATATAAAAAGGTACCCCCCATTCTCTAATACTCACACTTAATGAACTCATTCTTCATCCAATATATTCCTAACCACCTTCCTAAAATCCATCCACATGTTTTTTTGGACTTATTTTAGGATGAACACCCATCTTATAGGCATAAAGTTGTTCTTCAAGGGTAATTAACCGAAGGAGGTGTGTCATTTTCATTAAGTATTTCAATTTTATTTCTTCTTCCTCTTCATTCCTAAAACCTAGATTATATATTAACTTTGATGTACTCAATATACATAGATTTTATTATGTTAATATCATCATCTAAATCTATCTCCACTTTTATGAAATGGGAATGAAATTTTTCATTTTTGCATACATGTGAACTATCACATCAATCGATCTAATTAATTTTTCATAACATTCTATCAGGACTGGTTGTAATAATGGAATTAATGTTCATATAAGACATTCCTGATATATTAATCATTCTATCATTACAATATATTTATTATTTTCTAACATTATATTGTCATTAAAATGATAATGGCATTTCTATATATGTGTGAACTATCACCACCACAATACAATGTGACTCGTTTTTATTCATTATATAACTTTTATAATATATATGAGTATATTTAAAATATTAATATGATATTAATTATGATATTATCATTCTTTAGAGATTAAATAATACCTAAATTTTTTCAATAATGATCAATGAAAAATGGAAAATGATATACATGCGTACTTACAGGTTACTATGTACATGATTATAACTATGTTCATTATTTCATAACCACACATAATTTAATGATTTAATGGTATAATTTATGAATAAATATAATTATAATGTCATGATTATTATTCTGTCTATGATATATTATGACCACATTGACTAGTGTCATCAAAATAGTGTTTATTTTCAACTGAACTACCAAATATCGTCAAAAAAATAAAATATGAACATAAATAATTATATAATAATTATAATTGGTCTTAAATTATATAAAATAAATAATAAACATGAAAAAGTATCTCAATAATGTATAAATTAATATAGTTTTATTACTTATAATGATCAAGGAACATACATGACGAGTCAGACTCATGGTAATGGACTTCGTCTCAATCTACATTCATTGAGGTATATTTTGATATTATATACATCCATCATTTATATAGTGTATATTTAACCCATTTGACTATTATTTTAACTCAATGGTTATCAAAAGGAATCTTATTCTATGAAGTATTTTACAAAACTAAAAAATGATTTTTTTAATATACACAATGACAATGACCCTTTCTTCATTATAACCATTATTTGGTAATTTTCTTCATATACAAGTTGTAATATTTCTAAAAGAATATTTTATACTATATTCCCTTTTTTGGGAATTAGGTATTGAAAATGGTTTAATAAATGGATGGATTATATTAATATATTGAAATGCTATCTTATGATTTCAATGTGGAAATGTTTTTTAACATATATATGTTTTATATGATATGATTATGTCTTTGTTCTTGGGAAATGATTTTGTACACAGGTTATTCCATGATAACCTAAGGGAAAGTGGGCCCATGATAGCTCCCCAATGTTTTGGGTAATGAGATGGAGTAAAATGATAAGGTTTCTCTTAATAGATTAATGGAATATACTGTGATGAGTATTCCAAACATATTAATTAAGGTTAATATATATGTAATTGTGAAATATAAAATGTAAGTATTATATTGATGATGCCAGATACCTCTATGATTTATGATTTTATCTTATTTTTATTGTATTATTATGATTTCATTCATTTATAAATATTGTTGTACTAATGTTTTCCTTCCTTATTTTATATCCCTTACTGAGATTTTTGTACTCATCCCAAGTTTTTAATATGTTTTCATACGGTATAAGGTTGTGTATGAGAAACTAAGAAGTAAAAAAGATTTTTATAATGTAAAATAAATCATGTTTAATTTTAAAATAATTATATTGTAGATGAAATGGAATTGTTTTAATTTTATCCACTTTGTATAAAAATGAGTAGTTATGTTATAGCTAAGTCCTAATTCTATAATACTCTAAACCTGAAAAGTTCTTCAATGTAAATTCATGAATTATCACAAAATTGTTTGTTGTTTAAAGATGTCCCCTTATACCTTGGGCATATCTTACCTTTCGTTCCAACCCACATGACACTCTCCCATGGTGAAATTCTAAGGAAGACTTTATCTCCAATGTCAAATTCCAAATCCCATTGAAGGATGTTGACATAGCTCTTTTTCTATCTCTAATCATCATTAATATGTTGTTATATTAATTGGACCATATCTATCATATAATTTATAAGATCTAGTCCAATTAACTTTCTTTCTCTAACTTCATCCCGACATGTTTGAGTTACATATAACATTCAATACAGTGCTTCATATGGATCCATCTGAATACTGTAGTAAAAGCTATTGTGGTATGATCACTCTTCCAATGGGAGATGCAGGACCAATCCAGATTTGAATTATAATGAGAATTCTATTTTATTATCTTTTATCATCCTAATAGTCCATTTAGATTGGATATCAGTTTAGGGGTGATAGGTCATGCAAGAAATTTAATTCAGTAATCAAAGAAAGTTGAAAACTATTCTTGAATTCTGTTGTGAACCCATGATCATAATCAAGGACAATTGAGAGTGGAACCTAATGTAGTCAAATCTCTTCCTTCACATATATCATTGAATTTATACCAAATGTGAGATATTCTTGAAAAAAATAATATTGTATGTCTTCATGAGTCAGTCCACCACAACCCATATCTCATTGATTCCTTTGAATGTCTTCGGGAGACCCGTGACAAAGTCTATAATGAAATTTTTCCCATTTCCAAATGGGTATAGAAAATGGTTACATAATCACATTGGATTTATTTCCCTATACTTTAGCTTACTGACATATCAATAACCATTTGATATACTCCGTAATCTATTTCTTCTTACGGTCCCACAATAAGTGTTCTCCGAGATCGCGATACATCATGGTACTCCAGGGATGGATAGAGAATGTAGAGGTATCTATATCGACCAATAGATAATTATTTATCCAAGTTGGGGAAGGCACACAAATCCATGTTCTAAACCAAATCATACCATCAACATTGTTATGGAATTATTTCATCTTCCCATCATTAACATCATTCATATTGTTTTGTTACCTAGGATCATCACTATGATCCTCTTTAATCATTACATAGATAGATTATAGTGAAATAATTTCTCAAAGTAAGTATTGATTCACTATAGTTATGATTTAAAAATCCATCCAATACATGTCCAAGAAGACATTTTCAATCATAATCAACCACAGGGGTAGAGTAGTAGGTTATTTCCTTCTTAGAGCAATATTTATCATGTTCACCTTATCATGATGATAATGAATACAAAAATTTTAGTCTTCGATTAGCTCTAAACATATTGTAGGATTTGTGTTGAACTAATTTTGTGTGAATATATCCACTAGACTCTTGTGATTTATATTTATGTCACAATTATCATTATAGTGGTATTGCTATCATATGATCATGGAAAACATTACAGTTACTAACTCTCAATCATGTGTCCTGACGTTCTGCTCATTAATCAATCATTGTCCAGAGGTTTGGGCTATCACATTATCTTTTTTCATAAGAACACAACCCATGAAATTCTATGAAGCATAACTGTATATCACAACACATTATCCACTTCTTTGTAATGTAAGTACAAGTGAAATGATGGACCTTCACTTTAGATTATTGATTCTTCCCTCACATTCATCCATCAACACATAATTTAACCATCTCCTTATTTACATAGTCATAAGGATTGACAGTTGTGAGAAATTTTTCACAAAACATCATTAGTTCCCTAATAATCAATGAAAAAATTAAATTTCCATGACCCTAGAGGGTCTGGTCCATTCCTTAGTAACATTTTATTGAATGGCCCACATTAATTCCCTCACATGTGATCAAATATCCAAGGAATGTAATTCAGTACATCAAAAAGTTACACTTGCTTAACATGATATGAATCGTATTCATCCATAATGTCTCTAATACAAGACTTAAATTTTATTCACATTCCTTTTTTCTCTATTATTATATGAGAATACCATTGATAAAAACTACCAAATATATTTCAAGGTAATGTCTAAAGACTCTATTGATCAAATCCATGAAGATTTCAAGGGCGTTAGATTGTTTGATGGGCATCAATAGAAATTCATTGAGTACATACCATGTAAAGAAGATATTATTCTAAATATAATTCTGTTTACCATTAGCGGATGATATCTTGAATGAATATCGACCATTATGATGTACTAAGCTCTTCATAGTCAATCAAAAATGTCATAAATCCTTGGAAAATGATACGTGTTCATTATTGTGACCTTATTGAGATTCAATAATATAAACATAGCCCCACTGATCCATCATCCGTATTAAAAAATATCATTAAATCAATCTAAGGACATGGACTTGGGTGTATTAACACTTTATCTAAATTTTCTTTCATCTACTTCGTTGACTCCTCCATTTTGATAGGATCTATCCAATTATGGAACTTTTATTTAGGAGTTTCTTCAGGTATGAGTCTTGTTGATAACTCTACCTCATGATCTCAGGGGACTCTAGGTAACTCTTTAGGAAATACATCACTATTTTCCATCACAAAGTGAATTTTCACAAGTTTAACACATTCCATTAAATAAACCAATTATGTGAGTTGTGCTTCTTCATTGGGAATCATCATCCAGACCATTAATGTATTTTTAAAATGAAAATCATGATATTCCCTGGATTTGTAGAGGAGCATGGGATGGTTCAGAATATAAAAATATATTTAATTTCCAAACAATTAATATGTGTTCAACATAATTACTTCCAATCCATCCCTAATATATCATCTAATTCCACTAGGGAATGTATTACAAGAATCGTTGGAATAATATTCATACATATGCGGATAGGAGAAGAGTCCAACACCTGAGCAGTAATGAATTCAACACTAGGTGATTTTATGTATATCTATACATTAATTTTTACAGTCTCTGATTCAATAGTTCTTGAAAACATTAATGATATAATAAGGAATGTGTGGATCCAATATCGAATAAGACTTTTTCCATTCATGAGTGAATAGTAAGTGTATCTTTAATGAATATCTTTCCAGCTACATTTCACCATTAGTGATTCTAAAATCCTTTTCCTAATCCTTCGGATTTGGTTGCTACTGACGCTAATTACCCTTGAGGACTCATGGTTTAGTGTATTAAATTGAATAGTTCTCTTTATCGCTGTAGTTTCTAAATTGGACCATGGGAGGGGATATCCTTTCATCCACCACATTATCTTACTTCTTCATGTCTTTACAACATCCATAAGCTTGGTGACCTTATATATTAAACTTGAAGAATTTCCTCATCCAATTCATACATTTTCCATGTTTCTATTTTTCCACATATTTGACATGTCGGTGGTGAGTTTCTTTTCACCATTCTCACTAGAACCTCTGTCATGAAACTCCAGTTTTCATTTCCTATCACTGTATCGATGGAACCATTATCCAAACATCATCTACACTTTTATTTTATATTGAAAATCTTTTTTTAGAACTACTAATGTCTCAAATTTATATATCTTATAGAATGTGTGGTTCAAAACCATAAAAGAATCTATAAATTTTCCTATCATTGTTGATTGTAAAACATAATGTGTACCTTTAAAACCTTGTGAAATTAACATCATATGACTTTACATATTCTCTTTAATTTAGATTCAACTCAATGAATTCTCTCTCCATATTTGGTCCATATGTTTTAGGGAAATACTTGTTATGAAACATTATCTTTAAGTATCCCCACTACAACTCGTCAATTTCATCCATCGTCTTGTTGTTCTTTATCAAATCCAACCATTGATTGGCCTATCCGTAGAGAAAATAAAGAGAGAGGGTAACCTTCTCCATGTCATAATATTGAATTACAAAAAATACCATTCCCACTGAGTTGTCCCAATGTTCCATGAATTCTATAATGGGAAATCCCCAAAAAAACATTGGTGGTTGTTGCTGTATAAAACACTTGATATCCAGTTTATCCCTCTTTGGTGAAGGAGTTGATTGCACATTATTTAGGATATTGTCGATAAGTTGAGATATATGGGTAATCATCTCTATTAATGTTTTTTATTTCACATCAAAAACTATTATTCATGTCATTCCGGAAATTGAGGCTCTGTCTTTTTCATGGGTTGCTAGCGTAGTTTCTCATTGTTCCAATCATTTTATAAAATAGAAAATTCTATAACAAAACATTATTCACATTTCATGAATAAATAAATATTCATTTATGAATTTATTTCTAAAGCTGTATATTGTGGGATCAATATGTTTAGAATTTTTTAGAAGAAATATTCTTGTGTTCTCAGTTATACTTAGTCTCATACTAAGGGTTTCACTATGTTCTCTATTCATAATTACTTTATTTACATTACAATACTCTCATACCAACTACAGTGACATTAATTTTTCTTTCATTATTATTATATATTTTTTAAGGGGAAAAATATAATATAATTACACAATAAGAATTCAAATATTTTGTGTCTTCGTAAAATTATGAGCATAAATAAAATTTGAAAAATAAATCATAAACATTTATTCAATTTTTTCTTCTCAATCTACATATTCTCCAATGAATTCTCATTATTACATGTAATCAAATTAGTATATAAGAAATGGTGATCTAAAAAAATAGTAAATGGATACATAATAACATTAAACAATATATCGTGGGTAGAGAATATTCATGGTTATCATTACATAGGGAGGAGCATCTATGCAAGTAGAGGCCCCTCAATGAACTTACGATGTTGAAGCTAGGGAACCGATTTGAGGGGTTGGAAGTTCATGAACCTCTAGTGAATCATGAAGATATTTCATCAGATGATGACACCTACAACTACCCTTCAGTGGATATCTTAGACCAAATTAAAGGGAAATGTCATCATTGTCCTAGAAGGAAGAAGGGGGAAAAGGAATCAATGATTCAAGGATGTGTACTGTGGTTCAGGGTAAAAAGAAAAAGGGTCACAAGGATTACTCTCAATTTTCAAAACCAAAGGAGACCATATAATACCTGTGATTTTTATGAAAAATATTTTTTTTATGTAATAAAAATAATCAAAGGAATATTTCACTACACACAACACTATCGTGGATTTCTTTACACGCAATCACGACCTTCCTCGATAGCTTGTATCGTAGGCAATACCGAGTTTCACTAAACAATGAGATGCTATTAAAATACTATTAAAACTAGCCGTTATGAACAGTAATACCCACTTTTTGAAATTTTTAAAAATTTATCTTTCAAAATGGACTTAATTTTTGGATTCGGAATATCGACATTTGACAAGGGTGAAATTTTGGTATTTTTCTGAAAACATTCAATTTTTGATGAATTGTGCAAACACTGGGTTACTATTTAAAAACCGAATTTTTATTTAAATAATTATTTATTTTATTTAAATTTATTTTAGGTCAAAATTGACACATAATACATATAAAATTTCATTGTAATTCATTTTATTAATTTTATAATAATTTTAGATATATAAAATTTTTTTAACTTTTCACCGTCTTTTAACCACTTCCTAGGCGAATTTCCAAATTCACATAAAACATAATTATACCACTTCTGTGAGTGGAATTTCAAAAATCCGAGAGACACGGTTGATATCAAGGACTATAATGTGGTTCAATGAGATGAAAATAATTTTTGGTGACTAGTATGTTTTTACTTTTTTTAACACAGTTAAAAGTAAAAAAGGGTAATTATGCGTAAAAATGATATTATTATTACCGTAACACATGTCCTATTTATATTAGATAAGTGTAATTCGACCAAAAACAACCTTAGGAATAATATATGAACATTTAGGTCCACTTGGATTAGATTAGGACATTTAATATTATTTTATTTAATGAATAGTTAAAATAATTAAAATCAAAGTTTAATAACTAATTTTTTTTAATATAGGTTTATACATAAGATAAATTCGACTATAACTATTCATTATAAATATAACAATATTTCCCACATAAAGGTATTTTATGAATAATTTTTAGTCATTAAATAATTTAATTTATTTATGACACAATAATGATGCAGTAATTACCTTGTTAATGAAATATTAACATAATTGATGTTATAAATACTCAAATAAATGTAATTTGAGACTTTTTATGAATAAAACTAATTTTATAGGTTAATATGACATATAATTAATGATTTAATTCAATTTTTTATAAATAATCATGTTGCTATGATTTTCAAAAAAATCATGTACCAAATAGTGTCAAAATTGACATAAAATAGTATTTAAAAAATATATTATATTATTAATATTTAATTTAATCCAAAAAAATATGAGGTTCTGAAAAATTACTTAGATAAAGTTATATTTATTAATAATAGACAACTTGGGGTTAGTTTTGGCTTGTTATTGTATGTTTATTAACCTTATAGTGTAAGAAAATAAGAAGACACGGTAAAAGTAAAATTATTTAACTTAAAGTTAAATCTAAATGATAAGGATAAAATATAAACCTAAACGTGTCTCAATTCTATTGGATGAGATTATTTAGTCCCATAACCACCTTATCTTCAAAATAAATCAATTTTGAGCTATTAAAAACTTAATATGACTTTATAATAAAATAATATTTTTATTTTTTTCCAAAGGTACCCCTCTCGTCCCTTAATAAAGGGCACCTCCTCCCTCTATTTCTCAAAGCACTTTTAGCCTTCAATCTCGTCCAAACCCTACAAATTTATCTTCTCAACTTCCCTAGTAACATCCTAGAGGTCCTGGTATTTTTCAAATAACATCTTTAGTGCCCTAAGAGGAGGTTAAGAAGAGGGTCTTCAAAGAAGAGGTAATGTCCATTACTGATTGTTTCAACATTATATCTTCTTCCTCTTCTTCTTCTTTAGTTGTTTCATTATGAAGTAATAACATAAGTATCACTCATATACTTATATGTTATTATAAGTATTAAACAAACCTATTTCACCATCTATCCATCCTACGGGAAACAAAATCACTGCATGTGTATACGTACGGAATACCATCTCCACGTCGTGGGGTAATCTATTTTTATCCACCACCTTAATTTGATGGGTATAATGGTGTAAATAAAAACTATATACGATTATTCTAAATATATATTGATTCTGAAATAATAT
Organism: Viscum album; assembly: GCA_963277665.1. Taxonomy (NCBI): domain Eukaryota; kingdom Viridiplantae; phylum Streptophyta; class Magnoliopsida; order Santalales; family Viscaceae; genus Viscum; species Viscum album. The sequence goes on along the minus strand of OY728146.1, from coordinate 1,594,948,244 downwards.
ACATACACTTAAATACAATTCCACGATCATGGGAATGATATCATCGCTTGTGCGTACGTACGGCCTACCGTCTCCACGATGTGACGTGACTCGTTATACATGATATTCATTGCTTAATGATTATATAAATGAATTGAATGAATAAATATGATTTATATTATACTAATACCATTATGGAAATGAGGTATCTATATCCTAAAAGAAGAATAAGAATTTATTCAACAAAACACGCATAAGAAAAAAAAGTAATAAGCACCCGAATAACAAGTAACAATGAAATATTACTAATAATAAGAATAGAATATGACCATATATGATGTCATAACAAAAATTATGATTCTATAATAAGTCAATGACATCATTTAATTCATTATACAGGATGTTAAGACACTTATAAAGCAAATCAGATCTAAGCTAAGGGAAAATCTCACAATCTCAATTTTTATCTGAGATTGTTTTTACTTCAGAATTAATTGGGGAATATTTATCATCCAAATCCATGTTTCATCAATATGTAATATTATTTATATCCTCCTACAAATTTTTAAATCCAATTTTACCCTACGGTTAGTTTTTAGTAAAAGATATGAAAGGAATCCTTTATCATTTTTCGTACATGGTACTTTTTGACTTTTCCGGCCAAAGTACGAGAAGAATGTTTTATTTATCTTATACGGAATGAGTGGATTTTTAGAAAATCATTTACTTGAAGCTTCCATTAAATGTTTTCAAGTTTATTTTTAATCAACTACTTTTAGTTTAAAATTGTATGACATGTTAATAAAGGAAAAAAAATTCAAGTAGAAAAGATATTTTCCTCAAGAATGGAGTTCAAGTGTTTTATCAAAATTATTTTCCATCTAAGATAATATAGGGTTCTGGTTATATCCCTATATTTACATTGATTTTATTATGTTATGATGGAATTAATTTTATGATGTCCTTTTATCTTATATGGATTACATTTTGATGGCATGAGGTTTAAGAATCCAATTTTTATTACATGGGTTATGCTATGTTGTACGATTTATGATTTTGTGGCACACATAAGAATGGTTTCATTATTAGATGGGTGGGACCTATATCTCCCTAAAATAAATTGGGTAATGATTTATATCTCATGATATGACATGGCTGGAATGACAGGTTAATATGGTTCAGTGAAACATGACTAAAACGAGGAGTGAACTCGGTTCAGAAATGGACATTGTCCGTTAAGATAGTCTTGGAAATGAGACTTGACTACTAAGAAATTATTCTCTATGATTAAGTGTGTATGCCACAAAGTTTCATGTTTTCTGTTATGATTATTTGGATTACATTTCACTACTATGATTTATCCCATGTTATGAAATTATGATCTCTTTTGCAGGTTAATATTTCCAAAATGTTAAGTTCTTATGAATATGATGTGATTGAAATTTCTATTGTTTACCCTTACTAAGAATTTGAGCTCAGCCTTCTATATGTTTTCTTTCCCCAGGTGCGGAAGAAGGTTATTAAGTAGGATATGCCAAAATGGACTCTATATATGATGAAATAATTGGGAGGCAATGTAGATGCTTTAGGAACTAGCTGTTTATGTTTTTCAGTTACTAAAGACACCATACCTATACGGTCCCTTCATGGTTTTGTTATATGTTGTAATAAGTTTACTTCAATTTTGAAGAAATAACAATGTATGTAATGTGTGGGTCTTTATAGTTGTTATCAGAGGGTTGTTATAGTCAACCTTTAGAAACTAGGATGTGAATGCCTTAGTAAGAACCCTAAAGATAAGTCTAAGCATAGAACACAATCTTAGTGTTTTATAAATGTCCATGAACAACCTATGATAAGGCCATAAGTGTGAAATTTTGTTTCTTGATTATGTGTTTTTCCTACTATAATTAGTGTTTCTCACACTATTCTTCTTGGATTTAGTTAATGGCTGGAACCCGAAGGAACCGTGTTAATACAGAATTTGACGAGCAATGCAATGATTGTCCCCCTGAGCATCCAAACTTTATGGGAGCTAGAATGAAAAAACTTGTAGCCATGATTACACAACATTCTCAAGCTATGAATCATGCAGGGCATCCAAGCGAGAAAAAGAAGGACAAACATTCTGTTGAATCCTTCATGAGGCAGCGTCCACCTTCAATCACTGGGTCTAATGATCCATTAGTTGCTGAACAATGGATTAGTACCACTGAAAAGATATTTTCAGTTCTTCAATGTTCTGAACATGAAAAATTCATCATAGTATTGTATCGTTTGGATGATGATGCTGATCAATGGTGGAATCTTATCAAGAATATGAGGAAAAGAGATGAAATCAAGTCCATGGAATGGGATGAGTTGAAGAACTAATTTTTCAAAAAGTACTTCCCTCTCATTCTACAAACAAAGATAGAGAAGGAGTTTCTTTAACTGAAGCAAAAGGATGATGAATCTGTTGGTACCTATGAAGCAAATTTTACATGACTTCCAAGGTACGCATCTGGGATTATTATCCAAATTAAGAGTATGATCCATCGATTATTTAGTGGCTTAAAACCAAGTCTTTGAAGGGATTTATCCATAAGGGACTTCAATAGCTACGAAGAAATTTTTCGATGTTCACTCATGGTTGAGATGGAGATTGGAGTAACCCATCAGTCATATGGGTTTGATATGAATAAGAAAATTGAATTTAAAGGAAAATCTAAAGACCACAATAAAAAGAAGATGAGTTTTCCCTTATGCTCAAAGTGAGGAAAGAAACATGGAGTGAGTTGTCTTAATAGGACAAGTAAACGTTTCAAATGTGGAAAGGAAGGTCATCAAGAATTTGAATGCTGCAATGATGGGAAGAAGATGTCTAGTGATGCGAAAAAGAAAAGGCTACTCAAAGTTCACCTCCTACACTTCAATGTTACAAGTTCAAGGAAATGGGGAATTATGCTAATCAATTACCTAATCCAAGGGTAGTTGATGATGATCGACGTCAACAAACTCTTAATGCTAATGAAAAAGGAATGTCACATGCAATTTCCATCAGCGGTGTGGAGTATGATAATAAAGTGGTGAACGGTACACTTACCATCCACTCTGATGTAGAAAATGTTTTATTTGATTCTGGATCCACCAAATCTTTTATTTCTTAAGAATTTTCTAAGGGTATCGACATATTACCTCAAAAATTCGATGTTGAGTTAGCTGTGACAACTCTTAATGGAACAACAGTCGCATTAAAAGTCTATAATTCTTCTCCGATTGAATTTTGTGGGAAAGTGCTTCCTGAAAATCTTTTGATCTTTCCTATAGTATAATTTGATGTGATTCTTGGCATGTATTTCCTTTCTTTATATGGAGATCATATAAATTTCCAAAGAAGGGAAGCCATATTTCATATTCCAGATCAATCTATAATCGTCTATCGATGCATGGCTGAACATAACCTTCGGGTGAAAATTTATTCCATATTATGGGTCTTTATTCCACTAAATGATGGTTATTTATCTCAAATGGATTTGGAGAAACTCATGAATAAGAATACACCCACTGTACGGGAGTTTGATGATGTCCTTCTAGAGGAATTGTCTATTCTTCCACCAAATTGTGATGTTGAGTTTTCAATAGAACTCGTACCGGGTGCTTTACCTATTTCAATGAAACCTTATTAAATGGCCCCAATTGAGTTTCAGGAATTGAAGAAGAAACTCCAAGAGAATATTTATTAAGGATTCATACACCCTAGTGCGTCACCTTAGGAATCACCTATTCTGTTTGTTAAGAAGAAAGATGGATGAATGAGACTCTACATTGATTATCGAAAACTTAACAAGATCACTACCAAGAAAAAATATCCCCTCCCACGCATTGATGACTTATTTGACCAACTACACAGAGCTCAATACTTTTCCAAGATTGATTATCATTCAGGGTAACATCAATTAAGGGTCAAAAGGGGGGATATAACAAATACAGCTTTCCGTACTATATATGGACACTATGAATTTATAGTGATGCCATTTGGTCTTACTGATGCCCCTACTATCTTCATGGATCTAAGGAATAGATTCTTTAGATACTATCTTGATCAGTTTTTGGAAGTATTTATAGAAGATATTCATGTATATTCAAAGATAAAGGAAGAACATGAAGATCACTTGAGAATTGTATTGAAGACCCTGAGAAATTAGAGGTTTTATTCCAAATTTACAAAGTGTGAATTTTGGCTTCAAAAAGTTTCATTTTTTGGGTCACATAATCTCAAAAGAGGGGATCTCTATGGATCACGCAAAAACAGATGTTATCGAAAGATGGTCGAGACCAACAACAGTAACCAAAATCCGACGTTTTCTTGGTTTGGATGGATATTATCGAAGTTTTTTGAATGATTTTTCACGATTATCTAACCCACTCACTAGGCTGACTAGAAAAATATTTATGTTCGTGTGGACGGAGGAATGTGAAGAGAATTTCAAGGAGTTGAAAAGAAGGTTATCCAGTGCACCTATACTCACACTTCCTTATAGTGGAGAAAGGATTGTGATCTACAGTGATGCATCCAAGAAGGGTATGGGGTGCGTTCATATAAAAAATGATATGGTGATAGCTTATGCCTCACGAAAGTTGAAAATCCATGAGCATGATTACCCAACTCATGATTTGGAGTTAGTTGCGGTAATCTTTGCATTAAAAGTTTGGAGGCATTATCTTTATGGAGAAAGTTGAGATATTTATACGGATCATAAAGGTTTAATGTATATTTTCACACAAAATGAGCTGAATATGCGCCAAAGAAGATGTTTGTGACTGATTAAGGATTACGACTGCTCAATTTATTACCACCCTAGGAAAGAAAACAAGGTGGAAGATGCATTAAGTCGAAAAGACCATGCTAGCTTATCCATGATGAGGATCACAAAAGATCCAATATTTATGGATTTACAAAGGTTGGATCTTGGAATTATAATAGAAGGGGAAAAATCTTATCTTTCACAAATAAATGATCAACCATCTATACATGTGAAGATTAAAGAGGCCCAAAAAAAGATGTATAGATACAAAAGAAGGTGAGAAATGTTCCTGAATTCAACCTTGATTTTGATGGGATAATAAGGTTTAGAAATCAGGTTTGCGTTCTTCCAATTCTATAATTAAAGAAGGTGATGTTGGATGAGGATCATAGTTCTTCATTCTCTATTCATCCTGGAATAATGAAGATGTATAGTGACCCAAAAGAGTACTTATGGTGGGATGTGATGAAATGATATGTTGCTGAATATGTCTCTCAATGCTTGGTTTGTCAGCAAGTTAAAGCTGAGAGGCAGAAGTCTAAGGGGATGTTACAACCATTACCCATACCTGAATGGAAATGGGAAAACATCACTTTGGACTTTTTCACAGGACTTCCTAATACATCCAAAGGAAATAATACTATCTGGGTCATAGTTGATCGTCTTACAAAGTCTCACCACATCATTGCTATTAGAGAATATTTCTCTCTAGATAGGCTTCTGGGATATATGTCAAATAAGTGGTATGATTTCCCGGAGTACCACTTTCCATTATATCTGATCGGGATCTGAGGTTTACATCAATGTTTTGGTGAAGTCTTCAGCATACTCTGGATACAGAGTTGAGTTTCAGCACTGCTTATCATCCTCAGACAAACAGTCAGTCTGATAGGACAATTCAAACTCTAGAAGATATGTTGAGAGATTTCTCTATGGATTTCAAAGGTGGTTGGGATCAACACCTACCTCTGGTGGAATTTTATTATAATAATAGCTTTCACTCCAGTATTCAAATGGCTTCTTAGGAAGCTCTCTATGGAAAGAAATTCTGAACTCCAACTTGTTGGGATGAAGTTGGGGAAAGAAAGCTATTAGGACCTGATGTTGTTGATGAGATGGAAGAAAAGGTCAGATCTATTCAACAACACATTAGAGGAGCATAGAGATGAAAAAAAGTTATGTCGACAACCAAATAAAAGACCTAGAGTTTTAAGTGGGTGATAAAGTGTTCTTACGAATATCTACTTGGAAGAGTGTAATGAGATTTGGAAAGAAGGGAAAGCTGAGCCCTAGGTATATCAGTCCTTTCCAAATACCGAATCATGTTGGGAAGGTAGTATACTAATTGGAACATCCACTGAATCTCTCTAAAGTTCATGATGTGTTACATGTATCTCTCTTGAGAAAGTACATACCCGATCCTTCACATGTACTCAGCTCAGAAGTTGTACCACTGGAGCAAGATCATTCTTATGAAGAACAGCCGATAGAGATTCTCGATCTTAGTGAAAAAGTCCTACTGAACAAGACCACTCGCTTGGTGAATGTTTTATGGAGTAACCACCAATTATAAGAAGATACGTGGGATCTTGAGGATATGATGAAGGAGAGGTATCATCATCTATTTGTTAAAAAGTGACAAATTTCGAGGGTGAAATTCATTTTAAAGGGGGTAGAATAAAACACCCTAGATTTTTATGAGAAATATTTAGTTTTTATGTTATATACATCATCATAGTAATCTTTCACTACACACAAAACTATCTTGGCTTGCTGTTCACGCAATCGTGACTTTCCTCGATAGCTTGCGCCCTACGCAATACCGAGTTTCACTAAACAACGATATGCTATTAAAATAATATTAAAAAAATCCGTTATGAATAGTAATACCAAACTTTTTGAATTTTTTAAAATTATATCACTCAAAATGGACTTCATTTTTTGATTCGGAATATCGAAATTATCCTTGGGTGAAATTTTCATATTTTTCCGAAAACATTCAATTCTTGATGATTACTGAAAACACTAGGTTACTATTTAAAAACCAAATTTTTATTTAAATAATTATTTGTTTTATTTAAATTTATTTTAGGTCAAAAATGATACATAATACCTATATAAGTTCAATTTAATTCTTTTAATTCATTTTATAATAAATTAAGATATATAATTTTTTTTGAACTTTTCACCGTCTTTTACCCACCTCCTAGGAGAATTTCCAAATTCACATAAAATATAATTTTACCACTTCATTGAGTGGAATTTTGAAAATTCGAGGGACAAGGATAATATCAAGGAATAATTTTTTTTTATGAAATGAAAATAATTATTGGTGAATAGTATCTTTTTACTTTTTTACCACGGTTAAAAGTAAATAGTGTAATTAAGGGTAAAAATGATATTTTTATTACCTAACACATGTACTAATTCTATGGGATAAGTGTAATTCAAACAAAAACAACCTTAAGAATAAAATAAGACCATTTATGTCCACTTGGATTAGATTAGGACATTTAATATTATTATATTTAAAGAATAGTTAAAATAGTTAAAATCAATGTTCAATAACTAAGACATTTTTAATATAGGGTTATAAATAAGAAAAATTCGGCTATAAATTTTCATTATAATGTTAAAACGATTTCCCACATAATGGTATTTTATTTATAATTTTTAGTGATTAAATAATTTAATTTATTTATGACACAATGATGATGTAGTAATTACCTTATTAATGAAATATTAACATAATTTATTTTATAAATAATAAAATAAATGTAATTTGAGACTTTTTATGAATTACACTAATTTCATAGGTTAATATGAAATATTAGTATTGATTTAATTAACTTTGTTCGAAATAATTATAATGTTGTGATTTTCAGAAAAATCAAGTACCCAATAGTGTCAAAATTGACATAAAATAGTTTTTAAAACAAATATTATATTATTAATTGATATTTTATTCCTAAAAACATATGGTTAGGTAAAATGACTTATATAAGGTTATATATATTAATAATCATCAACTTGGGGTGTTTTTGTCTTTTTATAGTATGTTTATTAACCTTATAGTGTAATAAAACAAGAAGACATGGTAAAAGTAAAATTATTTAACTTAAAGTTAAATCTAAATGATATGGTTAAAATAGAAACCCAAACTTGTATAAATTATATTGCATGATATTAATTTTTCCCATCCCCACCTTAGATTCTAAATAAATCAATTTTGAGCTATTAAAAACCGAATATGACTTTATAATAAAATAATATTTTTAGTTTTTCCAAAGGTGCCCCTCTCCTCCCTTATAAATGGGCTCCTCCTCCCTCTCTTCCTCACACCACTTAGAGCCTTCAAGCTCAGCCAAACCCTGCCAATTTCTCGTCTCCACTTCCCTAGCAACATCCTAGAGGTCCTGGTCTTCTTCAAAGAACTCCTTTAGTGCCCAATGAGGAGGTTAAGAAGAGGCGTTTCAAAGAAGAGGTAATGTCCATTACAGATTCTTTCAACTTTATTTCTTCTTCTACTTCTTCTTCTTTAACTGCTTCATTATGAAGTAGTAAAATCAGTAAAAATCATATACTGATATGTTATTATATGTATTAAACAACCCTATTTCACTATCAATCCATCCTACGGAAAATGAAATCACCGCGCGTGCGTACGTATAGAATACAGTCTCCACACTGTGGTGTAATCTGTTTTCCACCACCACCATACTTGGATAGGTACAATGGTGTAAATAATAACTATATATGATTATTTTAAAGTGATACTGATTCTTAAATAACATACATACACTTCAATACAACTCCACAATCATGGGAACGATATCATCGCTCGTGCGTACGTACGGCCTACCGTCTCCACGATGTGATGCGACTCATTCTACATGATCATCATGAATAATGATTATATAAATGAATTTAATGATTAAATATGATATATATTACAGTAATACAATTATGTAAATGAGGTATCTAAAACCTAAAATGAAGAATACGAATTTATTCGACAAAACACACATAAGAACAAAAAGTAATAACCACATGAATAACAAGTAGAAATGAAATATTACTAATAAGAAGCTAATAATATGACCATATATGATATAATAACAAAAAGTATGATTCTTGAATAAGTCAATGACATTATTTAAATAATTATACAGGAGGTTCGGACACATACGATGAAAATCGGACCTAAGGTAAGGGAAATTCTCGCCATCTCAATTTTTATCCGAGATTGTTTTTACTTTAGAATTTACTGGGGAATATTTCTCATCCACATCCATGTTTCATCAATATGTAATATTATTTCTATCCTCCTAAAATTTTTTAAATCCAATTTTACCCTTCGGTGAGTTTTTAGTAAATGATATGAAAGGAATCATTTGCTGTTTTTTGTTTGAGGTACTTTTTTACTTTTCTAGCCAATGTACGAGAATAATGCTTTCATTAACTTATACGACATGAATGGATTTTTAGAAAATCATTTCCATGAAGCTTACTTTACAAATTTTTAAATTTATTTTTAATAAACTTCTTTTAGTTTAAAATTGAATGACATGTTATGAAAGGAAAACATTTTTTGAAGTAGAAAGGAAATTATCCTCAGGAATGGAGTTCAAGTGTTTTATCAAAATTATTTTCCATATAAGATAATATATGGCTCTAGTTATATCCCTATTTTTACATTTAATTTCTTTTGATATTATGTAATTAATTTTATGATTTCCTTTTGTCTTATATGGATTTTTTTGATGGCATGATGTTTACGAATCCCATTTTTATTACATGGGTTATTCTATGAAGTATGATTTATGATTTTGTGGCACACATAATAATTGTTTCATTATGAGATGGTTTGGACCTATATCTCCCTCCAATGCATTGGGTAAAGATATATATCTCTTGAGATGACATGGCTGGAATGACAGGTTAATCAGGTTCAGTGAAATAGAACTGAAACGAGGAGTGAACTCGGTTCAGAAATGGACTTTGTCCACTAAGATAGTCTTGGAAATAAGCCTTGACTACTATGAAATTATTCACTATGATTATGTGTCTAGGCCACAAGGTTTCATGTTTTGATTTATGATTATTGGGATTACATTTCACTAATATGTTTTATCCCATGTTATGAAATTATGATCTCTTTTACAGGTTAAGATTTCCAAAATGTTATGTTCTTTTGAATATGATGAGATTGATATTTCTTTTGTTTACCATTATTGAGAATTTCATCTCACCATTTTGTATGTTTTCTTTCCCCAGATCAGGAATAAGGTTATTAAGTAGGATATGCCAAAAGGGACTCTAGATATGATGAAATAAATGGGAGGCAATGTATATGCTTTATGAACAATTTGTTTATGTTTCCCAATTTCTAAAGACACCATACCTATAAAGTCCTTTCATGGTTATGTTATATGTTGTAATAAGTGATCTACAATTTTGAAGCAATAACAATGTATATAAAGTGTGGGTCGTTATAGACCAGGTCATCCAATAAGAGTAGAAGCAAAGAAGGTACAGTCCTCTTAAAGGGGGAATGTGAAGAATCAAGTAGACAATTAAGAGACAGAGAAGAAGAGGATGAGGAGTGCTTGAAATTTATCCTACACTCCAATGAATAAATTCATGAGCCGGCTATACATATCAGTGTATCAAAAGAAGAGCTCAATTGAATCTAGGAATAAAAATTACAAGTTGATTCCACAGAAGATCAAGAATTGTGGTTAGATAATAATGATAGAATATTAGCCCGAGCCTTCAATTAGAGTATAATAAACTCAAAAAAATTTATTCAGATAATGGAAAGGATGATTTCTCACCTTGAAGATATCATCCGAGAGGATCCAGAAACCCAGTTCAGTTTGTTCCACTGGTAAATTTATAGAGTAGCTGAGTCTAGTAATATTATTCTTGGGTTTAATAATTTTGTGAGCTCCTTTAGTATGTAGTGTTACCTTTTCTGAACTATGGTTCCTATTATTCCTTAAAAATGGCATAATAAAAATATAAATTTGGATGGATGGGGTCATTACATACAGATAGGATCATAATCTTTAGAGTATGAATTATTATTATTCTTGGAATGTTGCAATAAATAAAATAGAAACATCATGTCTTAGTGGTCAACTACCACACATAGCTGTGAAATAAATTTAGCATCATGTTCACACAAATTTTACATTATAATATGATTTTTTAACATTAACCAATTAATTGGAGTGAAATATTATTTCAGTTTCACTAGTCAGACCATATCATCTACATTACTCTATATAATTCCTGGTGCACCCATATCATCATACCATTTACATATCATGCATACCACATAGAATTTAAATCAATCCTGAACATAAAAAAACTCAAAGAAATAAATTAGTTTAATTTCTTAAATCCTTAAATCATAAACATTGGGTTCCCAAATAAAATTAGGAATAACATACTTAATTTAAGAATCATTAACCATGAGTGAAGAATAAACAATCATACGATGTAAATGGTGTGTTTGGGAAAGAGGTATTCTTTTGAAAAACATAGCAATTTTCATAAACACATGTAGAAAAATTTTATATAATTTAAATGGTAATATAATGAATAATAAATGATACATCAATAATATCCATATGGATAATGGTTTTAAACAGTACAAATCCATGGAATGAATGTCGGGTTTGAGAATACCCCTTACCTTCTTTCTGAATGCTTTATTCACTTCAATATCTTATTTAATAACATTATATACATTATTTAGAAATTACAAACCCTTTCAATAACTAATATGATTCATTACTATTTTATTATTTTCTTTTAAGGGACTATTTATGAGATCTAGAGTTTAATTCCATCGTTCGGGATTGTTCATTTTCGTAGATATCATGATAGGTTAACTTGTATACATGAAAATATGTTCGTGTAAAATGCGTATAAATATCCAGAACTATTATTATAGGTTAATAATGTTCTTATAAAAGTTTGAATGATCTTATAAATAATTTGGTCAAATACCTTGAGTATAAATAAATAGATAATAGTTAACGATGACTGTTTTTGGATAAATTTGTCTGTTTTTCAATCAAAAGTGGCTCGTTTGTTCTATAGTTTAGTATTATGTATAAATGATAGTTACATAAGATAAATAGGGATATAACATACATAATAAAATATATTTTAATCCATTTAATGATTTTATTAACATCCTTGATGGTATTTTAAGTAAATGAAAGTGCATTGCCCATAATGTTGGTAAATTGACACATCACGGGCAATAATTAATTTTTATACTAGAAGAGTTAGAGGGGATAGTTTAATGATGATTATTAAATTAACAAGAAATAATTCTATAAAATGTAACATATTTTAGATATAATTCCATTTTTAATTAATATGTTGTGGATAATAGAATAATTCAATTGAAATTGAAAAAAATTAAATGAAAAAAAAGAGGATTTACCTCTTTAATTATCCACTAGAGAACCACATTATAAAAAATAGGATTGGCCTTTTTATGAGACCAAGATATCCTGGATGCGGGGAAGAGGATAGTGATGAATATTAAGAATAATTTATGCAAGGATTAAATCTTGAGATGTGTGAGGAGAAGATGGGGTTAGGGGGGTATATATAGCGGAGGAGAGAAGTGCTTTCTCATTATATTATTCATTAGTTTGTTATTTTGGATCAAGACTATGAATATATTGAAAATTATCTAAAACTATATTATAATAATGATGTATTGTACTTCATTGATGTTCTTACATCATCCTTACATTAGTAATGACTAAAAACATTCAAGTATTTATTATTTATCAAAAAATATAATGTTTACTATACATGAAAAATCTAATTATTTTTTATAAATCCTAAAAAAATTACCACTTTTAAACTTGTATTATTCAAAGATAAACAAAATTTTTAAAGAATAATATTTTAAATATATTGGAATTTTAATATTTAATTATAATATTCATTTATTAGAATATATATATTAAAAATTAATAACTAATTTTACAATACATTAAAAATTACATAACGATTCGAAATTTTTTTTTTAAATAAAAACCAAAAAATTCTATTAAATTATGAATACATTTAATACAAATAAATTTTATTTTAAATTATAAAATTAATAATAAAATTGAAATTAAATATTTGTTATTTACAAAAATACCAACACATTAAAAATATTTATCAAAATATTTACGTACATATACTATGATATAATTATATCACAAATTCATTTATAAGATGTATAAATTTTATTTATATATTCATGGGTGATGTTATTATGCATTTATATGGATTAATATTCATTAGGGTCGTATAACAATTCCTATGGTAGTGTTTCTATTTCATATGTATTGGTTCTTTAAATTGTTTAAAAAATTAATTTTTAATTAATTATTATTTTATATATATTTTATTATGATATCTATGTGAATTTATGAGATTTATTCAATACTATATTATTATATTAACAAGAAAATTTCAGTGGTAATAGTTTGTGTCATTACATTAGGTACTCTAGACGAACACATAAAATACATTTATTCTTTGGTTATATGGAATAAATATTTTAAAAGTTTTTTACAAACACTAGTTTCAAAACAAAATATAATGACATTGGATCTCATAAATGTATTTTTCTTGACTGGTTAAGTGTAAGGGAGGAAATGTCAAAACAATTCTAATGTAATTATTTCAATAAAACATTAAAATCTATTTTATAATATGATGTGTCCATATGATATAGTAATATAATTAATTGATTTGATAATGAAAGGGTTTTCCTATCAACAATTTATTTAATTTAACTCTACTATGATAGTAATGGTTTTATTTTTTTAACAGAGAAACCCATGTCATGAAAACAAACAAATAAATTATTAATTGATTTCACCTAATTTGATAAATATTTAATATATATTATATTATTTTTTCCATTTTTTATTGAGTATAATATTTAAGGACCACTAAATAAACCACTTACATAAAAAAATCCTGAAATACATAACTCTAATATTTTTTAAATATATTGGACACTGGAATACTAGAAATTGATAGATTTTTAGTGTTTGTGCCAGAAATTGACTTAGGGTTTCCAGGAAAATGGATATTTTTAACCATGTAATGTATATTAATTACAATATATCCTAATTAACTTATTATTTTTGTGTGTAACATGAGATAATATGTCATATAAACCCCCATGAATATATGTCATATCAGGTTATCCTAGATTTATCATTATTATAATGTTTTGTGATGATATATTAAGATCATTATGATTAAGATCCCTTGTGCAGTGATAAAAAATATCACTCATAAGATAGATATTAATAAGATTTCATTCTTATAATCATGTTTAAATGTGCTTAAATTATTTTCATATAGATTTCATTGTTTTTACAAAAGTGAACATTGGTTATACATCATTAAACATGAGACTAAATAATAATTTACATGCCTATGAATATTTATAAATAGATAATCATTTGAGTTTATTATAATTTTTCCTTAAAAATGTAATTGGGTATGACAATAATGAAATTAATGTATTTTATTGACCTTGATAAGATACATGTCACATGAGATGATTTATAACATCACAGAATTCATTTGAGTTTTGACTGTGCTAGTTCATTGACATGTGTAGATAATTTCTAGATATTTAATTATTTTAGATTTTATAAAAATCAATAAGTCATTAAAATAGATAATATATTTTTTGTATTTTCACAACTCACTTTCTCATTCTAAATATTTTTTGTTGGTCGGAGTGGATACTCAAGAGGGGGGTGAATTGAGTTCCAATTAAAATTTCGGTTAAAATAGTGTCTATTTAAAATCCCCCAATTTATAAAACAAGATAAGCTGTAGTGAATTTATACAGATTGTAAATTTTCACTTAGCTTTCAAAGATTTATTAGCTCTCAGTTAATTTAACCACACGATCAAACAAACTTTTGAAACTAACCTACTGATTTAGAATAAGTGTAAACACTTGCTAATTTAACTATCAAAGTAGTTTTAAAATAGTTTTGTATTTCAATGTAATAGCAGCAGAATAAATAAGATATATTTAGTATACTTTTGAACTTAAATAAAGAAGCACATCAGATATAAGAAGACGTTCAGTCTCAAGCCGAGATATAGTCCTCTCAAATTTATATTAAATTTGATCCACACCCTGGATCAGGGTTAACCAAAACATACAAAACTATACATGCCACGTAGGGACCACTACCACTGTTCTTCATGGGAAACAAAAAAAAGACCAGGCCACACAAGGACCTCATCCACAGTTGATGTGGGTAAACAATAGTTAAGAGATTTGGAGTGAGGATTTTGATATCCTCCAGTTCAGCATAGTAGACAGTGTGCGTATAAGAAATACAGAGTACACCACACTACACAAAAGTTAATAAATAAATCACATAAAGAGAACATATAAGAGTTTAGAAAGATCTTGTGATTATCAATGCAACTCTGGACTCGTTGGATTTAGGTGGAATGCTTCTGTGTCCTTCTCTGTTTTTTCTATTGAAAAACAGAGTGTCGTAGTTCAGCTTGTATTCTACAGGAATGAAAATGACCTCATGATTCATCGTGTGTTCTTCAGTGGTGTTAGATTTCATTCATGAGAGTTCTTTTAGGGTCTTGCAATCTCTTTCTTTATCTGGATTGTTCTTCTAGTTCAGCATAGTGCTCTCTGGTTTATATAAGTTCTTCTCGTTGTATATTCACACTTGCATGCCTCACGTGTACTGCATCTCAAACATCTTTATATTCCACAAATACTGGTAGTATGGATGATTCCCTTTTCATAGGCAGGAGATACAGTTTCTTGATATGCCAACAACTATCATTAAATAACATTAATTGCATTAAAAACATTAAATATGACCGTTATCATTATTTAAATAATATTGACAAAAAGTTAAGAAACAGTGTCACAGTGATTAAGTAAATGGTGTCTTCTTCACGGTATAGTCTTCACGGTATGAGCTTCATGGTATCTGGGACACAGTGAGTCCTTCACGGTGTCTAGGTCAGGGTGAGTCCATCACAGTATTTGGGTCACGGTGAGTCCTTTACAATGTCTGGGTCACGGTGAGTCCTTTACGGTGTCTGGGTCACGGTGAGTCCTTCACGGTGTCTGGGTCACGGTGAGTCCTTCACGGTGTGTTCATACTTAGACAAATATCTATATTTGGACTTAGATAGTAATATGCAGAATATGGATTAAGTTTAATCATTAGAGATTAAGTGAACTTGACTCATAAATATAAAGGCTTGATAATATATGTGAGATTTGTGATCATGCATAAGAAATAAAAATAATAAAGAGAGTAATTAACATCATAAGATTTGTTATCATTAAAACGTGATGTGTAGTTATTATTGAGATTAAAGAGCATTAGTAAGATGTTCAATGAAGATTGAGATTAATTAATAATAATAGGATTTGTGATCATTAAAACACGATTAATACATGAGGAGTCCAACAATCTCTCCCTTTTTTATGATCACAAATCATGTGTGGTCAAAATAAAAATGAAATTTAACATTAAAGAAACTAGCATATTATAATAGCAATAATCAGAGAAAAGAGGTTCCATAATAGCATATCTAATTATAGTACTGACACTTGTAGTTTTTCTCCCATTTTATACTTGTAGTTTTTCTCCCCCTTTTATACTTGTAGTTTTTCTCCACCTTTTCGGATTATCAAATAGTAGAGAAAATGAAATGAAACACTGCATTTTGCATTAAAAGGTTTCAGAATAGAACATACAAGAGAAGTACAAATAGTAAACAAGAAATGAAATACCATCAAAATGAAAACAGTCCCTGGACTCTTTAGGGATCTATCTTTTCCTTGCCTTTATAAGCAGTAGGAGCTGGTGCTAATGTTGAAGAAGTCATAGATGTAGTAGACACATAGGGTAAGGGTAGACCTTCAAAAACAGATGTGTCGAAGGTAGGAACAGTAGAAGATCTAGGTTGTGGTTAGTCAATAATGACTGGGGAGATCTGAGAAAGATCTTGGCTGACTGACATGGTAGTTGAGGCTAAGGCAGGTAAACCAGGTTTAAGGGGTGTAGTAGCTGGAGCAACTATAGCAGTACTCTACACATGGAGATACATCGTCAAAATATTGATGAAATCAGTAATTATTTCACCACCATATTGCATATACTTTTCAAAATCATCCTTATTCTCCATTAATATGTCCAATAATATGGTGAACTCTATATGTTTCTGAACTTGAGCTTTAAAAGCATGAGTCATAGGAGGGATTCTCAGATTTTCAACAAGTTTTCTAAATTGATATGTCATATCACTTTTAGAAAAAATCCAGGAGAGATAAAAATCTATTTTCTTTGTGATTTCTTGTTGAGCATCATTGGATATCTTAGAATGAATCCTAACCAAGTCCATTGCTCTATCACTGTTCTTAACCACTTTTGTCAAAGAAGATAGATCCAAGACACTGAAGGCACTCTTAAGTTCTTCCTTGATTATGAATCTCTGTATAGAAACATCCAAAGAAGATGTGGAGGTCTGAACAAAGGTAGGTGAAGCCTTGACATCTTCGGTTAGAGCATTGAGCTGTTTCAGATCTTTTTCCAGGCATCCATTGTATTCATCTGTAAGCTTATTCAGATTTTCTAAATGCTCCCTCATGCATTCCAACATTTTGGTTTGTCTTTTTCCAATCTTTTCATCAAAAAGATTTTAGATATGGATGAACATGAGACATAATTTCCCTTGAAAATAAAGAATCAGATGTCTCAGGGGAATCATCAACAGGTGCAGGGGAAGAAACATGAGCAGGCTCTGATCTAAAAGATAACTCATTCAGAAAATTTTCTATCATATTTTTCAGATTTTCAACATCAGCACTCGGTAGCTTATTTTCAACTCTAACTTCTTGAATTTCTCGGATCATCTTAGGTTGAATATGAAAAATAATATTTTCCAAGAGAATTGATGCAACTTCTTGACATAACTGAGTAACTGGACAATGTTTAGGGGAGACAATTTTCTCAACAACATCTAACAAAGTCTCTTAAAAAATTTTCAGATCAACATTAGTCACAAAGGAGTGATTCTCGGGTAAGGGTACAGGAAAAGGTAGTGTTTCAGATTCTGTTTGAGGTTCAGAGTCATCTTCAGACTCAGATTCTGATTCGGATTGAGGTTGGGGCTCTAGTTCTGGTTCTTGATGAGATATAGACTTTAGTTGAAACAGAGAAGAAAGATCCATTCCAGTTATAGACACCTGCTCTGACTCATCCAAATCATAAATGCTTGAGAAAACAAATCAGGTGTGCAGAGAGAATGAGATAGAAGGTTGAGAAACTTTAGCAGATACAACTTCTATAATGTCACGGTTTTGAGGTTCCTCCCCCTCAAATTGTGCTTCTATTTCAGAGACTATAGGCTCACCATGATCAAGATCCACACGATAATCTCTAATCTCTTCAGGAAACTCTTGCCTTGCCAGTTGAAAGACAATTTCTATCCTCTCTTCAGCAGAGGGAATAATCTCAGGAACCGATTGTTCCACTGGTTGAGCTTCCATACATTCTTCTTTCTCAATAAAAGGATCCTCTTCAACAGGATCTGCCTCTATGTTTGCTTGTTGTTATGAATCCGAAAAAACCAATTTTCTTGCAGCATTAGGATGAGATTTTGGATTGAAAACCTCACTAGAAGAAGGATCATCCTCTTATCTCAAACTAACAACAAATTCCTCTTCTTTAGGTGTTTCATAAGGGACAACAGTAGGGAAAACAGACCATTATTTCTCAACAGGAGCTGTTTCCATTTGTGGTATTTCAACCTCTTCTCTAGGAGATAATTCAGCTGTTACTTCCTCTTCTTCTTCTTCTTCTGAATACTAAAACACTTCTTCTATTTCCAAACAAGGATTAAATTTATTTTTAGGCCATCTTGGATAGTCAACAGGATTAATCTTTTTATAGAGTTGATCATTATCCTCAACCCACTGCTTCTTCTAGGGATTTCAAATATTCTTCATCCTTCTAATGATAGGGCTTAATTTGGTCCAACCATCCCTTTGGAAACTATGATAGCTTAAATCATCCTTGAGTAAAACAAGGAGGTGGAATTGGAATTGACTTTGATCATCTCACAGATATAGTTGATAACATAGTTACAAAGATTTACTTTATGGCAATTCATCAATAGGTGAATCAGGAATACATCCTGATACTTCATCACAGCAAAATCTCCTTTTCTTGGGCTAATCAAATTCTGAACAAACTTGAACAGTTGTCTAGTCTCCCCATCTAATTCAACAGCTATGGCCCTTCGCTTGGTGCCATTTCCAGTCAGAATTTCCAAAGCATTCTCCAGGTCAAAGATATCTGTTGTTGGAGGAGGGTCTCTCGGGTAATCCTCACAAAATCCTTCATGTGGAATCCCTTGGCATGCATCCCACAACCTCAAAGAGAAAGATCACTTCCGAACATTTATCCAGCTTGTCACCATAATGCTTTCTCCAAACTCAAAGGAAAACTTCACATACTGATAGAATTGAGATACCAGCCTCGGGTAAATTGGTTTATTCTGTCTAGTGAACCATTCAAGCCATCCTTGTTCTCTTAAAAAATTCAAAACTAATGATCTTCTAGACAACAAACACTCTAAGATAACCTCTTTTTCAGGTACAACGGTACGGCTTACCAGGTTTGGGTTTAGAGGACCTTCAGACCTATCCTCGTTATCCTCTTCTATTTCTTAGAGGGGCTCTTCTCAGATGAGGGTGAAGATGGACGCTTTATCCTTGGCATTCACTGAAGGTTCGTGCGAGAGGGAAGAGAAG
The DNA here is from genome assembly GCA_963277665.1 of Viscum album. Taxonomy (NCBI): domain Eukaryota; kingdom Viridiplantae; phylum Streptophyta; class Magnoliopsida; order Santalales; family Viscaceae; genus Viscum; species Viscum album. Next base: position 1,594,928,609 of record OY728146.1, on the reverse strand, counting down.
GTTCTGAAGAGAGTTCGGGTAAGGAATCGAATGAAACCCTTATTTTTTATCATTTGGGAATGTAAAACGTCATAAAAACAAAAACGTGGGAAATCAAATAGCGGTAAAATAAAAATTACCACGATACGGGTTAAAATAATAATATATATAAAAATCATCATGGTAGACCGTGAGTAGGCATTACGGTGTGATGAAAACTTGTCATCACACTGAGACAGTTGGTAGTCGTCACGGTGAGACAATGAGCATTCTGTGAGTTGACAGACCATGAGCATAAAGTCTTGACGGTGAGACAGTGAGCATAAAACAGTAACTTAGAAACAGTGACCATGAAACCGTAAAGTAAAATACAGTAAATTACTAAACATTTAGATCAGTAAGATATTTACTTATGATTAATCATACAAAGATCATGTATGATGTAGTCTAATCTTTCAGAATTTAATGGTTTAATGAATATATCAGCAAGTTGATATTCAGTACCAATGAATTCCAAAGTGATATCACCTTTTTGATAATGATCTCTAAAAAAGTGATGTATTACATCAATATGTTTTGTCCTAGACTGAGAAATAGTATTCATAGAAATTTTAATAACACTTGTGTTGTCACAATTTATTGGGACATGTCTGAATTGATATCCATAGTCTAGTAATGTGTGTTTCGTCCACAAAATTTTTGCACAACACATTCCCGCAGCTATGTATTCAGCTTATGCAGTATATAATGCAATAGAATTTTGTTTCTTACTACACCATGATACTAGTGACATGCCTAAAAGGTGGAATGTTCCAGAGGTACTTTTTTTATCTAACTTACATCTAGCAAAATCAGCATGAGAATAACTAACTAATTAAAATGATTGTCCTTTGGGATAGAACCATCCTAAATTGGGAGTATGCTTGAGGTATTTGAAAATTCTCTATAAAACATTTAAATGTGACTCTTTAGGGTTTTCATGAAAATGAGCACACATACACACACTAAATATAATATCAGGACAACTACCAGTCAGGTAGAGTAGACATCCAATCATTCCTCTTTATGTGGATTGATCAACAGATTTACCATTTTCATCAAGATCCATCTTACAGGTGGTACTCATGGGAGTGTCAAAACTCTTCGTGCTATCCAATCCAAAACGTTTTAAAAGATCTCTAGTGTATTTACTATGAGTTAAAATAATTCCATCATCATTTTGAAATATTTGAAATCCAATAATGAATTTATGTTCACCCATTAAACTCATTTCAAATTAATTTTGCATCATTTTATAAAAATTAGGACATATATTAGTTTTTGAAGATCCAAAAATAATATCATATACATAAATTTGAACAACTAGAACATCTTTAGAAATTTGTTTTATATACAGAGTAGGATCAGCTATTCCTTTTGTAAAACATTTAGAAATTTGAAAAGTACTTAATCTATCATACCAAGCTCTTGGAGCTTGATTTAAACCATATAAAGCTATTGATAATTTGAAAATATTATTTGGAAAATGAGGGTTTGAAAATCTAGGTGGTTGTTCAACAAAAACATCCTCAGCAATATACCAATTCAAGAATGCACTCTTGACATCCATTTGATAATGTTTGAAATTTTGATGTGCAGCATAGGAAAGTAAAATCCTAATAGCTTCTAATAAGGCTACTAGAGAAAAATTCTATTCATATTCAATACCTTCTTCATGACTATAGCTTTGTGAAACTAGCCTAGATTTATTTCTAACTATGTTTCCAGATTCATCTACTTTATTTCTAAACACCCATTTAGTTCGTATTGTGAAAGTTTCCTTAGGCCTTTGAAAAAGATTACAAACTTTATTTCTTTCAAATTGATTGAGTTCTTCTTGCATAGAAATTACCAAAATTTCATCATTAATAGAATCATCAATGTTTTTAGGTTCAAGCTATGACAAGAAGGCTTGATGTTCATCCTGATTTCAAAGAGAAGCACTAGTCTGTGCCCCTATATCAAGATTTCCTACAACAGAATCTAAAGGATGATTCTTTAGAATTCTAGTTGATCTAGTAATGGTAGGACTAGAAATTTCATGTTCATCTATAGGTTCAGGTTCATTAGGATTAGATTCTAGAATAATTCCAGAATTGGTTGTCTTTATAGTAGGTTCATTATATTTGTCATTAAGGTCTAGAACAGATAAATCTTCTTCAAGATTTTCAAGAGAGGTTTTAGGATCAGGTGGATCATTTCCATGAAATTTGATGTGAACAGATTCTTCCACGCAGTTGGTTTTTTTATTGAAAACTCTATAAGCCTTGATGGTTAAGGAATATACAAAAAAGATTCCTTCATCACTCTTATAAGAAAACATATCAATATTATATTTTATATTGAGAATAAAAACTTTGCAGCCAAAGACTCTAAAGTAACTAACTTTAGGTTTTCTATTGTTCCACAACTCATATGTGGTCTTCTTAAGAACATGTCTAATTAATACATTATTAATAATATAACAAGCTGTATTCATAGCTTTAGCCCAAAAGTAAATAGGCAGGTCATATTTATTAAGCATACTTCTAGAAATTTCATGTAGGGTTCTATTTCTTCATTGTACTAAATCATTATGCTGAGGTGTTCTAGGACCAGAAAAGTTATGACTATAGCCATTGTGTGAACAGTAGGATTCAAATTCATTATTTTTAAACTCACAGCCATGATAAATTCTTAGGGTTTTAATCTTAAGTCCACTAAGATTTTCTATATATTTGGTATATTTAACAAAGTAAGAACAAGCTTCACTTTTGTTAGATAAAAAGTATTCCCAAGTATATCTAGAAAATTAATCTACTAGTACATAGACATAGTGCTTCCTATTAAAACTAGAAACTCTTGATGGTCTGAACAAGTCCATGTGAACCAACTCGAGAGGTTGAGAAGTAGAAACTTATTTCTTTGATTTAAAAAAACAATATGTTTCTTTCCCTTTTGATAAGGATTACAAACATTGACATTTGGAAACTCAAGTTTAGGTAGGTATCTAACCAAGTTTTTCCTATTTAGTTTTCTAAGTGAATGGATGTTGCAGTGTCCAAATATTCTATACCATAACCAAGACACTTTATGAAATGCATTTAAACAGGTAACATTTTTCTTAGCTAAGTAATTTAAATCAACCGCATAAACATTTTCATTTCTTAGAGCAGAAAATACTAAAACATTTTTAGAATTAAAAATAATACAAGAATAATTTTCAAATTTAACATTAAAACCATCATCAGATAACTGAGAAATATATAGTAAATTATACTTAAGTCCATCAACAAATAAAACTTTAGAAATTAAAACTGAATCAGTTTTACCAATTTGTCCTAGGCCGATGATCATTCCTTTAGAATTATCACCAAAGGTAACATGACCTCCATCAACATTTATTAAACTCTTGAATCATGAGTAATCCCCAGAAATATGTTTTGAACATCCACTATCCAAATACCATGTCTTCTTGTGGGAACTCTTCAAGCAGGTTTCCTAAAAACTGATTTAGATAGGAAATGATTTTGGTACCCAGATCTTCTTGGGTCTAGAAATGTTAGTAATCAAATCTTTTGGTACCAAATTTGTCTTATGGGTCTTATATAATTTTCAAAATAAAAATATTGTGATAGATAAAATCTATTTGATTTATAATTATCTGAATAACTAGTTGAATCATATATATGTCTAGAACTATAACTAGCAGTATTCTATCCAGATTTGGGAATAAATCTATTCTTAGTAATCTGTCTCTGTCCCGGTTTGTAGCCTATTATAGTAGTGTATTTTGGTGCAACTTTCTTTCCTAGCATTTGAGTAAGAGTATATTTTACATTTTTGAACTTTTCAAAGTATTTTCTAAGTTTCTCACTAGACATTTTCAGTTCAGTGTTTTCTTTAAGTAACTGAGCATTATTTTCTATTTCTATGTCAAGATAAGATTTATGTTTAACAGTTAAAGCAAATTGTTTCTTTAAACCTTTGTATTTGTCTGTCATCTCATTACAGGTTTCTTCCAACATATCACAATATTCAAATATTTCAGATTTTTACATATTTTCATAATCAGAATCATCTCCAAAATAATATGAATTTAAAGAAAGAGTTTTAGATGTTACCTCAGAAGTGTTTGTCATAAAACACAAGTTCTTCTTATTTCTATTTTCAGTCTCAGAAGCTTCTGATTCACTGGAGCTGTTCTCAGAATCACTCCACGTAGCCTTCATGGATTTCTTATACTTATTATCCTTATACTCATTTTTCTTCTTGTATTTCAGCTTTGGACAGTCTACTTTTATATGTCCTTTTCTTTCGCATTCATAGCAGACAACTTCATCAGATTTGGCATATTTCTTCTAGTCCTTTTTACAGTGTCCCTTATTGTCATACTTACCTTTGTAATTTGATTTTCAGAAAAACTTCTTCTTTCTATAAAACTTCATAAATCTCTTGGCTATGTGAGCCATTTCTACATCACCATCAGAGTATGAATTTTCACTGGTTTAACTGTCAATTTGTATTTCATCTTTATCTTTGTCCTAACTCTTTGAAGAAGTAGTCTTGAAAGCCATAGATTTTCTCTTAGGTTCATTATCTTCCTCTTTATTCACCTTGAATTCTTCCTTATACATCATAATCATACCAATGAGTTTTTTTACAGGTAGAGAAGCAATGTCACATGACTCTCTGATTGAAACAGATGTGCCTCTCCATCGGTCTGGTAAACATCTCAAGATTCTCATAATTTGTTCCTTTGCTGGAACAACGTTTCCGAGTGAATTCATTATATTGACTATCTCATTAATCCTAAGATACATATCAGAAATAGATTCATCAGTCATCATTTTAAAATTATCATATTTAATAGTATATGTATTTAATCTCATTTATTTAACATTGGTTGTTCCCTCATGAGAAACACCCAATGTATCCCATATTTCAAAAGCAGTTTTACAAGAAGAAATTCTATTAAACTCTTCATCTCCTAAAGCACAGTACAAGGCATTCATATATTTACAATTATTATTGTAGGATGTCTTTGTAGGTTCATCCCATGTTACTCTTTCAATTTATGGAATTTTATATTGTGACTCTATAGTAATCCAGATATCAAAACCCATGCTTTCTAAATGAATTTTGATTTTATGTTTCCACTGATCATAGTTTATACAATTAAAGAAAGGTGGAATGTTAGTAGTATCACCCTCTAGTCTATTGTCCATAGCTAGATTTTAGAAAGATAATATAAAGAGTTAAAATTTAGAACTAACAGAAATTTATGATCTTTAATGATGCAACTAAAATCAAAGTTGAAAAAATAGAGTATTTAAAAAATCCTTAAACAAAAACAAATTCTCTGATACCTAATGTTGGTCGGAGTGGATACTCAAGAGGGGGTGAATTGAGATACAATTAAATTTTTTTTTTAAATTTTATCTATTTAAAATCCCCCAATTTATAAAACAGGTTAAACTATTGTGAATTTATACAGATTGTAAATGTTCACTTATCATCTCAATGATTGATTAGTTCTCAGTTAATTTATCCACAAGATCAAACTAAATTTTGAATCTAACCTACTAATTTACAATATGTGTAAACACTTGCTAATTTAACTGTCAAAGTAGCTTTAGAATTGTTATGTATTTCAAAGTAATAACATTGGAATAAATAAGATATATGTAGTATACTTTTGAAGATAACTAAAGAATCATAATAGATATAACAATAGGTTCAGTCTCAAGACGAGACTTAGTCCTCTCAAATTTATATAAAATTTGATCCACATCCTGGATCGAGGTTAACCAAAGTTTACAAAACTGTCCAGGCCACGCAGGGACCTTTACCACTATTCTTCATGGGAAACAAAACAAAGACCAGGCCACACAAGGACCTCTTCCACAGTTGATGTGGGTAAACAACAGTTAAGCGATTTGGAGTGAGGATATTGATATCCTCCAGTTCAGTGCAAGAGAAAGTGTTTGTATAAGAAATACAAGGAACACCACAGTTCTAGAAAGTTAGTAAATAAATAAGTTATAGAGAACAGATAAGAGTTTAGAAATCTCTAGTGATTATCAATGCAACTCTGGACTCGTTGGATTCAGTAGGAATGCTTTTGAGTCCTTCTCTGGTTTTCCTATTGAAAAACAGAGTGTCGTAGTTCAGCTTGTATACTACAGGAATGAAAATGATCTCTTGATTTTTCGTGTGTTCTTCAGTGGTCCTGGATTTCATTCATGGGAGTTCTTTGAAAGTCTTGCAATCTCTTTCTTGCTCAGGATTGTTCTCCTCGTTCATCGTAGTGCCCTCTGGTGTATGTATGTTCTTCTCGTTATATATTCACACTTGCACACCTCACGTGTACTGCATCTCAAACTTATTTATATTCCACAAATTCTGTCAGTAGGAATGATTCCATTTTCATAGGTATGAGATACAGTTTCCTGACATGCCAAAAAATATCATTAAATAACATTAATTTCATTAAAAACATCAAATATGACCGTTAGAATTATTTAAATAATATTGACACAAAGTTAAGATAAAGTGTCACAGTGATTAAGTAAACGGTGTATTCTTCACAGTATAATCTTCACGGTATGTGCTTCATGGTATCTAGGTCACAGTGAGTCCTTCACGGTGTCTGGGTCATGGTGAGTCCTTCACTGTGTCTGGGTCACGGTGAGTCCTTCACGGTGTCTGTGTCACGGTGAGTCCTTCACGGTGTGTCCATACTTAAACAAATATATGTATTTGGACTTAGACAGTAATATGGAGAATATAGATTAAGTTTAATCATTAGAGAGTAAGAGAACTTGAATCATAAATATAAAGGCTTTGATAATATATGTGAGATTTGGGATCATGAATAAGACTTGTAAACAATAAAGAGAGTAATTAACATCATAAGATTTGTTATTATTATAATGTGATGTGTATTTTTTATTGAGATTAAAGAGGATTAGTAAAATGTGAAATGAATATTGATATTAATTAACAGTAATAGGATTTTTGTTATGGATAATGGAACAATTCCAATAGACATGTGGTCAATTTGACCAGACCAAAACCAATTTTTAATTTGGTCAGCTATGAACAGTTTCTAGAAATTGTGATTAGTTTTTTTATATGAATGAGATTCATGATCATTTAAAACTATACATAATTTCCTTGGGGTTATACATAACTAAATGAAAATTTTATATTTTTGTACTAATTTGATTAGTTAATGTAAAAATACATTTATATTTATTATAATTTTATTTTATTTATATATATAAAAAAATTGGATTAATTTATATTTATACATTTTAATAAAAATTGTATAGTTATACTAGAAATAATTTTTATATTTTATTATTAAAACATTAATATAGGGAAATGAAAAATCCAAAATGGGGTTCAAGATTAGGCTTGGAGAAATTGACTTCTATGGCCCATTAAATGAGAAAAAATTAGTTTCCTTATTAATGATATCATTATGTACATAATTTTATTATTAATTTTCATTTAGAGGCTAATTAATTAACCTACCTAGTTTATTTGTTTCTAAAGAAATTATTTTTCTATTTAAGGATCCAAATAATCATTAAAAGATATTTATTGAACCTTCTTCTATTTTTTTTGTGATTCTCTTCTTTGGAGGCTATTATATAGAAATAGCCTTACAAATTTCATATTATAGAAACATTAATCTAGAATTATATTTCTATAACTCCCAAATATCATTTAGTTTGGGTGTTTGAGTGATTTTTATCAAATATCTTACATATCAATCCCATATATTACAATGTGGACACTTCTATTCAATATTCTATTTTTTCAAAAATATAACATTCATAAAGAAACAAATTTAAATTTCATTGAACATATTCATAATTTTCTTCTTGACCTAATATTATCACTACTAATCCATAAATATCTACTAAAATGATTTTAAAATCATGGGTGAGAGCAGAAAGTTACATAAGGGACATATAAATAATGAAAGAAATAGTTAGTCGATGAATACATATTAAATTTTTCGTTTTATATAAAATAAATCGCATAAAAAAATAAATTTTTATTACCTATAAAACAAATTCTATACCCATATAATTTTTTAAAAATTTATATAAGAAATATTAAAGGGAAAATAGAAAATTAGTGTTTTTTTGAAATCATAAACAACTCATAGTAAATTTTTCATAATGTTACACTTTTTAAAAATATGAAATTGATTATACATTATTCTAAGAATAAGATCATTATCATCCCTTTCAAATCATAATATTCAAATAAAAATCCACAAAAATTATAGATAAATCATATATGTAACATGTGGAATCATTTTCATATTAATCTTACATATTGAGTAAACATAACTACCACAAATTTAATAACCATCATTAGTATTCATAGAGTAAAAAATAATGACTACAATTTAAAAAAACATCATGGTTGGACATAGAAAATATATCAAATTGTATTTAGACAATCACTTTAGAGAAACATTATTAGATAACTATATCCCATAATTAGAAATAATAACAGTATTTTAACAGATACTCTTAGGAGAAACCTAAATGGATAACTCCATCCCTTTACCAAATGCATTAGAGAGTTATAACTTAATAAAAAACTTCATTTAATAATTGAACTACCCATCATTATTATAATAACCTAGAAAAATAATCAAATATTTAAAATATTACATTATGATAATAAATTTTTACCTATAAGAAAACATTTTATGCTATTGATATAACCATTAAATTATAAAAACCTATATTAAAATAACCAGAATATATGTAGTGACGTTTTTATTTTAATTGAATTAGAAATATAGTAATGTAATCCAAAATAAAATAATATTTATCGTGGTGTTAAAAGTTTTTTTCAGAATAAATGTAAAAAAATAGTTATTCCATTTGCCTTTTTTGTAAATAATATTAATACATTGTGTATAAATATTCCATAAGAAAACCATGGAATGAATGTAAAAAATAATAATTTTCACTTTATAATTCACTTACTCTCAGATAAATGCATCCAAAAATTAATTTTAAATATAACTATAAAGGGGAAACAAATATGTTTTGGGGGAACATTAAAAGTTGTTTTTTAAAATGAATGTCATTTATGTTATGTCAATTCATCACATAAATTCATAATAATTATGAATATTGAAATTATTTTAATTATGAATTTTATTGAGAAAGAATGAAATGTTTATTATTTGTTTTATATCATTTTTGACCATGTTATAACAATTAAATAATCATTTAAGTTAACTTCATATGTTTTTATGATACTCGATTCGTATGTCAAAAATGAATTATAAAGGTCGAATGTGGTAAAAGATGACATAATTACCTCATTTATATAATCATAATCATGAAATAATAATAATTTTTAATAATTAATTATACTATTAAATACTAAAACTAAATATGGTTATGGAAAATTGACTACATAACAATCATGGAGATGGTTTGGTCGTACATATGAATGTGTCATGTCTCTATTTTTCAACTATCAATAGAAAAGAATTTTAAGTATTAATTTATCTTTATATAATTAAAATACTATCATAAATATCATGTAAATTGTTTAAATAAACATATATATATATCATCTATGTTATGTAATGATGAAAAAGTAATCACATCTCTCTATTGAGGTGATAGAACACCTGTACGCACAAACGAAGTTATCATTTTTCATTGAATGGAACATTAAGAAGGAAAATGTTATATTATCTTTTAAAACTAAAAAACTAGTCACTAATATCATATATAAATATTAATTCCATCAATATTATGCATCCATGAGATAAAATTATAGAAAATTAATTACATTAGTTTAAGAGGCGGTAGTCCTCCGTACACATGAACGATGGTTTCATTCCACATTTAATAAAAGAGAAGATGTATATGTGTATTGAATTAATATAATAACATATATATATATATATATGTGATACTAATTGTTATGATTTCTTGGATTAATAATAATATACAGAGTTGTGAGATGAATTAAATCAAAATCATGATGTTAAAAATTTTACCACATATTTAAAAATTTTCATTTACTTAACACATTATGATCAGTAATGATGGTATCATTAAAAAAATAAGTGGTATAATATGTGTTAAGGGATGTTATTAATTTTTTTTAAGATATTTTATTATATAAATGTTTATTTATGTTTAGATAAATGAAAAAAGTGGTTCCTTTTTATAAGAAATGGGTGTGAAACTTTTGTTATTTCATAAAAAATAAAATTAAGTTAAATTAATTGTGATATCCTAAGGGGTATAAATTGAATTTATTAGAATATAATATGTATATGAATATATTTAATCAATCAAAATAAAACATGAACATGTTATTATCTCATTTTTACACTTATCATTTTTAACCCCTATTACCACTTTTCAAACATATCGTGATAATAAGGATTTTTCTCTTTAAGGGTTAAGATGGTTAATATGAATTGAAAAAAGCAGATAAATTTAGCATGGTTGATATTATAAACCATATCCTAATCAAATCTAATAATATTGGATTTTCAATGACTTTATATCATTATATAAAATATTATTTATTATAAAATATTATTAATGTTAATAGAAGAACAACTCATTACATTATCTATAATAACATCTAGAAAATAATTAAAATTTGATCCATATTTTTTAATACATTACTAAGATAATTTAATAATCTATAAATGTTTTTTATTAGACTATTACTATTAAATTATAAAACATTAAATATTTTTAATATCATTAAATCTATTTTCTATTATTTATTAATTACAACGTCAATGTTATGAAAATAAATAAATTATTTATTTATTGTATAAAATTATAATTAAAATAACATTAACAATATAAAAAATTTATATTTCAAATAAATGTTTATAAAAAACCAATATAATTTTCCCCTAATTTTAAAATTATTACAGTTATTAAATACATGAATGAATTTTTTTTACACTTCATTAATTATACCATTTTGAGGGTCATAATCACATAAAAATAAAATAAAGGTCGTATAAAAGAATACATGATGAGTATGGATTAAATAGTCCAAATAAATATAATTAATTCTAGTTTCATTTTTTTTTCTATTATTTATCATTTTATATCTAACATTAAATAATTTATTTACCCTCATCGATAGAAACACAATTTACAAACGTTTTCATTCATATCAACCAAAAAAAACTATATCAAAAATATAGAGCCACTAATTTAAAATATGGAATTAATTTTTAAAAAATATAAAAAATATACTAGAATAATATAATTTAAAATTAAATTTCAAAAACATGATGAAAAATTGTTTTTATGAAATTACTATTTTTATATAAAAAATGTTTTTATATAAAATTAATATATAATATTCGTCTAAAAACATAGAATAATTTATTTAAGTTAAAATTACCTGATAAATTTTTTAACCTTATAAAAAATTTCCATTTTACATTGAAAAAAATTTAAAATATAACACAATTTCCTATAAAAATAATTTTTTTCACAATTCAATGAAAAATTAAACATTTCATAAAATTATCAAAATTTAGCAAGGGGATAATTTTAATATGACGATTTCAATACTGCCATTTATTTTCTATAATAATATTTTTAAAATTTAATTTATTTAATTATATTATTTACTCACAAAACTAAATCAAAACCCATTTTGAATAAATCACATATTTGAAGGAAAAAGTTTCACTTAAAATTGGGTTGTTATACTATAACAATTAATAAATAAATTTATATTTATTAGAACCATTATATATATTTAAAAGTATCTAATGTTGTTTATAACATATAATTTATTAGCTAGGGTATAAGATAGATTATTAATTAATAATATTTTATTTTTAATTTATTTTTGGGGATCTTTTTCATACACATTATCGAACATACTGTTATTATTTTAGAATCATAGTTTTTTACATTATCCAATAATTTTATAAATTTAATCCTAAAATCCTGAACTCTATATTAGAAAATAAGGTTTTACTTTTTAAAATATAATTATTGATATCCAACATTGTAAAAAGGGTTAATATAATATCCACATAAAAATAAAAATAAGGGATGTACAATGGTCATCTGGAATACCATATATCAAGGTTTCCATTTAAAAAAACATCCATGGAAAGTTAAAACATATAAATTAATGAAAAAAACTATAACCGATGTACCAATATACAATGATATAGAACATGTCCATGATAATGTAAACTATCATAAATCGTATAACTGTTATTCTTTATGAGAACAATAATATGTCAATAATAATGTCTAATTGATAAAATTTGTATTTCAAGACCCCTTTCTTGGGGTTTTGGAATAAAATGATCATATATGAAAAATGAAAAATTAAATATACTTACTTGATTAGTTTATTTTTTCATTTGGTAAATTTCTACCGCAATCTCATATATTTCTACAAACTATGATTAATCAAGAAAAATGTTTTTTTCATGGATCACTAAAATAAAATTCTAAAGGATCAAATAATTATTTAAAATTATAAAAATTAAATTTTCCTGTCTTTTTCCATTAAAAACACTTAATGGTTACAAATGTTTTTGGTAATTCCCATAATTATAAACCATCATATAATGAAATGAAACAATAATCACATTATCCAAAAAAATAATTATGATTTTGTTGGTTCATTAAATAACTAACTAACCATAAAATTAATGAAAATATTATAGACTGAGATTGAATCCCATTGATTTGAAGAACGTTCTCACATATTATTCGAATATAAATTTTTAATTTATCTATAAATAATAGAAGTCACTCTTAATGTATCACACCAAAAATGTATATTCACTAATAATATAATATCTATGATATTATAATTATTTCAATAATAAACTATAATCACCATAAATAAAAATTTAAATAAAAAATACATCAAAAATATAATTCAATGCTATATCCACAAATAAAATCCCATAATATCACATAATGTTTCCCAAAATTACTACCATATTCTTCAAAAAAAAAACTATTTAAAAATCACACTTCAATCCTATAGTGATAATAAAATGTATGTTCCCAATATTAAAAAAATAATTATATTGAATAACTAGTTAAAAATCATACTAACTAGTACGTGACATTATCCAGTGGTAGGTATTTCACCCATGTTTCCATTCGATTGTGTGTTCAACCACAATGGGCTTGCTGAATGTGATGGATTTTCTCTTGACTTATGGGTTGTTATTTTTATAAAAATATATAATACTTATCATTTTTCTAAAAATTTAACCTTAATAATCCAAAATCATATAAAACAATACGGTTATATGTACCAATAAACTTATATCTGTAAAATGATATGAGAAATTTTCCTTAGAATTTTTTTTAACATTTTAAACAAATGGGTTCTATGTACAACAATAATTTTCCAATAATAATTAAATTTCACCCTGTGTTTTCTTATCACATATATCCTCAAAAAATTGTGTATATGACTTTTAACTTGTGATAAAATATTAAAATACCTTTACATCATAATATAAGAATCTCTATATGTAGAATCCTTAATAATACAATGTTCATCATAATCCCATAACCATTATGTTCATGTTTATTACTTAATAATACCATCATATAAAAAATATGAATATTCTAAAAATAATCAATAATATCTAATCATAATTGCAGATAGAATTCATACCTCAACTATGTCATTTTTATTTACCTTTTCTTATACTATAATGGAATTATACATCGCAAAAAATTTGGTATTTCTTATAACATTCATGTCATTCCCCCTTGGATGAAAATTTTCATAATTCTAAGAACACATACATTTAAAATATTCAATTGTTACCATCATAATAATTATATTTCCCTTCCTTTATTTAATGGATGATTCCTTTTTACCATGGAATATTGTTTCATTATGCCCTCATTTACCATATAAGAAACATTTTCCCATCATTTTAAGTCATTTTTTTGATCTATTTCCCACACTCTCAAAATATAATATATTCAATATTTTAAACTCAATTATTTTTATCACCCAATCATCATTAGAGAACTAATTATATCTTATCTGATGCATTAAGAATATATCCTAGTTTCATACTGTTAATCATAACTTGTGATTTCTAGTTAAAAATATCCACAATATTTTTCGCGATAACTCAATTTTTCGCAGGATAATCATTTAGAAAAACTAGGTATTTTCCTTCACATGCATTTATACCTTGCTGCCTTCTAGATAAGACCATTTACTAAAATGAATAAGGGGTGGTGATTTAATATCAATAAAATCATAATAAACCAACCTATGTGGATAATGACAACTAAAATATCCTTTACAATTTCATCCTCTATTAAAATTAATATATATATCCAAAATAACCATAATTTCCCCTATATTTATAGCCTTTGTGGATATATAAAACATTAATATTATTCTAAAAAAATATCCTGACCTTTAAAGTTATATAAAACCTGATATAATAACAACTGTAATGAATTGACCTCAGATATTACATATTCTAGTGTCTTTAAACTAAGATTCACATTCTTGTACTCTAAAATATCTTTTAGGTCTATAGTTTTATTGTTTTATGTTATACCTGTTACATAATAATCCCATATATTAAAAAGTGGATAATTTTATTTAGTATCCATTTTTTTAATCTAAAACAATTAATAAGAATCATATTCTATATTAATAAAATATCTTAAAAATTTCCATCTTTACTTCATTATATCAACTACTCATCTTTATATCATAGTGAAAAAACATTTTAAAATTTGAGATGAGCACAAAAAGAGAATTAAGGGACACAAAAAGAGTGAAATAATTCATTAGTCCATAAATACTTATAAAAAATTACTCATTATAAATAATAATAATGCACAAAATAATTGTTTTCATTACCCATTAAATCGGTATTACTACACAAAGAATTTATGAATCAATTTCATACTAAATCATAATGGAAAATAATTCAATATTGTTTCATTGAAATTAGGAAAAAAATGAGAATATCTTTTTCTAAAACTTCTATATTTAAAAAATATCTCATATAAAATATGTTCATTTAAATATAATTTCATTATTCTAATTTGAGAAATAAAACTTTTGAACAAAATTCCACAAAAATAATATATAAATCATATATATAACTTGGGGTATCATTTTTATGTTACACTATCATATGTAGTTACATTCATAGTCACAAATAGAACAACCCTAAATATTATAATTGGAGTAACCATCTTTATTACACATTAAATAACCATCATGTTTATATAGATAATTATCAGCTCAATTTATTTCCGTAATGTGTTAGAAAAAACACAACCAGTTAACTCCATCCCATATTTGGAATAATAATCTAAATATATTCCCATATTCAAATTTTATAATCCTAATAATTTTTCTCTATCCATTAACCAAATTTTTGAGTGATATATCATGGGCTCACCAGACCATACTTTATAATAAATCCACCCATACTAAAAAATAATTCCCTTCATGTATAACTGAATACATAACAACATGCCTCAATAAAATGATCTTTTTACACATATGGAAATAAATCAAACATTGATATATCCATTCTATTTTAGAACTATTTAAGAAAATAACCACAATAAATGGAAGGAGGTTTTTTTATTAAAAACAAATTTTCCATAGAATGGAATTGATAAATAATATAACAATTACTAAAATTGTAAATGTTGTTATTATTGTTAATGTTAAAAGAGAACATTAATTTTTTATTTTTGTAATGAATGTTAAGAAATTCAATAAAAATATTATTTGAAAAAAATATGTAAATGAAGTAAAAAATAGATATATAGTGTCATTTATAAATCAATTATTTCCATATAAATTCATCCTAAAAATAAATATAAATATACTAGTATCGAATAAAAATGGTGTTTAAATGGAAACATCAAAATTAGGTTTTTAAGATCAAACCTCCATTGATTCTGATTCATCATGTACATTCATTATCACCATGACTAATATGATTATTGTAATTATTTAAATTCATTTTAACCATGTTCAAGTAAAATATTCCTTTTATATCATTTAATATCATGGTATAATATTTACATAATCATTTACATTCACATTAGATGTATTGGTGATACATGATTCATAAGAATAAAATAAATTTTAAAGGTTGAGTATGGTTAACAAGATCTTTATTTAATTAGATCTATAACAATAATTGTGAAACAAATATAGTTTTATTGAATAATTATACAATTAAATAAAAATATTAAAAATGGTTATGAAAAATTTGCTTTGGATAACAGAGATCGTACATATGCATGAGTCACATCACCATTTTTCAACAATCCTTCTAGAAATAACATAAGTATTATTCTAACATTAATTAATTATAATATTATTATAAATTTCATATTAAATATTTAAATATAATTTTACATATCATACATGTGATGTGGTCATGAAAAATAACTCCATTACTTTGTGTAGGTGGTAGTCCACATATACGAATGAATAATGTTATCATTTTTCAATGAATAGAAGGGTAAAAAGGTAAATGACATATTATGATTTTAGAATGATAAATATTTCATGAATATAATATATATATATATATATATATTATCATTATAATCCATTTGTGATATATAGTGATGTAAATAGAATTACAATGGTTCATGAGGCGGTAGTCCTCCTTTCACACCAACTAAGATTTTCTTTCCAATTTGTTGGAATATGAGAGATATATAGGTTATTACATTAATATAATGACAATTTATTATATGGAGGATATTTGTATTATTATTTTACAATATTTTATTAATATTTTAAGGAGATTGAAGAATAATTAAAACTAAAACATACAACAAAAAACATTATCTCTTCTTTGAAAATTCACCTTTTTGAACACCTTCAGACCTATAAGATTAGTATTATGAGTAAACTAAGGCCTTTGTAATTTCGGTGGGGAGTTTAGAAAGGGATTTTTATAAATATGTTTTTAACCCAATGGGTTATTAATTGTGAATAACATAAAATAATATATTTCATTTTTAATATAGGTGAACGTTACTTTTGGAGTATTATAAAATAATAAATTAATATAAATTAATTATGATTTAAAAATTGATCCAAATGGATAGTATTAGAATCATATATTATTAAGAGTCTGAATTAAATCATTAGATAATTTTTTGCAAATTTTGTTACATGGTTTCCATTGTATTTTTCTTTTAGCCTAATTATCCCCTTTAACACATACCATGATAATAAGGTTTTTTACGCATAAATGCTCATGATTGTTACTAAACATGAAATAATGTCCCAAAAATGTACCATGATTACCATATTCATTCAAATAATAGTTAATTGTAAATATTTAATATTTGATTTAATTTTAATCCTTTACTAACATATTATTTATTATTAAATATCATTATTATACATTTTAGAAGATTTTTTCACATTTAAATTAAAACCATCCAGGAAATAAATGAATTTAAAACATAAAATATTTTAATATATCATAATCTTGTTTTATTCTTATATTATATTCATTGATAACATTATGTATTTAATATTATATATCATTAAATACTGTTAAAAAAATTAATTTATTTTCCTAAATATGAATAATTAATATGTCATTAGTGATTAAGAATAAAAACTAATTATTTATTCATGAAAAAAATCCCAAATGAAGATAAATCAATTATATTTCAAATTACAATTTATAAACGAACATGAACACATTTTTTCCAATGATTAGAATATTATATTTATTAAAAATAAGAGTGTGACACTATTTACTTTTCACTCCTCATAACATTATGAAGGTCATAATCATGTGAACATGAGACAAAAGCCATATAATGAAAATTTGGATGTGAATGGAAGTAATTTTCACATGAAATAGAATTTAGTAAAGTGTTAGGGTTATTTAATGATTTATATCATTTAATTTTTAACAATAATTACCGTATATACATGTTATCATGGTAAAAAAAATTACGAAGTTTTTGATTCCTATTGACCAAAAAAGGGACCAATTAACAAAATATAGACCTCATAATCCTAATAACGGTTTCAATTTTTTAAAATTCTATACATATAAGTGTAATAATTTAATTTAAAAATAAACCCCAAAAACCAAATGAAAAATAATTTTCTATAAAAATACTCTTTTAAGTATATATATTTTTTATATAAAATTATTCTTGAAATTTATTTAATTCCACTTAATAATATTATTTGAAATAAAAAATAACTAATTAAATTTTATTACTAAGCCAAAATATAATTTGACATTAAAATTACATTAAAATAAATAATTTCATTTATTAAAAAAATATTATTTTTCATTGTACTTTGAAAAATCAAATATTACATTAATTTTTTAATATTTCCCCATATGATAATTCTAATATGATGATTATAATTTTATAATAAATTTTTCTAATTAAATTTCAAATTTTTTTGTGAAATTAACAAATTAATTTTCCCAAAAAAAGTAATCAAACCCCATTTTCATGAAAAAAAAACCGTGAAGAATAAAAGGGTTTTACAAAATATTGAATTGTTATTTCAAATACATCAGCCCATATATTTTTATTTTTTAGAGAAATTATATATATTTAATATTTTCTTTAATCATATTCATGTCAATCAATTTACTATCTTGGTTTTAATGATAGTATTTAAATAAAAATATCTTGTGGTTCGTTTAATCGCGGTGTAGTGTATCATACAACATATAGAACATAATATACATATTTTTACTTATTCAAATATTTTAATTATATATCAAGTTTTTGGGGTTTAATCCTTATCCCGTTGTGTAAAACAAAACTAGTTTCTTAGGGTTCTCTAGTTTTTTCATCAGAGGGAAATTACACTAGTTTTCCACATCCAGTATAGTTTCCTAGTTTTCCCCTTCAATGAGTTGTTCTATATTATTTTAATTTAACTAAAATATACATAAACATGGAAGACTGAATAGAGTCACATGTGTGAAAATTTTACCCCAAATTTTTTTGGTGATTATGATTATCATATGATACAAAAGGGAACATGAATATATCAATTAATGATTGATCTAAAATTACAAAAAATAATTAAAATGATATTTCATTTTAGCATTTTAATGATTTATTTTAATTTTACCTTCTTAATTTTTTATTATTTATAATAGTAAATACATTGTGTACTAAGGGTCAGTATCATCATCAAAATAATGATTTGAATATTTTGGGTTGGATTATATTTAAAAATAATAGAATTATTTTTTAACTAATTTATTTTCAAATACGCGAGTCATAATATTTTTTCATTTATTAATGATCCTCCTAATAAATGTGTTTATTTAAATTTATTCCACTACTATTATTCTGAAGTAGTATGTAAATATATTTATATACCATTGTTATATATAAAATGAAGTACAATATTTCATGAGATAAAACTATTGTATCAAAACTATTTGGCCTAAATTAGTTCATTTTCAAAATAGATAATGTGAATTTTATATTAGAAATAGGTACCTTGGAATGGAATGATAAATTATTTAAAATGATTCAGATACATGATTCTCATTCTTTTAAAATAATAATAGGATTATGTGGAATATTTTATATCATAAGAAAAACACTCTACGTAGAAACCAGTAAAATATTTATTTTTTTGTTATGATTAGGTCTGATAAAAATGAAAAACTGATGTTTAATGTGTTGAAATATATTAATTATGTAATACAAAATTACCAAAATGGTTGTGAACTTCCAAAAGAATTTTAATTTTTGATCGAGTACATAGTTTACTTTTTTAACAATGAAAAAGAACTTTTTTAGAGCATGGAACATATTGATGAGTGTGATATCATGAGAGAAGTCAAATAAGTGCATCATGAACACCTTTTTAGATGGAATTATAGGTTACCATATGTGTGGGGTATGAATTCATGGATTTTTGTGTTATGGTTTTATGATTTCTACATGGTGTGATACACATGGGTTTTTCAGATTAATGAATTATGAGATATTGGACATTTATTTATTATCCCAATGGTAAGAGGAAAATTTTCTGGCAACATATTTGGAATATATAATTCACATGACATTCAAAATCCTATATTTTATTTATATTGTTTATATTGAGGTTTATTTTGTTAATGAGTTAGAAAAAACATTAATAGTGTTTTCCCATATAACAAGGACTAAAATTACACTCAAATGGACTAGTATATGTTAATTCTAATGATATGTCATGTTGATAAAAGTTAGGATTATTTTGGATGATGATAATATAGTCCATCATTGTATGGTTGGATTAGTGACCTTGGTAGGTAATTACTAGTTAGTGATGACATAGATATGGACCAATATGTGGTTATTATGATATTGGATCCAAAATAAAATAGGTTTGGATATTTAAATTTTTTATAATAACATATATGATTTTAACATACAATATCATGGTGGAATTATATATAATAATACCATTGGGTATGGAGATATTTGACACTAATGATGATAGTGTGATGACATTCTATACATATGTGTTGACATATGTGATTTAGATTCTTCCTGGGGAGACTACCATATGCGGGAGCATGTTGATGATAATCTTTAGATCATGATTTATGTGGGTGTAGTACCATATGTCAATTTCATGTAAGAATCCGTTCCCAAGTAAGCTAATGAGATAGAATGTGATTCCTAATATATGACAGATATGTGATCCCTATTGTGGGAAGCATACCATGTGAGTTTCCATGTGATGTTCATGATTGGAATAAAGATGTATATCTCAGGATCTACTCTTTATATGAGTGGTTACCTATTTAGATACAATTTCTAATAGAGTAAGGGTATCATAGTGTTTTAGATAAAACATAAAATGTTAGTGTGTTGGGCGATTTAGAATTGATTTGAAAAGAGGATATTCCATCGGAGGGGTTGACCTAGGCTGTTAAGTTCCCTTAAAAGTGGAAATAAGGATAAATTATTTATCTTGAAATTGATAAAATAGATGTTCCAATAGTGTTGGGATACAATAAGGATAATGACTTAGATGCCATTTAATGTGAATGGGAATGGGTGATTCTCGTATGATATTGGTAATACAATGGTTGGATAAATAGGATACCAAACCCTTTGTATTTTTGATCTACATTAAAGGGAGAGATAATGAATGGATAGATTCTTTTATAGTGGAATGATTCTAGGATTGTTGGGGATCATAAGATACACCCCGGAATAGGTGAGATACATTCTCTTGTGGTGGAGTGCTATGGGTTCTTTTATTTATATGCGATTGACTTGGTGTGAATAATAGTCAATGGTTTAGGTGTGTTATTATAGATATAATGATATACCACTAAATTATCTTGATTAATTTTATGTACATCCTGGAATAAGTGAATACACCAATTTCTATTGGATGAAATTGAGATGACACACACCAGATACATATCACAATATTTGATTTTGAATTGTTTAATGGCCATATGTGAGTTGAGGGAAAATTAATTGAATGGATTCCTTATAGGATTTTTTCCAAATGCTTTATTATAATAATAAATGTTCCATTTTTGTATATGATACATCAAAAATGTAGTTGGTGTTATTGAATGGTCTATCTAGGAGTTGACTCCAAATAAGATTCATGTCATTAACCATCCCCCCGAGGCCAGTGTTGTGACCACCCCAAGCCCTCCATCCCTAGGACATGGGATGATGACTAGCACCAAAGGCGTAAGTCCCTAAACTGGGAAGACATTGCTTTTATAACTGAAAACACACACAACAGAGTACACAACTGAATAAAAAACACTAAGTAAAACTGTATAACAAGAGAGTTCTGAAATTTTAAGGGGACGGAAATACAAGCCCAACTGTAAAGTAAAAGTACAACTGAAAAGGGAAGAACAACGAAAAAGAGAAATGAAGCTCTTGGATCGTCCACCACAAATCCTACCTGAAGGGTAGGCATAGATATCCTCCTCAGCACACCACTTCCATCAGTCTCCTCCGAGTACCGAATCTTCGTGAGGTCCACCTCCGGGTACCGTCCAGTCCTCGTACACTCAACCTCGGTTAGCACTGTCTGTCATCTACATCCAACGCAATGAGGTGTGGGCATAGCCCGTGCAGGGGTGAGTATAATGAAACTTATTAAAGATCCTGAGACCCTCAAGGTCTCATAAAATCCAAAAATGATAAACCTCATGGTGTGAAATCAACAGATAACCCCACTTAGGGACATTCCAATACATATACCTATGTTATCTAGTAATCCATCTCAATCATGAGTAAAACACAAGATTTACTGACTCAACTCACATAGGTATAAAAAATTTGTAGAGAGATAGAGATTATCAGATGTGGCCACTGAAACACCTATTCTATTGAATCCACATAGGATCCAAGAACAGAATTCACAACTGTCAAACCCACACAAGATTTTGGAAGAGTTATTCATTCAATCCCACATAGGATCCAGGAATCGAAGTCAGAACTACTGAACCCAAAAAGGATCCAAGAACAGTTGTTAGAGTTTTCGAACCCATATGAGATCCAGAAAGAGTATTTAGTGCTATCGAACCCAAAAATGATCCAGGAATATTTTTCAGTGCTGTCGAACCCACACTGGATCGAGGAGTAGTCATTAGTGCTGTCAAACCCACACAGGATCGTGGAATAGTCATCAGTGCACAACCATCAACAGGGTTCCGTAAGAAACAAACATGATTTAGGGATGGTCCGTTCCACATGTTGAGTGCTGATATATAAACCACCACAATGTCCAAAGAATAAATAGCTCAAAGTTATGCTACATCATAGGAGTCTCACCGCAATAGACGGTGCATCAATCGGATGCTCGGTCTGTGAGTTGTTATCCTTTTAGTCCCATGGGCCGAGTAGGATTCGTGTACGATCCATCCTGACCATATCTCAACTATCCCCCGAACTCCAGTGGGGTATACTCAGAGGGATAGTTATACTACAAGATTTATGGAAACTCTGACGGATGGTCAAATGTATGTCTGGTGCCAATGATACGGGAAAAGAAAGTAAAGGGTCGGTAGTGGGCCCCGGTCCGGTCTGACCCATTCTGACCAACCAGACCTGACTTCATCTGGGTTAAACCAGGTCGATTTGACTCGTTTTGAGCCAACAGGTCTGGCCTAGCCTGTTGTGTGGGATGTCTTGTTGGTTTTGTCCTGGCCCACTGGGTCCATCCCAATGGAACACAAAAGAATCGACGAGTGCAACTCCGTCTGGAGGGCATGGATGAGGCTGGTTCAACAAAGGCATCGTGAGGGGGGACGGGTCGCCGGCTCGGCTAATAGACCGTGAGGGGGTAGGGACGCTGGCTCATCCAGTAGGCCGTGAGGGAGCTAGGTCTCCAGCTCAACCGAGAGGCCATAAGGGGGCCGACTCAGGGAGGCATGCGGGGAGCACACCTTGGCAGGCATGGGGCCGGTTTGGATAGGGCATGGACAGCATGGTCCGGCTCACCCAGGAGGATTGCGGCCAGGTGGTTCAGGCATCGTTCATTGATAGAGTCGCGGAAAGTAGACAAAGATAATCGTTATTCATCGCATCCGCCACATGCTTCCAATCATGAGCTGTGTCGGCTCGTGGAAGTCCATCCACATCGGTTGGAGTCCAAGGAGGAAGTCGAACACAGATCACCTTCAGCGTTCTTTGTTGGAAGAATGCGTTCTTTATTGAAAGATTAGGTTATTAGTTGATAGCTTTCTCTTCAATCACCCACGTGAAATATTTGGGCCATATAATAGATCAGCTAATCTATTATTTCATTGGCACATATTAAAATGGGTGAATTAAATTAAAAGGATCCACCTCATTAAATCACGTGTGTTGGCTAAAACTAATTAGGGAGCTGGCACCAATTAAATTAATGGAAGTTCAAGAGGCTCTCCCCCATTAATGAGGAAGAGTTGAGAGGTTATACTCCCCTCCCATTAACAGGGGTCGGGTAGTCCCCACCCTTATTATTAAAATAGGAGGTTATGTGGTCTCGGGTGGTCCCCATGTCATAACCTCTCGCAGGAGGTTATGTTGGGGTGAGACCCGCCACAATAACCTCTCATGGTAGTTTAAGTAGTTGTGTTACCACCTCCAACTTCTATGAGGAGGTTTTAACAACCAATCACCCACATGGCAGCTTAAATAAAATAATTTGTATCTCACTTTATTTTATTAGTTTTCCATGAAAAAACCAAAAAATAACTTCTATTCTTGAATTACATCTGTCGAAGTGAAAATATTCTTAAGGGAATAATGGGGATGCGAGTTCAAAGTTGCCCACATATTTCAATTCCGAGCACCGGTTTAAAATTTATAAAAACCCGAATGAACTTTTCTAAACGTACTTGAACAAAACATCAGAAATTGATTCTGGGCACAATGGGTAGCAGAAACATGCGCCGTAAATTTTTGTGAACTCATAAAATTAACATTTATTTAAGAAAAAAAATTCCTTGAAAATTATGGGTCTTTATATTCTCCACACCCCAGGTACTTACGTCCCTATAAGCTATAAATCGGACTATGTGAACAAGTGGGGGTACTGATCATACATCTGAGCCTCCCACTCCCATATGCTCTCCAGGAGGTTCCTATACTACCAGTGTACACGTACCAGAGGTATCAACCGTTCACTTTCGACCCACTCCGACCGATCCTTAATCTCAACTAGAACCTCCATGAAGGTCTCCCCATCATCATCATCCAGATCCCCATGGTCAGTGATGTGAGAACTATCGTGCTTGTATATCCTCAAATGAGATAGGTGGAAGAAATCATGAACATAGTGAAACTGAGGTGGAAGAGCTAGGCGGTAATCTACATTGCCAACTCTACTAAGGATCGAGAATGGTCCAATGAATCGTGGAGATAACTTGCAGCCTCGGAAGAATCTCTGTAAACCTCATAGGGGTGAGACCCATAGAAAGATGTGGTCACCATCCTCAAACTCTAGAGGTCTCCATCTCCTATCAGCATATGACTTTTTCATGCTCTGTGCAGTTTTCATCTTCTCCTGGATGTTCTGCACCTTATCTGTGGTAGCATGTACCATCTTTGGTCCCACTAGTGTTGACTTCCCTAGGTCTATCTAGCATAGTGGCGATCTTCAAGGTCATCCATACAATGCCTGAAATGGTGCCATCCTGATGGTGGAGTGATAGTTGTTGTTTTATTAAAACTCCAACAAAGGTAAATAATTCTCGTATCTACGAACTAATGCGAGGACACAAGAACATAGCATGTCCTTGAGGGTCTGAATTTTCTGCTCGGGGTGACCATCTGTCTAAGGATGAAAGGCGGTGGTCAGATGAATTTGTGTCCCAAAAGCCTTCTGCAACCCCTTCCATAGATGGGAAGTAAATTGTGTTTCATTATCAGAGACAATAGAAGAAGGTACTCCATGTAGAAGAAAAATATCATGCATGTAGAGGCGTCCCAATATCTTTACTGAACCCTACTCTCTAATCGATATGACGTGGCCCGACATGGTGGGTCGGTCGGCAATAACCTCAATAGAGTCATCTACCCTAGACATATTCGGAAGAACCATCATGAAGCCCTTGAATATCCCATCATACTTCCTCTCTGGGACCTCTAATGTCTGAACCAAGCCTGTTGGTATCTGATACTCCACCATCACTTATCGACAAGTGAGGTGTTGAGAGACAAACTCCACTACTGCCTTCATCATACTTTTCCACCAGTGCAGTCGTAGAAGGTCTTGGTACATCCTTGCCACTCATAGATGCACTGCTAGAGGGTATGAATGGTACTCCATAAAAATTTTATCATGAAGTGACATTGGCACCATTGTACGTATTCTAAAAAGGTTGATGTGCTCCCCAACATTAGAAAATCCATCAGGTCTCTTCCCTGTGGATATATGGGCACATCGTGTCTCGCATTCAGCATCTCAAGGTTGTTCCTCCCAAACCCATTAAAGAAGTGGGGGAGTGACTATAAGAGACTTTAGAATGGCTTCTCTATCTCTATCCACAAAAGATATATGTAAGGCAGCAAGCTACTCTATCGCCTCACCTAGAAAATGTATACCAGATCTCTTACTGAGTACATCTGCTACAACGTTCCCCTTTTCAGGTTTATAGACTATCTAGGATTCATAATCCTGGAGGAACTCAAGCCATCATAGTTGTCTTAGATTCTGGTCCATCTGAGAGAAGATATATATGAGACTCTGGTGGTTAGAGTAGACTATAAAATGCTCGCCCATCATGTAGTTCCCCCACATCTTTAGGGAAAAGACCACTGCTGCTAACTCTAGGTCATGTATAGCTTAGTTTTTCTCATGTTGTCTCAGATGACGAGAACCATAAGCCATCACTGCTCGATCCAACATCAGGACACACCAATGTCTGGTCCTTGATGCATCACAGTAGACTACTTACCCTTTTCAATCCAGTGGAATCATTAATATGGGGGCACCAGTCAGCCTGTGTCTCAGCTCTTGCAAGTTCTGCTAGCATCTCTACGACCACAAAATGGGTTTCCCCTTCTTTTTCAAAGATGATATTGGTGTTAGAACTCTGGATAAGTCTAGTACGAACCTCTGATAATATCCAGCCAAACCCAGGAAACTTCGAACCTCTATCACACTCCTGGGAGGCCCCCAAGAAAGTACCACATCAATCTTCAATGGATATACTGTAACTCTTAACTCCGAGATGACATGTGCCAAAAAGTGAACATCTCAGATCGAAAACTGGTACATCGAGAGCATTCCATAATGTTGGTTCTCTTGGTGTGTGTATACTACTACCTGCAAATGGTAGGCATGATCCTCCTTAGTATTCAAGTAGATCGGATTTTCATCAATGAAGACTATGACAATGTGAACGAGGTATGCCTGGAAGATGCTGTTCTTTAGTCCCATGAACACTGCTGGAGTGTTGGTTATGCCAAAAGGCATAACCAAGAACTCATAGTGGTTGTACCGACATCGGTAGGCCACCTTATCCATATCCTCTTCTCGAACTCTAATATGGTGATAGCATGATATCAGTTCTATCATCGAGAACCACAGTGCTCCGATCAGCTGATCAAAGAGGACGTCAACACTCAAGAGTGGGTTCTTATTCTTCACGGTCACCTTGTTCTGGTAACGGTAGCTGAAACAAATCCTCAAGAACCAATCCTCTTTCTTGTAAAACATAATCGGGGCTACCCAGGGAGAAACACAGGGCCAGATGAATCCTTTTCCCTACAAGTCCTACAGCTGTACCTGCAGCTCATGAAGCTCAGTAGGAGCCATCCGATATGCTAGTGTTGATATTAGTGTCATCTCGTTGTACATGTCAATGTTAAATTCCACCTCTCTATGAGGATGTAGACCTAGGACATCATTGGGTAAGACTTTCGTGTGCTAGTCCACCACTACAGGATAGCGCGGACTCTCCGCATCAACTACTCTAAGGGTAAGGAAAGCGAACTAATGAGTGATTGGTTTCACCTTCCTCCGAGTAAGTTCGTCTTGTGCTGCAAGGGCTCTTTTCTTGTTGGTGAAGGTGAACCTAGTCCCATCCGTGCGGACACACAGCACTATGGGCCTAATACAGTTGATCTAAGCATGGACTGTAGATAACCAATCCATACCCAAGATGACATCATAAGGCCTCAACACCGCTATGAGGAGATCACAGCCAAATCTCTCGCCTCCTAGAGTATTCTCACACTGCTAGCACTAGTGTGTGATCATTGAGTCTACTCTCGTAGGAGTCTCTAGTAGTAATGATCGAGCCCATGGCTCTGTTGGAATCTCTGAGCTTCGAACGTGGGCAGTGGCATTGAAAGACTGATTGACTGACTGAAAGTTATTTTTTATTAAAGCCAAAAGAGAGCCACCTTACATTTCACGGGGGACGAAAATAGTGAAGGCCAAGAGAGTCTTTCTGAACCACATTAACACACTCCAAAGGTAAGGAATTAAGGCTGTCAAAGACCACAAGTGGCTCCTCGGGTCGGCCCCAACGAGCCAGCTCATCTACCGCAAAGTTAGACTCCCTCAGGCTATGGTGGACTATCCTACCCTGATTAGTCTCCACTTTACACCGGCGAAAGATATACATTAGATCCCATGAGGTGTCTTGATAACCCTGGAGAGATCTGACCAGGACCATCGAGTCTGATTCCACCTCTGTCACGGGAAGCCCCTTCCTCCTGCATACGGTCAAACCTGAAAGGAGGGCCCTAAACTCCACACCCATAGAGTTACCTGGGCTATAGTAAGCACTAATCGCAACCAGAACCGAGCCCCAATAGTAACGCAGTAAGCCACAGCCCCTCATAACTCCACCCACACATGAGCCATCCACATTAAGCTTCCACCCACGCATTGGAGGTTGCCATTTAATCCACCGCCCTCTATCCATCCTTTGGCCAACCTGTCCACTAACCAGGCCCTCCGACATAAGCGATGGAACACCGTTTTTCGGAAGAGAGGACAACTCCACAATACATGCTCTCATCTGGATCTGGAGATATAACAAGGACCACACACCACCCAACCGTACCTGGTTTCGAGCCTCCCAGATGGTCCAGCATATAGCCACAAGAGTGATGATGCGCGCTGTTCTTTCCCCCGTCCTGCCATCATTCCTGGAAAGCCAGAAAGAGATGTAGTCCCCAACCGATTGGTGCTCCCAGTCTGGAAATCTGAAGCGATCAAACCTAGACCAGAGGTAGGACGCCCATCGACCCTGGAAAAACAAGTGAACCGTGGACTCCGAACTTGGTTTCTCACAACAGTGGCACCGCGAGGCCAAGCTGATCCCTCTCCTCTAAATATTCTCTTCCGTTGGTAAAGCTTGATTTCTGACCCTCCACACAAGAAAGTTCATTCTTGTTGGTAGGACCTTGCACCAAGCAGCCTCCTCCTCTCCAGTCACCGATTCATTGCCATGTAGAATTATCCTATATCCGTTCAAGATAAAACGTCCTGAGATGGCCTCTGTGAAGCAACACCTATCCGGCTCGTCATTCATAACCACTTTGGCGAGATGGCTCATCTGTGCCGCATCCAGGTTTTCATGCATGAAATCGTAGCTTCCGAATGCATCCTTAAACAGGACGTCGGGGTTGGGGCAGCCTTCAAACCAGATTCTCCCTTCTGTTCAAGTGTCCTTCCAGAAGCTTATCTCCCCACAGCCAATCACCCACCTGGTATGATCAAGCAGCACGTCCAGATGGGAGAGAAAGCATCTGGCAAGCCGCGTCGCCCCACGCATGCAGATATCCCCATTCCAGCCATACCGAGATCTAAAAAACTTGTCCCACAGAGTCTTACCCACAATCACCTCCCATGATAGCTTGGCCTGCATTCCATATATAACTTCATGGAGATCTCGTAACCCAACCCCACCCTCCTCCACCTGTCCAGACATTCTCTTCCACGAAGCCCAATGACACCTGTCGTCCCCCTTGGCATCCCACAAGAAGGATGTCATAATGCGCTCAATTCTTTCCATCGTTCCCTTCGGCGGACTGATGATGGAGAACAGGTGCATGGGAATGGATAACAACACACTGTTAATCAACGTAATTCGGCCCCCAAATGAGAGTGTCCTGTTTTTCCAGTTAAAAATCCTCCCCAATATGCGATCCATAATCCCATTGAATTGTCTCTTCAATATCTTCCCACTGGATAGAGGTATCCCCAAGTAAACAACAGGGAGCTGCTTCTGTCCACATTCAAGAGCATTTTGAATGGTCCTGCATCTCCTCGCCGAGCATTTACTAGATATGAACACATGACTCTTCTCATGGTTAACCGATTGTCCACTTTGATTCCCAAAGGAATCCATAATGGCCTTAAATGCATTGAGAGTCTTGCATCCTCCATTCAAAAACAGAAGAATATCATCCGCGAACATCAGGTGAGATATTATCCCGGAGTATCTTTTGCCCCGGAAAGGCTTCACGGTACCCTCTGTTATGCCCTTCTGTAGATTCCTGGACAAGGCATCTTGAGCCAAGACAAATATAGCCGGCGATAGTGGATCCCCCTGTCTCACCCCCCTCACCGACTTAATGAAACCAAAACACTTCCCCATTAGCGAAACCGAAATCTATGGGGAAGCAAAGCATCTGAAACAAAGGTCGCAGAACTGTTCTTGAAACCCAAAGCTTCGCAGAACCCGAATAATAAAACCCCATTCCAAATTATCGTATGCCTTCTTCATGTCCACCTGTAAAATAATATTGGACCCAACCGTCTTCCTGTTCAGATCGTGAACCATCTCGCTCGCGATTCCGACCGCCCCCTGTATAGTCCTCCCTTGTATGAAGCCATGCTGCTCCTCCGAGACAATCCTGGGGAGAAGACTAGATAACCTTCTGCTAATAATCGTTGCCAATATTTTATATGAAACGTTACATAGGCATATCGGCCTGAAATGATTGATGAGGAAGGGATCTTTGATTTTTGGGATAAGTACCACCCTTGAAGCCGAGATCCCTTTGACCAAGGGGGACCCATGAAAGAAATCCTGAATAGCCTCCAATACACAGGGATCGACCACCTCCCATGCAGCACAAAATATGGAAGCCGAAAAACCATCCGGCCTAGGTGCACTCTCTCGCGGAATGGTCCCCTGCGCTTCCTTTATCTCTTTCTCGTGAGGTAATGAGGATATGTGTTCATTCTCAGAACACGTAATCAATTTAGGTACACAGCCCAGAAAAGAAGAGTCCCCTAGAGATTCCCTTTCAAAAATGGTGTTGTTCTCCCCCACCCACAAATTCTCGAAGTGATCAAGAGCGAGCCTGCCCGCTACCTCCACATCCGACGTGTAGGACCAATCCTCCCTTTTAAAATTGATTTTCATACTCCTCCTTTCCTTAATGCATGCATGGAAGTATGCACTATTGCGGTCTCCCTCCTAAAGCCACCGTACTTTGGAACGCTGCATGAAGTTCCTTTCCACCTCAAGCAACTTCTCTGCCAAAACCATCCTTTTATCGCATAGCTCAACAAAGACCTCCTCATCCCAAAAAGCTAGAAGAGACTCCTCCAAGTCGTTAACCTCTTCATGCAGGGTTGTCACACCAACATTCATGTCCAGCTGTACCGCCAACCACTGATTGATCGCCTATTTGAGTCTTTTAAGATGGTTCACCATCCCGCCCCAAGATCTCTCCTTTTCCTCCTCCGCCCAGGACATCCTCACCACCTGTAGGAAACCATCATTTTTATTCCAATCTCTTGAGTAATAGAAACTCTTGCCCCTCACATTCTCACACTCAATATCGAGTAAGAGCGGATCATGATCTGAGAGGATGCGCGGAAGATGCTTAACCGATGATTTAGAGAACCGTTCCAGTCCATGCACGTTGGTAATCCACCTGTCCAGCCGACTCCAAATATTATCCTGCCCTTTTCAGTTATTACACCACATGTATTTCACCCCGTTGAAGCCTAAGTCTAATAATACTGCTTGTAGCAAGCACTCTCTGAATTCCAACATGCCTTCAACATTGCACCCCAACCCTCCACGCTTCTCTGAAATATCCACAATAGTGTTGAAGTCACCTCCCACGAACCAGGCCATAGATCTGGTATGCAGCGATTTCAGATGAGCCCATAACTCCCTCCTCTCCACCACCCTATTACTCGCATAGACGAACGAGAGCAAAAGGGAGGCACCATTCATCTCCACCCTCATATCTAAACACTGCGACATCACTCCTAAATTAATCACCGACAAACCATCCCTCCATCCGACCCAGAACTGTGAGTTTGTTGAGCCGCCATGAAAGTAGTTAGGAAAACCCATCTTTCTTGCTAACCCCGGGAGCTTACAAGGATCCTGTTTTGGTTCGAGGATCACTAATATAGAAACATTTCCCTTCCTGCATTCCAAAGATAAAAAGGCCCGCTTGGCACGAGCTCCCATACCCCTCGCATTCCAGATGAGAATGGGGAACATACTACAGATTCTTCCGGGCTCTCTGGCCCGGAGGAGTAGATAGTTCATAGGGTACATGCACACCCTTCTCCTTGGCTTTCGAACGGGTGAGCAGCCCCAAAAAACCTCCCTTACCGCTGCTCTGTTTCGCTGATAGAATTCCATCATTACACATATCATCTAACTCCTCCAGTCGAGGCTTCCTCCCAGAAGGTCCGAGGGGGAGTAACTCCAAACTCCAATCCCCTTGGAACAAGGATAACAGAATTTCTCTCTGAGGAGACCGCTGAGACGACATCACCTCCTTCTCTGCCCCTCTGTTCCAGTTGGCCACCTCCATTACCTCATCAGAAGAGGCCAGAAGCTTCTTCGCAAAACGGTTATGAATGGCCCTTGGAGAAAGCTGTGAGGAGAAGCCCGTGGGGGAGGCAGGGGAGGACAGCTGCCTGGCCGGAATCCCTAGCACAAGAGACAAATGCACCTCAGCCTCCAAGCCTTTACCCCTACTGGAGGAGGACAGCTTCTGCGGGGCAGGGCTCGGAGACCAAGAGATGAGGTCCGTCATCCCAGAAGGTGACTCCAACGAGCGCACGTCCCTGTCAGGAGATGTTTTCCCATTATGAGCATTGGGACTGTCCAACCCACCTATATCGCTAGCGGGATTCAAATTTGAAACTTCCGGAGGGAAAACTTTTTCCATCGAAACACCACACCCGCCCGAGACAGGTGGGTCACGACCTGGTTCCCCCTTCCAGTGAGATCCAGAAGCTTACGCCACCTCCCTCCGTCGTCGGCAACCCTTCGTGTCGTGGCCATGCAAACCACAGAACCCACAGAAACGATAAGGCTGCTGGTAAAAAACTTTTTTCTTCCACCAAAAACCATCCTCTACTTCAAACTACACCATTGAGGGTCTTTTTAACGTTAAATCCACCTCAACACAGATGCGAGGGTTCGCCGCCGTCCTGATCATCTTAGTGTCCTCATCCACACAAAGAAAAGCACCCATAGTACTGCCAACCTCCTTCAGAATCGCCGGGTTTTGAAGAGGAAGAGGGAGACCGAGGAAGGACAATCAAACCGCATCTAAGGAGGTTTCGCGACCATGGTGGCATTCCCACGACCACCTAGACAGCGAGAAGCGCCAAGAGCCACACCTTCTAACCTCCCGCGTCCAAGCCTTCACAAAGTCCTCTCGGGAGGCCAGATGCACACAGAAAGCAACCCTCGAAAAGTCGGAAACCGCCGCTGGAGAAGACAGTCCCCACGAGGCAACAAAGTCTCGGAATAAGTTAAGAGATGGCTTGGAGCTGCCAAAACGGGAAACCAGGGTGAGATCATGGTAGGTAGCCGCCTCCTTTAGCTCCCGAGAAGACAAACTCGCAAAAGGAAACTCCCTGACCTTTAAAGGTCCCCGTTGTTCCACCACCACCAAAGGCACCTCCAAGCACTCCGCAGGTCCACGCTGGGCCACCACCACCGAGGGAACCGCCACGCACTTCGCAGGACTCAGAGGCTGAGCGGAACCAGACCCCGAAGAGCCCCTACAGAGAACTTCCTTGAAGGAAGCCTTTGAGGAAGCCCCCTTCTCGAACCCTTCAGAAGAACACCCAAGAGACACTGGAAGAGCCGCCGGTGCAGTTGCTCCACCAGAGAGCAAAACGGGAGCCATGAATAAAGAATGACTGGAATTTGTGTTTATAAGAAATGTAGCCAAGGTAGTGTAGACACAGATCATGCCTAGAATCATCTTCAAAGAACCATGATTGGAAGCCTCAGATTCCTAGAGATGAGCTCTCCCCTATCCTCTTGCCCCCTATGGTAAGGGTGGACCATTTTCTGGTAGAGGTGGTAACACCTCGTAACGCCTTCCACCGCCAGCTCCATGACCAACTTCGCTGCCACGTCTGTGCCCTATGGATTG
This sequence comes from Viscum album, assembly GCA_963277665.1. Lineage (NCBI taxonomy): Eukaryota > Viridiplantae > Streptophyta > Magnoliopsida > Santalales > Viscaceae > Viscum > Viscum album. The sequence continues at coordinate 1,594,894,695 of OY728146.1, read as the reverse complement.
CCTTGATGAAACCTTTTCCTCTGGCAAGGAGGTCCCTCAACAGTCTACTGATAATCTGAATGATGGGTCAGACAGTCACAAGCCATGCGACCCTACCCACCACATGTGAAACACTACATGTTCCTCAAATGATTGGCTTGGTCTCATGTGAATCACACAACCAAAATCCTCTCATGAGGTCATCCAGTAGATGGTCTGGTCTACTTGGACCTCTGCGACATCTATCTACTGATTTCTATAGATGACTCCACTACGTGACCCCTGGTGGTGGGTCTCGCTATTGGTGACTTCTCAGTAAGGAAACTCTCCACTAAGATGGCTCGCTCCAACACCCCCGCCTACATCGGGATGCTAAGGGAGATCATTGAAGCTCTGATCTCTCACCTATTCCCCTGCTCGAAGGTCTGATCCCTGATAAATGGGTCCCACACCATATCTATGGTATAGTGTGGGAGGTCGATGAACATAACTGAGTATTGTGCCACTATCATGCTACCCAGTTGTAGATGATGTAGCTCTTGAATCCACACCACACTTGTGGTGGCTGGGAAGAACTCCACTCAAAACAGTATCTCAAAGCCTACCGAGAGAAGTGTCACCTTATCATGCACCTAGAGAATCTGGCTCCACCATCTTCCTGCTGCTACTTGAATGAGACTCGTGACAAGGATCACCATAAGGTCTGTAGTTGTAACTACCAGTCTAATGATTATCAACACATCCTCCGGCCAATCCTCAACTGCCTGTAGATCTGTCTCACCCCTGTAAAAAGGTAGATTCTAGCATTGTAACTTGTACAATTCTCTCTGGTAGCCAAAACTCTCTACTACTGGGGATGGTGGCATCATTGGCCCAAATGGTAGTGGTAACACTAGAGCCTCTGTTGTAATATGGCCCTACAGTGAGGCCTTATCGTTCGGTGGGAAGCCATCTCATACAAATCCTAGAACCCTGGCTATATATCAATGTAGAGGCATCATGTAAAGAAACATTTTTTCCACATTGAATATGTTATACCTAGTGAGATGACTCAAAGAGATCACTAAGAAAACTCTTGAAACACACATGCATTCAGTGTTTTCGTGCACTGAGTTAGAAATCAGAAGTCAAGGTCCTCTTGTATGGATATGTCAGTCGCCGCACCAACACTGGACTCCCTGAACTAAAAACTACACTCACAACACTTAAAACTATTTCTTCACATAAAATATCAGAGTCCTATGTTCTGTGGTAAAACTGACTCCTCTGATACCAATTTTTCATGACCCGTCCCCCGGGGCCTATTCTTTTACTACCTCAATCCCACCTTCCATAGCCCAGGGGATGGTGACTAGCACCCAAGGCGTAAATCCCTAAACTGATAAGGAATTGACTTCGTAAATAAAAACCCACACAACAGAGTACACAACTGAAAAAAACACTAATTAAAACTATATAACAAGATAGTGATGAAATTTAAAGAGGCCATAAATAAAAGACCAAATGTAAATTTAAAGTACAACTAAAAAGGAAAAAATAGCTAATAGGATAAAAGAGGCTCCTGGATCATCCACCATGGATCCTACCTAATGGGTAGGTACATATAGCCTCCTCAACAAACCACACCCATCTGTCTCCTCCGGGTATCGACTCGTCATGAGGTCCACCTATAAGTATCATCCAGTCCTCAAACACATAGCCATAGTCAACGCTGTCTATCATGTTTATCCAACACAATGAGGTACTGGCATTACCCGTGTACGGGTGAGTATAATGGTACTCAGTAGGGACCCCGAGTCCCTCAATGTAACACAAAATCCATGAAGGATATACCAACATGTATCAATTCAATAGATAACCACACTTAGGTATATGCCCATATATATACCTATGTTATCTAGTAATCCATCTCAAGCATGAGGAAAACACAACAGTTATTGACTCAGCTCACACAGGTATACAACATTTGTAGAGATATTGAGATGATCAGATGTATCCAATGAAACTTATATTCTGTTGAACCCACATATGATCTAGGAGAAAAATTCAGAACTGTCGAACCCACACAGGATCCATGAATAGTTATTCTATCGAACCCACATTGGATCTTGGAATAGTAGTTAAAACGTTCGAACCCACACTGGATCTAGGAATAGTAGTAAGAGCTCTTGAACCCATATGGGATCTATAAATAGTCTTCAGTGCTATCGAACCCACACAGGATCCAGGAATAGTCATTAGTTCTATTGAACCCAAAGAAGATCCAGGAACATTTGTCAGTGCTGTCGAACCCACAAAGGATCCAGGAACAGTCAACAGTGCACAACCAGCCACAAGGTTCTGCATGAAGCATGATTTATTCCAGGAGGGTACGATCCTCAATATGTGTTTCAATGCATCAAATAAATTTATGTCCCATTAAGATGTAACTTGAAGAACAGCCACATCATAGGGGTCTCAACTCAATAGACAGTGCATCAATCAGATGCATGGTCTGTGAGTTATTTCTCTTCTAGTCCTAGGGGCATGGTTGGATTTGTTTACAATCCAACCTGACTGTATCTCAACTAAACCTTAAACTCTAGTGTGGTATACTCAAAGGGATGGTTGTGCTCCAATATTTCTAGTGTCGCAGAAAGATCATCAAACAGATGTCCAGTGGCAATGATTATTCCATAGAAAGTAAAGGGTCACTAGTGGGCCTTGGTCGAATCCGACCTAGTCGGACCGACCCGACCCGACGTAGTCTGAGCAATCCCAGTTCAAGTCGGCCCGTGTTGGCACAATGGGTCTGGACTGGCCCGTTGGGTGTTTCGGCCCAGTGGGTTTGGCTCGGCCCACTGGGCCCATCTTAGTAGCCCGTGAGAGCGGTCCAGCAAGGGATCGGGGCTGTTTCGGCCCGGTGCACCGCGAAAGCAATGCTCGGTCTAGAGATCACAGTCGAGGACGGATCGACCAGGGCATCATGAGAGGTGCTAGTTCGTCAGCACAGTTGGAAGGCCGAGAGGGGGCTGGGACACTGGCTCAGCTGGGAGGCTGCGAGGGGGCTAGGGCACCGGCTCAGCTGGAAGTCCATAAGGGGGCCTGCTTGGGGAGGCGTGTGCGGCACGTGTAGAGGCCTTCATGCGGCCAGTTCAGACATGGTGTGACTAGCACAAGCCAGTGCAGTCGGGGAGGTACATAGACAGGTGGTTCAGTGGCTAGGAGGTGCACGACCAGGCGGGCCGGTGGCTTGGCCAGGTGGGCCAGCATCTTGGCCAGGCAGGTCAGTTGGAGGTGAGGAAGCTTGGAGGCCAGTGGTGGCTGGGAGCCGGGCGTCGCATGCCGGTGGTGGTGCGGCTGGGGTGGCTCAGTCAGAGGGTTGCGGTTCATCCCGGAGCACCGGAGTGCCGCTTGGGCGGCGCAGTTTGTGGAGGACGTGGGTAGTGTGGGCTATGTCATCGCCGCCTCAGTCGCCTCATTACTTCATCACCAAGAAAAAGTTCAATCATAAATAAAATCGACAGAGGGGTCGTGCCATGTTTGTTTGGCATGCACCCTCCACGTTTAAGGTTGTATCAATTGGTTCATCAAGAGGAATAAAGTTGAACTTCAATTATTCTTACAATCCACCACTACAATTCATTTCAATCGAAGAAGAGAAAAGGAAAGAATATTTAAAGAAAACAACCCCTAGCTTTGATTGTCGGGCTTCATTCATGGGCGGGGTTGCGGAAAGTAGACTAAGAGAATCGTCCTTTGCCACGTCCACCTCACGCTTCCAATCCCGATCTACGTCGGCTCATGGATTTCACTCCACGTCGGTAGGTGTCCGAAGAAGAATTCGAAGAAGGATAATCGACATGGTTCGTTATTGGAAGAATTCATTCTTCATTGGAAGATGAGGTTAGTCATTGTTAGCTTTCTCTTCAATCACCCAAGTTAAATCATTGAGCCAAATAATAGATTAGTTAATCTATTATTTCGTTGGCACAAATTCAAAAGCGTGATTTAAATTAAAATCCTCCACCTAATTAATTTAAACAAGTATGAATTTCATTATTTATTTATTACTAGTATATAAATATGGCACATGATAGTAATAAAGAGGGTTCCAATATGTAATAAGGAAATCTGTAATGATCTTTAAGAGTGAAGACCCAAGGTAATAAATAAGGTGACATTGACCTCAAGGGTCTCCAACTCAGTAATAACTATATCCTGGCATGGGGAAAGAGTGTAATATAGGAATAATATTCCAATCCATTCCTTAATGAGATTCATGCCAAGCCAAAGGTGATCGACCAAGGTAAAACTGTGCTAGGAGGTGATAGGGCCTAATGGGATTTAACCACAAAACATAATTGTCAATGCGGGATCCGAGGATTGTATCAATGGCTCCCTATAAGGATATTGAATGTATCATATGGTGTCATATATATCATACAATGATAGAAAAGGATTTTAATTTTGGTGGTTTCAATCTATGTTAGTTGTATCCTTGAATTATAATGGGGTTCTTGAGTGCTCAGGGAATTCTCCAATCAGAATTTAAGGAGAGATCGAGTCAAGCCCTTCCTATTTATGTATGATGTCATGTAATATTTCATTTGGTTGAATCCTTTCATTTAATTAGTCTGATAATTTCATGTATCATGAATCCTTTTAATCATGTCATCTGGTATAAGACATTCCTTTCATTAGTTTTAGAAGGCCATGTAGCATGCAAATTTTCATTCAATCCATTTAAAGAATATTCCATATTCAAGGATCCTAATGATACCTTCCATTAATGTGTAATGGGGTTCCACATAATGCAACCCAAAAATTAATTTAAATTTAAGGCTATGTAATATACATAATATACATTCCAATACACATTTAACATTTTACTATCAAGTTGAAGAACTAACCTTAGGAAGGCCAACTGGTATGAATACATTGTACATTCTATTTTTAAATTAACAATATAAATCAATACAATTAATATAGAGAAGAATAGAATTAGAGTGGTCAAGATATGGCACACCTGAATGGAGGCTCAAATGTGTAAAAACACTAAAAAAAATTATGGCATAACCATCAACATGGATGGGACAGAGTAGTAGTCCTAACCACCAACAATTAATCACATATATAGTAGGAGAATATCTATATTGTTCAAATGAGTATAAGCATGGAATAAAAATTCAATGATTGGCACCCAATGAAATCTGTGGGCCCCACATGACCAATAAAAAATCAATGAACTTTGAGGGATGAGTTATATAACACCCACTCTAGGTTTTTATGACTCTCCTAGTATAGTTTTGGCACTATATTTTCTTTATGTTGGAAAAGATCTTATAAAAAGACAAAAAATTCTATTACCCCTGATAACTTAGTCAATAGTAAGGGATTAGGAGAACAACTCAAGAGGACTGGAGTTCATACCATTACACACCAAATGTGGTGAACAAAAGCGCGATCAGATCATTGATGAAGGAGATCTTAAATTCATATTATTTTTCATCAAAAAGATCTAAATTGTGTGTCATGGAGGTATATAATGAATAATACCATATTATAGAAGAATGAGGTAGTTTAATAGATCATTTAGGGAAATATTGTAAATTTACCCCAAAAATTGGTTGTGCAGGGTTGGTTGAACGGTTTGAAAAACTATGCGCAAACCATGAAAGTTTTTATGGATAGAAGGTATCATTGTAGGGTTATGTTGTAAATCCATACGCTGAACAAGTGATGTTGTTATGTTCAGAAATATCAATCTGTAATGTTAGCCTAACCCTGCACCAACTGTGCGTTAATCATGTGGCATGTCTAGTTGTCGCAAAAAGATGAGCTTCGAGCTCCAAAATTCCCCCCAAACCCCTAGGACACTTACTAACTCAAAAGGCATCCACATTATTTTCAATGAAATGATTTATACCTAAATATAAAGGATCCATACATGAATTAATTTATAGTTTCTTACAATATTCCCTATTAAAAGAACAATTCCCTCATTTCATCTTCCAAAGGTGTAGAAACTCTCTCTAAGAACTTTTCTGGCCACAATGCATGTACGGAGGCTTCCCTCTCCCATGTATCATCTTATTCCTAAATATTCATCCACAACACTCACAGTAGGGGGATATATCGACCTCGAAGATCTTTTCTGATCTAATCAATGATACATATTGAAAAATCTTTAGAGGCATCATTATAATCTAACTACACCTTCTCGGGATAAAAGGTATGAGATGGATCAATATGGTACTAGATATGTTATGATACATGAAATATGTCATTCATGGCTTGGTTTCATTGAGGTAATATAAATCAATAGTCTACCCTATCGACTATCTATCCAAAATTTCAAAAGGCCCTATATAACGGGGTGACAACATCCCCTGCTTCTATAATCATCTATGACATAGCATGGGTAATAATTAAAGAAAAATATGATCCCCAACCTCAAACCTAAGTGTTCATTAACATAGATAAAAAAATATTCATATCTACATTATTTAGTAGTCATAATATTTCCGAAATGTTGAACCTTCTCTATTATCTCTTGAATGGTATGAGGACCTAGTAGGGTTTCCTCTCTAACTTCAAGCTAACATAGAGGTGAATGGAATGGTTTTCCATATATGGTCTGAACAGGATCCGTCTAAGTTATCTCTTAACGGATTTTATAATAGATGAAATCGGTGAGAAGCAAATGCTTCTCTGTTGAACCGCTGAAATCATGGACACATACTCGGTGAATATCTTCTTGAACAGGTATTTTCCATTCTGATTTTCTGTAGTTTTGAGTGTGAAAATATGTACTTATATGAACCTAAGTCTCTATAGCCTTTATCAATCCCCACCTAAACCGTGAAATGAAATGAGATTCATAATCTAAAATGATATTATGTGGAACCCTATGTAGTTATATGATCTCACATACATACAGTCTCTCCAGCTCGCCAACTGAGATAATCTCCCGAATATGAATTAAGTTTGATGATTTCATTATTTATTCAATGACAACCCATATATCATATCTACCCCTTGGAGATATAGGTAATCCAGCAAAAAAATCTATTGAATCATTTTCACACTTCAATTCTAGGATTGTTTGTGCTTGTAACAAGCTGGCTTTTCTCTGGTGCTCTGCCTTTAAGTGCTGACAGATGGAACACTTAGTGATAAATATTGCTATTAATAATTTCCTCATATGTCACCAATACCATCACCTCATCTCTCGAAACATCTTCAATTTTCCTAGATGAAATTCTCACTATGACATGTGGGACACTTTCATCAACTCATTTATCATATTTTTTGGATCTCAGATAAGTCGACATAGATACATGACATCATTTCTGGCCATAGACCAATTTTTATGTTGATTATCTAATGATATTGTATTATACGGAACCAAGCCTTCATGTTCTAAAAATTATCTACTCTCACCTTTTTGAGGATGTAAGAGGTAACAATCAAGGATGGACGATAATATTTCTCTTGAATTTTACAAAAATGTATATGTATCTTAGAAAAGAGGGACATTGACTTCCATTCATCACTAGTTTCTCATTCTCCTTATTCCTATGTTTTATTACTCAGTGCACTTACAACCAAATTTACCTTTCAAGGAGTATATGCAAGCTCGAAATCAACGTATTGTAGATACTTCAAGAATAAACACCATATGAGGTTTAGTTCATGCTGATAAAATATATATTTGAGGCTCTTATGGTTTGTGTACACCACAATGTGGTCATCCATTTGAAAATGTCTCCTTAAATGTAAGTCATGGACATCTACTACTAGTTATATATCGTGCATTGGATAATTTCTCTCATGAGGCCTCAACTGCCAAGATCCATACCCAATTGTCTTTTCCTCCTGCATAATCACTTCTCCAGGGAGGATTCTTGATTCATCATAGAACAATTTATTACCTATACCCAACAATAAATAAGTCAAAATAGGTGTCAATATCCACTTTCCATCCATATTTTTTCATAAGAGTAAAAGGTGATTCAAGGTGAGATAATCTTGTATGAAGGGCATTTAATATCTAGATACCCCCATGATACACTTTATATGAAACACATTCTTGGGATTATCTTATGAAACTAAAAAATTATCCTTTTCTAGGTCAAGATATAATCTTTACTTCCATATTATATTACAAAAGAAGTATAATTTTTTGATGTAGAGTTGGAACATAGAAACTAGGGAGTAAAGCTAATGCTCCCACAGTGTACTAAGAATGATCTCAGTATGTTTAGAATGGTATATATTTGTGCAATAATACACCAAGATTTCATCCCAAAATACAATGACAAAAGAGTCCTAATATGGGTGGAAAATCCTATACATAAAAACCATGATAATGGTCTGCATGTTCACAAGACCAAAAAACATAACTGGGTAACCATATTGATTGTACCTTCTAAAAATAGTTTAATGAGGTATGTCTGATGGTCTAACTAAAAAATAATGATAACCCAATATCAGGTCACTCTTGGAGATTATTTTTTCTCCTCATAGATGGTCGAATAGATTATATATTCATGGAATCTGATTATGTTTCTTGACCATAAGCTAGTTCGACTTGAAATAATCCATGCATACATGTATGTTTCCATTTTCGTTCTTGGAAAAAAGCATGGACGAAACCCAAGAGGATGTATCATTTTATTTAAAACATTTTCTCTTTAAATCGTATAACTACCTCTTGAGTTCCTACATCTCTATACGTGCCAGATGAATGGACACTGGAGCTTCTCCTTAAATAATCTCTATTATATTCTAGCTCTCTATCAAGTGGTAGTCATGAAAAATCGATGAGAAATACATCCCAGAAATGATCCACTAAAAGAGGGAAAGTAGGTTTTTTTAACCCCAGATCCTCCATGAATTGATTTTCAATTTCAGTGGCCATTCCACATAGCCTATAATTCTATGGTCCATCTCTATGACCACGTACATCCTAGTCAACTCTAGGTAGATTAATATAGTCCACATCCAATATAAAATATACCCTGTTATGGTATAAATCAATAAAACCGTGATAGTGAAATAACGTACCCATCCTGAGAATGAAATAAAATCTTTTAATCATGAGAATGAAGAGGTTCCACAAGAAAGTGTAACTTCTGACCTCATGGGGATAGTCCCTACACTGGTGTCTACAATCTATTCGTACCCCTAAAACTGTCTCCAAGGTCATTACACCAATGTGATACCATATCATACATTTGATACTCTCCATAATAGATCCAGAGATAAAAGAGTTCAAGGAACAAGTATCAAATGAAGAAGACACTACAGTAGATGCTACTAGTATAGTACCTCATACTGTTGAATGTATTCAAGCATGATCATTAGGTATTGTCTATAGTGCATGAAACAGGCCAGATCCATGGACATAGGTAATAAATGGGATAACATGATCATACCTGATATGTTGGGGTTGATGGTGACGAGGGTTTTGGTTACCATGTCCATGAAATAATTCTCTGCTGGACCTACCGGTTCTATTCAAACTCCTTTACTTACATTGTGTAAAAGAAACTGTTCCTAAAGGTGGAATAGGTGTGGATACTATTCCACTGAAGGGTGGTATAATTATCCTCCATAAATTCTAGAGATAATGTATGTGACTATAATCTCGACACACCAGGGGTTCTCTATCACATTTAGGCATTGAATGCACTTATCATCCACACGTATGAATAACCTCAGAATTATCTAAATGGATACTCAAGTTGTTTTTTCCCTGTTGAGAAACATCGAGAGATTTCATCCTATAACAAAAATAATTGTTGGACTGATAGGACACTGGACATCAATTCATATTAGTATTTCTATCCCTTTGGATACGCTCAATGATAAGAGAATGATTGATTATATTAGAAAAGTTTGGTAAGTGAAATACATTCACTTGCGTAAAGATGGTTTACTGAATCAAATCCTGAAATAATCTTTTATAATAAATCACATCACTGGTGAGAAGTTGTGAAATGAAATAAAACTCCATGAAACTCACTAAATACTCCGCAACTAACATAGAACCCTTCTAAATATTCATGAACTATCTATCTCTATCATCTCTCAACATTTTATTAAAGAACTTTTCATTGAAGGTAGTCTATAAATCAATGCATAACATTCCCAAATAACAATAGGCTTGGATAATCACATCCCACTAATGCTGATCTAAACCACAATAATTTTATATGAAATGATTGAAACATCATTCTAGAGGAATCTCTAGGTGCTAAAAGATATATGTGAAGAATATTTTCCAAGACTCAATATCCTGCGGACCGCTATCCTATGAATATGTTTGAGGTTGTTGTCGACAAAAATCATGAGTTAGACTATCCATCGTTGGTACAATATGTGGAGAATTAATAATGGACAACATCAGACATAGGAAATTATCATGAACATGAAAATAAGATACCAAATCATGTTAAAAAGGTGGTTTATCATGTGGAACTCCTATAGGTAAGACCAATAATTCAGGGACCACTAGGTCCAGATCATGATCATTTTCACCCTCCTGGCGTATGAAATGAGGATGTTGTGAGTCCATTGGACAAAATTTTCCAAGCACACACCTCAGAATAATCATATGTAGAAATATATTATCACTAGAAAAATCTAAATATAGGAAAACTCAACAACCAGGTAATACTTACCAAACTACAAGATTAGACATACATGTATCGGTAAGTGCTCGTGTTTATGTTTCATTTCATTTTTTATTTAATCACTTGGTTCACTCCTTTACATTTCTTGAACATAAAATGGTGGGATAAATATGTACAACCCATTCATTTTATAAGTCATGTTTCTCTTTATAATGGATATACATTTTAGTTGTATTAGTTCCCATACACATGTCACCAGAAACAACAGACATCTAGTTATAGAATAATGGAAGGAATTGTTATATCCCTCATCATAACCCATGAGGTTCTATACACATCATGAATTGACATAGACATTAACTAATTCAAATAAAAAATTTATACTAGCATTAGATAACTATCACAACATCACTCAACAATCACATGTATATCATGCAATAAAAAGTAGTGAGATTCCCCAATATGTAATGGAAATATGCATGAGATGTTAATTTTAGTTTCCTATATTGTTACATATTACATTTCTCTTTCCCTCATATCCTTGGGCCAAGGATGAAACAAAATCCGCAAATAAATTTATTATAAAAAACCCTACAGTGTATGTGCATCACTCAACATTGAAATAATATCAACTATAACAGGAAATAGAATAACATTAATTATAATCTAGGAAACATGGTTTTTACACTGAAAATTGGTCTGAGACACCCATGAATGACTTATTACCAAGTCTGAAGTGTTTATAATCTCTAATATATTGTTTCCATATAGTTATGTAAGAAAATAAACCACCTTTGATACAATTTTGTGACATCCCAAACTCAGATGCCACTTGATAGGTTCCCTGAACCCATTTAGCAACATGGCCTCAAGAGAATATCTTTGAAAACCAGAGGATACCAACTAGCCTCGAGGGCTAACGGTGTGTCAATGGGGAGACTATTCCCTCAATAAAAATGTTTAGTGCATTGGGTGAATGTAAACATAGGTAAATAGTAGGATAAATTTAAGTAAAAAATCACAAAGGAAAATAGAGAAAACTGTAATAATAATCGAACCAAGTGGAATAACATTCAACCACCAATAATGATATTTAATTTGAATGATAGATAACAAACATGGATATAAGATATAATGCATAAAATGTTTCACAAAAAAATAAACGAAATAAAAGACTATCCCATGAATCTCGAGCTCTGACTCGGTCATCTTTAATCAAGTTCCATAACAAACACAAAGAAATCAGGTGTCTAAATCCATAGTCTTCCCTTTGACAACACATGAACTATGTAATCTTCCCCAAATACCTAATAGTACCTAGAGAGGGTGTGAGATAAATCATAGCGGGTTTCCACCAATGCACTCTATAACATCTAGCTCGTGTGACAAAAATGTAATAGTGTGAAAGAATTCATATATAATTTAATGTAGTACACTATTACTGAATAACCATATACATTATTCATCCATCGACTGGTGTCTGAAAAAGTAAATAATTCCTAATTTAATTGTTACGAATTTATAAATAAGAAAATGTTTGCAATACAGATGTTTCCAATATGTAACATGGCAGCATATAATGATCTGTAATAGTGAAGTCCAAAGTTAATAACCAAGGTGTGATAGACATCAAGGGTCAACAACAAGTTAATAACTATATCCTAGAAATCTGTACTAGTTTAATATAAGGATAACACTCCAAGACATTCCAAAATTAGAATACTACCAAGTCCAAGGTGATCAACCTTGTTAAGATACTGATATGTAGAGATAGGGCCCAATGGGAATTAACCATGGAACCTACGTGCCAATGTTAGATCCACCAATAATATACAATTCATCCTGTAATGATTTTGAATGGTTCTTATAGTGTCATACCTAGCATCTAAAGACAGAAAATGGTCACGATATATGAGGGTTTCAACTTAATAAAGTTGTATCTTTGAATCTGAATGGGGTTATCGAGTGCTCATGGAATTATCCTATGAAAATCAGAGAAGATATTCAGCCACGACATTCCATTTTAATTATGATTTCATGTAATATGTTTTTTAATTCAACCATAGCCTTTCATTATTGTTATAAGGTCATATAGCATGAATCTATTTAATTGAGTAATTTGGTTCAAGCCTTTCCATTCATTAGTGTGTCAAGGTCATGTAGTATGGAACCGTTTATTCAATACATTTAATGAATATTCCATATTCAAATCTAATTCCCCTGCCTTTTACTAATGTGGTATGGAATACTATGAATATGAAATCTACAATTCATTTACATTTATGGCCAAGTCATATACATAGTAGAGTTTCCAATTCAAATTTCACATTTTTTTATAAAATTGATGTACATACCTTAGGAGGGTCAAGTGTCTTGAATAAATGGTAATAGAAATTATGAAATTTACAATATAAATCAAGTGTATTAATAGAGAATATCCCAACATTAAAGTGGTCAATCCACGACACACAATAATACTGGTGCAAACGTGTGGAAACACAAAAAAAACAATTATTGCATAACCTTGGACATGGATGGTATGAAGTTGTGGTCATAACCACCAAAAAAGACACACATATATGGGAAGATAATATCTATGTGGATCAAATGAGTATATTCATGGCATAAAAATTCAATGAATGGAAAACAATGAAATCGGTTGGCCCCACATGAAAAATCCATAATCAATGAACTTGATCGATGAGTTATAGACCACCCACCTTAGGCTTGTAAATCTATCGTCCTATAGTATTCTCCATTGAGTTGGCTTGGATAAAATTAGATACATGAAAAAGAAAAAAACTGTCAAACACAAATAACTAGGTAGACAGAAAGAGCGAAGGAAACAGATCATGAGGACTCATGTACTAACCATTGTGAATCCAACATGATGAACAAAATATCAAATAGATCATGACAAAAGAATATATTCAAATACCATGATTTGGACTTCAAAAAGCTCTAAAAGGAGATTTATGGACATAAATACCACATAATATTAGATTAGGAATGAAGGAGGGAGGTTATCAGATCATTAAGTGTAATTTTTTAAATTTACCTAGAAAAATGACATCTACACGGTTTCTATGAATGGTTAGAAAAACCATGATAAAAGAATGCAAGTTTTTTAGGTAAAAGTGCACGTGGAATGGTTAGGCCACATGGACATGTACAAAACCATGCTAATTGGTTTTTTCCAGAAATATTAATGTGCATAGTCAGCCAAACCATGGACTAATTGTGCACCAATGGTGATGCCTAAATTTTTTTTTAAAAATGATGGGTTTTGGGATCTGAACAATCCCAAAAAAAACCCATGATACCCTTACTAACTCAAAATTAATACATATTAGGTCCAAAGTAATTATTTTGACCAAAATTTAAAGGATCAATACCCAACTAAGAAGTTCGTTTCTTACAATTTTTGAAACACTCATAGGTTGGTATCCATTTTGAATGATTCCCCCAACAAAAACAATAAATTTTCCAAAGGATTGAAATAAAATAGGTTATTAAACACACTAATATGAAGAATTATCCATTTAAATCTATAGAAAATAAAATTAACCAACAAAAAATCACTATATTTCACAAAAAACATTCTCCATATACTATTTACCAATAAATGCCAAGTTGCACAATGAAATAAATTAAATATTCATGTACTACTTCTTATGACTCAACTAATTCCAGGGTAATATTATTTACCCTATCCCCATTAAAATAAACTATAGAAAAAACACAACAATATTGTATGGGTAAATACATGGGAGTAATCAATAGGATCATAATCGTAAATAAATCTACATTTTTGAAAAATAAATATACATGATCATATATTATTTATATAAAAAAATAATCCTTATATATAAATAAAAAACCATATGATTAAGTGTGAATTTATAATATCACATTATTCTATATATCATACAAATAAGTAAACTTCTTTTAGTACCTATAGATGTATAAAGCGCATAATATTAATAAAAAACCAATATCATCCTTTAACAAATTATAATAAAATAATAATCATAACAAAAAGTAAAATATCCTCAAATTTCAAAACACAAAACACAAAACAAAAACGAAATATAAATTTATCAAAACTTTAAACTTCCAGTTCAGATTCTAGTCAATTCTATAAACAAGGCATCGATCCATGGCATGAAAACCCTCCCAAACTAATCAAAAATGTGAAAACCAAAAAATCACACTATAACAACCCCCACCAATTCACTTTACATCACCAAACATGATATAAAATAATATCATTCCATGTTACCACATAATATTATTTATCAAAAGAAATCAACATATTAATAGATAAATATCACAGAATAAACATTTAACATCGAAGAGATATAATTATAGAAATAATCAATTATAAATAATAATATAAATTTCTATTAAAAACATGAACATATAATAAACAAGAAATAAGTGTGGGAGATGTGAAAATTTTACAAATTAGAGTCACACCAAACTAAATTTTTCATCAAACATGTAAAGATAATAGGTCTTGATGATATGATGCCTTATGTATATTTTTTCATAAAGATTAAAATGGGTTTGTTTTCAAATTTTCATCTATACAGGTATGTTGAATAGTGGTCTCATTCTCCCGAAGTCATTTGAATTTTCTAAATATGAATTCCACTTACTGGTAAAAATTATTAGGGGCTTCGAAGTATTTAACTATAAATTAGGTTCCATGTTCCTTCCCAAAGACAAGAGTTCCTTGTTCTTCGAAATGATAGATCCCATAGAGGAGTTCCCTAGTTTTGACCATAGTAGAAGTTCCAGATACTAAGGGGAATGGAAATATAGTAAGAAAGAGTTATTCCCATCTTATAGAAACCCTCTCCATTCTATGTTAACTAATTTTCATGAATCATCAGTGTAAGATTTCATTCCATCTTAGAGGATACATATCTTGTTGAAACAAGTAGAATTATATCATAACCGACATGAATTTTCTTAATCTATAAGAAGTTTAATTAAGTTAAGGATGAATAGAGTTTATTGGAACCTATATTGTCCACCAAAATCTTGAAGCATATGTGTTTTAGGTTTCATATCAAAAGAGTGTTTCATTTGAATTTCCCCTTCATGTACACCTATCACATAACCTAACATCCAACCACCACTATGAAATGTCTAAATTATCAATCAAATGAATGGAGGTCAATTTTATATATCCCTAATTATTTGATATCTTTATAATGGGCGAACCTTTAATTAATATAGATATAATTTATATCAAAACTCCCATTATATGGGGTTTAAATCCCATTCGTGTAAATATGCTCAGACTAATCAATATTTATGGTGAAATAAAAAAATGCATACCTAAGAGATTATACAGGACTCGATTTCATGATTATTATTGAGTGAATTAGAATAGATTCACTAATTTGGGAAGAAAATTTTATTTATAATGAATCCATATCATATTTTTATCCCATGGTGGCCATTTATTATGGACCCTAAAGTAACTATCAATTACCCTTGATGAATAAATTCCATAAATATCTTGTATAGAAGGTGATATGTTGGTTTGCTATTATCAAAATAAATCATGGTTTCCAGATTGCATCAATGATCATACAGTACAAAAATAGCGAGACCCTGAACTAGACATTGTCATAATGTATATTATTAAAACTACACATCTATGATAACTAGGGATCTTATCTAATTCAATTTTGATTCTTACTATAAAGTATCTAATCCAATAATCACAAAATAAATTACCCTAAAAAGTGGGGGTGATATAGAATATAATATTATATAGTGGGGAATGTTTAGAAAAGAACTGATATTACTCATTATTGATGTTTTCAAATTTATTTTCAGAAAAAATTATCATACAACTTGTTTCCATATAGTAAATCTTGATTTAGTTTTCATTAATAGGATTTTATGTTATAACCAAATTCTAGGATGTTGATACCTTAAATAAAAGAGGGTTTAACAATCCATCACTACCTAGCCCAGTGAAATATCCTCCCACCTTTTCAGAGTTAAATTACCATCCCTCTATGCTTTTCCATATCATTAACTATTGATTTCGGAAATCTAATCATGATAATAATTAGGATAATAATAGAGGTTAATAAATTATCGATCAACACCATCTGTCCTATAAAGGATAAGATGTGTTTATTCTAATTATAAATGTGGGATAATATTTTTGGGATTAAAGTGTCAAAAAGGTCAACCTCAATCTAAAAATCGGGTACATGGGATATTAGATAAAATGTTAGTAGGTGTTGTTTGGATAACTTAATCTAGCATGGAATCAATCATTGAATCAAGAAATTAAAATATATGATATGTAAAAAATGGACATTTAGTACTCACCTTCAAACTATTCTATTTCTTAAAAGAGTTGAAGACATATACAAAGTTCTTGATTGAGTTTATTTTTTCATTGATAAATACCATTAACTCATTTAAAAATATAAAATCATACGACCATTGTGATATAACAATGTCACATTGCTATTTGATTTTATATATTTTCGGTTATTTTTATGTTTTGAAATGTTCTCATAGATTTGTGGGTGTACCAATATGATTTTGGGATATCTAGGCATGTAAAATTATTGGATATACTGTAGCTTAGAAATGAAATAATACATCCCACTCCCATATATTTTTAAAAATATTTAGTTGATGGGTGTTCAAAAAATGGATTACATTTGGGATATCTATTGTTAGGTTGTATAAGGACCTGACCATAAATGTTTCACACTTAATAGTTTTTAGTAAAAAATTATACTTTTATATTACTGGTTCTTTTCAATTTTATTTTTTTTACAATAATAACATAACTCATACACATGAATAAAATTTTTTCATTCGTGAAACAAAATTATTAACCATGTAATGTTTGTTTGTGTATTTAATGTTCATAGAGATTATAAAATAAAACATTTCCACATGAGAAACCAAAATTGTCAAACCAATGAAAACCATTAAAAACATAAAAACAAAAAAACCATTTAGTAAACCATGATAGTCATATTTTTCACTCATTATAACCAATTTCAGATTTAACTAGAACTCTATTAAATATATAGGAGAAACCCAATGGTAATTGCCACATTATTATCCAAAAGACAAGGAATAATTCCTAATACACTGGATCACTACATATTCACAACAATTTTATAATAAATATCATTATCACTTGACACTGTGTAGGTAAAACCATCATATAATCTATATTGGGAAGACCCATGATCTATAATGGTGTTAAACACATCATATAAGCTATATCAGGATCACTAATTTCAATTTTATAATTATCAAGTTCCATTTCAATAGTAAATTATATTAATCATTAATCATTAATCAAGAAAATCTATGAAATACAATTTTATACTCATATAAAAATCACTTTCATATATAAAATTACCCTTGCCTTTTAAACCCCCATTTTCAAAACCAAAATACTTATAAAGTGAGGATTTATATCAAAAAATTGTAATCTTGTAAATTAATCCAAACATAAAATAATATTTATGGTGGTTGAATAATTCTTTTCTCACATTATACATTAAAATAGAACAATCTTTTTTTATTTAAATGTCAACCATATTGCATAAAGACACTTTTTTTAAAAACCATTAAAAGAAATAAAAATATAACTTTATTAAACTATCATTCCTATATAATAATACATTTAAATTAATTTTAAAATAATAGTTATGAAATAAAAATATATGTAGAATGAAAAAATTTAAATGAGGATTTTTTAAAAGAGAAGTCACTTGCCACTTTGGAAAATGATTAATCATAAGTCGTATAAATGAATAACATTGAAAAATGTTTTAATATATCGATATTGAAGAAATATATGATATTAAAAATATATTTGTATTTATATAATCATATTAAAATAATACAGGTTCATAACATCATAAATTTCCAGAACCAATAGAAATTGAGACGAAGTCCCATATGTTGAGTCTTACTTGTCACATACATTAACTATCTTGATGATTAATTTAATTTTGTTTGTAATTTAATTTATTAATAAACAATAATAATTTATTAATTATTATATATAACTTATTACAATGTTATACATAGTTACATAATCAATTATGATCACACTGAATGTCTTTATTATATTCGACCTATATGTCAAAATTGACTTCGGTAGGTCAACTATGGTCAAAGAGGTAACTATTTAAACATTAATAATAATAAAATATTGATATAAGAATAATTTTAAAAAAATTGTAATTTTTAAACAAATAAAAAGATATTTTTATGAAAAAAATATATGACTAGAGAGAGGGGGTGTCATACGTACACATGAGTGACATTTCCATTTTTCAATAATCATTATAGAAGGAATGTGATAAATATTTTACCCTTACATAATAATAATAATATATGATCTAAAATATTATTTCATTAAATATAATTATATATATCGTTCATCTAATATTTAGATAAATAAGAATCATGTCTCTTCATATAGGCTATAGCCAACATGTGCGCATGAACGTCATTTTCATTTTTCAATGAGTGAAATGTTAAAAAATAAAATTATAAGTTATCCATTTATAATGAAGAATATGTCATTAATATAATAATATTATCATATATATCACTTATAATCCTTAAATGTAACCATATTACCATCCATTATATGGTGAATTGAAAAACGAATCACCTAGCTTCACGAGCTCGAAGTCTACCATACACACGAGTGATGTTATCATATACCCGACAAAATAGAAAGTAAGAATATATATATGATCTGATAATTATAAAAGAAAAATTATTTCAAAAATATAATTTACATATATATATATATTAATTCCATCATTATATCGATCTTTTAGAGATAATGATGAAAAATGAATCACATCCGTACATGAGGCTATAGTACACAATACAAATAAACGAATGATTTTTTTCCCATTTGATGAAAAAAAGATGTATTTATATTTAAATATTAACATAATAACGTATTAGTATATATATAATTTATTTTTTGTATTAAGTCATCACAGTTTAAAAATATATTTAATAGGGAGATGAATAAATAAAACAAAAATGCTCGGTTAAGTAGGATTACTATTCTTTTGAAAACCACCTTAGGTTTCCACCAAAAACCTTGAAAGGTTGGATTATTGAAAAAATTATCTAGTTAATGGTTAAGAAATATGGTATTTTATTTTTTTTATTAATTTCTACTCCAATGTTATATTTTGGTTTCAATAGGATATTAGAGTTTGTGGCCTTTCGAAAATGAGCTATACAACAATCCTATAATTTATAAAAAGAATAAGGTGTACCCATATTATTCACACGAAACAATGAAAAAGAGAAAAATTATCATTAATTAGACACTATAAGATCAAAATATGTCTATAAAATTGCATTTATTAAATTTTAATTAAAGTTATCCATTATCTTTTTTGTTTTACATCCGGTAAATCTATTTCCACTATAACAATAGTAAATTATTTTTAATGCAATAACTATTAATTATTAACTAATGTTTAATTATAATTATTATATAATATAAATAATTAATGTTAAAAATATTATATCCATTTTAAAAAAATTATTTCTTAAAATTTGTGTAATTTTATTTGGAATATAACCCACAGACGCTGCAACAAAAAGAGTTTTTCATTAATTGTATTTTTCAAGAAAAATATGATTTTATTTTATATATATGGCTAGTGAGAATCATTTTATGAACAAAAATTAAAATTTTAGAAATATAATATTTAAATTTTTTTCAAACCCTTCCTCATTATTTTTTGTTTTAATTAACTAAAATAGTGATATATTATTCACTTTGAAATTGTTTTCATAAAAAACATGTTTTTTAAACACAAAAATGAACTTATTTAAAAATAAAATATATCACAGATTATAATGTAATTTAGTGTATTGAATTTAAATAAGATGTAATTAATTATTTTAATAATATTAAAATGATGTTGTCAATTTGAAATTCATTAATTTATTAAAATAAATTAAATATTTTCCAAAAATCGATGTTTTCACTATTCCCTGAAAAATTTAAGTTCATCATAAAACGCATGTAATTTTATCTGATGTTAATTTTGAAAAGATGAATTAATAAAATAAATTAATTGGTTAAAATTAAATTTATATATATTTAATATAAACTTATAAATAAAACCTTATAATAAATATTCATAATTTATCTATTTCCTTTTATATTTGAAAAATACATAATAATTTTATAATTAATATGACTATCTAATTCCTATTATTTGACATGAAAAAGATTTTTTATTTCATTATCCTAGTTTTTATATACTTCCTCCATTTTTTTAATCTTATCTTTATGATTTGATTAAAATATTAAAAAAGTCGGTACATTTCCCTCCTATAATTTTTCTATTCTCGTGTCATGACATCAACCATATGGTTTTTTCAAAAAGAATTATCTTGATTATATAAAATGCTATAAAACAATTGATATATATACTAAATAACATTATAAGTTTTTTAATAATTATAAATGTTTTCTTTTGAGTTAACTACTTCAGGAATCAAAACATGAGATAAATCCCATACATTTTTCCTGAACATTGAAACATGAAATACATTGTACATGGGATATAAAACAAATAAAATCCACTCATTGGGAAACCAATCCCACATTATCTGGTATTTCTTTTTGTCAAATAAGGACTGTATTTTTCAATTACTTATTATATAAAAACATAAAACATTTATATGGATATTCTTTCTGAAATACATGATCACCTACCTCGAAAGAAATATCATTACTATGGTTATCTCCTTCTATTTTTTATCTACTATGAGGCATCCTCAAATGTTACGGAATCATAGTCACATTTATATCCATTTCATATATGCTCTCAATTCCCATCATCCTTCTTTATCATACATCATCCCAAAAGATGTTGTTCGACACTACATTGCATGTAATGTCTCGTAATATTTCATCTATATACTAGAATGAAATGAAAAATTAAAAGAAAACTCAAAAAAAGAACATAACGTACCTTGAAATATATAGAACAATAATGTCCTAAAACTTACATGGTTTGAATATTTCAACAAGAATATTCATCTCATTGTGGAAGAAATAATTAAAGTTATCCATTATCTTTTTTGTTTTACATCCGGTAAATCTATTTCCACTATAACAATAGTAAATTATTTTTAATACAATAACTATTAATTATTAACTAATGTTTAATTATAATTATTATATAATATAAATAATTAATGTTAAAAATATTATATCCATTTTAAAAAAATTATTTCTTAAAATTTGTTTAATTTTATTTAGAATATAACCCACAGACGCTGCAACAAAAAGAGTTTTTCATTAATTGTATTTTTTAAGAAAATTATGATTTTATTTTAAATATATGGCTAGTGAGAATCATTTTATGAACAAAAATTAAAATTTTAGAAATATAATATTTAAATTTTTTTCAAATCCTTCCTCATTATTTTTTGTTTTAATTAACTAAAATAGTGATATATTATTCACTTTGAAATTGTTTTCATAAAAAACAGGTTTTTTAAACACAAAAATGAACTTATTTAAAAATAAAATATAACACTGATTATAATGTAATTTAGTGTATTGAATTTAACTAAGATGTAATTAATTATTTTAATAATATTAAAATGATGTTGTCACTTTGAAATTCATTAATTTATTAAAATAAATGAAATATTTTCCAAAAATCGATGTTTTCACTATTCCCTGAAAAATTTATGTTCATCATAAAACGCATGTAATTTTATCTGATGTTAATTTTGAAAAGATGAATTAATAAAATAAATTAAATGGTTAAAATTAAATTTATATATATTTAATATAAACTTATAAATAAAACCTTATAATAAATATTCATAATTTATCTATTTCCTTTTATATTTGAAAAATACATAATAATTTTATAATTAATATGACTATCTAATTCCTATTATTTGACATGAAAAAGATTTTTTATTTCATTATCCTAGTTTTTATATACATCCTCCATTTTTTTAATCTTATCTTTATGATTTGATTAAAATATTAAAAAAGTCGGTACATTTCCCTCCTATAATTTTTCTATTCTCGTGTCATGACATCAACCATATGGTTTTTTCAAAAAGAATTATCTTGATTATATAAAATGATATAAAACAATTGATATATATACTAAATAACATTATAAGTTTTTTAATAATTATAAATGTTTTCTTTTGAGTTAACTACTTCAGGAATCAAAACATGAGATAAATCCCATACATTTTTCCTGAACATTGAAACATGAAATACATTGTACATGGGATATAAAACAAATAAAATCCACTCATTGGGAAACCAATCCCACATTATCTGGTATTTCTTTTTGTCAAATAAGGACTGTATTTTTCAATTACTTATTATATAAAAACATAAAACATTTATATGGATATTCTTTCTGAAATACATGATCACCTACCTCGAAAGAAATATCATTACTATGGTTATCTCCTTCTATTTTTTATCTACTATGAGGCATCCTCAAATGTTACGGAATCATAGTCACATTTATATCCATTTCATATATGCTCTCAATTCCCATCATCCTTCTTTATCATACATCATCCCAAAAGATGTTGTTCGACACTACATTGCATGTAATGTCTCATAATATTTCATCTATATACTAGAATGAAATGAAAAATTAAAAGAAAACTCAAAAAAAGAAATTAACGTACCTTGAAATCTATAGAACAATAATGTCCTAAAACTTACATGGTTTGAATATTTCAACAAGAATATTCATCTCACTGTGGAAGAAATAAAAACAGAAATTTTATTGAGAACCCAAATATTTCTGAGGCCCTTTTCGAAAATTGGTAGTAAAAATAGGATCATAATCGTGTACAATGGAGAGAGGAACTACATATAAATTGAATATATCATTGAAATGGTTCTGATAAAGCATATCCAAATACTTAATATCACCAATTTTAATGAAATTTAAATATTTATCCAATATACCAACGATATCCCAAATATTTTTTTCTCCAGGAGATGTATTTAATAATCTCTCATTGAAATCAATTAATATATTATCCATTCCAACTATGGAACTATAAAAGGATGAACCATTGCTTTTGGTAAATTTCATTATAATTTTAATCTGATAGGTCAAACATTTCATTGTATATATAGTAACATATCGTTTCATATCATCTCACTGGCAATAATCTTGTTGTCATGGTACATCACTATGCTTATAGGATGAACGAAAAATAGAGAATAATGTGATTTCATAAAAACACTATATTATCAAATAGAAATTAAATGAAACATCCAATATATTTCAAAACACGATTACATATTCATCATAAATATTAAATTCATTTAACATACCATTCTAAATGGACTCTAAATTTTACAAAAAATCATGATCTTCTTATAAATAGGATTATTTCTTTTTGATGATGTCAACTTCCAAAAAACATGAATAAAATATGTACTTCCCACTCATTCACATAGTCTACTCCAAAATTCATAAAATCACTAACCAAGGGGTAATGTTACAAATATAACATGGTTAATGTGGAATTATTTTCCTAGATGATGCATATTTCACATTTTTTTATTTTCGAGGAAGCTACTGAATCATGCAATCATAACCCTTGATCAGTTCTATCCATACTCTCTATCTCATATTCAATTCATTCTGAGTGAATATGTACTTAATTTTTTATCAGTCTCTATTTCATACTAAAATAAATAAAAATGATTCCTTGAAAATTTTAATCAAAAAATCATAGTAGCTAATTCTCGAACAATTATTGGATAAATTAACTCATGAGGTTTTGACTAACGGGAATCATAAAAAATTACCTGATAATTCTATAGTAGTACATACCCATGTACTGTTAATGATTCATTATTTTAGATGAAAATTCACAATCTCTATATGTAAACTCTAAAACTACAGCATTAACAAATAAACTCTTTAGTTCATAAAAAATTCATCACAGTGTTTTTTCTTGATGATGTTTACTCCCTTACGAGTTATCATAACTTGCGTAAAATATAAATGAGATGATTTTTCATTAACCCACATATAGTAACTTATAAATCCAATACAATTATATTTTAAAGAGATGTATTTTTTCATTTTTATTATTTGACTTCGTTTGTTTTATTATGGTCTATAGGTATTCCATCTTTTGAATCAATGTGTCATAAGAATGAAATCTGTTATAATGAAATTTAAAATATCCAAAATTTTCAATATAGTTTTCTTTATATTTTTTTAAAAAATCATCTAGTTCCATTAATGATCTTCATGAAATTTATAATATTACAATATATAATTTGAAAACACATCCATAAACTTATCCATGAAATCATTAAAAACAATATTCATTTTCTTGATAAATACTACATGTGCGTTAGCTAACACGAAGGGAATAACTAAAAAGTCATATTTTATGTATCTAATAATAAAGATTATTTTATTAATTTCATATTACATCAACTTTATATAATGGTACAAATATCATAGATCAAACATTAAAAAATACTGAGATCCATAGAGATGATGAAACAAATAATCGATATGATTAAAATGATAATTTTTATTAATAAATATGTTTTTCCAATGATTAATAATCAATAAAAAATTTCATTGAACCAAATTTATTTTTAACAATAAAACCTACACAACCTATTGGGAAGTGCGAGGTTCAATGATAATTTTATCATGAAATTATTATAACTATGTTTTTTTATTCCATGAGATCTATTAGATCTATTGGATAAGGAGATTTTAAAATAGGATTCACATTTAAAACTGAGATAATAAAAAAATAAACACCATTATATTGAAGAAAACAAACCACTTCATTTGATTAAACACCCATATATTCATTCAAAAATTAATTCTCATTAATTTTAGTAATTTCATTCTATTCAATAATATGAGGTATGAATCATCCATTGGAATCTATAATACATTTCACAGATTATTATAATGATATCACTATTATGAAATAAATAAATACGACATTTTTATCTCTTAAATAATATTTCCATTAAAAACTAGTATCTAATACATACCAAAAATTATATCTAACCACACTATGAGAAGTTCAAAAATATTTTTTGGAATGACCAACCCACAGATATGAATATAATTATTCATAGAAATTATGGATTCGTTAATATTTTCGGCTGATGTTTCCAAATTTTTTTATATTACCATTTTAAATGAAAATATATCATAAATTAATGAATAAAAAGATTCTTATTTAAATAAGGAATTGTTATAATTTTAATAAAAAAGTATCATTCCTTGTACCACTTCATTTGATGGTCCAATATTAACTATAGTAGTATCATATAATTTTGTTAATACTTTAATATGATAATGATTATATCCATCTTCTGTAAATAACATTGAACACATTTTAGAATAATAACATACACATTGAAAATAAAATACAAAACTATTGGATGGTTATCGGTTACCATAATAGTTTACTACTATAAGAACTTTTTTTAGAGTCACGTTCCCTGTGACCAAATTGACCACACCTAAAACACTTGATAAATCCTATAGAATCTTCCATGAAATATCAATTACCACAATTTGAAAACATTATTGTCTTACCTATAAACATCATTGTTGTTTGCTTCTCTATTTCCTTACCCATTAAGATTTTTATATTGTTGTAATCTCATGGAATATAAGTGTCAGAAAATTACATCTCAGTTATAACAACATTTATTATGATTCAAAAGAAATTCATAAACATTTTATCAACCCAAATTATAGTCTATTAATTTTATAGTCAATATTTTTTAAAAAAATCATCCAAATACATGGACAATATTGTGAAGTTATCCCTATACATGACCACAAATTCATTATATACATACCTAAATTAAGAAACATGTTTCACCATCCTTAGTGGAAAAATCATAGAGAATTATTTCTATACAAAAATATATTTAAATGTGTCCTATTAGAAGTCATCTCGATCAACTTTTACTATGGTACTATTAACAAAAGACAACTATCAATCAGTTTAACCTCCAAAATGATAAATGTTAAGAGTTTCATTTTGTCATCATGAACACCCCACATATAAAAATATCCAATCTAGTACATTAATTCATCTTTTATTTGTCATTGGATCTAAGGATCCACCAATATCTAGAAGATTTTGTAACAGAAAATGGTCCACTGTTTAATTCACTCTATATAGTGGAGCTGAATGCTCACATTCATGGATACCGCCATCATTTATAGCTTCTGTTAACAATGCCATCAGTACAAAAAACAATTCTTTTCCAATTACAATCATTTTAGGATTATGATTTTGAATTATATTTTACAATCAGGTTCATCCCCCTACATTATCATTAATTTTTATGTGAGAAATCATTCCGAACATACATATTTTAGTTTAAGAAATATAGTAATCATAAAATGCTTTATCGTATCAACATAACAATAATGTAAAATTTTTCTAGGGAATGTAAATATTATTAATCACCACCATTAAAATTTTCTAAACTTTTCCTTGATTCAAAACATTATGAACAAGAGATTAAAAATAACATAATCTTCATTTTTAAGTCATAAAGTCAGTATCTTACATTTAAGGATCCCTTTGGGTATTGTGTTTTATATAATTAGTTCATAAATCATACCGAAAAACTCTATATAATATAGATTGGAAACAATGTATTAATATCTATTTATTCAAAATATAATAAATTAAAAATAAATCATTATTTACATTCAAGACACATTTCAACTTGACTTCTTTCATTCCCTTAACAATCATAAGCCCCTATGATTATTTTTTGATATGTGGGATGCGAAAAAAAATATCTTTTTATGGCACAAAAAAATGATGAAACCAATTAGTATAGTGTAATATAAGGAAACACATGTAATTGTTTAATTTATATTTAATAGTATTTGAACATAAGAATTAATAAAATTAAAATTAGAGAAAAATTCCACATTTAAATCCAATGAAACCTTTAAAACCCTTATCATGTAAATAAAAATCATGTTTCCAACATAATGAACTACATTCATAACTATTTTGAAAATATTTTTAGAAATAACAAGATTGAGTTAAATCCATAGGAGAAACCCTACAGTAGATCTCTTTTTATTTTCCCAAATTACAAGGATATTTACCAAATAAAATGGAGCACGGTATAGGTACACCCACCTTATAATCTAGTTTAGCCTTACCAAGCTACATATGTGTAAACACATCCTATAATCTATAATGGGATCAACTAGTGATATTTGGTTGTACCAATTGTATAAGTTATATTGACATCACATGTGAGCTATAATATGGATCAACCCTTGATATATGATTTATTGGTCTCACTATTTTATAATGTATAATTATCAAGTATCAGTTTCGGAATAAAACATTTTATAAATTCAACATATATTATTAAACTCATTGAAAAACTCTTTTAAACACGTAGGAAAATCACTTCCATATTTTAAAATATTTTTCTACATGAAAAACCCATTTTCAAAAACAAAACTATAAAGAATTTGGTTTTATATCTTCATAAAATTTTAGCTAATTTAAATTAATCTACCCTTATAATTAGCATTGTGGGGGTAGGAATAGTCACTTTCACCATATATGTTAAAATAGAACATTTCTTCTGTTAATAATAATGATATAATTGCATTTCCTATAAAGATTCTTCTTTGAAATTTATGGAATAAATAATGAATTTTTTTAAACAAATAACATTTTCATATAATTTCATTATTAGAATCATTTTTAAAACATGGAAATTGATGAATAATATATTTAAAAGGAAATGCTTTTAAATAATATGATATGTCACTTACAATTTTTGAAAAACATGATTCAAAATACCCATGATATAATAACATTAAAAATATTAAATACAATGAAATTAAAGAAATTAATGATATGAAATTTTAGTGTGTATTTATATACATATCAAAAAAATATGTTCATGGAACCAAATATCCCTCAGTGAATTTATATTGTGATGAAGTCCCCTAACATGATCCCAAATCATCATATACAGTTTGTATCCTTGTGAATAATATAATTATGTTAATTTAATAAATTACAGATAATTGTTTCATGTTTCTTATTCACTTTATTTCAATTATGTTCTTGTTATATATAATTACATAATAAATTAAGTTCATATAAGATGTTTTGATTATATTCAAATTATATAAAAAAATTATTTTGGTAGGTTAATTATGGTCAAAGATGAAATAATGTAAACATATTACAAATAATAATCATAACATAATTATAATTTAAATAATCCAAATTATATTTTTAAAACCAATCATAAAATATGGTTATAAAAATGTACAATATTACAATCATTGAGTTGATCGGTCGTAGGTATGCATGAGTAACGATTGAATTTTTCAACGATCATTAGAAAAAGAATGTGGGTAATAATTTATATACATATAGTGATAATAATATTGTAAATACCATATTATTTGATTTAATATAAAAATATATTTCATCCATGTGGTGTGGCGATGTAAACGAATTCAACCGCTTCATGGAGGTTGTAGTCCAGACATACGCACGAACGATGATATAATATTTCAGTGAGTGCAATGGTAAAAAATAAAATAAAATAAAATAAAATATTTTTAGAACGATTAATAAATATTTAATATAAAATTTATTTCATATATATATCACATTTATTAATTACAATTTTCCATATTACCATCATTGAAATGTATTGGTGATAGATAAATGACATCACGACGGGGCGCAGTTGTGCTCTGTATACACGAGTGATTTTTTAATTTCCCCCCAAAAAATGTAAATTAATAATGAAAATGTGATCAAAAAATTAAAAAAAGTATATATTTTTTTTGAAATATTAAATATATAATATAATTTTATGATTAAAAATTCCATTAGTGGTAGTGATGAAAAATGAATCACATCGGTTCGTGCGTTGGTATTTCTCCCTATACATGAATACTGGTTTTGTTTCACAATTGATGGGAAATGAGATAGAATTTTTTTCTTCCATTGACATTATAAAATAATTATACATGATATAGTATTATTATTATATTATAATAATTGATTAATATATTAAGGTTCTTGAAGATGTAATAAAATAAAAATACAAGGTTAAGTATTATACCTCTTATTCAGACGACAACATTTTTTACAACAAAATCCTTCCTATGATGGATATATCATTATACAATGAGACCTAATATGGGGGAGGGAGTTGAAAAGGGTATTTCAAAATTTATTTAAGGAGGAAAATGGATTTTGGGGTCTGAAGAGGAGGGGAGATGGGGTGACTTTTATAAGTTTGGCGAGATGCAGACTTGTAATATTTTTATGGAAAATGTTAAAAAATTTATTCTCATTAAAAAAGGATCCAAAATGAAAAAATATCCAGACATAAAAATTATAAGAAAAGATATGGACAGAAAATAGATTATATATAATTTTTAATGTCATTTTAACCCTTATTTGTTTTGTTTAACCCTCTAGTAAAACAGTTTCCACCTTAACAATTATAAAATATTTTCATTATTTTCATTATTAGTTAAAACAAAAAATAATAATTTAATTATTATAATATATAAATTATGGAGATTAATAATATAAAAACCATTTGAAAAAATTAAACTCATAGAAGCGGCTGAATTAAAATTAAATTAAAACAAATATACAATATGAAAAAGAAATTTTTCATCCAATGTTATGATTTTTTGTTATTATTAGTAAAAATGGTGATTCTAGAAAATGTTAAGGAGGTCCGAAGGAATAATCAATTATAAAAAAGTGTATTTTTCATGAAAAATATGATTTCATTTTAACTTTAGGACTCATAATCATCAATATATATATTAAAAGTTATAATTATAAATATATAATCTATAAATTTATTTTAAATATTTCACAATTAAGGGTTATTTAAAATCATTAAAATTGAGAATCAGTATGAAAATTAAAATACATTTCCGAAAAAAACATGTTTTTTAACCAAAAATGAATATATACTAAAATTCAATATAATAATGACTAAAACATAATTAAATGAATTATATATAACTATAAAATTTTATTAAAATTTAAATAATATTATAGACATTATAATAATTTAAAATTACATAGTTTGTTTAAGCAAAATGAAAATTTTACAATACATGGTACATTTCCCAACACACCTAAAATTCAATATTTTTCCAAAGATAATAAATTTGACACCATGTTAATTTTGACATGATTACGTAAAAAAATAAATTTATTTCACTAAAATCATATACTATAATTTAGAAATTCATCATTTAAGTTTAATAATTTATGAAAATACATTTATTAAAATAAATTTTTTTATTTACAATTTACACAATATTTTTATAATGAATACAACTATGTAATTCATATTAAAATACCCGAACATTATTTATTCTCTAATTACCTGGTTTTTTGATTAGTTATTTTTACCATAGATGGTATTGGTTTCACTATGGAGTCCATAGGATCATGGTCAAGTGATTTTCTTGATTTAGGGGCTCTCTTCCATAATGTTGAGAGATATAATGGATTGTACATGGGCTCAGGGTAGTGAATCTTACCAATGGTGATCCTCCTTTACTTGTGTTTGGTGATACACCCTTATGAGTGTCAGTCATAGTGCACCATGCCATAGTCACAAACTATTTTTCCAAGGTTAATGCCCAGAAAAGGATGGTGTATCAGAGTGGTTGTTTATATACAATGATAAATCTTGTCCAACTATTTAATTTTGATTCCATTAAATTTTTTTAACCTAATTAAAATTTATGCATATTGACCTCTTCCTCTCCTTTCTCTCACATTTTGATTCTGATAGAGAGCCCATGGATCTACTCCCCCACATGTAAACATTATCATTCCGAATATAGATCCTTCAATATGAATATCATGTAGTCTATAGAGGTATTTTCCATCTTCCATTATCCCTTCTTCCTTCCCTGACTTTTTCAACTCTATTGTAATCCAAAATAACTTATCAAATCATATTAAGGGTTTTGGTGGGTTATAATCATAAGGAATTGGGGTTTTAGGCTTAGGTAGGTCATTTTCATACTTGGATTGGCATTAGTTATATAAGGCGACTTGTTTTCACTTGATTAGACATATATCAAGGTAGATATTTTAATTGAATTATTTTATGTTACATTATACGATTTTCCTAAATTATTAAAATTATTTTACATATATATTATACATATATGTGTTACCATTATGTGGTTGGAAATGGATTTAAATGTTTTTATTCACATGGAATGGTGTTTGTGCGATCCAAATGTTTTTAAAAATGATAGATAATTTATTTTTAAGGTATTTATGTTGTTTTAAAAAGGCTATTGGCATAAAAATTATTTTTAATGTGGATGTAGGAAATTCTAGTATATTTTTATAAAAAAAATGGAGTCCTTAACTCATTTAAATTATTTTGAGCCAATTGTGTCTATAAAGTTATTGAATTTTTTTTATATAAATTTCATGTTTTCCTGTTGAATTTTAATTTTTTAATGGATTGGGATTTAAAATATGAAATGTTTCCTGGAATTCAGTGCACATATTTAGAGGCCCTATTTGGATTTATCTATTTGGTTTTATTTGAAACTGTAATTACCCTAGTGTTTTATTCCAGTTGATTATGTTATATTTGTTATAGATTATAAAACCATAGTGGTGATTATTAATGGATTTTATTCGTTTTTGTAAAAAGGTTTTGTTTATTGTGATAATATTATAGGTAAGATGAGCTATATTGATTTTTATGTAAATGTGATTTATGGGATGATATTATAATTCATTTATTTTTCTCACCATCATTTATTTATGTCATAGGAACCCAAGGTAATATAGTAGAGTATTTGAATGAGTTTTCTAGATTAATGTGCATAATCATGCTACTTACCAAGGAAATTTATTGCCTATTGGGGGTATATTCTATACCAAGTTACATAGAAGGGGACTATAATGGATGCTATGATATCAGATTTAAACACTTAGAGATAGTAATCATACCAAAAATGTGTTGGAACCAGGGTCTTCAAAGCATGATTTGGCGTATGGTTTGTGTTTGTTGTCAATCCTCAGTGGAAGTTCAGGATGTGTACCAACAAAGTGATCATACCGTTCAAGCAGAAAATAGTAGTGAATGTGGCATTGTTTCCCAGTGTTTGCCAAATTTTTGGGCCTAAAAATCGGCCAATAAAGTAAAGTGTTTTTGGAAAAGGTACTTGCGCGCCGTGCTCTTGGAGGATAAAAGACATGTGAGCCATATGTTTTTGAGGATCAGAACATCAAAATTTGTCTATGGAATGAAGGTCGCGCAAGTGTTGGTTGGGTCGCGTAAGTGAGTTGCGCGACAAAGGTTACTAGAGACAAGACTTGCGCACCGTTGAGGGACTTGCGCGCCTCCGCGCAGGGGGTCCAGTTTGCCTATAAATACTGGACCACCCCTCCTCATTTACTATGGAGTTCAAGGCTGAGAGATTGTTTGAGCTCTCGTCGCGCAGGTGGTTGAGTCACGCAGGTGGTAGTTTGGTCGCGCAAGTAGAGCTTGCGCGCCAGTTGTCTGCTGTGCGTCCAAGGCGGTTTGGGAGTGAAAGTAAGTGAACCATGCAAGTTTTTTGTTGATGAAGGAAGCGTCGCGTAGGTGAATTTGTGACACTTGCGCACCAATTTGGACTTACGCGCCGTATTGGGACTTGTGCGTCCGGCTTGGAGAAGCACGACAGGTTTTGCTGAAGCCCACCGGCCTGTTTGGAGCTGCACGAAAGCCAGGAGACTACCTGATACATTCGAGGAAAAGTGATATTCTACTTCTGGTGAGAATCAGACATCAATAGAGAATGTACATACATCAGAAGATGCATTCTGATGAAAATGATGAAGAGACCTTCACGTCTATAAACTGAGTGGGACTTCACCAACGGCAGTGAGCCAGGGGGAGTCAACAGGAGTGACCCGAGGGGAGTAGTGGGCTATCCCTGAAACTTTGTAAAGGTAGTGATCCTGGGACACAGTAACTATACCCAAACTTTTGTAATCTACTGCTAGTGATGCATAGTGAATTTTGGTACGACCGACATCCTGTCGGCGTATGCTCCTTGGACGTAGCCCTTAGTGGTGAACCAAGTAAAAATGGCTGTGTCTTCTCAATGAATGTGAATTTTTTCTTTCTGATCATAATCATCATACAAGTTCAACAAGTTCCTGCCAACGTGGGAACAAGATCCATCACATTAAAATAAAAAGTTGTCACCCTGATTCACCCCTCCCCTCTCAGGGTGTCCCGGGGTCCTTCAAGTGGTATCAGAGGGAGGTTGCTGGTGTTGAATCTGACCTTCTTCGTCATGGAAAACGTGGTCAATGTCAGGGGAGTCCCTCACTTTGATGGAAGCAATTTCCAGATCTGGAAGAACAGAATGATATCTCATTTAAGATTTCATGGAATGGAAGTTCTTTTTTCTACTGTGAAAGGAATACATGTCACTGATCCAACATGTATGGCTATGACTGAAACAGACAGGGAACTTCTTGATGCAGATGCTAAAGCTCAGAATGGTCTCACTGCAGCCCTTTCTGATCAGATCTACCTGAAGGTGATGAATTTCACCTCAGCAAAATCCTTGTGGGATAAATTTAGAATATTTATGAAGGAGGCAAAAAAGTGAAGGAGGCGAAACTACAAGTGCTACACAATCTGTTTGATGATCTGAAGATGCATCCAGACGAGAATGCAGACACTTTCTTCAATCGAATTACTGAAGTTGTTGGAGCAATTCGGGGTCTAGGCGAAGAAATAAAAGACATTGATATTGTAAAGAATATATTAAGAAGACTTCCACCTCTGTATAATGCGAAGGTGTCATCCCTTGAGGAAAGAGATCTTTCCAAACTTTCTCTAGATGACTTACTGAGCAGCTTGGTAGCAGATGAAATGAGAGTCAAACCAGAAGATGCTACGACTCGGGTGAGCAAGGAAATGGCATTCAAGGCCATGGATAAATTGAAAATCTCAAAGGATAGTAGCGGTGATGATGACGAAGAGAAAGAAATTCTTTCTCTCATTTCAAAGAAGTTCTAGAAGGGGAAAGGGAAATTCAAAGGGAAGTTACCTTTATCATGTTTCCATTGTGGAAAAGTTGGGAATATTGCCTCTCAGTGCTTGAAGAATATCAATGATGATGAAAGTGAAGATGAAAACTTCAAGAACCCTCACAGATGGTTCTTCAAAAAGGGAGACTTCAAATCGGGTAAGAAAATGCAAAGGAATAGTTTTGTCTGTGAAGAGGAAAAAGATGACAATGAATTCTGTGATGAAGAAGAACCAGAATTCAAAACTGAGAACCATGCTTCTATGATGGCCACTATTGAAAAGTCAGAAGATACTGATGGAGAAAACCAACTGAGAACTTGTGTGGATCCTGAGGTGCAACTTAAGGATGTAGTTAGTAAACTTAAGATTAAATGTAAGAGCTGAAATAAGTGGAAGTCAATTGTAGAAGAATAAAATGAATATGTTGGTCATCATGAAGCTTAAATTTAACGACTGGAAGAATTTGTGATGGTACAGTCTAAAATAATTGAAAGCAATGATGATGTAGTTGATCTGAAGCTGAGAATTGAAGAGCAGGCAAAGGTCATCAATGACCTCACATCCAGACTGGATGAAAAATCCAAGACTGCTGAGGGTCTTGAGGAGGAAGTATTTACTCTAAGGAGTAAACTGGAGACTGAATCAGTTCTAAAAGAATCGAGGAAGAAAATACAGTTCGGAAGATTCTCAGATGCAGAATTACTTGCAAGAGCCATGTGTGGTTCAGATGGGGTTGGAAAAATCATGAGTGATCAAAGACCCGCTTGCATGGGAAAGAGTGGAATTGGCAGTGAGGCTGAGTCATCAACTACTAGAAGTGAAAAGATCCAAAAGAAAGACAAGATGAATGTTGAACATGATGAAAGGTTACCTAGAGTGATGCAAAAGTAACCCTCAATCCAAATTAAAAGGAGACCCGAAAATTATCATCAAACTTTAAAAAATGACAGACAGTCTTAATATTCTCCCAAGGAAGAGGGTATAAGGAGAAATTCAAGTGAGAAGACATTTCCTATCATGAAGTGTCAGTTCTGTGGCTATCTGGGCCATACCATGTCTTTTTGTGAAGAGGTAAGAAGCTATCTGAATGGAGAAGATATAGATGCTCAACAAAGGAGAACAATATCTTATCTTAATTCTCATAGAAGAAATAATTTCTATGGATATTGTTTTCGTTGTTCTAACTTTGGTCATAAGGCCGTTAATTACAGGCAGAGAAGAGACATCGACACCTCATACCGAAGTTCAAGACAAGTCAAGTCTCGTCAGCAAGATAGTGTTGCTCTTTCAAACAGGTTCTCACCTCTCACAGAAGACTTTGACTATGAAGAACCTGGGTATGTGGAAGAGATAGTTGAAAGGCCATCAGTTCTATATACTCAATCTAATGTCTCATGGAAGGAAAGGAAGAGGATTGAGAAATCGAGCCTTGTAGAGGTAGCCCTTAAAGCTACAAAGAACAACAGTACCTATATTATGGATAGCGGTTGTTCAACTCATATGACGTGTAATGCCCGCCTACAAACGAATATCATAAAGAATGTTGATGGTATAGTAATATTTGGTAATGATGGGGATCTAAAAATCAAAGGGAGTGGAAGTACCCAATTAGCTAATGGAGAACTAAAGAAGACTGAAGTCCTTTACATAGATGGCCTATGTCATAATCACCTCAGCATGAGTCAACTCTGTGACTCAGGACTTATAGTTACTTTTAATCATAAAGGCTGCACTATCTAGGGAAAAACCGGCAATTCACTTATGAAAGGATGCAGAACAGAAGGCAACTTGTATCAGGTTGATAGTGAAGAAAATGTATGTTACATGACTGTTGAAGAAGAAAACAATTTGTGGCATCGAAGATTGGGACACATCAATCAACAAGACATGGAAAAAATATCAAATTGAGAATTGTCATGGACGTCCCCAACCTGAAGCGTGAGCGTGAAAAATCTTGCGATGCTTGTATTCGTGGGAAGCTAGTCTGCAGTTCATATCGACCAAAGAAGAAAAAGGCATCTCACCTTCTTGATCTAATTCATACGAATGTTTATGGTCCAATAAATGTTGCCGGAACTCATGGAGAAAGGTACTTTGTCCTTTTCATAGATGATTATAGTAGAATGGTATGTGTGATGGTCATTCACAGGAAAAGACAAGTCCTTGACTGCATGAAAACATATCGACGCATCGCCGAGAATGATACTGGATGAACAATCAAAGTGTTGCGATCTGACAATGGAGGAGAATACACGTCCATTGAATTTGAAAATTATTTGTAGAAGCATGGGATACAACATGAGGTAGCTACTGTGATAAATCCACAACAAAATGGAGTTTTTGAACGTAGGAATCGATAGGTGAACAACATGGCACGAAGTATGCTGATTGAGAGTCGTATTCCACGACATTACTGGAAAGAGGCTGTTGAAGCTGTAGTGTACATTCAGAATCGAACATGAATTTATATGGGTGAGACGAAGACACCATATGAATTGTGTCATGGACGGAAGCCTTCTCTAAAATACTTTCGTGTATTTGGAAGTAAGTGCTTCATCAGGAACAAAGAAGGAAATCAAGGGAAATATGGCGACAACGCAGATGAAGGAATCTTCCACGGATACTCAACGAACAGCAAAGCATACAAATGTTTCAACAAGCGTTTGGGAAGGATTTTGGAAAGAAATGATGTTAAGATAATTGAAGAGAAAACCACAAATGCTTCAAGGACGTCATATGCTGATGTGATAGAAATTAATGAAGAATGTGAACGTGAAGAAAATACAAATGCAGAAATAGAGGAAGCTGTTCAAAACACTCATCAATCACATAATTATGTTGAATCATAAGATGAATCTGAAGAAGAAACTATGGCTGAAGAGAATAATACTGAACCTCACTGGAGAAATCGACGAGATGAGATTGATCCAACCAACATAATTGGGGACAGGAGTGCACCCACTCAAACAAGGAGAATGAGGAATAACACGCAATCTGCATTTCTATCAGTTGTAGATCCATCCTCATTCGAAGAAGCTGCTAATGATGAATCTTGGGTGAAAGCCATGAATGTTGAATTAGATCAGATTGACAAGAATGATACATGGGATCTTGTCCAGAGACTCGAAGGTCAAAATGTGATTGGTACCAAATGGATCTTCAAAAATAAGTTTGATGAACATGGAAGTGTCATCAGAAACAAGGCACGTCAGGTATGTAAAGGATACTCTCTGATTGAAGGCATTGATGTTGAAGAAAACTTTTCTCCAGTGGCTAGACTGGAGTCATTCAGGCTTTTCCTTGCCATGGCACTCCAAAGAGGATATAAAGTGTATCAAATGGATGTTAAGACATCATTCTTGAATGGTGTACTCGAAGAAGAAGTCTACATTGAACAACCAGTGGGCTTTGTTTTGGGTACTGATGAAAGAAAGGTCTGTAAACTGAAGAAAGCTCTATATGGTTTGAAGCAGGCACCATGGGCATGGTACTCACGGCTGGATTCATATCTCAAGAAGTTGGAATTCAAAAGAGGAGGAGTTAATCACAATCTCTATATGAATAATTCTCCAAAAGATCAATTCATGGTTCCTGTCTACGTTGATGATATCATATTTGGTGGCAGTAGGCAGAAATCAGTGGATGAATTTTCCAACCACATGAAATCAGAATTTGAAATGTCTATGATTGGGGAGCTCACATATTTCTTGGGGCTGC
The DNA here is from genome assembly GCA_963277665.1 of Viscum album. NCBI lineage: Eukaryota > Viridiplantae > Streptophyta > Magnoliopsida > Santalales > Viscaceae > Viscum > Viscum album. The sequence goes on along the minus strand of OY728146.1, from coordinate 1,594,856,187 downwards.
AGGTGATTCAAAAGAAGGAATACACGTTCATTTCTCAGGAAAAATATGGAAGAGAGTTTCTGAAGAAGTTCAATATGCAAGACTCCAAACCAATGTCAACTCCGATTGCAGTTGGAACTAAACTTGGAAAGCATGAGGATGGGAACTCTGTTGATCCCACCATGTATAAGAGGATCATTGGAAGCTACTGTACCTGAAAGCGACAAGGCCAGATATTGTCTTTGCAACATGCCTTGCGGCCCGCTTTCAGAGTAATCCAAAGGAGGAACATATGACAGCAGTAAAAAGAATCATGAGGTATATTCAAGGAACACATAACATCGAGTTATTTTTTTCTACAGGCAGGGACAGTGAATTATCAGCATTTTCTGATGCTGACTGGGCTGGTGATATAGTAGATAGAAAGTCCACTAGTGGTAGAGCTTTCTATATTGGGCATAAATGTGTTGGCTGGTTTAGAAAGAAACAAGAAAGTACTTCTCTTAGTACTGCTGAAGCTGAGTATATCTCCGCCACAAAAGCATGCACTCAACTTCTTTGGATGAAGCAGCAGCTAACAGATATTGGTGATAAGGTGCAGCAACCAATGGTTATTTATAGTGATAACAAAAGTGCAATTGATCTTACGAAGAATCCGGTTCAGCATTGTCGTACAAAACATATTGAAATACGGTATCATTTTATCAAAGAAAAGGTTGAACAAGGCGTTATTAGAATGGATCGTGTTGGAACTGATGATCAAGTGGCTGATATCCTAACCAAGCCATTGTCCGCGGCTGTGTTTGAGAAGCATCGGTTGAACCTCGGTGTTCAAACACCTCCTACTGCATAAGGAGGATCCGGAAATCTCATCTCCCTGTTTGTTTTAACTGTTTTTATCTGCTTATGGCTGTGATGCAGGTTTATGGGGGATACAATATCCAGGGGGAGTATGGATTGAGCTGAACGTTGAACAAACTTATCGGTCATTGGTTTTATTGTCAATGGGGGAGGAAAGAATAAATTCAAGCCATGAAATTTAAGGCAAAAAATTCTTCTGTGATGAGAAGTGTAAGATTGTGATGAGAAGTATCATAAGGATAACATCGGGCATCATGGAGAATTTCAAAACACTGGAACCCAATTCAATCTTCCTCTCTTGTTTTCTACACCGAGAATTGCTCACGTAGACTTAGAGTTTTGGCTGAGTTGATTCCTGCGTTTTGGATTTTCTCATGGTTGGAGATCTATTGAATTTATTCTGATTGCCAACAAACCCAACGGGGGAGATTGTTGGAACCAGGGTCTTCAAAGCATGATTTGGCGTATGGTTTGTGTTTTTTATCAATCCTCAGTGGAAGTTCAGGATGTGTACCAACAAAGCGATCATACTGTTCAAGCAGAAAATAGTAGTGAATGTGGCGTTGTTTCCCAGTGTTTGCCAAATTTTTGGGCCTAAAAATCAGCCAATAAAGTAAAGTGTTTTTGGAAAAGGTACTTGCGTGCGGTGCTCTTGGAGGATAAAAGACTTGAACGCCATATGTTTTTGAGGATCAGAACATCAAAATTTGGCTAAGGAATGAAGGTCGCACAAGTGTTGGTTGGGTCGCGCAAGTGAGTTGTGCGACAGAGGTTACTAGAGACAAGACTTGCACGCTGCTGATGGACTTGCATCCCTCCGTGCAGGGGGTCCATTTTGCCTATAAATACTGGACCACCCCTCCTCATTTCCTACGGAGTTCAAGGCTAAGATATTGTTCGTGCTCTCGTCATGCAGGTGGTTGAGTCGCGCAGGTGGTAGTTTGGTCGCGCAAGTAGAGCTTGCGCGCCGGTTGTCTGCTGTGCGTCCAAGGTGGTTTGGGAGTGAAAGGAAGTGAACCGCGCAAGTTTTTTGTCGAGGAAGGAAGCGTTGCGCAGGTGCGTTTGTGACACTTGCGCGCCAGTTTGGACTTGCGCGCTGTATTGGGACTTGCGCGTCCGGCTTGGAGAAGCGCGATAGGTTTTGCTGAAGCCCGCCGACCTGTTTGGAGCTGCACGAAAGCCAGGAGACTACCTGATACATTCGAGGAAATGTGATATTCTGCTTCTGGTGAGAATCGGACATCAATATAGCATCTACATACATCAGAAGATGCATTCTCATGAAAATGATGGAGAGACCTTCACATCTATAAACTGAGTGGGACATCACCAATGGCAGTGAGCCAGGGGGAGACAATGGGAGTGACCCGAGGGGAGCAGTGGGCTATCCCTGAAACATTGTAAAGGTAGTGAGCCTGGGACAGAGTAACTGTACCCGAACTTTTGTAATCTACCGCTAGTGAAGCATAGTGAATTTTGGTATGACCGACAACCTGTCGGCGTATGTTCCTTGGAAGTAGCCCTCAGTGGTGAACCAAGTAAAAAGGGTTGTGTCTTCTCTATGCATGTGAATGTTTTCTTTATGATCATAATCATCATACATATTCAACAAGTTCCTGCCAATGTAGGAACAAGATCCATCACATTAAAAGAAAAAGTTGTCACCCTGATTCACCCCTCACCTCTCAGGGTGTCCCGGGGTCCTTCAAAATGTATATTTTGTTTCTTGTTATATGTGATTCTATGAATGATTTAGGGGATCTAAACACATAGAACACATTTTTCCACTTTTCATTTATTTTTTTCCCATCACCATTAATTAATTTTGGGATACTATATATTTATGAATTAATATCATTGTGCCATTTTATTTATTGTTTAAATTTTTCTAATTTATCTTTAATTCAAATTATCTTATAAATGGTTTCAAAAGATTGAAAAGTAAAATATAATGTTACGGTTGGGATAATTTGGAAGCCCCCATATCATTATGGTATTTTATTTTAAGTTATTTTAGACTATTTATTGTATTTTGGGGGACTGTATATATTTTTAGGTCCTTCAGTAATATCCAATGAGCTAAATTCATTGATAATTTCTGGATGAAAAATGATAGATAGTGTCCATTAAAGAACCCAAAACCTTTCCCTTGTAAATTATTTTTGTCTATAGGGCATCAGGGTAATGTTCTTGTCGCATTGAGATGCTGCATTCTCTAGTTTGGATGGTGTGTCATGTAGAATGTATACTATGGAGCATGACATCACATACCCAAGAGTATATTGCTTGACAGATGAATTTAAATAGGGGTCGTTCTGTGGTGTATAGAAATACATCATGATGAATTATCTCCATCGATTTAATTTTTATTCATTTACATTTTTCCTCTAATCAGTTTTTAGTGGTCTCAATCCCTTTCCATCACTACTCTAATTCCTCTAGTACTAGGTAGATCTCATGGATATATTATATAATTCTCCACATTTTCCATGAGCTAAAATAACCTTCTCAGTCTACTACTAGAAGAACGCTTATGTATTATCACACATTTATTCTCCCAGCCCACTTCCCTACCATTTTCATTTCTCATATAAACAATAATCACTATGGGTTTAAACTATAGGGTATAATTATTTTTCTAATAATGTGTATTATGTAGTTTATATATTTGGAAGGTTTTACTTTGTTGTTTGTATTTTTTTGTTGAAGGTGACATGTTACAGATTATTTCCTCTGGGATCAAGGAATATGTTTTTGAGAATATATTGTATATTACATGTCATATGGTTCTTGAGGGTTTAAAATGTTATTATTTATATATTATTTATATATTTGGTACCTAGGATCATGTAAAAATATTTTTCTTTTCTTATAAGGCAGTTCCCATATGAAATCTTTTTGAGAAACCTCCCAATTAGATCTTTTAATGAAGGTAAGCTATTTGAAATTGGGTTTTGACACCAGTTTCATTTAAACATGAGGTGTTTGATTATTTTAAAGAAATATTGATAAAAAAGGTAACAAGAAGATGATTTTAATTATTTAGCATCCTTTTGGTCTTAGTGGTATTTTTAATCCTTCCCCAAGTATAATGTTTGATAAAAAATTATTTACAAAGACTCATATGTTGTTTCATTTAAATGATACAATGTGGTGTGGAATTCCATTATTTCTTTCATAATACCATTTGTAAAGTTTCTAAATGAGTTGATTTTATATATTAATCACACTCATTTTTGAGACACTATGTTTATGAAATTTATTTTATATAATCTGAAAGTATGGGAAATGATTAATATATTTTCTTATGAGTGATTATAAAAATGGGATGAGGAATATATATTTTTCATTAATTATGATTTATGTGATGATCTTATGAGTTGTATATTTTTATCACTTATGATAATTGATTTAATTGGACCCTAAATAACTCATTTGAAGATAAAAATATGTGTTATTTAATATTAGTGTCCATAGACTTCCTAGTTACCTTGGAAAATTACATAAACTGAGGTATATTTTTTTACGTAGTAACCCAAAGGGGCAATGGGTTGGATTTTCCGGCTTTATATAAGGGGCCCCAATTGATAGTGATCCAATAGAAAAAGTATGGTATAATTTATGAACGATCCAAGTTATTTTTATATGATTATTATATACCATTGATAATGATTTAGGGAAACTAAGTAAATATAACTCATTTTTATACGCTTATGTTTGTTTCTTCGCATGAAATTTTTCCTTGGTAATGGGGTGTTTTATTTTCCTCTATTGATATATCAGTTTCATTATGTTTATTACTATGATATTGTTACACATTTTCTTTATAGTTAATCCGATTTATAAATTCATTCAAAAGTGATCTTTTTAAGAAGGAATTGAATTACTGTTTAAAAAATGTACATTGGTAATTTTTTGAGGAAAAGTTAAATAAATAGTTCATTTTATTACATATTTAAGTGTCAAGATTTCATTGTTTAAATGAAATTTTAAATATAATATTTAATTTATGTTTTTTTTATTAATACTTTTATCTCATGTGTTCCTCGCTTATTATGAAAACATCATTACATTGTCGGTTAAGAATGAAAATGTTTTAATTGTAAATTTTTTTTATATATGATTTCTTATTGAAATGTGAAAAACTCATAATGAATTATTTTCAATCTACCAATTATTGAATTTAATATGAAAGGATCTCCATATAACCTTTGGTCGAGTCCAAATGGTCTTGTTTGGTCAGACACTTCATGTACATTGATGTATGAATGTATATATAGCTCTTATATTGTCTCTAAAGTCCCAAATATTTGATTTCGTTCAATGGATTTAGTTTTCTTTATGGACATGGCATACGATCGTGGGTCACAAAGTAGTTTTTTAGATTCATTTAGGTTTGGTATCTTGGTGGGATGTTGTATCATCTCATTCAGATTGATATATTGTTACACCCTGCTAATTTATGAGAAGAAAATTTTTTTATGTCGTATGTTATAGCAACATAAAAGGAATCTTTCAGTACACACAACACTAGCTTGTCTTGTGTTATACGAAAAAACAACCATCCTCGATAGCATGTGTTGTACAGAATATCAAGTTTCACTAAACAACAATATGTTATTAAAAAATTATATATACTAGCCGTTATGAATAGTATTAACTAAATTTTTAATTTTATAACATTATTATTCATGTTAAAAAATTTCTAGAACATGGAATGAGAATAAAATAATTTTTTTGGGTAAAATAGATATTTTTAAAAAAAATGCAGTTTTACCGCCTTTTGATGGCGTATCCACATTAAATTTAGTTTTTGACATGTTTATAAGTCCAATTTGACAAAATAAAATTATCTTTTGGAATCAGGATATAGAAATTTACTTTGGATAAATTTTTCATATTATTCTGATAAATTCCATGTTTTAATGAATAGTAAAAACATGCTATATTTTAATTTAAAACAACTTTTTTTCATCGAAATAATTTATATGGTTAAATTATAATATTTTTTGGTTTTTAAGTATAAGTAGAATATATTTTTACAATTTAATATAATGTATATAATTACCATTAATTTTACATTGAATTCATAGGTAAAAACAAATCAATCATTGGCAATGTTTTAACTTTTAAACCTGTTTTCTTAACAATGAGATTAATTTTAAATAAATTACTACTACTTCTGTGTTTCAAATTTTGAAAAATGGATTTCTATTTTAATTCAGTGGGTCATAATTATGTTAATAGGTTTCTTTTTTTTGATATTATGAATAGTAACTACGGTATTTTTTATTTACTACAATTAAAGGTAAATCTGGTAATTAAGGGTAAAAATAAGATTATAAAATTACCCTAACACTTGAAAAAATCCTATTGGATGAATACAAGTTGACCCATATCACTTAAGGGTCGAACTAGATTCATTTAATGGACTTTTGACCATGAAATAATATAATTATTATTAAAACCAACGAAAGTGACCACATTTCACTCTCTTAAATCCTATAAGTATAATAATTTTAATTTAGTGATAAACATCATAAAAATTCATATATAAATATTAAATAGGAATATAATAAAATTATTTATATCATATGAATTTATTTGGAATTTCTAGGGATTAAATAATTATCATTAATCCTGACACAATAGTGATGTTGAAATTATTTTATTGATTGAAATATCAAATAAATGATTTTAAATGTATTAAAATAAATATTATATGAACTATTTAATGTGATCCACTAATTTTATAGATAAAAATTAAATATTATGAATATATTAAATCTTTTAGTTCGAACATATCTTCGGTTTATATTTTATTTAAATTCAAATAAATGAATAGTGTCAAAATTGACACTTTTGTTATTTTATAAAAATCACATATTATAAAGTTGTTTAAAAATCACAAAAATATTAGAAAATTATAAATTAAAATTTATATGGTATAAAATTTATTAAAGTATAAAATAATGGACAATTAAATATATATAAGTAATTATTTATAATGATTTAAAATTTAGAATATTATTACCACAAATAAAATTAAATGGAATATATAAGGATAAATTAAGTTGATAATGTTTAAAATTAATTTCCAAAATGTCTAAATTTTATTTTTTGAGGCGATTACAACCTTATCTCATCTAATATTCAGATATGAGTCATTTTTTGAGGTTTTTAAGTGGGTTTAGAATTTATTATAAATTAATATTTCTTATAATTCCAAAGGTTCCTCTCTCCTCCCTTATAAAAGGGAACCTCATCCCTCTTCTCCTCAGACCATTTTGACATTTCATGTTCTTCCGAACGCTGTCCATTTCCATTATAAACTTTTTTATAAACATAATAGAGGTCTTAGTCTTCTTCAAAGACCAATTTTAGTGCCCTAAGAGGAGGTTTCATAGAGTCGTGTCGAAGAAGAGGTAATATCTGTTACATATTCTTTCAAATTTATTTATTCTTATAATTACTATTATTTAGTTGTCTCGTTCTGAAGTAATAACATAAGTATCACTCATATACTAATATGTTATTATAAATATGAAACAATGTTATTTCACCTTTTATCCCTCCTACAGAAAATTAAATCACCGTGCGTGCGTACGTACAAAATATCGTCTCCACACCGTGGTGTAATCTGTTTTACACCACCACCTTACATGTATGGGTATAATGGTGTAAAGATTAAATATATATGATTTTTGAAAAGTGATACTTATTCTGAAATAGTGTACAAAAACATCAATACAATTCCACAATCTTGGGAAAGATATCATCGCTTGCGCATACGTACGGAATACCATCTCCACGATGTGATGCAACTCGTTATACATGATCTTCATTGAATAATGATTATATAAATGAATTGAATGAAAAAATATGATATATATTACATTAATACCATTCTTTAAATGAGTTATTTATAAACTAAAAATGGGAATAGGAATTTATTCGACAAAACATGCTTAAGAACATAAAGCAATGAACACCCGAATAACAAGTAGCAATGAAATATTACTAATACGAAGATAAGAATATTATCATATATGATATCATAAAAATGAATATTATTCTGTAATAGGTAAATTATATTATTTAAATCATTATACAGGAGGTTCAGATATGTACAAACCATATCGGACCTAAGGTAATGGAAAATATCACAATTTCATTTTTATCTGAGATTGTTTATACATTATAATTTACTGGGGAATATTTATGATCCACATCCATGTTTCCTCAATATGTAATATTATTTCTATCGTCATAAAATTTTTTAAATCAGATTTTAACTATTTGTGAATTTTGAGTAAAATATATGAAATGAATCTTTTTTCATTTTCAATACGAGATGCTTTTTGACTTTTTTGGCCAAAGTTTGAGAAAAATGTTTTTTTAACTTCTATGGAATGAATGGATTTTTATGATTTCCATAGAACATTATTTCCATGAAGATTCCTTTACAAATTTTCAAGTTTATTTTTAAATAACTTTTTTTAGTTTAAAATATTATGACATGTTGAGAAAAGAAATATTTTTTTGAAGTAGAAATGTTATTTTCCTCAAGAATGGAGTTCATGTGTTTTATCAAAAATATTTTCCATCTAAGATAATATTGGGTTCTGTTTCTATACCTATTATTACATTGGTTTGATTATGATGTGATGGAATTATTTTTTTATTCATTTATCTAATATGAATTGTTTTATGATGTCACGATGTTTAAAAATCCCATGTTTATTACATGGGTTATGCTATGATTATATGATTTTTTATTTTGTGGAACACATAAGAATGGTTTCATTATAAGATGGGTGGGACCTATATCTCCATCCAATGCATTGGGTAAAGATTTATATCTCATTAGATAGACATGGCTGGAATGGAAGGTTAATTTGGTTCAGTGATACAGGACTGGAACGAGGAGTGAACTCGGTTCAATAATGGAATTTGACCGCTATGATAGTATTGGAAATGAGTCTTGAATAAAATGAAATGATTTTATTTGATTATGTGTGTAAGTCACAAAGTTTCAACTTTTAGTGTTTTAGAAATAACCATGAATAACCTATGATAAGACCTAAAGATTGAATTTTTATTAATGATATTGTGTTTTTTCTATTGTAATTATTGTTTCTCACATATGGGTCTTTGTTTTAGTCAATGGATGAACCCGAAGGAACCGTGTTAATGCTGAATGCGACGAAAAATGAAATGATTGTTCGCACGAGAAACCAAACATTATGGGAGCCAGAATGAAAAATATTATAGCCATGATCACACAAATTTCTCAAGCTATGAATCAAGCAGGACTTCCAAATGAGAAAATTAAGGGCAACATTCTATTGAATCCTTCATGAGGAAGCGTTCACCTTCATTCGGCGGGTCTTCTGATCCATTAGTGGCTAAACAATGGATTAGTACCACTGAAAAGATATTTTCAGTCCTTCAATGTTCTGAGCATGATAACGTCGCCTTAGCAGTATATCATTTAGAAGGTGAAGCTGATCAATGGTGGAACCTTATCAAGAATATGAGTAAAAGGGATTAAATTCGGTTTATGGAATAGGATGAGTTCAAGAAATTATTTTTCGACAAGTAGTTCCCTCGTATTCTTTGTAAAAAGATGGAGAAAGAGTTTTTTGAGCTGAAGCAAAAGGATGATGAATTTGTTGGTACCTATGAAGAAAATTTTACAATACTTTCAAGGTACGCTTCCAGAATTATTATCCAACCTGAGAGTAAAATCGATCTATTTTTTAGTGGCTTGAAACCGTGTCTTCAAAGGGAGTTTACTATAAGGGACTTCAATAGCTACGAGGAAATTTTTCGATGTGCTCTCAAGGTTGAGATGGAAATTGGAGTAACTCATCTGTCATATGGTTTTGATAAGAAGAGGAAAATGGAATTCAAAGGAAAACATAAAGACAACACTGAAAAGAAGATTGTTTTTCCTTTATACACAATTTCTGGATAGAAACATTGTTGGAATTGTATTAAAGGGACAATAAAATGTTTTATGTGTGGAAAAGAAGGTCATCGGGAAGTTGAATGTCAAAATAATGGGAAGAAGATGTCTAATGATAAGAACAAAGAAAGGGATACATATAATGCACCTCTAACACGTCAATGTTTCAAGTGCAAGGAGATGGAGCATTATGCCAATCGATGTCAAAATCCAAAGGTTGTTTATGATGATCGATGTCAACAAACTGTTAATGACAAAGACAAAGGAAAGTCACATTCAATTTGTCTCGGCGATGTGGAGTACGATAACGAAGTGGTGAAAGGTACACTTACCATCCACCCTGAAGTAGAAAATGTTTTATTAGATTCTAGATCCACCCAGTCTTTTATTTATGAAGAATTTTCTAAGGGTATCTCCATATTACCTCAAAAATTAGATATTGAGTTAGCTGTGACAACTCATAATGGAACAAAAGTCGAATCAAAAGTTTATAATTCTTCTCCAATTGACGTTTGTGGGAAAGTGCAACTTGAAAATCTTGTGATCCTCCCTATTGTGGAATTTGATGTGATTCATGGAATGGATTGGATTTCTTTATATGGATATCATATCAATTTCCAAAGAATGGAAGTCACATTTTATATTCCAGATCAATCTATGATCATCTATCGAGGAAAGGATGAACATGACCTTCCAGTGGAAATTTCGTCCATCTTATGGGTCTTGATTCCAAAAAATGATGGTTATTTGTCTAAAAATTTTTGTAGAGAAACTCACAATTAAGAATATTCCCATTGTACGGGAGTTTGATGATGTCTTTCCGGAGTAATTTCCAGGTCTTCCACCAAATTGTGATGTTGAGTTTTCAATAGAACTCATATCGTGTGTTATGCCTATTTCAAAGACACCATATAGAATGGCCCCAATTGAGTTCCAGGAATTGAATAGGCAACTCCAATATAATCTAGATAAAGGATTCATTTTCCCTAGTGCGTCACCTTGGGGAGCACCTGTTCTTTTTGTTAAGAAGAATGATGGATCAATGAGGCTCTGCATTGATTATCGAGAACATAACAAGATCACTATCAAGAACAAATACCGTCTCCCACGCATTGATGACTTATTTGACCAATTACGTGGTGATCAATACTTTTCCAAGATTTATCTTTATTTAGGGTATCATCAATTAAGGTTAAAAAGAGAGGATATACCAAAGAAGGCTTTCTGTACAAGTTATGGACACTATGAATTTATAGTGATGCCATTTGGTCTTTCTAATGCCCCTATTATCTTCATGGATCTACTGAATAGAGTCTTTAGAGACTGTCTTGATCAGTTTTTGGACGGCTTTAAAGATGATATTCTTGTCTATTCAACGAATAAGGAAGAACATGAAGATCACATGAGAATTGTATTAATGTCCCTAATAAAGGAGAAGCTTTATGACAAATTTACCAAGTGTGAATTTTGGCTTCAAAAAGTTTCATTTTTGGGTCACATAATCTCAAAAGAGGGGATATCTGTGGATCTAGTAAAAACATAGGTTATCAAAAGATGGTCGAGACCAACAACAGTAACTGAGATCCGATGTTTTCATGTCTTTGAAGGATATTATTGACGTTTTATAAAATGTTTTTCAAGGTTAACTAATCCAATCATCAGGTTGACTCTAAAAGGAGTTATGTTCGTTTGGACAGAGGTGTGTGAAGAAAATTTCATGGAGTTAAAACGAAGGTTATCCAGTGCACCTATGCTCACACTCCCTTGTAGTGGAGAAAGGTTTTTGATCTATAATGATGCATCCAAGAAGGGATTGGGGTGTGTTCTCATGAAAAATGATATGATGATAGCTTATGCCTCATCGCAGTTGATAATCCATGAGCAAAATTTCCCAACTCACGATTTGGAGTTATGTAGGGTAATATTTGCATTAATGATTTGGAGGAATTACCTTTATGGTGAAATCTATGATATTTATACTGATCATAAAATTTTAAAGTATATTTTCACACAAAAGGAGATGAATATTCACCAAAGAAGATGGTTGGAGCTGATTAAGGATTAAAAATGCTCAATTCATTATCACCTTGGGAAAGAAAACAAGGTGGAGGATGCATTAAGTCATCATGACCATGCTATATTATCCATGATAAGGATTACAAAAGATCCAATATTTATGAATTTACAAAGCATGGATCTTGGAATTATAATAGAAGGGGAAAAATATTATATTTCTCAAATAAATGTTCAACAATCTATTCATGTGAGGATTAAAGAGGCAACGAATGAAGATGTAGAGTTACAAAAGATGGTGAGAAATGTTCCTAAATTCAAAATTGATTGTGATGGGATAATAATGTTCAGGAATCGGGTTTGTGTTCCTCCAATCCCAAAATAAAAGAATGAGCTGATGGATGAGGCTCATAGTTCTTCATTCTCTATTCATCCTGGAACCACGAAGATGTATAGGGACCTGAAAGAGTACTTCTGGTGGGATGGCATGAAAAGAGATGTTGCTGAATATTTCTCTCGATGCTTGGTTTGTCAGCAATTTAATGCTGAGATACAAAAGTCTAATGGGATGTTACAACCATTACCCATACCAGAATGGAAATGGGAAAACATCACCATGGACTTTGTGACTGGACTTCTTAAAACATCCAAAAGCAATAATGTTATCTGGGTCATAGTTGATATTCATAATAATTCGGTACACATCATTACTATTAGAGAATATTTCTCTCTAGATCATATTTCTAGGATATATGTAAAGTAAGTGGTAAGATTGCATGAAGTAGAAATTTCCATTATATCTGATCAGGTTCCAAGGTTACCTCGAAGATCTGGTGAAGTCTTCAGCATACTCTAGATATAAAGTGGAGTTTCATCACTGCTTATAATCCCTAGACTAACAGTCAATCTGAGAGAACAATCCAAGCTCTAGAAGACATGTTGAAAGATTTATCTATGTATTTCTAAGGTGGTTGGGATAAACACCTACCTTTGGTGGAATTTTAATATAATAATATCTTTCACTCTAGTATTCAGTTGGATCCGTATAATGCTCTCTATGGAATGATATGTCAAACTCCAACTTGCTGGGATATATTTGGGGAATGAAATCTATTAGGACCTGATCTTGTTGATGAGATGGCAGATATGGTCCGATCTTTTCAACAACACATTAGAGCAGCTCAGAGTCGACAAAAATGTTATCCCAAGAACCGATGAAAATACCTAGAAATTTAAGTGGGTGAAAAAGTGTTCTTACGAATATCTCCTTGGAAGAGAGTAATGAGATTTGGAAAGAAGGGAAAGCTGAGCTCTAGGTATATCGGTTCTTTTGAAATACTGGATCTTGTTGGGAATGTAGCATACCGATTGGCGCATCCACTGAATCTCTCTCATGCTCACTATGTGTTCCATGTATCTCTCCTGAGAACGTACATACCCGATCCTTCACAAGTACTATGATCAGATGTTGTACCACTGCAGAAAGATCATTATTACGAAGAATAGGAGATAGAGATTATAGATCCTAGTGAAAAAGATCTACAAAACAAGACCACTCGTTTGGATAATGTTTTATGGAGGAACCACCAATTAGAAGAAGCGAAATGGGAGCATGAGGATATGATGTGGGAGAGGTATTCTCCTCTATTTGTTACAAAGTAAAGAATTTCGAGGGAGAAATTCATTTTAAGGGGGGTAGAATGTAACACCCTGATATTTAATGAGAATTATATTTTTTATGTATTATGTTATAGAAACATCAAAGGAATCTTTCACAACACACAACACTAGCTTGTCTTGTGTTATACGCAAAAGCAACCTTTCTCGATAGCGTGTGTTGTACGCAATATTGAGTTTAACTAAACAAAAATATGTTATTATAATATTATATAAACTATCTGTTATGAATAGTATTTCCTAAATTTTGAATTTTATAACATTATTATTCATCATACACATTTTCTTGAACAAGGTATGAGAACAAAATAAATTTTTCAAGAAAAATATGTATTATTCTAAAAAAAACATTTTTCCCCCTTTTGATGGCACACCCACTTTAAATCGAGTTTTGACATGTTTATAAGTTCAATTTTTCAAAATAAAATTCTTCTTCAGAATCAGTATAAAAAAATTTACTTAGGTTAAATTTTTCATATTATTCTGATAACTTTCATATTTTAATAAATAATAAAAACACGCTATATTTTAATTAAAAAAAGTTTTTCATCGTAATAATTTATATGGTTAAATTATAATATTGAATGGTTTTAAAGTATAAATAGAATATATTTTTACCATTCAATATAATGTATGTCATTATTTTTTATTTTACATTGAATTCATAGAAAAAACATTTCAATCCTTGGCAATGCTTTATCTTTTAAAACCCATTTTCATAACAATGGGAATAATTTTAAATTAATTAATAAAACTTCTGTGTTTTTAATATTTAAAAATTTATTCCATATTTGAATTTAGTGGATCCAAATTATGTTAATAGGTTATTTTTATTATTATTTTTATCTTATGATTAGTAACTACGGTAATTTTTATTTATTATAGTTTAATGTAAATCTGGTAATTAAGGGTAAAAATAAGATTATAAAATTACCGTAACACTTGAAAAAAATCCTATTGTATGAATATAATTAGACCCATATCACCTAATGGTCAGACTAGATTTATTTCATTCACTTTTTACCATGAAATAATATAATTATTATTAAAACCAATGAAAGTGACAACATGCCACTCTCTTAAATCTTATAAATATAATAATTTTAATTTAGTGATAAACATCATCAAACTTATGATATAAATAGTCCCCAAAAAGCTAATAAAAGTATATACATCATATAAATTTATTTATAATTTTTACGGATTAAATAATTATTATTAATTATGACACAATAATGCTGTTGAAATTATTTTATTGATTGAAAAATAAAATAAATGATTTTAAAAGTTTTAAAATAAATATTATATGAACTATATAATGTGCTCCACTAATGTTATAGATAAAAATGACATGTTATGAATCTATTGAATCGTTTAGTTTGAACATATATTTTCTATATATTTTATTTAAATTCAAATAAATGAATATTATCAAAATTTACAGTATTGTTATTTTAAAAAAATTACATATTATAAAATTGTTTAAAAATCACAGAAATATTTGAAAATTATAAATTAAAATATATATGGTCTAAAATGTAATAATGTATACAATTATCAAAAATTCACAAAATATATGTAATTATTAATAATGATTTCAAAATTATAATATTATTACAACAAATAAAATTAAATAGATTATATAAGGATAAATAAAGTATATAATGTTTAAAATAAATTCCCAAATTGTCTAAATTTTACTGGTTGATGAGATTATAACCAGATATCTTTTTATTTTCCCAAATTAAAAGGATCTTTACCAAATAGAATGGAGCACTATATAGGTACACCCACCTTATAATCTATTTTAGCCTTACCAAGCTACATCTGTGTAAACACATCCTATAATCTAAAATGGGATCACCCAGTGATATTTGGTTGTACCCATTATATAAGTTATATTGACATCACATTTGAGCTATAATATGGATCAACCCTTGATATATGATTTATTGGTCTCACTATTTTATAATGTATAATTCTCAAGTATTAGTTTTGGAATAAAACTTTTTATAAATTCCACATATATTGTTAAACTCATTGAAAAACTCTTTTAAACACGTATGAAAATCACTTCCATATTTTAAAATATTTTTCTACATTAAAAAACCATTTTCAAAAACAAAACTATAAAGAATTTGGTTTTATATCTTCATACAATTTTAGCAAATTTAAATTAATATACCCTTATAATAAGCATTGTGGGGGTAGGAATAGTCATTTTCACCATATATGTTAAAATAAAACATTTCTTCTGTTAATAATAACGATAGAATGACATTTCCTATAAAGATTATTCTATGAAATTCATGGAAAAAATAATGATTTTTTAAAAAAAATATCATTTTCATATAATTTCATTATTAGAATCATTTTTAAAACATGGAAATTGATGGATAATATATTAAAAAGGAAATGCTTTAAAATAATATGATATGTCAGTTACAATTTTTGAAAAACATGATTCAAAATAACCATGATATAATAAAATTAAATATATTAAATACAATGATATTATAGAAATTAATGATATGAAATTTTAGTGTGTATTTATATAAATATCAAAAAAATATGTTCATGGAACCAAATATCCCTCAGTGAATTTATATTGTGATGAAGTCCATTAACATGATCCCAAATCATCATATACAGTTTTTATCCTTGTGAATAATATAATTATGTTAATTTAATAAATTACAGATAATTGTTTCATGTTTCTTATTCACTTTATTTCAATTATGTTCTTGTTATATATAATTACACAATCAATTAAGTTCATATTAGATGTTTTGATTATATTCAACTTATATAAAAAATATTATTTTGGTAGGTTAATTATGGTCATAGATGAAATAATGTAAACATATTACAAATAATAATCATAACATAATTATAATTTAAATAATACCAATTATATTTTTAAGACCAATCATAAAATATGGTTATAAAAATGTACAATACTACAATCATTGAGATGATCGGTCGTAGGTATGCATGAGTAACGATTTCATTTTTCAACAATCATTAGAAAAAGAATGTGGGTAATAATTTATATTCATATAGTGATAATAATATTGTAAATACCATATTATTTCATTTAATATAATAATATATTTCATCCATATGGTGTGGTAATGTAAAATAATTCAACCACTTCATGGAGGTTGTAGTCCAGACATACACACGCACGATGTTATAATATTTCAGTGAGTGCAATGGTAAGAAATAAAATAAAATAAAATAAAATATTTTTAGAATGATCAATAAATATTTAATATAAAATTTATTTCATATATATATCACATTTATTAATTATAATTTTCTATACTACCATCATTGAAATGAATTGGTGATAGATGAATGACATCACGATGGGATGCATTTGTGCTCTGTATACACGAGTGATTTTTTAATTTCCCCCCAAAAACTATAAATTAATAATGTAAATGTGATCAAATAATTAAAAACAGTATAATTTTTTAGTAATATTAAATATATAATATAATTTTATGAAAAAAATTCCATTAGTGGTAGTGATGAAAAATGAATCACATCGGTTTTTGCGTTGGTATTTCTCCCTATACATGAATAATGGTTTTGTTTCGCAGTTGATGGGAAATGAGATTGAATTTTTTTATTCCATTGACATTATAAAATAATTATACATGTTATAGTATTTTTATTATATTATAATAATTGATTAAGATATTAAGGTTCTAGAAGATGTAATAAAATAATACAAGGTTAAGCATGATACCTCTTATTCGGACGACCACATTTTTTACAAGAAAATCCTTCCTATGATGGATATATCATAATACCATGAGACCTAATATGGGGGAGGGAGTTAAAAAAGGTATTTCATAATTTATTTAAGGAGGAAAATGGATTTTGGGGTCTGAAGAGGAGGGGAGATGGGGTGACTTTTTTAAGTTTGGTGAGATGCAGACTTGTAATATTTTTATGGAAAATGTTAAAAAAATTATTCTCATTAAAAAATGATCCAAAATGAAAAAATATCAAGACATAAAAATTATAAGAAAATATATGGATAGAAAATAGATTATATATAAGTTTTAATGTCATTTTAACCCTTATTTGTTTAGTTTAACCCTCTAGTAAAACAGTTTTCACCTTAACAATTATAAAATATTTTCATTATTTTAATTATTAGTTAAAACAAAAAATAATGATTTAATTATTATATAATATAAATTCTAGAGATTAATAATATAAAAACCATTTTAAAAAATTAAACTCATAGAAGCGGCTGAATTAAAATTAAAATAAAACAAATATATAATATGAAAAAGTAATTTTTCATCCAATGTTATGATTTTTTGTTATTATTAATAAAAATGGTGATTCTAGAAAAGGTTAAGGAGGTCCGAAGGAATAATCAATTTATAAAATAGTTCATTTTTTATGAAAAATATGATTTCATATAAACTTTATGACTCATAATCATCAATATATATATTAAAAGTTATAATTATAAATATACAATCTATAAATATATTTTAAATAATTCATAATTAAGGGTTATTTGAAATCATTAAAATTGAGAATCAGCATGACAATTAAAATACATTTCATATAAAACATGTTTTTTACCCAAAAATGAATATATACTAAATTTCAATATAATAATGACTAAAACATAATTAAATTAATTATATATAACTATAAAATTTTAAGAAAATTTAAATAATATTATAGAAATTATCACAATTAAAATTATATAGTTTGTTTAAAAGAAATGAAATTTTTACAATACTTGGTACATTTCCCAACACACCTAAAATTCAATATTTTTCCAAAGATAATAAATTTTACACCATGTTAATTTTTAAATGAGTACCTAAAAAAATAAATTTATTTCACTAAAATCATATACTATAATTTAGAAATTCATCATTTATGTTTAATAATTTATGAAGATAAATTAATTAAAATAAATTTTTTAATTTACAATTTACACAATATTTTTATAATGAATACAACTATGTAATTCATATTAAAATACCTCAACATTATTTATTCTCTAATTACCTGGTTTTTTGATTAGTTATTTTCACCATAGATGGTATTGGTTCCACTATGGAGTCCTTAGGATCATGGTCAAGGGATTTTCTCGATTTAGGGGCTCTCTTCCATAATGTTGAGAGATATAATGGATTGAACATGGGCTCATGGTAGTGATTATTACCTATGGTGGTCCTACATTACTTGTGTTTGGTGCTACAACCTTATGAGTGTCAGTCATAGTGCACAATTCCATAGTCACATACCGTTCTTCCAAGGTTAATGCCCAGAAAAGGATGGTGTATCATAGTTGTTATTTATATACAATGATAAATCATGTCCATCTTTTTAATTTTAATGCAATTAAATTTTTTTAACCTAATTAAAATTTATGCATATTGACCTCTTCCTCTCCTTTCTCTCACATGTTGACTCTGATAGAGAGCCCATGGATCTACTCCCCCACATCTAAACATTATCCTTCAGAATATAGATCCTTCAATATGAATATCATGTAGTCTATATAGGTATTTTCCATCATCCATTATCCCTTCTTCCTTCCCTAACTTTTTCAATTCTATTATAATCCAAAATAACTTATCAAATCATATTTAGGGTTTTGTTGGGTTATAATCATAAGGAATTGTGGTTTTAGGCTTGGGTAGGTCATTTCCATACTTGGATTGGCATTAGTTATATAATGTGACTTGTTTTCACATGATTAGATAAATATCAAGGTAGACATTTTAATTAAATTATTTTATGTTACATTATACGATTTTCCTAAATTATTAAAATTATTTTACATATAAATTATACATATATGTGTTACCATTATGTGGTTGGAAATGGATTTCAATGTTTTTATTCACATGTAATGATGTTTGTGTGATCCAAATGTTTATAAAAATGATAGATAATTTATTTTTAAGGAATTTATGTTGTCTTAAAAAGGCTATTGGCATGAAAATAATTTTTAATGTGGATGAAGGAAATTATAGTATATTTTTATAAAAAAATGGAGTCCTTACCTCTTTTAAATTATTTTGAGCCAATTCGTTCTATAAAGTTGTTGAATTTTCTTAAAATAAATTTCATGTTCTCTTGTAGAATTTAAATTTTTTTAATGGGTTTGGGTTTAAAATATAAAATGTTTCTTGGAATTTAGTGCACATATTTGGAGGCCCTATTTGGATTTCTCTATTTGGTTTTATTTCAAACTATAATTACACTCGTTTTTTATTCCAGTTGATTATTTTATATTTTTTATAGATTATAAAACCATGGTGGTGATTATCAATGGATTTTATTCGTTTCTGTAAAAAAGTTTTTGTTTATTGTGATGATATTATAGGTAAGATGAGGTATATTTATTTTTATCTAAATGTGATTTATGGGATGATCTTATAATTCATATATTTTTCTCACCATCACTTTTTGATGTCATAGGAACCCAAGGTAATATAGTAGAGTATTTGAATGTGTTTTATAGATTAATGTACATAGTAATGCTACTTACCAAGGAAATTTATTACTTACTCGGGGTATATTCTGTACCGAGTTACATAGAAGGGAACTGTAATGGATGCTATGATATCTGATTTAAACACTTAGAGATAGTAATCATACAAAAAATAAATATATTATTTCTTTTGATATGTGATTCTATGAATGATTTAGGGGATCTAAACACATAGAACACATTTTTCCTCTTTTCATTTATTTTTTTCCCATCACCAGTAATTAATTTGGGGATACTATATATTTATGAATTAAAATCATTATGTCATTTTATTTATTGTTTAAATTTTTCTAATTTATCTTTCATTCAAATTATCTTATAAATGGTTTCAAATGATTGAAAATTAAAATATAATGTTATTGTTGGGATAATTTGGAAGCCCCCATATCATTATGGTATTTTATTTTATGTGATTTTAGACTATTTATTGTATTTTGGGGGACTGTATGTATTTTTAGGTCCTTAAGTAATATCCAATGAGCTAAACGAATTGATAATTTCTAGATGAACAATGATAGATAGTGTCCATTAAAGAACCCACAACCCTTCCCTTGTAAATTATTTTTGTCTATAGGGCTTCAGGGTAATGGTCTTGTTGCATTGAGATACTACATTCTCTAGTTTGGATGGTGTGTCATGTATCATGTATACTATGGATCATGACATCACATACACAAGAGTATATTCCTTGACAAGTGAATTGAAATAGGGGTCGTTCTGTGGTGTATAGAAATACATCATGATGAATTATCTCCATCGATTTAATTTTTATTCATTTACAATTTTCCTCTAATCAGTTTTTAGTGGTTTCAATCCCTTTCCATCACTACTCTAATTCCTCTAGTCCTAGGTAGATCTCATGGATATATTATATAATTCTCCACAATTTCCATTAGCTAAAATAACCTCCTCAGTGTACTACTAGAAGAACGCTTATGTATTATCACACATTTATTCTCACAGCGCACTTCCCTACCATTTTCCTTTCTCTTATAAACAATAATCACTATGGCTTTCAACTATAGGGTCTAGTTTTTTTCTAATAATGTGTATTATTTAGTTTACAAATTTGGAAGGTTTTACTTTGTTGTTTGTATTTTTTCGTTGAAGGTTACATGTTACAGATTATTTCTTCTTGGATCAAGGAATGTGTTTTTGAGAAGTTATTGTATATTACATGTCATAAGGTTCTTGAGGGTTTAAAATGATATTATTTATTTATTATTTATATATTTGGTACCTAGGAGCATGTGAAAATATTTTTCTTTTCATATAATGCAGTTCCCATATGAAAATTGTTTGAGAAACCTCCCAATTAGATCTTTTATTAATGCTAAGCTATTTGAAATTGGGTTTTGACACCAGTTTCATTTAAACAGGAGGTGTTTGATTATTTTAAAGAAATATTGATAAAAAATGTAACAAGAAGATTATTTTAATTATTTTGATGCCTTTTGGTCTTAGTGGTATTTTTAATCCTTTTCCAAGTATAATGTTGGATTAAAATGTATTTACAAAGGACTCATATGTGGTTTTATTTAAATGATACAATGTGGTGTGGAATTCCATTATTTCTTTCATAATACTATTTGAAAAGTTTCTAAATGAGTTGATTTTATATATTAATAACACTCATTTTTGAGACACTATGTTTATGAAAAGTTTTTTATATAATATGAAAGTATGGTAAATTATTAATATATTTTCTTATGAGTGATTATAAAAAGGGAATGAGGAATATTTATTTTTCATTAATTATGATTTATGTGATGATCTTATGAGTTTTATATTTTTATCACTTATGATAATTGATTTAATTGGACCATAAATAACTCATTTGAAGATAAAAATATGTGTTATTGTATATTAGTGTCCATAGTCTTCCTAGTTACCTTGGAAAGTTACATACTCTTAGGTATATTTTTTTATTTAGTGACCCAAAGTGGCAATGGGTTGGATTTTCTGGCTTTATATAAGGGGCCCCATTTGATAGTGATCCAATAGAAAATGTATGGTATAATTTTTGAAAGACCCAAGTTTTTTTTATATTATTCTTATATACCATTGATAATGATTTAGGGAAACTAAGTAAATATAACTCATTTTTATACGCTTATGTTTGTTTCTTCGCATGAAATTTTGCCTTGGTCATGGGGTGTTTTATTTTCCTCTATTGATATATCAGTTTCATTATGTTTATTACTATGATATTGTTACATGTTTTGTTTATAGTTAACCTGATTTATAAATTCATTCAAAAGTGTTCTTTTTAAGAAGGAATTGAATTATTGTTTCAAAAATGTACTTTGGTAATTTTTTGGGGAAATGTTAAATAAATAGTTCATTTTATAACATATTTAAAGGTCAAGATTTCATTGTTTAAATGAAATTTTAAATCTAATATTTAATTTATGTTTTTTTAATTAATACATTTATCTTAGTGTTCCTCGCTTATTATGAAAACATGATTACATTGTGGGTTCTAAAAGAAAATGTTTTAATTGTAAAAAAAATTTTATCTATGATTTCTTATTGAAATGTGAAAACTTCAGAATGAATTATTTTCAATCTGCAATTTTTTGAATTTAATACGAAATGATCTCCATAAAACCATTGGTCGAGTCCAAATGGTCTTGTTTGGTCACAAACTTCATGTAAATTGATGTCTGAAAGTATATATAGCTCTTATATTGTCTATAAAGTCCCAAATATTGGATTTTTTTTCAATGGATTTAGTTTTCTTTATGGCAATGGCATACGATCGTGGGGCAGAAAGTAGTTTTTTAGATCCCTTTAGGTTTGGTATCTTGGTGGGATGTTGTATCATCTCATTCAGATTGATATATTGTTACACCCTGATATTTTATGAGAAGTAAATTTTTGTAATTCTTATGTTATAGAAACATCAAAGGAATCGTTCACTACACGCAACACTAGCTTGTCTTGTGTTATACGAAAAAACAACCTTCCTCAATAGCATGTGTTGTACACAATATCAAGTTTTACTAAACAACAATATGTTTTTAAAATATTATATATACTAGCCGTTATGAATAGTATTAACTAAATTTTGAATTTTATAACATTATTATTCATGTTACAAATTTTTTAGAACATGGTATGAGAAGAAAATAATTTTTTTGGGGAAAATATGTATTTTAAAAAAAAATTGCAGTTTTACCGCCTATTGATGGCGCAACCACATTAAATTTTATTTTTGACATGTTTATAAGTTCAATTTGACAAAATAAAATTATCATATGGAATCAGGATATATAAATTTACTTTTGATAAATTTTTCATATTATTCTGAAAAATTCCATATTTTAATGAATAGTAAAAACACGCTATATTTTAATTTAAAACAACTTTTTTTCATCGCAATAATTTATATGATTAAAATATAATATTTTTTGGTTTTGAAGTATAAGTAGAATATATTTTTACAATTTAATATAATGTATAAAATTAAAATTAATTTTACATTGAATTCATAGGTAAAAACAAATCAATCATTGGCAATGTTTTAACTTTTAAACCCGTTTTCTTAACAACGAGATTAATTTTAAATTAATTACCTCTAATTCTGTGTTTGGATTTTATATAATGGATTTAATATTTTAATTTAGTGGGTCCAAATTATGTTAATAGGTTGCTTTTAATTTTTTGATATTATGAATAGTAACGACGGTAATTTTTATTTACTACAATTAAAGGTAAATATGGTAATTAAGGGTAAAAATAAGATTATAAAATTACCCTAACACTTTAAAAAATCCTATTGGTTGAATATAAGTCGACCCATATCACTTAAGGGTCGAACTAGATTCATTTAATGAGCTTTTGTCCATCAAATAATATAATTATTATTAAAACCAAAGAAATTGACAACATGTAACTCTCTTAAGTCTTATAAGTATAATAATTTTAATTTAGTGATAAAAATCATAAAAATTCAGATATAAATAGTCACCAGAAATATAATAAAATTATATATATCATATGAATTTATTTGGAATTTCTATGTATTATATAATTATCATTAATTATGACACAATAGTGATGTTGAAATTATTTTATTGATTGAAATATCAAATAAATGATTTTAAATGTATTAAAATAAATATTATATGAACTATTTAATTTGTTCCACTATTTTTATAGATAAAAATTAAATATTATTAATATATTAAATCTTTTAGTTCGAACATATCTTCGGTTTATATTTTATTTAAATTCAAATAAATGAATAGTGTCAAAATTGACACTTTTGTTATTTTATAAAAATCACATATTATAAAATTGTTTAAAAATCACAAAAATATTAGAAAATTATAAATTAAATTTTATATGGTATAAAATTTATTAAAGTATAAAATAATGGAAAATTAAAAACATATAAGTAATTATTTATATTGATTTAAAATTTAGAATATTATTACCACAAATTAAATTAAATGGGATATATAAGGATAAATAAAGTTGATAATGTTTAAAATTAATTTCAAACATGTCAAAATTTTATTGGTTTATGATATTACAACCCTATCTCATCTAATATTCAGATATGAGTCAATTTTTAAGGTTTTTAAGTGGGTTTAGAATTTATTATAAATTAATATTTCTTATAATAACAAAGGTTCCTCTCTCCTCCCTTATAAAAGGGCACATCCTCCCTCTCCTCCTCATACCATGTTGACCTTTAATGTTCGTCCAAACCCTATCCATTTCCCTTATAAACTTTCTTATAAAGATAATATAGGTCTTCGTCTTTTTCAAAGACCAATCTTAGTGCCCTAAAAGGAGGTTTCAAAGAGGCGTGTTGAAGAAGAGGTAATATCCGTTACCGATTCCTTCAAATTTATTTATTCTTATAATTCCTATTATTTAGTTTCCTTATTCTGAAGTAATAACATAAGTATCACTCATATACTTATATTTTATTTTAAATATGAAACAATGTTATTTTACCTTCTATCCATCCTACGGATTATTAAATCACCGTGCGTGCGTACGTACAGAATATCGTCTCCACACCGTGGTGTAATCTGTTTTCCACCACCACCTTACATGGATGGGTATAATGGTGTAAAGATTAAATATATATGATTATTGAAAATTTATATTTTTTCTGAAATAGTATACAAAAACTCCAATACAATTCCACAATCTTGGGAAAGATATCATCGCTCGTGCATACATACGGAATACCGTCTCCACGATGTGATGCGACTCATTCTACATGATCTTCATTGCATAATGATTATATAAATGAATTTAATGAATAAATATGATATATATTACATTAATACCATTCTGTAAATGAGGTATCTATAAACTAAAAATAGGAATATGAATTTATTCGACAAAACATGCATAAGAACATAAAGCAATGAACACCCGAATAACAAGTAGCAATGAAATATTAATAATAAGAAGATAAGAATATTATCATATATGATATCATAACAATGAAAATTATTCTGTAATAATTCAATTATATTATTTAAATTATTATAACGGAGGTTTAGATACATACAAATCGTTTCAGACCTAAGGTAATGGAAAATCTCACAATTTCATTTTTATCCGAGATTGTTTATACATTAGAATTTACCGGGGAATATTTATCATCCACATCTATGTTTCCTCAACATGTAATATTATTTCTATCCTCCTAAATGTTTTTAAATCCAATTTTACCTTTTTTTGAATTTTGAGTAAAAGATATCAAATGAATCTTTTGTCATTTTCAATACGAGATGCTTTTTGACTTTTTTTGCCAATGTATGAGAAGAATGTTTTTTATCTTATATGGAATGAATGGATTTTTATGATTTCTATAGAACATTATTTCCATGAAGGTTCCTTTACAAATTTTCAAGTTTATTTTTAATTAACTTCTTTTAGTTTAAAAAGTTATGACATGTTAATAAAAGAAATATTTTTTTGAAGTAGAAAGGTTATTTTCCTCAAGAATGGAGTTCATGTGTTTTATCAAAATTATTTTCCATCTAAGATAATATAGGGTTCTGTTTCTATCCCTATTATTACATTGATTTGATTATGATGTGTTGGAATATTTTTTTTATTCATTTATCTGATATGAATTATTTTCTGATGTCACTATGTTTAACAATCCCATGTTTATTACATGGGTTATGCTATGATTATATGATTTATGATTTTGTGTAACACATAACAATGGTTTCATTATGAGATGGGTGGGACCTATATCTCCATCCAATGCATTGGGTAATGATTTATATCTCATGAGATATACATGGCTGGAATGGATGGTAAATCTGGTTCAGTGATACAGGACTGGAACGAGGAGTGAACTCGGTTCAATAATGGAATTTGACCGCTATGATAGTATTGTAAATGAGTCTTGAATAAAATGAAATGCTTTTATTTGATTATGTGTGTAAGTCACAAAGTTTCAACTTTTATGTAATGATTACAGGGATTACATTTCAATACTATGATTTATCCCATGTTATGATATTATGATCTCTTCTACAGGTTAAGATATTCAAAATGTAATGTTCTTATAAATATGATATGATTGATATTTCTTTTGTTTACCATTACTGATAATTTGAGCTCACCCTTTTGAATGTTTTATTTTCCCAAGGTCAAGCAAAAGGGTATTAAGTAGGATATTCCAAATAGGGACTCTAGATATGATGAATTAAATGGGAGACAATGTAGATGTTTTATAAACTAGATGTTTATGTTTCCCAGTTTCTAAAGACATTATACCTACACGGTCCTACAATGGTTTTTCTAAATGTTGAAATAAGTATGCTTCAATTCTGAAGTAATAACAATGTATGTAAATTATGGGTCATTGTAGTTGGAATCATAGGAAAGGAATAATCAACCATTGGAAACTAGGATGTGAAAACCTTAGTAAGAACCCTAAGGATAAGTCTATGCATAGAACATGATCTTTTTGTTTTATAAATAACCATGAATAACCTATGATAAGACCTAAAGTTTGAAATTTCATTACTGATATTGTGTTTTTCCTATTGTAATTATTGTTTCTCACATATGATTCTTTGTTTTAGTCAATGGTTGGAACCCAAAGGAACCGTGTTAATGTTTAATGTGACAGAAAATGCAATGATTGTCTGCATGAGAAACCAAACGATATGGGAGCTAGAATGCAAAATATTATAGCCATGATCACACAAATTTCTCAAGCTATGAATCAATCAGGACTTCCAAACGAGAAAAGTAAGGACAACATTCTATTGAATCCTTCATGAGGAAGCGTTTACCTTCATTTAGCGGGTCTTCTGGTCCATTAGTGTCTAAACAATGGATCAGTATCACTGAAAAGATATTTTCAGTCCTTCAATGTTCTGAGCATTGTAAAGTCATCTTACAAGTATATCATTTGGAAGGTGAAGCTGATCAATGGTGGAACCATATCAAGAATATGAGTCAAAGGGATGAAATTGAGTTCATGGAATGGGATGAGTTCAAGAAATTATTTTTCGACAAGTAGTTCCCTCCTATTCTTTGAAAAAATATAGAGAAGGAGTTTCTTGAGCTGAAACAAAAGGATGATGAATTTGTTGGTACCTATGAAGAAAATTATACAATACTTTCAAGGTACGCTTCCAGAATTATTAACCAACCTGAGAGTAAAATCGATCTATTTTTTAGTGGCTTGAAACCATGTCTTTGAATGGAGTTTTCCATAAGGGACATCAATAGCTATGAGGAAATTGTTCGATGTGCTCTCATGGTTGAGATGAAAATTGGAGTAACTCATCAGTCATATGGGTTTGATAAGAAGAGGAAAATGGAAGTCAACAGAAAATATAAAGACCACACTGAAAAGGAGATGGTTTTTCCATTATACACAATTTTTGGAAAGAAACATGGTGGGAATTGTCTTAAAGGGACAATAAAATGTTTTAAGTGTGGAAAAGAAGGTCATCGGGAAGTTGAATTTCAAAATAATGGGAAGAAGATATCTAATGATATGAACAAAGAAAGGGATACATATAATGCACCTCTAACATGTAAATGTTTTATGTGCAAGGAGATGGAGCATTATGGCAATCAATGTCCAAATCCAAGGGTTGTTTATAATGATCGACGTCAACATACTCTTAATGCCAAAGACAAAGGAAAGTCACATTCAATTTTTGTCGGAGATGTGGAGTACGATAATGAAGTGGTGAAAGGTACACTTACCTTCCACTCTAAAGTAGAAAAATGTTTTATTAGATTCTAGATCCACCCAGTATTTTATTTCTGAAGAATTCTCTAAGGGTATCGCCATATTACCTCAAAAATTAGATGTTGAGTTAGATGTGACAACTCCTAATGGAACAACAGTCGAATAAAAAGTTTATAATTCTTCTCCAATTGACGTTTGTGGGAAACTGCATCTTGAAAATCTTGTGGTCCTTCCTATAGTGGAATTTTTTGTGATTCATGGAATGGATTGTCTTTCATTATATGGATCTCATATCAATTGACAAAGAATAGATGTCACATTTTATATTCTAGATCAAACTATGATCATCTATCCATGCAAGGATGAACATGACCTTCCAGTGGAAATTTCGTCCATCTTATGGGTCTTGATTACAAAAAATGATGGTTATTTGT
Organism: Viscum album; assembly: GCA_963277665.1. Taxonomy (NCBI): domain Eukaryota; kingdom Viridiplantae; phylum Streptophyta; class Magnoliopsida; order Santalales; family Viscaceae; genus Viscum; species Viscum album. Next base: position 1,594,827,502 of record OY728146.1, on the reverse strand, counting down.
CTCAAATGGTTGGCGAGAAACTCACGATTAAGAATATTCCTATTGTACGGGAGTTTGATGATGTCTTTACGGAGGAATTTATAGGTCTTCAACCAAATCGTGATGTTGAGTTTTCAATATAACTCATACCGTGTGCTATGCCTATTTCAAAGACACCATATAGAATGGACCCAATTGAGTTGAAGGAATGGAAGAGGCAACTCCAATAGAATCTGGATAATGGATTTATTTTCCCTAGTGCGTTACCTTGGGGAGCATCTGTTCGTTTTGTTAAGAAGAAAGATGGATCAATGAGACTCTGCATTGATTATCCAGAACATAACATGATCACTATCAAGAACAAATACCGTCTCCCACGCATTGATGATTTATTTGACCAATTACGTGGTGCTCAATACTTTTCCAAGATTTATCTTTATTCAGAATATCATCAATTAAGGGTAAAAATAGAGGATACACCAAAGACGGCTTTCTGTACAAGTTATGGAAACTATGAATTTATAGTGATGCCATTTGGCCTTTCTAATGCCCCTACTATCTTCATGGATCTAATGAATAGAGTCCTTAGAGACTGTCTTGATCAGTTTTTGGTAGACTTTCAAGATGATATTCTTGTCTATTCAAAGAATAAGGAAGAACATGAAGATCACTTGAGAATTGTATTAAAGACCATAAGAAAGGAGAAGCTTTATGCCAAATTTACCAAGTGTGAATTTTGATTTCAAAAAGTTTCATTTTTGGGTCACATAATCTCAAAAGAGGGGATATCTGTGGATTCAGTAAAAACAGAGGTTATCAAAAGATGGTCGAGACCAACAACAGTAACTGAGATCCGATGTTTTCATGTCTTTGCAGGATATTATCGACAGTTTATGAAATATTTTTCAAGGTTATCTAATCCACTCATCAGGTAGACTCTAAAAGGAGTTAAGTTCGTTTAGACAGAGGTGTGTGAAGAAAATTTCAAAGAGTTAAAACGAAGGTTATCCAGTGCACCTATGCTCACACTGCCTTGCAGTGGAGAAAGGTTTGTGATCTACAATGATGCATCCAAGAGGTGATAGGGGTGTGTTCTCATGAAAAATGATATGCTGATAGCTTATGCCTCATGACAGTTGAAAATCCATGAGCAAACATTCCCAACTCACGATTTGGAGTTATCTACGGTAATATTTGCATTAATGATTTGGAGGAATTACCTTTATGGTGAAATCTGTGATATTTATACTGATCATAAAATTTTAAAGTATATTTTCACACAAAAGGAGATGAATATTCACCAAAGAAGATGGTTGGAGCTGATTAAGGATTACAAATGCTCAATTCATTATCACCCTGGGAAAGCAAACAAGGTGGCAGATGCATTAAGTCAACATGACCATGATATATTATCCATGATAAGGATCACAAAAGATCCAATATTTATGAATTTACAAAGCATGGATCTTGGAATTATAATAGAAGGAGAAAAATATTTTCTTTCTCAAATAAATGTTCAACAATCTATTCATGTGAGGATTAAATAGGCATAGAAAGAAGATGTAGAGTTATAAAAGATGGTGAGAAATGTTCCTAAATTCAACCTTGATTGTGATGGGATAATAATGTTCAGGAATCGGGTTTGTGTTCCTCCCATCCCAAAATTAAAGAATGAGCTGCTGGATGAGGCTCATAGTTCTTCATTCTCTATTCATCCTAGAACCACGAAGACGTATAGGGACATGAAAAAGTACTTCTAGTGGGATGGCATGAAAAGAGATTTTGCTGAATATTTCTCTCGATGCTTGGTTTGTCAGCAAGTTAATGCTGAGTGACAGAAGTCTAAGGGGATGTTACAACCATTACCCATACCATAATGGAAATGGGAAAACATCACAATGGACTTTATGACTAGACTTTCTAAAACATCCAAATTCAATAATGCTATCTCGGTCATAGTTGATCTTCTTAAGAATTCAGCACACTTCATTGCTATTAGAGAATATTTCTCTCAAGATCATATTTACATGATATATGTAAACTAAGTGGTAAGATTGCTTGAAGTAGCACTTTCCATTATATCTGATCAGGTTCCAAGGTTACCTCGAAAATCTGGTGAAGTCTTTAGCATACTCTAGATACAGAGTCGAGTTTCAGCACTACTTATAATCCCAAGACTGACAGTCAATCTGAGAGAACAATCCAATATCTAGAAGACATGTTGAGATATTTCTCTATGTATTTCGAAGGTGGTTGGGATAAACACCTAACTTTAGTGGAATTTTAATATAATAATATCTTTCACTCCAGTATTCAGATGGATCCGTATGATGCTCTCTATGAAATGATATGTCAAACTCCAACTTGCTGGGATATAGTTGGGGAACGAAATCTATTAGGACCTGATCTTGTTGGTGAGATAACATATATGGTCTGATCTATTCAACAACCCATTAGAGCAGCTCAGAGTCGACAAAAATGTTATGCCAATAACCGATGAAAATACCTTGAAATTGAATTGGGTGATAAAGTGTTCTGATGAATATATCCTTAGAAGAGTGTAATGAGATTTGGAAAGAAGGGAAAGCTGTGATCTAGGTATATCGGTCCTTTTGAAATACTGGATCTTGTTGGGAAGGTAGCATACCGATTGGCGCTTCCACTGAATCTCTCTCATTTTCACCATGTGTTCCATGTATCTCTCCTGAGAACGTACATACATGATCCTTCACAAGTACTAAGATCAGATGTTGTACCACTGGAGAAAGATATTTCTTACGAAGAATAAGAGATAGAGATTCTGGATCGTAGCGAAAAATTTCTATGAAACAAGACCACTCGTTTGGTTAATGTTTTATGGAGGAAGCACCAATTAGAAGAAGCGAAATGGGAGCATGAGGATATGATGAGGGAGAGGTATTCTCCTCTGTTTGTTACGCAGTAAATAATTTCGAGGGAGAAATTCATTTTAAGTGTGGTAGAATGTAACACCCTGATCTTTTATGAGAATTATATTTTTTATGTCTTATTGTTATAGAAACATCAAATGAATCTTTCACAACACACAACACTAGCTTATCTTGCGTTATATGAAAAAGCAACCTTCCTCGATAGCGTGTGTTGTATGCAATATTGAGTTTAACTAAACAAAAATATGTTATTATAATATTATATAAACTATCTGTTATGAATAGTATTTACTAAATTCTGAATTTTATAACATTATTATTCATCATACACATTTTCTTGAACAAGTTATGAGAACAAAATAAAATTTTCAGGTAAAATAAGTATTTTTCTAAAAAAAAGAATTTTTTCTGCCTTTTGATGGTGCACCCACTTTAAATCTAGTTTTGACATGTTTATAAGTTCAATTTTTCAAAATAAAATTCTTCTTTGGAATCAGGATAAAAAAATTTACTTTGGTTAAAATTTTCATATTATTATGATAACTTTCTTATTTTAATAAATAATAAAAACACGCTATATTTAAATTAAAAAAATGTTATCCATCGAAATAATTTATATGGTTAAATTATAATATTGAATGGTTTTAAAGTATAAATAGAATATATTTTTACAATTTAATATAATTTATGTCATTTTTTTTAATTTTACATTGAATTCATAGAAAAACATTTCAATCTTTAACAATGTTTTATCTTTTAAAACCCATTTTCTTAACAATGAGAATAATTTTAAATTAATTACTAAAACTTCTGTGTTCTTAATTTTGAAAAATTTATTCCATATGTGAATTTAGTGGATCAAAATTATGTTAATAGGTTATTTTTATTATTTTTCGATCTTATGAATAGTAACTATGGAAATTTTTATTTATTATAGTTTAATGTAAATCTGGTAATTAAGGGTAAAAATAAGATTATAAAATTACCGTAACACTTGAAAAAATCCTATTGTATGAATAAAATTAGACCCATATCACCTAAGGGTAAGACTACATTTATTTCATGCACTTTTTACCATGAAATAATATAATTATTATTAAAACTAATGAAAGTGACAACATGCCACTCTCTTAAATCTTATAAGTGTAATAATTTTAATTTAGTGATAAACATAAAAAAACTTATGATATAAATAGTCCCCAGAACGCTAATAAATGTATATACATCATATGAATTTAATTATAATTTTTAGGTATTAAATAATTAAAATTAATTACGACACAATAATGATGTTGAAATTATTTTATTGATTGAAAAATAAAATAAATGATTTTTAAAGTTTTAAAATAAATATTATATGTACTATATAATGTGCTCCACTAATTTTATAGATAAAAATGACATGTTATAAATCTATTTAATCTTTTAGTTTGAACATATCTTGTCAATATATTTTATTAAAATTCAAATAAATGAATATTATTAACATTTACACTATTGTTATTTTATAAAAATTACATATTATAAAATTGTTTAAAAATCACAAAAATATTTGAAAATTATAAATTAAAATTTATATGCTCTAAAATTTAATAATGTATACAATTATCAAAAATTCACAACATATATGTAATTATTAATAATTATTTCAACATTATAATATTATTACTACAAATAAATTTAAATAGATTATATAAGGACAAATAAAGTTTATAATGTTTAAAATAAATTCCCAAATTGTCTAAATTTTACTGGTTGATGAGATTATAACCATAAATCATCTAATAATTGGATTTGGATCATTTTTGGAGGTTTTTAAGTGGTGTTTATATTTATTATAAATTAATATTTCTTATAATTTTAAAGGTGCCCCTCCCTCCCTTATAAAAGGGTACCTCCTCCCTCTCCTCCTTACACCATTTGAGCCTTCAAACATGGCCAAACCTTGCCCAGTTACATTCTTAACTTCCTTATAAACATAATAGAAGCCATGGTATTCTTAAAATACAAATTTTAGTTCCCTAAGTGGAGGTTTCAAAGAGGCGTGTCGAAGAAGAGGTAATATCTGTTACCGATTATTTTAAATTTATTTCTTCTTCTGCATCCTCTTCTATAGTTGTTTCATTATGATGTAATAACCTAAGTATCCCACATATAATTATATGTTATTATAAATATGAAACAACCCTATTTCACCATCTAGCCATCCTATGGAAAATGAAATCATCACGCATGCGTACGTACGGAATACCATCTCGACGTCGTGGTGTAATCGGTTTTCCACCACCACCATACTTGGATGAGTATAATGGTGTCACAAATAACTATATATGATTATTGTAAAGTGATACTGATTCTGAAATAGTATACATACACTTCAATATAATACCATGATCATGGGAATGATATCATCGCTCGCGCGTACGTACGGAATACTATCTCCACGATGTGATGTGACTCGTTCTAGATGATCTTAATTGAATAATGATTATATAAATGAATTAATGAATAAATATGATATTTATTACATTATTAAAATTATGTAAATGAGGTATCTATAACTGAAAAAGAGTAATAATAATTTATTCGACAATACATGCATAAGAACATAAAGCAATGTACACCCAAATAATGAGTAGCAAAGAAATATTACTAATAAGAAGATAAGAATATGATAATATATGATATCATAAATATGAATATTATTCTGTAATAATTCAATGTCATTATTTAAATAATAATACAAGAGGATTAGATATGTACAAAGCATATCAAACCTAAGGTAAGGGAAAATATCGCAATCTCATTTTTTTCCCAGATTATTTATACATTAGAATTTACTGGGGAATATTTATCATCCCCATCCACCATTCCTCAATATTTAATATTATTTATATCCACCTAAAATTTTTTATATCCAATTTTACCTATTGGTGAATATATAGTAAATGATATGAAAAGAATCATTTTTCATTTTCATTACGAGATGCTTTTTGACGTTTTCGGCCAAAGTATGAGAAGAATGTTTTTTAACTTATACGACATGAATGGATTTTTATGATTTCCATAGAACATTATTTCCATGAAAATTCATTTAAGAAATTTCAAGTTTAATTTTAATTAACTTTTTTTAGTTTAAAATGTCATGACATTTAATGAAAACAAAAATGTTTTTGAAGTAGAACTGATATTTTCCTCAAGAATGGAGTTCAAGTGTTTTATCAAAATTATTTTCCATCAAAGATAATATAGGGTTCTCTTTATATCCCTATTATTACATTGATTTGATTATGTTGTGATGGAATTATTTTTATGAATTCATTTATCTTATATGAATTGTTGTATGATGTCATGATGTTTAAAAATACCATTTTTATTACATGGGTTATGCTATGATGTATGATTTATGATTTTGTGGAACACATAAAAATGGTTTCATTATGAGATGGGTAGGACCTATACCTCCCTCCAATGCAGTGGGTAAAGATTTACATCTCATGAGATAGACATGGATGGAACTGCTGGTTAACCTGGTTCAGTGATACATGACTGGAACAAGGAGTGAACTCGGTTCAGTAATGGACTTTGTCCCATATGAATGTCTTGGAAATGAGTCATGACTAAAATGAAATTATTTTCTATGATTATGTGTGTATGACACAAAGTTTCATGTTTATTTTATGATTACTGGGATTACATTTCACTACTATGATTTATCCCATGTTATGATATTATGATCTATTTGTAGGTTAATATATTCAAAATGTTATGTTTTTATGAATATGATGTTATTGATAATTCTTTTTTTTAGCCTTACTGAGCAATTTAACTCACCCATTTGAATTTTTTCATTTCCCCTGGTCAGGAAGAAGGTTATTAAGAAGGATATTCCAAAAAGGGACTCTAGACATGATGAAATAAATGGGATAGAATGTAGATGCTTTATGAACCAGTTGTTTATGTTTCCCAGTTTCTAAAGACACTATACCCAAACGGTCCTACCATGGTTTTTTATATGTTTTAATAAGAATGCTTCAATTCTGAAGTAATAACAATGTTTGTAAAGTATGGGTCGTTATAGTTGGTATGAGAGGAAATGTATAGTCAACCTTGGGAAACTAGGATGTGAAAACCTTAGTAAGAACCCTAAGGATAATTCTAAGCATGGACCATAATCCTAGTGTTTTAGAAATGGACATGAATAACCTATGATAAGAACTAAAGTGTGAAATTTTATTACTGATTAAGTGGTTTTACTATTGTAATTATTGTTTCAAACACTATGCTTCTTGGTTTTAGTGAATTGATGGAACCAAAAGGAATCGTATTAATGCTGAATGCGATGCACAATGCAATGATTGTCTACCCGAGCAACCAAACATTATGGGATCTAGAATGAAAAATCATGTAGCCATGCTCACACAACTTTCTCAAGATATGAATCATAGAAGACATCCAAATGGGAAAAGGAAGTAGAAACATTCTGTTGAATCCTTCATGAGGCAGTGTCCACCATTATTAATCGGGTCTTCCAATCCATTAGTGGATGAACAATGGATCAGTACCACTAAAAATATATTTTCAGTCCTTCAATGTTCTGGGCATGAAAAATCATCTTAGCAGTATATCCTTTGGAAGGTGAAGTTGATCAATGGTGGAATCTTATCAAGAATTCTAGGCAAAGGGATGAAATTGATTCCAGGGAATGGGACGAGTTCAAGAACTTATTTTTCAATAAGTAATTCTCTCATATTCTTCAAATAATGATGGATAAAGAGTTTCTTGATCTGAAGAAAAATGATGATGAATCTGTTGGAACCTAAGTAGAAAATTTTAGATGACCTTCATGGTACGATTCTAAAATTATTATCCAACCTGATAGTAAAATCGATCGATTATTTAGTGGATTAAAACCAAGTCTTTGTACGGTGTTATCCCTAAGGGACATCAATAGCTATGAGGAAATTTATTTATGTGCTCTCAAGGTTGAGATGAAGATTGGAGTAACCCATCCGTCATATGGGTTGGATAAGAAGAGGAAAATGGAATTCAAAGGAAAATATAAAGACCACACTTAAAATAAGATGAGTTTTCCTTCATGCTCAAATTACGGAATGAAACATGGAGGGAATTGTCTTAAAGGGACAAGAAAATGTTTTCTGTGTAGAAAAGAAGGTCATCGGGAAATTGATTGTCGAAATAATGGGAAGAATATGTCTAATTATGTGAACAAAGAAAGGGATACATAGAATGCACATCCAACTCTTCAATGATTCATGCACAAGGAGATGGGGCATTATTCCAATAAATTCCCAAATCCAAGGGTTATTGATGATGATCGATGTCAACAAACTCTTAAGGCCAATGACAAAGGAAAGACACATGAAATTACTATCGGTGATGTTGAGTACGATTACGAAGTGGTGAAAGGTACACTTACCATACAATCTAATGTAGAAAATGTTTTATTTTATTTTGGATCCACCCAGTCTTTCACTTCGGAATATTTTTCTAAGGGTTTCGTCGTATTACCTCAACAATTAGACATTGAATTAGCTGTGAATACTCTTAATGGCACCACGGTCTCATCAAAATTTTATAATTATTCTCTAATAGATGTTTTTTGGAACGTGCTTCCGGAAAATATTTCGATCATTTCTATAGTGGAATTTGATGTAATTCTTGGCATGGATTGGATTTCATTATATGGAGCTCATATGAATTTCCAAACAAGGGAAGTCACATTTCATATTCCAGATCAATCTATGATCATCTGTCGATGCAAGGATGAACATGACCTTCAAGTGTAAATTTCTTCCATCTTATGGGTCTTGATTCCAATAAATGAAGGTTATTTATCTCAAATGGTTGGACAGAAACTCACGATTAAGAATATTCCCATTTTAAGGGAGTTTGATGATTTTTTTCTGAAGGAATTTCTAGTTCTTCCACCAAATCGTGAAGTTGAGTTTTCAATATAACTCATATATGGTGCTATGACTATTTCAAAGACACCATATAGAATGGACTCAATTGAGTTGCAGGAATTAAAGAAGCAACTCCAAGAGAATCTGGATAAAGGAATCATACGCCCAAGTGTGTCACAGTAGGGGGCACATGTTCTATTTGTTAAGTAGAAAAATGGATCAATGAGACTCTGCATTGATTATTTAGAACTTAACAAGATCACTATCAAGAAAAAATACCCTCTCCCATGCATTGATGATTTATTTGACCAAAACCGTGGATCTCAATACTTTTCCAAGATTGATCTTCATTCAGGGTATCATTAATTAAGGGTTAATAGGGCAGATATACAAAATACGTATTTCCGTACAAGGTATGGAAAGTATGAATTTATATTGATGCCATTTGGTCTTAATGGTTCCCATGATATCCTCATAGATCTAATGAGTAGGGTATTTAGAGACAATCTTGATAAGTTTGTGGTAGTCTTTATAGACGATATTCTTTCTATTCAAAGAACAAGGAAGAACATAAAGATCACATGAGAATTGTATTAAATACCCTAAGAAAGAAGAATATTTATTCTAAATGTACAAAGTGTGAATTTAGGCTTCAAAAAGTTTCATTATGGGGTCACATAATCTTAAAATAGGGAATATCTGTGGATCCAACAATTGCAGAGGTTATCGAATGATGGGAATGACCAAAATAGTAACTGAGATCTGAAGATTTCTTATCTTGGCGGGATATTGTCGACATTGTGTCAATGATTTTTAAGGTTATCTAATCCACTCACTATATTGACTCAACAAGGAGTTATGTTCATTTGGAATGAGGAGTGTGACGAAAATTTCAAGGAGTTAAAATGAATGTTATCTAGTGCACATGTACTCACACTACCTTGTAGTGGAGAAAGGTCTGTGATCTACAGTGATGCATCCAAGAAGGTATTGGGGTGTGTTCTCATGAAAAATGATATGGTGATAGCATATGCCTCATGAGAGTTGAAAATCCATGACCGAAATTACCCAACTCATGATTTGGAGTAAGATGTGGTAATATTTTCATTATAGATTTGGAGCCATTACCTTTATGGTGAAAGGTGTGAAATTTATACTGATCATTAATGTTTAAAGTATATTTTCACATAAAAGGAGATGAATATGAGCCAAGGAAGATGGTTGAAGATGATTATGGATTACGACTACTCAATTCATTATCAACCTGGGAAAGCAAACAAGGTGGTGGATGCATTATGTCAACAAGACCGCGCTAGCTTATCCACGATGAGGATCACAAACGATTTTATATTTACGGATTTACAAAGGATGGATATTGGAATTATAAGGGAAGGGGAAAAATCTTATCTTTCTCAAATGAATGTTAAACCATATATTCATGTGAGGATTAAAGAGGAACAGAATGAATATATAGAGTTACAAATGAAGGTGAGAAATGTTCCTGAATTCAACCTTGATTGTGATGTGATAATAAGGTTCAAGAATCAGGTTTGTGGTCCTCCCATCCCGGAATTAAAGAATGAACTATTGGATGAGCCTCATAGTTTTTCATTCTCTATACATCCATGAAGCACAAATATGTATAGGGACCTGAATGAGTACTTCTGGTGGGATGACATGAAAATAGATGTTGCTGAATATGTCTCTCAAAGATTTGTTTGTTAGAAAGTTAAAGCTGATAGACAGAAGTCTAAGGGGATGATACAACCATTACCCATACCATAATGGAAATGGGAAAACATCACCATGAACGTTGTGACTGGACTTCGTAAAACATCCAAAGGCGATAATGCTATCTGGGTCATAGTTGGTCTTCTTACGAAGTCATCACACTTAATTGCGATTAGAGAAGTCTTCTCTCCGGATAAGATTTCCAATATATATGTAAAGAAAGTGGTATGATTTCATGGAGTACCACTTTCTAATATATCTGATCGGGTTCCAAGGTTTACCATGATGTTCTTGTGAAGTCTTCAGCATACTCTAGATACAAAGTTGAGTTTCAGCACTGCTTATCATCCCTAGATAGATGGTCAGTCTGAGAGAACAATTCAAACTCTAGAAGACATGTTGAGAGCTTTATCTATGGATTTTGAAGGTGTTTGGGATCAACACCTACCTTTTGTGTAATTTTCATATAATAATAACTTTCACTCCAGTATTCAGATGGATCCTTATGAAGCTCTATATGGAAAAAAAATGTCGAACTCCAACTTGATGGGATGAAGTCGGGGAAATAAACCTATCAGGACCAGATCTTGTTGATTAGATGGTAGAAAAGGTCTGATCGATTCAACAACACATAAGAGCATCTCAGAGTCGACAAAAAAGTTACGTCGATATCCGAAGAAAAGACATAGAGTTAAAAGTGGGTGATAAAGTGTTCATACGAATATCTCCTTGGAAGAGAGTAATGAGATTTGGAAATAAGGGAAAGTTGAGCCCCATGTATATCATTCCTTTTGAAATACTTGATTGTGTTGGGAAGATAACTTACTGATTGGAGCTTCCACCGAAACTCGCCAAAGTTAATGATGTGTTCCATGTATCTCTCCTGAGAATGTACATACACGATCCTTCACATGTACTAAGCTCAGGAGTTGTACCACTGGAGCATGATCTTTCTTATGAAGTACAACTAATACAGATTCTGGATCATAGTGAAATAGTTCTACGAAACAAGACCACTCTCTTGGTTAAAAATCTATGGAAGAACCACCAATTATAATAAGCTACATGTGAGCTTGAGGATATGACGAGGTAGAGGTATCCTCAACTGTTTGTTACGAAGTGACGAATTTTGAGGGAAAAATTCATTTTAAGGAGGGTAGAATGTAACACCCTGATATTTTATGGGAATTATATTTCTTGTGTCTTATGTTATATCGACATCAATGGAATCTTTCACTACACAAAACACTAGCTTGTCTTGCGTTATACGCAAAATCAACCTTCCTTGATAGCATGTGTTGTACACAATATCGAGTTTCACTAAACAACAATATGTTATTAAAATATTATATATAATAGACGTTTTGTATATTATTAACTAAATTTTTTATTTTATAACATTATTATTCATCTTACACATTTTCTAGAACATGGAATGAGAAAAAAATAAATTATTCAGTTAAAATAAGTATTTTTAAAAAAATACAGTTTTTCCTCTTTTTGATGGTGCACCCACATTAAATATATTTTTTGACATGTTTATAAGTTCAATTTTACCAATTAAAAATCTTCTTTGGAATCAGGAAATAAAAATTTACTTAGGATAAATTTTCGATATTATTCAGATAACATTCATATTTTAATGAATAGTAAAACACGCTATATTTTAATTAAAAACATCTATTTTCATCACAATATTTTATATGGTTATATTATAATATTTAGTGTTTTTAAATTATAAATAGAATATATTTTTACCATTTAATATAATGTATGTAATTACAATTAATTTTATATTGAATTCATAGAAAAAACATTTCAATCATTGACAATGTTTTAACTTTTAAAACCCATTTTCTTAACAACGAGATTAATTTTAAATTAATTACTAAAACTTCTGTCTTTTGAATTTTGAAAAATGGATTCCATGTCTTAATTTAGTGGGTCCAAATTATGTAAATAGGTTACTTTTATTTTTTTGATATTATGAACAGTAACTACGGTAATTTTTATTTACTACATTTAAAAGAAAATATGGTAATTAAGAGTAAATATAAGATTATAAAATCACCCTAACAGTTGCCAAAATCATTTTAGATGAGTAGAAGCCGACCAATATCACCTAAGGGTTAGAATAGATTAATTTCATGGACTTCTGTCAATTAAATAATATAATTATTATTAAAACCAAAGAAAGTGACAACATGCCACTCTCTTAAATCTTATAAGTGTATTAATTTTAATTTAGTGATAAAAATCATAGAAATTTGGATATAAATAGTACCCATAAATCTAATAAACATATATAATTCATATTAATTTATTTATAATTTTTATGGATTAAATAATTATCATTAATTATGATACAATAGTGATGTTGAAATTATTTTTTTGATTGAAATATCAAATAAATGATTTCAAAGGTAATAAAATAAATTTTATATGAACTATTAAATGTTCTCACCTAATTTTCATGATATAAATGAAATTTTATGATTCTATTAAATATTTTATCTTGAAGATATCTTCTATGTGTATTTTATTTAATTTCAAATAAATTAATAGTTTCAAAATTGACACCATTGTTATTTTATAATAATTACATATTATAAAATTGTTTAAAAATCACAAAAATATTTTCAAATTATAAATTAAAATATATATGGTCTAAAATGTATTAAATTATACATTTATGGTCAATTGACAACATATATGTAATTATTTATAATGATTTAAAATTTAGAATACTATTACCACAAATAAAATTAAATAGATTATATAAGGATAAATCAAGTTGATAATGTTTAAAATAAATTCCAAAATTCTCTAAATTTTATTGGTTGATGAGATTATAACCCTATGTCATATAATATTGGGAATGGAGTCATTTTTGAAGGTTTTTAAGTGGGTTTTGAATTTATTATAAATTAATATTTCTTATAATTCTAAAGGTGCCCCTCTCATCCCTTATAAACGGGCACCTCCTCCCCCTTCTCCTCACACAATTTTGAGTCTTCAATATCGTCCAACCCCTACCCATTTCCCTTATAAACATCCATATAAAGATAATAGAAGTCCAGGTCTTCTTAAAAGACCAATTTTAGTGCCCTAAGAGGAGGATTCAAAGAGGCATGTCAAAGAAGAGGTAATATCTGTTACCGATTCTTTCAATTTTTTTTATTCTTCTACTTCATCTTATTTAGTTTTTTCATATGAAGTAATAACATCAGTATCAATCAAATATTTATAGTTTATTATAAACATGAAACAACCCTATTTCACCTTCTATCCATCCTACAGAAAATGAAATCATCACGCATGCGTACGTACGAATTACCATCTCCACGCCATGGTGTAATCTATTTTCCACCACCACCAAACATGGATGGTTATAATACTGCAAATAATAACTATATATTATTATTGAAAAGTGATATTGATTCTTAAATAGAATTCATACACTTCAATAAAATTCCTCTATCATGGGAACGATATCATCACTCATGTGTACGTACAGAATATCATCTCCACGATGTGATGCGACTCGTTCTACATGATCTTCATTGAATAATGATTATATAAATGAATCAAATGAATAAATATGATATATATTACATTAATAACATTCTTTAAAGGAGGTATCTATAACCAAAAAATAGTAATAAGAATTTATTTGACAAAACATACATAAGAACATAAAGCAATGAACACCCGAATAACAAGTAGCAATGAAATATTACTAATAAGAAAATAAGAATATGATCATATATGATATCGTAATAATGAATATTATTCTTTAGTAAGTCAATGAAATTATTTAAATTATTATAAATGAGGTTCGGATACGTAGAAAGCATATCAGACCTAAGGTAAGGGAAAATCTCACAATCTCATTTGTATTAGAGATTTTTTATACTTTATAATTTACCAGGGAATATTTATCATACACATCCTCGTTTCCTAAATATTAATATTATCTATATCTTCCTACAATTTTTTAAATCAAAATTTACCTATTAGTGAATTTTTAGTGTAAGATATGAAAGGAATCTTTTGTCATTTTCTATACGAGATGCTTTTTTCCTTTTTCGGCCAAAGTACTAGAAGCATGATTTTGAACTTATATGACAGGAATGGATTTTTGTGATTTCCATAGAACATTATTGTCATGTAGCGTCCTTTACAAATTTTAGAGTTTATTTTTAATTAACTTCTTTTAGTTTTTTATGTTATGACATGTTAAGAAAAGAAAAATGTTTTTTAAGTAAAAAAGGATATATTCCTCAAGAATACAGTTCAAGTGTTTTATCAAAATTATTTTCCATTTAAGATAATATTGGGTTATATTTCTATCCCTATTATTACATTGATTTGATTATGTTGTGATGGAATTATTTTTATGAATTTTTTTATCTTATATGAATTGTTTTATGATGTCACGATGTTTAAGAATACCAATTTTATTACATGGGTTATGTTATGATGTAAGATTTATGATATTGTGGCACACATAATAATGGTTTCATTATGAGATTTGTGGGACCTATATCTCCCTCCAATGAATTGGGTAGCGATTTATATCTCACGAGATATACATATATAGAACGTCAGGTTAATATGGTTAAGTGATATAGGACTTGAACGAGAAGTGAACTCTGTTCAGTAATGGACTTTGTCCGCTAGGATAGTCTTGGAAACGAGTCTTGACTAAAATGAAATGATTTTTTATGATTATGTGTATATTCCACAAAGTTTCATGTTTTATGTTATGATTACTGGGATTAAATTTAAACTACTATGATTTATCCCATGTTATGATATTATGATCTCTTTTGCTGGTTAAGATATTCAAAATGTTATGTTCTTATGAATATGATATGATTGATATTTCTTTTGTTTACCCTAACTGAGAATTTGACCACACCCTTTTTATGTTTTCTTTTCCCCGGGTCAGGAAGAAGGGTATTAAGTAGTATATGCCAAAAAGGGACTCTAGATATGATGAAATAAATAGGATACAATGCAGATGCTTTATGAACATTTTGTTTATGTTTCCCAGTTTCTAAAGACATTATACCTATATGGTCCTACCATGGTTTTGTTAAATGTTGTAATAAATATGTATAAATTCTAAAGTAATAACAATGTATGTGAAGTATGGGCTGTTATATATTTTTTATATTCTATTATTTTTTATGCTTCTATTGTCTAATATATAATTGGTGTATTCAGTTGTATTCATTTTGGATGGATGTTTAGGTCATTATTCCTTATCCATGATTTTTTCAATATATGTAATAATTTTAATTGAATGGATGTATAGATTAACGAATGGCCATTATATATTTGTGGTATTTTCTACTACTATTATTTGTGTTTAATAAAGGGTAAAATTAATCATAAATGTGTATTAATGAGACCTAAAAACCTGATTCCATCACATGGGGATCTAGATCTCCATTTAGTCCAAGTAGTTGTATTATTTACATGATATTTTATCTCATCATGGTTAATTTAATTATAATACGTGATTCTAAATTGAATTATGAGACAACCCTCACTTCATTCTCACGTAGCATTCTTTATCCACTAAAAAATATATTACTCTGTGATGATGTATAAATAAGTTGAAAGGGGACTAACATAAAGAATAGAAATAATATCCTAATGATTTAAATGGAACACTAATGATAATGAAACATCAAAAAAAATTGGTCTCCAACCAATTTTAATTCATACAATCCCCTCAATGTTTGTAAAATAAAATTACACTCAATCATATCATAAACCTTTTTCCAGTAAATAATCTGAATTTTGTTTTCTCTGGGAGTTTTCTTATCCAATTACTAGTGAATTTATTTTTCCTATTAAATAGAAAATTTAATATTCCCCCTTCCATAAATACATTTATATAAAAAAAAATTGTTTTCGGATGACATTATTAAGTGATAATTGATTATATTATATTAGTCCTTTAGCAAGAAAAAACATTATATGCTAATTTTATGAAATTCGGGGGGATGGTTAACCTTTTTAATCACGAATAATGTATATGTTTTGGAAGATATATGAATAGTGTCTCATTTAACGTATTATTAAAATTAAAACACCAATTCATTTTAAATAATTTTGCTTGTGATAATATATAATGTCTTTATTAATCTATCTAGAATGTGGTTGTAATGACCCGTTATTTAAGAAAATGTAAAATTCCAAGGGAAGGTGATTTTTTGTGCATATTAGGAGGTGCATTCCTTGAACCAATATTTTGTACAAAAATCAATGATTTGGAACATTTATATTTATTTTTTATACTTGGTAATTGTTAAATTGATCTCTTTGGTGCTCAGTTGGGTTTTTGGAGTTCAGGACTCCGAAATACCATGTTTGGGTAGTCTGAACAGAGAACATAGTTTGTTGGAAACAATGAATCACTCAATGATATACCATGTATATTATATCAGGGGCGGAATTGTTCCTCACATGGTCTGTGAACATTTTACTAAAAATGTGATCCTATCACACATGGTTAGTTCCACTTACGAAGTACATAAGAACTATTCACCAAACGATTGGTGAATGACTATGCTAATTGTGTGGCACAACCATGTGAGGTGGTTATCCTTGGATGAGGAAGCCTCACAGTTGGTGCATTTTTTTTCAAACCTTGGGACCATGTTTTAAAGGTCCAATGTATAAAATATCCTTAATTAGGTTTAATTTTCTATATGTATTTTTCTTCTTAACCTGGAATCCAGGTGATACTCTCCCACTTGTTTAATGAGTTTCCACTCTTCCTAATCTACACATCACATGATATCCACAATCTAATGCCCAAATAAATAATTGTATGTCTTTTGAAATTTGTATTCTAATGATTTCGAAGATTGTTTCTTCAATTCTAATATTCTATTCTGATCAAATGTATTATATTGGATTGATTGTGTCTTCCTGCATTTCATGGTAAATATCTGATTCATAGATATCATTCAACTAAAAAAGATTTTAACTGTGATATTATATGAGTGGAATATCCTAAGAGAAATTAATTATTCTATAGATTTCCTCTCATTTTCCACTGAATTATAATTTTCATATTTTTTCCACATGACCACCATTGTTGTGCATCGCATTAAAACTGAGCTCATTCTTATAAATTGGTTTTTGTACCATTCATTACTCTCATTGAACCATTTCATGTTAAATAAGGATACCAAACTTAATCAAAGAAACCCCTTGGTTGTTTTAAATTTAATTTACCCTATATATTAAATTTAATAAATCCTCATAAATTTTTTTAAGCATTCTCCTTTGATTAATAATGGTATTTCCCATTATAAGAAATGACACAATAGGGAATCCACCTCTATGTGGAATGTTGGGACATGAATTTTCTTTTCCATGTTTGGAATCATTATAAATGTTTATATTGGTGGTATGATGTGTGTATCTTGAATTAAATTCTATTTTATTATTCAATTAGTAGTTTCAAAAATAATTACATATTTTATAACAAAACCCATAAATAAGCTGCACTGTCTTTTAAATTAAAAAGTGGAAATTCGTGAATTTCATCATAAATGGATTTATAAAATTGTTTTTTTCCTATTCAATTTTTACGGATAAAAAAATGGATTTCATTATATAGCCTCTTTGGTTATTTATAAATTTAGTGTCTCACTTATATTAAAATGAAATTTAACCAATGTTCCTTATAATTACATAATCACTTGTTAATTTTAATTTACATATTCCGCTCCAAATATAAATTAAAAATGAACCGAGAACATACTTTGTGTTTTTCTTACATCATAAATGTATTTTACCAAGTAGAAAGATGCCCAATTTTTCATGATTACATATATTTGCATTCTTGTTCATTCTAAATTAAATTTTCATGTTTTTTAAAATTAGATAGAATGTTTTAAATAGAATAACATGTTTATGAAGATCATATTTCCTTAAATGATCTCAATGGATTAATTGAAATTTAATTGAATTTAGTTACATGACTACACATCTTGTTATAATTAAATAAGCATAGAAAGATTGGATTGTTATACTGTTGATTCCATTATGTAAATAGGTATTAATAAATTAAAATGGTGATAGTTAATACCTCAGGGATAATTATATATATATATATTATTATTTATTTATAGAGTCTATAGAACGATGGTAGGGGGTTTTGATCATGGAGGTATCATTCTCCCTTATATAGGGTGTTCAGTCCTGTAATCTCACACCATTGACATTATTGGGATAGAGTGCATGACGCACCACATTCCCCAATGAGTATTGGCATGATGATGCACTCACAGTGATCTCATGTGTTTTAATGAAGATAAACTATCCATATTGAGTGAAGAAAATTAAATCTCACACACATTATGAGATATAGGGAATGTACCATTTGCTGGATCATATAGGATCAATCAAACTACTTTTGGCTAATTGAATTCCACATTGATCCAACCAGCACCTTGTATTCAAGATATATGTCCACTAACATCCACACATAATTGGTTCATATATGTGGATGGAATATATAACTAGACTATATAAAAAATTATTAATATATATATATATATATTATTACATGGATGAAATCTCATTATCAGTGTGAACTGAAGTAGGTGGTTCCTCTAGGTGTCCATTATGAACCATAAAATGCTATTTTTTATGTATTTCAATAAAATTTATAAATAATTTATACTTATACACAATTTTAATTTATATTTATGGATTTTATTGTGTAAATATGGGTGGTAACCTTGTGGGATATCTATCTCACACCGTCCTTGGGCCTCCATCAAACATGGGTAGAAGATTAAAATATATAAATATTTCCCTTGGGGATCTTATTTATTTTGTTTAATTTCATACTATATATGTCAATTTTCATGATGTATGTCTTAATTTTTATATTATGTACCATCATCATGAAATTTATGCATCTTTTTTATATTGGAATTTTCTATTCTTTATATTCATAATATAATTCTTCCACTTCTCTATTTTTTTATATTTAATACTACTTCCACTATTGTCTGTAATTTATTATAACATATAACATTGTGTTAATCTAATAAAGAGGGTATATTATCTCCACTATCACCATATTACATACTCAGTTCTAGTTAGTAGCCTCTATAATATGGGGATGTGTTCTCAAAGCCATGTAATGCATTAGTGTGGAAACCAATTTTGTGGAAGGATATGTCGGGGAATTATAATGATGTATCGGAGAAGGTTGTGTTTGGTTCATATTAATATTTTGATAATTGGTAGATTTGATGTTAGAAGTGTGTGTGTACTTGGTAAATTATCATATTTGGGACTGATGACATCACCCATGGGGAAAACCCAAGTGTCCATGGATGGGATATTTTATTATAATGTTCATTATTACAATTGATATGATTTCACCTTGAGTGACTGATGTTATTTTTATTCTGAATGATTTATGAGTTTTATGTTATTTTACACTTATCTTGGTTTAGTAATGATGATTAATTAAATCCATCATTATAGGAATAAATATTCGCATGCCTTTTTTATTACATGCCATGTAGTATCATTTTTATCTTGAATACATATTCTAATTATGTTCCATTATTGATATTCAATTATTTTATATTCATTATAATTACTATTATATTACATTTTATGTATTTCAATAATGTTCTTATATTTTTAACTTTTTATGTAATTCATTAGCATTCTTGCTTATATGACATACTGAGGTGATTTATTCAACATGTTAAATTGTTTCCATGTATAGGTATTTATATTCCATAATTCTAATTTATTTATTACTTCTTTCCTATGTCACCTAATTTTGTGTTTACATAGAATGTTTCTATATGTGTTCCTTTTTTGATAACATGGTATGCAATAATGATTAACATGTATTTGGTTTCAAGGTATGAATTTATGACTTTCAATTACATGGGAACCAATTTTCAGTTGTAAGGTGTATGAGAACATTATAATTTAGGTTTAAATGAGCAAAATTACCTTAATGAGGTGAAAGGTTAATCTTATTTATTATCCTCTTGGATGTTGCATGAAACTCTCTACCGGGCATTGTGGGTTTCCACTACTCTCAATCTAGGAATGTCCAAATATCTCCTTTCTGTTCTTTGAATCAAATATTGTTGGCCTCTGTAGGTCTATATATGTAAGATATCAGATCCACTATACTCATTTCAAATTTAATCTTCTAATCTTATTATCTATTTTTTGGGAGCTCAATTTCCATATTTTCCGGGAGAATGTCAATTTTATAGATTTCATTCACAACGGACTGAATCAGACATTTATATTGGATGAGTATAATTTCGTTCGAACAAGGTAAGTGGTATATATCTTTTTTCCCAATTTCCATTGAATTATAAATGTAGCATATGTGTTTAAGGACAACGATTTCCTGAAATAATTTTAATGTTGAGTTATTTATTTCAAATTGGTTCTTGAACCATGTATTACTAAATATAATACTAGTTAAGTAACTGGAGTATTCTAAACATGATCATGGAAACCCATTGAGTGTTATATCTCTAAATATACCTTTATAATTAATTGAATAAATTCTTTAAACACCTTCTATGGATTCTTCTTGGTTTAGTAATTATATTTCCACTTGTAGGCAATGACCGAATTGTGAATGAATCCTCCTAGGTGAAATGTTGAGACTTTAAATTATTTTTCTCTATTTGGTATCTTTCAAAATTATTCTTTTAGAGGATTGATTCCATTTACACGAATTAAATTCTATGTTATGATTAAATGTTTTTTAATAAAATTTGACTTGTTTTAAAACAAGACCCATCAAATGGTTTAATGAACCAACCTTTGTAATTCCATTATTCTATTCATCCCTAGATTGGGATATTTTTTATTCGTGTTTGAGTAGATACTTTTCTTAATATTTGGAATTTTAGAAATCTCAAGTGAGTCATTGGCATGTGCATGGATGGAACATGGTTTAGGTAAATCAGGTGGCTTTTCCTAGGTAATTGTTCATATTGTTTTGGGTCCATGAGTAAGGAACATTGGTTTTTTATAGATTGTAAACCCATGGGGCAACTATTCCTAAGGTTATATCCATCTCGATAGTGTTGGCCACATGGTATGTACATTTTTTTGTAAAATTTTGTTACAAAACCATGTGAGCTACCTTGAAATTTTAAATATTAAAATCCCTAAACAACCCTCCAGGTTTTAATACTAAATCGATCCCCTCCATTCTTTTTGTTTTTTGGTGCATTAGGGGGTCCCATAATCCCTCTCACATTGGTTATACTAGATCTTTTGATGATCATCCTTGATTCCAATGTAATGTTCATTGATATTTTGGTTGATTTTCTCTTGTACACTCTCTTATCTCTCAGTTATTACATTATCCATGGGGGGTTTCTCTCTTTACTAAAACCTAGGGTTATGGATGGATGTATTTGGTAAATTTATTTCATGTCCAGGTGTGCTAATCATCTTTTGGATTTATTATTCCTTCTCTAAGAGTTTCACCACTTCCATACTCTATTGAGGTATGCGCTTCTTTTATTTTCATTTCCCACTCATTCCATTGAATATTGTGGATTTTTAAATATTATACAATTTTTTTTACCATGCTCATGGTATAATCTATTTTCTTGGTTTTATATTTTTATTTTCGAAAAAATTGGTGGAAATTTATTAATATGGTTTTTATTCCAATAACATATATTTTTATACATATAAGGTGTTTGTTTAAATTCTAATTAGGTTTTAATGTGAATTTGAACACTTTTGGTGTTTTTTCTGTTAATAATTTTTTGATAGCATGGGTGAAATTATAAAATGGTATTTATTTATTGTATATATTCCTCTTTATGATATGGTGGTTGTGGTAAAAGAATTTGGAAGGATTCTCCCCATTTTAGAATACTTATTTTCGATGTTATAATGATGTGACTTGTTATACTGATCTTAAGAAATGTGGGATTTCATTAACATGGGTTTTAAATGATTCAATTAGTGCTTGAATTATGTCATTAGGTGGTGGAAAATCCATGGATGAGGAGGTTGAACACAAGAATGGGCATTCAAATAATCAGGGAATTAATAAAATGATTATTTCCTTATGCCCTAGTTTTTAATAATGTTATGACCTTATTTCCTATTCCATTATTCCTAAAATGGATACATGATTTCTAAATGGTGGGTCAGTGTTTCATGTATCTGAAAAAGTGTTATGAAATGTGTTTCTGCAAACTAGCCAATTTGGAATCTTACGTTATGATTTGGGGAGTGGTTGGTATAATGTCATGTTTTCTATTTCATGAGGAAACTTGATTTATATGGTGTTTAAAGGCACATTTGGTATTTGTCATGTTTTTGTGGTAAATGATTTGTAATGATTTGTAATGTGAGGTGTGTTTGGAACCAGATATATATATATATATGGAGTTTTCTTTTAAAACTCTTATGATTTGAATGAACAATAGGAATTTCATAATGTTTTTGAATTTTTATTGGATCTAAAAGAATGATGAACACCTAGTAATGTACTTATAATGTTTTGAAATTAAATTATGGATTTGAATGTACAAATACCTGGTTAGTATCTTAGCATTTTTTGGATAAATGGTTTCAAAGATAATATGATATGACATCCTGGTTGGATCCTGTGAAAATATTATTATTAGATAGGAATCCCTATGGAGTATTTCCCTCTGATGGTTATCACATGGGTGGTTTCGGTGTTCAGGGTATGTCAGGGGGAGGCAGTTAAGGATAGTCGTGTGTGTGATGGATGCATCCATTCACCATATACTTTTACCATGGGTTTCCTATGAATCTTTTAGAGTGTCGAGTGAATTTTATTTATCAAACCTTATTATGTTGGTTGATACCCTTTGATGTTGTAGAAGACAGGTGGGATTGTGCTGTTGGATGGGAAGTTAGAACGACTTGTGATTTATTAACAATAGAGATACACCAAATGTCGGGAGGTGAGTCCTACTTGAGTATCTATAGAGATTGCTCAAATTAATTGTTAAAAATACACATAGTTTTCTATCTGTACATATTTTTTTAAATTTTATTTCACTTGTTTTCTGGTTATACTGCTTTTTAAATTTAATCATAACCTTCTATATTTTTTTGGGTTTTGGTTTGGTTTTGGTTATAAAATTATGAGCTTAATTTAGAATAATTATTTAGTGTGTCCTGTATTAAAAAATGGAATGATGTGTTCATTTTTTCAAATGATAAAAAACTATTTTTTATATTTCTTCTGGACAAGTGTTTATGAGATGTTTTTGGATTGTAAATTCATGGACACTATGGTGATTACATAATGATAAATTTATTATCACTCCATACTTGTACCATCCTATGTCATTTAACCTGAGCTTTTTTGCATGTTAACGTTTCTGGTTCATGTTCTTGATTTATGTAGAAGGCTGGACTTGTAGTGGGCTAGTTCTTTGTTAGGTGGTGATGAGGATTAAAAATGGTGATCATGTTGGTGGAAGTTCAGTTTAGTTTAGCTTTAGGATTAACTCGGTTCAATTGTATTCATATACAGATCTATTTTTGAATTTCATTCTGATTAGTTGATGGATATTTTAGTGTGTTTTTTTATATTTTATATATATTATCCTGATTTTTTGGGAAAAATATTTTCTATATAGATTATTATAATTCTCTACACTAGTTTCCATACCAGGGGGATCAGGAATTCCTTTTGAGCTATGCCAGGGATCGGTTTAACTGTAAGGCCAGATGTCATCCCATCCTTGTTCATAAATAAATCAAATTAAATTATGTTCTTTGTCATTTAGTGTGTCGCGTAGATTAGATATTATGATTTTTTGGACCAAGAGGTAAGTAAAAGAAGGTTATCATGACCTCCTTCTCATTGTGATCCTCTAGTTTCCAGGGGTAGTACCGGTTTTGAGTCTTTTTTTATTAGATAGTATTGGTTAGGGGATGAAAATGAAGTTGATTTGGCATTATTTCATGATATCACAAGGAGTAGTGAACCTCGTGGAGTCGGAATACACATATCAATCTTATCCTGGTTATTGATTTTTACTTGGGTAGTGATCAACTAACCATTTCACCATGTTAGGAAGGGATAATAGTTTCAAAATCTAGTAGTTTTGTGTGAGTTATGTCTTGTTTTAGTATCAGTTTCTGTGAGTATGCTTCTAAAATTTATGTGGTCTTAAATCTAAAATTAATATTTTATGCATCTTTTAAATTGGAATAAATGGGTTTTAAATGTTTTTTTTGTGATTGATAGGGTTTTGATAATAATGTGGCATGAATAACCCTTGGTTTTAATTAAATATTTTATCATATGTGTGGGTGTGTGTGGAATGTTATTTTTTTCACCTATTCATGAATTATGTTTGTAGAAGTGTAATTACTTATATATAAATTTTCATAGGACATGAGGGGTAATTATTTGAAATCAATTGTTTGACCTTGTTTTTCAAAAATGTGATATTGAATGGAAAAAATGATTTTTCAAATTGGTTTTCCTTTAAAAAGATATTTTTTTGTTAAATGTGATTTTTTATTGTTTGATAAAATTGGTTTTCTTATCTAGAAAGTGGCCATGAAGGAATTAAATTTTAGAAATTTAAATGGAAATAGTGGTTTTTGAATAGATAAATCATGTTTTTTATGATTGGATTATGAACACGTTTTTTTCCATGAAATGGTATTTTGGTTTTTTAATTTTTATGTTTTTTATTGGATTTGTATTTTTATGTTTATTGAAATATTCCTCCAAAAAAGTCCATAATGTTTCAAGTGATTATTTCAACAATTCAACTTATTATCAGTTTTTTTTCTATCGTTCATGGTTATCAAGGACTGTTAAAGAAAGTGGAATGTCTTGAGTGACTTGAGTGTGTCACATAATCATTAGGATCTACCCAAGATGTTAGAGTTCATGATGTTCTAGGTTTATTTTAGGTTAATGATTATATTAGTTGAAGCGGTTTGTCTAATCATTGATGCAACATTGGACGACATGCGAAGTGTTTAAGGTTGTTTTCATCTAATAGTTTATACATGAGGAGGTGAAGAAAAGGAATGTGGCAGAGTTGTGGGTTGTTTAGTAGGTCTAGTGGTGAGTGAAATATGATGATGAACATATAAATGAATTTATTTCCTACTATCTGAAGGTGGTGCAACCGAATAAGTGGAAAGATAATCTATTATTTTCGGGTCTTCATTCCGTGATCATGGAAAATTATCTCTCACCCGGTGAATTATTTCTCTATAAGTTAGTTGATATAGAATTTTATGATGAGTTAGTTCTATAGGTGTAGTTAGTGCTGGTTGTCTCTCATTAAGGCACCCACTCTTCCTTGAGGTTTGTAACAATGGAAGATATTTCTAAAAAATCCACCATTGTTGGCCCCAGATTTTTATTCTATAGACTGTACAGTCATCTATTTTAGTGGGGCTGTTTTGGATAATTTTTTGTTATCATGTTATAATTCTACAAATACTTTTCATTATTGTGGTATTTATGGCCATTTGGAGAAATTTTGACGGAAGCACTTCCCAAATAAAATTCCATGACTATAATATTCCCGTGCCTAATTGTGAGGTAGTGGAATCTAAAGTCATCAGGTATCTAGCTACATGCCTGGAAATGAAGCTCATGCATAGCCATGAATTTGATATGGGTGTGGGAAGCCTTGGACCTTTTTTTGTCTCTAGGAATGGAGTATGAATGTTTATGTTTCTTATTATAATTCAATTCATATTTTGTGTTTCCTTTATCAATGTAAGATACATAGTGGGTTTTTCCTTGTAATTTAATTTTGTACCCAGAGTGTGGCTCTTCTAATCCTCATACATTCATGATTTTGTTTCTTGTTTATATTTGTGCCTATATAGAGAAATTTTTTCATGTGGATATCTATATTTTAATATATTTCATGGGTTATTTTTTTATTCTTTTCAAGGGTTTATCCCCTTGTGTTGGGGATTTTCTCGTAGTCCAAAGAATTTTTAATTCTAGTGGTGGTTGTTTTTAGATAAGGGGATGGGGTTTGGGTATGTTGTTTTGGGAGAACCCTTACTGGGAAAACATGAAGTCATGAAAAAGGTGGAATTTAGGTTCTTATGGTGGTAATAACCTTCTCATGTTCTCCTATGTTTTGATAGTTGTGTCATCATATATAATGATTAGGTGTGACCTGTGAAGTTAAATGTCACCCCAATATTCATATTCTCTTTCGGTTTTGATCATTCTAGAATCCAAAATTTTCTATCATTCTAATGGTTGAATATCTGGGGGATGATTTTTTGTGGGAATTGTCAGACCTGAACCTTGTTAAATACAAATATTTTATTCCTCTATAATATTTTTATATTTTTATTTGATGTTAGAGTTCATCCTAGGTATACTTTTTTTAATTTTGGATTTCTAGGGAGAGTCTTTTTTCTTGGGCATAACTATCACACAGTTTGGGTAGACTATATTGATTTTCCCAAATAATTTTGTAACTTATTTTGGGGCATGTACGTAAGGTGAAGAAGTTGTGCATGGTTTTAGAAACCTTATAGAAATCATGTTTGATGTTTTTCCCTTTTTTGTAGTGGTGATTATATTGTTTGGAGTACCATGTGGCCAAACAGTGTGAGGTTCTGAGATATTTTAAATCCAGAAATCGCAAATCTATTGTCTACGGTTTTAAACCTAAATCAATTTTATCTCTAAATCTTTATTTTGTATTAATGGGCCCCAAATCCTTTCTCCCAATGGTTATAGTCCCTCCTTTGATGCTCCTATAAGCTTCAAATATAAGGTTCTTTGAGTTTTTGGATGATTTCCTCTTCCTCCCTCTCTCTTCTCTCATTGTTTATTGTCCACATTTGGTGAGTTTCACTCTTAATTGAACCCTAGGGTTAGGCTTGGATAATTTGATCAATTTATTTGATGTTTGGGTGGTTTTATCATGTTTTTGGGTGGATTCATCATTCTCTAATAGTTTCATCACATCCAAACTACGTTGAGGTAGGTGTTTACAATATTTTCCATTAAGAATCATAATATTGGTGATTTTGAATTTATAAATTATATAAAAATTTATTTCACATTCTTGTGGTATAATATCTTTTATTGGTATAGAGTTCTAATGTTGTTAAAAATTGGGGGATATGCTTTAAGAATTAGTTTCCTCATATAAATAATATAGTTATGAATGTATGGTATTTTTAATGGATAATTATCTCTTAATGTGAATTTCATCCATTTTGGTGTTATTTGTCCATTATAATATTTTTATCTAATCGGTGAAATTATAAATGATTATTGATTTATTTTTTGGATGTATCTTTATATTATATTAGTAGTGTTAAAATGGTTCGGAAAAATTCACCCATTTTTAGATTTCTTATTGTTGAAATTGAAATTGCGAGACTTGTTGTGTTATACAAAAGTTAGGTGGTGTTTCTTTAAAATGGGTTTTTAATTATTCCATGTATTCTTGAATTACTTCATTTGATGTTGGAACATCCATGTCCACATGGGGTGAACACATACATAGACATTCAAATGATGACTACATTGATAAAATGATGATTTACTTGATCCTCTGTATTTCAAATGGTCTTTCCATTATTTCTTATTACATTATTCAAATAATTGTTTATTGATACCTAAATGTTTTTTGGTGTTTCATTTTCTTGAAAAATTTTGTCTCAAATGTGTCCCAAGAAACAAATCCCATTTGGAATATTATGTTGTGATTTTGGGAGGGGTTGATGTAAGGAATGTTTTCAATTTCATGAGGTTTCATGATTTCTAATGCATTTAATGCCACATTTGGAATTGTGATTGTTTTTGGGGAAGAAGATTTGTAATTATTTGTGATGTGAGGCCCGTTTGTCACTTGATATATATTTAGAGTGTTTTAAACTCATACTATTTGATGTCCCTTTTGGTATTTTTTATTGCTACAGAAAATGTTTTGAAACTCAAATAATGTTGAAGGCCTCGTTTTCCCTTTATAGTGTTTTGAAAATGAATTATGGATTTTAAATTACAAATTGCTAGTTTTCATATTATTATGTTATGAATAAATGGTTTGAATCGTCATATGATTTGATGGACCAGTTATTGCTTTTGAAAATAGTTTTGTGAGATGGGAACCCCTATAGGGATTTCCATATGTTACTATCATGTGTTAGGTGTTAGTGTTTGTGTTAGGCTAGTGTCTCAATGTTTGGTAAGGTGAGTCATGTGTTTGAGGTCCTCTTTTTTCAACAAATACTAATGAACCAATCATCCCCTAAGTGGTGGGTTTCTACATAAATAGATTTTCAGAGGTAGGTAAAGGAATAATTATTCATCATTACTTCTAAATTCTTTCATTAACATTTTAAATTAAATTTACATGCTTTGTAAAAGTATATTGAATATTTTAAATAGAACAATTGGTTCATGGTGGGCTGCTTTCCTTGAATGTAATAAATGGTTCAATTAAAATGTAATTTAATTGGTTTTTATGACCATGCATTTTTTTATAATTAAATAACCATGGATTGACTTAATTATTATTCTTGTGATTTCATTAATTAAATTTGGATTTATTATTTAAAACCATGATTTTTAATTCATCATTGCTACTTTTGAAAAATATTATTTTTTGTTCATACAAGATGTGGAAGGGAAAATTGGTTCTTTGGAGCATGAACATATCATGATCCCTTATATCAGGGGTTGAGTCATGGAATCTCACACTGTTGACTTTATTTGGATTTTGTACATGACACGCCACATTCCTGGGTGAGTTATGGTGTGACATAACACTCACCACATTATCAAGTGATGACATGATAGCACACTCAACATCTCAAGCGAAGTGAATGACATCTCCCACTCAATATAATCTGTAGGGAATTTACCATTTTCTCCATTATATATGATCATTTAGAATTTTTATAGAGGCCTAAGTTGTGGCATGTTCCAACCATCACCTAATATTCAATGTATATTGGCACTTACATCCATACCCACATAGTTCAGAAATGTGTATAAAATATATAACTTGCGAATATATATGTATATAATTATTAATATCTATATATATTTACTAGAGAAAAAAAATTATGGCTCTGAGAAAAAGATTGTTTATCCGCCAAGTTACCTTTAGGAACTAGAGCACAACTTCAGTTATTTATCGTATTAATGTTCATAATTTATTTATAATTGAAAACTATTTTACATTATATTCAAGGAATGGATTTAGTTTTTGACACAGTTAGTGATAACCTACTAGGATTTATATATCACACCCTACTCTGGACTCCATTGCACTTAGTTACCCTAGTAGAATTAATTTTCATGTTACCATTGATTCTTACATGATAATATTTTTTATAAATGGTAGTTAGGAGCACATGTCCAAGCCAGATCTCATAATGCTAATGTAGATCACCCATGCTTGTTTTCAATGTTTTCATTATTGTTTACTATATTTTCTATTTTTTAAAACTTCCTGTATTATATTTTGGATTATGTGTTATCATTAGGGAACACATGAATATGTTATATAATGGAATTTTCCATTGTTTATATTCTAGTTATATTATTCCTTCCCTACATAAATTTTTAATTTTATTACTGCATCCTCTAATGTCTATTATTTATTATCTGATATACCATTGTTCTATTATGATCATGTGGTTATATTATTTCCACTATAACCTTTAAATGTCCTTATTGTTACTCGGAAGCCTCTATAGTATGGGGACCTTCACTTGAGGCCATTTGACAAACCGGTATAGAAATTGGTTTAGTGGTAAGATAGGTCATCATGTAAAAAAGTGGTACTAGAGAATGTTTTGTTTCTGATATATTACTATTTCAAGAAATGTATATAAGATATTATTAATGTGTTTTTTCTTGGAATACTATCGTGTATGGTACTGATCACCCAACCCAAAGATAATTGTCCAAGTGTTTAGGTATGGGATTGTTGTTTATTAGGTTTGTTATTTTATTGGATTGTGATTTCACTTTTAGTAATTTTTTATCTTTTGAGGATTAATGTTTCATGATATTTATATTATTTTATCCTTGGCCTAGAATTTCAAGGATGAAGTATTACATGAATTATTATAAGCACATAGATATTCACATGACATTACATGCATTATTATAAGCACATAGGTATTCACATGGATAGTATATTCCATACCAGGTAGATGCATTTATAGCTTGTCTTATAATTATAATTACATTCTATGATAGATATTCCATGATTCTAAATATATTGTTGACATTTTAGTGGGACCTAGTTTTTAGTTTTGTATTGTTTGGGTGCCTTATATTTAGGGAAAGGTACCCATTTACTAAAATCATATTTTATGATTGGAATATATATGTTTGTGTGTGTGTGTGTGTGGATGTGTATATATGTATATATATATCTAGATACATTGTAAAAATATATTTTTTCGAAATTTTAATTATTAAATTGAAATGATTTTTATTTATGGGAGGAAAATTCCATCCAATAATGTTTATAGAATCTATATAGTATGATATATAGCCAGCCTTATAATTGATCCATTTTTTAATATCATGTTATATATTAAAATTATTATATACTAAAATGTGTTATATTTTTATCTAAAATGATTTATATTAAATTCATAAATTCAAAATTCGAGCCTAGTAGGATAGTTGGACCATGATTCGTATGAGAAAACTCTCTATGAGTGTGGTAATGATTTAATAATTATGAACCTATGATGGAGTAGCATTTAGGTGAACCTATATTATCATATATGGACCCTCATAGGCTTCCTAATCTATTAAAAATAAAGATATACAATAAAATTCCTAATTATGATAGGATTTCCAAAATATTTAACGATTAAATATGAAATTTCACACAACATTCTTATTTAGCCTCGTGTATTTAATTCAAAAGGTACAAAATACATTTATTTTGTAATCGGTACCTGATAATCTTATTTAAAATCATTAAATGATTAATAATTTAATGTGAATTATTATAATGTCATAAAATAGATATTTAGGTGGTGTAGTTTGTTTAGACCATCGTTTCTAGTTAGTTTGAGCAATCCCTTTCAGTCTCCATGGAATAGAAATGTTGGAATCTTTCGTAGGACTTTATCATTTTAGAAATGGATTATGTGACAGGCTCTTGAGCTAGATGACATTCTGTTTGGTATAACCTGGTGATAATGTCAATTATTTTTATTTTTTACGGAGCTTTCCTGAGGTTGGTAACAACCTTATATCTTAAAATCATTACTTAATTCTACCATTATTCTCACATTTCTTTTCATTCAGTTGTCATTGTCACTATTTAGAATCATATTATCAAAATGACACCCTTGTTTGGATGGGTGGTTGTTGAATCAGTGACCATTTCTTTAGGTATGAGAATCACGCAATTCTTAGTTTCAGTAGGATAGACATGCTTGGGGGAATGTTTAGATTATTCTCAGTAAATGTAACAATTTTCAATTTTTTAGAAACTCAAGAGGTCATTCGACTATTTGACTAACGTATGAGATAGAATGACTTTGAGATATTTTTATTTACGTGCCATAAAACACCATATTTCATAGGTTGGAAAACCAATTTATAGTATCAAGAATTTCTACATTTAGTTCTGTAATCCCAATGTATAATATATGGATATATACGGTGCTCATCGAGTTTTAGATTGATTAACCGAACCGATTGAGTTTGGAGAAATCATTAAACCGTGAGCTGTTGAGTTTTTGCTTGAGTTGAATCCCTAGTAGAGTGTTTTGTGGGTTAATGTAAAAAATTCATACGAATTATAGGGTTGGATTTTCAACAATATTGTGTGTTTTGACTTGTTGGAAAGGTTGGTATTGGATTTTATGAAAAACATTCATGGTTTGATGATCATGACTTAGATCACTAAAACCAGTATGTTTATGGTGGGTTTTATCTAGCATGATTTTGTGAAGATATTATGTCACTCAACTTTAAATACTAGTACAGCCCTAAGGTCAGGAGTGTCATTTGGGTTCTGGTAAATGTGTGTACTTACAAGTATAATGATCAGAAAAATTGTTAACAATTGGGAAATGATCAGACATTCCTGTTTTCCCTTGAGGTTTTCCTAGTTTGAATCATATAATTACTTATTTAGAAGCACATTATAGATGAGGATTTTTATTGGTTAATGGAGATTCATTGGAAGGTGAAGCCGAGCTTCATTCAAGTGGTCAACCATCAGTGGATCAATAATACATGTATTTGTTTCCAACATAGTATACTCATCATTTGGATATAAGAATTTCCCCAATCTTATAATCATACAGTATGCACTAAGAGAGAATCATTTATAAGTTACAATATATTATAAAATAATTTTTGATGGTTTTGGTTTTTGGAACGTTTTTTCACAGGATGAGTGCTTTCATTAAAGGAATTTTTTGTCCTTGGTTATAATGGTGTTCTTCTGTAAGAGTTCCATTGAAATACTCTTGGACACTAGTCATTTTCGATGGCTTAATGACATGGGAGATTCCTTTATGGGATAAGTCAAAAATATAATTTAGAAATGTTTTCCTTTTATGGATGTATCAATTATAAATAAGGTGTATAAGCTACTTTTGGTTTGTTCCATGGAAATTATTTCATTTATTTTGATGTTACCCTATACTATTTGTTGGTCTCAGAGGTGAATTTAAATGGGCGACGATTCAGGCGATCAAGATCTGGGTTACACTATTGATCATTCTCAGACATGACAATTAATTAACTAAGAGTTGATTTGAACATGAAACATCACCAAAAGACAAGTATGGATTTCGGTGAATGTGCTCTTTTTAAATTTTAGATTCCATCGAATAATGCATCGTGTTTTTTGTAATCAATCATCCATCTATGCTAGGAATTTGAGAATGGTTATCGATATTTGGATTAACTATTAATACTTATTTTTCAATGAATATGGTCAAAGGTATCTATTTTAAGAATGTTTTATGATTAAGGAGAGTGGGTTTTTTGTTTTTATAGTTCCTTCTAGGAAATATTGTGCGACCACTTTTTATAGGGTCAATCAGAATTTTTCCATTCCTCAAATGTGAGTGCCATGTTATAACCTCATAAGGTTATCAGGTTCTCCTCATTTTAATACAATTCAAGGATCGTCATTAAAATGCTTATGGTCATGCTTTGTTAGTCAATTCTAATGGTGGGGTGTGTCATGGTTTGGAAATGGTTGTTAAATATTAAAAACCAATGGAAGGAATAACCACCATTCAATTATTAAAAAAGGAAATGTCATGATAATTTATCTATATAAAAATGATATTGTAAGATCTTTTTTATTACTGTAATTAGAAAATGAGCATCGTCTTATGATTTTATGTCTCAATCTCTTTATGAATTATGTGTTGCTCGAAGGATAATTGGGTTTTTGGAAACAAAATTTTACCATTTGACGGATACTTCATGAAAATATATGGTCATATGATGCTTTTGTTATAACAAAAGGCTTCTTGGGTATATGTATTTTTAAGGTGGTGAGGGCGTAATGACCAATATTTCTGGGCCAACGTAATCTTCCTAGGGAATTTGAATTTTTGATTTTACTAGATGGTACATTCATTGACATGAGATTTAAAATGAAACTATAAGATTTTAGACACTTCTATGTGTTTTCATAAACATGTGTAAATGGATAAGATATTTCTTGGGTTCTCCCTTTGGTTTTTGGAGTGTCGGGATCTAAAATCTCTTGTATGGGTGATTTTAATAGGGAGAACAGTTTTCCTAAAATGGTGTGGCCCTTGGTAAAAAAATTTGTTCCATGTATCAGAAGAACATAAATAATCTACATGGGCTACAAATAGTTTATTCAAATTGTGTGCCTATCGCACATGGTTTGTTCTACATAAGCAGCCCCTAAGAACTATGCATCCCACAGTTTTCATAGGGCTTGAAAAACTGTGCTGCACAACTGGGTGAGGTGGGATTCCAAGGTAGATGAAGCCACAGAGTTTGAGGATGGTTTTACCTAAAAGTGTGTCAAAACCATCTAACCCAGTTTTAAGGGTGAAATGATGAAAAAAAACCTAAATTAGGTTAGGTTTATTTTCCTTTCATTCTTCAACTCCTAGTAGATTCAGGAGACTCTCCCCTTTGTGTTGTGGGTTTCCACTCGCCTTAATCTAGGCATGGGTAGATATATTTCTTATGATGTCTTAATCGAACATAATCTGTCTCTATAGAATCACATTTTTAACCTCCTAAGTCGTCATTATTCCATTCTGAGTATATCTTATGATCTTCTATTCAATTTTTTTGTGAGATCATTTTACCTATTTCCATGAAAATATCCGTTTCTTAGATTTCAAGAAAAATGGGCTGAATCAATCCTTATAATTGGAAGAGTGGAATTTTTGAATAACAATATAGGGTGTATATGGATCTAAACATAAATTTCAATGGAATTATAATTTTTTTCAATATTCCTTACATCGTCTTTTCCCACGTGTCACATTAAAATTTAGTTTTTTATGTTAAATTGGATTACAAACAAGGTATTACTCCTATTGAAACTTGTAATGATAAGTGAGAATGCCAATCTTTGTCATGGTCACAACTTTTCTGGGGCCACATGAATTTACCCATTATAATTAATTGAATAAATTCTCAAAATACCTTCTAGGAATTTATCATGTATTAATAATCGAATTCCCCCTTGTAGGAAATGATCAAACTGATAATGGAACAACCAAAGTTCAATGTTGATCCTTGTAATTATTTTACCCTATTTTGTATCCTTAAAAAATGATTTTTTTGTTGTTTAATTTATGTTATAAGAATTAATTTCAATTTTATGAATAAATAAATTTTTTGATAAATAAATAATTGTTTTATAATAAAACCCCTCATATGAGGTGCGCCATCTTCAAAATTAAAAAGTTTTAATTAGGGAATTATATCTTATAGGGATTTATGGAATTACATATGGAGTTTTTGTTCATGAACTAATTGGTTATTTATAAATTTAGTGGACCTCTTATATATAAATTTTATTGATCCGAATTATATTCTATGTGTTTGGCCCTTTTTTATAAATTGAATAACATATCCCACTACTAATATAAATTACAAATGAATCATGAAAATCCAATGTTTGTGTATTTTTTCTTAAATATATCATCCAAGGTAAATGACCAATTATTAATAGTGCCTTCTATGTGAATTTGTCCATATTTAATTAAATTTCAATGTTTTATAAAAATAAATAGGATGTTTTAAATGCAATGAATTTTTCATGACATATTTCATTCCATGAATGAAATAAATGGTTTTATTGAAATATAATTGGTGTGTGTGGTACTAAAACACATCTTGATATAATAAATAAATAATGGACTGAGTGGCTTTTTATACATGTGATTCCCTTAATTATATTGGTCATAATTAATGAAAACCATGATATGTAATTCCTCATTGATACTTTTTATAATTATGATTGTTCCTTGATATAGGTTGTGGAATGATGGTAATAGATCTATTGAGAATGGATGTATCATTCCTATTACATCTTCTATTGATCCATGGAGTCACACAATATTTATATTATTAGGATAATGGGAATGACACCACATATCTCAAGTGTGTATTTCCATGACAACACAATCACCACTTTCTCAAGTATTGACGTGACGAAACACTCACTATATCGAGTAAATTGGATGAATTTTCCAACTAATTATTTGGTGTATGGAATGTATCCTTTTCTGGAGCATATTTTCTGACTCAGACTGGTTAAAGATGACTCAGTTATGCACCAATCTATCCAATACATAATATTCTAGGTATATGTCTACTTTTCTCTGCACGTACTTGGTTCATGTAGGTGGATCCAATAAATAACTAATATATATATTTATCAATATATACACATATATATATATTATTTAAATTGAAATACTTCACATTATAACCATGAGCGGAAGAAGTTAGAGCTTCCAAATATCCTTTAGGAACCTGTGACGTCGTTTGTCTATCTATTTCAGTACTTTTTATGACTCATTTATACCATGACATTATTTAAAATTATTTTCATTGAGTAGTGTTAGTTTTAGACAATATGGGTGGTAACCTACTAATAATTATAACTCACACATTAATCAGGCTACAATTACACATGGGTACCTGAGTAAACCTTATGTTCATTGGACCATGGATTCTTACTTTTGAATATTTTCTCCAACCTAGGAGTTTGGAGAACATGACAATATCGGAGTGTGGTATGCTTGTGGAGGAGTAAGTTTGAGGATTTTTGATATCCATAAACATGTTCCCATCCTAAATTTTATGGTTAGGTTTCGCAAAACGTTTTCATTTCGTTCCTCAGTAATCAAAATATATTATGTTCTGATCACCCTATATCATCCATAGTTCCATGAATTTCACAGTCCAAACATTATTTCTTGGTGATAATATCATGCATCTAGTTTTGTTTTATTATATTGTTCAGTAAAGTATATCATCCCAAGACCTGTTGATATTAACAATTATATCATGAATCCTTATACGATGTTCATATACATTAGTGAGGATTTCATCCATAGCCTCTAACCATTATTCTAGTCTCTCTCCAAACTCTAAATTTTCATGTGGAGGATACCCTGGTGAAGTACATCCTTATAGGGAATACATGAATCATGTAATTATAGAATTATATATCCTTGAATGATCTATATTATAAAAAAAATAATATCCAATTACATAATAAAAAAAGTCAAATATATGGGTTATGATTGTAGTATAATCAGAAAGATATCACATTATTTAATCCATCATGACATCTCATAAGAGTCAAAACCCATGAATTTTGTGTAGAAACAAATAAATAATACAACTATTGTCTCTTAGATTTTTTAACTATGTAAATATTTCCATGTAGTAACCAATTTCGTGATACTAGTAGAAGGAAAAATATGTGCTGATGTTATGTATGACAGCTCATATATAAAAGTGGGTTACATATGTCATTGAGAGGATAATATTATTATTGAACTATACTCCAACAATTTAATGAATTCCATTTGGGTTGATTGATTATAAGGATTTCCAGATATCACTATTTAATATCTTACACTTTATACACCACTTTCATCATGAAGACTATGTAAGGTAACGTGACACTGAGGGTCATATATTAGCGATAAATATTATCAAGATATATATGATCATATATATTCTAAATAAATATATATATATATATATATATATATATATATATTTCATTCACTGTTGGTCCATTAATTCATCCATTAATATGTTCATCGGGATACATGCTCAGTTTGACTTCCAGTTTTCACTTTATTTTGAGGTTGAATATAAGAGAGGAGGTATTTTTTCTGAATATATCAATTATTGATGTTTATTTTTATATGGATAAATTTACTAAATCATTACATGTTAGGAATGATATTAGTTTAAAATAGGGAAGGTTTCATTAATTTTGGGGTTCATGGTGTCCATTCAGGAATAATGACTAACCTTTAATTGTTTCATAGATTTTCCCTTAGTGTTCTCACCTGAATCTAAAATGTTGGGAGAAGTAAAAAATATGATTATGTGAAATCCCTTTGGTTGGTGTGTACATGACATTAATCACCTATAAATACCCATGTTTCCATAAAGTTCCATAGGTCAGAATGGATTCCAAATTATCTAAAGGGGATACCTGAGGATACATCACTATATAGAATGGTAGGGTATGATGGAATAAATCAATAAGTAATAAGGATATGAAGGGTAACTACAAGGGTAGACATAAAATGATCAGTAATAGGATTCATGATTGATAGATAGTTTGAATAATCATATCCACGAGCCAATATCCATGATAGTATCCCTCCTTGTTGAGGAATATTATATTTTTGATACATAAGAAACTAGAACCTAGAATGAGAGGAACATGATTGGGGATAGTCTTGGAGACATACATTTAATCATAGATATATCATTCAATTTTATTGTTAATAATTTCATACATTATTTTTTCACAAATAAAATTCACAAAAGAGATCACAATAACATAAAAAATTAATGATTTTTAAAATGGAAGATAGAGTCTGGACTGTTTTTCCCATAGATCTTCTAAATTATTATCATTTCTAGAGTGTAGGTACAATGATCAATAAAAATAGGGAAAATTGTTTTTAACAAAAAATAACAACTTTCATAGACCATTCTCAAATTAAATTTTCATATAAGAGGATATAAATACTTAAAGATTTAAAAATTATGTAAAATATTTATTATAGGAGTGATAGGTTCGTCCAATCCTTGATAAACTATTTAATATACTCCAACAAGGGACAATTTTTTAAATTTATCCAAAAATTATTTTGTTTTGGTTGGTGAATAAAAATACAAATTATGTATATTAAAATAAAAAAATTCTAATCCCATCATTATTTATTCTTTTAGGATCATGACATGGATTAGATGGATGATATAAAGAATGCCTCTAGGACTATGATATTTCTCCAAAGCCTCCTTAAATGATGGTAGGGATAAAATAATTATAGGAAGGGGTTCTATCACCATTACACAAACTAAACATTTCATCATCAACAACAAAAAGAGTTCAATAGACTAGAAATCATCACAACCTATAGAAGCCCCCATTATCACCCCATGAATTTTGGAGAAATATCTTATGCAATATCCTTCAGATTTAATAAATCAAATTTAATATGGGATATTGTGATAGATATAGTTTTATATAATTCTTTATAACCATTGAAATGTCTTTACATTGACCTAAATATATAATATTGGAGTAATCATCAACCACTAAGTACATTTCCCAAGAAAAATATTACTCAATACCAGATGCATCAGTACACCGAGAGGTTAGTTAACCCTTTCTCTAAATATTACAATTAACTCGCATTTCACCTGGCATGATATCCATACCTAATTATTTCCTCAAACAACAAATTTAACACCGATGATTGTCAACACAAACCCTTCACACATTATTTATTGAAATCCAACAAATTTATTACACTCTACTATTGTCATGGATCGTTAAAATAAAAATTTATATACCATGATGAGAATGATATTTGTTTGGAAGACAAAACACTTCATCATACATTACCATTTCAATACACACTTCGCTATAGAAAACACTACACTACTGTAACCAATTTTAAATTGTATTGAAATTCTAGGGGATAAAGAGAATATTTATATTATTGTAAACCCATAAAGAGGAAATTAATATACATAATTAAAACATTTCTCAAGAATTTAAAAGCCTTAAATAGGTAAATATGAAACTTAAAGGAGAATATGATGTGGAGGTAGAATTTTCATAATGAAAGGATATTGCACACCCATACAAACCAACCATACTAATATAAGAATTATACCACTACTTAATAAATCCCCAAATACTCTAAAATATTTTAAATATGTTTAAAAACCAATAAAACAACATAATATCCTAGTACAATCATGTTCCCACATTGAACCCTTAATTATCATTCAATTCCCAACAATTATTTAACATATGATTTCTATCATAAAATCAATCTATTAAATCAATGAAATTATGACATAAACTACAAATCATATTTATCTATAAAAATTGAATCATTATTTCCATTCATATCATTATGTTAATAAATAAATTGAGAATTTCTTGTGAATCAATAAATGAAACAACAAACCTTAAAGCACAATATTGAAAAATCATGAGAGAATACTAAAAATTAAATATAATGAGACAAAGGGGGGGGGGAAAGAAGTCCTTCGGTATTGTTTTTTATTATATTCTTTGGCCAATTGAATATATTTATCAAATCAAAAAAATTAAGGATTAAATAAAATAAACATTAAATATAATTGAATTAATATAAGAAATAAAAACATGTACTTTCAATCTTATAATTTCTTATGATATGTGATGTTTTTAGAAATCACCCACCCGAATAGATATTGTACAGTCACAACCCAATAAAAGGGGGAGGGATAACTACCATATATCAAAAAATCACAAAAACCCTTTAACCAATATGGGAAACATTATCTCATAATCCCCATGGAAAATTTACATCAAAAGAAACAAAAATCCTTGGAAAAACCTTTTAAATTGAAAAAACTACAAAATAAGAAAAAATATGATAGAATGGGAATCTTTGAATGAGAATAGTCGTCCTTAAAATGGTAGTGTGGAAGGATTGTTCTATGATGTCTATAACCACCTTCAGTGAAACCCTTAG
This sequence comes from Viscum album, assembly GCA_963277665.1. NCBI lineage: Eukaryota > Viridiplantae > Streptophyta > Magnoliopsida > Santalales > Viscaceae > Viscum > Viscum album. The sequence goes on along the minus strand of OY728146.1, from coordinate 1,594,786,650 downwards.
TCTTAGCTAGGATAAAGGATGTCGAAATGATGAATGGACTGATGAATAGGTCACCCCAAATTGATAATTATAATTTGGATGATGGGAAACCATAGAACTATGGAATACATAATTGTATGATGAGGTTGGGTTAAATTAATATCAAATAATTAGAGTGAAATATTCTAATATATGAATCCTTTTCTTATGTTCAACTAATATAAAAAAATTATCAACAAAATCATGGTGAAATGATATCCTACAAACCCCAAAACATGATTGCAAATAAATAAAGGTTCATACATAACTCCATTATTTCAAACATGAAAACTCATAGACTATACCATGATGTAAAAAACCCCACTTATTTTTTGAATCCCCTTCACAAAAAAATAGGTTAAATAATTTTCCATGTCCCACACTCTATAGTACAATTAAATCCACATTCCATGATACCTAGGACAATTCGATGTCTACATATACCATAAATCCGCTTTCATGCGTCGTAAATATAAAATAGTAATAGAAATTTGAATGATATAATTTTTATATCCACCAAAATTAGCATCCAAATATTTCCCATGAACATTATATACCATAAAATTCATCATCTACACCTATAACATACCAAATTGAAAAATTAATGGACTAGGTTAAAATTATATGAATATACAAGATATCCCATAAATGAATTTCGATCATAAAATATAAACACACTAGTATAAGGTAATACCTTAAGCATACCCACTACAGAAGAAGCCTCAAATAAATGATCTACATATACTAACATATCAAAATAAAGGGTCAAATATATCATTATCATTCATCTAACAAGGAACCCCATAAAAACATAAAAACCATGAAATATACCTCTCATTCTATGATCTCACCATAGTGGAAAAAATACCTAATGGAAAAGAAGAATTCCACCCACAAAGACTCATAAACAATCACTAAAAAAATTCATTCATCATAACAAACTATAATTGAAAATAATTACCACTTTCAAATAATCTAATTAATGTATTTCATTAAATATTTAAATAAATAACCCTTTAGGTCTTAAATAAAAAATAATAATTGAGGTTATAATTTAAAACCATTTATTATTACGATAAAATATAATGCCACAAACCATATAAACCAAATGAAACTGATTATAGGAATTCTAAAAGATCATTGGTTCATATCCCCACATACTATAGGTAAACAACTGGTGTAGATGTTCTAGAAAAGTAACGGTGAGATCATGAACTCAAATAAAACTCACATGGTTTATTTGTGAAATTATAAAAAAATTATATGTCATGTCTATATAGTGTTTAAAATTAAATACCATTGGCATAAATTAACACATGAGAAACCTCATTACCTAGAATATAATTTATAATATAGGAATTTAAAAAAGTCTTATGGCCAATGTCCTAGGTGGGTATGGGGGAGATACGAGGTGAGAAAGGCCAAAAAAATTGACTATTTTAAATGTTAGATAATGTGGGTAGACCCCTTGTGGGTGGGGGATGAGGTGTGTAAGACTGTGGTGGTAATTGATTTTCAATGAACATGATATTTCAAAAAACCCCTCCACACCACCATCCTAGTATATCACTCATCATATCCTTCCATACTCCGTCTATTTCTCACTTTTAATCATATTCATGAATCATCAAATAGGTCACATAAAAACCCTCATGTACTAATATTGAACCCACACAATATTTATACCACAACCCTCCTCCATGTTTCACTATAGAAAACCACTACAGACTTCATCACATGCCCATAGTAAACTTTAATAACACATATCACTATATATTAATTACAGAATAACAATACATAAGGTTCATCGAATTAGGGTTCATTATTTTCTCTATCGTGATAGGATCAATGTACTTTGATGCGATAGTAGTTCAAAATTTTAGATAATCTATAATTTGAATTAAATGATTACCCTATTTCAAGTTGATATTGTAGTGAAGAGGCATAATGAAATGTTTTTATCCCTACTACACCAAAAAAATTCAATTATAATATTGGTTCACCTGATTCCACCCAACATCGAATGAATTCATACCCAACAATTGAATTACAATTATTTTAATATCAATATCTATGTGTTTTTTTACTTGTGACGACATACAATTTTTTCTTCTCAGATGGAAATTTTTTATTTTTTAATTTTTTTAGTTTGTAAATATTAATTTATATAAATTTGGGGAATCACACAAGTTACCCACTAACCTATGTGGTATGGGGAGGTATTAATATTTTTTCTACCATTTTATGCAAATTTTATTGTGTATGTTCTCCCAAAGTCAAACATGTGCATGCTTGACCCGACCAATCCCTCCAGGACCATTCTGAATTAGAATTAATAAATAGTCTACATGATACATTAATAACAATTAATAAAAAATATTATAATATACATTAGATTCATCAATTCATTGTAGGTAATCATATAGTCGCGCTATTGAATATCATTATAGTATATATTGATATAAATTAATGGATGCATTTAATATAAATCAAATCACTATCTCATACCATATACTCATCCCAAAATATCTAACTCATTACGACTCATGCAACCATCTTATAGAAAATACATTCTTTTATATAAAACATGAATACATTCCACACATATCAAAATCCAATACTGTGTATATATGTATGGGTGATCCAAAAACCTATAAAAATTTATCCACATCCCATGAAGTGTTGATCATTTTTTTAATATATTTCATGTGTGTATTAATATTGGGTATGTGTAAAGAAGTTATCAATGAAACTCAACCACCCAAAAAACATAGAAATAAACACATGAAAACTATCCATGGTTCTATGTAACTTAAATATTTACTCTCCATGAAGACTCATAGTAAAAAATCAAAAAAATGGGAATAACCTAACAAAATAAAATAAATAACGGACATAAAATTATAAAATATTCATATATACAACAATTATCTCATATAAACTAATGATACCACTATAAAGGTCTCACCATATCTCCCAGACTCAACCATCAATCTCCCAAATGACAATTATTTCATTTCATTTCGCTCCCAAAATCAAACCCTAATATATTAAGGGAAAATAAAATCATGAAATAAATTTAAAATAGTAAAATCAAAATTTTCTCAAATATAAAATCAAACCAACAACATTAAGAATAAAACAGATTGGAAAAATAAGTAATGGCTCCATTCTGTGAAATAAAATCCCAGCACTCATCCCATGTCTTATATAATCTCATTGGTTGTTATCATATTTATTATCACATATCTTATTCAATACCATATATCAAAATTAATAAAAAAAATTCATCCCACTATATTATTTTATGGCCTCTATTTACACTGATCACTTAGATAACATACAAATTAGGCATTAATGTATATAAAAATTGTGTATTTCTATCATAGTCATACATAAGATGGGTCCTTGAATGGATATTTTAAGTAATTTAACATGAGAACCACTGTTTTCTTCCAAGATTAATCCATCGTCATTCCCAAAGCCTCATTTTCCATCTCCTCATTTCTAAATTTCTATGGTGAAGAGAGATATCTTCAGTAAATGATAACCAAATGAGAGAATCAATTTATACTAACTGAAAAAATAGAATCCATATGTTTGACATCAAATATATTATTTATCTACAAAATCACCACATATTTTTTATACAAAGTTAATATGTCTATCAAACATTCCACAATACCACTAAGGATAAGTTCCCAGTCAAACAAGATTATATTTGAAATATTCATTTTTACTGAATAGGGATGAGACAATACTCCCTTAAATTATACTGAGTGTGTATTTAATTCCTCTTAAACTAATATATATATCCCTACCAATTATTTTTATGTCATTAGAACACAAAATCATAAAACATTACACACAAAATAATCAAAGAATAGAATAATTACCTTTAAAATCAATCATTGAGGAAAATTAAGGGGATTACCTCTAAGTATCATGTAGTTCAAATAAACATCCTTAATTCCCTGAACTAACTAATAAATAATATTCATAGGCTTATTAATAATTTTCTAAACATGAAATACTATGTCCAAATAAAATCATTCAAGATTTTCATGTGGACCTTTTCCAATGTGAAAAAAACATTCATCTCAAATGAAATGACTTTCACATCACGAAAATAACGGTTTCACTTCACTGTTTCTCAAAAGGATAGCACCCATCCTAGATATATAGGAATTTGAGTCAAATACACATGTGTCCCATTATATATCTACATGTTTGGATTAATTAGTATAATTTATATGAAAAAATAACACAAAACAAAAGATACGACATTCAAAAATCAATTAATATAGTTCCCAAAGGATACACAAATTGGTTTATCTATCTACGATTATCCACATACTGGTGGAATATGATGATGATCGGGAAGGACCTATATTTTATTATGTTATTCAAAAACATTATAAAACGGTTTTATAAAAATATATCTAGATATAAATTTAAGAAAATATATTAACAGTATTCAGAAAAACCACAATTTACACACATGAAAATCAATAGTCCAACATATATAAAAATCAAAAAAACATCCACTGGATTCTAAATATTTAGATATTATGATTGAAATGTTTTCGGTTTCATTTTTTCCACACCAAGGGAATCTATTTTCAGTTTCATATCCTTCAGTGTGAAGGAATTCAGCTTCATGTAAATACCACTTATACCTTATGATGTCTATTGGTTGAGATGATTGGTGTTCGAATCATCCATAAATATTTTAGTGGGAAATATTTCCTACTTCCAGAATCACTAATTAATTGAAAACATGGTCATTATTTCATCCTAGTGTAATTAGTAACATTTCATTATACACATAAGAAATTCATCGACTAATAACAAGTATTTTAGAGGACAATATATATTCGGTTTATATTTCATTTCATTTCATCCTATTATTTTATCAATATATATTATTTATTCATATAGGTTAGAACTATGTTGTTTTTTTTCCATCTTGGGTGGCGTTGGGATCCAATAAAATGTTTTGGAGGTGTCATATAGTTTTGATCAAGCCTATGAGATGGGATTTCAATATATTCCATTAAAGGGAATGTTAACTCATATAGTTTGGTTCCACTTAATTTTAAAATTCATTCCTTTAAAGTTAATTTGATAAGGATGGGTTTTAATCGATTTAAGATCTCACATTAATAAATAATTGAAGTGGATTTTCAGGTAATGGGCCCCTGAAAAATTCTATGAAGACATACTTAATTTGGAGTAGCCTAACAGGTAAATGGTTCATTGATATGGTTGTTGTGGGTGTTATAATCTAAAGGGCATTGTTGGTTTGAAATGTTTTTAGCTATAAATGAGATGGTTTTGATTTTTATTACACAAATATGGTGTCCCATTAATGTTATTTTATCTCATGTCTATTAGTAACTTGATAGGTAATGGAGACAGGAAATGGTTGGTTTTTACATCTACTTGGAGTCCCATATATGTACTAGGGTGTTATAGTTGAACCCCGCCATAGGATTCAGTCATATCCTAGCTAATATAAATCAATGTCCATGTATAATGAGTTGTATAGATTTTAGTCGTATGAAAGTTTTTGTTCAATATAGTATAACATTGTGTTATAAGGATGTGTTTAATGTGAAGGAATAAAAATAAGTGATTATGTTGTAATTATACATTAGGATACCCTTTGAGTTTACTCTATAAAATGATCTATGAAAATGTATTTTTGTTAATCCAAGTTGAGTATCTCGACTCATGGTGTTATGATGAAACCAACATGAGTATCTTGAATCAAGGAACATAAGGAAACTAAGATGAAAATATCAACAAAAATAATTAATATGGGGCTTGTGTAAGTGATTCTTATTCAAGAACGTCATTTTAATTTCCAACTATAAATGAATGAATATGATTATGGGTTACACCATGTAGTATGGCCACATATTTAATGTTAATGATGTCATGTGAATGATATCATTAATGATAATATGGTAGGGTATTAAACCTAGATTTAGGAACATAAATAATTAAACTATTAACAATTTGACCTTGGTTAAATGAATCTAATTAGGTCATTCAAGTTGAGTTTCCCTGGAGAGATAATCTTATTAAATTATATATTTTTGAAGATGTAAAATTCGAATAATTGTGTCACTTTGTGAACTATCGATGAACATGTCAAAGGGTTTCACAATATTGGTAAATAATGGAGAGACCCAAAAACACCCAGTGAATCCCCCACTTCATATAGTGTAAAAGATCTACATGATTATTGATTTCACTATCATAGGGACTATAACAAATGTTTGGAAATGGTTTAATAAAAGTTCCATATATTAATGATGTTTTTAGTATTTCATCATAAAGGATCCCTGTGAGTGTTCTTCATAATGGGCCTCGACAACGTTTATCATATTTTATCCCCATAGGAAATAATTTATAATTATCATCAAAAACATACCCCATTGTATTTCATTATTAATTGATCTTTATGAGGATTCATCCATGATTGAATTTGGCAGGTACCTTTATGGAGTTTTTCCCAAAATCATTCATATAAATTCTAGAATAATATTCTCGATGAAGCATATTCATGAGTGATTATCATACCCATCCTTCATAATCATTCTTCAGAAATGAACTTTAGTGGATTTGATTTTAAAAACAACCGCTCTCAATGTTTCACCCTTAACAACCTTCATAATGGTTCTTCTTGAATATCCATTATAAGGTTACTTCCCCAACAATCATTTTAGGGTTCTTAATAATGATCCTTCATGGTATTTCATTACAAGGACACATTGTGGACAAGATTTGTAGCATTACAACATGAACAAACTTCATAGCGTTTCTTCATAAAGGTTATTTATGGGATTCATCAATGAATACCATTCTATCTAATAGGCACAAACTCATAAATTGTGTTAGATTTCTATCAATTCATATACTTACCTAATGGATTAGTCATTTTTCGTCAGACTCATTTATTGATATATTTTATAGATATTAATAGGTGGTGGTTATTATAATAATTTCCAAACAAGTTTTCTTCATAGGGAGTATACAACAATTATGGCCTCATATCATAAACTATCAATAGAATAGAAAAAAACGTATGAATCCCATGTTGGAAAAATAATAATAAATACTCTAAAAAGACACTAAGATTACCAAAGTCATCAAATCAGGATGAAGAATAGTGTAGATAATCCGTAGAGTAATGTATATTCTTGTAAATACAACATATGAATAATGGTTTTCACTATTCAACTATAAATGGGAACATGTCTAAAAAATTTCTATATGAGTGATTTTTTTCCTAAAAATTGTTTTTACATTTTTGTACATTCAATGAAATGAAATAAAATTTTAAATGGCCATAAAAGTTTCCATTTGTGTCTATTTTTCCTCCTTATGTAGCAAAATTTAATACATTAAAAGGAGTTATTACCTTAAATATATACTTTTCTTGATATAAGTTGTTTTTTTATGTTTATAGAGTTTCTGGAAGATCCTTAAAGATGACTATGAATTACATGAAAGTGTATTATCAATAATAATAAAATGATTTTCCGAGACATAAGGGGAGGTTCTCTCCACAAAATATCTAGAATGGGGAATGTTTTTTCAGAATATTAATCCCTTGACATGTGATAAATTATGTCACACAAGTATGACCCCATTGATTTTTTTGTGGGTCTATAAATTATTCCCTTTCCTAGCTCATATTTTTCTCTTTAAATGAGGCCAAATCATTGATTCCATGGAAAAGTGTGTTCCTGATATCTTTTTTGTGCTAATAGTTTCATGAACCTTTCATTTTTTATTACTATTATAAATCTTTCATATAAATTTATAATATACTGTTGAAAATTTGAACTATCCAATTTGTTTTTGAAACTCCTATATTTATTATCACATCATTATATAAAATAATTATTATAACTAGAGTAGAAGATAGAATCCAAGTTATGCATTATCATATGATAAACTTTTTAGTATCCACATCACCAGAGAATAGTGATTTCAAATAGAATTTGGTGCATGCCATTACAGACCAAAACTTAGTCTAAAAACCTCATCATTGTGACAGTATTAATACACAATTAAAATAATATCCCTATTTCAATAAGTACTCATACACTTATTTCACATCACTTTATGTCACACATTGTAAAATAACATCTTAATCAATATCCATTAATCATTTTTTATCTATAAAAAGTTGTTTTAAAAAATCATCTATCATTTTTTCAAAATAAATTATATTTTATGTTACATCTTAGGAAAATATATGTTAAATTTTTTTGTGAAATACTATAAAAAGTTAATATATCTCCCAGATATACATGTGAAAGATCATTATCCACAAAACGAAAAAAATGTAACCCAATTTTCCTTTGTGGAGTTGAATTTATTTTGGAATTTCTAATTACAGAAATATATTAAAGGGGAATCATTTATCAAAATGCTAATTCCAATCATGAAATAAAATAGTCTTGCATGATCTCTATAAATCTCTTGAATATTAATACCTCTATCAAATTCCTATATCATATACAAAAATATAAAATTATATAAAACCATTATCAAATAAGTTAAGTATCCCATAGGTATTGGGGGATGAATATACCATAAATTCTACTTATATATTATTTATTATCGAATTATAGACTTTTTGGGGAATCAAACACATTACATTCATTCATCTGTGTCGATAAGCACATCAAATACCCCAATAATGTGACACAATTACACAAAATGAACCTTATTTAACTACATCTACACATTTTCTAAATATATCTCAATCAAGGTCATAGATTTCATACTTTTATTATGACCCTAAAATATGATGCTCCGAACCATATCAACCAAATGACATAAATTATAGGTATTCTAAAATATCATAAGTTAATATCCCCAAATACTATAGGAAAAAAACTATTATATAGGGTCTATATTAATAATTGGGAGACCATGACCTAAAATAAACCCCACAAAATTTATCTATGACATTATAAAAAAAATTATATGACACATCTATATGGTGCTTAAAATGAAATGACAGGGGAAACAATCAATACCAGGGACCCCTCATAACCTAGAATACAATTCATTGTATAATAATTCCAAATAGTCCCATGTCCAATAGGCTAAATGGGTATTGGGAAGATAAGGGGAGAGACGGGCCTGGAACATTTGACAATTCTGAACATCATATTTTTTGCGTAGCCCCCATGTGGGTGTGGACTATGGTGTGTAAGACTGTGTTGGTTAATGATTTCCCATTAACATGATATTTCAGAACCCCCTCCAAACCACCCTCCTAGTTCATCACTCAACATATTCATTCCCTACTCCATATCTTTCTCAATTTTATTCAGCTTCATAAATCATCTAACAGGTAACATAAAAACTCTCAAATACAAATGTTTTCCACACCTCATATTTATACCACAAACTTACTCCACGTATCACTGTACAGAGCCACTACACCCTTCCTCACACACTCATACTACAATATAATCGTGGATATCACTAGACATTAATTATAGAAGAACAATACTTGAGGTTCATCGAATTAGGGTTCATTGATGTTTCTATCAAGTTATTCCCAAGGTACTTCGACGAGATAGTAGTTAATCATTTTAGATAATCTATAATTAGAATTAAATTATTACCTTGTTTTATGATGAAATTTTGGACAGGAGGCTTATTGAAGGGTTTTAATCGCTACAACCCCACCAATTATCAATTAAAATATAGGTTCACCTAATTTGAACCAGCATCAAAATACTTTCTACCCAAAAATTGTATTCATATAATTTTAATATAATTATCTATTAGTTATTTTGATGTGTAACCATATAAAATTTTTTCGTACTGGGATAGAAAATAGTTAATTTTTTATTTTTTTAGTTTGTAAATTTTAATTTTTATAAATTTGGGAATCACAGATGTTACCTACTAGCTTGTGTGGGGTGGGGAGGGATTATCATTTCAGCTAACTTATAATACTAATTTATTTTTTAAGCACACCCAAAGTCAAACATGTACATGCTTGATCAGACCCACCGAAAAATGACCATTATTCATTATAATAAAAAAATATCCATCATGATACTTTAATAGCAAATAATAATAAATCGTAGAATATACATAAGATGCATCAATTAATGGTTTGTTAACATATAGTCACATTATTAAATACCAATATAGTATATCTCGATATAAATTAAAAGAAAAAAATTTATTCCAACTCACATCACTATCCTATACTAAATCCTCATCCCAAAATATCCTACTCATTCTGACTCATTCATCTTTCTTTTAGAAGATACATTACTTGAAATAAAACATGATGACAACCCACACACATCAAAACCCAAGTCATGTACATACATAGGGGTGATCCAACAACCTAGAATAATTTATCCACATACCATGACATTATGATCATTTTTAAAATATACTTCTTATGTGTAAAAATATTAAGTGAGTATAAATATGGTATCAATGAAACTCACCCACCAAAAAAACACAGAAAAATAAAAACATGAAACTATTCATAATACCACGTATCTAAAATATGTACTCTCCATGAAGACTCATTGTACATATTCTAATAAAATGGGAGTGACACTCCAAAATAATATTAATAACACAGATAAAATTTTAAAATTGTCATATCTACAAAACCTCTTTCATATGAACAAATGATACCACTATAGAGGTCTCACCATATCACCCAGACTCAACCATCAAATTCCCAACTGACAAATATTTCATTTTATATATCTCCCATAATCAATCCCTAAAATATTAAAGTAAAATAAAATCACAAAATGAATGTAAAATCGTAATATCATATTTCTTGAAATTAATGAATTACACTAACAACAATCCTAGTAAAACAGATTGGAAAAAAAGGAATGGGTCCATTATGTTTAAAAAACCAATCACTCATGCCATGTCTCAAATAATTTCATTGATCATTATCATATTTAATATCAAACATTTGTTCGATATCATATATCAAAATTAATCAAAACATTTCATCCTACAACATGATTTTATAGGCATGTATTTACACTAATCACTTAGATAATATATAAATCATGCATTAGTATGTAAAAAAATTGTGTATAACTGTCATTGTCATTCGTTAAATGGGTCATTGAATTGATTTTTTTATGTAATATAACATTCAGACCACCATTTCCTCCCAAGTGTAATCCACCATCATTCCCAAATCCTAATTTACCATGTCCCCATTTCTAAATTTCTATGGTGTAGTCAAATATCTGGTGTAACCCATAACTAAATGAGGAAAACAAATAATTTATATTAATTGAAAAAAGACAATCCATAGGTTTAAAATCAAATTTAATGTTTATATAACAAATCGCCTCATATTTTTGATACACTATTAATATGTATATCACACATCCCACAAAACCACCCATGATACATTCCCAGTCAAACTAGCAAATAGAATAAATATTTCATTTTATTTGAATAGGGAACTCACAATCATCCTCTAAATGTCACTAAGTATGTATTTCATGTCACCTAAACTAATATATAGATCCCCACCGAGTATTTCCATGTAATTATCCCACTAAATCATAAAACAGTACCAATATATTGAACAAATAATAGAATAATTTACTATAAAACCATACATTGTGGATAATTAAGAGGATCACCACTCTGGTACAAGGAGTTCAAATAAACATCATGAAATCCATAACCTATCTAACCAAATATATCCATATTCTCATCTATAAAATGGATAGCATCAAGGAATATATCCAAATAAAATATATCATGATGTTCATGGAGACATATTACAATGTGAACCAAAATTTCATCTAAAATGAAATGACTTACACATCACAAAAATGAAGGTTTCACTTTAATCATTTTCAAAAGGATAACACCCATAATAAATACAGAGGAAAATGAGTCCAATAAACATGTATCCCATAGTCTATAAATATTTTTGGAATTATTTATAAAATTGATATAAAAAACATAACATAAACTACATGATAGAACATATAAAAATAACTTAATGTAGTTCCCAATGGATACACAAATGGGTTTATCAATCTACGATTATCCACACATTGGAGGAATATCATGATGATCAAGAAGGATCTCTATTTTATTATGGTATTCTATAACCATATTAAATGGTTTCATAGAAAAACATATAAGGAAAAATATAAGAAAATATTTTAACAATATTCAGAAAAAACAATAATTTGATCATAATAAATACAATATTCCAATATATAGAATCATCCAAAAATAGCCACTGGATTTAAAATAATTAAATATATTGATTTAAATGTTGTTCTTTTCATTGGTTTTCCTCCACATGGGCATTTATTTTTAGTTATATGTCTTTATTTATAAAGGAATTCAGATGTAAGTAAATTCTAGTTATACCCTACAGTTGGTTTTGGTTGCAATGATGGGGTTTGGATCATCCATAAATATTATAGTGGGAATTATTTCCTAATTCAATTCTCACTAATTCATTAACAAAATGTACATGATTTCTTACTAGAAGAATTAGTAACATTTCATAATTCACATAAAAATGCATTGACTAATAACATGTATTTTGTAGGACACTACTTGTGGGGTTCATATTTAATTTCATTTAATCCTATTATTTTATCAATCTATAATTTTTGTCATTATTGGACAAACTCTATAGTTTTTTTTCATCATGGGTGGTGGTGAGATCTTAAAAAATATTATAGGAGGTGTCATATAGGTTTTATCAATCCTATGAGATATTATTAAAATATATTACTATAAAGGGAATGTTAACTAATATAGTTGGGTTGCAGTAATAGGAAACTTCATACCTTTCAAGGTCATGTGATAAGGATACTTTTAAATCCATGTAAGATCTAAAATTAATAAATAATTGAAGTGGATTTTTAGGTCATGTGCCCATTACAACTTCTATGAATACATATTTCATTTGGATTTGACTATTATGTAAGGGGTGCATTGATATGGTTTTTGTAGGTGTTATGCATTAATGGACAGTGTATGGTCAACATGTTTTTAGCTATAAAAGAAAAATGTGTGGATTGGTATTACACAAATAAGGAGTACCATTAATTGTATTGTATTTCATGTCTTTTAGTAACATGATATGGAAGGGAGACCGAAAATTGTAGGTTCTTACTTATACTAGGAGTCCCATATAAGTTTTAGGGTGTAATAGTTGACCAAAAAAATATGATTCCAACATATATTAGTTAATAGAAATCAATACCTATATAGTATGAGTTTGATAATTTCTAGAAACATGCTATTATTGTTCAATATGGTATAACACTATGTTTTAAGTGTGTGTTTAATGTGAATGAATAAAAATTAATTGATTATGTGGTGATTATAGATTTGGATACCTTTTGAGTTTACTCTATAATATTATCTGTGGAAATGTTTTTTTGCGAATCCAAGATGAGTATCTCGACACAATGTGTTATGATAAAACCAACATGTGTATCTTGAATCAATGAACATAAGGAAACCAAGAGGAATATATCAACTAAATGAATTAATATGGGGATTTTTTAAGAGATTCCCATTCAAGATCATCATTTTAATTCTAAACTTGATAAAAACGAATATGATTAGGGCTCACACCATGTATTATAGCCATATATATCATGTTGATGATGTCGTGAGAATGATATCATTAATGATAATATACTAGGGGATCACACCTAGATTGAGGAACATATATAATGCACATATTTGATATTTGACCTCTGTTAAAGGAAGCCAATGATGTCGTTTAAGTTGATTTAACATAGTATGATAATCATATAAAATTAAATATTCTGATAAAGGTTAAAATAATTATAATTATGTCACATTGTGAATTATCTAGGATTTGGTCATAGGGTTTTACAAGTTGGGTAAATAAAGGAGAGACCTAAAAACACCCATTTAATCCCCCAATTCTTATATGGTTAAGGATCAACATGATTATGGACTTCATTCTAATATTGACTATAATAAATTCTTGGAAATGGTTTTATAAAAGAAACATTTTATAATGATATTTGTAGGAGTGAATCGTAATGGATCCTTGTGAGTGTTCTTCATAATGTGGACCTAGATACTTTTTCATGGTGTATCTCCATAAGAAATAATATATATGTGTCATCATAAACATACCCAATGTGATTTATTTATAAATGTATCTTTAGGAGGTTTCTTTTTAGATGGACTTCGGGGGTAGCTTTGGGGGGTGCGAAAATCCTTTATAGAGATTTTATATTAATATCATTGGTGGATCTTATTCAAGAATGATTATCATACAAATACTTCATAATCTATCTTTAGGAATTAATTTAGTTGGGTTGATATAAAAATAACATTTTTAGTGTTTCTCCAATAACAAAATTCATAAGGTTTCTTCATGAAAATGCTTCATTGGGTTGCTTCATCAATAATCTTTGGGGGGATATTCATAAAGATCATTAATGGTATTTAATTACAGTGTCACATTGTGGACAGTATTTGTAGTGTTACATCATGAAAAACCTTCATAGGGTGGCATCATAAAGGTTATTTATTGGATTCCTCAATGAATATCATTCTATATACAAGGCTCAAACTCATAAATTTCATGAGATGTTTATCAATTCTTATAATTCCATAATGGATTTATCTAAGTTAGTGAGACTCATTTATTGATATAGTTTCTAGATATTAATAAGTGATAATTATTATCATAATATCCAAACTAGTTTCCTTCATAGCGGGTATTCAACCATTACGTCATGATATCATAAACTATCAATATAATAGGGACTAAACATTTGTGTAAGAATCCTATGTTGGATCCAAAAATAAAAAATATTTTGAAATGACACTTGGATAACACGATGGCATTAAATGATATTGAATAGTAGTGTAGATAATCCATAGAGTAATGCATTTTCACATACATGTTACTTATGAATTAAGGGTTTCACTATTCAACTGTAAATTGAAACCAGACTATAAACATTCAATATGATATAATTTCGTTCCTTAATATTTTTTTTACTTTTTTATATTTTCAATTAAAGGAATTCAAATTTTAAAGAGCCATACAATTTTCCCTGTCTGTATGTTTCTATTCCATTTGTAGCTAAAATGAATACTTTAAAATAAGTTATTCCCTTAAATATTTAATTTGATTGGTAGAAGTTGTTTTTAAGGTTAATGTGTTTCTAGAAGATCCTCAAAAATGACTATTAAGGACTAGAGTTATTTTTATAAATAATAATAAAATTAATAACCTACTCTTAGTGGGAGGTTCTCACACCAAAATATCTAGAACGGAGAATGTATTTGAGGAATATTTATTCCTTTATATGTGATAAATCTTTTGACACATTCATGCCCCATTTTTTCATTTTCAAATACAGATATTCATCTCTTTCCAAGATAAGATTATTCTCATTGAATGAGTCCACATCGTGGATTCCACATAAAAGTCTATTCGTGATATTATTTCTTTAACAACAGTTTCATGAACATTTCATGATTTATAACTATTATAAATCTTACATGTGAATTTATAATATATTTGAGAACATTTGAATACTCCAAATAGAATTTAAAAATAATATATTTATGATCATATCATCATTTAAAATATGAATTATAACTAGTGTATCAGAAATATTCCAAATTATGCATTATCATATTTTAAAATTCTTAATATACTTAGTTCCATGTAATACTAATCTCAAATAGAATATGGTGAACACTATATAAACCATGGAATGGTCTAAAAACCACATCATTTTCGCAGTTTTAATACACAATTCCAATATTATACCTCTTTAAATAAAGTCTCAAAGACTTAATTCACATCACATTTTTTTCAAATATTTTAAAATAACTTTGTAAACCATATCCAATAGTCATTTATATTATATTTTAGAAGTTATTTTGAATGTTATTTTATAAATTTTCAAGAATTTATATTTTTTGTGTTACGTAATATAAAATATATATTAAAATGTTTCTAGATATCCTATAAAAAATTAGATATATTTGTGATATTCAGGAAATGATCCTAATTCAATCAACCAAAATCATGTCACCCAATTTTTTATTTTGTGGTCTTTAAAACGTTTTGGAATTCCTAATTACATAAATATATGAAACGAGAATCATTTATCAATGAACTAATTCCAATCAAACAATAATAGGGTCTCACATTATCCCTATCAATCCCAGGAATATTCATATATATTTCAACTTCCTAAATCATATACTAGTATATATAATTATATAGTACCTTTTTCATATAAATTGAGTATCCCACATGTAATGGAGTAATATAATCTCATATATCCAACTTATATATTATTTATTATCATTTATACACTTTTCGAGGCATCAAACACATCCCATTTGCTTCATCTTAGTGGATGAGCCAATCAAATACCCCCATAAAGTGACCCAAGTACATAACATTAAACTAATATAACTATATCCATATATTTCCTAAATATATCTCAATAAGGTTATTATGTGTATTAAAAGTTATATCAGAGGAAAAATTTCTTCTTTTTTAGGCATCATATGAAAACAGGATGAAAATCACATCAACCCCTCATTGCCTCAACATGAATGATAACATAAGAAAGGTATCATATTATTATTATTCTCCGGTTAGGTATATTTTTAACTTTTTTCGTAAGTAGATTCATTTTAAAAAATACACCCATACCTTACATAATATATAGTTTGGGACACCGTCTCTTGTATACTTGTTGGTTTAATTGGAGAAAACACCATATTTCTTACCCCATGATTGTATTACATAACTCTATACAAAGAGAAACTCACACTAATAATAATATTTCGTCACATGCTATAATACTATTGGATGAATATTGCATTATCAAAACTGAATTTCATTCTTTGAGAGGTAAACAATCATTTCACCCCCTAAAATATATGTATCCAGCATTAATTAATAATAATATGGCTACTATTATTTCCAATACATGATACATTTTATATTCATAAAATTATTTAGGAATATTAGAAAAACTGAAAATAAATACCCACTTCATTTTATCCAACATGGTTGACCGGTAGAGAAGCCTTATGTTTACTATAATTTTTTGTTTTTTAAAAACATATAACATTTATTTGTAAATCATGACACATCCCATTGTTACTATCTAATAAGACACACTCACTAAACTGTTTAATATGTAATATTAATAAATATTTTTCGGGAATAATTGTGAGATTTAGGAATCATATTCATATAGAGAAACTATTTAAGAAATATTCAAACTCCCTAATTTCAAACAAAACCAATATAGTGTTGATTGTAGATATTTTTTCTACATATTACTCATAATTAGTTACTCATAATAATATTTACAATTTTATTCAACTTTTTCATTTGATTTGTTTTTCATAACTACTGTAACCCATTACATTTATTTATTTACATAAAGATCCTATCTCCATTAAGAAATAAAGTAACATTCACATCACTATTGTGAGTAAATTTTACTCATTACATATCTCTATAATGAAAAAACATATAATATTTATAGATATTTTGGTATATTTTGCTTGATTTTTTTCTTGAATAATATTTTTTTGTCAACTTTAGAACATTCTATTTCTAGATATAGTCCCATTAGAATTTTATATATAATACCGACATAAATTTAAAAGTCCAATAAAGAAAACATCATTTATTTTTTAAAATAATTCTTATTTACATTAGTTGGAATATTAAAAATAAGTAAAATCATATATTTAATATAATATATAGAATTTATTATTTAAAAAATGAGACTAAATGTGGTTGGAACTCTTTTAATTCATATTTCAATAAAAATTATTGTTATATTATTTCATATTGGAATATTTATTTTTATCCCACAATTATTTTAAATAATATTATTAAATCTAATAAATAATGAACCATGTGTATCATGTTATATTATCTATAATATCAAATTGTTTAAAAAAAATTGTAATGTTTTTAGAATAGATGAAATATGAAAATAAGGAACATTGATTTAGAAAAATTCATACATTGTTCTTTCTATTTAAATTAATAATGAAGAAAACAGTTTCTACTTCATTTTAATAAAAGCTATCAGATTTATCAATAATTAACATGATCTTGAGCTCTAGTAAATTTACAACACTAGTATGACACATATTTTGTATAAAATTTTATTCGAAATCAATAAATTGTTTAAATAACATTGATACCTTACATAGAATATATATATATCTTCATGAAGCCCTTTTAGGTATTTTAAAAATAAATAAGCTACTGAACCATATAAATTCTTTATTAAAACATTATTTAGGCTTTATACAATTTTACGTGAAAATATAATAAATATAATAGGAATTTATAAAATATTTTTATTCACATAATTGGATATTTTCCCACCTATACTATCAATATTTAACTAGAAACTAGGTATCAAATAACCTTATAATTTAGCAGAAACACATATGAAAAATATGTTTAATTTTTACTGAAATAAATCTCATATTCAATAAATTTGAATACATTATTCATAATAAATTCAATAAGAAATGAATGTATTGATTTAAAAGTTATGTATGTCCAATTAATTAATGTTCCCAACATATTTTATACATTTTTAGAGCCTAACATTCTTTCTATTATCCAACATTTAAATACTATTAAATCCCTAGTAAATCCTTTTATTCTTCTCTCAATCATAAATATCCACCTTTTTTATTTTTAAACATTAATTTATCCAATAAAGGGGTTACTCTAACTCGTTGAATTTTTATTCATACATAATTATAATTTTTAAATTTTGGTAACACTATATAAAATTTATTGGGTTAACTTGGTCCATAATGATGATTTATCTTAATTTATGGTTTGTTTATGATGATTCTATTTATTTCTAATTTAATATTTTTTCAAACGTGGCTCATAATTTATAATCATTTAGTAATGGAATTTATTAATTGTATCCCCCTATATCAAATCCCATATTAATATACATAATATCCTTTAGTTTCATAATATCCATATTTCATCATTTTTATCTAATTTAATTTGATAACACAATATATAACTACATCTATTAGTCATTAATATAAATAATATAATATATGATTCATGGATTAAGGAGTTGTAAAATCCTTCACAAATCCCTTAAATGAATTATCAAATCTCTATTACTTTGTTGTCGTAACTACTACGGCTCATTATATAGTAATAACCCTTTTAATATAAAGAAAATAATAACTTAATGGTTAGTTTCACCTCAATTATTTTATTTCTTAACAAAGATAATCTTGGGGAACTAAACACTGGAATGACTAACTTATTTGGATGATCAAGATATAGATAAGTGTTTTGTTCTGAAAGAATCTTACAAATTGTATTTTCAATGGGATTTTTATATCAATTTTGTATAACTTGTTATTAATTTTAGATGTGTGACTGATTCCGATGATTTAGTTTTTAATCCCAATAATATGGACTAAATAAATATGTTCAATCCATGTTTATTTGTAAATCATCTAAAAAAATCATATAATGAGTTACAAACACAAAATGATAGAAAAATATATTTATTCATTACCAATTTAATCACTTTAATATAGTATATAACAAATTTCAGATAAGGTCTTAGAGTCATATGAATATGACAGTCTCCATATATTATATGTAGATATATAGGTATCCAACCCCGAGTTTTCTAGGTAGGCTGCAACCATATTGGCCAGTTATTAATCCAAACCAGAGTCCCTCTTCCCATTTTTCGTTACTCAGTAGAGAACTCAATTCCATCATAATTCTAATCCATCATTTTTATAAACTATTATTAACATATTAATTTAATATCATTTAATAATACATTTGAAAGTAATTATATAAAAAAACTAGATCATGTATCATACATAACATGTTACTCACTAAATTAATGCATGATAATTTAATGATGAAGTTTTATCATTTCTAAAAATAATCATACTTCAATGTTCAGAAAAAACAATTATATTAATGAAAAATAATGAATAAAATAAACTAAATAAACACACAACTAATAATATTATACATGATATATAAATTTATGAATAATTCATTATTAAATAGAAAGGAAATAAAAATTTTGGCCCAAATAAACATGAAACATTCTCATTTATCCAATATGAAAATTTAATATTATCATTTACATGATTTTAATATAAAATATATGATTCTTAGAATTATGTGACATTTATGAATACAATTATTATCAAATAATATGCACTTCATAAATGAAACTTCAATTTTTATACTTCACATATTTTTCATATAAGACTATGCATATAAATATTTTTTATTTATATTCTCAATTTAATGGAAAATTAATATTCATAGTTTTATATTTCATATTATTGTAACCATATAGATGTAGTAAAATTTTACATCACATCTAATGAAATGATATCAATTATGTTTAATCCCTTAAAATGTTGGACATTATTCAAAAAATAACTCATTCTAATGGAAGACCACCTTTTTTCCATCCCTAAAGAATATTTTCTTAGTGTCATTTACCTGAGCCAAAACATTTTGGGCTAAAACCATTTCCCATAGCTATGTAGATTGAGAAATCCATCAATTATATCCATTCCATTTCATACAATCCATTTTAATGGAATTTGGGAAGGGATTGTTATTTCATGATTTGACTGTCCATTTTTATAATTTAGGGTTCCAAACCATTTTGATCCATGGGAATGGAATATAGACATGTAAGCCACATTTTAGTAGAATAATCGTACTATGAAATTTTTTTCTAGGTCTCAATCAATTAATTTAATGAAAATATGGTATAAATTATTTCATGTTTTCAAAATACACAAACAAAAATACTTCTTTCATTAATGTTTATTTTATTTTATTTATCCTCAAAATTAAAAATTTTCATTTTGGAATTTTCTATGTTTTGGTACATGAGATACATATTTTTATTTATTCATCATTCATTTTTATACAATAAAAAAATTTATTGAAACATCACTGATACCAATAGAGAGAATCTAATAGATAAAAGGCATCCTAACTGTTATATAATACAATTCCAAACCAAAATTACCAAGAATCTACCTATAATTTTATCAGTATACAAGTTTCAAGTGTATGTTTATGATAATATCTGAATGGGATTATACCATAAAAGGATTCCATGGGTTATATGAATTTTGTAAGGACCCCAACCCCAGTAGTCCAGAGCCAAGGTATTCTTTATTTCATTTGATTTAGATCCAATAAATCACATCTGAAAGTACAAAATAGTTTTATAGTATTAGTAAATTATATAAAAACATGATTCGCATATTAAATTTAAATGACCAATTTATATACTATTTTATTAGAGATTAAAATTATTCCCATTATAAAATAATTTAATATCAATCATAGTACACTTCATGGATTATTAATAAAAGAAACCAAATAAGGGTGAGCTCATATGTTTGGTAAGGGTTATGTAAAACTAGACAGGTCATGAATCTATAATATTAATCAACATGGAAAGGTAAATATACTAACACGTATTGAATTTAAATAACATTACTATTATGAAAATATATGACATGAAAATGATTTAATGGTAAATAACTAAGAAGACATAACATTTCAAACAATTAGCTAATAATTAAATTCATACGTTGGTAATATCACTGTGAAAATTTCATGGATACTAAAACATATATTCTCAATGAAGTAACTTCTTACTTATTGGACATTAAGTCTATGGAATATGTAACCTCTACCATAATGGAATTTCAAAACACATTTTATAACTATTGGTAAAAACCCATTTAATGATTGCCTATTGATTTCTCTCATGATACATATCGATGTATCGATGGTCTATATATAAGTCCCCTGCCTTAAACATTACTTAACATTGAATTAAAAGAATAATTCCCATTGATGATCTTTTCCGGTTTAGAGTTTTAGAGAATTAGATCTTAACTATTAAATCTCAAAAAATTACAAATTAGACACTTCTACTAAGTTTACATAAAATAAAAACTCTTAAAAAGAAACATGTCTAGTTCCATGTTTTATATGACATGAATTTCCCTTGATCCCATCCTTGACACTATTCCATATTAAGTCCTATGGAAAACATTTAAAAAAAACTTAGGGTGAGCATAAAAAGCTCAGTAAGGGAAACACAAAGAATGAAAACTGTTAGTTTTTTATAACAATAAGTAAACCATGTATACTTTATCAAAATAATAATTTTCACCTTTATGAACTAGTAAAAACTATTCATTGAATAAAATATCAATACATACCCTTTTGTAACAAAAATATTACCATAAAAACGATACAAAGAACACATAACATATAAAGGTAACTTGGGACATAAACATACTTAAATGGAATAACCATACTGTTGACTTCCATATATATCACTTAATAGAATAACCATATGGCCGAATTCCATACCCAATGCATTGGAGGTTATAATGTAACCACCTCTCATAGTAATCACGGCACCACCCGTCATATGGTTTATCACGTAACCACCCGTCAAATGTCCAAATACCATTATAAAATCATAAGACATAAAAAAAATATAATGGAAAGAAAACATTTATACATTTCGATCAAGATATATCACTAAAATATATTGACATAACAAAACCATTATCTGAAAACTATTTTCAATACCAAAATACATTAAAGAGTATATTGTATTTATTTCATTTTGAAAAAACAATATGGCTTTTTGAGGAAGCCAAAGACAAAAAAACACTCGCTGCGGTGGAAATGGTCGTTGTAACCGTGTATGTTAAAACAAACATTCCTTATTGTCATTTAGTACAACACTTAATAGAAAAATATTCCTTTTGTATAAAACTAAATTTCAAAGGGGTTTATACAACGTATAAAATAAAGTTGTGTATAAAACAAAATATGCCTCAATGAATGGAGATTGAGACAATGTCCCTTACCTCAGGCCCGACTTGACTCGATCGTTCATTAAGTCTTGAAAAAGAAACTTGAGTTAATTTATACTTGAATAAGAACCTTTTTAAAGTTCATTATTCCTTTTATATCACTTATTAACATGTTATGAACACTATGTAATTATTTATGTTAATAATGGTCGTTTTGTCGATCATTTGTACTTGAGTCAAAAATAAATTTTTTATAATTACATGTTGTTCATGTGGTAAATATCTATTATATCAAGAATTATATTCATGATTTAAATATCATATATATCATATATATCTAGTATATACATGCATTTATAATATTACATAATCATTTACAGGTATGAATTGAAATGCACCGTTCATGGAGACGGTAATCCATACGTTATCATGAATGATAATTTCATCTCTATATCATATTAATGGAATTAAAAATAAATGAGCGATATGTATATTTTAATTCCAGAATTATATTCATAATAAATAATATATATCAATTATATATATGTACTTATAATAGTACATTACATTTGGGGATAATAAATGAAATGCTCTGTTCATGGAGATGGAAAGTCGTAGGTATGCATGAATGCTACTTTCATTTCTATCTCATACTTTAATGAAAACAAATAAAAATGATATAAAGGTATATTATAATTCCAGTATAACATCATATATAATAACTTTAAATCAATCCTTTATATGTCCCACATATGGCATTAACGAATCAATTCACTTTGAGGGGGCGGTAGTCCGCACTTCCTAAAATAAAGATATCATGTTAACCCATAATAGAAATCATAAAGGAATTACATTAATGAAAAATACATAATCTTAAGTAAAAAATGAACATATTATATATCATATATAAATATTGTGACATCTTAATGGCCACCTTTGAAGGTGTTATATGAGTGTTGAACAATCATCGTTTCGTGAGGCAGAAATTCGCCATCCACAGAAACAGTATGTTCATTAACAATTAGATGTAGGTGTGTATAAGTTTAGCTAGAATAATTTTTATAAAAACATCCTAGTATATTGAAGATACTGGATTTTTTAGAGAAGAAAAGAATAAAATGAGTTTAGGGGGTTGGAGAATCAAAATAAAACAAAATAACATTAGAGAAGACTTTACCTTAAAATCGGGTAACTCCCTTTTTTTGGAACCAAAAGGGTTTCATGAAAGGATTGCTGCCTAATGTAAGGCTTTTATGATGAGTATAAAGATTTGGAGAGGCAAAAGTATCAGATATTGTCTGAGCCAAAGGCTTTAGAGGTGTTGGTAAACAGGTAGAGGTGGGGGCCTTTTATAAGAGGAGAGGAGGGTCACTCTTGGAAACGTATAAAATGTTACTTTATTTTCAAATGAGTTTCGGATTATAATGGTCCGACAATGATGTGTATCGAGGATAAGGTGATAAGGGTTATAAATACACCCATACAATAGGTTTTTTACATTTATAGGTCTTATATTTGAAATTATCTTTCCATTTTATTTAAATCGTTAAATAATGAGGTAACCGCTGCATCATCATAGTGTCATAAATAATATAATTTATATAATGTCTAAAAATTATAGAACAAATATCATGATGTAGGAAATATTTCTAAATTTCTAATGAATATTTATAGTCAGAATTATGACTTGAATAACACAATTTAGAAATTGTTTTAGTAAAACAAATCATGTTTGTGTCATTTTTACTTTACTTTAAATAAAAGGCATTAATGTCATTATCTTACCCAAGTGGCTCCATGGGGTCCCAAAAATAGACCCATGGGGTTTCTTGGTCGGTCATGACACATCATATAAGGTTAGTACATGTGTCAAGGTCATTTCATATATTTAAAACATTATTTTTACCTTAAATTACACTAATTACCTCTAATCGCGATTAAAAATTTAGAAGTTACTATTCACAAAAAAAATTCATCCAATTAAACCACATTTTACTTCTTAATGAAAATAATTTATATTGGATTTTTTATGTTCAAATCACAGAAGTGGTAAAGTTCCATTTAAATGAAAAATCAGTTTTTGTAACTACCACTTTGTGGTTTCACTATTCATCAAAAATTAAGGTTTTTCAGAAAAATACCAAAACTTCACCCTAAGCTATATTTGATATTCCGAATTCAAAAATGATGTCTATTTTAAAAAATTAAAAACATATAAGTTGCATTAAATAATTTAATAATTAATTCCCGATTTCAAAACAAATAGCGTGTTTTTATGAATCAATATGTATCAAAAGATTTACACTAGTTTAAGTCCAATTTCTAAGTGAAATAAATTCCAATGACAACCATTGGATTAAATGGATAATATATATTCTAATTGCACATTAAAACCAATTCAAAAGATAAAATAATCATATATATAAATTATATTAAAAGGAGGACTAAAATTAAAATACAACATTTTTCACTATTCTTTAAAAAATAATCAATATCAGAAAAATACCAAAAATTTACACAAAGTAAATTTTGATATCTCGATTCAAAATAATAGTTTTATTTGGTCCAATAGAATGTATAAGAGTGACCAAAACTATATTTAATGAGGGTTCTCCATCAAAAGGTGATAGTTTGTCCTTTTAGTGAAAATTAGAGTATATATGCCTAAAATAGAATTCTTTTCTTATTTTAAGACTTTATCTTTTATTGGATAAATATAAAAAACGTTAAAAAACATATATAATCATATTCTAGTTATTGCTATTCATTCCCACCAATAGAAAGGCTACGTGTTAACTACCATTTAAAATAATACTATTATATTACTAGTGTGCAACGTATGATTTCAAAGAAACTCTTTGTTGCGTATCAGGTACGCTCTCGAACATAGCAACCCCATGAAAGTAAAATTAATATTTAATTCGTAAATATTAATAAATATGAAAGTGATTTATTCTTTATTTACCTAGGATGTTACATCCTTCCCCCCTTTTGGGAATTGCGTCCTTGCAATTTTATTCACTTATCAGAATAGGTGGGGGTATTTATCCCTCATAGCATTTTCAGATTCTCAGGTTGCCTCTTAAACCATAAGGTTTTTCACAAAACCTTTACCTGGTGAATTACCTTATTCAGGAACACATGCTCTCTACAATCAAGAATTTGGACTGGTTTTTCTTTATAAGAGAGATTCTCATCCAACTGAACTACCATTGGTATCAAAACATGATATGGATTTGGCATATACATTCTTAACATCGAAACATGAAAAACATTGTGTACCTATGATAAAATCGGAGGCAAATCCACTCAGTATGCAACTGATCCAACTTTCTCTAGAATTTCATAAGGTCCAATGAACCTTGTACTCAGCTTTCATTTCTTACCAAATTGCATCACACTTTTCCACGGCGAGACATTGAGAAAAACATGATCACATACCTAGAAAGAGAGATCCTTCCTTATATTGGGTGCATAACTTTTCTGTCTGCTCTAAGCTGTTCTCATGTGTTTCTGAATCAATTGACCTTTTTCTAACATCTCTTCTACCAATTATGGTCCCATAATCTTCCTTTCACCCACATCATCCCAAAAACCTGGATATCGACACCGTTTACCATATAATGCCTCAAACGGAGCAATCTGTATACTGAAATGAAAACTATTATTATATGAAAACTCAACCAAAGAAAGATGTTAGTACTAAATTCCATGATAATCCATCGAAGAAGCACGTAGAATATCCTCCAAAGTCTGAATTGTTCGTTCTGACTGCCCATCTGACTGAGGATGAAAAGCTGTACTAAAATTTAATTCAGTACCCAATGACTTCTGAAGGCCATTCCAAAAGTTAGAAGTAAACCTGGGATCACGATCAGATACAATGGATAGGGGAACACCATGCAACCTGAAAATCTCTTTAAGATAAAATCGAGAAAGATTATCTAGAGATAAAGTATCTCAAATAGGAAGGAATTGAGCAGATTTAGTCAAGCGATCAACAATAACCTAGATTGCATTATTACCTCGAGATGTCCTAGGTAATACCACAACAATGACCATGGATATATTTTTCCATTTCCACTCTGGCACTGGTAAAGGATGAATCATCCCTTTCGGTAACTTCCGCTCTGCTTTAACCCGCTGAAAAGTCAAACAATTCACAGTAAAATCAGTAATATCTCTTTTTATTCCATCCCACCAGTAATACTATCGTATATCTCTGTACATCTTAGTACTACCAGGATGAACTGAAAATGGGGAACTATGATCCCCTCATAACAACTCATTATTCAACTGTGAATCACTAGGAACACATAATCTCTTCCAAAATCTAAAACCACAATCATTACAATGTTTAATTTAGGAAACATACCCTTCTGAACCAGCTCTACCTTTATCTACAACCTGCTGTATTTTTTCTGCACTTGCTTAATTCTTTCTGATAGAGAGGATTTCACTAATACCTGAAAAAAATAGAAGGACATTTTGCACCCACACCATCTATGCCAATGTTCATCAAATCAAAAACCAAAGGATCTCATTCCAAATGTACCATGGTTAATGAAGCATTACATTTTCGAATCGAAGCATCAGCCACTTTATTTGCTTTTCTCGGAAGGTAATGAATTGTAAAATCATAATCCTTGATTAATTCCAAACATCTCCCCTGCCTCATGTTCAATTATTTTTGTATGAATATATACTTCAAACTTTTTTTGTCAGTATATATTTCACACTTTAATCCATACAAATGATGCCTCCAAATTTTTAAAGCGAAAACAACAGTGGCTAATTCCATGTCATGTGTAGGGTAATTTACATCATGAGTTTTCAACTGACGTGAAGCATATGCAATTACCTGATCATTATATATAAGGACGCATCCAATTCCCTTCAATGAAGCATCACTGTATATAAATAACTCACCATTCCTGTAAGGAAGTGCCAAAACTGGAGCATTCACCAATCTTCTTTTTAACTCCTGAAAACAATCATCACATTCTTTTCCCAGATAAACATTACACCCATCCAAGTTAGCTATGTCATTGAAATAGATAACCGTGAAAAAATTTCAAAAAACCTTCTGTAGTAAAATGAAAAACCAAGAAAACTATGGATCTCAATTACATTTGTGGGTCATGGCCATTATTCACCAAATTTTGATTTATCAGGATCAATAGTTATGCCATTTTTTGAAACAATGTGACCATGGAAAGAAATTTTTTTACCCAAAACTCACACTTGCCGAATTTTCCATAAAGTTTCTTTTCTTTTAAGGTATGAAAATTAACCCTTAAATGTCTTTCATTCTCCTCTTTACTTTTAGAAAACAGAAAAATATCATAGATAACACAACCACCATTTATCACCTGATTCAACTGATCCATCACTGCAACACACTGTTTAGTTCTGATTCTGACCGTCTCAAGATACTGATTTGAAAGGTCATTTCCCTCTGTATGCCTTCCCAGAAAAGTGTCTCTGTTTCCTATAAAAAAACACATTCTTAACACAGAAATATCTTAGGTGAAGCAAAAGGGTAATCTTTAAATTCTATCTCATTTCAATCATACCATAAATTAATTTATAATTTAACAATTATCTAACTACTAAATTTGTCTCAACCGACCTCTGATACCAACTATAAGGCCCCGACCTTAAACATTACTTAACATTGAATTAAATGAATAATTCCCATTTCAGATATTTTCAGGTTTAGAGTTTTAGAGAATTAAATCTTAACTATTACATCTCAAAAGATAACAAATTAGACACTTCTACTAAGTTTCCATAAAATAAAAACTCTTAAAAAGAATCATGTCTACTTACATGTTTTATATATAATGACTTTCCCTTGATCCCATCCTTGACACTATTCCACATTATGTCCTATGGAAAACATTTCAAAATAAACTTGTGGTGATCCTAAAAAGATCAGTAAGGGAAACACAAAGAATGAAAACTGTTAGTTTTTCAAAACAACAAGTAAATCATGTATACTTTATCAAAGTAATACTTTTCACCTTTATAAGTAGTAAAAACTATTTGCATAATAAATGATCAATACATACCCTTTTGTAACTAAAATATTACCATAAAACCCCCTTAAGAACTCATAACATATAAAGCTAACATGGGACATAAACATACATAAATGGAATAACCATACAGTCAACTTCAACACATATCACTTAATGGAATTGCCATACGGCTGACTTCCATACCAAATGAATTGGAGGTTATAACACAACCACCCATACTGGTATTCATGGCACCACCCGTCATATGGTTTATCACATAACCACCCTTCAAATGTCCAAGTACAATTATATTATCATAATACATAATGCAAACATAATGGAAAAAACATTTCCACATTTTGATCACAATATATCACTAAAATATATTGACATAACAAAACCATTATAAAAACCATTTTCAATACCAAAATACATTAAAGAGTATATGGTATTTATTTCATTTTTAAAAAACATTACGTCTTGTGGAAGAATTAATTGACCAAATAATACTCGCGGCGGCGGAAAATGTCATTGTCACCGTGTACGTTAAAAGAAACATTCCTTTTAGTCGTTTAGTAAAACTCTTTGTAGAAAAAGACTCCTTTTGTATAAAATTAAATTTCAAAGGGTTTTATACACCGTATGAAAGAATTTTGTGTATAAAACAAAATATTCCTCAATGAAAGGATATTGAGATGAAGTCCCTTACCTTGGGTTCGACTTGACTCGATCGTTCTTTAACGTCCTGAATAATAAACGAGAGTAAATTTATACTTTCTTAGGAACCTTTTTAAAGTTCATTATTTCTTTTATATCACTTATTACCATGTTATAAACAACATGTAATTATTTAAGTTAATAATGGAAGTTTTGTCGATCATTGGTACTTGAGTCAAAAATAAACTCTTTATAATTACAAGTTGTTCATCTGGTAAAATATCAATTATATCAAGAATTATATTCATGATTTAGATATCATATATATCATATATATCCAGTATATACATGCATCTAAAATATTACATAATCATTTAAATGAAAGAAATTAAATGCACCGTTCATGGAGACGGTAAGCCGTACGTGCGCATGAACGCTACTTTGATCTGTATGTCATATTAATAGAATTAAAACTAAATGAGAGATATTTATATTTTAATTTCATTATTATATGCATAATACATCATATATATCCATTATATATTTGTACTTATAATTTTAAATTACATTTGGGGATATGAAATGAAAGGCACTGTTCATTGAGATGGTAAGTCGTACGTACGCATGAAAGCTACATTCATTTCTATCTCATACTTTAATAGAAAGAAATAATAATTATATAAAGGTATATTATAATTACAGTATAAAATAATATTTAATAAATTTAACTCCATCCTTTATACGTCCCACATATGGAATTAACAAATCAAATCACTTTGAGGGGACGGTTGTCCGCACTTCCTAAAATAAAGATGTCACGTTTACCCATAATGGAAACCATAAAGTTATGCCATAAATGAAAAATAAAGAATCTTAAGTAAAACATGAACATATTATATATCATATATAAATATAGTGACATATTAATGGCCACCATTGAAGGTGTTATATGAGTGTTGAACAATCATCGTTTTGTGAGGCAGAAATTTGCTATCCACAGAAACAGAATGTTCATTAACCATTCGATGTAGGTGTGTGTAATTGTAGCTCTAATACATCTTATAACAAAATCATAGTATATTTAAGATACTTTAGTTGTTACAAAATAAATGAATGAAAAGAGTTTAGGGGGTTGGAGAAGAAAAATAAAACAGAAGAACATTATAGAAGACTTTACTTTAAAATCGGGTAACTCCCTTGGTTTTAACCAAAAGGGTTTCTTGAAGAGATTCCTGCCTAAGTTAAGGCTTCTAGGATGAGGAGAGGGATGTGTAAAGGCAAATTGATCAGATATTAGCCGAGAGAAAGGCTTGAGAGGTGTGGGTAAGGAGGTAGAGGTTGGGGCCTTTTATAAGAGGAGAGGAGGGGCACTCTTGGAAAGGTATAAAATGTTACTTTATTTTAAAATGAGATTCGGATTTTAATGGTCCCAACATAATTGGTATCGAGGATAATGTTATAAGGGTTCTAAATCCACCCATCCAATTGTTTTTTGACATGTTTAGGTCTTATATTTTACATTATCATTCCATTTTATTTAAATCGTTAAATAATGAGGAAACTGCTGCATCATCATGGTGTCATAAATAATTTAATTTATATAATGTCTAAAAATTATAAAAAAACTATCATGGTGTATTAAATCTTTTCATATTTTTAATGAATATTTATTGTCAAAATTATGACTTGTATAACCCCATTTAAAAATTGTTTTCGTAAAACAACTCATGTTTGTGTCATTTTTTACTTTTACTTTAAATAAAAGGAATTAATGACACTATCTTACCCATGTGGCTCCATGGGGTCCCACAAATTGACCCATGGGTTTTCAAGGTAGACCATTACACATCCATTAAGGGTAGGACATGTGTCAAGGTCATTTAATATTTTTAAAACATTATTTTTACCTTAAATTACACTAATTACCTCTAATCGTGATTAAAAACATAAAAGTTACTATTCATCAAAAAAATATTTTAGTCCCATTGAACCATATTTTACTTATTAATGAAAATAATTTATATTGGATTTTTTGTTTTCAAATCACCGAAGTGTTAATGTTCCATTTAAACAATAAATCAGTTTTTATAACTACCACTTTGTGGTTTCACTATTCATCAAAAATTAAGGATTTTCATTAAAATACCAAAACATCACCCTAAGCTATATTTTATATTCTGAATTAAAAAATGATGTCTATTTAAAAAAATTTGAAACCTATATGTTACATTAATTAATTTAATAATTATTTCCCACTTTCAAATCAAATAGCATGTTTTTATGAAACAATATGTATGAAAAGATTGACACTAGTCTAAGTCCAATTTCAAAGTGAAATCAATTTCAATGACAACAATTGGATTAAATGGGAAAAATATATTCTAATTTTACTATAAAAACAATTCAAAATATAATCTAATCATATAAATAAATTAGATTAAAAATAGGTTTCGAATTAAAATACAACATTTTTCACTATTCATTAAAAATGATCTTTATCGGAAAAATACCAAAAATTTACACAAAGTAAATTTTGATTTCCCGATTCCAAAGAAGAGTTTTATTTGATCCAATAGAATGTATAAGAGTGACTAAAACTATATTTAAAGAGGGTTCTCCATAAAAGGTGATAGTTCGACCTTTTAGTGAAAATTGGAGTATATATACCTAAAATTGAATTCTTTTCTTATTTTAAGCCTTTATATTTTATTGGATAAATATAAAAACATTTAAAAAACATATATAATCATATTCTAGTTATTTATATTCATTCCTTCCAATAAAATGGCTACTTGTTTACAACCATTTAAAATAATATTATTATATTACTAGTGTGCAACGTAAGATTCAAAGAAACTCTTTGTTGCGTATCGGGTACGCTATCAAACATAGCAACCCATTTCAAGTAAAATTAATATTTAATTCGTAAATATTAATAAATATGAAAATGAATTATTCATTATTTACCTGGGATGTTACACTAAATAATAGATGGATCCATCCATTACTATATTTCTAATGAATCTCTTATCAAATAATCGATTTAATTCATGTAAAACGTTCCTTATCATCAAATATCAATATTGAGTAATGAATATGGACTTATAATTATTTCAAAAAAACTCCAATATAGAACACCATATGTAAAAATGATATACATTATAATTAATAAACATTTCCATGATATATAATATGGTTATTTAAGGAATATCTAATGTATAATGCTCATAAAAAGTGAATATTTCAAGGGACATTTAATTACTATAAAAAAATAACTAAAGCGAATATTAATAATATAATTGATAAAAATGATATGAAAACATCAATATAGTTAATGTGGATAGTTTCAATGAATAATATCATCATTGGAGGATATTTATAATAATGTTTCTTAATTTTTATGAATAGAAATTCCCTAAAAATATCATCTAAAACATTCTTGATGAAAATATAATTTTTTTTAAAAAAAAATTTTAAATGTAAAATTTCGCATAAATGTTTTTTAATACATTTATTTTAAAATGGACCTTGAATCATGTAAAAAATATATATGTAATTTTTTTGGTCATGAAGGAAATAAATTTTATTCATTGAAGACACATTAAAATAAAAATTCCAATCATGTTTTTAGTAAAATAAAAACTGGCATAATTTTGAAAATGACATAAAGAATACTTTTGATAATTTTTTTAAAAAATAAATCATGGAAAAAATATCTTTAAAAATAATATATTAATACTAAATCGTTTTATAAAACACTTTTACAAAACATGGATTTTGAATAAAACTGTTTCCCGAACTAAGTGAGAATTAATAATGCATTTTTATTATAAATTTTTTTTACTTATTTTATGAACCAAATATAGGGAAAATTATATTATTACTAAAAAAATAATCAATAAACAAAAGGTAATAATATTTAATGGTTTTATTATAGTATTATAATATAATTTCTTTAAACTAAATTTTGAGAATAAAAATTCTTGATAAGAAATATATTATGAAATAAACTCTTATAATGATCAAAATGTTGAAGTTCTAATTAACCAATTAATCAATTGTGTGTATCTAATATAAATACAAATATTTTAACTGAAGAAAAAGATATTTGAAATTCATTACACACATAATCTTGGAATATCATAGACGACGAAAGAGTAATGTAACACAATGAAATAAAACTCACTTATGCAATTCATTACCACTCTGTACATTATTATGTCAAAACCCGAAAAGGTTAAATATTTAAAAATGCAAAATTAAATTAAAGGAATTTTTAATTAATTTTGATATTACAACTCAATGGGTCACTATTAACACCATATAAAATAAATTTGATGCACACTAATAAAATATTCATCAATGAATTGAAATTGATATGATTTCCTTTACCTCACACTTTCATTTAGTGTAACATATTGTAACATCATGAATAATTGTTTTAAAAAGATACTATCTTATAATAAAACAATATTAATTTGTATAATTTGATATTCTACCCTTTTATAACATCATATCACTATTTAGTAAACAGTCATATTTTATTTTCATTTTCCTAGGGTGAAATTACCATCTTTTCACAGTTTTGTATTGTCATGAAATATCAAATTATTGAGCATATTATATAGATAAATAATCTTTTGAATAGATATAATGAAATAATTTCCCTATTATTAAATCAATTATCTTTTTAAAACAATTCATTGTATATTTTTTTGAAAAATGAACTTCATTAAAATCAGGGAGATGGTAGACTACACGTGTGCATGAGTAACATTTCGATTTTCCAATGATTGTTATGAAAAAAAATGTATGTTATATATTATCATCACAAAATGAACATAATATAATATATTCCAGATTATTTATTTAAATATACTTATATATATCATACACATTGTTTAGTGAAGAAAATAATGTCACATTTCTTTTTGAAGGATGTTGTCCATACATACGAGAACAATGTTCTAAATTATATGTTTAAGAAATAAAATGATATATTATCATTTAATAATGATAGATATATCATTAATTTCATAATTTATTGATTTATATAACATATATTTCTTAAAATGTTCATTATTAAATTCAATGTAAAGCGTTAGCTAAAAAATCAATTTTTTTTAGGCGGTAGTCCGCGATACATAGGAGTGGTGTTATTATACGCACTATTGATTAGATTGTAATGATTTATATATTATATAATGACTATATAGATATAATTAAGTTAAAATTAAAATATATATACTTTATATCCATCATCATACGTGTAACGCCTAGACCCTAGTTACCCAGAGCCGGTTCATTATTACATTACATTTGCATGATCTCAAGAGATCAAGTCTCGAAAGACTGATTAGATTAGTATCATTGCAAGTAAAATATGCATACATAAGTTTTACATTAAATCATGAAATATGAAAAAACCAAATTGTCCCCCCATTTAACACACTCATATAATTTTTCCTATCACTGTAGGTACATCATAATATACTTTTTCACATCATTGGAAAAATAAAGCATAAAAAAGGGGTGACCTCAGATGACTAGTAGGGATAATAATATAGCGGAAACTATCATAAATAATTATAAAAATTTATGTCAATGTATACAACTAAAAAACAAAACATTTAAACATAAACTACATCATAATATGTAAGTGATAAATAAAATAATTCTTTTTACTTATTAAAATGGATATTCTACTAGTCGAATTATCACATTTAATATCAATAGCTTATTTCATAATGAGAGAATTCATAATGTCGGACATCATAACCACATATTTAATTCTCTATGCCAAGACTACAAGTAAATATTTTATCATGGCCTTGTTCCAAGACACTAGTTGGTCTCATGTGACCTACCAATGCATCAATGATCTATAACGAGCTCCACCTGTCACTTACTAAGCCCAATTCATTCTATATATGAAAAGGTTAGAACATAATCTAAACATTCATATTTAAACTAGCATATGTTATGTCAATATTTTATCCAGAAACAATGAATAGTATAAAAATAGTACATCCATAGTAAAAAATACCTCATTCAATACAATATATATGATTTTATTTTAATAAATCAACCACAATCAAGAATAATTATGAATATTGACATAGTTGAAAAAAATCAGTAAAACTATTTTAGATAAATTACCCTTATTTATAGAAAACATTTAAAAGTCTCACTATTTATCAAGTAGCTATTTAAATGACAATTTTGAATCAAAGTGTCACAAACCACACTGAAACTTTTAAAATGAATTTTGATTTTAAAACACTCATTTCTGTATAAATAAATACTTAAAACCATTTTTAAAAGATTTTTATTAAGGAAAAATATTTAGAAGAATAATCCATTAAAACATTAAAAATTATATTTTGTTACAGTTCCTAACCAAATGATAGATTCTAGATTTCAAATAATTGAGGTAATATAAACCATATAGTAAGAAGAGAATAATGGTATTGATGATATACTTTGTCAAAGTAAATTATGTACATCATATAAAAGTGAGTGGGCGCATAACAAAAAAGAAGTCCCAATGGAATGTAAATTGAGATGAAATCAATGACGCAACTATTTTTGAAATATATAAATACACAAATATTATAAGATATTCAGTTCAAATAAATAAGAGTATATACACAGATATTTTTGTAAAAACAACAAAAATGACTTGGATGTCAAAATCAATGAATGGAAATTGAGTTAAAATTACCCTTTTCAAGTTCATATCGATGAATTAAGAATTTATCAATGGATTTATTATGTTTTTAAAAAGTATACACTCTCAAAGGGGAGTGAAAATTACTATTTAAATAAATAAACAGTGATTTCACACATAATCTTGCAGTAAAATAATCAATGATGTTTGCATAAAAACCAATGAGTGGAAATTGAAATTAGAAATTCCCTTACCGATTGGGTGACATAAAAATAATTCACCCCATGAAATAAGGATCATAAAATTATGTTTTAAATACCCTGAAAATTAAATTATAATACACAATGAATATAATCAGGTGAAGTATATACACCACACAAAAGGAAATAGTGGAAAATATAGTATAAATCTCACATAAATAAAAAGTGAGATGAAAACCAATTACATTTTACTATTCCTTAGCAGAGGGTATGTTAAACTCTTGTATAATAATTAAATTATTGTTATTAAATTATACAAGAACCACATACATAAATATGGTTTCATTTATGATCTTCTATTATTGTTGGGAAACGATATTTTAGTAGTATAAGTTTTTTGGGTGTTAAATAATTCATTTTCCTTTCAATGATTTATCAAATAAGTCATATTTGTTATGGATAGTATGTATTTTATTCATATCCCAAATTATATAAAGTTATTAAAAAATATATTTAATCAAAAAAAAATTATTCTATAATGGTTAAGATGGGAAACAAACTCTCATCGTGTCGTGGAGAGAGTAAGCTGTATGTATGCTCGTATGGTGACTTTCTTATTCATAGAATGGATAGAATAATTATTATGTTTGTTTCATATTTATAATAAAATCACAATATGTAGAAGGTATGGGAGTTATTATTTTGTAATGGAAACAACAATTAAAGAGAATGTGGAAGATGAAAAGAACTTTAAAAGAGGTCATGCAATTATTACCTCTTCGTTAGGTTCTTCAATTGGATTTTATCAAAATGGATCATTAGTTTGACATTAAGATAAATGTAAGGAAACTAGGTTTAAGTGAGGGTAGTTGGGAGGATATTTGAGCTGGTTTTGTACATGCCAAATTTTTTGGAGTTGTGAATTTGAGAGAACGGGATGTACCCTTTTATAAAAGAGGTGAGGGTAACTTTAGGAAAATCTTGAAATATTAATTTAATATAAAATAATTTTCGTATAATAAGGGATCCAAA
The DNA here is from genome assembly GCA_963277665.1 of Viscum album. NCBI lineage: Eukaryota > Viridiplantae > Streptophyta > Magnoliopsida > Santalales > Viscaceae > Viscum > Viscum album. The sequence continues at coordinate 1,594,749,082 of OY728146.1, read as the reverse complement.
TGGATTTATTTCTAGAATAAGGGTGGTATTTGTCGAAAACATACCAACCAATTGTTTTTAGACATGTTCAGGTCACCATATTAACCTTATCTATTATATTTAATTCTTAGTTAAATAGTTTAACATTGACCATGTCTTCATGTATTTTTTATATTAAATTGTTAATAAACATACAATAAAATTCCTAGAGGATCTCAAGTGGTTCATTAATGACGAATCAATGATTATATAAGTCCTTTGGTTGAGCCATCTATTTTTATAAATATTAAATCATTTAATAGTATTGTATTTGTTTTAACAACTCATTTATGTCAATTTTGACACTATTGTGTATTTCGTTTTTGTGAAAGCCATAAAAACATAATTATTTAGAATAAAAAACATTAAATCAACCCTAATATGTCTTAGTAACCTATAAAATATTTTGAATACATCAAAAGTCTCAATTGAAATTTATTTTTATATTTATAATATTAATTATTTTAGGAATTGATTAATAAGGTAATTACTACATCATCATTATGTCATAAATATATTTAATTATATAATGAATGAAAATTAAAAATAAAATACCATGTTTTAGGAATATTTTTATCTTTCTAATGAATATTTATAGTCGAATTTACCCAATGTATAACCCTATATTAAAAATTGGTTATTTATTAAACTTTTAATTTAACAATTTTAATTCATCTAAAAATAAAATAATAATAACTGTCCTAATCTAATCCATGTGGATAAAAATAATTATATTTTATTCGTAAGGTTTATTTTGGTCGAAATAAACTTATCCAATAAAATTTGGACATGTTTTAGGGTAATTATAATATCATTTTTTGTTTATTTACCCTATTTACTTTTAACTGTGGTAATTAAAATTCCAAAGTAACTATTCGGAAAAAATTATTTTTATCCTATTGATCCACATTTTACTAATTTATTTCAAATTTTCCTCTCATAATTTTGAAATTCAACTCACTAAAGCATTAAAATTATGTTTTATGGATAATAACAAATGTAACTAGAAGGTGAGTAAAAGACAATAAAAAGTTAAATAAAATTTTATATATCTAATATTATTATAAAATAACTTCAAAGAATTAATTTTGACTAATTTTGGTTTTGTGTATCTATTTTGACATAAAAATAAATTTTAAAATTAAAATAATTATTTGAATAAAATGTATGATTAAAAATTAACAATGTGTTTTTCACTGTTCATCAAAAATTGAATGTTTTTTAGAAAAATACACAAAATTCACCCAATGATAATTTTGATACTCTATATTAACAAATTATTTCTATTTTACCAAATTAAATAAATAATGTTTTATTAATAAATTTAAAAAATATTCTCGTTGTCTGAACAAGAAAGCGAGTTTTTGGGAAGGAATAACAATCAAAATATTTATATATGTTTATGTGAAATTTAAATGTAAAATTACTTCTAATAACCAACATGGATTTAATGATAAAAATTTTATATATATATATATAATTAAAATCCATTAAAATGTGTAATTTTACACTATAATGTATTTTTATTAAAAAGATAGTTTTTAATTAAAATTTATTATTTTTAACTATTCATTAAAATATGAATGTTATTAGAAAAGCACGAAAAATTTTATGAACCAAAACTTTTATGTCCAACTTCTAAAAAAGAAGTTTATTTTTTGAATTGAATATATAAGTTTTAAATGTTGGATTTAAAAATGGTTCTTCAATAAAAGGTAGTAAAATTGAATTTTTTGAATAATACTTCTCTTATCTGAAAATTTGTATTTATTATTATATTATGTCTAATAAACACATAAAATAGATGTTTAAATTATATGGAATATATAAAATTAAAAATGCATTTAGCACTATTCATTACCATTTTTTGAAAGACTAGTTGGGTAAGTCGTCAAGCACATGCATTTTATTTATGTTAATGAAAATAGATTACAATGAAATCTGAGGGTGTGACATTATTTCCCCTTATGGAAATTGGGTCCTCAAAATTTTAAAATTATGCTTGGGAACTTCATTGAATGACCCAAATAAGAAAAATAGCCAACAAAACTATCACTTTAAAAGAATGAAAGGGAAGTACAAAGGTCACCCTAGATGACCCAATCTAGTATTCCATATATGAAAACATGGATATAGATGATCAACTATGTGTCATTTTATGATGGAGACTGATAGAAAAGAAGATCAGAAAAAAGTTAGCAAAAAGAAAACCAAAATCTAATTATTCTTTCTATAGTCCTTAGTTTCCCAGAAGTTAAAGTAAACAGACAACATTTTTGTAGTTCCATTTCATAATGTTAAGGAATTTTTTATGAGATAAACTATGAAAATAAAGAGATTTACTTACTTTTTAAGTAGAGTTTCATCCTTTAATAAGTTTCTACTACTAACTCATATTTTCTCCGAATGATGATTTTTCAAGATGACTTGGTCACACCTGATGTGATAGAAAAAACATATATAGAATCAAATAATACACCAAGGATGAAATACATATTTCCCTTGTATTTAGAGATTATGAAAAACCAAATGGTTAGTACAAAATCAGATGATCCTCGAAATGGATAATCCATTATAGAATGATATACCAATCATAATTTCCAAAATTAACCAAACAATACCCAAAGTTCAACAAATACCATTAAATAAACAATAGTATTTAATATCCTACCATATAACCCAGATTAAGACTCCAACCAAAAAACCATAAAAATTTAATAACATTATTTTTCATACTAAATCTTAACATATATCCTCGAATAACATCAACTACTCTTAGAATCTCATACATATGTAAAATAAACAATATCAAATATTCTATATGATACGTAAATCATTTCCTCTTATAACTTGTATCTCCATGAAAAACATATATTCATCTTAAATAAAAAAATCCACAGTTACTATTGAAATGAAATCTAATTGTATTCTATTTTACTTAGGTATATAGTGTTCCCAACAGAATGATCATCTTCAAAAATACAAATTTTCACATAATCACCAAATAATTTTTATATACTATGGATATATATTTGATAAAACTTAAGATGTCATTAAACTTATAATTTACCAATAAAACCATTAAACTAAAAATAATTAGTCATACAAACTAGGGACATTACATTGCATAGTGGTAGGTGATAAAAACCAATAACACATTGTATGTGGGTTCGATTCCGGTAGATTTTTCTAACAAAATGAGTTGTCACACGGTCTGCATGTTGTACTTTTTTAAAAACTATATCTCATAAGATTCCTGAAATGAGATAAATTCCTCAAAATAACCATAACATAATTTAACCACAAATATTATTTCATACCTCATATTTTCATCCCAAAAATTAATCACCTTTAATTACCTAAAATTCAAGGATCATATAATCAAAAATGGTTATTTAAAACTATATCCACCAAAGAATATATTAATCTTCCTCAAAAATCATTTTCACATAAAAAACTACATTGAGACACAGGCAAGAGATAATTATTCTAAAGCAATATGATCAATAATGTACATTAATGCTTTTAAAAATTTCTCCATCTATTTATTTCAACATAGGTTTTTCCTTGACTTAGTGGTTATCCTATAGAATAGTGAATTTACTCGGGTAATGTCTAGGTCCCCTAAATTTATGGAAAATTGTTGTAAATGGATTCTAAGGATCATTTTTTTCATCCATTGTACTCTTTATTTTCCATCGGCAATTCTTTACTTTTTTTCCTTCTTTCCCACACATAAAGCATTTAATTATTTCATGGGACACATTCCTTGGTGTCTCCTTCCACATTTTCAGCATGATGGAAATTGAGCATTCATTTTTCTATTTTCACCACTTTTGTATATCCTATCATTATCCACTCTTTTATTCTTTGTTGAGATTGGTAGTTAGTTAATGTATATATAGGTGTTCATATTTTTGTAAAACTACTTCTTCATGAACACAATATATTTTATGTCAATCAACATTTTAGTATGTTTCAAATTTCCACCATCATTCTCACCATGTACATCATCTTCAATATTACTATTAATTCCATGGAATCCATACAATGACTAAAACTAGAAAGCATTGTGTGAGTAAAAATATTAAAAAAATATTTTAGATAATGTCATGGCACCTCATTTTCTATCTAAAACACCTTTGGATTAACCATGGTTATTTGTTTTCATCATATATTAAAATTATTCAAATCAATTTATAAATAAAAGGTGAATTATCCTAAGACTATCTCCCATGAGTGTCGTAACCAAAAGTGAAGCAAGGTCTTAATCGTGCACTAGTTTTCGTTCATGTCTAGCTTAATGCGGTGTTTTTGGTTTTTACCCCAAGGTATATTTGTTACCAAGCAGCCTCTACCTGGTCGTATCCATATAGGGATGTATTTCTGGTAAAACCCACATAATATTTACATTACCTAAATTTTTTGATATTATTCTATATTAATCCTCAATGTCTATCTTAGGGGAGTGCTTTGTAGTTAGTGTTTTTATAAATGTATCTTCCAATTATTGTACTAAACATCCTCAGATACCAACTATAATACCCAGACTCTTGTTTCCCAGAGTCGGTGCATTATTACCTAATAATTGCATGATCACAAGAGATCATGTTTTCAATGGCCAATTAGTTTAGTTTCCTTGGAAGTTAAATATACATACAAAAGTTTTACATTAAATAAGAAAATAAATAAAAACAGAATTGTGTCCCCTATGAACCCACTAATCTAAATTGGAATATCTATTTATATGTATTCAAAATATATTTCTTCACATACATTAAAAAATAATACATAAGTAATAAGTTATCTCAGATGCCTAGTAGGGATAACAATATAAGAGAAACTATCATAAATAAGAATAAACATTTAAAAAAATGTATAAGACTAAAACAAAATCATTTTAAACGTAAACTTAAGAAATACATGTAAATAATAAATCAAATAATTTCATATAATTATTCACATGGATATTAAACTAACAAAATAATCACATGTAATATTAATAGATAATTTCATAATGATGGAATGCATAATCTAGACATCATAAACACATAGCCAAGGTCTCATTCCAAGACTACAAATAAAGATTTTTTCAAGGCCTTGTTCAGAGACCCTAGTTTTTCTTAATAGACCTACGGATGCATCTAGGAGCTATAGAGGTCTCCACCCATCAGACACTAACTCCTTCTCATTCGTCGTATGAAAAGGATGGAACATAATCAAAAAAAATTATATTAAAACTAACAAACTAAATGTCAATATTTTAAACACAACCCATGAATGGTATAAAAATATCACATTCAGAGTCAAATATAGCTCATTCAATACAATATGGAAGATTTTATTATAATGAATCGACCTCAATCAAAAATAAGGAAGGATTTTGACATATATGAAAATAATCAGTAAAACTATTTTTGAGAATTATCCCTTTTTTCTTGAAAACATTAAAAAGTATCGCTATTTATGAAGAATTCGCTTAAATTGATTTTTGAATCAAAGTGTCTAATACCACATTGAAATTTTTAACACAGATTTCAATTTTAAAACATTCATGTTTATATAACGAAGTCCTTAAAACAATTTTAAAAACGTGGACATTAATGATAAATATATAGAATAATAAATCATTAAAACCATTAAAATGATATTTTAGTTAGAGTTCCTAAAAAATTGGAGATTCGTGAATAAAAATAATTGAGGTAATAAAAACCATATAATATCATGAGAATAAAGGGACTCTTGATGTACTATGTCAAAGTACTGTATATACACCATATAAAAGAGAATTGGAGAATATCAATAATGATGACTCAATGAAATGTAAATTGAGATGAAATTAATGACATAATTAGGTGTGAAAATATAAATACACTCAATATTATTGGATATTCATTGAAAATAAATCAGTGTACATTCACACAAATTCTTGTAAGAACAACACCATTTCCATGGATGTTTAACTCAATGAATGAAAATTGAGTTAAGATGACTCTTACTAAGTTCATATCAATGCCATGAGAATTTATCAATTGGGTGATTAAGTGTGTCAAAAGTATATCCACACAAAGGGGAGTGAAAGTTACAACATTAATAAATAAATAGTGATTTAACACTTAATCATGGGGTAAAATATTCAATGTTGCTTACGTAAAACCAAATGAGTGGAAATTAATTTTAGAAATTCCCTTACAGATTTGGTAACATATGAAACATACAACCCAAGAAAGAAAGATCATACAATGAATTTTGAAATACTTTATAATTAAATTATATTTCACAAAAAATATAATCATGGGCCGTACAAACACCACACAAAAGAAAATAGTGGAAAATACACCATGTATCTCATCGAAATTAAATAGAAATACGAAAACCCCTTACCGTATACGTTTCCGTAGATGAAGGTAGAATACCTTCTTGTATAATGGTTAAATCATTATTATTATATTATACCATAACCTCATTCCAAAATATGGTATCATAAAAGATCATCTAATATTTCCATGTTAAGGTTATTTCATGTAGTATCACTGTTTTGGGAGTTAACTCGTACACTTTCCTTTTTTATGTTTTTTACGTAAGTCATGTTTGTTATGGATAGGATGTATTTGATTAATATATATTATTTTTCTAAGTTGTAAAAAATTATTTTTAATCATCAAGTGAAATTTATTCTTGAATGGTTATGATGGGGAATGAAATCTGACCTCATCAGGGATATAGTTAGTCGTACGTACGCACGTTTGGTGACTTTGTCATTCATATGATGGATATAATGATTAATATGGTAATACCATATTTATAATAACATCACAGTATGTATAAGGTACTGTAGATGTACAATTAAAGAAGAAGTGGAAGAAGAAAAAAACATTGAAAGAGGTGATTAAATTATTACCTCTTCTTCAGGTGATTCCTTTTGATTTGATCAAAAGTGATCCCTAGGTTTAAATTATGATCAAAGTAAAGACTCTAAGGTTATTTGACTATAGTTGGGAGGATATTTGATTAGGGTTTGGCTAATAAAAAAGGATTTTGAGTTGTGATTTTGAGATATGGGGATGTACCATTTTGTAGATTGGTGAGGGTCACATTAGAAAAAGCTTCAAATAAAATTCGATTATAAAATAATATTTGGTTTTTAATTTCTCCATAGGGATTTATTTATAGGATAAGGTGGGTATGGGTAAAAATAATCACAATCAATACAATTTAGACAAGTTTAATTCACCATATTAATCTAATCTTTTATATTTAATAATTAGTAAAATAGTTTATCTTTTACCATGCCTTCTAGAATTTTTATATTACATGGTTTATAAACATACTATTAAATGACAAGAGAACATCATGTTTTTATTTAGTGACATATATATCATTATATAATTCCTTTTTCCGAACCTTTTATTTTATGAATATTATATAATTAAATAATATAGTATTTTTTTTAAACACTCATTTATGTCAGTTTTGACACTATTGTGTATTTGGTTTTTTCAATAGTCAAAAGAAATAGATGGATGTGAAAAAAATAATATAAATCAACCGTAACATGTCATATTAACATATAAAATTATTGGAATCCATCAAAAGTCACAATTTACATTAAGTTAGATATTTATAATATCAATTATTTTAATCATTCATCAATAAGGTAATTACTGCATCATCATTGTGTCATAAATATATTTAATTACATAATTTCTAAAAATTATAAATAAAATTAAATGAAGTAGGAAATCATTCCAGATTTATAATGAATATTTATTGTCTTATTTATCCTATATATAACCCTATATTAAAAATTTATTAGTTATTAAACAATGAATTTAACACTTTTAATTATTCTTAAAATAAAGTAATAATAAATGTCCTAAACAAATCAAAGTAGATAAAAAGAATCATATTTTATTATGATGGTTGATTTTTGTTAAAATAAATTTATCGAATTTAATTAGGACATATGTTAGGGTAATTTTAATTTTATTTTTACGTTCAATTACCATATTTACGTTTGACTGTGGTAAATATAATTCAAATGTTACTATTCACCAAAAATTATTTTCATCCTATTGAACAAAATTTTACTTAATTATGTGATCAATTTCTCTTATATTTTTTAAATTCAATTCATAGAAGTGGTACAATTATGTTATATGCATATTTTCAAATGTTCCTAGAAGGTAGAGTAAAAGACTATAAAAAGTTCAATAAAAATTTATATATCTAATCTTATAATAAATTGACATTAATTAATTGAATTAGACTAATATATGTATTATGTATCTTTTTTTATATTAAATGAAATTTAAAATAAAAATAATTATTTAAATAAAAATTAGTTTTCAAACAATAACATAGTGTTTTCCCCTATTCATAAATAATTTAATGTTCTTTTAAAAAAATACAAAAAACACACCGAAAGATAATTTGGATATTACAAAATCAAAAATTATGTCTATTTTAATAAATTAAAAACATATAAGTTTTATTAATTAATTTTAAAAACTACACCTTTTTTTAAAACTAGAAAACTGGTTTCTTAGAAGTAAAAACTATCTAGATGATTGATATGGTTTTATGTACATTTTAATGTAAAATTACATCCAATGATGAAAATTATATTAAATGATAAAAATAAAATATTATTATAATTAAAAACCAATCAAATTTATAATTTAACACTATATATTGTTTTAATTAAAATATTGTTTTCAATTAAAATTTAGTATTTTTTCATTATTCATTAAAATATCAATGTTATCAGAAAAGCCCTGAAAATTTACCCAAACTACGTACTTATGTCCCACTTCTGACGAAGAAGACTATTTTTCGAAATTGATTATATAAAAGTCTCAAATATTAGATTTAAAAAGGGTTATCCTTTAAAATAGGTAAAATTTCATTTGTTGAAAAATACTTCTTTAATCTGAAAAATGAATTTTTTATTATATTATGTCAAATAAACACATAATATGGATGTTAAAATTATATGAAAAATATAACATTCAAAATGAAGTTAATACAATTTATAACAGTTTTTTGAATGGCTAGTTTTGTATGTTGTGGTGCTCAAGATATTTAATTAATTTAAAGAAAATAAATTACTATGAAATCTAGTGGTGTTACAATATGGAACACTGAGAAATGTTAATGGAAAAAATTAATGACATCAATTTATGGGTAGGTAGTCCTCTATAAATATGAATAATGATATTTTAGCCCATTTGATTTAAGTGGAAATGGTTGTAGGTAATTATCTTAAAATGAAAGATTTTTTATGTGAAATATACTTATGTTATTATATTACAAATGATTAAATATAATTTAAATAGGTGGAGGAGGAAATAAAATAATAACTCTAGTTAAATAACGTTACCTCCTATCTGAATAACCACCTTCTGTTTGCACCTATAGCCATTCTAGGTTCACATTAACCCCGAAATAAGACATATATAATGTAAGAAGGTTGTATTGATGTCATTTGGGATGATATTGGATGGTCATAAAGGGTTTGATTTAGTGTAGTAGAGGGTATAGGGGATGGCATTTTATATGTAATGTTGACTGAACACATATTAGTTTTGAAAAAAAAACATCTTCTCACATTTTACAACTGAAACAACAGTCATATATGAATTATTAACAAGAAAAATAGAGTATAAAATATAAATATTTACATGACAAGGATTTTATATAGTTTTTTAGTTCATTTTATCCCATATATATTTAGAGTGATCCTCGGAAAATCCGTTTTTACATTATTCATGGTAAATAATTTTTAACTAATTTACTATTCCTTACAATCAAAATTTAGGTTTATGTTTTTTGAAAATATAACATCTTCTAATTTAATATATTGGAATCCATTTTTTAATTTTTTTCTGAACTCCAATATTTTAATGAAATATTAATCTCACAAACATGAAGACAAAATCAGATCTCAACTGGAAAATGAATAAATTTTTCAAATTTTTTTCTCAAAATTCAATATGAAAACAATTCAAATGAAATAAATTTTATTAATAGATATATAAGTTAACTAATTTTAATTTAAAATAAATTAAAAATATAATTTAACATTATAAATATTTTAAAAAATGTTGTTTTCAATTTAAATTTTATATTTTTCAACATTCATCAAAAAATAAAATATTTTATAAAAATAAAAAAATCATCATAAGATAATTTATATTTTATTATTTCTAAAATTAAGTTACTATTTCAAATTAAACTATATAAAATTATTATATTTTAATTTTAAATTATGTGTATGAAGCATTACTAAGTAGTCTGTTAAAAGAAAAATATTTTTTTTTATGGAATGTTTATATTTTACTTTAAATGATTCTTAAATTATTTATAATAAATATATAAAAATAATATTTATAATTTAGCTAGTTATATTCATACCCTATTATTTAATAGATAGTTTATAATGGTATACTATATTACATAAAATTTAGACTCAAGGTTATATGTTATTCATGCTATCAAAGATATTTAAAGTAATATATTTTATATGATGTTTAAGATCGGTAATTAATGTCAAATAAAATTTAAAAAAATGTTATTATATTAAAATAATGTGGTTATATATTCTCCCAACCTTAAATACATTTTTTTCTTCACAATTTAAACATGATTCTGGTAGTCAGGCATTTGAAATTTGAAAATATCATTATTGAAAAACTGACATCATAAAAGGGATAATAAAACACATTAATAATAAGAGGGGAAGGAAAATAAAAAGGTCATCTAGAATAAAACATATCTAGGTTTTTAATAAAATAAAATTAATAAAAATTATATATATAATCATGGAAGAAAGGCCTAAATAGTTATATAGGGTTGCAGAGTTCATTGATCACAAGAATGTGAGTGGTCAATGTAATACATAGAAGGTGAAAACAATAAATAGACCATTATTTAAAATAATATTTGATTTACACCAGGAAATTAATATATAAAAATGAATTTCAATACATGAATCTATAATATTCAATTTTAATGGATTTTAATATCTATAAAAGAGTGACAATACTTTCCATCTGTGTCTAACCAATTTAAAAAATAAATATATTTATAACTAGCTATCCAATATTATAACGACCCATATATTACATACATTGTTATTACTTCAGAATTGAAGCATACTTATTACAACATATAACAAAACCATGAAAGGACCGTATAGGTATTGTGTCTTTAGAAATTGGAAAACTTAAACAACTGGTTCATAAAATCATCTATATTGTCTCCCATTTATTTCATCATATCTAGAGTCCCTTTTGGAATATTCTACTTAATACCCCTCTTCTAGACCTGGGGAAAAGAAAACATACAAAAGGGTGAGCTCAAATGCTCAGTAAGGGGTAAACAAAGGAAATATCAATCATATCATATCCATAAGAACATAACATTTGGAAAATCATAACCTACAAAAGAGATCACAATATCATGACATGGGATATATCATAGTAATGAAAATTAAACCCAAATAATCATAACATAAAACATGAAACATTGTGGCATACACACATAATCCAAGAAAATCATTTCTTATTAGTCAAGACTCATTGCCAAGACTATCATAGTGGACAAAGTCCATTTCTGAAATGAGTTCACTCCTCGTTCCAGTCCTGTATCACTGAACCAGTTTAACTTGTCTTTTCAGCCATGTATATCTCATGAGATATAAATCTTTACCCTAAGAATTGTAGGGAGATATAGGTCTCACCCATCTCATAATGAAAGCATTATTATGCGTGCCACAAAATCATAAATCATACATCATAGCATAACCCATTTAATAAAAATGGGATTCTTAAACATCGTGACATCATTAAACAATTCATATAAGATAAAGGACTTCATAAAAATAATTCCATCACAACATAGTCAAATAAATGTAATAACATGGATAGAAATATAACCCTATATTATATTATATGTAAAATAATTTTGATAAATCACTTGAACTCAATTCTTGAGGAAAATATCCTTTCCACATCAAAAAAATATTTCCTTTCTTAACATGTCATAACATTTTAAACAAAAAGAAGTTTAAAAATAAACATGAAATTTTTTAAAGGAATATTCATGGAAATAATGTTATATGGAATCATAAAAATACATTCATGCCGTATAAGTTAAAAAACCATTCTTCTCATACTTTTGCTGAAAAAGAAAAAATGTTTCTCCTGTTGAAAATCACAAAAGATTTATTTCATATCTTTTACTAAAAATTCACCGATAGGTAAAATTAGATTTATAAAATTGTAGGAGGATAGAAATAATATTAAATATAGAGGAAACATTTATGTGGATGATAAATATTCCCTAGTAAATTCTAAAGTGTAAACAATCTTGTATAAAAAATGAGATTGTGAGATTTTTCCTTAACATAGGTCTGATATTCTTTGTTCGTATTTGAACATCCTGTATAATGATTTAAATAATGTAATTTACATATTACAGAATAATATTCATTTTTATTATATCATATATTATCATATTCTTATCTTCTTATTAGTAATATTTCATTGTTACTTGTTATTCGGGTGTTCATTTCTTTATGTTCTTATGCATTATTTGTCGATTAAATTCATATTCCTCTTTTAAAGTTATAAATAACACATGCAAACAATTGTATACATGTATTATATATCATATTTATTCATTCAATTCATTTATATAATCATTATTCAATGAAGATCATGTAGAACAAGTTGCATAACATCGTGGAGATGGTAGACTGTACATATGCACGAGCGATGATTTCATTCCAATGATCATGGAATTTTATTGAAGTGTATTTATACTATTTCAAAATCAATATCACTTTTCTATAATAATATAATGTTATTCCATACACCAATATACCCATCCAAGTAAGGTGGTGGTGGAAAACATATCACACCACAACGTGGAGACGGTATTATGTACGTACGCACGTGTGGTGGTTTAATTTTCTATAGGATGGATAAAAGGTCAAATAGGGTTGTTTGATATTTATAATAACATATTAGTATATTAATGATAGTGATGTTATTACTTCATAATGAAACAACTAAATAAGAGGAAGTATAAGAAAAAATAAATTTGAAATAATCGGTAACGGATATTACCTCTTCTTCGACACGCCTCTTTGAGACCTCCTCAAAGGATACTAAAATTGGTGTTTGAAGAAGACCAGGACCTCTAGTATGTTTCTAGGGAGGTCGATAAGGGAAATGGAAAGGGTTTGGATGAGCTTGAAGGATCAAAATGGTGTGAGGAGGAGAGGGAGGAGGTTCCCTTTTATAAGGGAGGAGAGGGGCACCTTTAAAATTATAAGAAATATTAATTTATAATAAATTCCAACCCCACATAAAAACCTCCAAAAATTAATAAAATTCAAATATTAGATGTGATTGGGTTGTAATCTCATCAATCAATAAAATTTAGTTATGTTGGGAATTTATTTTAAACATTATCAACTTGATTTATCTTTATATAGTCTATCTAATTTTATTTGTGGTAATAATATTCTAAATTTTAAATAATTATAAATAATTACTTATATTTTGTGAATTTTTTATAATTGTATAATTTATTACATTTTTAGACCATATAAATTTTAATTTATAATTTTTAAATATTTTTGTGATTTTTAAACAATTTTATAATATTTATTTTTTATAAAATAACAATAGTGTCAATTTTGATACTATTCATTTATTTGAATTTAAATAAAATATATACAGAAGATATATTCGAACTAAAAGAATTAATATATTAATAATATGTCATTTTTTTCTATTAAATTAGTGTATCACATTAAATAGTTCATATAATATTTATTTTAGTCCATTTAAAATCATTTATTTAATATTTCAATCAATAAAATAATTTCAACATCACTATTGTGTCATAATTAATGATAATTATTTAGTCCCTATAAATTATAAATAAATTTATATGATGTATATAATTTTATTAGATTTATTGGGACTATTTATATTCGATTTTTTATGAAGTTTATCACTAAAGTAAAATTATTACACTTATAACATTTAAGAGAGTGACATGTTGACACATTCATTGGTTTTAATAATAATTATATTATTTCACTGTAAAATGTCCATGAAATGAATCTAGTCTAACCCTTAGGTGATATCGTTCGACCTATATTCATCCAATAGGATTTTTTCATGTGTTAGAGAAATTTTATAATCTTATTTTTACCCTTAATTATATGATTTACCTTTAACTGTAGTAAATAAAAATTACCGTAGTTAATATTAATAATATCAAAAAAAAGGTAACCTATCAATATAATTTGGACCCACTGAATTCAAATATGGAATCCATTTTTTAAAATTCTAAACACATAAGTTGAAGTAATTAATTTAAAATTAATCCCATTGTTAAGTAAACGGGTTTTGAAAGTTAAAACATTGAAAAAGATTGAAATTTTTTACCTTTGAATTCCATGTAAAATTAATGCTAATGACATACATTATATTAAATGGTAAAAATTGTTATAATTCTAATTTAAAACCATTCAATATTATAATTTGACCATATAAATTATTACAGTGAAATTTTTTTTAAAATTAAAATATAGTGTGGTTTTACTATTCATTAAAATATGAATGTTATCAGAATAATATGAAAAAAAAATTATATCCTTATTCTTAAAGAAAATTTTATTTTTTCAAATTGAACTTTTAAACATGTCAAAAGCTAGATTTAATGTCGGTGCACCATCAAAAGGTGGATAGACTATATTTTTTTAAAAATACTTATTTTACCCGAATAATTTATTTTGTTCTCATACCCTGTTCTAAAAAATGTGTAAAATGAATAATAATGTTAAAAAATTCAAAATGTAGTTAATAATATTCATAAAGGCTAGTTTATATAATATTTTAATAACATATTTTTTTTATAAAACTTGATATTGCGTACAAAACATGATATCGAAGAAGGTTTCTTTTGCGTATATCGCAAGCCAAGCTAGTGTTGTTTGTAGTGAAAGATTACTTTGATGTTGCGTATAACATAAGACATAAAAAAATACTTCTCATAAAATATCATGGTGTTACATTCTTCCCCCCTTAAAATGAATTTCTACTTCAAAATTCGTCACTTCGTAACAAATAGATGAGGATACCTCTCCCTCATTATATCCTCCAGATCCCTTGCAAGTTCTTCTTATTGGTGTTTCCTCTATAAAAATTTCACCAAGCAAGTGGTCTTGTTCCATAGAACTTTTTCTCTATGATCCCAAATCTCTATCGACTGTTCTTCATAAGAAATATCTTGCTCCAGCGGTACAACTTTTGAGCTTAGAACATGAGAAAGATCAGGTATGTACTTTCTCAGGAGAGATACATGGAATACATCATGAACTTGGGAGAGATTCAGTGGAAGTGCCAATCCGTAAGCTACCTACCCAACGTGATCCAGTATCTCAAAAGGGCCAATATACCTAGGGCTCAACTTGCCCTTCTTTCCAAATCTGATTACTCTCTTCCAAGGAGATATTCGTAAGAACACATTATCACACACTTTAAACTCGAGGTATTTTCTTTGTTTGTCAGCATAACCTTTTTGTCCACTCTGACCTCCTCTTATGAGTTGTTGAATATGGCAGACCTTTTCTGCCATCTCATCAACAAGATCAAGTCCTAATATCTTTATTTCCCCAACCTCATCCCATTAAGTTGGATTTCAGAATTTCCTTCCATGGAGAGCTTCACAAGGAGCCATATGAATACTGGAGTGAAAGCTATTATTATAATAAAATTCTACCGAAATAGGTGTTGATCCCAACCACCTTTTAAATCCATAGAGAAAGCTCTTAACATGTCTTCTATAGTTTTAATTGTTCTCTCAGACTGACCGTATGTCTGAGGATGATAAGTTGTGCTGAAACTCAACTCTGTATCTAGAGTATGCTGAAGACCTCGCCAGAACTTCGAGGTAAAAATTGTATCCCTATCAGATATAATAGAAAGTGGTACTCCATTCAATCTTACTACTTGATTTACATATAACCTGGTAATATGATCCAAAGATAAATATTCACTAATAGTAATGAAGTGTGTCGACTTCGTAAGACGATCAACTATAACCCATATAGAAGTAGTTTCATTGGATGTTTTAGGAAGTCCAGTGAAAAGTCCATGGTGATGTTTTCCCAGTTCCATTTTGGTATGGGTAATGGTTTTAACATCCCCTTAGACTTTTGTCTCTTAGCTTTAACATGCTGACAAACCAAGCATTGAGAGACATATTCAACAACATCTCTCTTCATGCCAACCACCCAAAAGTAATCTCTCAGATCCATAGACATATTCATGCTTCCAGGATGAATAGTGAATGAAGAACTATGAGCCTCATCCAGTATCTCCTTCTTTAATTATTGGATGGTAGGAACACAAACCTGATTACTGAACCTTATTATCCCATCACAATCAAGGTTGAATTTAGGAAAATTTATCACCCTATTTTGTAACTCTACATCTTATTTCTGTGCATCTTTAATCATCACATGAAAATATGGATGAACATTCATTGGAGAAAGTCAATATCTCTCCCCATTCATTAGAATTACAAGATCCATCCATTATAAATCCATAAATATTTGATCTTTTGGTATCCTCATCATGGATAAGCTAGCATGGTCTTGTCGACTTAATGCATCTGCCACATTGTTTGCTTTCCCAGGTTGATAATGAATTGAGAAGTTGTAATCCTTAATTAACTCCAACCATCTTCTTTGGTGCATATTCATATCCTTTTTTGTGAAAGTATACTTTAATATTTTATGATCAGTATAAATATCACACCTTTCACCATAAAGATAATGCCTCCAAATTTTTTAATGCAAAGATTACTGCGGCTAACTTCAAATCATGAGTTGGGTAATTTTGCTCATGGATTTTCAATTGTCGTGAGGCAAAAGACATCACCATATAATTTTGAATGAGAACACACCCTAGTCCCTTCTTGGATACATCTCTGTAGATCACAAACCTTTCTCCAATACACAATAGTGTGAGCACAGGTACACTGGATAACATTTTTTTTAACTCTTTGTAATTTTCTTCACACTCCTCCTTCCAAACGAACATAACTCCTTTTTGAGACAACATGGTGATTGGATTAGATAACCTTGAAAAATCTTTCACAAAACGTCAACAATATCCAGCCATACCAAGAAAACTTCGGATCTCAGTTACTATTGTTGGTTTTGAAAATAATTTGACAACCTCTGTTTTTGTTAGATCCACAGATATCCCCTCTTTTGAGAATATGTGACCAAAAAATAAAATTTTTTTAAGCCAAAATTTACACATTGTAATTTTGGAATAAAGCTTCTCTTTTCATAGGGTATTTAAAACAATTATCAAGTGATCTTTATGTTCTTCCTTTCCCTTTGAATATACAAGAATATCATCTATAAAGACTACCACAAACTGATCAATATAGTCTCTAAAGACTCCATTCATTAGATCCATGAAGATAGCAGGGGCATTAGTAAGACCAAATGGCATCACTATAAATTCATAGTGTCAATACCATGTACAGAAAGCCGTCTTTGGTATACCCACCATTTTGACTACTAATTGATGATACCCTGAACGGCGATAAATCTTGGAAACTTATTGAGCTCCGCATAGTTGGTCAAATAAGTCATCAATTCAAGGGAGAGGGTATTCTTTCTTGATAGTGATCTTGTTATGTTCTCGATAATCAATGTAGAGTCTCATTGATCCATATTTCCTCTTAACAAATAGAACAGGTGCTACCCAAGGTGACGTACTAGGGCATATGAATTTTTTATCAATATTTTCTTGGAGTTTCTTCTTCAATTCCTGCAACTCAATTGGGGCCATTCTATAAGTTGTATTTGAAATAGGCATAGCACCCAATATGAGTTCTATTGAAAACTCAACTTCACGATTTGGTGGAAGACCTAGAAATTTCTCTAGAAAGACATCCTAAAACTCTCGTACAATGGTTGTATTCTTAATCGTGAGTCTCTTGCCAGCCATTTGAGATAAATAAACTTCATTTAGTGGAAAGAATATCCATAATATGGATGAAATTTCCACTGGAAGGTTATGTTCATCCTTGCATCGATATATGATAGTAGAATTATAGGGAATATTAAATGTTATTTCCCTTCTTTGGCAATTAATATATGCTCCATATAAATAAATCAAATCCATGCCAAGAATCACATTAAATTACACTATAGGAAGGATCACAAGATTTGTAGGAATCACTTTCCCACAAACTTTAATCGGAGAAGAATTGTAAACTTTTGATATGAACGGTGTGCCATTAGGAGTTGTCACAACTAACTCAACATCTAATTTTTGAGGTAATAATATGACACCCTTATAAAATTCTTCATAAATAAAAGATTGGGTGGATCCAGAATCAAATAAAACATTTTCTACTTTAGAGTGGATGGTAAGTGTACCTTTCACCACTTCGTTATCATACTCCACATCACCGATAGAAAATGAATGTGACTTTCCTTTGTCTTTGGCATTAAGAGTTTGTTGATGTCGATCATCATCAACAACCCTTGGATTAAGGCATTGATTGGGATAATGTCCCATTTCCATGCTCTTCAAACATTCATGTTTAGGAGGTTCATCCTGTGTATCCTTTTCTTTGTTCTCATCATTAGACATATTATTCCCATTATTTCGATATTCAACTGCCCGATGACCTTCTTTTCCACACTTAAAACATTTTCTTGTACCTTTAGGAAAATTCACTCCTTGTTTCTTTCAACAATTTGTGCATAAATTAAAACCCATCTTCTTGTCAGTGTGGTTTTTAGATCTTCCGTTGAATTCCATTTTCCTCTTCTTATCAAACCCGTATGACTGATTGTTTACTCCAATCTCCATCTCAACCTTGAGAGCACACCGAAAAATTTCTTCGTAGCTATTGAAGTCCCTTATGGCTAACGCCCTTCAGAGACTTTGTTTTAAGACAATAATGAATCGATCGATCTTACTCTCTTGTTGGATAACAATTCCGGGAGCGTGCCTTTCAAGTCTTGTAAAATTTTATTCGTAGGTACCAACAGATTAATCATTTTTTTTCTTTAGTTCAACAAACTCTTTCACCCTCTTTGTTCGAATAATACGCGGGGTGTACTTATTGAAAAACAAGTTCTTGAATTCTTCCCATTCCATGTACTAAACTTCATCCCTTTGCCTCATATTCTTGATAAGATTCCACCATTGATCAGCTACACCTTCCAAATGATATACTACTTAGATGACTTTATCTTGTTCAGAACATTGTAGAACTCAAAATATCTTTTCAGTGGTACTGATCCATTATTCAGCCACTAATGGATCAAAAGACCCGCTAAATGAAGGTGGACACTACCTCGTGAAGGATTAAATAGAATTTCTCTCATTCCTTTGCACGTTTGGAAGTCCTCCATGATTCATAGCTTAAGAAATTTGTGTGATAATGGCTACAATATTATGCATTCCATCTCCCATAACATTTGGTTTCTCAAGGGGACAATCATTGCATTGTATGTCTAATTCATCATTAACGCGATTCTTTTAGGTTCTAGCCATTTACTAAAACCAAGAATATAGTCTTAGAAACACTAATAACAATAGGAAAACTACATAATCAGTAATAAAATTTCAAACATTAGGTCTTATCATAGGTTATTCATGGCCATTTCTAAAATACTAAGATTATGTTCTATGCTTAGACATTACCCTGGGGTTCTTACTAAGGATTTCAGATCCTATATTTCAAAGGATGACTATACCATTCCTCTGATACCAACTATAACTACCCATACATTACAAACATTGTTATTATTTCAAAATTGAATCATAGTAATTACAACATATAACAAAACCATGAAAGGATCATATAGGTATAGTGTCTTTAGAAACTAGGAAACATAAAAAACTGGTTCATAAAATCATCTACATTGCCTCCCATTTATTTCATCATATCTAGAGTCCCTTTTGGTATTTTCTACTTAATACCCTTATTCCAGACATGGGGAAATGAAAACATACAAAAGAGTGAGCTCAAATGTTTATTAAGGGGTAAACAAAGTAAATATCATTCATATCATATCCATATGAACATATCATTTTGAAAATCTTAACATGAAAAAGAGATCATAATATCCTGACATGGGATAAATCATAGTAATGAAAAGTTATCCCAAATAATCATAAATTAAAACATGAAACATTGTGGAATAGACACATAATCATTGAAAATATTTTCTTATTAGTAAAGACATAATTCCAAGACTCTCATAGTGGACAAAGTCCATTTCTGAACTTACTTCACTTCTCGTTCCAGTCCTGTAACACTGAACCAGTTTTACTTTTCATTCAAGCCTTGTCTATCTCAGGAGATATAAAACATTACAAAATGCATTGAAGGGAGATATAGGTCCCACCCATCTCATAATGAAACCATTCTTATTTGTGCCACAAAATCATAAATCATACATCATAACATAACCCATGTAATAAAAATGGGATTCTTAAACATCATGAGATCATAAAACAATTCATATAAGATAAAGGACTTCATAAAAATAATTTGATCACAAAATTATCAAATAAATGTAATAATAGGGATAGAAATAGAACCCTATATTATCTTAGATGGAATTTTTTTTTGATAAAACAATTAATCTCCATTCGTTAGAAAAATATCCTTTCTACTTCCAAAACTTTTTTCCTTTCTTAACATATCATAACATTTTAAACTAAAAGAAATTAATTAAAAATAAAAATGAAAATTTTCAATGTAAGATTCATGGAAATAATGTTCTATGGAATCATAAAAATTCATTCATGTCGTATAAGTTAAAAAATCATTCTTCTTGTACTTTGGCTTAAAAAAGTCAAAAAGTATCTCATGTTGAAAATGACAAATTATTCATTTCATATCTTTAACTAAAAATTCACCAATAAGTAAAATTGGATTTAAAAATTTGTAGGAGGATTGAAATAATATTACATATAGAGGACAGAAAAATGTGTATGATAAGTATTCCCCAGTAAATTCTTATGTATAAACAATCTCATATCAAAATGAGATTGCGAGATTTTCCCTTACCTTAGGTCCGATATGCTTTGTACATATCTGAACCTCCTGTATAATGATTTAAATAATTTCACTGACATATTACAGAATAATATTCATTGTTATGATATCATATATGATCAGATTATTATCTACTTATTAGTAATATTTCATTGCTACTTTTTATTCAGGTGTTCATTACTTTATGTTCTTATGCATGTTCTGTTGAATAAATTCTTATTCCTCTTTTTAGATTATAAGTAACTCATTTAAAGAATGTTAATAATGTAATATATATCATATTTATTCATTCAATTCATTTATATAATCATTTTCCAATGAAGAACATGTAGAACGAGTCGCATCACATCGTGGAGATGGTAGGCCATACGTATGCACAAGCGATGATATCGTTTCCATGACCGTGAAATTGTATTGAAGTGTATGTATACTATTTAAGAGTAAATATAAATTTAAAATAATAATATATATTTATTCTTTACACCAATATGCCCATTCATGTAAGGTGGTGGTGGAAAACATATTACACCACGGCGTGGAGACGGTATTCCGTACGTATGCAAGCGCAGTGATTTCATTTTCTGTAGGATGGATAGATGGTGAAATAGGGTTGTTTCATAATTATAATAAAATATCATTATATGAGTGATATTGACGTTATTAATTCATTATGAAACAACTAAATAAGAGGAAGTAGAAGAAGAAATAAATTTGAATTAATCGGTAACAGATATTACCTCTTCTTCAACAAGCCTCTTTGAAACCTCCTCTTAGGATACTAAAATTGGACTTCAAAGAATAAAAAAACATCTAGTATGATTATGGGGAGGTTATTAAGGATAATATATAAGGTTTTTATGATCTTGAAGACTCAAAATATTGTGAGGAGGAGAGGGAGGTGGTGCCCTTTTATATGGGAGGAGAGGAGCAACTTTGGAATTATAAGAAATATTAATTTATATTAAATTTCAACCCCACATAATAACGTCCAAAAATAACTCAAATCATATGGTTAGATTAAATAGGGTTTTAATCCCATAAACCAATAAAATTTATACATGTTGGGAATTTATTTTAAACATTATCAACTTGATTTATCCTTATATAATCTATTTAATTTTATTTGTGGTAATAATATTCTAAATTTTAAATAATTATAAATAATTACTTATATGTTATGAATTGTCTATAATTTTATCATTTATTACATTTTCAACCATATAAATTTTAATTTATAATTTTTAAATATATTTGTTTATTTTTAAACAATTTTATAATATGTAATTTTTATAAAATAACAATAGTGTCAATTTTGACACTATTAATTTATTTGAATTTAAATAAAATATATACAAAAATATGTTTAAAATAATAGATTTAATAGATTCATAATATGTCATTTGTATCGATAAAATTAGTGGAGCACCTTAAATAGTTCATATAATAATTATTTTAGTACAATTAAAATCATTTATTTGATATTTCAATCAATAAAATAATATCAATGTCACTATTGTGTCATAATTAATGATAATTATTTAGTCCATAAAAATTTTAAATAAATTCATATTATGTTTATAATTTGATTAGCTTTTTGGGGACTATTTATATCTTATGTTTTATGAAGTTTATCACTAAATTGAAATTATTACACTTATAAGATTTAAGAGAGTGACATGTTGTCACTTTCTTTGGTTTTAATAATATATATATATTATTTCATGGTCAAAATTCCATGAAATGAATCTATTCTGAATCTTATGTGATATGGGTAGACTTTAATTCATCCAATAGGAACTTCTCAAGTGTTCATATAATTTTATAATCTTATTTTTACCATTAATTACCTAATTTCCCTTTAACTATAGTAAATAAAACGTACAATAGATACTATTCATAATGAAATAAAAAACTAATCTATTAACATAAATTTGACCCACTGAATTCAAATATGGAATCCATTTTTCAAAATTAACAACACAAAAGTTGCATTAATTAATTTAAAATTAATCACGTTGTTAAGAAAACATGTTTTGAAAATTAAAACATTTCCAAATATTAAATTGTTCATACCTATGAATTCAATGTAAAATTAATGATAATGACATACATTATATTAAATGGTAAAAATATATTCTATTTTAACTTTAAAAACATTCAATATTATAATTTAACCATATAAATTATTATGATGAAAAAAGTTTTTTTAATTTAAACATAGCGTGGTTTTTCTATTCATTAAAATATGAATGTTAACAGAATAATATGAAAAAATTTTATATCCTGATTCCAAATAAGAATTATATTTTTTTCAAATTGAACTTATAATCATGTCAAAAACTATATTTAAAGTGGGTGCATCATCAAAAGGCGTCAAAACAGCATTTTTTTTAAAATACTTTTTTTACCGAAACATTTATTTTGTTGTCAAACCATGTTCTAGAAAATGAGTTAAATGAATAATAATGTTATAAAATTAAAAATGTAGTGAATAAAATTCATAACGGTTAGTTTATATAATATTTTGATAACATATTTTTGTTTATTGAAACTCTATATTGCATACAACACACGTTATCGAGGAAGGTTTATTTTGCGTATAACGCAAGACAAGGTAGTGTTGTGTGTAGTGAAAGATTACTTTGAGGTTGTGTATAACATAAGACCTAAAAAATTCGTCCCATAAAATATCAGGGTGTTACAAATATACAACATTAATCTCTAAATTTTAAAATTAATTCCATTGGATAATCTTTAAAATTTATTCGTAATATCATTTTTGTAGAACCAATGACATATTAACACAAAAAACATAGTATATTGTTAGGTGCAACACCCTTTTCAATCTTCAATTTTGGGTTCAAACCTAGTTGCCTTATCAGATGAAGTGGTTAGTCATTTTTTCAAGACTACATTAACATTATTAATATAACATTACCAAACTATAATTTCACATAATTAACTCAACATAATAGATAATATAATCCCCAAATATAACCAAAAAATAAAATCTTATTCACACAAAATTTAATAGAATTATTCCTTAAATAACATATTCACAACCACATATACGTAACCAATGGATTGTATTACCATAAATTTTATCCCTGAATAAAATTAATCATCTTTTATTCCTATCAAAAAAATAAACGGGGTATTCATGATTTTGAACAATTGATAAACCTTAAACTTATAAAACATTGTTGGTTTCAGTTATTTTCAATTTAATTAAAACACATGTTCTTCTAAAATTTAACTGAATTTGTAATATTTTTTATGATTCTTAAAAAAAATACATTGGAAAATATATATAAATAATAAAATTATAGAATCCAAATAAATAATTCAATAATTTTATTTCAAGTTAAGTCCTTTATTATTATAGGAATTTTACATTAGAAGAGATAAATGACTCAGACAATGTCCTGGTACCCCATATTTAATACAAAGACATATTATTGATTCCCAATATGAGATTAATTTTATTCCTTCATACTCATAATTTTTCATCAAATTTTTTTAATTTATGACCTTATTTTTAAACCTTACAATATTTTCCCATTCCATTGATACTTTTTTAGACTATGAAACAACAGGTTGAAACTTTTTCATTCATTGTCATAATATATTCACATCTATAGTAATGTTTTTTATTGAAAATTTGAATTATATAATGAATATATCTAGGGATTAACAAAATAGGTATGTAATAAAGATTGTTTTTCTGCACCAATTGATGATTGGGTCAAGACCAATTCACCCTTGTCAAAATAATTACCCCTATTTACATCAGTCTCAGAACCACATCCACTTTTAGTATCCCTATAGGGATGTGTTTTAATAAAAACCACATAATATATACCTTAGAAAAAATTTAGAATGTCTTTCTATACTTATCCTAAAAATTTTATGGGGTTATATTCTCTTATTTATCTCTTCCTAAACCTAGTAGCCAAGGTTTCTACAAATTTTCCTATGATACCAACTGTAATAACTCTAACCCTAGTATCCCATAATCGATGTTTAATTTATGGTGTTTACATAAATATGAGGATTAGAATTACAACGGATATAAGTGTTTAGTAGTCGTGGTAAACCATAAAGATACATGATTTCAAAATTAAATTTATAAAAGAAAATTACAACACATTTTTTTTAGAGAATAAAATATTTACCTTTATATTATCCTTTAATTTAAATCATCATACACATTAGGAATTCATGGTAAAGGAAAAAAAGAATTGTTATCTCAAATTCCAAATATGGATTAAGTAATGAAGAATATATCATTAATCATGAATCATATTCAAATTTTGAAAGTGAATAACTAAAAAACATTTCATTTAAATAAATTGAATATCTTGATATAAAAAGGCATTGTAAATATTGTAAGGTAAATAACAATAAACACCTACAATTTAATAAAAAGCATCAGAAGGAAATAATTCTATAGATAATATTATTGTGAAAATATCATGGATAATAAAAAATTAATTATCAATAAATGGGATTCATTGTTTTTATACATCATGTCTCGGGCACATGATACCTCTAATAGAAATAACATTAACAATAAAGTATAAAAGTAATTTAAATAACTCATTTAATACAATATTATAGATTTTTTTTTCAAGATAACAACTACTTCATCGAGGTTATATATAATACTTCCCCCCATCACATCATTTAAAAAGTGTTCCCCATATATCGAATAATCAATTTGATATATAACAATGTGTCTCATCATTAAATATTGTTATTACGTAAAGAATATGTATTTATCTATATTTACCTAAATAAAAAATACCATTTAACATATAAAAAATATAAAAACTATTGTATATTTTTAACAATAAAAATATCCATATAAATAATTTGTATATTTTGTATAAATTTAATGCCCAATTATCATGTGAAAGTTAATATTTAAAGAGGAATTTATTGATTATAATTGAATCAATAAACTAATGCCAATATATTCCTGAGTAAAAATGATAAAAAAACATTCATATATATAATATTTATGGTTTCAATATAACATATCCCTAGTGTATCATAATTATAATAGGAGTTTAAGTCTTTGAATAATATATATTTTAATAAAATATCCTTTACACGTTCTTATGGAGAATTTATTTTTCATTTTGAAAATAACATTTTAAAATGAAAATTTCACAAAATAAATTGACAATAATATTTATTTAAAATAAAATTTTCAAAATTAAAACTCTCTTTTAAAATATTTTATTGTTTGTGAAGAATGAAATTTTTTGTCAGGTTGTACACATTAAAATAATGATTCCTTTCATTATTTTTGGAAAAATCCAAATCATTGTTATTTTGGACATTACATGATGACTCCATTAAAAAATTTAAAAAAAACATGGATAAAATTTATTTTACAAATAATATTATAATATTAAAAAAATAGAATTTTTTTATAAAAGATGAGTTTGGAAGAAGGCTTATTTTAGCAGAGTAGAGAAATGACATCATATTTTCATAGAAACAATTTATAAATTGTTTTAACAAACATATAGTGAAATAAGTTACACTATTACATAAAATTATCATAAATACCTATAGGATAATAAAATTTAATAGTTTTATTAGAAAATTATTAAATAAGTTCCTTCAAATAAAAATCAAAAATAAATAATATCAATTAGAAAAATTTTATGAAATATAAAATTATAATGATCCCAATGTTAATGTGAGAGTTAAACAATGAATAAATTGTGTTTGTAAAATATAAATCCCAAAAAAAAATTATAAAAACAAAAATAAACATTCCAAAGTATTTACAAACATAAACCTATATTATCAAAAAAACGAATGAGTAATATAACTCATTGAAATGAAATTGTGTTATGAAATTATTTTAATCTTTGTAACGTATAATTAAAACCCCCTTATATGAAATATTTCATATTGAAATATAAAATATTATTAATTTTAAATAAATCATTATATCACAGGTCGAATGGGTATTAATGTCACATTATAAACGTACTTTTGTGCCCAAAAATATAATTTTTTTCAATGATTAGATATTCTGATGAAAACTCTTACCCCACTCATTATATTGGTTTAACATGATTTAACCATGTATATACTGCTTTTAAACATGTTATTAACATATAGCAGAGACTTATTAAAAGTTATAATATCATATTTGTTACATTTATGAAATGTTATAACCCTTTCATTAATAATCATTACTTTTTTTGAATGTTTCATTTATTGAATTCCTTGTCTTCTTAGTCATGTTTTTTTATGAATGATCTAAATCATGTGTATATTATGATTTCCCATTGTATACATAATAATAATTATGAAATAATTATCCCATATTTACATCATTTATACTTCTAATATTATCCATGAAATATGTTAAAAAATAATGAACATTGTAATAATCATAGAGAGAGTAGCCTATACGTACTCATGAGTTAAGTTTCCATTCTCTAATGAACACTTTGAAAAAAGATAATTTATATTAAACCTTTAAATAATGACAATAATATTTTAAATACCATATTAAAATTTTTAAATAAACCTATATATATCATCTATGTGGTGTGGTGATGAAAATCGAGTCACATTTCTTGGTGATTGTGGCATTCTACATGTAGACAAATGATGATTAAAATTTTTAGTGTAATAAATAAAATAAAATATTATAATTCAATAATGAAAAATATATAATTAATATCATAATTAGTTAATGTATATCACATATATTTATTAGTTTTATCAAAACTTCCCTTCATGTAAATCATTAGTGAAAAATAAATCACACCAATTTGCAAGGTGTTAGTCTGTTAGGCATAGAAGTGACATTAAATTATCAACTACGTAATGTAAAGTAAAAAAAATAGACGATATAATGACTAAATAGGTATAAAATTTGTGTAAATAATATATATATACATATATATTATCCATCGTCACACAAAACCATAAGAGGTGGTAATGTAAAAAATAAATGGAATCAGTTCTCGAGTACATACTCGACAATAAACACAAATGATGATTTTATAACCAATTTGATAGAAGTAGGCAGTGTTTTATGTTAGGAAATTAAAATAAAAAAAATCTTTGAATATGTAATATCTTGGGTGTATTACGTTAACATAATTTAATAATAATTCTATAATTTGTTGGAATGAATAATATAATTACTATATTTGAAAATTTTTACATCCTCATTAAGAAACCTCTTTTAGTTTCCCCAAAAACCTTTCAGGGATTTCGATTCTATACACAATAATCATTCTAGTATGAATAGAGAGATGTTGAAAAGTTATGGGCCTTGGAATTTTCTAAAAAACAGTTCTATGGTCTGAAGAATGGAGGATATATTTAGGCCTTTTATATTTGAGGATAGTGGTAGACTTATAATTTATGAGATGGAAATTAATTCTGGTGATGTAATGAGAGAACATTTCTTCAACAATAAAATGTTCAAACGTTTTAAAACTTTTAATATAAAAATTCAAATCTAAAATGTTTTCAATGACCTAAATTAGATTAATAGATATATAATTATTCTTTTAATTCTTTAAATCCAATTAAAAATATAATTTAAAGTTATAATTTATTTAATCAGAATGGTAGTTTATGATTTAAATTCTGTATTTTTTCCCTTTTCATCGAAAAATGAAACATTGGTAAATATTGCAATAAATTCAAAATAAGATAATTTTTGATATAATAAAATAAAAAGGAAAATTAATTTTATCAAATAAATATTCTGAAATGATTAGACATTAAATTTATATTATGTGTGTGAAGTGCAATAGAACCACCTTTAAAAAAACTCAATTTTTAGAAAACACTTATTTTATTATTTTAATTGATTCATAAATATTGATAAATAATAGTTTTCCATTATTTTCATAATATAGTTAGGAATATTCATAAAAAAAATAAATTTCTAGGATATAATGGTAAACTCTTTTAAGATTCATTTAGACATGGGGTTTCATATTCTCAAAGTTTTTTAAGAGATTTAAAGAAATATATTACATGGGTTGTCTAATATCAGTGTTACATGGATCATACATTTTTAAAATTAATTTTTTTATTTTAATATATTGGGGGGAGATAATAATATCCCAAAGTGTAGGAAAGATCTATATCCTTTCAATGCTTTTCAAAAACCCTCTTCAAATTTTGGTGGAAATGTGATATAAAGAGAAATTTGGTGGATGTTTTTTATAAAATATTTATATTTGGAAATAAACACACATCAAAAACTACAATCCAACTGTTATATAAATTCATGTAGAAAATGTATATTCAACCCATTTATCCTTATTGAATGATATATAAATGTTTCATGATTGTATGAATATTAGTACACTTCATTCATTATTTTTGATCTATTTTCTGACATTTAGATTGCTATATATAATGATAAAACGCTGATATTTATTATCAATTGTTGATAAAAAACTAAAAATTACAATTATAGTAGATTATATAGGTAAAATCTGGAATTAACATACAATAAAATAGTCCCAATTGATAGCAGTACAGCATAGTCAACTATACTATTCCACGGTACACACCACCATAGACCACTATGTGTTCTTAACCACCATGTCATGGTGATGGGTTGAGTGATTAATTCAAACACATAATGGAGATCCTATACTATCATTTATCCACTCAAAATAAAAGATATTTTATCATAAAACCTTAATCAAGAAGCATTATCATGATTATATGTTCCCTAGAAAATATGGGATCTCCTAAACAAGTAAAAACAAACAAATACATCTCTTAAAATATTATCATATCAATTTCATTAAAATATAATTCAAAGTAAAATTTAAAAATCATTTGAAGCGGAGCAATATGACATCTATTTTAATATTATTCTATAAGTAAAATATATAATGTAGAACCTTGTGAAAAAAACACTTTCATAGATATACCACCACAAAACCATTACAATAATAGGCCACTTTAAAATTGAATTCCATTCATTTCCATTTACATCATGATCAATTCAAAGAAAAACATTACAAAAAATTGCATATAACAAGGTCCATTTACACTAATTTTAACAAAGAACATCCAACGAATTGTTTTGCAAGATACAAAATATTTTTGTACTATTATGAATATGAGATCCCATCCTAATTTTTTCCGTGATATAAAATAACATCAAAAAATATGATAAATAAATTAATAATGATAGCATTAATCATAAAAAACTATTTATTTATTGGAGTTAATAATATATTAGCCACCTACCTCAACAAGTTATTTCCAATGATCATTAATGATTTTATCAAGTTATATGGGTGCTAATATATTCCTACATCATCAATATAAATCATTAATCAATTCTTATACCATTTAAAACAAAATAATCATTTAGGTGTAACCAATATAAAAAAATCCAATTTGGAAAACAATTCCAAAACAGTAATATAAAGTTTAAATCCCTGTCCCATCGTACTACCAAAACACAATTTATAAAAACTAACAATTGTCAATAAATTTATATATAATTTAATCTATACTAATTTTTATAAAAAAAAATTAATTCACCATGTATGAAACCTTAATTCAATAATATATCAATAGGGGATATCATAACACCCACCGCCACCTTCATATACCATACATGTAATCCTCATAAAATAAAATCTATTATACACTGATCTAGTTAAATAAAATGAAAAAACAAAATAAAATACATTTAAATTATAAATAAAGATATGTGATGGAAAAAAGGACAAGGAAGGGGGGGTATAATAACGAATCAAGTTAGCAAAAAATCCAAATACCCACAAATGAAATAGATAATAGATGGGTAATGTTAACAAAAAAGGTATTGTTCCTGATTATATTTTTCCAAATGAAACAATATAACTATATGGGATTCATTTTTAAATCAACCATAGTCAAATAGAATAAAGAATTTTTCGGTGAGACCCCATGCATCATAGTATGTCTATATTTCCTTTGGAACTATAACAACGAGACAATGAAATATTTTGGCATATACCATAGAATTATAAATTGATGACCCAATCAAGAGATAGATTAAAAACTTATGTTACCTATTGTACAATTGTAGATGTGTTTATAGTTAACACCTTCATTGTGGCATGATCCCTTCCCAAGATCAACAATAAAATTTCCTCTAATGCTATGGGAAATATTGAGAAACACAACCTGGTGGGGTGTGAAACAAACCTAAAATATAAAATTTATGATTAATCTGAGGTAAAATAGAATAAATCCACTTATTATGGTTTTAATACTTCCTCTATTTCAAATAAAATTATATATTGCCTCTATATAATTCCATAATTCTTCCTTGTTCAGATGTGATCTCCCACCTAAAACAATTATTCAATTACCAACACTATGGAACACACATAAAATGCTTTTGTACTACTAAAAAACCCTCGAAAAGTCACATAAATAATTATAAACATAGTTAAAAAGACGTCCTATTGACAGGAACCAATATTTCAAATTTACTCATTCATAAATTATGTGAACTCATCATTTCAACTTCTTCATTGATTTTAAAATTCAAGGGTCAATACAAACTCATAACTATATCACTTATCATCACTAAGAACCCATAAATATCCCTAAATCACTAATATTTACCATCCATGGTCATAAGATAATCTAAAAAATAATTTCTTCCTCCCAACACCAAACACACATTCGATACAGAACTCCAATATTTGAGGTCCATGAGAACACAAAAATCTGGACGCCAATACCCAATATTAATACACTAAAGGTCGTTCAATAAGTAGTGTTATGATACTACCATTATAATAAACTAATCAAAATTTCCATTATTATATAATGGTACATCATGTCATATGATTCACCTATCTAAACTACCACCAAGTAGCCAATGTAGCGACCAGACCCCAGATAGCCCAAAGGTGGTGTCTTCTATCACATAAATTAGAATGCTTATAAGTAATGAAATCCCAAATGACCGAGAGTTTAGTAGTCTTGTTAAACTATATACAAACATGATACTTGAGTTACAAATTAATATATTAATCACAATATATTTTATTTTTTATTTCATAAAAATAACTTCTAGGATAACATCATTCCATATTGTATATCCCCACATATCTATTATAGTATGCTTCTTAGATTCTTGGGGAATGGAAAAAAATAAAGATGAACTAAAATTCTCATTAATGGTAAATTATTATGGAAGAAATAATTAATCAATTATAAAAATATTCATATAATGATATATAACTTAACACACATACAATGTGAAAAAAACTGAGAAGGAAATACATAAACAATATAAAATTGTAATAACTGTAGTTACATTCCATTAAAATAACAAGTTAAAAAGATACAAATAAGTCCATGTATGAAACCAAAACACATTATAACTACTCAATTAAATTAAAATGAAATATATACATGGAAATATCTAGACAAAATCTCATAGATTAATAATAACTGAAACTATGTGAGGGAAATAATTGATTATTGGACGCCTTATTTTGTATGTAATAATTAATTAACCATATTGAACATTAAAATTATGGTTTAGAGCATATGGGTTGAAACCCATATGATGAGGCTAGAAAAATAACTTTTCTCTACACACCACTAATGCAATTTGGTTTATCTATAACCAAGCCCAACCTATGCCATACCATTCTAAAACATTCATCATATATCGAATAATCTATGTAACAATATTCCTTATTGAATATCAGTATAGTGTAATAGATAAAAGTTAATAAATATTTTACAAAATAATCAAATAACATTCAATGTGAAATCCATATAAAAATCGAAATGCGGTTCAGGGATTGAACATATCCTTTACAGATGTTATCTTTATGTAGGGTAAATGCAATGTTCAATGGTGAAAATTAATTTAATATTTCAAGGAGAAAAAAGAATCAAGGAAGTAAATGTGAATACTATCCGTGGAAAAATTAATAATAAATCTTCCAGAGGAAGACTAAGGATTGTATCAATACAACCTACCCCAACTAGTGTAAAATAAGGGTATATTGTCAT
Organism: Viscum album; assembly: GCA_963277665.1. Taxonomy (NCBI): domain Eukaryota; kingdom Viridiplantae; phylum Streptophyta; class Magnoliopsida; order Santalales; family Viscaceae; genus Viscum; species Viscum album. Next base: position 1,594,715,881 of record OY728146.1, on the reverse strand, counting down.
TGATGAATAAAATATTATTAAAAATTATCTTAAAAAAATTCTTAGGGATAATCCATTTCTTTATAAAACCATTTCTTGAAAAATAATGTTTTAAAAATATTTTATATAAAAATTAAAATTTTAAACAAGAAATGGAAACCTATAAGGAATTACAATGAGTAAATAAATACATGCCATTAAAGGTAAAAACCCATTCCCTTTTCATGTTAAAATGTTAATAAAATGTTTTTTCATAAGGATACGAGATGATTCCATTTAAAAATTAGTAAAAATATGGGTTAAAAAATTTCATTACCCAATTATTTAAAAAAATTAGAACAGTTTAATCAATTGTGCTTTTTATAGATAAATAGTTTTTATGACTAATATAGAAATATTTCGAATTTTCTAAAAAACAATATCTAAAATATTTTGATGGCCATAGAGTATAAAAATTGTAAAAATACTTAAAAATGGTCATGAATAATATGAGAATATAAAATTAATGTTTTTTTGAAAAGTTTTCATTCAATTTCTACTAATTGAAATACCATTGAAATACCATTAATGTTATTGTTGAGGAAAATAATCATTAAACATTACAATGTATCCCATACCACATAGAAACATTTTAAATAACAATAAACAAAAATTAATAACATTATATGATAGGATAAAATTACAATAAATGTAATTATTAATGATATAATTTAACAATGTTTCAGTAGATGCACCCCCCACATGATATAAGTGGTAAACATGAAAATTTTCTCATTGATATAAAATGGAGACATAAGAATACATTACCTTGCTTTTCCTTCTTGGTGATCATCATTTAAAATTACATATAATAAACCTATGTTAATTATATACATTATTGATGAATTATTTCATTATTGGAATTACATTTATTTCACTTATTTTAATATTGTTTACAAATAGTTAAAAAATTATGTTTTCATCAGTTTTTTTACCAAATTCAGTTTGTGTGTCAGACACAACATTGGTATGTCAACTATAGTAAGAGCAATCATTATATAACATCTCAATAATAATAATAATGAATTAATTATCATATTGATACATCAATTAAACATTTAAAATCAATAATTAAATATGGTTATGAAAATTGAATCAATGTTTCAATCATGGAGACTGTAGGCTGAACGTATGCAAGAGTAAAGTTCTCATTTTTTAATAATCATTGTGGAAAGAAGGAAAAAATAATTATATATTAAAAGAAAGGTAATTCTATCACAAATAACATATTACTTAATCATATATACATATATATATAATTCCTGAGATTTAAACCCAATCACATCATACCGAGGTGGCGGTAGTCGACACATCCATGCCCGACATTATCAATTTTCAGTTTTCTGAAAGGATATTAAAGAAAATGACATATAAATATATATATATATATATATATGTTATATTTACAGAAATTTTATTGTGTCATTAATACTATGAAAATGTTTTATGTACTTATTTTAATACAATAACATTATTTATCAAATACATTTATCGTGTGAATAAATCACATCGTTTGAAGGGGTGGTAGTCCAGACCTCCAAAAATGATGTCATCATTTTTACAGGAAATGAAAATAAAAAGGTATTTTTTTAAAGAACAAAATAAGATAGAAGAAATAATAAATATTATATATAAAATATATAAAAATATTTTCCATCATAATGTCCAACCATGAATTTTGGTATTGGAAAAAATGGGTAACCATCGTTTCATGAGGTGGTAGTTCTGAACACACAGAAATGGTATGTTTGTTACCCTGTACATTGATGTATATTTCAGTTAATTAAAAATCCATATAATAAAAACATACTACTATATTTATGATAATTTAATTGTTATACAAGAATATAATTAATAATAGAAATTGGATGAAGAGGTAAATGTATTAAAAGAGATCATTGGAAAATGTTACCTTTCAATCAGGTAATTCTATATTTTTTATTCTAAGGGGATTCCTTGGAAGGATTTATTCCAAAATAGAGAATTCAAAGTATAATGGAGGGTTTTTTGGAATATATTTTGGTAGATCATGGATGAACCAAACTGTTTTTATTGGTGTGAGGAAAGGGGATAAGTTGTGGTCTTTTATATTTTGGAGTGGCACTCTTCTAATTCTTTGACAGTGGAATTATTTCCATGTTTATTATCATTCATTTGGATACAATAATGGACAAAATTCTATAAAATATAATATAGGGTGTATATTGTTCCATTAAATTTCACATGGAAAAGATTATAAGTCGTTTTGGGCCATAAGGTTAATGTTTAGTTCTCTATAATGATTATTTTTACCGTAATCATTGTAATTAATTTTAGTTACATTAACTATTATTTTTGGTAAATAACTAAGTTGAAATTATTATAAATTATAAATTATTATAATTAAAAATATGGAATAACTCTTTCTAAATTAAAATAATAGAATTTTCAGAAATTGATGTAAATTTAATCCAACAAGTGGGACGATAATATAGGTTTTTAATATATGTTTTTTTTGAAAGACTGCTATGTTTTTTAATCCATTTAAAATTTAAATTTATCCTAATAAATTAAATATTATTAATTTCTATAAATATTATATAATTAAACACCACAAAATATAAAAACTATAAATTACTCTATAAATAAAAGATTTGAAAAATGTATTTTGAACAAAAATTCAGTAATTTTAACAATTGAATAAAAATGAAATGTTTCATAAAAAATATAAAAAATTCACCCCAAATCAAATTATAATGTTTCTCATTCATATAAAAATTTTATTTTGACATATTAAATCAATAAAATTATCAATATTCATATTTTAAATAGGATCATTATTGAAAGACATTAAAATTGCCTTCATAAAAATAAAGATTTTTATGTGTAACATTGTGTTCATTCTTATCTTATGTCTATAAAATCAATTGGATGACTATAAAAAATTATTTTATTAAATATAATATATATATATATTAAATCAATATTAATAACTAATTTAAATTAATTTAAATTATTTGGATAAAATAGATTTGGATCATAAAAATATGTTTCAATAAAATCATTCTCATTATATTAAATTGGTTCTGATATTCATTAGCAGTTAATTTTTTAAAAAAAATTCTTTTTATAGTTGTTTCCACTATAGTTGATATAATTAAATTATTACCATTAATAAGTAAAAATTTAATTGATGGTTAATAACTTATTAAATTAAATAATAATTTTTATTAATATATTATTTTTTGGTAAAACATGTTTTTCTATGTAACACAATATATCAATGATGGTATGTCTTTAGTGTGAGGAAATATAACATAGTTTTCAAGAATTACAAGATATAAATTATATTTTATGTATTTAAGATAATAAATAAATATTAATTTATGAGGTCAATATATTTTATTTTTACACATGGTGATTCATGTCAAATATGTTATTGATGGAAATTTTGTACTTTAAAATTTTGGGGTGTAATATTCTCCCCACTATAATTCAATTGTGTCCTATAAATTTACACAGTATATTTGTTATATATTTTAGGATATATACTGATTTGAAATCCTACATTGTTGAATGGGTTTGTAAAATATCTACTATAAATGTGAGAATGAGAAGTAGAAACGCCGCATGGAATAACATGTAACTAGGAACCTAAACATGAGAACATCAGTGGAAAGTAAAGATATGTACTTTGAGGAAAAGTGTAAAAATTTATAGTGAGTGATTGATGTCATCAATAACAAACAAGTTAATGTTAAATAGAAAGATTATGGTCTCAAATCCATTAATCTACAATGACTTAAAATACATTTTTTCAACAAAAAATATGGTATTATTAAAATGTTTTATTTCTATTTCATTTTCGTCATGTGGGTAAATTCATTTTATTCTTAATTACATATGAAAATTCATTTAAATTATTAGTTTTAATATCATCTATATAATTATATCTTTTGTTTTCTTCTTTGACCAAATTCTAATTCAACACTTATTTCACAAAATGGATATCCAAAAAATTATATTGATCATTAAAGAATTAAAAATTTTAGTAGATCATAAGGCCTATAAAATAGTGAAGTCTAACTATTTATCGATAACTATATTCCAAAAAAAATAATTATTATAGTAATCTATAATAATAAAAAAATGATAATACTGGTCCATCGTTATTATTTATTCCTCAAATAATTTAACTAAATACAATAAAAATTTTACCATCCTATTGATTAGGTCAGTGGTAGTCATTAAACCCTAATAATCTTTCGCTCATGGTTTTGATACCCACAGACTTCCTAGATATGAATAGTTTTCACCCGGAATACATTTTTTCATTTTCTAAAACAAAATTGAAATAATTTCCGAAATCAATATGACTGAAATCCTTGAAATATTTTTATCACTAAATTGCCTTTTACCTATATTTTTTCATACAAACCCAATACATAAATACTTCATCAATTTTTTTTCTAAATAGGTCGTTCCATGGCCTAGGGTTTATCCATGATATCATTTAGATGATTTATAAATTATGACACCAATTTTTTTATCAACAATAGAAAAGGTTTAAACTAAGTTAATCATTTTGAAGATCCATTATAGTGTTTTGTAACGAAAATGGTAATTTTTTTAAGAATATATCTTATAAGTATCAAAACAAGTGTGAATTAAGGCCCCTGTCATGTACCGGGTTACACCAAGTTAGCCCCGACATAACTTGATAGTGTTTTTACTCCTATGTACATATGTGCTTTAACCATTTTAACATGTAGTTTATTGATAGGTATGTATTTCTAGAAATACTATAAATTCATTTTCTAACAAACAAATTATGATGTAATTCTATACATATCCCCAAATTCTTCAGTTGGGTTATGTTATCTAATATGTGTTTTCCTAAATCTAGTTCCCAATGTTGTTACTGAACATCCTCTAATACAAACTAAAGGGAGATGACCCCCGATATCATTGAGCATGTGTATGCTATCAATTACATTGGCATGATTACAGTTAATATAATCTCAAAGGATCTGGATTATAGTAATCTTAGTAAACCATATACATTCACGATTCATGTATTTAAAATTAATACACTAATTGAAAAATACATTTTTATATTCTTTATAATCATATATCATTTGGGAAAATAGTATTCTATCAAGTATATCTCTGATTTTTATTCATAAAACACTTCATGGATTTCATGGGAAAGGTAACAAAACAATGATGCACTTAAATGATCGGTAAAAATAATGTATAGTGGAATAAATAGTCAATCAATGATAACAATAATCATGGAATGGTTAACAACTGAACACGCATAACATGTAATTTCCAAATTGTTAAAGAAATGAATAAATTTAATGGATATGTAATAACCAGAAGCATGTTTCATTCAAATTACTAGAGGATAAAAAATAAATATGAAAAGATATGAAACCAAAAAACATGTCATTTAGTGAATGGACTAAAAATGAAATTTATCCATAGATATGTTGAAGAAAAACATCATGTATGAATAATTACTGAAAGTAAATAAGGGAAATATTTGATTATTAGATACCATGATTCCTATGTACTTGGTACCATTACCATCAAGCCATTTCACCACACAGTTTATAACATAATGGGTAAAACCCCAATCTAATAATTCTATCCAAGAAACTTTTATCATGAGACTACAGATTCATCGACTGGTTTTCTATTACTAGACCCCACCCATGTTGCACCAATCCAAAATATTGATCATATTTCGAATAATCGATTTAACAATGTTTCATATGAAATATCCTTATGGAGTAAGAGATTATAATTTATCAATATTTACCTATATAATCAAATAAAATTCAATGTTGAAATCAAATGAAAAATGATATGTGGTTTAGGTAATGTACATATCCATGATAATATAAAAATAAAATTAGTGTAAATTAAGTGTTTAATGATAAAAGACAATTGAATATTTCAAAAGGAAAAGATGAATCATGTAAGTGAATATGAATAATAACCTTGTACAAATAAATAGTAATCTATCCGGAAGAAGATTAAAGAAAGTATGAATACAAAAACCCTATCTATATTAAAATAAATTAATTTTTTAATTGTTGAATTTAAATATTATAAACAAATTAAACAAATTGAGGAAAATATCATTTTTTTAAAAAATTATTAATATTTTATTTGAAAATTATTTAAAAAGAAAATTTCTTTTAGATTTTTCTTTCAAAGATGAAAATCAATATTCAAAGTAATTATGGTGGGTGATTCTATACATGAAGTAAAAGGTAAAAAACGGATTTTCATTGTAAAAGGAATTAAAATGACAAACACAGAAAGTGACAATAATATCCCTTTTAAAGAAATTGTAAAAGAAAAAATTGAATAAATATGTAATTACCAAATTATATTAATAAAATTTTAGAAAACATATTAATAAAACATGGTTTTAGAATAAAACTGATTCTCTAACTAAGAGAGAAACATATTATGTTATTCTGAAAAATAAAATTTCTAAAACATTTTGACTAAGAATGTGTGGGAAAATGGTACTAATACTTGAAAAATTTCATGACTAACCATATAATATAAAATGAATTTTTTTAGTGAAAATTTATCATACAACTCTCTTTAATGGAAATACCATTAAAATAACATTAAACTTATTATTAAGGAAAATAATCTTTAAACATTACCATGGATCCCATACCATATTAAAATATTTTAAATCATAATACTCAAAAAATAATAACATAAATTAATGTTTAAAATACCATGAATATTATATTATTATTAATATTATATAATAAAATGGGAATTAAAAAACATACAAAGGATGTAAGTGGTGATGAAGACACTTATCTCACATATGTAAAAAAAGTGATATGAGAATATCATACTTGGCATTCCCTATTAGGTGAACGTACATTAACATTTTGCATAATAAACTTATGTTAATTATATATGTTCTTGAGAAACATTTTTATTTTTATCATCAATTTTATTTATCTTATTACCACATTCTATACAACTACTAAAATAATTATGTTTTCGTCAGTTGTTTTGAACAAATTCAGTTTATGAGTCAAAAACTACATGCGTAGGTCAACTATGGTTAGAGGGGTCATTATCTAAAATATCTAACATAATAATAATGACCTAATTTTAATATTAATTAAAAAAATATAATTTTTGAAACAATCGATAAAAATGGTTATGAAAAATGAATCAATGTTATAATCAAGTAGATAATTGGTCATACATACGCCTGAATAATATTATCATTTTTCATTGATCATTATTGATAGAAGTTACATATAATTATATAATTATATATTTATAATTATATAAAAAATACCATTTAATTATTTCATATATATTTATTGTGTTGTAAAAGGAATCACATCGTTTCGAGGATGTGGTAGTCAACCATCCGTGACCGACATTGTAACTTTTTACTACTTGAAAGGATAATAAATAAAACGATAATTATATTTATATAACTATATGATATTTAATGAAATATAATTATTTAATGAATAAATTATATATGTTTATTTATTAATATATTTTTAATTAAATACAGCCTTTATACATTACATGTATTGTGTAAATGAATCCATTCGCTTGAGGGGTGGTAGTCCACACTTCATCAAATTATGTTATCATGGTTACATGAAAAAGAAAATATGAGGATATGTGTTGTAAAATAATAAATGAAACATAAATAAATAAATAAATAATATATAACATATATAAATAGATTTTAAATTATAATTTCCAGCCATGAAATTTGGTAATGAAAAAAAATAAACAATCATCATTTGGTGAGGTGATAATTATCAACACATTCATTATCCATTAGGATAAAGTGTCTTTAAGTGTAGATCAAAAACATAGAATACATAAATACAATTATATTGATGATTTTGGTTGTTTTATTAAATCAATGGAATAATAATGGTTTGACGGGTGGAGAAGTAAATGAAAAAAATAGATTGTTGGAAAATGATAACTTAAATTTTTGTTCTCTCTTTAGTTTATACCGAAGGGATTCCAGGGAAAAATTTATGCCCAATGATACGATTTAAGATTATAAGGAGGGATTATCGAAAGAGTTATATGAATATATTAGATGTACTTAAGTGGTTTGAGAGGTGTGAGGAATGAGGAGATTTGGTTGCCCTTTATGTTGGGGGATGAGTGGAACACCTGTAATATTTATTCAATGTAATTATTTCCATGTTTTTAATGTAGCGTGTGGATCCAATAACAAGAAATGTTTTTGAAAATATATGATAGGGTCAATATATGTCCATAAAATAAATATTGGATATTTTTGTAGGTTTTTTTGGGCCTTATGGTTACGGTTTCCTCTCTTATTAATCTTAATATAAACTTAATTGTAGTGTTTAATTTTAATTACGTTCTCTAATATTTTTCGTCAAAACTATGTTAACATTATTAAAAATTATTAAATAATATTATTCAAAAAATTAAACCCATATATATAAATTCTAATCATGTATGTGTCATAAATATATTTAAATATATTCCTATAGGTAGGATGGAAATGCGGGTTTTTAAAGTAAAAGAGTCTAAATACTTGCTATGTTATTGTAATCAGTTTCGTATTAAAAATTGTTAAAAATAAATTTATTAAATTAATTGGAAAAAATATTATATAATTAAACTTTAAAACCAATTAATAGTATAATTTATCAATATAATTAAATTAGATACAGATTTAACTAAAATGCAATATTTTTTACTATTCATTAAAAATGAAATGTTTTAGAAAAATATAAAAAATTCATACTAACTAAATTATTACATAACCCTTTAACATATGAAGTTTACTAGAATATATTGAATCAATAAGAGAGTAAAAATCATATATAAAATGGGCTCACCATTAAAAGGCGTTAAAATTTCCCTAATAAAAATATAGGTTTTTATTTGTAATATTATGTTCATTTTTATCTTATGTATATCAAACCTATTGGATGATTATAAAAAATATTTTATTTAATATAATAATATTCATATTTATTTTTATATTACATTAATGTCACTCTCTAATTAAAATTAAATTAATTTCTCTCGATAAAATAGCTTTATGAGTATAAAATAAGTTCTTTCTAAAAATATTCTTCTCATCTTCAATTTTTACTTATATTCATTACTAATAAATTTGTAAACAAATAATTATTTTTATATTTTTGTAAACAATAATTTTCATAAGGTTAGTTTTTACCATTCATAACTACAAAGTTAATGTATATTTTATATCTTTTTATATTAAATAATAATATTTAATATTTCATCTGTTGGTAAAAGTTGGTCTTTTGTGTAGCGCAAGCTATCGAGGAAGGTCAATCTTGCATGTGATATAAGATAATTGTGTGTTTCTTGAATTATAAGATAAAGAATATATTATATTATATTTAAGATGTTAAATATATTATAACGTATCACATAAATATATTCCTATTATATACAAGGTGGTGTGTGTCATACAAGGTATTGAAAACAAATTGGAACTTTCAAATTTTTAGGTGTTACAGCCCAAATAGAAACACCATCATTCCCATATCCAGATACAAAAATCTCATAACAACAACTAGTCAACAAGAGTAACTCATGTGGATCAATCTAAACCATCACAAAATATAATTTAAATTTTAATACATCAAGCAATAGGAAACTCAATTTCTAAAAACTAAAAACAAAAAAAAATGATTTCTAATGAAATAATTTGATATTATAAAACTAACTCAAATAATTTTAGAAATACTGAAGAAAATTCATTTTTATATAAATTTAAAACCCATTCATAAAATAAATTTTTTTTTATCAAAACATAAAAATATAAACTAGTTTACACATTCTCTATTCCATGATATGTGTTTTACATTATAAAATTAGGTTTTTCTCAAAACATTTAAACCCTATTAATGATTTTCCATTTTTAGAAAATCAATCAAATTCAATAATCAACCATAAAATCTTCAAAAACATTTTAATATAATAATTCATAATAATTTATTAGAATAAGAAATTAAATATATAGTTAGTTTTTTTAATTATGTGTGGATTTCTATGATGTAATTTGTTGATTAACACTTCCCATATAAACATTTACCGATCAAAATGTGTCACACTATCCGGATTCATTATAAAATAATATGTTCTATATCGATCCCTATGAATCATCCACATTCAAACCACACAATGTTATTGTTATCAATATAACACATAAATAATATCTAAAATGAATATTTCATACATTTTACACCATCTAGTTACATGGATTAGAACCGAATAAGTCATTTCTATAAACTCTACAGATTAACTTCTATTTTTCCACATCTGACCACCACTTCTAACTGTCATTGTTCCTTCAAGAAACACACTCTGACACCATTGTCTAACAATGCAACCCAAATCGTCTAAACAAAACTCAAAAATAGATACTAAAAGACGTCATTCTTACCTCTTAACCATACAAAAACATGCCTTAAAAGTGATGGTATTTATTAGATCCAAAAATAAGTGTTGATAAAGGGTTCATTAATTAGAATTGTTTTAGCATTGGGGAAGTGTCACCATGGTCCGCGATTTCTTTTAAGTACTTCTAATGGTTCACATTTATTAGTGCTTCATTTTTATCATTGATAATAGGTAACCTTTTTCTTCACATTGGATTCTGTAATGTTAAATGGTAACCTATATCAATGATTTCTTTCACTAATAATGTTCCAAATGAAATTATATATCTAAATATTTAACAAATATAAAATTATTTTATTAAATAAAATTATTAAAATTTTCATTACTTAAATAATGTTTGATAAAAATAAATACTTTGATTATACTAGATATTAATTATTATTATTAATTAATATTATTTATTATATATATAAGCATATTGAAAATTAAACAAATAAAAATTAAAAATAAGTAAATTGATAAAAATATTAAAAAATTTATTAATTAGATAATAATTGATAATATTAACAAATATTTTAAATTAAATATATAGATATATATATATACATGAATGTATATAAATATGATTTATATATTACAAATTATTTATGAATTATATTAAATTGTCATATCCATTAAGTGAATGTTGGTTTATACATAAACATTATTAAGAACTAAAAATAGTGACTAATTTCATAGGTAATAGACATTGTTTAATGTCATTTGTTTTTTTAATTTAACATATATCCAATGTGTTTTATATTGATTACACATAAACCTAAGCACTTCATTTTAATATACAATGCACTGACAATAAACTTATCCGTATTTTCAAAAACTGTTAAAGTGAAATGATTTTTAATTTAATCTATTTCATTAATTTTTTACTAGAATAACATTAATATTATATATTGAATAATAAATTTAAAAAAATTTGGGGTAAAAAAATATTTATAATATAATATATTTTCAAAAAAATATTTATAAACAGATATAATTTAAAAAAATGATAAAATATATATTTGAAAAAATATATTTTCAAAATTATATATTTAAAAAATATAATTGTAAATAAATTCATTTACAAATCTAGAAATACTATATTTACACATTTATATATATTTATAATATTAAATGAAAAGAACTTAAAGTATTTGTACACTATATTTTTAGATGATAATTCCACACCCCCCCCCCCTTCCTGGAGGTGGGAGGGGGGAAGATGGTCAGAATCTACGACCTATAAAGCCACGAATCCCATTTACGCCTTTCTCCAACCTTAATTAACTCTCGGAGTTCCCAGTGATTACATTAAGCCCAAAAGTGCATGATCTTCATCTTGGTAATCCACATCACCTGATATTGGTGTCGGATTTTTCTAAAGCGATGAGTCACCTAGACCATACTCTGGTGGCTCGTTTTAATGCTCAAATAATATCGGTGGAAGAGATCGATCGGTTTGTGTTTGGTAAATGGGATCTGCAAGAGCGCATGGTCGTTAGACTTCTAAAAAATCGACATTTCATGATTTGATTCACCTCATAGGAGGATCAAATTCGTGTGTGGTCCAATGCCCCCGGCTTTGCAACAGTTGCAAGTTTTTAATTCTACGGTGTTCTTTTGAACTCTGAATGAATGGTGACCCTACCTCCATCCCGATTTGTGTAATTTATCCTCACCTTCCATTACCTTTTCAAAAACATGTAGTTAATCAGATGCTTGGGAACCTGGTTGGTCGTTTTCTGTGCTCTCATACTCGTACAACCTCTATGATTCATCCGATTAATCCTCCACTATGTGTTGAAGTATATATATTGAGACCTCCAGTGAAATGGTTATGGATTATGGTGGATGCGGAGTTCAGATAAAAGAAGGCAGTGGTATATGAATCATGGACAAATTATTGATCAGCTTGCAGCAGATTGGGGCACATGGAATATAGTCCTCATAGTGGATCAATGAACAAGAGGCCACCTGGTTTGGATAGTAGGCTAGAAACAAATTCTAATAGGAGGAGGATGCCTGATTCATTTGGGGAAATTGGCAATGCACCTGATATGGAAATTCGGGTTATAGATGTTCTAGAATAACCGACAGAAGTCCGAAGAAATCCTTTGGTTTCTACTGTGCTGAACAGGCTTATACAAGAGATGAATCGGGGGATGGGGTTGAGGGAATTGCTACCATGGGTTCTATTGGGACTAGTAGTGTAGGAAATGCTATTATGAATGAATTCAGGACTGATAGAATGGCCTCAAATGGGTTTGTGGTTGCAGGGTAAAGGTAGCAGATCACAGCCCATTGTGATGGCCAAGCTACTCTTGAGGTCTTCTTGAATGAGGGTGTCCTTGTTGAGGGAGATGATACTATGTCTGGTCAGTGGAAAGGACGCAACAACGATGGTATGATTGAAGGAAAGCAGGTGTCTCCTTTGGAGGATAACAGGCTGCCCGATGTAGTGAAGAATTGGCTCTATGGATAGGCTGGTGAGGATGGTGGTGTATTGGTCACGGTCTCCACAGGGAATCGCTTCAATGGATGGAGCATGAAGGAGTTGAAGACAACTTTCATATTGGGTCTTATAAAGAGGATTTTGTGAATGAGGAAATGAGAAATGGGATGTGTGCAGGTCAGAAGAAGCTCGAAAACCCGAATAGTCTTCCTATAATTGATGCGAGTTGTTAGGTTCAACAGAATCAGATTGTGTAATATCAAGAGAAGCAGGTCCTTGGAATGTGGGGGGAATCTTTTTATTGTGATAATTAAAACAAGGGTTTCATGATCAAGACATCATTTTGTGACATCGTCTAGGGAGGGAAGAATATGTTATCTAAGAATCAGGAGGATATGACTGCTTCCCTGTGAAGAAGACCAAGTAAGGATTACTCTTATCTTATGTAGCCAATGTCAACTATATCTAAAGATATGCCAATTAATAATGAATTTCATTCATTGGAGCTATTGAACCTTCGAATCAAATATTCCAAATTCTTGAAGCATTATGAATGTTAAGAATGGGATTCAGTGAATGTGGAGGAAGGCTTTTATAATAGTGATGTTTATGGGTTTGGATTTGGAGGTATGTAATGGTTATGTTTGGTCTGTGTCACTTGTTTTCTGAACTGTTATTTTGTTTAATAAATGGCTAGAGGTGTTTCCTCTGTTGACATTCCTTGTTATAAATAATTATTTATATATTTTAAAAATTTATATATTTATAACAGGTTTATTTGAATAATTAATATATTTACTATATTTATTTTTATATTTATTATATATATAATATAAATATTTCTTTATAAATATTTAAATAATTATAAATATTTATTTATTTATTCACATAATTATAATATTATAACAAATAATTTTCAATAAAGAATATATTTACTATATCTATATTCATATTTATTTATTAAATATATATATATATATATATATATATATATATTCTTTATAATTATAATTATAAATATTTTATCAACGCTTATTTGATAAGAACAGATACAATGATAATTTTTCAATGCTTTTTACCGCTAAAATAGATAAGGATTTATAAGTGCTAAAAAGTGTTGATAAAATCTATATTTATCAGTGCTAATGTTTTAGAATCATTAAATAATCTTTTATCCTCGTATATTACTTATGTTCTAATAAAATTAGTCTTTATCTGTCATTTTTTGGAGGGGTTGATAAAAGATTCATGATCTATTTATAATATCCTAACCATTCTTAAACCCATCATAATATCATAATCCTTCAACAAATCCACCCACTATCGGTGCTCCCTAATGAATTAAACCTCAAATCAATGATCAAATCAAGGCTCAAAATAATCAAAGGCTCAAATTCATGACTCAAAAAATTTAAGGGTTGAATGAACAAAGCCTCGACCATAATAATTTCTCTTCTTTCTTCTGAATGTAATTCATTCTCTACTATCACATGTGTAACACGAGGTTTAAACCATAAATGGTTCTTACTATTTTTGATGTTGTATTACAACACTGAGGGTGGTAATTTATCCATTTTAGAGATTTGGCTATGTTGATAAACCATTTTTATCTTTGGAATTTTTATAGTGTGAAACAACTATACAATGTGCCTTCCCATCTTCTCTCTTGGGACATAAGAGAATGTACATCCTTTTTAATTGCATGTGTGAGTTATTGTAGGAAATTGGTGGGAAAATATTTCTTCTGGAGGAAGTGTGGATGAATTATAATTACTTTTCATTTGATAAAATGTAGAATTACCCATTTTATGGGTGTCCCATGACATTTTACACCATCTCTATAATTTTGTATGTATCAATTTCTAGGATGGTGTTTGGGTTTCATATAATACTACATCCTAGTGTATTAAATTATCTAGTTATCTTCATATTTAGGGATTAGATATTTCTTATGGTGAGTTTAGTTTAAAATATTTATTAATTTTCTGATTCCATATAATTGTTTTTGTGATGCAAGGGTATTCAACATGGAAAATGTTACCTCATGGGAGTCATTCTATCTCGGTAGAGGATTTTGATTATGAGATATATATTTCAAGGGTTTTTGTGTTTCCCCCTTTTTTTATGTATATTTTTGATGTATATATATTTTATTTCTACAACATTATGGACCTCCGTAGAATCACAATGATGTGATTCAATGTGTATTATATGTCCTCTCTACCTTCAAATGGGTAGATCATATGTGATGACCACACTAGAATCCATGGGATGGGTCAGTGTGGGGATATCAGATTCCAAAGTTCGATATGTTTTCTTGTAACACCCCAAGATTTCATAGTACATTTTTTCTTCAATGTAATTCAATAACATGCACTACAAGCAACACTGAGTTCTAGTGCACCATAACTTACCAAACTAGTCGTTCAAAAGCAGTTATCAATAGTATTAACTGAATTTAGAACATTATATAATCATTATAATTTTCGAATCAATATTATGAGTTTCTTAGACATAATTAATTAAGAAATACATTTTTTCATATAAAAGAAGAATTTTTAAAAAAATGCAATTTTAGCACCTTTTAATGGAGAAGACTTTTTAAATCCAATATTTGAAACTTTTATATATTCAATTTTGAAAAATAAACTTCTTCATTAGAATAGAAACATAATATTTTAGTTTCAATAAATTTTTGGTGTTTTTCTGAAAACTTTCATATTTGGATGAATAGTGAAAAATACTATATTTTAACTAAAAACCCATTTTAATAAAAATATTTTATAGTGTAAAATTATACATTTTAATCATTTGAAAATATAAATAGATTATATTTTTATCATTGAATCCAATTCTGGTCATTAGAAGTAATATAAATTTGCATTTGGACATAAACAAGTGTCAAACTTTTGATAGTTATTATTGCTTAAAAATACGCCTTTTGGTTTTGACAGCGGGAATTAATTTTAAATTAATAAATGCAACTTATATGTTTTGAATTTGTTAAAATAGACATCATTTTTGAATTTGGAATATTGAAATTATCTTAGGCTTAATTTTTAGTATTTTTCTGAAAACATTCAAATTTTGATGAATAGTGAAAAACACTGAGTTATAGAATAAAACCGAATTTTTTAATTATTTATTTATTTAAATATATTTTTGGTTCAAAAAGATATATAATATCTATATATGTTCATTGTAACGAATTTGAGTCATTTTTATTTTATTTTTAGATATATAATAATTTTATTAAACTTTTCACCGTCTTTTACCCATCTCCTAAGAGAATTTGGAAATTCATATAAAACATAATTTTACCGCTTCTATGAGTGGAATTTCTAACATCCGAGTGACACAGTTAACTGCATGGAGTAAAATTTGGTTTAATAAAATGAAAATATTTTTTGGTGAATAGTAACATTTTACTTTTATTTACCACGGATAAAAGTAAATAGGGTAATTAAGGGTAAAAATGATGCCATTATTACCCTAAAACATGTCCTAATTCTATTGGTTAGGTTTAATTCGACCAAAAACAACCTTAGAATAAAATATGAATCTCATTGGTTCACTTGAATTGGATTAGGACATTTATTATTATTTAATTCAAAGAAGAGTTAAAAGTGTTAAATTCCATGTCTAATAACTAAAACATTTTTAATATAGGGTTACACAAAAGATAAATTCATATATAAATATTCATTATAAAGTTAAAAATATTTCCTACATAATGGTATTTTATTTATAAATTTTAGTGATTAAATAATTAAATTTATTAACGATACATTGATGAGAAGTAAATACCTTATTAATGAATGAATCAAATAAGTTTTGTTATAAATATTAAAATAAATATAATTTCAAAGTTATTATGACATACACGAATTTTATAGGTTAAAAGGACATGTTATGGATGATTCTATGTATCTTGTTCAATATAATCAATTTCTGATGACTTTCACAAAAATAAAATAACAAATAGTTTCAAAAATGACATAAATTAATATTTAAAATAAATACTTTATTATTGGTTGATATAATATTCCTAAAAATGTTTGGCACGTCCAAAAATCTTAATTAATATATTATATGTAATTAATGATCCACTTGAGGTTATATTGGAAGTTTAGAGTAAGATTATTAACCATGTAGAGTAAGAATACAAGAAAACAAAGTAAAAGTTAAACTATTTATCTAAGAGTTAAATCTAAATGATAAGGTTAAAATGGTAACCAAAATATCTTCCATACTTACCTCACTTCAACCTTGGGTCCTCAGTTTTATCATAAATCCAACCTAAAGAGCCCTTTTGATCAAATCAAAAGGAAGAACCCGAAAAAGAGGTAATGATTTCACCACCCTCTTTCATGTTCCTTTCCTCTTCCACCTCCTTTTTCATTGTTTTTTCCTACTAAAATAATATCTATAGTATTATATATACTGTGAGGTTATTATAATTATTTTACAACCAAAATCATTTTTCTATCCACCATTTGAATGACATTTCACCGTACGTGTGTAAATACGGCTTACCGTCTCCACGTCGTGGTGTAATTATTATTCAATACATTATTATTTGGATGGGTATAATAATGATTTTTATTTGATGTAAATAATTAATGTAACATGATAATTATTCTGTATATATTATATACCATCCAATTATATATTATATTAATATCAATAGAATTATATTTTCGCTGGTGCGTACGTATGGATTATTGTCTCCACGATGAGATGAGATTCATTTCTAAATTCACCATTCATCGACGATTATGAAAATATATATTACTAACAAGTATGTAATATATGAAATAATAATTCTACTAGAGAGATATATATTTATATATATAATTATTTATGTACTTAGATATATATTATTCACTTACTTCCATTCAATACTATATGAAAACAGAAATAGCATTTATACGTACGTACGAACTACCATCTCCATAAAAATTGTTTTCCCTTTCATATATACATCTATTAAAAATTTATATATTCTAAATATATTTGATAAATAAATCATTTTTATATTCTAGAATATTTAAATCATGATCTAAGTGATACAATCAAGAGTAACAAGTTAAAACACGTACGACAAATAAAGCGATTATAACCCGAAATATTAATATAACCTGGAAATTATTATTAAATGGATAGTATAAAGCCATAAATGAATAATGTATGGTATCATAAATATTAATATGGTTCTTTTATCATTTAATAACATACTATAGTCTTCATACATGAGGCTAAACATACCCTCGACTAAAGGAAAGTGTAGGGTAAGAGGTTTTCTTCTCACTCATTATTCCAGTGAGATTCATGCCATATTGCCACTATTACCTTTTCAGTTGTTTATGCACTGCGCATAATTGTATTATTTATGAAATACAATTTAATTTATGTGAATTTACAATTTCATTGTAAGATACCTCTTTCATGGGGTGTATCTTTCTTAAGTTCCCAAATTGGTAAGGGTTAATTTCACAATCTCTTTATTATCTGATGTTGTTTTTACATAAGTATCTACTAGGACATATTTCTTATCCATGTCCATGTTTTATGAAAGAAATTTAAAAGGGATTAATTTGATGGAATTTTTACTAAAACATCACTTCAAATGATTTAAATATTTATTCTTCAAAATCTTTCTCATTAATGTTCATGTCTACAAAATGGTTTTTACAGATTTATTTATATGGAAATGAATGTTTTTAAAATGTTAATACCTTTCAAACGTTTCAAAGTGGCATGGGACACATTGATTCAAAAATTTCGTTAAATGACTTCTTTTCCAAATTGTGTGACTTTTAAATGATTTCGAAAGAAGAGATGTTTCTCTCAAATAGTTTTGATTTCATATATATCAACATCCTTTGATAAATTTTACACTTGATTGATGTTGATTTATTATGATAAAAATCTTTCATATTGTATTTAAGGTTTTGTGATATATTTGACAATGGGTGTGTCATTTTTATTCCATTAATGGATTATTATTAGTGTTTTGACATTTCGTATGATATATTCAATACGAATGATTATGTTATATTTCATCCTATTCTTAAGATGAATGTGTTGGAATAGTATGTTCCAGGTTGGGGTTCAGTTATAGAAGACACCCGCGTTGGTGTTTGGTTATTAGAGGCACTCCGGGTTGGGTTCCGGTTACAGTTATCCCTTAGGTCTTTGCACGCGGCCTTAACAGAAAAATTAATGTTCGGCATTATGCATTCCATCATTATGAAAGTGGTTAGTGTTATTGCATGTGATTATTCGACAAGTAGAATATCCATGTGAATATGTAAATGGAATTACATAATTTTATTTTTTCCTTATTATTCTTAAGTTCATGTTTAAAATGATTCTTTTTTATTTATACATTTCCTTAAATTATTATGCTTATTTATGAATGTTTCCACTATATTTTTATCCTTACCGAGCATCTGAGCTCACCCTTTTCTATTTTTTTATTTTTTCTAGGATTCTAAGAAGTGTATTGTGATTGATATGAAGGGTTAAGCCAAAGGAATAATGGTGTTCATGAAGGATTATTTATGTTGTTTTGTATGTTATGAAGTGTAATGTAATATTCATGTTTGTAATCCATTTTCCAAGACTGCTAAATTGATCGGTCCTTCGGGACTTGATTCCTTTTAATCATACCAATTTATTAAAATAATGCACCGACTCTAGGTAACTGGGGTCATAGCATTATAGTTGGTATCAAAGGAAGTTTATAAATAACCTTGGAAGATATATTTAGATAAACTATGATTAGAGCACATATCCCTAAGATAGAATTTGATGATTAGTAGAGAAGAACTTCCTATAATTTTGATATTGTATAGATTTTGTGAGTTTTCCGAGAAATACATCCCAGTCTAGATACAAGCAGGTAGAGGCGGCTCTGGAATAGATGTACCTATGGATAACACCCAAAAACACCACCTTGATCAAGACTTGAATGGGAACTGGTGCATGACAATGGGCCTTTTTGCACTCTTGGTTATGACACTCCCGAGGGATATGCTTAGGTTAATTTTTTTTCATTACAAACCAATATAAAAGGTTTATTTGTATATATATCCGAAAAGAAAAAACATTTTTTATTTTGTATTATATCCATTTGTTATTCAATTTACGTTAGGTATTTTACATGTTTGGAATTATGAATTGTGATTCATAAACTAACCTAGTGTATGCCATTTTTTAGAAATGGTGCATAGTAGAAGGAATGAGAACTCCCACAATACGCATGATCCAAAGAGTAAGAAGGATCATATCATTCATGGTCTTAAGCAAAAATTTATAATGTAAATAGTCTCCCACATATTATCATCATATGAAGAAATAGTTTCACATGTTAATAAGATAAGTAAACAATTCTTTGAGTCCTATGGATTTGAAGGGATGCTAGAGAAGAAAATGATGGTAGAATGAAATATGGATAAAGTAATAAAGGAAAGAAGGATTTTACAATATTTGTTAAATGTGAAATGAATCACCTTGGTAAATTCTTGAAGGGAATGGGAGTTTGTTATAAGTGTAGAGAAAAAGGACACAAAGAACATGATTGCAAGGGTAAGAAAAAGTTTTCAAATGTACAATGCTTCATCTGCAAGGAGTTGGGACACTATACAAACCAATGTCCAAATCATCAGAGTATGCACCAAATGATGCTATTGGATAATAATCATGTTATGATACTACTTTAGATAAAAAGTAATGACTAATGTTCTTATGTTTTTATTATAGAATTATTTCATTGAGTGTTGTATTAACAATATAATGGTTACATGAATTATGGAGAAAAATAAGGATTGTACTACTGTAATATTTTTTTTGAGGATTTGAGATTATATGGTTATGTGAAAAGTGACTTAATATTGAGATACACTTTTGGTAAATTACATGGTTAAAGGAAAGGTAATCCTTAATATGGTCCTGATAATGAGGTAGTTATTTTGGAATAAGAGACAACTGATTTGACAAAATTATATTTGATATTCTTGACTACCTTGAAACTGATTAATGATTTTTCGTCATATGAGTTCACAAAATTTTTGGATAGTATTATATCTAGTATTCTATAAAGAATAATAGAGCATGAATGTAATCAATAAGGTTTTATGGTAATTCAGGATGTAACCATGTTTTAAAATAAAACATGATGAAGCTGTTCACGTGTTATTACATGGAAAAAAGGATCTTCATTGTGTTTAATTTCCTTATAAATTTTGGAATATGATTTTGGATAGTAGTATTTTGGATAAGTATAAAGGTTGGAATGGATTAAATTTGAAAGGTTATTTTTGGATTTTTATAAAAGGACAAAACACAAATCATGTGACAACCCGTCGCATCAGACAAAGATGTGGGATTCGAACCCACAACCATAGTGAGATTGACATTTATCACCTACCACTGGACTACGTGATGTCCCTGGATTGTATAATGCAATCTTTTAAATGGTCTGATATGTTAATTATAAATTCATTATTTTTGGAACCCTAGATGATTAGGTTAAATAGAATATATATATATATATATTTTAAATCTTTTATAGAGAAAGATGAGACTGTGGTGGGATGAAACTATACTTGTCATGTAGACACACACACACACAAATATATTTTTTCCTCTTATTTTATGGATAAATAATTTATTAATCTTTATGGAAGGGATAATAAAACCAAAATTGTGTTATCCTAATACCTTACGTTTTTTTGAACCGATGGTATTTTAAATCACCATAGATTGGTGGCTTTGAGGCCCACAATTATATAATTGTTTGTGATTGATGACCTCAATCACTACTTATAAATATTTACGTTCTCCCTCAAATTATGTGTCTCTAATTTCAACCAATGTTCTCCTAATAGTGATGACAATTTTGTGGTGACTTTTTCATTCCCATGTTTCTCTTCTTAAGAATAAATTTTATTAACCGAATTTCCGATGTGGGTTTTCCCACAAAGATATTTTCTGTTTTCAATCTTTTATCTTTGAATAACAGTTTCAAATTGTGAGGACTCAATTTATTAAAGGAGGAAAAAATGTTACAGCCCATGATTTCATAGTACGTTATTTCTTCAATGTAATTCAATAGCATGCACTACACGTAACACTGAGTTTTAGCGCTCCCTGACTTACCAATCTAGTCGTTCAAAAGCGATTATCAATATTATTAACTGAATTTTAATCTTTATGTAATACATATAATTTTAGAATCAATATTACGAGTCTCTTATAAATAATTTAAGAGTAAATACATTTTTGTCAAATAAAATAATTATTTTTAAATAAATACAATTTTACGACCTTTTAATGGAGAAGACTTTTTAAATCAAATATTTGAAACTTTTATATAATAAATTTTACAAAATAAACTTCTTTAGAATTAGGAAATAAAAATTTAGTTTCAATAAATTTTTTGTGTTTTTCTGATTACTTTCAAATTTGGTTGAATAGTGAGAATACTATATTTTAACTAGAAACAACTTTTTTAATCAAAATATTTTAGTGATAAATTATAAATTTTTATGGTTTGAAAGTATAAATAGATTATATTTTTCCAATTTAATCCAATGCTGGTCATTGGAAGTAATTTCAATTATAAATTGGACATAAACAAGCATCAAAATATTGATAGTTATTATTTCTTAAAAATATGCCTTTTGGTTTTGACAGCGAGAATTAATTTTAAATTAATAAATGCAACTTATATGTAACACCCCGAGCTTCCACGATATGCTTCTCTTTCAATAATGCAATAGCTTGCATTGTACGCAAGTTCGAGATTCTAACACACTACGACTAATGAAAATAGCCCTTATGAATAGTAATACACACTTTTTGAAATTATATATATTTTATATTTCAAAATGGACTTATTTTTTGGATTCGGAATGTTGAAATTAGCCTATGTTGAATTTTTTGTAATTTTCTGAGAACTTCCAAATCTTTATGAATAGTGAAAATTACTTAAAACAACATTTTTAATCAAAATATTTTATAGTGATAAAATTTCCTATTGAGTGGTTTTAAAGTATAATTAGAATATATTTTTACCATTTTATCCAATGGTGTTCATTAGAGTTAATTTCACTTTGAAATTGGACATAAACAATTGTCAATCTTTTGATATATATTGTTTCTTAAAAACATGCTATTTTTTGGGACATCGGGAATTAATTATAAAATTAATTAATGCAACTTATATTTTTTTAATTTAATAAAATAGACATTATTTTTGAATTCGGAATTTTCAATTATAGCTTAGGATGAAATTTTGGCATTGTTCTGAAAAACATCAATTTTTTATGAATAGTGAAACCACTAAGTGGTAGTAAAAAAACTGATTTATCGTTTAAATGAATCATTTCCACTTCTGTGATTTTATTTTCAAAAATCCCACATTCATGGTTGTCATTAGGATCTAAAATGTGGTTCAATGAGATTAAAATAAATTTTTGGTGAATAGTAACTTTTAAGTTTAATTAATCACGATTAATGGTAATTAGTGATATTTAAGATAAAAATGATATTATAAAAATATGAAAATACCTTTAAACTTGTCCTAACCCTATTTTATGTGTCATGGCCGAGAAAGACAATCCATGGGTCAACATGGGAACCCCATGGAGCCACTTTGGTAGGAAAATGACATAAAAAAATTTTATTTAAAGTTAAAATAAAAATGTCACAAACATGAGTTGTTTTACTAAAAAAAATTTAAATGGGGTTACACAAGTCATATTTTTGACTATAAATATTCATTAGAAATCTAAAAATATTTCCGACATCATGATATTTTTTTTGAATTTTTAGACATTAAATAAATTAAATTATTTATGACACTATGATGATGCAGTGATTACCTCATTAATTAACGATTTAAATAAAATGAAATGATAATTTAAAATCCCAGGATTACACTTGTCAAAAACATATTATATGAGTAGTTTTAGAACCCTTATCACCTTAGCCTCTAATTATATATGTTTGGGACCTTTAAAATCAGAAACTCATTATATAATAAAGTAACATTTCAATCTTTCCAAGAGTGCCCCTCCTCTCCTCTTATAAAAGGCCTCCACCACTCCCACATTAATCACACCTTCAAGCCATTTGGCTTGGAAAAACTCTACCCAAATACTCTCCCAAATTCCCTCCCTTACTTCTAAAAGCCTCACTTTTGGCAGAAATCTTCCCAAGGAAACCTTTGGCACAAATCAAAAAGAGTTACCCGATTTTAAGGCAATGTCTTCCCTAATGTTGTTTTGATTTAGTTTTCTTCTCCAACCCCCTAAACTCTCTTTATTATTTTCTTTTGTAACAAAACCAGTATCTTCAATATTATAGGATGTTTTTATATGAATGATTCGAGATACAGTTACACACACCTACATCTAATGGTTAAAGAACACATTGTTTCTATGGATGGTGAATTTCTGCCTCACGAAACGATGATTGTTCAACACTCATATAACACCTTCAAAGGTGGCCATTAAGATGTCACTATATTTATATATGATATATAATATGTTTATGTTTTACTTAATCTTCTGTATTTTTCATTTATGGCATACCTTTATGGTTTTCATTATTGGTAAACACGATATTTTCATTTTAGGAAGTGCATACTATTACCCCCTCAAAGTGATTTGAATCACTAATACCATATGTGGGATGTATAAAGGATGGAGTAAATGGTATTATACATTATATTATACTAAAATTATGTTATACCTTTATATAATTATGTTTCATTTCATTAAAATATGAAATAGAAATGAAAGTAGCGTTCATGCGTACGTACGGCTTACCGTCTCCATGAACGGGGATTTTCATTTCTTACCTCTAAAAATTATGGAATATTATAAATTCATGTATATACTGGATATAAATGAGTTATATGATATCTATATCATGAATATAATTATGTATATAATGGATATTTCACCACATGAACAACTTGTAATTATAAGAAGTTTATTTTTGACTCTAGTACCAAAGATCGACAAAACTACCGTTATTCACTTAAATAATTATATAATGTTCATAAAATGGTAATAAGTGATATAAAAGGAATTAAAAACTTGAAAAATCTTTTTAATCAATTATAAATTAACTCTAGTTTATTATTTAGGATGTTAAAGAGCGGTCGAGTCATGTCAGACACGAGGTAAGGAAACTTCTTAACCCAATTTCTATTCTTTTGGTTAATCTCCTACTGTCAAATTATGTCATGATATTATTATATCTTATCTTGTATTTGTAATTTAATTATGTTTACTTATTGTGAATACACATAATATATCTATTTTATTTAAAAAATGATCTTTGTAAGGTACTTTGTCTCAATCTCCATTCATTGAGGCATATTTTGTTTTATACACAAATTTCATTTATACGGTGTATAAACTCTTTTGGCTTTTACGTTTATTCAGAAGGAATCTTTTTATATGAAGTGTTTTACTAAATGAAAAAAAGTAATGTTTTTCTTGTCGTACATATGTGGCGATAATGAATTCTCCGCCTCCATAACCATTATTTGAGTTTCGGCTTCCTCTACAAGCCATAACTTTTTTTTAAATGAAAAATAAATACTATGTCTTAATTTTCTTTTATTTTGGTATTGAAAATGGGTTTGATAAGGTTTTCATTATATAAATATGTTGTATTGGTATATTGTGATTGAAACGTGGAAATTTATGTTTCCTTTATGCACATTTTATGTGATACGATTACGTTATGGTTTATGATATGTTTAAACCTGTTCATATTAGGAATGTATTGGACTTAATAAGTGACGGGTGGAGCCCGCTATAGCTCCTCGATGCATCAGTAGGTCTCATGATACACACTAGTGTCTTGGCACGAGGCCGTCACAAAATCTTATTTGTAGTCTTTGAACGAGGCCTTGGCTATGTGGTTATGATATTCTGGCATTATGCATTCCATCATTATGAAAGTGGTTATTAATATTGCATGTGGTTATTTGACTAGTAGAATAACCATGTGAATAAGTAAATGGAATTATTTCATTTTTATTTTTCCATATTATTATGATGTTCAAGTTTAAAAAGGCTTTTGTTTTAGTTATACATTTCCTTAAATGTTAATGTTTATTTATGAAAGCTTCTTCTATATTGTTATCCTTAATGAGCATCTGAGCTCACCTGTTTCAATGTTTTAATATTTTCCAGGATGTGAAGAAGTATTTTATGAATGACCTGTAGGGATAGTCAGAAGAAGATATGAGTGTGGACTATAGAGACTTTGTTATTGTACTTTTTTTTATGGTGTAATGTAACATTTATGGATGTATCTAGTGTTTCCAAGGCTACTAAACAAATCGGTATTTCTAGACATGATCTTTTGTGATCAAGAAAATGTTATGAAGTAATGCACGGACTCTGGGTAGCTGGGGTCGGGGCGTTACAGTTGGTATCAGAGGCAGTTTAGTACTAACCTTGGAAGCTAGATTTAGATAAACTCTGATTAGAGCACATATCCCAAAGATAGACTTTGAGGATTAGTATAGAAGAACTTCCTAGAATTTTGGTATTATAGAGATTTTGTGAGTTTTCCGAGAAATACATCCCTGTCTGGATATGAGCAGGTAGAGATGGCTCTGGAACAGATGTACCTAGGGGTAAAACCCGAAAGCACCGATTTGAGATAGACTCGAACAGGAACTGGTGCACGACAACGGGCCATACTGCACTCTTGGTTACGACACTCCTGGGGGATATGCTTAGGATAATTATCGTTTTCATTACAAACCACTATGAAGGGTTATGAGTATATAATTCCTCAAAGAAAACATTTTCATGATTATGGATTATATCCATAAACCGTTCAATTTACATTATGTATTTTGCAAGTTTGGAATTATTCATTGTAATTCATAAACTAACCTTGTTTATGCCATTGTATAGAAATGGTGCCCAGTGGAAGGAATGAGAACTCTGGCAATCCGTATGATCCAATGCGTAAGAAGGATCATATCATTCACAGTATAAAGCCAACATTTAGAAGGGAAATAATCTCCCAAATTTTCTCAACATATGAAGAAATAGTATCACGTGTTAATAAGATAATTAAAGAATTCTCTTAGTCTTATGGATTTGAAGGGATGAAAGAGAAGAAAAGGAGGGAAGAGAGAATGATGGAAAAAGGGACGTGGGAAAAGAAGAATTTTCCAATATGTGATAACTGTGGGATGAAACACCTTGGAACTTGCCTGAAGGGAGTGGGAGTTTGTTATAGGTGTGGAGAAAAAGGACACCAAGTGTGTGACTGCAAGGGTAAGAAAAAGGTTTCAAATGAAAAATTCTTCATCTGCAAGGAGTGGGGACACTATGGAAACCAATGTCCAAATCATCAAAGTGTTCCCCAAATGATGTTATTGGATAATAATCAAGTTATGATACTACTATAGATGAGTAGTAATGATTAGTGTTCTTATGTTGTTATTAAATAATTCTGTAATTTGAGTGTTGTATTAATGATGTACTGGTTATAATAATTATGGAGTATATAAGGATTGTACTGCAGTACTATTTCAGCAAGGACTTGAGATTGTGTGGAGCCAAGAAATGTAACTCCACAGTAGGTTAAATTTTAGGAAAATATATGGTTGAGAGAAAGATGAACCATAATATGGTTCTGATACCGAGATAGTGATTTTGGAATAAGACATGTTTTATTTGGATAAATTATATTAGATATTCTTAACTTCCTTGAAAGTGATTGATGATTTGAATACATTTTTTGATATAAGTAGTATATCTAGAATTCTATAAGGAATAAGGGTTCATGGTAATTCAGGATGATGTAGTGTTTTAAAAGAATACATGATGGAGGTGTCACATGTTATTACACGGAAAAAAGGGGATCTTCATTATGTTTACCTTCATCATAAAATTTGGACTGTGAGTTGGACAGAAGTATTTTGGATAACTATAAAGGTTGGAATGGATTAAGTTGAACCTTGGATAGTAATGTTTAAGGTTAAAACATTTCTGAATATTATTTTTGAAATATTATAATAGTTTTTGAAAAAGGACAACCTTAAGGTTGGGCGATAACCCGTCGCTTCGGACAAAGCTGTAGGAATCGAACCCACAACAATATTGTGACATGCCTTTATGACCAACCACTAGCCTACAGGAAGTCCCTGGTTATTAAAAAATAGTTTACGTAATCTAAATGGTATGTGTTAATATTTTGAACCTTGTACGATTAAGATAAATATAATATTTTTGAGTGATATTATCTTTTTGAGTGAAAGATGAGTTTGTGGTAGAAATTAGTGGAAGGTTGAAACTCTACATGTCAAGCATAAATATATATATATATATATACCTATATCTTATTCTATGAATAAATTAATTCTTAAACTTTAGTAATGTGATATTAAAACAAAAAAATGTGTTATCCCAATACTTTATGTCTTGTTGAACTGATGATATTTTAAATAAACATAGATTGAAGGGTTTGAGGCCCTCAATTTGACACTTGTTTGTGATTGATGACCTCAATCACTCCCCACAAATATTTACGTTTTTCCTCTAATTATATGTCTCTAATTGCCACCAATTTTCTCCTAATCGAGATCATAATTGGGTGGTGTCTTTTTCATTTCCCTTTCCCTCTTATTAAGGCTAAATTTTATTAACCTTATTTCCGATGTGGGTTTTTCACAAAGGTATTTTCTATTTTCAACCTTTTATTTTCAAAGAAAATTTTAAATTGCAAGGACTCAATATATTGAAGGAGGGGATAATGTATCACCCTGAGCTTCCACGATACGCTTCTCTTTCAATAATGCATTAGCTTGCATTGTACGCAAGATCGAGATTCTAACACACCGCGACTAATCAAAATAGCCCTATTGAATAGTAATACCCACTTTTTGAAATTATAAATATTTTATATTTCAAAATGGACTTCATTTTTTGATTTGGAATGACGAAATAAGCCTATGTTGAATTTATTGTAATTTTCTGAGAACATCCAAATTTTTATGACTAGTGAAAAATACTTAAAACAACTTTTTTAATAAAAATGATTTATAGTGATAAATTATACTATTTGGTGGTTTTAAAGTATAATTATAATATATTTTTACCATTTTATGCAATGGTGTTCATTAGAATTAATTTCACTTTGAAATTGGACATAAACAATTTTCAATCTTTTGATATATATTGTTTCGTAAAAACACGCTATTTGTTGTGACAGTGGGAATTAATTATAAAATTAATTAATTCAAATTATATGTTTGGAATTTTTTAAAATAGGCATCATTTTTGAATTCTGAATATCAATTATAGCTTAGGGTGAAATTTTGGCATTGTTCTGAAAAACTTCAATTTTTGATTAATATTGAAACCACTAAGTGGTAGTAAAAAAACTGATTATTCCTTTAAATGATACATTACGACTTTTGTGATTTGATTTTCAAAAATCCAACATTCATGGTTGTAATTATGAAGTAAAATTTTGTTCAATGGGATTAAAATAATTTTATGGTGAATAGTAACTTTTATGTTTAATTAATCGTGATTAAAGGTAATTAGTGATATTTAAAGTAAAAATGAAATTATAAAAATATGAAAATACCTTTACACATTTCCTACCCCTATTGGATGTTTCATGTCCGACCAAGACAATCCATGGGTCAACTTGGGGACCCCATGGAGCCACTTTGGTAGGAAAATGACATAAATAACTCTTATTTCAAGTTAAAATAACAATGTCACAAACATAAGTTGTTTTACTAAAAGAATTTGTAAATGGGGTTATACAAGTCATATGTTTGACTATAAATATTCATTAGAAAGAT
The DNA here is from genome assembly GCA_963277665.1 of Viscum album. Lineage (NCBI taxonomy): Eukaryota > Viridiplantae > Streptophyta > Magnoliopsida > Santalales > Viscaceae > Viscum > Viscum album. Next base: position 1,594,686,074 of record OY728146.1, on the reverse strand, counting down.
AAAACAAATTCCCACATCATGATATTTTTTTATAATTTTTATACATTAAATAAATTAAATTATTTATGACACCATGATGATGCAGCGATTACCTCATTAATTAACGATTTAAATAAAATGAAAATATAATGTGAAATCCCAGGCATACACTTGTCAAAATCCTATTGGATGAGTATATTTCGAACCCTTATCACATTATCCTCGAATTATATATGTTTGGGGCCTTTAAAATCCGAAACTCATTATATAATAAAGTAACATTTCAATCTTTCCAAGAGTGCCCCTCCTCTCCTCTTATAAAAGGCCCCCACCACTCCCACCTTATTCACACCTTCAAGACATTTGGCTCGGCCAAACTCTGCCCAAATACTCACCCAACTTCAGTCCCATACTCCTAGAATCCTCACATTGGGTAGAAATCTTTCCAAGGAAGCCTTTGGCACAAATCAAAATGAGTTACCCGATTTTAAGGTAATGTCTTCCCTAATGTTGTTTTGTATTATTTTGCTTCTCTAACCCCGTAAACTCACTTTATTCTTTTATTTTGTAACAACCCCAGTATCATCAATATACCAGGAAGTTTTTATAATAAGGATTCGAGATAAACTTACACATACCTACATCTAATTTTTAAAGAACATACTGTTTCTGTGGATGGAGAATTTCTTTCTCATGAAATGATGATTGTTCAACACTCATATGACACCTTCAAAGGTGGCCATTAAGATCTCACTATATTTATATATGATATATAATATGTTTATGTTTTACTTAAGATTATGTATTTTTCATTTATGGTATACCTTTATGGTTTCCATTATGGGTAAACATGATATTTTCATTTTAGGAAGTGCGGACTACCTCCACCTCAATGTGATTTGAATCATTAATACCATATGTGAGATGTATAAATGATAGAGTAAATTGTATTATACATTATATTATACTGGAATTATATTATACCATTATATAATTATGTTTTATTTCATTAAAATATGAAATAGAAATGAAAGTAGCGTTCATGCGTACGTACAGCTTACCGTCTCCATGAACGGGGCATTTCATTTCTTATCTCTAAACGTTATGAAATATTATAAATGAATGTATATACTTGATATAAATGAGATATATCATATCTATATCATGAATATAATTATGTATATAATGGATATTTCACCACATAAACAACTTGTAATTATAAGAAGTTTATTTTTGACTCAAGTACAAAAGATCGACAAAACTACCGTTATTGACTTAAATAATTACATAATGTTCATAACATGGTAATAAGTGATATAAAAGGAATAAAAAACTTGAAAAAGGTTCTTTAGAAATTATAAATTAACTCTAGTTTATTATTCAGGAGGTTAAAGAGTGGTCGAATCAAGTCGGACACGATGTAAGAGAACTTCTTAACCTAATTTCTATTCTTTGGGTTAATCTCCTACGGTCAAATTATGTCATGATATTATTATATCCTATCTTGTATTTGTAATTTCATTATGATTACATATAGTGAATACAAATAATATATCTATTTTATTTAAAAAAATGAACTTTGTAAGGTACTTTTTCTCAATCTCCATTCATTGAGGCATATTTTGTTTTATACACAAATTTCTTTTATACGGTGTATAAACCCCTTTGACTTTTACGTTTATTCAAAAGGAATATTTTTATATTAAGCGTTTTACTAAACGACAAAAAGGAATGTTTTTCTTGTCGTACATATGCGGCGACAATGAATTCTCCTCCACCGTAACCATTATTTGAGTTTCGGTTTCCTCTACAAGCCATAACTTTTTTTAAATGAAGAATAAATACCAAGTTTTAATTTTCTTTTATTTTGGTATTGAAAATGGTTTTGATAAGGTTTTTATTATATCAATGTGTGGTATGGATATCTTGTTATTGAAACGTGGAAATTTTATGTTTCCTATATGCACGTGTTATTTGATACGATTACGTTATGGTTTATGATATGTTTAAACCTATTCATATGAGGAATGCATTGGACTTAATAAGTAACGGGTGGAGCCCGCTATAGCTCCTCGATGCATCGGTAGGTCTCATGAGACAAACTAGTGTCTTGGCATGAAGCCTTGACAAAATATTATTTGTAGTCTTGGCACGAGGCCTTGGCTACGTGGTTATGATAGTCTGGCATTATGCATTTCATCATTATGAAAGTGGTTATTGATATTGCATGTGGTCATTCGACCAGTAGAATATCCATGTGAATAAGTAAATGGAATTATTTCATATTTCTTTTTCCATATTATGCTAAATTTCAAGTTTAAAAAGTCCTTTGTTTTAGTTATACATTGCCTTAAATGTTAATGTTTATTTATTAAGTCTTCCGCTATATTGTTATCCTTACTGAGCATCTGAGCTCACCCCTTTCAATGTTTTAATATTTTCCAGGATGTGAAGAAGTATTTTATGAATGACCTACAGGGATAGTCAGAAGAGGATATGAGTGTGGACTATGGATACATTCTTATTGTATTTTTTTCACTTTATGATGTAATGTAACATTTATGGATGTATCTAGTGTTTCCAAGGCTACTAAACTAATCGGTCTTTTGAGACTTGATCTTTTGTGATCATGCAAATGTTACGAAGTAATGCATTGAATCTGGGTAGCTGGGGTAGGGGCGTTACATTATATGTTTTTAATTTGGTAAAATAGACTTCATTTTTGAATTCATAATATAGAAATTATCTAAGGGTGAATTTTCAGTATTTTTCTGAAAACATTCAATTTTTGATGAATAGTGAAAAACACTAAGTTATAGATTAAAACAAAAAAATTTAATTATTTATTTTATTTAAATATATTTTTGGTCAAAAATGATACAAAATACCTATATAAGTTCAGTTTAATTCATTTGAGACATTTTATATTAATTTTAGATATATAAAAATTTTATTGAACTTCTCACCGTTTTTTACCCATCACCTAGGAGAATTTGCAAATTCATATAAAACATAATATTACTGCTTTTGTGAGTGGAATTTATAAAATCCGAGAGACACGGTTAATATCATGGAGTAAAATTTGGTTCAATAAGATGATAATATTTTTTGTTGAATATTAACTTTTTACTTTTATTACCTCGGAGAAAAGTAAATAGGGCAATTAAGGGTAAAAATGATGTCATTATTACCCTAACACATGTATTAATTCTATTTTTTAAGTGTAATTCGACCAAAAAAACCATATAATTAAATATGAACCTCTTTGGTCCACTTGAATTAGATTAGGAAATTTATTATTATTTAATTCAAAGAAGAGTTAAAAGTGTTAAATTCCATGTTTACTAACTAAAACATCTTTAATATCGGGATACACATAAGATAAATTCGAATATAAATATACATTAGAAAGATAAAAATATTTCCTACATAATCGTATTTTATTTATAATTTTTAGAGATTAAATAACTAAATTTATTTATGATATAATGATGATGCAGTAATTACCTTTTTAATAATAGAATCAAACAAATTGTATTATAAATATTAAAATAAATATAATATCAAAGTTTCAAGGACATACACGTATTTTATAGGTGAATATGACATGTTAGGGATGATTCAATGTATCTTGTTCTATGTCATAATGTTTTTATGACTTTCACAAAAACAAAATACCAAATAGTGTCAAAGTTGACATAAATTAATATTTAAAACAAATACTATTTCATTGGTTGATATAATATTCCGAATAATGTAAGGTTAGACCAGAGAGCTTAAATAATATTATATATGTCATTAATGATCCACTTTAGGTTCTCTTGGAAGTTTAGAGTATGATTATTAACCATGTAGAGTAAGAATACAAGAAGACACGGTAAAAGTTACAATATTTAACTAAGAGTTAAATTTAAATAATAAGGATAAAATGGTAACCTAAACTTGTCTAAAATATATTGGTTGAAAATATTCCAACCCTTAGCCACCTAAGTCTCTAAATAAATTCATTTGGGGCCATTATAGACCCGATATAAATTTATTATAAAATAATATTTTATGTGTTTTCTAAAGAGCCCCCCCCCCTTCTAAAAGGACATCACTTCTAACCAATTATTCATACCTTCAAAGAATTTGGGTTCAGACAAAAACTACAAAAATATCCTCCCAAATTCCATGAATTCAACCTAGATGCCTTATTTTTATCAGAAAGCCAACCTAAGGATCCCTTTTGATCAAATCAAATGGAAGAACCTGAAAAAGAGGTAACGATTCCACCACCCTCTTTCAAGTTCCTTTCTTCTTCCAATTCCTTTTTCATTGTTGTTTCCATATAAAATAATAACTCCAGTATATTCTATATAATTTTATGTTATTATAATTATGTTACATACAAAATCATTATTCTATCCACCCTTTTAAAGACTTGTCACCATACGTGCGTACGTATGGCTTACCGTCTCCACGTCGTTGTGTAATTGTTATTCAATACTTTATTATTTGGATGGGTATAATAATGATGTGTAGTTGATGTAAATAATAAATATTACATGATAATTATTCTGTACATATTATATACCATCCAATTATATATTATATTAATATCAAAAGAATTATATTTTCGCTCGTGCGTATGTACGGATTACCGTCTCCACAACGCGATGAGATTCATTTCCATGTTCACCATTAATCGACGATTATAAAAATATATATTACTAATAAGTATGTTACATATGAAATAATAATTCTACTTGAGATATATATATTTATGTATATAAGTATTTATGTACATACATATATCTTATTACCTTACTTCCATTCAATACTATATGAAAACAGAAACATCGTTTATGCGTACATACGGACTACCGTCTCCATTAACGGTGTTTTCCATTTCATATATACATCTATTATAAATTTTTATATTATAAATATATATGATAAATAAATCATTTTTTATATTCTGGATGTACTGAAATCATGATCTATGTGGTACAATCAAGAGTAACAAGATAAAACACGTACGATAAAGAAAGCGATTATTACCCGAAATAATAATATAACCTATAAATTATTATTAAATGGGTAGTAAAAAGTCATAAATGAATAATTTATGATATCATAAATATTAATATGGTTCTTGTATAATTTAATAACGTAATATAGTCTTAATACAGGCGGCTAAACGTACCCTCTACTAAAGGAAAGTGAAAGGTAATGGGTTTTCATCTCACTCCTTATTCTCGTGAGATTCATTCCATATTGCCACTATTACCTTTTGTGTTGTGTATGTAGTGCCCATAATTTTATACATTATGTAATAAAATTTAATTTTTGTGTATTTACATATTCATTGTATGATATATATTTCATGGGGTTTATTTTTTGTAAGTTACAAAATTGGTAAGGGTTAATTTCACAATCTCTTTATTATCTGAGGTTGTTTTTACATATGTATCTACCAGGACATATTTATTATCCATCTCCATGTTTTGTGAAAGAGTTTTCAAAGGTATTATTTTAAGGTAATTTTTACTAAAACACTATTTCAAATGTTTTAAATATTTATTCTTCTAAATATTTCTCATTAATTTCCATGTCTTCACAATGGTTTATAAGGATTTATTTATATGGACATGAATTTTTTTAAAATGTTAATTCCTTTCAAAAGTTTCAAAGTGGTATGGGACACTTTGATTTGAAAATGTATTTAAATGACTTAATTTCCAAATTGTGTGACTTTTAAATGAGTTAATAAAAGAGATATTTCTCTCAAATAGTATTGATTTCATCTATATCAACATCCTTTGATAAATTTTACTCTTATTTGAAGTTGATTTATTATGATACAAATCTTCCATATTGTATTTAAGGTTTTGCGATATGTTTGACTATGAATGAGTCATTTTTATGCCATTAATGTCTTATGATTAATGTTTTGGCATTTCATATGATAGTTTTAATACGAATGTTTATGTTATATTTCATCCTCTTATTAAGATGAATGTGTTGGACTAGTATGTTCCGGGTTGGGGTCCGATTACTACAGACCCTCCGGGTTGGATTCCGGTTATTAGAGGCACATAGGGTTGGTTTATGGTTATTAGAGGCACTCTGGGTTGGTGTTCGGTTATTAGAGGCTCTCTGGGTTAGTGACCGATTATTAGAGGCACTACGGGTTAGGTTCCGGTTATAGTTATCCCTTAGGTCTTGGTACGAGGCATTCACAACGAAATTAATGTTTATCATTATTCATCCCATCATTATGAATGTGGATAGTAATATTGAATGTTATTATTCTACTAGTAGAATATCCATGTGAATAAGTCAATGGAAGTAATTCATTTTATTTTTTCCATATTATGGTGAAGTTAAAGATTAAAAGGATTTGGTTTTAGTTATAAAATGCCTTAAATGTTTATGCTTATTTATGATTGTTTCTGCTGTATTGTTATAATTACTGAGAATCTGACCTCACCCCTTTCTATGTATTAATTTTTCCAAGATTCCAAGAAGTGTATTTTGATTGATATATTGGGTTATTCCAAGGGAATAATGGTTTTCGTGAAGGATTATTTATGATGTCTTGTATGTTATGATGTGTAATGTAACATTCATGTATGTAATCTATTTTCCATGATTGCTAAACTGGTCGGTCCTTCGGGACTTGATTCCTTGTAATCATGCCAATGTATTAAAAAAATGCACCAACACTGGGTAACTAGGGTCGGGGCGTTTTTTTCTAGTATTTGATATACCATTAATATTAGATGTCATAACTTATAATATTTCTACATCATTATTCCCAAAAAAAGAAAAGAGGGTTGAAGAATTATATATATTAGAAACTATTTTTAGGTAATATTCATTTTAGGTATACATGAATTGGTTCCACCCCAAGAAATATTTTATTACCATCCATGTATATGAAATAACTCTTTATTTTTTAAATTATTTATCAATAAATTTTAACATCTTCATGTTCATTGAGTGAAAGCTTTGTATTCTTGTTTTTCATATTTTTGTTTCTTATTACCCTATCATTACATATATATATATTCATATGTTTAGTGGATTAAAGATAGGATTTATATATGTCAAAAAACATTTATTTTTATAATTTTTTTTCAAGAGACTCATCCCCAATGTCTTTTACCAAAAACATCCCTATTCCATGGTAATATCTCTAAAATAGTTATCATTGTAATTTTTTTAAGACTAATCATCCATCTCTTTTTAGTTTTTTTACTATGTAGACTATTAGTCATCAAATGAATGACTAATTCTTAGAGTATTTCAAGAAACATATGTGCATGTTCACAAGAGATGGAGAATGTGTGTTAAACAAAAACATGCAATGATAAATTTATAAGGGATTAGTTTATTAGGATAATGGTTGTCTATATATATAATATTTAAATGAATTCAGGGGATAACACCTTATATAGTAGAGTAAGTATCTTCTTAAATTCAATTATTCATTTTGTTCAATGGCATGCTAAAATTCAATGAAATAATAAAATGTTTTTCCCTTATTATATTAGTCTATAACTGTCACCTTTGATAGTGAATAAGTTATGTTTATTTATTTATTTATTGTACAATATTAATATTTTGTCAAACCAATATTGTTGATATCAATTGAAAATGGATTCACACTATTCCCCTAACATAATATCAAGCTGATTCAGTTAAAGTGTTTATCATGTTTTCAAGAGAGCATGTAAACACCCCTTCTCAAGTATTTTCTCTATATTTACATTGTTTTTAAACATTAAAAAATAGTCTCGAAGAGTGGGAAGAAAAATTGGTTTGTCACATAATAGTTTAGATTAATAAATTTTGTACTAAACATGGGGAAATTTGTATGTGGAAATAAATTCCAATGATACTACAATTTATGGATAATTTGATATGAATATCACTGTAAATGATGATGTAAATTTCATGAAAGAAATGAAAATGAAAATTGAATATGTTCTTCATGATTTTACAAAGTTGTTTGATAAGTTAAATATTTGTTCATAGAGACCATTGTATACATGTTATACACAATACCAAACATTTTCAGCTCTATTGATGTTATATAATTTTAATAATGGAATCTGTTGGAGTGACACCATCATTACAGAACTACATGGTATCATTAATGATTTTTTACTAGAAGAAAATATAATACCAGTTTGAAAAAATGATTCCAATTAAATGTTACATTCAATGGGAATGATCTCTATAGAAATAGATTCTTGTACAAATGATTTCATATTATTTAAAAAGGATCATGAATCACTGAAAAAATGTCTTATGTGTTGAGTTAATTGATACATGAAATATGAATCATGTCCTTAGAAATTTCTATTGTACTTTTATTTCATTCCACTATTTATAAGACTATATGGATGTTAGGAAATCCTGATACAATTGGCATGGAATTTAGATGCAAGAATTAAATATGGGAACCTATGACATCCAATAGATTCTTTTTAGTGGAATATAATAGGTTGTGTGTATCCAATGTATGGAAATGATCCAAGATAAATTTGTCTTCCATTATTTGCATATGGAATAAATGTTTTTTCTGTTTAGACTGTAAATCTCAATATATATCCTATACAATTGTTAAATACTAACTTAATTTCAGGGTTATGTGTGAAGAAAAAATAAATTATTTTTTCATTACTTATATCGGATCCAAAGAATACCAGTAATGATATTGATTCTTATTTGGATCCATTGATTGATAATTTTAAATTCTTGTGGAATACAGGTTTTACAATGTATGATACTCATATAAGTTAATAATTCACATTTAGGGACATGTGGGATGGGATGATAAATGAATTTCACGCATATGGAAACTTATCAGGCTATAACATTAATGGAATGCTGGGGTCCCCATTTCTGAAAAATGCACATACTCAGTTTAGTTGAATCATTACTCGAATATTGTGTCTGCAGTATATCAGAGGTTTATACCTCAATAGAATAAATATGAATCATGGATGATAGTATTCAAATGGAATATCAAAAAATATACAACGATATATTTAGTAATATGTGATCAACTCTATAATAAATTAAAATATATTGACCATATTTTCAATAATACATTTTTGAAAAAGCATACAAAATCAGGTTGGAAGAATTGATAAGTATTATTTAAATTACTATATTATAATGGTTTGAATGACATAAATTTTATTTATTGCATGATTTTAGAAAAAATATATTATATAGAGTTATTTTAAGGTTACTAAATTTTCTTTACAAAAAGAAAAATTACATCAGGGCTTGGTTGGACTTGATTAAAATTGGGATAATGGAAGATTATGAACTTGTGAAGGGTAAAAAGACGAATTTTCTTCCACTATATGCTGATACTCTTTCCTTACACAAAAAAATTGAAATCAAAATTATTTTCGATAATACTGTAAAATTTCAAAATGGGTATTCATTCAATATTAAAAATTCCAAGTAAATGGATAATTTTATGTTACTTGAACTAAAATCACATTATTTCCTTGTTTTTATGCATGATTTGATGCATATTTTTTTCTATTACATTCTTACTCATATTGTAAAATATACATTAACCAGACTCTTATAATTTTTCAAATCTACATGAAGTATAGTTATAGACCTGGAGATGTTTTCCATCATGAATGAATATCTTTTTGTAATATTATAAGAATTTGAAATGTTCATCCTACCACAATTTTTTACATAATGGTCCACCTAATTGTTGACTCTTTAGAGTGGTTAAACTCTTTGGTGATATTCATTACAAAATAATGTACACGGATGAATGTTATATTAAGGTTTTAAAAGGGCATGTCAGGAATCAAAGTTGGATAGAAGGTTGTCTTATAGAATAATATATTTTTGAATAAGATATTTAATTTAGTATTGACACCTTATCATATGTTGAGAGAACCAGTCTCCCAAAGTCTCCTCACAGTGAATGTGTTATGAGATAATAGATTTATGGAAGAGAATTTGTTGAAATTACCATGACATAGCGGAGGGAGTAAACCATCAAATTTTACATAATAGTGAAGATGTTGATTCATAAATTGAATCCAACAAATAAATTATTAAAGATTCAAATCCATCAAAGGAATATATATGGATATCAAATACACATAAGAAAAAAATTATAGAATGGTTCTTAGATTAAACATATAAGGTGTTATCTAAAATTTTGAATTAAATTAATGAAACAATTCAACGGATGGACAAGGGATAGAGTGAAAATGTTATATCTTAGATTATTTTTATAATCAAGGACTATATGTTTTATAAACAAATAAATGATGACTTTAGTATGATGTAGAAAAAAGTTGTTACACTCATGGCTGAAGTGCCACATAAATCAAGTTCAATGGATAGAAATCATATTTATGAGAATATGACATATTATTGAATCATTGAATAGATATATGAGTTGAATTAAACATAATTTCAGGTGTTGTTTTTCCACTAGAAATGGGTTTAAAATTGAAGTGCATTGAATTTTCATGAAATGGGATTTGTGAAGGTGAATTATAGTATGCGAGGGGAAAAATAAATGTTTTTATAAATAAAAGACATGATGTTCAATTATTTTATGTCTCTAATCCACCAACCAAGAATTGGTATATTGTCCTTCTATAGACTAAAAAAATTTTGGGTCAGTTGAGAATTCAATTGAGGATGTCTCCTTCATTGTAAGATCACAATCAGCTCCTTTTAGTTCTAATATATTAAATTTATTATAAATTAAATGAGACTAATATTTTAGGATTTTGATTCTCAATGGGGAAACAAAATTCTGAAAACCATTAAAAATAGAATGATTGTTCAATGTGAAGGTAAAAGTGTAATTTAATATTTTATGTTTTTTCGAATAATATTATATTTTCTCTATACCATTAATATAATCAAAATTAAATGTTTGGATACTCATGCTTAAAATTACTTCTACACATGATGATGATTCTAATTCATCAAAAGAAGAAACTGTAATTAGGGAAATGATTTTGATATTTTTAGTGGTAATTTTATGTTGTACGTTATCTATTTTAATAAAAATTTTATAATGGAACATTGATTTAATTTTCATTATTCAATGTAAATTTTTTTAGTTTTAATATAATTTTGACAATATTTCATGCCTTTTTAATATTATAAATGATTTTTATTTTCTCAGTCATAGAGGTAATATTGATGTATTTATATAAAAATCAATTTCCATAAAATTAATGCATATTTTGTTGGTCATAGTAAAGAACTCGAGAGGGGGTGAATTGGGTTCCTATTAAAATTATATTAAAAAATATTTTTAAATTGTCATTAAAATTTTATAAAATTTAAAACAAAATGGAACATTTTAATCAACGAAACATAATTATAAAATTTTCCTTTATGCCAAATAGTTTTCAAATATTGAATTATTCTTATTAAAAACAATATACAATATTATTTTAGATTTAAAAATCAGTCTACTAAAACAAATTCTAATATAAATGATATATATGATTAACTATCAAGGAAATGTTATGTTTTGTGAAATAATTAAAAATATAGTGAAAAACACATGAAATCATACAGTTGAAGCACACATGGGGTTCACTCTCAAGCCAAGACATAATCCTCTCCCCTTGGCGAGCATCTGCCACAATGACATTATTATTAAGAAAACTTCGTCCACAAGCTAGATCATGGTAGAATTAATATAATAATAGTTCAGGTCAACTAGACCTATTAAAATATTATTTAGTAGTGTAAAAATGAATAGTTCACACATGGAACTCTTACAGATTTATCTTTGGGAGTGTAAATGTGAAGGTTTGTGGTGATATCTAAGTATATTTTAGTTTAGCTCAACACTAACTCTGTGTCTACAATAATGAGACACAAAATTCTCAAAATGTAAATAAAGAAACCATGTAGAGATAAATGATAAGAATATTATTGAATGCCCTATCTGATTTTCTATGAAGCTTATGGGATCTTTCAAGATAGTATAAGTGATGATGAAATCATCTTCCAAAAGTAGACATCAAAATAGAGAGTCGTTTTTACTTCTATCTTTTGATCTCAGTGAGGTAGAAGATTCATCAATGTTTTATTTTCTTCTGAGTTATTGCTACAGATATTTGAGTTTTTTTGGTTCTTAGTAGTTTCTTCATGTATTCATAGTAGACATCTCTTGTGTTTTTTTCTAACATGCATGAACAAATCAGTATTTATTCCCAACCACCACTTTCCTGCTATCTTAATTATTGATCCATATATTGTATTTATACAAAAAAGAAGCATGTTATCTGAAACCTCATACCTTGAACTGGTCTGTAACATCATTAAATGTTTTCTACAAAAGACATACAAGATCATTTATATAATAATCAATTCTATGTTCCCCTATTCTGATCATTAAAGGTAATATTGAATTTAATACAAGTATCATCGGTGACCTAGAATTTTGGAAGGTTAGACTATCGGTGACTCCGGTTATTGGTGAGTCGTGTTGTTCGTGAGTCATGTTGTTGGTATGTCATTCTATTGGTTGATCATTTCTTCTGGTAGTTTATTTGTTAAAAGATTCACTATTAGTAGGTGATGCATCCATAGCTCATCTGTTGGTAGGTGGTGTGTTCATAGGTCAGCTCTGAAAAAGTGTTGTGTTAGTATTTAGGATTTCAGAAAGTGATTATTACAAATATTATGATTGTTATTCAATCACTCTGTTGTTAGGTCAAGATTTTTTAGGTTATGAGTCGGTATCTCAGACTTCTCTTGGTGGCTCATCCTATTAGTAGCTTATGTCATCAGTATATTATACATATCAGTGTATTACACATAGCCCAAATCTATAATTCAAAATTATAATGTAAACACTAACACCAAAGGATAAATTTATAATTGAACATGATTAAGCACAATGTATCATATTAAATAATTATTAGCCTCGTTAATCATTATTTGTGATCATTAAAACTAGAGGATGAAAAAAAATATCCTCCTTTTTTAATGATAAAAAATCATATAATTGAATACCACAATAATTGAATTGATTTGCGTTGATCATAGAAAAAATAGTCTTAACATATTACATAGATTATTTGGATGAACGTTTTAAATAATCAATGGTACATAATACATGTTAAATGGCCTTTTTCAGTTATATGCTCCCTTTTAATCTCAAGATAAATATCAGGCTACCACCTGAGGAAGGTTCCATATTATTTATCCCCTATAGAGATTATAAAAAATGAAACAAAAAATGAAAAAAAAAAAGAATGTACTAACAATATATTGAAATAATGTAGGTTATTCAATAATGAATGTTGTATAAGGAATATTAGAAAATAGTATAACAAAAAGATTACATCAAATCCACATCAAAATGATAGCCAGCTACTTGTTTCTCACATAGGTGTTTATAACATCCTTTCCTTTATCTAATGATGTGGATGGAGGATTAAAAGATTAAATAGTAGGATTGGTGGAAGTCATGGAGTGGATATGGAGGAAAGGATGAAAAAATATTGTTAAAATAGAAGGAAAAAAGGATCATTCTAGAGGTAGAAACAAGACCATGGAGTTATTATTTGATGAATGGTATAATATGGCTGAGGGATTGAGTAGAGGATATGGATATAGGTGAGAAGAATTTATAAGAAAATGTAGAGGTAGGGAAGACTGTTCAGAGAGGATAATATGTCAAAGAAACAATAGATATGATGTGATTTTGCAGGTATGGTTTGAGAATATTGATGAAGTCCCTTGTGACCTCACCCCCATATGTCATTACCTTCTCAAAATCTTATTTATTATACATAACGTTTTCCGTGTTAAGGGTAAAAACATTCATCTTATTTACTTTCCCCATGAAAGCCTCATCCATTGTAAGTAACCTCAAATTTTCTCCTAAATAATTGAAATGGATTGTTAATTGGTTTTTAGTGTAAATCCTATTAATATTGATGTTGATCTTATATGTTGTTTCTCCTTGAGAAATATTTGTTTATTTTAATTATAATCTCACCATTTCATTCACATGGTCACAATTCTTACTGTTCTTAATGAGGCTTCCTGATCAGTTCCACCCATCATAGTATAAATTCCCTCTCTAATCACATTTTCAACCGTATAAATATTTAGAGAATGGGTAACAAGAGAATATGAGTAGGAGTCACCTTACACAGTAGCTCTGATATCTAATATTAACTGGTCTCTATCAATAGTATGAGGCTATGGATGAGCAGGAGTACTCTTAGAAGTTTCATCCTCAAAAGTTATTTGTACATTATTTAGGGTGTCTTATAATCAACAGTGAGAGATTTTATGGATTAAACATTTTTAGTAAACTCTTTCCTCATCATATACTTTTCTAAAATGGTATCTTCCACAAGATAAATCATACATCGCACTACCTAAGACACAAAACACTCAGTAACTAAATCAGAAACTACTTCACTAATTATTGGAAGTAAAGAAGATTTAATATTCTTATAATATACTACATGTCTCACTAGAGTCACTAATACATACATAACAGTAGGAACTTAAACATGACCAGGAACATCATTATTAATCTCCTAAACCATAACTAATTCATCATGAGCATCAAGAGAAACCTGTAGTTCCACAATAAGTACAATTTCCCCTACAAGAGAACAAGCTGGACACTAATGTAAGAATTTTCTAATGTATGATCAAAAGGTTCAGCCTCTGGACCTTGATCATCAATAGGATGATTTGATTTTATTTCAGATCTATCGGTGCCTTCAACTTCAATATCACATCCTTCTTCTCTATCACTTCCATCAAACACCTCAACATGTTCCTCAACCCTATAATCATCATTGTCTTGTTATTCATCACTGCCAATATATTCTTCTCCCCTATATTATCCATTACCACCAAATATGCATTCATACTCAGCATCATCATATTCTTATATCTCTTTACTATCATTCTCTGGTGGAAGTGGCTCCTTAGATGGTAGAGGTCTGGTTGGACATGCAGAACCATAAGCCATCCTTCCAGAACTATGAAAAATGTCAGGATCACTCACATCATCAACTGGATGATCATATCTTTTTACCCTTTCAATAATATCATCATCTTCTGAATAATCACCCACTTCACCTGGTCCTAGACCAGGTTCTATCATATTATTCAACTTTGATGGATGCTAAAATTTATTGAAATATTTATATAACATTTCATTATCTCCAACCCACATTATCTTCTAGGGGTTCCAATTAATCCCTATCCTCATGAATATAACATTATTGTGACAAAAAACATCACTAGATAAAATGGTCTCCTCTAATTCAATCACTACAAGACTATCCATCAACATAGTTGAGATAACTCTAGGATGAAAAAAATAAATTTGATTTGAAATAGGGTTTTATCATCTCACTGATATGAACCATCAAGTATCTTCACAAATTTACCTTAAACACATTATTCAATATATATATATAATGTAAAAATTCTGAAATATAATAGATGAAAAGTCTCCTTTTATTTAAGATAATTAATGTAGCATTAATTGGGAAAAAATCCTACAATCACCGTTGATCTCTTTAGAATTATGCCTCTATTGCTCTCCATAGGATTTCAACCCATTAAAAGCTGCATCACAACTGGAGATGTCACTTTTAGAAGGAAAACTTCCTTGATGGTCATCACTAAAACCCTCATGGAGTACCTTTAAACATTCAATCCTGTTCATAGATGAAAAAAAACTCTACTTCCATCCACATTCATATTAATACAAAACACCTCAGTTCCATCCAGTATTAACTCAGCATACTAGTAAAACTAATGTACCACCCAAAGATAATACAACTTCTCATTGTTGTAGAAACACTCCAACCACCATTGGGGAGAAAAATATTCATTAGAAGACACTTACAGGACAATATATATTCCTGTTGTACTTCCTTTGTAGGGGTCATAATGTGAACCATGAGTTCTAGATAAACATGTTGTGTTTTAGTTGCATTGTTTTACATCTTTTCCTCAAAGGCTAATGCTACTCATCCTCAGAAACGTGAATGATTTTCTTGACATGATCCATTAAGATAGGTTCGAATATTTTGTTTTGGGATAGAAGCGTATCATCTCCAAAGAAATTGGTTTGTGGGTAAGAGTCCAAGAGTAAGAGTGTGAGGGTAAAAAAATATTGGATAAACAATTAATATTATCATTTAGATATTTGATATCCTAAATTACTAAATTCTGGTTAAAAATAAATAAAACAAATTCAACACAAACATTTCAAATTCAAAATAGAAAAATAATTCAATCTCGACTGATGATACATCATCAGTGAGACAACACCGATGAGACATCATTGGTGAGACACCTCTATGAGACATCATCAGGGAGTCCCATCAATGATACATCATCAGTTAGTCACATTAGTGAGACATCATCGGTGAGTCACGTCAGTGAGACTTCGTCGGTGGGTCATGATCAATTGGTTCTCAAAAATTGATTGTCCCCAACTCAAAAATAATGAAGTGGATCATCTCACAATTTAAAGGCTTAGTAAAAATATCAGAAAGCTGATGTTCTATTCTAATGAATTGAAGTGTCATAATAATGTTTTGATAATGATATCTCAAAAAGGGATGTATTACATAAATATGTTTTCTTCTAGAGTGATAAAATGGATTCAAAGAAATATCAATCACACTTTTATTGACATAGTTTATATACATGTCTAAGATAATATCCATAAAACAATAATGTGTGTTTCATCCAAAAAATATGAGCACAAAAAGTACTAGATTATATGTATTCAGATTCAAAATTAGATTATGCAAAAAAAAATTCTTTTTTACTACACCATTATACTAGATATTTTCCTACAAAGTGACATGTTCCAAAGGTTATTATTCAATCTAACATAAAACCACCAAATTCACCATCCAAATAACTAACTAAATCAAAATGTTTTCCCCTAAAATATAACAATACTATATTTGAAGAATACTAAATGTATTTGAACATTATTTTAATGTAAGTCAATTTAGAATAATTAGGGATTTCTTGAAAACCTGAAAACATACACACTCAAGACATAATATCTGGACAACAAGCATTTAATGAAAGTAGACTTCCAATCATCCCCAAATAATTTTATTGATTGAAATATTTTCCATTTTCATCAAGATCCAATTACAGGTGGTACTCATAGGAGAATCACTACATTTAAAACTCTCAAGGACAAACCATTTCCAAAGATACTTAGAGTATTTACATTTAGTAAAATAATAACTTATTTATTTCTGAAAAAATTCGAAATCCAAGAAATAATTTTAGTTCAACCACTAAACTAATTTCAAATTATCAATGCATAATTTTTGAAAAAATAATACATAAATAATTTTTTTTAGATCGAAAAATAATTTCAACAACATATATTTGAGCAACTAAAACAACCATGAAAATTATTTTTATAAAAAGAGTAGGCTCCACTATTCCTTTTGTAATACGTTTAAAAATAAGAAATGAGAATAACCTATCAAACCAAACACATGGAGCCCATTTTAAATGAGAAAAATATTTTTTTAATTTAATGAAAATATCTATAAAATGGGGGATTGTTATTGTTCAACAAACACATCTTCAACTATATACCCATTTTGGAATTAACTTTTAACATCCATTTGATACAGTTTGAAATTTAGATGTGTTGTATATGCTAAAATAATTATAATGAATTCATTCCTAGGAAACAGGGAAAAATTTTAATCATATTAAATTCCTTCTTCTAAACTACATCCATGTTAAACCAGTCTAGCCTTGTTTCTCCCTGTGGTTCCATTTTCATCTACTTTATTTCTAAACACACATTTTGTTCCCATAGTCTAAGATTCTACGAGTCTATCAATATGTTTCAAAACATTATTTCATTCAAACTAATTCAACCATTTTTGTATATTAATTACCAAAAATTCATCATCGATTTCATCATTGATGTTCTTCAGTTCATGTTGTTACAAAAATGATTGATGTTCAAACTAGTTCTATATAGAATCCATACTCTAGGTTACCTTGTCTTATCACCCAACTACATCATCTCAGGGATGATTCTTAAGAGTTCTAATTGATAATGATAAATAAAGGATAGTTATTTTAGGATCTTCGATAGGTTCTGGTTCACTATGATCAGAGACTAATGATTTTTCTCAACTAGATGTTTTTTATTTTCTAAAGAGTATAGTTAGAAGGTTTAGCATTTATTTCAATATTAAAGTGAACATCCTCAATATTTTCTTATGGAGGTATTATGTTTTTGTAGATATATTTCATTAAATTTTATATTTACATATTCTTCTACACAAATTGATCTTTTATTGAAGACACTATAGTATATTAAATAGGTTGAATAACCTTGGAAAATTCCTTCTTCACATTTGTAGGAAAAAATGTCAATATTTTCTTTTTTATTGGGGACAATGAATTTGCAACCAAAATATTACAAAAATCATGGGGATTTTTCTTATGGAAAATTACAATTAAATATCTTTTAGTTATATAAAAAGTTGTATTTACAGCTTCAAACCCAAAATAAATAGGTAAGTCATACACATAAAGCATAGATTAGGTCATTTCATGAAATTATTTATTAATTATTTCTATAACTCCACTCAATTGAGGTGTACTAGGATCATAGATGTTATGACTATACCTTTGTTGGAGAAAAAGGATTCAGACTCATTGTTTTAAAAATCACGTTCATGGTCACTTTTTATAGTGCCAATTCTAAGACCTCTTACATTCTAGACAGTTCAAGCATAAATTGTGAAGTACAAACATGCTTCACTATAATAACTTAGAAATAAGGTCCATGTATATCTAGAAAAGTCATCTAATAGAGCTTATAAATAATTCATCACATTTAAACTATAAATTATAAATTTTCCAAACATGTCCATGTGAAGTAATGTAATAGGTTGAGAAGTTGAATCTTCATTCATTGTTTTGAATGATATTTTATATTGGTTACCTTCATGACTAGGGTTGTCATATTTTTCATTTGGAAACTAACATTAAGGTATATCCCTAACTAGTCATTTCCAAGTATGCTTTCTAAGGGAGTGAATTTATTGTTTTGTAATCTTCTATTCCAAAGCTGATTCTGTTTGTGAAAGGAACTCAACCAAGATACATTTTCATAAAATAGTGAATCAAATTTCAAAAAATAAAAATTTTCATTTCTAAAAGTAGTGATGAATATATCATTCTCAAAATTTAAAACATTACAAGAATCATATTCATATTTAACATTAAATACATTATCACATAATTGTGAAATTCTAATGAGATTACACTTAAGACAATCAAACAAAAGAACTATAGAAATTAAAATTGAATATGTGTTACAGATTTGGCCAAGGTTAATAATTTTTCATTTTATATTTTTCATTATCACCAAAGTGACCTCCCCCACAATCAATATTGATAAGTTTCATAATGACTGAATATTCCCATGTCCTGTTTCTTGAACACCCACTATCCATGTACCATAATCACTTAAAAGAACTCTTCGAACATCTATCTGATGAAAATAGTTAACAAAAGAAATATTCTTGTACCCATACTTTCTTGGGTCCAATAACATTAGTAATTAAAGATATGGGAACCGACATTTTCTTTAGGGGTTTCATATAATCAATTTTACGACATTAGGAAAATAAACACTTTCTGGTCTATAATAACTAGATTCTATAAAATATTATCCAATGCTGGAATATTCAGCAGATCTTTTAACTAAGGGAATAAAACAAAATTTATTCATATTTTGAAACAAAATTATTTTTAAAAAAATATTAATTTTTTTCTATGAGATAAACAAAACCAGTTTAATATTTTGAATCTACTTGTCTTTCTAGAATTTGAATTAAGGCATATTTACTGTTTTTGATCATCTCTAAATATCTCCTAAATATCACATTAAACTATTTATGTTAGTTTTTCTCAATGAGAAACTACATATTCAACTGATTTTCAGTAATATGTTCTTGTTTGAAATACGTAGAAAGAGAATGTTGTTTCTTGAAAGATTACTAATTATTTATTAATTCATTTCATGTGTCCTTACTAATTTTAATGTATGAAAACATTTATTAATTTTTAATATCTATATATTTAAATTGATCTCTATAATAATAATAAAAATTGTGCAGATGATTCTAGAGTTAACTAAGATGTGTTTTTCATGAAACACATATTATATTTGTCAGTCTTCTCATCATGCGATGATTCTGAGTCCCTATAGGTATCATCAAAAGAAGTATATATAGCCTTCATTTACATTTTATATTTTTCACATCTTTCCTCATACATCCTTTTAAACATTAACTATGTACAACAAAATTTACATGCGGTATTATCTTAAGCACATAATATATTTTTTCACTTTTATTTTCATTTTTCTTCCAGTCCATTTTTTAGTTTTCATTGATGTAATAAATCCCTTTATAACTAGGTTTTGTAATGAATTTCGTTATTATATAATAAATTTTAAATCATCTAGCTAACTAAGAAATTTTCTTATCACTGTAGCATGATGATTCTTCATTGCGGGAAATTTCAGCATGAACATGCACATTCTATTTTCAATCGGATGAATTGGTTTTTGAAATCCATTGAATTTCTCATTGGTGCATCATCTTCTTATTTGTTGACCATCGTCCCTTATTTATACACCATAATCCTACCTATCAACTCTTTTGTAGGAGAAAAACCAATATCACAGGATTACCTTATTGATATTGCAGATCCTCTCAATATTTTTGGTAAGCATCTTAGAATTCACATTACTCGTAGCTTGGATATGATTGTTATTCACAGATAGACATTCTTATTTACTATCTCATTAAACCCCAGATACACATTAGAAATAGGTTTTTCAGGATTTATCTTAACGTTATCATATTTGATAGTATATGTATCATGTCTCATTTCATTAACACTAGTTGTTCCTTCATGTGAAACAACTACAAAATCCCAAATTTAATTTCCTATTTTATAATAGTAAATCCAATTAATTTATATATCCCTAAAGAGAAATTTTAGGAATTCATAAATTATATTTTTTATTGTAGGATGACTTAGTTTCATCATCCCATGTGTTCCTAGAAATAGTATAAATCATATATTCTTCTACAATTGAGTGATAGATATCCGAACCCACACTATCCAAATGTATTTTCATTTTAATTTCCCATTGAGTATAAATTGTGCTATAAATTTATGGAGGTGTATTGGTAGCATCACCTTCCAGTCTATTGTCTATATATAAATAGTAAAAATAATTTTTAATAATCTACCAATTTAAAACTGCCAAAAATTTTGAGAAATTTAAAACATAAGTAAAATTACATTTAAAATGCTTAGAAATTTATAAAACAATGAAAACATAAGATTAAAAATTTCATGTGATAAAAATTATTAGTCAGAGTAGGACACTGAAGAGGGGTCAAAATCTGTTCCTTTAAAAAATCTCAAAACCCTATATATAAATTTTATAAAAAATTTCTCCAATTTAAAAAAATTATAGTTAAATAAATTAGAAGATTTATAAAATTTTTGTTTGGTACCATGATTCTCAAAGATTGATTAATTCTCAGTTCAAACAATACACATTGTTATCCTTACATTTTTAATTAGTCTACTAAAAAATTATAATATAAAAACTATCTATGACTATATATGAATAAAATGTTAAGTTTTCTAAAATAATTAAAAATTTAGTGAGAACATAACATGAAAACACAGTAAAGAAATAAATAAGAGGTTCAATATAAAGCTGATACAAAATCCTCCCCACATTGTTATCTCATGACACAAATAATTTCATATTAAATAAACATGATTCACACCTTTGATCAAGGTAACAACCTTATACAAAAAAATTATTCCAACTAGGCCACTTCCATAGTTTTCATGGGAGTGTAGAAACAAATATACCACACACAGACATCTTCCTTTATTATCTATGGGAGTTGAAGTGTGATGGTGTTTGAAGATATCTAAGTATCTTTTAGTTTATCCTTGGAGTTGGTGTGTGTTTACAAAATAGGGATGACCACTACTAAAAATGTGAATAAAGTACATATGGAAAGATAAATGATAAAAAGGTTTTATACTAATTTATGTGTAGTTTTATGAATCTTTTTTTTGACTCATTTAGTATTGTAGATGTAAAGTTGGAGTCATCATCTAAAAAAAGACATTAAACAAAGAGTAATTTTTTTCTTTCTTCAATTTCCAGTAAGGTAGAAAAGTCCTCAATGTCTTCTTGTGTTCTAGGTTGTTGCTATAGTGATTTGAGGTATTTTTTTTATTAGTACTGTCTTCATGTAAGCAGAGTAGGTAGATGCAGTGTTTTTATCTAAGGTGTATGTACATTCATGTATTTGTTCCTAGTCACATTTTTTTAATATATTAATTATTGACCCAGACATTCCCTTTATAAAAGCATGCATCATGTTCTCTAGTACCTCGTACCACACACTGGTCTCTAACATCAATAAATGTTTTATACATAAATAAACAAGATCATTAATATAATAAGCAGTACTATGTTTCATAAATATGACCATTATAGGTAATTTTGAATTTATGAGAAAAATAAGCAGTGGATCGGTCTGTCAACTAGTCAGACTTTTAGTGACTTATGTTTTTAGGGAGTCATTCTATCATTAATTCATGCGATTAGTAGCTCATTATCTTAGTAAATCATTTTTTTCAGTAAATGAATTGATGATATCTCAGCTGTCTATAGGTGGTGCATCAGTAGCTCGATTTTTGGTAGGTGATGTGTTAATAGATTAGATTTCGGTACATGATTCTCCAGTAGATCAACTATTAGATAGTGGTACTTAGTGGAATTATGAGTGTCAATTATTCAATCTGTTGGTAGGTCGATTATTGGTAGGTTAGTCGTCGGTAGCTCAGACTTCTTTCGATGGCTCAGCCTATCAATAGCGTTTGTGATTATTAGATTATACTTATCAATTTCTTACACTTAATAAAACTCTGTAATTATTTATTATATGTAAAAACAAACCTCAAAGATTAAAATTATAAATGAACAATATTAAATTCATGGTATCTTATTAAATCATAATTAGCTTACTTATACATGATTTGTGAGAATTAACTCTAAAGGATGAAATTAGTTTTATATATATTTTTACATATTTCTTTTTATTAGTACTCAAATATTAATGTTTTCCTTATAAATGGGAAATATTTTGTTTGATTTGGGGTGGTATGTCCATATTTTATGCTTTTCTTCACTAAATCATCAACATACTTCTTATCCTAGAAAATCAATTCACCCATGAAGTGTTTTATTTATCACTTTCCATCAAATTTCCATCCATTAATCTAACACATAGTTAATCATGATTTTCCATAGAAAAATAATTATCCATATAAAATTAACATATTGTTTAATTTTTTTATTTATATATTTATTTTTAAAATTAATTATATAATAATATTTTTCTTATATATGTGGATTATTGTTTCTTTTATGGGGGTTTGATTGATGCTACTCATGCTCGTGCGAAATTGGAATTTGACCCATCAACTATGATAATTGAAATACATAGATTCATAATGAATGAATAAATCCATCATGAAAAGGTGAATCTGAACGTCTTATTTAATTTATTTTTTTATAAATTTGTATTATATTTTTAAAATAATTTTTATATCTTTTTTATCTAATACATATTTAATTTTTTTCACAGATAATCTAGGAAGTCATACTGACTCAATTTTTTAGTAGATAATCATTTTTTTTAAGTGTAGGGATGTATAGAATGATCATGTGGCCATTTTGGAGACTTCTTGTCAAAGAATGGGCCCATGATCTTCATATACTCTTAATGATTTAAAAATTTAAAATGGTTATTCAGCTAAAAACATCAAACCAATATACAATATAGGATTATGAACAAATAATGAAAATGGAAATAATTATAGAATTTGTAGTTTGGATTTTTCTGATACTTTGAGATGTGTATAAATTACATGTACCTCAATCCAACACACGATGTGACGAAAATGACTTCAGGTTGCTTCTTTTTTAAAAATGAAAATTATTTTTGTAAAAAGGTCAACTAAAATTCTCAAAACCTAAAAAACAAATTAATATTATTTTAATAATTTTTTAAAATTATCCACAAGTAATTTTTATATTTTTGAGTTATTCTCACCTTTATCTGATACACAATAATCCTGGATAACTCAATGTTTCCATTATTAGTTTCAAATCAGCATTTTGGATCAAAAAATGTTACTAATTGACAACTGATCAAACGCACACATAATATCATGATAATTTAATAAAATTATTCAAACATCAATCTTTACGTGTAGGAATTGGTCTCACATCAAACAGATACACAATGTGATCGCTATGAATCAATTTTTATGTTTCCAGTTTAAAGTGGCATTATAGTAAAAAGACAAGTGAAGATAGAAAAAATGATCAAACACATCCAAATTATTTTGATATATTTGGAAAACAATCCCTAATTTATTTGATACTTGTTTGCATAAGATGCACCTCAAACTAATTAATTGTGTGATGGGTATGACATCATGTGAATATTTTAATTTAAAATTCATATCATTATTATTAAAATGAAAATAATGAGCTACTCAAAACTGAGAAAATGAATTTGGATTATTTTTATACTTTATATAATTGATTCTTGTGTCATTTATGACATTCTAAAATTAGTTGTACCAGAATCTGATTCATGATTTTCATGATATGATGCAAAGTGTGCACTATCAATTTACATTTGGTATATTAGATAAAAAACTATCACTCACCGAAAACTAAACAAACATTCTCAAATTATGTTAATAATTATTTATAATGATTCATTAATAATTTTTTAGATGTAGGAATTTTTCTCACATAAAACCAATAAATGATGTGATCAGTATCAATCAATGTGCCTGTTTCCAGATTAAAATGACATTTTAGTAAATAAGACATTAGATGTTCTCAAAATTTTATAAACACATTTGGATTGTTTTGATACATTTTAAAAAGTATCCACAAGACAATTTAGATGTGTAGGACATGGCCACACCATAGTTTCATGCATGGTATAACCGTTATGAATTGAAGGGAACAGTTTTATTTAAAATTGAGATCATTTTTAAAAAAATGGAAAACATACCTACAAAAAACTGACCAAACACATTTATATAGTTTTTACACTTTACAGGAATAATCCATATGTCAATTATGAAATTTTAGATTTTTATTCACCAGAATATGATAATAAGTGTTCTTGGTATGACTCATGGTATCTGATATTAGTTAAAAGGTGACATTTTAGATCACAAAATGACCACTCACAACAAAATATAGAAAATATTCTTGTATTTTCATAATAATTTTGTAAAATTATTCTTAATTAATTTTTGAATTGTAGGAATTAATCTCATGTCAAACCAATACATGTAGTGATTGGTTTAAGTCAAATTGTGTGTTTCTAGTTCCAATTTTGATTTAAGTAAAAATTAAATGTGACGTACTGAAAACATGAATCAAACATTCATTTTGTTTTAATAGCTTAATAAAACAATCCATATTGCATTTGAGATGTGTAAGGATCATTTGAACAACAATCTAGAGCACAGTGTGGCTAATATAATCTCAATTGTGTCTTTTTATATAAAATTATTATCAATTTTGGTAAATTGTTCAATTGGCATACTCAACAAAAAAGAAAAAGAATTCTTATGGTTTTGATACTTTATGAAAATTATCTCGAAGTCATTTTTGATGTGTTGGAATTGTACTTATATAAATATGATTGATAATTTTCTTGGTATGACTCTATGTGTCCATTAAAAGTTTAAAATTGAAATTTTTTATAAAAAATGGTCACTCCCAAAAATTGTTAAAACACACGGGTTTTAATGATTCTTTAGTGAAAATTTCATATGTTATTTTTTGCCTTAAGGATTTAGTTTCACATAATAATTATAAATGATGTTCTTAGTATTAGTCAATGTGTATATTTCTTGTCTTAAATGTATTTTTTTAATAAAGACAAGAGACGCTATCAAAATCGAGAAAAAAATTTGGATTGTTCTGAAACAATAATAAAATTATCCATATGTCATATGAATCATGTATGAATCATTTTCACTTCAATAAAATACAAAATGTGACTTGTATGACCTGAGGTGAATTTTTTATTTAAAATGGACATCAATTGTTTAAAAATGGACAACTAGCCTTCTCAAAACCAATAAAACACATTTTGGTTGTTTTGATACTTTAGATAAATGATTGGTTACTCATTTATTTGCAAGAATCAGTCTCTCCTAATTATGAAACAAAATTTTCTATGAATGACTCAGAGTATCCATTATCAGTTTAAAATTTAAATTTTAGATCACAATTTTTACTCACTGAAAACTGATAAAACATGATCGTATTTTTCTGATAATTGAGAAAAATTATTTGCAAGTAAATTTTTTATATAGGAATTTGTCTCTCATAAAACAGATATATGATGCAATATGGATGAGTCAATGTGTGTGTTTCTAGTTTGAAATGATATTTTGGTAAAAAAAATACAACTAAAATACTCAATGTAATGATAATACATTCGTATTGTTTTGATACATGATTAAAATGATACATAAGTCATTTGAGATGTGTAGAAATTGTAAACACTTCAATATGATGCTCGCTGTCACCAGTATAAACCCAAGTGTGTCTTTTTTATTTAAAATTTTCATCAACTTTAGTAAATTAGATAACTTGACCACTCAAACCAATCCAATACATTATTATTGTTTAAATACATTAGTAAAAATATCCATAAGTAATTTCAGATGAGTATATATCATCATCAACTAAATCTGATTCTTTATGTGACCTGTATGACTCTAAGTTTAATTTTCTATTTAAATTTTACATCAGTTTTACTAAAATGGACAACTGACCTAATCGAAATCGAGAAAACACATTCATATTGTTTTGATACTTACTAAAATAATACATAAGTTATTTTTAATTTTTCAGATTCATCCGCACCTAAATATGAGGCTTGTTGTTCTTGTTATGACTCAATCTATCTACTATACGTTTAAAATAAATAATTTTGTGCAAATAAATTCACTAACCTGTCCACTAGGGTTCCCCATGGTGCCTTCTCTTATACATATTTAATAAATTTTCAATATATATTATTGTTGAATATGAAAAAGAAATTGTGTGACATCTAAGAATCAACCACATCTCAATATAATACATTATTTTCCTTATATGGAAGAAATTATAGTTTAAAATTAATACATTCAGTTAATTTATTTCTTTATTTAATTTAAATCATAAGATTTATTTCTTATTCAAGTGATTTATTTTTCTAGAGAAGGTATGGTTTTTTCAGTAATAGCATGAGGCAAGGTCAGGATCAATAGAAAAAGTAAGTTTGTATTTGTAATGAATGTAATAACTTTTACATATGTAAATGTATAAACCAATGTTGTCAATGTCTATAATATATATATATTTTTTTGATTTTTTTTTTAAAATTTCATTTCATTTAATTTTAGTATCAGCAGATTATTTTTTTGATATCAGACTGTGTTTGTAGTGTGGAGGTGTGTTGTTACAACACATTTTACTAGTACTATAGTGTGATGTCACAACACACTGCAGCATCACCATTAATCTACAATTTTGAAAGTGTTAATAAATATGTAATTTATTAGTTCATTTGAAAGATCTAATATATTCTTCCATTACGAGTTCTTTTTACTGAAATGATAAATGTTTCTTTTATCATGATTTGGAAATTGATGATAAATTTCTCTTTACCAGCGCTACAAAAATCCTTGATAAATCGGTATATTATTAGCATTAAAGGATCACAGATAATGGGCCCATTTATCGTTGATTTTTTTGCACTGATAAAGGAACCATTTATTAGAACTATTTTCCCACTAATAAATATCATTAACTTTTAATCTCCCTCCAGTTTTTAACTCTTCTTTATCACTAATAAAGATCACTTCTGGTGTTATAAAAGGACTATTTTAGAGTATATCAATATGTTTGAGGCTATTGAAAATAGTTTTTTACTCAGTTCCATATTTGGGGAAAACCAAAAACCTATATAGAAAAACAATATTGTCTTTGAGGACCCTATAGTTAAGAATATAATAAATTCAAAATTCTATATGATAATACAACTTTAAATATAGAAATAATGAAAAAATATACAAAATAGGATTTGATGAATAATAATTAAGCACTCTATCACACCAATTAAAATATACGCAATACAACTGATAGTAAATATATAATTTCTTCTACCCTAACTAACATCTCTAACTCCATATAAATCCTTGACTCCTAAAACAAATATGAATCCTATCCCTGACATCCACCTCTTAGGTGATACATTTCCATGAAATTTAACATAGTAAAAATCAGTTCTTAATACATCTCCCCCATGTGGAAGCATAATACAAGAAACTCATGGTAACCATATTGGATCCCATATACATAAAATACACAGAAATCATAAAGAGATTAAAAATCTAAATAAATCTAGAACACACGATCCTAATATCAATAATTCATGTAACTACATAACCCAATGAGTTATACAACACATATATCATCTCATCATCATTAACCACTACAAATGTATCATCAAATCTACCAACTCACTTATTAGAGTATCTCCTAAAAAATCATCAATCTCATTAATAATCATATACATGACCCCAAATTTTTAAGGACAATGATGACACCCCAAATAATATAACATTTAGAAATCAGAGAGATAACAATAATCAAATCACAAATACAAAATTTCAATAAAATATAAATAGATAAAATAATGACGCCAAAACAAACGAAATAAAAAACCTCAAACTGACACCCATTTTAATATAATATCTATAGTACTCATTAGAGCGACTTGTCCCTACACCATCAATGCCAGGTCATCTTAAGGTCATCCTTCCACTACATGATAACTTTTGTAATGTTTCACACTGATCACGTGGATCACACCTCTAAAAAACACCAACCAAAAAAAACAGGTTATATGTGCATGGTGCAACGTCTAAATAATTAATGAATACTCTATTTCAAAAAACCCACAATCGGCTAATAAGGTCCAACAACTAGCATTAGTAAACCCTCTTTAGAAATCCACGTCATGATTTCTATGGTTATTAAAATCATCTAGTGTAAATTTATTTTTTCTATATGTTACCACCAATGGGTATTGATAAACTAGCAGTAGAACTATTATAGAAGTCAAAATAAATATTATGTTATGTGCCCCATCACAACATCTAAAATATTTAAAATGCCAGTTTTCGTCCTGAGTGAGCTTACTATCCCACCCACAACAACAGAAATTTGGTATTCTGGGACTTCTAAATGAAAATTTTAATGAACAACACATTGAATACATATATATCACTTTTTACTATAATAGTATATAATAAATTTCAAAAAAATACACGTAAGAATTAAATGGTTTACTAAATTTATATACTAATTACACATCGGTCTTATTTAGTGAAGCATCTTCATCGTATCCCATAAATATCAACCCCTTTTACTCTCCAAAAAACCAACATAAAACCATTATTAATAACCTAGGGAAGGAAACATAAAAAATAATGATATCAGATTCTCAGTAAGTGTAAACATTGGAAATACATCAACGTAACATGGGTATAATTGTATGAGAGCATGTGCATAATGCAGAAAAACCATACGACATGTATCAAACATTAAAAGCTTATGTTAGATCATAAATATTTTCATTTAAAAAGAAATAAATCATACGGTAATCAAATAATATGAACCGTGGGAACATAAAATTACAATAATACATAATATAATAACATTTTGAACATTTATAGATTAATTTTTGATTCACTCATCATGTTAAGAATTTGAAATAAAGCCCCTTCTTAATCCAATATAAATGAAACTAGGTATATACATACCATTATTGATATGAAATCATGTTGTACGAATAACACTATGGACATGTAATCAGTTTCATTAATGATATTTTGACCATGTCTTCTCGTTCAATCAAAAAATTGTGAGTACAAAATCCGTTTCACAAATATCATATTAAAAAATTAGTTATCCATCTTCACAAAATGAATTTGAGATAGATTCATGCCCCAAACATCATATAATAAAAATCATACATATGTGTGAAAATAATAATAATAAACCATTCATATTATCTAAACTAATGAATAGAAATAAGTCTTATGCAAATTTAATCATAGAATAACCTATGGAAAGGAAATATGTTTCATAGCCATTTCATTATTAAATAACTTCATAAATCCTGGAAAAATATGTGAGTTTCAAAAGAATTTTATCATGTTATATTACATGGAAGAGAAACGAGATTAATATAAAACATATAATAAAAACATACGCAATTAAAATAAATAGTAAGAATACTTTTCTTTGATCATATCCTCAGTAAATAACAGGTAAAACAATGAATTAAATCGTAATTATAAATTGATTTTGAAATATAACTTGAATTGTTTTTTTTGAAAATAGTCTTATCACATTTGAAGAAGCATTTGTTGCATAAAAAACTTTAAAATTATTTTCATTGAAAATAAAATTTTAAATTTATAAACTACACTTTAAAGATAATTTTAAAAAATTATTTAGGAAGATAAACTTGTCACTTTGTAATTACCTTTTTAAAGATAAAAAATTTTCAAAAACATTTTATTTTAAAATAACCATGGAAACTTATTTGTGATGCATTAAAAAAATTACTGTTCTTTATGGTGGATAGTTTTTTTAATTTCATATACTATAAAACAATTACTCAAATCACATATTTGGTAAAATACAATCTACAATTGTCTTGACAAAGACGTGCATATTAATCTCAAAACATTTTGTTACAAATTAAATAATGGATAAAATTTACATATATAATTCATTTAGATAATGTTGAAAAGAAAATTTAAAACATATTTAGAATACAAGATTTTGGATGAAAATGGATTCTTTACCCGAAAGAGAAATTGTATAATTTATACTCAAAATGTATTTTAGAATATTTAGTGCATAAAGAGGGGGAAATGTAGTTTAAAAATTTACACTCATGAAATAACCAGTGTAGAAGAAATGTCTGAAGTTTCATTATTTATGGATCATAATATTTCATCATCCGAACAATTAATATAACAAAAATTGTATTAACTATAAGATTGAATCATTAAACCATTATCTCCTTCCTATCAATGAATAGTAATCCCCATGAATTTTTTATTAAATTAAATATTAAATAACATCATAATAATTAAAACCAATATATTACATGGGAAATTTTCTTTAGATATAACTCATTAATGATGATTGGTTCATAACCTGACATATGTCTCAATGAACTAAAATTAAGACAAAAATCCCATCCCTCATTAGTAAATTTTGAACTACAAACCTAATGAAAGATAGATCATAAAATGTATATTAAAATAAAAGTAATTTTCTGTATAATTATTATAAAATAAATTCATAATAATTATATACACCACATAAAATAAATATCTTGTAAATATCGAATTTCACTCACATAATATTAATGTGATACATAAATCTATTCGAATATTGGTACCTTTTATTAATAAACCCTATGAAAGAGTGATATTAAAATGAATATGTAAATATAAATAGTTTTATTTATAATCATCATAAAATATAATAATTATTATTATATATACCATCTAAAATTAATTTCTGTTTAATATTACATGTATCCCTCGGGAGTAAAAAAGTGAGATGAAAATCCCTTAACCATTTGGTAACATGTGAACCACAACCCATTTGAATGATAGTTGTATAGAAAAATATGTTGAAGTGCCCAGATCAGTGTGAATCACTGAGAGGGGGAGGGGGTGAATCAGTGATCCCTTAAAACTTTTTACTAATTGATTCCTTATCAATTAAACCTCTATGGCTGGTTAAAGCCTCGATCGACTCTTCTTGTATCTCTTACCTTTCCACGAATGATGCAGTAAATGTAAAGGCACTGGACACAAGGATTTACAAGGTTCGGCACCAAAGGCCTACATCCCTTCCATGCTCTCCCAGCATGGATTCTCCCATTATAACTTGTTAGAATTACAATGGTCGATACAGCTTCCCACCGTATCTATCCTGAGTCCCACAGGAGGGTCTTTATACTGCCTCACACAGTGTTACCAGAGTCCCACTAGCCTGCTCCAGAATCCCACTGAAGACTTCCTCCACCCTGAGTCTCACAGGGGTCTTCTCCTGGCTCCTCGAGTCACACGAGTAGCTCTTCTTCTTGTTCAACTCTTAAAGTATCTTCAGCAGTCTGGGATAAAGACTGCTGGCTTTGCTCTGTACCTCTGATCACTTGTGATGATCAGGTCTTCTCGTCTTGCTCAGGATTTATCTCCTTCTTCTAAGGATGACCTGGCTTCTCTCCAACTACTGAATACTCAGACAAATGATGTCTTTAACTTCAGTCTAGTCCAGTCTCACTTCACTTCAACATCATGCACTGAGTTCATGGCAACTCTTCATCTTCATGCACTGATAGCATGGGTTCTCAAATCTCTTCAAGATCTTCAAGTCTTGGACTCCTCAGATGCACACCACTGATTTAGCACTGTTCACGTGTGCACGTGCATTCATGCATGCATGCACTCCCCTTCTTCTCTTCTTGGTGCAGTAAACCCTCAGAGGGTGTAATTCTTTTCAGCACACACCTACTTCTCAAACTTCACACACTTTATGCAATTTGTCTACACACATAAATGTGTGTTCTTCATTGTGTGGATGTCCTTCCTTTTCTTCTTCTAAGTGTATACACACTTCTTAGTGCACACACCTAGGCTCGGCCTTCACTTGTTAAGCACACACAAATTCTTCACTTTGCACACACACTTGAATGATTTCTTCTTTGTTGTGGCCTACACTTCATTTCTTGCACACACCCAAGGCTACGACCTCTTTGTTAATTTTTCACACACAAGCCGTAGGTATGTAATGGCCTTCCTCCTTTGTACACACACAAATCATGTTGTAGTTCTTTGTGCAAGCCTCGGCCAATTCCTTCTTTGTGCACACACTTAGCCAAAGGTACTTCCACTTGTCTTGCACACACAACCCGAACCCCTACTGCCTCATGTATCTTCTCAAAGTTCACACACGAGGCACTGACTCGGCCTTCCACTTCTTGTGCACACACTGCCCGAACACCATTTGCACACACACACTAGGTATGCACTCCACCTTCAAAATAGGCGCACAAAGGGGTGCGGCCTTCCTCTCTTCACAGCTTCTGTCGCGCAAGCACAAGGCACAAAGGACCTCGGCCGTGGGCGTGCAAGTGCAAGGGTGCACTTGGCCGTGCAAGCGCCTACCGTGCAGGGGGCGCGGTGCACAGAGGGGGTGCGCAAGTTGGCGCTGCCCTTCCTCCTTCCTGTCGCGCAAAGGATAGCGCACAGTTGACTCCTCCTCCTCCTTCTTCTTGACGCGCAAAGAAGTAGCACGCAAGGAACTTCGCGAAGCCAAAAATGGCTTCGGGCTGCTGCCGCGCAAGTGGTGCGCGCAGGGCAGGTCTTCGCGAGGCAGAGCTCTCACAAGACTCGTATTTTCAACAGAGTTTCAGCAAGCATAATGAGAGCATGGGCTCTCTTTTTATAGGCATAGAGGCCTCAAAACTTCCGCGTGGGATAAATCTCAAATCCCCGAAAGTTTCGGTTTATCAAGATTTTCCAAATCTTGATTTCTTTCCTCTGTTTCAACGCGGGTTCCTTTTCTTTGTTTTCCTCCACGTGCATGTGCATGAAAATGCATGCATACTTTTCGTTTAAAAACAATCCACGCAAAGCACGAATACACCGAGGCCTCGGCAACGTTGTTTTCCTCGGCCGATACTTGAAATTCTCCCTTGATGCATGCATGAGTTCGTTATGACCTAACGATCACAGTGGAGGTCTCGGTTTGCTCGGAGGTGGCCGGGAACTCGAAATCCTTCTCTCGGATGGCGCCTGGTTCAGCGGGGACGTCGCGGGTGCCTTGGTCAAGCTCGAGGAAGGAGATAAGCCGGGAGCCGTCAGATCAGATCTTCAACGGCCTGGATCAAATCGCCTCGCCGCAGGATTAGATGAGAGGCTCGGATCTGGCGTGCGATGAGATGGACGGCCAGAATTCACTCCCGGTGAATTTTCCGCGTCCCACATTGAAACGGGACGCGGTTTTGCCGCGGTTTATCAATATGCCGCTCCCTCAACCCGGCAATTGAATCTCCTCCCTCCATAGTGCCGCCCCGCACCGTGTTCTCCCTGCGGGCGCGCTCTGCGCCCACTCTGCTCCCTGCGGGCGCGATTCTAGCGCCCACCATGCATCCTCCGGGCGCGCGGGCTTCACCACCGCGTGCCCTCGGGGGCTTATACATGCCCCCCCTGCCTCTCGGGATGGCCACATGGGATCCCCCCTTGGGCGTGGCGCCTTAGGCCCACATGTGCCTTGGGGGTTGAACCCTTAAGGCTGGCCCTTGGTGGCATATTTTTTGCCTACTTTAAACACTATGTTCTTTGTATAAGGACTAAGTGTAAAATGCCATGTGCCACAACTCTTCTTCTCCATTTCTATTCTTCTTATTCATTAGAATTCTTCCATTCTTCTTAAACAAATAATCTTCACTTAGGAGGGAATTCCCGAAGGTTCTTCATCAATCAAGCTCTTGAATCACATAAAATCTTCAATGTGCTTCATTGATCTAATCAGAGATCAATTGGATCTTCTTCTAATTCACATGCACTAAGAGTTAGTACAAGGACTTCTTTAATCTGCTTCATCCACTTAGAAGTTGTGGATGGATCATCTTCAACTCCTCATGCATTGTCACTACAATGCATGGTCTTCTAATCATGTTGTGACTTTGTATCATCAGGATACAAGTTCTTTGATCTTAAAGAGCAGCTCAACAATCGTCAGATTTGACTAGAGAATGTTTCAACCACATCTCCTATGCCACTTAGTGAATCTCCTATGTGACACGCATCTTAGTACCATGGCCATTCTCCATTCATCACCAACACCATCACAACCTTTGTCATTCACATCGTGACATTCCTTGACTTCCATTAATTCCAAGACAACTTCATGCCTCATTGACAACAAATGCAACACAGTGCACTTCAATCTCCCCCTTTGTATTTGTTGTCAATACACTCCTATAGCACATATGAATGGGTCAATATGTGTGCCAATATTTTCTCCCCCTTATTGGAAATCAAATGCAAAGGTGTGGTGTGGTTCTCTTTCAAAAAAAATCTCTTCCTCCCTTCGAATAACATCTTCTTTAAAAATCACTAATAGAGGGATGATGCCACATGTTCTCTTTAGCAAAGAACCTTTAGTAAATAAGCTCTAAGTCTACTTGGGCTAACCCGGTGTAGAAAACAAGAGTGATGTAACCAAGGAACTCAATGCTATCCATCATTCACTGTACATGTGAGATCATTCTTCAGGGGTTTGAAATTTTCAGATATTCAATGAATTTGCTAAATCCTGCACAACTTCACAAAACTCATTAGAAAGTTCAGTTTAATGATAAATCTCCCCCTTTCATCCATTTGCCTTCAATCCATACTCCCCCTTAATTGACAAGATAAACTCAATTAAGAAACAAGGGATGAATGTATGATTGGAATACATTCACTTTTCTCAAGATGATATTAAATCTTAGAATACCATCTTTTCTAGATTGGCTCCCCCTCAAGGGGTGCACTCCATTCTTTCCAAACCATCCTCCAGTTGAGAATGATCATCATCTTCTATTCCCTGCAATGTCAGCACATGTAAATACAAGTGATTAGGGAATAAGATGGAACCTCCTCGGTTCATCAATGTGAACAACAAGGTTGAGAAGATTCTCTCAACCGAGATGTCCCATTTTCACCATTCTTCACACTTGCACATTTGATCTTCATTGATGATTGTGCTGGTGTGGTTCTCAAAACATCTTCATGTGAAACCTTCTTCTTCCCTTTTGCATTAGCAATTTCCAGAGCTTCATCTTCAACTCTTTGTAGTTCTCTGGCAAGTTGCAACTGATGTGGCCATATGACAAGTAAATCATTTGGAAGAGTGGCCCCAGTTCTGGAAGTTCCACATGGTTCCTTAGATGCTGTCAAGATACCTTTCTTAGGCAACTTGTTTTCAATCAATCCCTTCTTCTTCTTCTGGATTGATTGTCTTTTTGAGTCCAGTCTGCTTCTATTTAATTTCATGGCTTCTTTACAAAGATCAATGATATGTCCTTTCTTTCCACAGTAGAAGCATGTTTTCTTGGTGGTCCTTCTGGATGCATCACCCTTCTTGGATTTCAATTCCAAGGACTTCTCTTCATTCTTCAAACTCTTCTTGGGAGCATCTTCAGCTTTCTTCTTCTTGCTTCCCAAGGATTCCATTTTAGCCAGGTTCAGTGATCTTTTCTTCTTTCCAGCTTTGGATACAGTTGGAGATTGACATGTATCATTCTTTTGACCACTTTTGCAACCATCCCAGATGTTGTCAAGTAATCCAAATCTGTTAGCAGTAAACAGATGTCTCTGGACCTGTGGATGCTGCTTCTTTTCTTCTGGATTGCTCCCCCTTGGCATGGGCTTCCTTTGTGCTTTGGCATTCAGTGGATTGTACCAACAATCCTTTGCACAATTCCCATACTTGTTACAACACCAGCATTGTCCCACGAATCTTGACCTCTTCAGTCCTTCTGATTGTAGGGTACTTTTCTTGACCTGTTGTGCTGTTTTAGGAGAGCTCTGCTTCTTTACTGTCTACATCCATATTTGTTTGGAATTATTCTTCCATCCTGCACTTTTTTTGGAAACACAATTAGAAGCATCAATACAGGATGGGATGGATGGTACCTTCCTTTTAGAAGATGTTGCACTATAATTAGAGGATGTCTTTCTCTTAGAATCATCCTGCTCAATGCACACTTGTGTAACAACATTTCTTCTATCAGCTGACTGGGAGGATTCAGCTTTAGGTGATTGCAGATTTTTCAATATCACCTCCAGTTCTAAACACTTCATGTTGAGGGAGTTCTTCTCATCCTCAATTGTTCTTAGCCTTCCTTCCCATTTCTCTTCCAGCTGTTTCATCTGGTCTTCATGCACCTGCTTCATTTCAAGCATTTAGTTGTCAAGCTCCTTCACCATTTTGACTTTGTCTTCGAGTTGAGAATCTCTGACATTCATTGACACTTTGTGTCTCTTTTCCAGTGCATGGAAAACATCTCTGACCATTATTAAAAATATTTCTTTCTCAGAAGAGCTCCTTTGCAATTCTTCACAGGTATCTTCATATCTTTCATTGCAAAGAGATACTGTTTCATCTTTAGCCTTTACCAGCTTTCTGAGAGTGTTGGTTATGCCAACCCTTTTTGCCAATTGGACTTCCAGAGAATTGGCTTCATCTTCTAGCTGTAATTTTTCTTCTTGAAGATCAAGGAGGCTTGTAGCTATACACATTGCAAATTCCTTGGGGACTCTCTTCTGAAGATATGAGATTGCATTTAGAAGATCATTGTTTCTTCCATCTTCATCACAGCTAGAGCAGGCTTCATCAGAAGAATGATAAAAGGAATTGTCATCTGATGTGACTTTCACATTTCTTTCCATAGAAAGAGTTTCTCTGATTGCACCAGCCTTCTTCTTCATCTTCTTTGCCTGTTTCTTTATTCTGTTTTCAGAGTCTTGGCAGATATCTCCATTTGAGGCTGTTCTTTCATTTCCTCAAATCTGCACTCCATAAAGACTCCCTTGGATCTTTTAGAGGTAACCACGATCTGATACCAATTGAAGTGCCCAGATCAGTGTGAATCACTGAGAGGGGGAGGGGGTGAATCAGTGATCCCTTAAAACTTTTTACTAATTGATTCCTTATCAATTAAACCTCTATGGCTGGTTAAAGCCTCGATCTACTCTTCTTGTATCTCTCACCTTTCCACGAATGATGCAGTAAATGTAAAGGCACTGGACACAAGGATTTACAAGGTTCGGCACCAAAGGCCTACATCCTTGCCATGCTCTCCCAGCATGGATTCTCCCATTATAACTTGTTAGAATTACAATGGTCGATACAGCTTCCCACCGTATCTCTCCTGAGTCCCACAGGAGGGTCTTTATACTGCTTCACACAGTGTTACCAGAGTCCCACTGGCCTGCTCCAGAATCCCACTGAAGACTTCCTCCACCCTGAGTCTCACAGGGGTCTTCTCCTGGCTCCTCGAGTCACAGGAGTAGCTCTTCTTCTTGTTCAGATCTTCAAGTATCTTCAGCAGTCTGGGATAAAGACTGCTGGCCTTGCTCTGTACCTCTGATCACTTGTGATGATCAGGTCTTCTCGTCTTGCTCAGGATTTATCTCCTTCTTCTAAGGATGACCAGGCTTCTCTCCAACTACTGAATACTCAGACAAATGGTGTCTTTAACTTCAGTCTGGTCCAGTCTCAGTTCACTTCAACATCATGCACTGAGTGCATGGCAACTCTTCATCTTCATGCACTGATAGCATGGGTTCTCAAATCTCTTCGAGATCTTCAAGTCTTGGACTCCTCAGATGCACACCACTGATTTAGCACTGTTCACGTGTGCACGTGCATGCATGCATGCATGCACTCCCCTTCTTCTCTTCTTGGTGCAGTAAACCCTCAGAGGGTGTAATTCTTTTCAGCACACACCTACTTCTCAAACTTCACACACTTTATGCAATTTGTCTACCCACATAAATGTGTGTTCTTCTTTGTGTGGATGTCCTCCCTTTTCTTCTTCTAAGTGTATACACACTTCTTAGTGCACACACCTAGGCTCGGCCTTCACTTGTTAAGCACACACAAATTCTTCACTTTGCACACACACTTGAATGAGTTCTTCTTTGTTGTGGCCTACACTTCATTTCTTGCACACACCCAAGGCTACGGCCTCTTTGTTAATTTTTCACACACAAGCCGTAGGTATGTAATGGCCTTCCTCCTTTGTACACACACAAATCTTGGTGTAGTTCTTTGTGCAAGCTTCGGCCAATTCCTTCTTTGTGCACACACTTAGCCAAAGGTACTTCCACTTGTCTTGCACACACAACCCGAACCCCTACTGCCTCGTGTAGCTTCTCAAAGTTCACACACGAGGCACTGCCTCAGCCTTCCACTTCTTGTGCACACACTGCCCGAACACCATTTTCACACACACACTAGGTATGCACTCCACCTTCAAAATAGGCGCACAAAGGGGTGCGGCCTTCCTCTCTTCACAGCTTCTTCCGCGCAAGCACAAGGCACAAAGGACCTCGGTCGTGGGTGCGCAAGTGCAAGGGTGCACTTGGCCGTGCAAGCGCCTACCGTGCAGGGGGCGCGGTGCACAGAGGGGGTGCGCAAGTTGGCGCTGCCCTTCCTCCTTCCTGTCGCGCAAAGGATAGCGCACAGGGGACTCCTCCTCATCCTTCTTCTTGACGCGCAAAGAAGTAGCACGCAAGGAACTTCGCGAAGCCAAAAATGGCTTCGGGCTGCTGCCGCGCAAGTGGTGCGCGCAGGGCAGGTCTTCGCGAGGCAGAGATCTCACGGGACTCGTATTTTCAACAGAGTTTCAGAAAGCATAATGAGAGCATGGGCTCTCTTTTTATAGGCAGAGAGGCCTCAAAACATCCGCGTGGGATAAATCTCAAATCCCCGAATGTTTCGGTTTATCAAGATTTTCCAAATCTTGATTTCTTTCCTCTGTTTCAACGCGGGTTCCTTTTCTTTGTTTTCCTCCACATGCATGTGCATGCAAATGCATGCATACTTTTCATTTAAAAACAATCCACGCAAAGCACGAATACACCGAGGCCTCGGCAACGTTGTTTGCCTCGGCCGATACTCGAAATTCTCCCTTGATGCATGCATGCAACATTTTAATGCATGCATGCAACATTTTAATGCATGCATGAGTTCGTTATGACCTAACAGTCACAGTGGAGGTCTCGGTTTGCTCGGAGGTGGCCGGGAACTCGAAATCCTTCTCTCGGATGGCGCCTGGTTCAGCGGGGACATCGCGGGTGCCTCGGTCAAGCTCGAGGAAGGAGATAAGCCGGGAGCCGTCGGATCAGATCTTCAACGGCCTGGATCAAATCGCCTCGCCGCGGGATTAGATGAGCGGCTCGGATCTGGCGCGCGATGAGATGGACGGCCAGAATTCACTCCCGGTGAATTTTCCGCGTCCCACATCGAAACGGGACGCGGTTTTTCCACGGTTTATCAATATGCCGCTCCCTCAACCCGGCAATTGAATCTCCTCCCTCCACGGTGCCGCCCCGCACCGTGTTCTCCCTGCGGGCGCGCTCTGCGCCCACTCTGCTCCCTGCGGGCGCGCTTCTAGCACCCACCATGCATCCTCCGGGTGCGCGGGCTTCACCACCGCGTGCCCTCGGGGGCT
Organism: Viscum album; assembly: GCA_963277665.1. Lineage (NCBI taxonomy): Eukaryota > Viridiplantae > Streptophyta > Magnoliopsida > Santalales > Viscaceae > Viscum > Viscum album. The sequence goes on along the minus strand of OY728146.1, from coordinate 1,594,645,551 downwards.
TATACACGGCCCCCCTGCCTCTCGGGCTGGCCACATGGGATCCCCCCTTGGGTGTGGCGCCTTAGGCCCACAGGTGCCTTGGGGGTTGAACCCTTAAGGCTGGCCCTTGGTGGCATATTTTTTGCCTACTTTAAACACTAAGTACTTTGTATAAGGACTAAGTGTAAAATGCCATGTTCCACAACTCTTCTTCTCCATTTCTATTCTTCTTCTTCATTAGAATTCCTCCATTCTTCTTAAACAAATAATCTTCACTTAGGAGGGAGTTCCCGAAGGTTCTTCATCAATCGAGCTCTTGAATCACATAAAATCTTCAATGTGCTTCATTGATCTAATCAGAGATCAATTGGATCTTCTTCTGATTCACATGCACTAAGAGTTAGTACATGGACTTCTTTAATCTTCTTCATCCACTTAGAAGTTGTGGATGGATCATCTTCAACTCCTCATGCATTGTCACTACAATGCATGGTCTTCTAATCATGTTGTGACTTTGTATCATTAGGATACAAGTTCTTTGATCTTAAAGAGCAGCTCAACAATCGTCAGATTTGACTAGAGAATGTTTCAACCACATCTCCTATGCCACTTAGTGAATCTCCTAAGTGACACGCATCTTAGTACCATGGCCATTCTCCATTCATCACCAACACCATCACAACCTTTGTCATTCACATCGTGACATTCCTTGACTTCCATTCATTCCAAGACAACTTCATGCCTCATTGACAACAAATGCAACACAGTGCACATCATATGTCAATAACAATAATTTTATGTATAATAATCAAAATAATAAATTTTGGGGATGTATATACACCACATAAAATAAATCAGTGGTTAATATGTCATGTAACTTAGAGAAGTAAAATAGTGGGACCAAAATCCCTTACCAAAAGTCTCAAATTCCATCATACAATATCAAAACTCCTATTTAATGAATAAAAGTATCAAATATATATATATTAACTAATCATAAATATATATACAATACAATGTGTTATTTACTTATTACCTTTTATTATATGTTAATTAAAAATTCTTTATTAAAATCATGTTTCAGAAAAAATCGGCTCTAATTTTTGTGTATGTTTTGATATTTTATTCACAATATTATTACATTTATCATTCTTCAATAATCATAAAATTATTACCAAGATATAAACATAAAATATATTATATATATAATAATATTTATAAATATATTAATCCATAAAATCTACAGATTAAATATGAAATACATCATTCATGGAGTCGGTAGGAAGTACATTCACATAAGTGTTGTTTCCATTTTCTTAACCGATGAAGAAAGAAATGTAAATGATATGATAATTTTTTTAAAAAAATAATTTCATATATATTAAATATTTTATTTTAACCCATCCTTAATATCTTCTATGTAAAATTTATGTCAATAATGAATCACATTACTTCATGAGGTGGTAGTCTATCATACACATGAACGATGATATTATATCCCTCATGGAATGGAACGTAAGAAGTTATATATGATATAATATTTCAATAGGTATATTTATGTTACAATAATATTGTATATGAATTATATCTATCATAATAAATAACATTGAGAGGTTTTTATGGAAAATGATTCACAGTAATTCGTGAGGCATTAGTCTGTCGTACACACGAGCGATGTTATCATTTTCCATTTGAGGGAAGAGGAGATAGATGTGGTTCATTCCCATAGTAGAATAGAATATCATTATGTTTATGATAATTAATTTATTATATTATCGACTATTAAAAAAAATTTAATAGGTGGAGTAATATATAATATAAAATGCTTGGTTGAGGAGGTTACCTCTTCTTTGGATAAATTTTTTTGGTTTTCAAAAAAATCCCTCCTAAGATGGATTTATAACCAAAATATGTTTTATACGATATGTTAAATGAATTAAGGAATTATATCGGGTATTTAATGGATGAGATAAATTATTCTGGATGTTGGAAGCGAAGAGTATATGGGATGGCCTTTTATATGTTATGTTAGTAGAAAACATTGAATTTTTTAATAGAAAAACGTGTACCATGATTTTTATCAAGACTAAATGATTTAAAATTTTCCATTACCAAACATTATAGTTTATAAGATGATATATGTCTAATAACTGGTTTTGGGAAATATTATATTTTATTTCACCCCTTATCTATTTAGTTTAAGCCTCAGAAAATTCATTTTTACCATTAGCACAATAATTTGTTTTCATTGTTTTTAATATTCATTTTGGTCCAAAGATAAATTAAAAATATTCAATAAAATAAAATATTCTAAATAATAATATATAATCCATTTTTATAATTCTATTTATATATTTTTGAAAATTTAATTTAAAAATCAATCTTGCAGATGCGGTTAGAAAGTAGTTTTCCAAAAATAAAATGTTTAAAACATATAAATTTTTTAATTCCAATATTCAAAATGAAATTGATTTAAATGAACTAAAATGGATTAATGTATATATATATTTCGAATATTTTTACTTTTAAAAACATATTAAAATAATTTTCACGTTTTTAAATTTTGTATATGAAATGATAATTCTTAATAAAAACCAGTATTTTGTACTATTCACTAAAAAATTTACCTTCTTATAAAAGTTTCACAAATTCACCATAATATAATTTTACATGATAATTAAGAAAATTAATTTCATTTTTTGAATAATTTTTTCAAGGATTTAATAATTTTAAATTAAAAAACATGCACAAATTATAAAAAAACTACATTTCAGATAAATACATCCTTTAAATGTAAAATTTGAATGATTCATATATCATTTCTATAAAACATAAATTAAGAATTTTAATAATTTTATTGAATATATAATACATAAATTTCATATATTTGATGAACCAAATTATATTTTTTATATATAATTTTCGAAAACATGTTTTTTGCATAAAATTATTTTAAAAAAAATATTTTATTTCATTAAAAATAGATTTTATTTTCACTTCTATTTAATTGGTAAAAAATAATAAATTTTATATACATGGGTAAAAAAAATATTTTCATTATTTATTTTATCATATTCATACCCTACCTTCTTATGATTATATGATAAAAATAATATTTTATAGTTATATTTTAATGTCATGTCACATTTCTTTTAAACCATGTGATGCGTGTAACACAAGCTAAAATCATCATTGTGTGTAATAAAGGTTAAAAATAGTGTTGTGTGTAATGAAAATTATCTGAAAGGTTAATTTTATTTAAAAAATTATATCAGCCCAAATATCAGGGTGTCAAATTCTACCCATTAAAAATATTGTGTCCCCTTAATTTGATCATGTGATCAATAAAAAGGGTTTAACATTCCAAAATACCATTATTGGAAACCCACAATATAAAAATTTTAAATTGAACGCAGTATTTAAATGATTTAAAGGGATGTGTAATGGTCATAGAGAGTAACACATACTAGGACTCAAATTGTAATAACATTGATGGGAAGTGAATCAATGGACTTGGAATAAAATCAAAATATCCAAATAATAATGGAGAAAGATAGGTATCATTGAGCATAAAAATGTGAAGGATCTTTAGAAAATAGACAAATAAAAAACTATTAACAAAATTGGTGTGAAAAAATGTAATTAAAATCATTTGGAATGATGGTTATAGGGTAATGCTTTATTTTAAGATCATTTTCACTAAATTTATATAATTTTCCCTAGAATATATACCTAATTGATTTCATTCCATTTCATAAGGACAATATCATCCTTTTTTTGTTCCTTGACCAATTTCTCCTTCACATCAAACTCTATTTTATGAATACAGACATGTTTTGACTTAAGAACATAAATATCACAATATCAATATATAATTATTAGTTATTACTTAAATCTCTATTTATCATCACAATAAAACGGTTAGCACAAGTTATCTAATATGAAAAAATATTAGTATGGTAATGTAATACATTAATATCTTAAACCTCATCCAACATTCAACTTACACCATATAGAATATGGTATGCCTTATAACCCATAAAAAATATGAAAATCAAAATACATTTGAAATAAGTTGACTAAAATTCAAAAAATAATCTATAATTTATCCATGAAGATAAATGAAGTATATTTTAATTATCATATACTGAACATGTGAATACTATAAATGATTATTAACATTAAAAATGATAATAACTTGAATTACTATAAAACCATAAAAAATATACACGATTCCTTATTCCTTAAATAAAAAATATATTATTGGATCAATTCCTGAAATATAAAATTTTTGTAAAATCCACTAATGAGAAAAGATTAAACATTCCAAAAAAATCATTAATATGTTCCAAATCAATCATAATTATCCAAATTAATTTATTGATATCAACCATAAATTTATTTCGACATCATTATCTCAAAATGAAAAATATATAAATGGTTATATTCCCTTTAATCACGTTTTTCCAATGAGTAAAATCATTACATTAAATCACTTATTAATGTTATTAGCACCATTCAACATATTCATGGAAGTATTTAATGTAAAACATATGTTGATGAATCCTTATATTTTTCATAATTCTTGATTTACAATACATAATCACTTCAATCATTATACATTAAACCACTAACTATACTTTGCCATCTTATTCCTAAATTCCTCTTTCCTTTCTTATTTTATTCATGATATCATCATTATCATCAATATCACCAATTCTCATGCCACTATTCTAATTCACTTCACGAAATATCCCCTAGTACATGAATATTTATAATGACTATAGTGACCCTAAGCATGACATACATGGACATTACATTACTTTTGCGTAATACTTAGTACATTACAAAAACACACACACAAGGACTGTAATAGTATAGTGTCTTTGGAAACATGAAATATAATCTTCTAATCGTGGTGAAAGATAATCAACATCTACCATAAAGATCATCATTTTTTCTTACCTAAAACCATTCTTTATATCCTGGTGAAAAGGAAGCATAAAAAGGTGAGCTCAAATGCTCAGTAAGGGTAAACAAAAGAAATATCAATCACATCATATTCATAAGAACATAACATTTTGGATATCATATCCTGCAAAAGAGATCATAATATCATAACATGGGATAAGTCATAGTAGTGAAATGTAATCCCAATAACCATAATATAAAACATGAAACTTCTTGTCATACTCACATAATCATAGAGATTCATTTCTTATTAGTCAAGACTCATGTCCAAGACTATCTTAGTGGACAAATTCCATTTCTGGACTGAGTTCACTCCTCATTTTCGTCCTGTTTCATTGAACCGGTTTAGCCTACCATTCCAGCCATGTCTATCTCATGAGATATAAAATCATTACCCAATGCATTAGAGGGAGATATAGGTCACACCCATCTCATAATGATACCATTCATATGTGTGCCACAAAATCATAAATCATACATCATTTCATAACCCATGTAATAAAAATGGGATTCTTAAACAACATGACATCATAAAACAATTTATATAAGATAAAGGAATTCATAAAAATAATTCCATCACAACATAATCAAATCAATGTAATATTAGGGATATAAACCTAGCCCTATATTATCTTATATGGAAAATAATTTTGATAATACACTTGAACTCCATTCTTGAGGAAAATATCCTTTCTACTTCAAAAGAATTTTCCATTATTAACATGTCATACAATTTTAAACTAAAAGAAGTTGATTAAAAATAAACTTGAAAACTTTTAAAGAAGCTTCTTGGAAATAATTTTTTAAAAATCCAATCATTCAGTATAAGTTAAAAAAACAATCTTCTCGTACTTTTTTCGGAAAAGTCAAAAAGTACATCTTACGAAAAACGACAAAAGATTCATTTCATATATTTTACTAAAAACTCACCGAAGGTTAAAATTTGATTTAAACAATTTTATTAGGATTTAAATAATATTAAATTTTGAGGAAACATGTATGTGGATGATAATTATTCCCCAGAAAATTCTGAAGTATAAACAATCTCGGATAAAAATTGAGATTGTGAGATTTTCCCTTACCTTAGGTTTGATTTGCTTTGTAAATGTCCGAACCTCTTGTATAATGATTTAAATTATGTCATTGACTTATTATAGAGTCATTATTATTTTTATGATATCATATATGGTCATATTCCTAGCTTCTTATTAGTAATATTTCATTACTACTTGTTATTCGGGTGTTTATTACTTTTTGTTCTTATGCGTGTTTTGTCGAATAAATTCTTATTTTTGATTTTAGGTTATAGATACCTCATTTATAGAATTTTATTAGTGTAATATATATAATATTCATTAATTCAATTAACTTATATAATTATTATGAAATGAAGATCATGTAGAACGAGTCGCATCACATCGTGGAGACGATATTCTGTACGTACGCACGAGCGATGATATCGTTCCCATGATTGTGGAATTGTATTGGAGTGTATGTATACTATTTAAGAATCAATATAACTATAAAATAATCATATGTAGTCATTATTTACACCATTATACCCATAAAAGTAAGGTGGTGGTGGAAAATAGAATACACCACGGCGTGGAGACGGTATTCCGTACGTACACACGCGCTGTGATTTCGTTTTCCGTAGGATGGATAGGTGGTGAAATAGGGTTTTTTCATACATATAATATAATATCAGTATATTAGAGATACTGATATTATTACTTCATAATGAAACAACTAATTAAGAAGAAGTGGAAGAAGAAATAAAGATGACGGAATCGGTAACGGACATTACCTCTTCTTTCAAGCGCTTCTTTGAGACCTCCTTTTAGGGCACTAAAATTGGTCGTTTAAGAACACCGGTACCTCTAGGATGTCTCTAGGGAAGTGGAGAGAAGAAATTGACAAGAGTTTTACAAGCCTGAAGGCTCAAAGTGGTGTGAGGAAGAGGGGGAGGAGGTGCCCTTTTATAACGGAGGAGAGGGGCACCTTTGGAATAACTAAAAATATTATTTTATTATAAAGTCAAATTCAGTTTTTAAATAGCTCCAAATTTATTTATTTCTAAGATAAGGTAAGTATGGGTCGAAATACTCTAATCCAATAGAATTTAGACAAGTTTAGATTCCTATTTTAACCTTATCATTTTGATTTAACATTAAGTTAAATAATTTTACTTTTACCGTGTCTTCTTGTGTTCTTACACTATATGGTTAATAAACATACTATAACAACACAAAAGAACCCCATGTTGTTTATTATTAATATATAAAACCTTATATAAGTCATGTTTCCGAATAATAGGTTTTTAGGAAAAAAATAACAATTAATAATATAAATTTTTTTTAAAACTATTTTATGTCAATTTTGACACTATTTGGTAATTGATTTTTCTGAAAATCATAACAGAATTATTAGTTCAAAAAAAGTTTATTAAATAAATAATAACATGTCATATTAACTTATAAAATTAGTCTAATTCATAAAAAGTTTCAAATTACATTTATTTGGGTATTTATAACATCAATTATGTCAATATTTCATTAATAAGATAATTACTGCATCATTATTGTGTCAAAAATAAATTAAATTATTTAATGTCTAAAAATTACAAATAAATTACCATTATGTGGGAAATTATTTTATCTTTCTAATAAATATTTATAGTTGAATTTATTTTATGTATAACCCAATATTAGAAATGATTTACTTATTAAACATTGATTTTAACTATTTTAACCCTTCTTTAAATAAATTAATAATAAATGTCCTAATCTAATCCAAGTGGGACTAAATGGTCATAATTTATTCCTAAGGTTGTTTTTGGTCGTATTACACTTATCCAATAGAATTAGGACATGTGTTAGGGTGATAATAATATCATTTTTACCCATAATTACCCTATTTACTTTTAACCATGGTAAAAAAAAGCAAAAAGTTACTATTCACAAAAAATTATTTTCATCTCATTGAACCACAATTTAGCCCTTGATATTAACCGTGTATCTCAGATTTTCAATATTCCACTCACAGAAGAGGTAAAATTACGTTTTATGAAAAATTCAGTTTTTTTAACTACCACTTAGTGGTTTCACTATTCATCAAAAAATGAATGTTTCCAGAAAAATACCAAAAATTACGCCTAATCTATATTTGATATTATGAATTCAAAAATGAAGTCTATTTTACCAAATTCAAAACATATCAGTTACATTAACTAATATAAAAATTAATTCTCGTCGTCAAAACAAATAGCGTGTTTTTAAAAGATAATAATTATCAAAAGATTGACACTTGTTTATGTCTGGTTTAAATGTGAAATTACATCCAATGACCAACATTATATTAAATTCTAAAAATAATTCTAAATATACTTTAAATCCACTCATATTAATAATTAATCACTATTAATTATTTCGATTAAAAGAAAGTTGTTTTTAATTAATATTTAGTAATTTTCACTATTCATCAGAATATGAAAGTTATCCGAAAAGTACCAAAATTTTACCCTAAGCTAATTTCAATATTATGAATCCAAAAATGAAGTCCATTTTGAAAGATAAAATTTATAAAATTTTAAAAAGTGGGTATTACTATTCATAATGGCTAGTTCATAATAATATTATAATAATATCTTGTTTAGTGAAACTCGGTAATGCGTACTACACACGCTATCGAGGAAGGTCATGATTGCGTGTAATGCAAGGATATTCAGTGGTGCGTGTCATGAAATCTCCTTTTGGTGTATCGTACAACACAAGACATTAATTAAAAATAATAATTTTCATAAAATCTCGAGATGTTACATTCTACCCCCCTTAAAATGAATTTCACCTTCAAAATTCGCCGGGGTTATAAATGGTTTATTATTCGAAAGTTCCTTTAGTAGAAACCCACATCGTAAAAAGGCATACAAATACTTGGATTTAAATACTAAAGTTTGAAATGTAACGGTTACCCAAATTAACTCATCACTGGGTTTCCATGTAGGAGAACATAGGTGGAAATATAGATATGGAAGAAAAATCTAACCATCAAGTTATAATGGAGAGTGGTAGAGAACATGGATATAAAAAAGCCATCAATCACAAAGACATAAATTTGTGATGATCTAACGTACCATCTGATTCATCGGATATAAGAGCAATAGGACAACATTTTTGGTTTTCAAGATCATTTCCCTAAAGTCGATGAAATTGGAATTAGAAGAAATACATTCGTGATTTTGGTACAGTATCACCGTTGGTCGTTCTTTGGACAATTTCCACTTCATCTCCTAAATAAATGAAGTTGAATTTGTCATTCGTGATGTGTTAGCTGATCATGTGATAGAATGATGGGTCATTCCATCTATCTCAAACAAAAGGTTAGAAAAGATATCAAAAAATACATAAGTCCATCTATATTGAGATTAATCATATATGGTTCCTAAAATGGAATTATACTTCATATATCATACTTCATTAATATAATAAAACTAGTTTCTACTGAACAAGGACATCCTATAGGATAGTGGTCAGCGATAAAGGCCAGTTGCACTTCAGTTGTAGGTTCGATTCCCACAGCCTTGTCTGACGCGATGGGTTGTCGCCCATCCTGCAGGTTGTCCTTTCTCTAACACTACATTACTATAAAATCCCATAAATAATATCATAAAAACTTCTATCATTAAACAATACTAACTTATGTCCACCATAATCTATTCCAATATTTAGGCTTATCCAAAATACTGCTGTCCAATCTCATATTATAGTGAAAAAGAATACCAAAGAGTTCATAAAACTAGTGTGTTAATACCATCGTTGATCCCCATATATCATGAGATATGGATTTTTGGTCACATTCTAAACATTATAATTCCTTAATCATGTATTATCTTGAAAAAAAAAGAATACCCATTTAATCTTAGTGAAAACATGAGTGCTGTCAAAAGTTACTCTTTTCACATACCAAAACCTCGAACCACGATATATCTATTTCTTTATATCAGCCATGAGCTAATGAATACTGTCAAACATTTCCTTTTCTCGTTTTCCCTTCATTATGCGCATATAATCTTTTTTCCAAAAATATCTCAATCACATTCCATGGTTACCGGTACCATAAAAATATTGAAAACCACAATAGACCAATACATAAATATTCCAATATTACATGATACTATATACAACATTATTTTTGGAATCCCATTACATAAACACTTAATCATTCCACAACATTGTTGTCATATTCTACATCATCAATAGTGATCGCATGTGACTTCCCTTTGAACTTTTCCTTAAGTGGTTGCTCATGTCTATCATCACTAACCCTTGGATTAGGGCATTTATTAGCATAATGCCCCATTTCCTTGCACTTGAATCATTGAAGTGTTGGTGGTGCGTTCTCTGCAGTCTTTTCTATATTCTCATCATCTGAAACCCTTTTTCCATTACTTCGACAATCAGCTACTCGATGACCTTCTTTTCCACACTTAAAACATCTTCTAGTCCCTTAAAGACAATCTCCACCATGCTTCCTTCCACACTTTGAGCATAAGGAACCATTCATCTTCTTTTCACCATTATTCTGAGATTTTTCCTTGAACTCTATCTTTCATATCATATCAAAACCATGAGATGGATATGTAACACCAACTTCCATTTATACCTTAATATCACAACGCACAATTTATTCATAGCTACTTAAGTCTCTTATAGCTAATTCCCTTCAATGATTTGGTTTTAAGCCACTAATGAATCGATCAACTTTACTTTTAGGTTGGATGATAAAGCCAGATGCATACCTTGAAAGCCTTGTAAAATTCTCTTCGTATATACCAACAGATTCATCATCCTTTTGCTTTTGTTCAAGAAACTCCTTCTCCATCTTTGTTCGAAGAATACGAGGAAGTACTTATTGAAAAATATGTTCTTGAACTCGTCCCATTCCATGGACTCAATTTCATCTCTTGGCCTCGTATTCTTGATAAGATTCCACCAATGATCAGATTCACCTTCCAAATGATATACTGCTAAGATGACTTTATCAAGTTCAGAACATTGAAGAACTGAAAATTTCTTTTCAATGGTACTGATCCATTATTCATCACAAGTGGATCAGAAGACCCACTGAAAGAAGGTGGATTTTGCCTCATGAAGGACTCAATAGAATATTGTTCCATTCTCTGCTCATTTGGAAGTCTAGAATGATTCATAGCTTGTGTAAGTATAACAATAATATTTTTCACTCCATCTCCCATAACATTTGTTTGTTAAGGAGGATAATCATTGAATTTTCCATTGCATTGATCAACACAGTTCCTTCGGGTTCCAACCATCATCTAAAACCCAAAAAGAAAAGTGTGAGAGGCAAAAATCATGCTAGGGAAAACAACATAATAAAGGGGGAGTACATTCAATATATAACATCTTAGGTTTAATTATAATATTGTTACCGTAATTCTAGGACTATATCCTATACGTATTCTAATCCTTAGGGACATCCCTAGACATACCATAGAAATATCTCAAGGGAATTCACTAAAGTTTTCGCATACTAGTTTCCAAAGGTTGACTAAACCTTTAATCTGATACCAACTATAACGACCCATAATTTTCATACATTGTTATTACATAAAAATTTAAGCACACTTATTACAATATGTAAAAAAACCATGAAAGGACCGTATAGGTATAGTGTCTTTAGAAACTGGGAAACATAAACAACTGGTTCATAATTCATCTACATTGTCTCCCATTTGTTTCATCATATCTATAGTCCCTTTTGGCATGTCATACTTAATAACCTTCTTCCTGACCTGGGGAAAGAAAACATACAAAAGGGTGAGCTCAAATGCTCAGTAAGGGTAAACAAAAGAAATATCAATCACATCATATTCATAAGAACATAACATTTTGGAAATCTTATCCTGCAAAAGAGATCATAATATCATAACATGGGATAAATCCTAGTAGTGAAATGTAATCCCAATAATCATATCATAAAACATGAAACATTGTGGAATACACACATAATCATAGATAATCATTTCTTATTAGTAAAGACTCATGGCTAAGACTATCTTAGTGGACAAAGTCCATTTTTGAACCGAGTTCACTCCACGTTTCAGTCCTGTTTCACTGAACCGGTTTAACCTACCGTTCCAGCAATTTCTATATCATGAGATATAAAATCTTTACCCAATGCATTGGAAGGAGATATAGGTCCCACTCATCTCATAATGATACCATTCATATGTGTCCCAAAAAATCATAAATCATACATCATTGCATAACCCATGTAATAAAAATGGGATTCTTAAACAACATGATATCATAAAACAATTCATATAAGATAAAGGAATTCATAAAAATAATTCCATCACAACATAATCAAATCAATGTAATAATAGGGATAGAAAAATAATCCTATATTATTTAGATGTAAAATAATTTTGATAAAACACTTGAACTCCATTCTTGAGGAAAATATCCTTTCTACTTCAAAATTTTATTCCATTATTAACATGTCATACAATTTTAAAATAAATGAATTTGATTAAAAATAAACATTAAAACTTGTAAAGGAAGCTTCATGGAAATAATTTTTTAAAAAACCATTCATGTCATATAAATCAAAAAAACATTCTTCTTGTACTTTTGTCGGAAAAGTCAAAACGTACCTCATTCGAAAAACGACAAAAAATTCCTTTCATATCATTTACTAAAAACTCACCGAAGAGTAAAATTGGATTTAAACAATTTTATTAGGATATAAATAATATTACATATTGAGGAAACATGGATGTGGATGATAATTATTCCCCAGTAAATTCTGAAGTATAAACATTCTCGGATAAAAATTGAGATTGTGAGATTTTCCCTTACCTTAGGTCCGATTTGATTCGTAAGTCTCCGGAACTCCTGTATAATGATTTAAATAAGGTCATTGACTTATTCCAGAATCATACGTATTTTTATGATATCATATATGGTCATATTCTTAGCTTCTTATTAGTAATATTTCATTACTACTTGTTATTTGGGTGTTTATTACTTTTTGTTCTTATGCGTGTTTTGTCGAATAAATTCTTATTTTTATTTTTAGGTTATAGATACCTCATTTCCAGAATGGTATTAGTGTAATATATACCATATTAATTCATTAAATTCATTTATATAATCATTATGCAATGAAGATCATGTAGAACGAGTCACATCACATCGTGGAGATGATATTCCGTACGTACGCACGAGTGATGATATCATTCCCATGATCATGTAATTGTATTGTAGTGTATGTATACTATTTCAGAATCAATATCACTTTACAATAATCATATATAGTCATTATTTACACCATTATACCCATCCGAGTAAGGTGGTGGTGGAAAATAGATTACACCACGGCGTGGAGACGGTATTCCATACGTACGCACGCGCGGTGATTTCGTTTTCTGTAGGATGGATAGATGGTGAAATAGGGTTGTTTCATACATATAATAATATATCAGTATATGAGTGATACTGATGTTGTTACTTAATAATGAAACAACTAAAGAAGAATAAGTGGAAGAAGAAATAAAGATGAAGGAATCAGTAACAGACATTACCTCTTCTTTGAAGCGCTTCTTTGAGACCTCCTTTTAGGGCACTAAAATTAGTCTTTGAAGAAGACCAGGACCTCTAGGATGTGTCTAGGGAAGTGGAGAGAAGAAATGTTCAGGGTTTTTCTGAGATTGAAGGCTCAAAGTGGTGTGAGGAAGAGAGGGAGGAGGTGCCCTTTTATAAGGGAGGAGAGGGGCACCATTGGAATAACTAAAAATATTTTTTTATTATAAAGTCAAATTCGGTTTTTAAATAGATCCAAATTGATTTATTTCGAAGATAAGGTGGGGATGGTTCGAAAACATCTCATCCAATAGAATTTAGACAAGTTTAGGTTCCTATTATAACAATATCATTTAGATTTAACATTAAGTTAAATAATTTTACTTTTACCGTGTCTTCTTGTGTTCTTACACTATACGGTTAATAAACCTACTATAAAAAGTCAAACGAACCCCAAGTTGTTTATTATTAATATATATAACCTTATATAAGTCATTTTGCCGAACCTTATATTTTTAAAAATAAAATAACAATTAATAATATAATATTTTTTTTAAAAACTGTTTTTTGTCAAATTTGACACTATTTGGTAATTGATTTTTGTAAAAATCATAACAGAATTATTAGTTCGAAAAAATTTAATTAAATAAATATAAACATGTCATATTAACCTATAAAATTAGTTTAATTCATAAAAAGTCTCATATTACATTTATTTGGGTATTTATAACATCAATTATGTAAATATTTCATTAATAAGATAATTACCGCATCATCGTTGTGTCATAAATAAATTAAATTATTTAATGTCTAAAAATTAAAAATAAAATACTATTATGTAGGAAATATTTTTATCTTTCTAAATAATATTTATATTCTAATTTATCTTATGTATATCCTCATATTAGAAATGATTTACTTATGAATCTTTGATTTTAACTATTTTAACCCTTTTTTAAATAAATTAATAATAATTTTTTTAATCTATTCCTAGTGGGCCAAAATGGTCATATTGTATTACTAAGGTTGCTTTTGGTCTAATTACACTTATCCAATATATTTATGGCATGTGTTAGGGTAATAATAATATAATTTTTACCAATAATTACCATATTTACTTTTAACCGTGGTAAAAAAAAGTTAAAAGTTACTATTCACCAAAAAAATTTCATCCCATTTAACCACATTTTAGTCCTTGATATTAACCGTGTATCTCGTATTTTTGGAATTCCACTTACAGAAGAGGTAAAATTAAGTTTTATGAAAAATTCAGTTTTTTTTTCTACCACATTGTTGTTTCACTATTCATCAAAAAATAAAAGTTTCCAGAAAAATACCAAAAATTAGGCCTAAGATATATTTGATATTATGAATTCAAAAATTATTTCTATTTTACCAAATTCAAAACATATCAGTTACATTAACTAATTTAAATATTAATTCCCATCGTCAAAACAGATAGCGTGTTTTTAAAAGATAATAATTATCAATAGATTGACACTTGTTTATGACTGGTTTAAATGTGAAATTACATCCAATGACTAACATTTTATTAAATTTTAAAAATATATTCTAAATATATTTTAAAACCACTAAAATTAATAATTTATCACTATTAATTATTTCGATTAAAAAAAAGTTGTTTTTAATTAAAAATTAGTAATTTTCACTATTCATCAGAATATGAAAGTTATCTGAAAAGTACCAAAATTTCACCCTAAGCTAATTTCGATATTCCGAATCCAAAAATGAAGTCCATTTTGAATGATAAAATTTATAAAATTTCAAAAAGTGGGTATTACTATTCATAATGGCTAGTTCATAATAATATTATAATAATATCTCGTTTAGTGAAACTCGGTATTGTGTACTACACACGCTATCCAGGAAGGTCGTGATTGCGTGTAATGCAAGGCAAGTCAGGGATGTGTGTTGTGCAAGATCCTTTTGGTGTAGCATACAACACAAGACATTAATTAAAAAGAATACTTTTCATAAAATCTTGGGGTGTTACAATGACTTTATATTAAACATTTATTACATTAAAAACATGAAGATGCCTTATGGAAACTAATATTCTATTCCTTTTAGTTAACATAACTTTTGATTTATTTTCCTCAATAATCACTTAATATCTTTCTTTATTCTCCACATATAATAAAATATTCTTATTCCTATAATACATTCCATGTATTGATTTTTCCCACATTCTTGACATATAAGAAAGTGATTATTCTACCCTCTACAGTGTCCAATAACCAAATACTCAATGAAATATAAACATATATTCTTTTTAATGTGTGATATTTGGTTAAGTTGAATTTTATTAATAATATATTCTGATTGTTGATTAGGAATATTTATAACATTATTCAATCCATTCATCACCCCACTTTTTTGTCCATTAACACATTCTCTTACATAGTAATTGTTAATCCAGTTCATTCTACTTCACTCCATTGACTAAAGAAAAAAATATATATATTGAGTAATAATATTCATAGTGGGAAAACACATAATCATGAAATATCACTAATAATATGAGTAAATCATGGAACCATATTTTGAACCTAAAACACCATTTGAATAACCAATTTTATTTTCCGTTACTATTTAATTCATTAATTGTGGTTCATATAGAGTTTGTGAATTTCAAAGTCATATTCTTCGAGAGTGTCAAGACATGTATGAGGAAAGGCCTATTTTCGAGAAACAATTTATGGTCAAGTCCATCACAATGCACCCTCTTCAATGTTACTACCCCTAGGCACCTCGTTTAAAAGACAAATCCACTAGTATTATACATCTATCTATGTAATACTTAGACAACACTATATCTACCCTTTACCATGAATATATGACATATTACAATACATTTACTCACAAATCAACTTATCATTTGATATATCCGTATACATATCCATATAAATATCCCTATGATTCTCATTATTATTTCTCACCCTAGATTCCAATGGTTAACTAATCCTTTTCTTTGATACCAACTATAGAGACCCCAGTTTCTCATATATAGATATCAAATCATAATATAGGAATATTCATTATATTTAATAAATACATAATCATGGGACATAATAGTATATTCCCATTGGATACTAGGTACAAAATATTTTTATTTAGTGAAATTTATACAACATTCCCCACAAAGATATTACCCTTTTATACAATTTGAAAACATACCCCACATATAACTGTTTTTCATTAATTAGAAATGAAACATAGTAAAGGATAAGATATGATCTTGATTAAGGGTAATCATTGCCAATACAGAAATATAACATGGGAATAATTCTATGAGAACATTATAATAACACATGAAAACAATACCTGATATTTAAAATATAAATATCTAGTGTAAATTGAAAAGAGTGGTATTTCATAAGACATTAATTATTATGAAAAAAGAGAAAATGGTCCATGAGATCATAACAATTAAATAATACATAGATTTGAGGAACACACTAAATCTTATAACGCAGCTAAAATGTAACACCTGAGATTTTATGAGAAATTTTTTGTTTCTATGTTATATACATCATCAAATGAATCTTTCACTACACACAACACTATCTTTTCTTACTTTACACGCAATCACAACCTTCCTCGATAGCTTGTGTCGTATGCAATACCGAGTTTCACTAAACAACGACACGCTATTAAAATATTATTAAAACGAGCCGTTATGAATAGTAATACCCACTTTTTGAAATTTTTTATTTCAAAATAGACTTCATTTTTAGATTCGGAATATCAAAATTAGCCTAGGGAGAAATTTTGGTATTTTTCTGAAACCATTCAATTTTTTATGAATAGTGAAAACACTGGGTTACTATTTAAAAACCGACTTTTTATTTAAATAGTTAATTATTTTATTTAAATTCATTTTATGTGAAAATTTATACATAATACCTATATATGTTTAAATTAATTCATTGGAGTCATTTTATAATAATTTTACATATATAAAAGTTTTATTGAACTTTTCACCGTCTTTTACCCACCTCCTAGGAGATTTTGGAAATTCACATAAAACTTAATTTTACTACTTCTGTGAGTGGAATTTGGAAACAGCAAGAGACCCGGTTAATATCAAAGACTAAAATGTGGTTCAATGAAGTGAAAATAATTGTTGGTGAATACTAACTTTTTAATTTTTTTACCATGGTTAAAAAATAAATAGAGTAATGAAGGGTGAAAATGATATTATTATTACCCTAAAACATGGCATAATTCTATTGGATATGTTTAATTCGACAAAAAACAACCTTATCAATAAAATATTATCATTTAGGCCCACTTGAATTATATTAGGACATTTAATATTATTTTATTTAAAGAATAGTTAAAATTTCTAAAATCGACATTTAATAACTAAACAAATTTTAATATAGGGTCATACATATAATAAATTAAACTATAAATATTCATTAGAAATAAGAAAAATATTTCGTACATAATGGTATTTTATTTATAATTTTTAGATATTATATAATTTATATTATTTATGACACAATGATGATGCAGTAATTATCTTATTAATGAAATATTAATATAATTGATGTTATAAATATTCAAATAAATGTAATTTGAAACTTTTTATGATTTCCACTAATTTTATAGGTTAATATGAAATATTATTATTTATTTAATTAACTTTTTTTGAACTAATCATTCTGTTATGATTTTCAAAAAAATCAATTACCAAAGAGTGTCAAAAAGAACATAAAATAGTTTTTTTTAAAATATTATATTATTAATTGTTATTTTATTAAACAAAATATAATGGTCATCCAAACGACTTAGATAAGGTTATATATATTACTAATAAACATATTGGGTTTCGTTTGGCTTGTTATAGTAAGTTTATTAACCTTATAGTGTAAGAAAACAAGAAGACACGGTAAAGGTAAAATTATTTAACTTAATGATAAATCTAAATGATAAGGTAAAAATAGAAACCTAAACTTGTCTAAATTCTATTTTATGAGAGGATTTAGACCCATACCCACCTTATCTTCGAAATAAATCAATTTTGAGCTATTAATAACCGAATATAACTTTATAATAAAATAATATTTTAAGTTTTCTTAAGGTGCATCTCTCCTCCCTTATAAAATGGAACCTCCTCCCTCTCTTCCTCACACCACGTTGAGTATTCAATCTCAGAAAACCCCTAACAATTTCACCTCTACACTTCTCTAGAAACATCCTACAGGTTCTAGTCTTCTTCGAAGACCATCTTTAGTTCCCAAAGAGGATTTTATGAAGAGGCGCTTCAAAGAAATGGTAATTTCTGTTACCGATTCTTTCAACATTAATTCTTCTTCTACTTATTCATATTTAGTTGTTTTATTATTAATTAATAAAATCAATATAACTCATATAATTATATGTAATTGTAAATATGAAAAACCCCTCTTTCACCTTCTATCCATCCTACGGAAAATGAAATTACAGCACGAGCGGACGTACGGAACACAGTCTCCACGTCGTGGTGTAATCTGTTTCCCACCACCACATTACTTGGATGGGTATAATGGTGTATAGAATAACTATATATGATTATTTTATATTGATATTGATTCTGAAATTTTATACATACACTCTAATACAATTCCATAATCATGGGAACGATATCATCGCTCGTGCGTACGTACGGAATACCGTCTCCACGATGTGATGCGACTTGTTCTACATAATATTCATTGTATAATGATTATATAAATGATTTTAATGAATAAATATGATTTATATTACACTAATAAAATTCTTTAAATGAGGTGTCTATAACCTAAAATGAAGATTAAGAATGTATTCGACAAAACACGCATAAGAACAAAAAGTAGTAAACACCCTAATAACAAGTAGCAATGAAATATTACTAATAAGAAGCTAATAATATGACCATATATGATAGCATAACAATGATTATGATTCTGGAATAAGTCAATGACATTATTTAAATCATTATACAGGAGGTTCGGATACTTACGAATCAAATTGGTCCTAAGGTAAGGGAAAATCTTGCAGTCTCAATTTCTATCCAAGATTGTTTATACATCAGAATTTTCTGGGGAATATTTATCATCAAAATCCATGTTTCCTCAATATTTAATATTATCTATATCCTCCAAAAATTATTTAAACCCAATTTTACAGTTCGTAGAGTTTTTAGTAAAATATTTTAAAGGAATATTTTGTCATTTTTCGTACGAGGTACTTTTTGACTTTTCCGGCCAAAGTACGAGAAGAATGTTTTTTTATCTTATACAGCAAGAATGGATTTTTAGAAAATTATTTCGATGAAGCTTCTTTTACATGTTTTTGATTTTATTTTTAATCAACATCTTTTAGTTTAAAATTATATGACATGTTAAGAAAGGAAAATTTTTTTCAAGTAGAAAGGATATTTTCCTCAAAAATGGAGTATAAGTGTTTTATCAAAATTATTTGCTATATATGATAATATAGGGTTATATTTCTATCAATATTATTACATTGTTTTGATTATTTTATGATGGAATTATTTTTATGATGTCCTTTTATTTTATATGGATTGTGTTATGTTGGCATGATGATTAAGAATCCCATTTTTATTACACGGGTTATGCTATGATGTATGATTTATGATTTTATGGCACACATAAGAATGGTTCCTTTATGAGAAGGGTGTGGCCTATATCTCACTCCAATTCATTGGATAAAGATTTATATCTCATGAGATAGACATGGATGGAACGGCAGGTTAATCTGGTTCAGTGAAACAGGACTGAAACGAGAAGTGAACTCAGTTCAGAAATGGACTTTGTCCACAAAGATAGTCTTGGCAATCATCCTTGACTACTAAGAAATGATTCTCTATGATTATGTGTGTATGCCACAAAGTTTCATGTTTCATGTTATGATTATTGGGATTAAATTTCACTACTATTATTTATCCCATATTATGAAACTATGATTTTTTGGAAGTTAATATTTTCAAAATGATATGTTCTTATGAATATGATGTGATTGATATTTTTTTTGTTTACCCTTACTGAGCATTTGTGCTCACCCTTTTATATGTTTTCATTCCCCAGGTTAGGAAGAAGTTTATTAAGTAGTATATGCCAAAAGGGACTCTAGATATGATGAAATAAATGGGAGACAATGTAGTTGCTTTAAGAACCAGTTATTTATGTTTCCCAGTTTCTAAAGACACTATACCTATACAGTCCTTTAATGGTTTTTTTATATGTTTTAATAAGTGTCCTTCAATTTTGAATCAAGAAAAATGTATGTAAAGTATGGGTCGTTATAGTTGGTATCCGAGGAAATGTATAGTCAACCTTTGGAAACTAGGATGTGAAGTCCTTAGTAAGAACCCTAAGGATAAGTCTAAGCATAGAACACAATCTTAGTGTTTTAAAAATTTCCATGAACAACCTATGATAATACCTTAATTGTAAAATTGTATTCTTGATTATGTGGTTTTCCTATTATAATTAGTGTTTCTCACACTATTGTTCTTTGATTTAGTCAATGGCTGGAACCTGAAGGAACCGTGTTAATGCGTAATGTGATGGGAAATTCAATGACTGTCCCTCTGAGAAACCAAATGTTGTGGGAGCTAGAATGAAAAATCTTGTAGCCATGCTCACATAACATTATCAAGCTATGAATAATGACGGTCTCCCAAACTAGGAATGGAAGGAGCAATATTCTGTTGAATCCTTCATGAGGTAGCGTCCACCCTCATTCAGCGGGTCTACTGATCCATTAGTTGCTGAACAATGGATCAGTACTACTGAAATGATATTTTTAGTTCTTCAATATTCTGAACATGAAAAAGTTATCTTAGTAGTATATCGTTTGGAAGGTGAAGCTGATCAATGGTATAATCTTATCAAGAATACGAGGTCAAGAGATTAAATTGAGTCCATGGAATGGGACGAGTTCATGAACTTATTTTTCAATAAGTACTTCCCCTTTATTCTTTGAACAATGATTGGGAAAGAGTTTCTTGAACTGAAGCAGAAGGATGATGAATCAGTTGGTACCTACGAAGCAAATTTTACAAGACATGCAAGGTACTCTTGTGGGATTATTATCCAACATGAGAGTAAGATTGATAGATTCTTTAGTGGCTTAAAACCAAGTCTTCGAAGGGTGTTAGCCATAAGGGACTTCAGTGGCTATGAGGAAATCTTTCGATGTGCTCTCCAGGTTGAGATAGAGATTGGAGTAACCCATCAGTCATATGGGTGTTTCGGTGCGGATGTGCGTCGGGTTTCTGTTCCGACGTTGTTCCACCAGGACGCGTTCGTGCGTGCGCCCGTCGACCCGAGGGGATGGGTGCGCGGCTTGTGTCCCCGCAGTCCCGCTTTCCAAAGGTGGGCGGCATCCGTCCCTTATTCAGGGGTGTCTGCTCCTTGATCGAAACAGGGATGATGGGATGTCGGCTCCTCCTTCCATGGACGTCTCCTCGGAACTCGTCGCCTAGTCCGGGTCTCCCTCATAGATTTAAGACGTGCTCGTGAATCTCGTTCCCGGTGCCATGTCTCTATGGACACTGGTTAATTACGCTGCTTCCACCCGGACGCTCCAAGGAGTCTGGTCGGGGCAGCAACCTGCGGTGAGGAGACCGGGTAGCTCTGGGTGCTGGGGGCGTGTCTTAACACTGCGGCCCTGCATGTCTGCCTTCCGTCCCTAATAGGGCTTCTCGAAGGCGTGATGGCCTGAGGCATCCCGTGCTGGGTGCGGGGAACTGTGTCACCTGAGGTTTTCCTCAGCTTCCCATGTTTAACACGGGGTATGCCGCGAGTTTAACGTCCAGCAGGGATGGCATCGGACTGATCAACACGAGAAGTGGATCAGATGACAGAACCCTTTGCGGGGAACCTCCGATGCTGGGGCCAGAACATGGGCGGCTTCCCGAGTGAAGTGGAGTGGAATGAAATGGCATGACCCCACCGGGATGTGGCGGCCCGGGTAAGGATCAGGATGGATGATGGAGTGAAGAGCTTGGACCCCGTAGGGGCTTCCTACGTACCGTGCGTTAGCACGGATCAAAGTCAGCGTAGTTCGGACATACAGTTTAACGTCATGCTGGACGTCGGCAAGCCGACTCACGAAGAGGTCGAGGCTGCTGGATGGAGGATTGAACCAAACCACCTCGCACAGAGGGGGATGGAACGGCCGGGTGGATCACAGTTTCACGTCATGCTGGACGTTGAAGAGAGAGATAGAAAGAGGCAGTGGGGAAGCGCAATGGAGATACACATGTGCAGTCCCCCACAAGAGCGGATTCATAGGTGAATCGACGCGAATGTGAACCCGGGAGGGGTCCACTGATGGAAGAACCGACGTGAATACGACCGGGACGACCAGGTGGAGGGATTGAACCTCTGGGAGGCTTCCTACGTACCCTGTTTAGGAGACAGGGATCAAAGTCCACGTAGTTCATTCTGTCAGGACTTACGCACTGAGGCGGCCCGGATGCGGCAAAACTCAGTTGGAGAGGAACTTGGGCCGAAGGTAAGAGACCTTGATCCCTGTCACGCCCTCCACTGGTTTCGGCAGTGGGGAAGCACAATGGAGATACACACGTGCAGTCTCCCACAAGGGCGGATTCATAGGTGAATCAACGCAAGTGTGAACCCGGGAGGGGTCCACTGATGGACGAACCGACGTGAATACGACCGGGACGACCAGGTGGTGGGCTTGAACCTCGGAGAGGCTTCTTACGTACCCTGTTTAGGAGACAGGGATCAAAGTCCACGTAGTTCGTTCTGTCTGTAATACTCTACCCCCGTGGGCGAAGGCCACTCCAATCCCGACATCCCTGCAGAGACGAGCGGGTGGGGCCACATCCAAACCGGGAGGGGGACCCTGCGTGCGAGGCACGGGATCGGGCGACGTGGACGGTTTAACGTCTTGCCGGATGAAGTACAGTTTAAGGTCGTGTGTTGAGGACGAAGCGGACGGTTTAACGTCTAGTCGGACGAAGTACAGTTTAACGTCGTGTGTTGAGGACGAATATGCTTGGCAGTTTAACGTCTTGCAGCGCGGACGTGGTGCAATTTAGCGTCCTGCAAGATGAATGCTGAACAGTTTAACGTCTTGTAGCTCGGACGATATGCTAGGCAGTTTAACGTCGTGCAGCTTGGACGTGGTACAGTTTAATGTCATGTGGGATGAAACACATGGCAGTTTAACGTCTTGCAGCGCGGACGAAGATGCTGGGCGGTTTAACGTCTTGTCGCGCGGACGATGGTGGTACCGCCGATGTGTTCGTGTCACTTCGTGCGAGCCTGGAGGGCCGCACGGGAAGACAACGCACGGTGCGGGCACCCAGGATGAAGATTATCGGGCGCCACGCAGGCGGGTACCCTCAGGGGGTCAAAGGGGGCGACCCTGGCAGATTGTGCGCAAAAGAGAAGTTTGGCACGCAATACCGCGGGTCAGCGCGCAAAAAGCCGGGCTGGCGCGCAACTGGGCCAACGCTTTGCGCGCAGATGATTGAGATTGCGCGCTCCTGGCTTCAGATAGCGCGCGGGGGCAACGGACCATTCTTTAACGAATGGCCATTTTGAAAAGGGGGGGTGCGCGCAATCGGGCTGGATTGCGCGCACCCGGGGGGGCAATTGCGCGCAAGAGGCTTCTTTTGCGCGCGAAAGCCTTTGGGTGAAGAATTATTCAAAGGAAAGGAGCCAGGGGGATTGCGCGCGAAGGCGAACCCCGAGGCTTTCTTGCGCGAAAGAAAAGAGGTTACCTGAAGATCGGCATTGCACGCGGAGGGGTGGGATTGCGCGCGCGAGAGACCTTTCGAATTCCGGCAACCTTCAAAACGTCTGGGTCGCCTTATATTTATAGGCAACCCCGGGCGCGGAATCTGGTTCGCGGGCGCGGAATTTCCTTCGCGGCCGCGGAATCGGGCCCGGCGTGCAAGGGAGTCACGCGGGCATCGGGTGCGCAAATTTGTGCGCCGGCCCAGCGCATTGCGCGCATCCCGGGAGGTTTGCGCGCGGCACTCCAACTTTGCGCGCGGGTCCCCAAAATTCCGCGCAAGGCCTTCGGGCCCTCCGAAACAGGCTTCCGACTCCAAATATGCCCTCGCTTTCCGCATCCGGAGCTTCGTTTAGGAACAACGGACTTTTCTGGCATCTACAAAAGCCCCTCCTCGGAATCTGATCGGCGAGAGGTCGCAACGATCGGGTTCCGAGGGAGACGCCGGAATGCCGAAGTCCCGGGTGGCGCGGGACTATGGCGCGCAAAAAAGGGTGCCGGGCGCGAAATTCGCTGTCGCGATCGCGCAAAGCGCTTTCCGCGCAGCGCGGACACCAGGTCCCGCCTATAAATAGGGGCCCTGGGTTTCTAAAGAAAAGAGGGAGGTCATTCCTAGGAAAGGAGACCTCAAGCCTAATCAATGTATCATCCCCCCAACTTGTTCCGACACACGAGCGGGACAACTCTAGGGGCGTTGAGATTTTATCCGAACATAGGGAAATGAGAAAGGGTGAATCGCGTGTCCCGAATTCAGAAATCCACAACGGTCGGCCTTCTAGGAAATGCCCAAGACGGCAAGCGGACAATGGATCAATCGACCATACTACTGCAATAGATGGACGGAAGGTCATCATTCATATTGCAGGAGGCGGATCACATGTCATCATCAATGCCGCTTTGGGGGTTCCTTCAGGCACAAGGGTGGAAATCCGGATCAACAGGGCATGCGCAGCGTGGGGCGAAGTGATGATTTGTTCGGACAGAATCCAACGCTCCCAAAATTGCGCCACCGTGGGGAAAGCGTATTAGGCGGATGCACTAATCTGGCTGTGAATCACCCCAATTCTCAGATAGAACCCCTTTGACGAGGAAACTATCGATTCCCATCATTGCGATGGGGAATCCCGAGCTGAATCGGGGAGAATATCACAACTGCACCAATCTACCAGAAGCCAGGCCAGACGGCCGGCGACGAGGAGGGGCGGGACTTAGCGATCCCTGAGGCTGGACCCGAGTCGAGATGCCCGGGCATTCCTACGTACTCCCTCAGGCTGGAGATCAAGCCACACGTAGTTCTGGGAGTGCAGTTTTAACGTCATGCGGGACGTAGAACCCCGTTTGGGGAGATCTTAGTTTAGGGTCGTAGAGCTTGGACCATAGGGGCAGATCTTAGTTTAAGGTCTTAGAGCTCGGACCATCAGAACCTCAAAGTACGCCACATCGTGGTCATATCCCCCGGATATGCGAAGATGCACTGAGGGATAGTGTCAAGAGTGTCGATATTTTGCCTTGTCAGAATGGTATGTGGAAAATGTAATGTGAATCATGCGGCCATTCGCTCAAGGACTGGGGGCACCGGCGCAACGATATGGGAGGACTACCGACCGTGGCGGAAAAGCAGCATCAATATCGCACTGACCGTTGATGGAATGAGGCAGTAAACTAGCATCAACCGCTCAAGCGCCGGATTCATATCGAATTGCTACCCAAGGCCCTTGGGGGTACCAGCCCGGATCGGTGGGAGAGCACTGAGGCATTATGTCTAGACCGCTCACGGGGGCTCCGCCCAGGGCGTAGGCGATGGGTCCGAATGAAAGGGAGCATGAAGCCTGAAAAGTGGAAGGAACCTGACCAAGCTGAACCTGACCCTCCCGGCAATAAACCAGAGTACTCTTGACATCGGTGGACCACTGCAAGGGGTCGAGGGACACGCCTTGAGGGTGACCCGAAGGCGGCAGATTCCCCAGAGAAGGGGGATTCTCTTAAGAGGTGGGGGGGCTGGACCCGAAGTTTCAAACATCCGGGCGTTCCTACGTATCCCATAAGGATGGGAATCAAGCCACACGTAGTTCTAGAAGTGCGGCGCAACACAATCGGGCACCAGCGCGGGGAGGGGTGCGGGTCTGGCCCTCGCACCCAGAAGAAGCGGCATTTGATATTTCTTGTTTGTCCTTAAAGGTGGATGGTTTTTATTTGTGCAGCGACATGCATGTGATTAAGAAATCACTGGCGTCGCCACAATAATCAAGCCATGAAAGGCATTGATGAATGGCGTGGTTATTAACCAGCGCCCAAAGTGAGTGTCCTCCGAAGAGAACATCACAATGCAGTGCCGTTTCTCGTCGGGCAGCCAAGACGATCACAGTTTACGGTCGTGTGGTAGGACCAGACAACACAGTTTAAGGTCGTGTGGTTCGGACCATGGAGGAATCCGCTTATTGCGATATGGCGGACCTAGTGGAGGTGGGAACATACCCAGCCCTGCGGTCACGCACGATTCCAGGAGAAGGATCCTGGGATAGGGGCCTGCGTATGTCAATCACCCGAGGGGCAGAGATGCTAGCCTCCAGCTATACTGGGCCCAGAACGCGATTTTTCGGGCGACTCCTTCCTCCTTATGGGGATGAGGGTCCAGCTACACATGGCCCTTAGGGAGGACATCAGCATATATCCTTGGTGCTCAGATCGTGGGAGCCTCGAAAGACACCATTACCCTGGTTGGCCTGCCTAATGTGTAAAGGTGTACGGAAGGTCATCATGAAGAGAGTGTCGAGATTCCACTACAACGCTCAAAGGCGGAGTGTGATGAGGACTGCGCAACCAATGTTCAGAGCCTGAAAGAGCCGAAATGGCGAGCAAGGATGTCGCTGACCATATTCGCAACACAACATCCGATCGCGTCAGCCTAGGACGGGGCAAGAAAACGAGCATCAACCGCTCAAGCGCAGGATTCATATCGATTTGCGGCCCAGGACCCGCCGGTAAATCGACCCGGAGAGGTAGGAGAGCGCTGAGGCATCGTACCCAAACCGCTAACGAGGATCCCTTTGAGTGAAGGCTCGAACAAGAGGAAGCGCGAGGCCCGAAAAGCAACACAGGACTTGTCGGGATTGAATCCGACACTACGGGTCATAGACCTGAGTACCCAAAACATGTTAACAGATCATCGGAAAGGGTCGGAGGACTCACCCTGAGAGCAACCAAAAGATGGCAGATCCCCGTGATCAACCACGAAACGGGGCTGGACCTTAAACACAAGCGTCCAGGCGGTCCTACGTATCCCATAAGAATGGGAATCAAGCCGCACGTAGTTCTTGAGAGGCAGTTTAACGTCATGCAGGACGATGAGGGGTGTGAGGTGGTCCCACACACACAGGGGAGGCGTACGACGCGGCCAGTAGACCAATGTGAATGAGGACATAATCCCCCGCTCACGCCATATGCCTCGCACAAAAAGGAGGGGAACTAGGGCCAGAGGCCCAACACGGGACAGAGATTCCCGGGAAATGGGGCTGGGCCTGAAACATGAAGGTCCAGGCGGTCCTACGTATCCCATAAGGATGGGAATCAAGCCGCACGTAGTTCTTTGAAGTGCAGTTTAACGTCATGCGGGAAGAAAAAGGAAAAAATGGGGGAGCAGAAGGCATCCCCAAACGTGGGGGGCGTACAGCGTGGCGAGCAAACCGACATGAATGAGGGCATAGCCCCGCGTTCACAGCATACGCCGCTTACCCAGAGGCACTTGAGCCAAGGGCCCGAGATGGGATGGAAATTCCCGAAGGATGGGGCTGGGCCTGAAACATGAATGTTCAGGCGGTCATACGTATCCCATAAGGATGGGAATCAAGCCGCACGTAGTTCTTGTGGTGCAGTTTAGCGTCATGCAGGACGAATGCTGAACAGTTTAACGTCTTGTAGCTCGGACGTGGTGCAGGTTAGCGTCATGCGGGACGAGGGTGCAGTTTAACGTCATGCGGGATGAATGTGCAGTTTAACGTCATGCGGGACGATGTACAGTTTAACGTCATGTTGGACGATGTACAGTTTAACGTCATGTTGGACGATATACAGTTTAACGTCATGTTGGACGATGTATAGTTTAACGTCATGTTGGACGTTGTACAGTTAAGACAAGTACTGCTTGAGGAACCTAGCGTTGGTGGGAGGAGTGGCACGCTCACCATCCATAGTCGCTAGGGAGTACGCGCCATTGGGATAGACCTTGTGGATGACAAAAGGTCCCTCCCACTTGGGCTCCAACTTGGGTGGTTTCCTGCCAGGGATCATTGGCGCTCTTAGGGCCAGTACTAGGTCACCCTGCAGGAAGGAGCAGAGGCGAACCTTCTTATTGAAAGCTCGAGCCATTCTGCTTTGATGCCTCTCCAAGTTGTGCAAAGCGCGAAGCCTATTCTCATCCTGTGCTTCCAACTCGACTAGACGGGCTTCAGCAGCTCTGTCCGGCACTTGCTGGTCGTAGACCGCAGTGCGCAAGGACGGTAACTGGATCTCGATGGGCAGGACGGCCTCATCTCCATACACCAGGGAATAAGGGGTCATCTGGGTGGAATTGCGAGTCGTCGTCCGATAAGCCCAGAGGGCGTTGGGGAGCTTGTCCGGCCAACTTTTCTTGTTCTGACCAACCATCTTTTGCAGAATGTTAGAGAGGGTTTTGTTAAACGCCTCAATCTGTCCATTTTCCTGCGCATGATAGCGAGATGTATGGTTCGAGCGAATGTTGTACTTGGCGTACAACTTCTTCAACTCGGCTACTCGGAATTTGGCTCCGATATCCGTGAGGATAGCGTGAGGCACTCCAAATCGATAAATGATGTTGGAGGTCACAAAGTCAGCGATCGAACAGGATTTGACCTCTCTGAGCGGAATCGCCTCTGCCCATTTTGAGAAGAAGTCTGTGGCGGTCAGAATGAACCGGCACTGGCGAGCCGTCGCCGGAGGGTAAGGTCCCACAACGTCCAGACCCCAGACTGCAAAGGGCCAAGAATACCTGGTGGTAAGGAGAGGCTCCGGCGGCCGATGCACAAAGTTCGCATGAACCTGGCACGCATGGCACCTCTTGGCATACTCGATGCAGTCATGGATCATGGAGGGCCAGAAGTATCCCAACCTCCGAATCTGGTGGGACAGCTTCGGCCCAGTCTGGTGGGCACCACATGAACCAGCATGAACCTCTTGCATGACTCATGGGATCTCAACTCCTTGAAGGAAACGGAGGAGAACACCATCAAATCCGTGCCTATAGAGGATTTGCTCCAGGCCGAGA
Organism: Viscum album; assembly: GCA_963277665.1. NCBI lineage: Eukaryota > Viridiplantae > Streptophyta > Magnoliopsida > Santalales > Viscaceae > Viscum > Viscum album. The sequence continues at coordinate 1,594,615,932 of OY728146.1, read as the reverse complement.
CTGCTCTAGAGGACAAAATGCGATGCGCGGCGTCGCACTCGCTCGCGCTCGGCCCGATCCAACGGGAGAATGCCATGTTGGAGGTACTCAACCAAAGGCGCCCTCCAATCAGGGGCTAATTCTACTGCCATATCTGGGGTACTTGGGGCTCCGGGCACAGGGGCAACCGCGGTGAGTTTACTTACCGATGGGCCGCGATCTTCCTCCGGGATAACGGGAGCGATGAGCCTGCGGTGCGTCACGCGGATGATCAGGTAGTCCTGTTCAGGCTCCGCGAGTGATGCAGTATGGCTGGCCAAAGCATCTGCTCGACCGTTCTGCGACCGGGGAATATGGACAATTTCTGGCCGAGAAGGAAACTGGGCCATCAGGAGGAGGGTGCACTCCGGCAATGGCACAAGCTCCGGCTTCCTGACAACATAGTCGCCATTGACCTGCTTAACGACCAGCTCGGAGTCCCCTTTCACACACAGATGGGGCACGTCGATCTCGAGAGCTAACTCGAGGCCGGTGATGAGGGCATGGTATTCCGCCTCATTGTTGGTACAGCCTTCTGACAACAGGAAAGAGTATGGCAGCACGGCTTGCTCCGGGGTAATGAAGACGATAACCAAACCCACTTTGTTGAGCTTAGGATTATCGAGTCTTCTACCGGTGGGGCTCCGGGAGGCACCGTCAAAGTGCATCTGCCAGCATGGATTGGCTCGATCGACCGAGAGAATGGCCTCATCAGGAAAGCCTAGATCCAGCGGCTGATCCGCGGAGGTCGGGTGAGCAGCCAGAAAGTCTGCCAATGCTTGCCCTTTGATGGCTTTCTGAGACACATACCTGATGTCGAACTGTTGGAGAATCACAGCCCACAACGCTAGACGGCCAGTCAACATAGGCCGGCTCAGGATATACTTCAACGGGTCTACTCGAGAAACCAACTGTACCTCATGGTGCTGCAAGTAGTGCCGTAATTTCTGTACATCAAATACGAGCGCCAGGCAGCTCTTCTCGATGGAGGAATACCTAACTTCCACATCGAGGAGCATGCGACTGAGGTAATAGAGGCTATTCTCCGTTCCCTCGTTGTTCTTCTGGGTGAGAAGGGCACCCAGGGACCGTTCCAGGGCGGTCACATAAAGGACCAGCGGCTTCCCGGATACAGGCGGCATCAGAACCGGAGGTTGAAGCAGTTACTTCTTGATTTCCTCGAATGCGGTCTGACACTCCTTATCCCATACATAGGTGGTGCCTTTCTTCATGAGCCGAGAAATGGGCTTACACTTGCCGGCCAGATTCGCGATGAATCGGCATATATAGGCTAAGTGGCCTTGGAACCCTTGTAGTTCCCGGATGTTACCTGGGGGAGGCATCTGGCTAATCGCCCTGATCTTCTCTGGGTCGATCTCAATACCCCGGTACCTTACCATGAATCCAAGGAACATTCCGGAGGTGACCCTGAAGGCACACTTCAACGGGTTCATCTTCAGGCAGCGAGACCGGAGGAAGCCGAACACTTTCTCAAGATCTTTGAGATGGTCCTGACGCTGGCGCGATTTGACCACCAAGTCGTCGACGTAGCAGTCCACCAGTGTGCTGAGGATTGGCTTGAATATGTGGTGCATCGCCCGTTGATAGGTGGCACCTGCATTCTTCAGGCCGAAGGGCATGACCTGGTAACAAAAGATACCTTGGGGGGCCCTGAAGGCAGTGAACTCCTCATCCTCAGGGGCCATCCGGATTTGGTTGTATCCGGAGTATCCATCCATGAAGGGGAGGGCTTGGAACCCTGCCATGGCGTCAATCAACAGCTCTGTCACCGGAAGGGGAAAATCATCCTTCGGACAGTGGCGATTGAGATCGCGGAAGTCGATACAGACTCTGATCTGCCCGTTCTTCTTCCTGACCGGCACAATGTTGGCCAGCCATTTGGGGTACTGAACTTCCCTAACGAAGTTGGCTTTGATAAGCTTGTCAACTTCGGCCTCAACCATGGCACCGTGGAATGGGTGCATCTTCCTGGGAGGCTGCTTGAACCTGCGATGGTTCGCCGGGAGACCAAGGCGGTGGACGGATACCTAGGGATCTAGCCCCGACATCACGTCATAGCCCCAAGCGAAAACATCACGGTGATGCCTAAGGAAGTCCACGTACTGCTGCCGCTCCTCAGAGGACATGGCGGCACTGACCAATGTGGGTCTTGGATCTGCTTCAGTTCCAAGGTTCACCTGTACTAACTCATCGACTGTGGCGGAGACGCCCTCCTCAAAGGATGGGGGTGCATCTTCCACGTCCTCTCCACTCGGGGAGGGATCGTCCACGGGAGAGACTGCGTTGGAAACTGCATTGGGGCTACCAGATCCTGCTAGGCCGCTGGTGCTGGCATGGGCGGTCGCGGTCATCTCATCAGGAGACTCACAGGCCGTCGAGACCATGGCTACGTCCAACCGTTGAATCGGGAGGACGTAAGCGTCATCCAAGCTTGCCCAGGGATCACTTGCAATAGCGACAGGCTCAACCTCACCTGCCAGGATCTACTTATCATTGCTCTTGTAATAGTCCGCGTCCAGATAGCGGGCTTCACATGAGGCAAAAGGAGAGGCATCTCCCTGAAGCACGCCGACTCGACCAATAAGGGAGTATTTAAGGCAATGGTGATATGACGAGGGAACCGCCGCATGAAGGTGGAGCCATGGCCTTCCCATCAATGCGTTATATGCAGTGTCTTGAGAGACTACCATGAATTCGATGTTGGCAACCAGGTCACCGAACTGGGTCTTCAAACGTATCTTGCCGACCGGAGTTTGCTCGGTGCGGTCATACCCCTGGATCCTGAGGTCGGAGGGAATCAAGTCATCCTCAGACAACCCCAATCTCCAGAGCGTCCGAGTTGGAATCAGGTTAATCCCGGACCCCGTGTCGACAAGACAGCGCCGGACTTCAAGGCCATTGAACTAGCCAGTAACATACAGCGGACGAATGTGCCCATGTATAGGAGGGTCTTCATCCTTGGCAGAGAACGAGATAACTGCCTGACATTCGGCGTCCTCAATCATTTCGGCGTGAAAGGCCTCCGCAGCCGCAACCTCCGTCTCAAACTGGAGGGGGCTCTTCAGGGCTTCAGCGAGCGCCTCGCGCATCTCAGATGACATGCGCAGAGCCTCAAGGATGGAGAGTCTCGCTGGGATGTCGACCAAGTGCTTCAGGACATCATACATTCTTGCCAAGCGCGAGCCCCTGGTTGCAGGAGGTTGCTCTGCGGTTGGAGGCATGACGGGCCTTGCCGGTTGGACCGGCGGCCGACTGGTGCTTGGAGCATCTTTTTGTTCACTGGTTGAAGCCCGGGAAGTAGTCACCGTACTGGGGTCAGGAGGCGGGGATGGACTCGTGGCAGGGCGGAGCTGATCTCAACGCGGCCGAGGCGGTTCTGCCTAGTCCCACACCCCAAACAGTGGCGGAGGCGAATCCTTCATCCTCGGATGGGGGGGCTACGCACGCTGAGCTCGGTTTTGAGCCTGCTGCCTAGTCTCAGTGGCGTGCACGGCCTGGCTGGAGGTACCAACTGATGTGCCCCGACGACTCCTGTTGTTGCGATTCCTCCGACGGTGGCGATGACCGGGGACACTGGGGAGGTCCACCTGGTGTTCTTCAACGTCGGGAACCGAAAAGGGATTTACCAGCTCGAAGGTATTAACCGAAGCGTACCCAACACTGTCATCGGACGAATCATCCACCACTGGGCGGATCCGGGGAGGGATCCCCATCTCCGGGGGCATGAAATCGCCGAGAGTGCGGGATAGCGGCGGAACTGGCGGGGCGCACTCTTCCTTCTTGTGCCACCGCCGTTTTCTCTTCTCGGAAGAGGCAGGCTGGGATGACGATGCCAAAGCAGCACCCGCAGATTCTGGGGGCTCAGGCTGATTCAAGCGCGCACGGATGATTCCATGGGTGCGAATGATCGTCTTGCGGGCCATCCAGTTTTTATACTTCTGGGATCCGCGGTCGGAGACCAGCTGCCATTCGTCCTCATTGCCGCTATCGTCATTTGATCCCATGAACACGCCCGCCATTTGTGCTGGAGCTGGGCCCAACCTGATTACATTGTTGTTAATCTGGTCTTGGAGCCAGTCCTTAAACACGTAGCACCGCCGGATGGTGTGCCCCATGGCCCGATGGTAAGGGCAGTAGCGGGGGTTATCCGTGAGATGTGCCTCCTCCGGCCTCCAACACTCAGGTAGTCGCACAATCCTCTGCTCCAGGGTGCTCCAGAAATAACCGGGGACCTGATCCTCGTGAAATGAGTAAGTCAGGTATCGTGGGCCCCTGGGAGCGTGGTCTTGACGAGGGGCTAGAGGGGCCTACCGAGGAGGTGGACCCTGATTATCTCGCCTGGGTTGTGGCGGTACATTACACGGAGGGGACGGCCGGTTCTGGGGCTGCCGCTGCTGGGCTGGGAACTGAGCCCGTGGAGGCGGATTCCTGTGAGGCTGTGGAGCTGGCCTCACCGGCAGCAACTCCAACTGCCTGGGGGCCTCTATCTGGTCAACAACAGCGGGCTCAGCCCTGCTGACTCTCCTTGTAGGAATCATAGGAGGCAGTGGGTGTGCCTGACTGGCCTGTTGCAGGGCTTCCTCAAGACGTTGAGCTTTGTATGAGAAGTCCCTGAACCCTCCGGGGTAATTCTGAGTGATCAAGGAAGGGACCAGCTCGGTCTTGACGTTCCTGACGCACATTGTCAGCAACTGCTCTTGAGTCAATGGAATGTCAAGGGAATACGTGAGACCCTTCCATCGGGTGACGAAATCCGCGACTCGCTCATCAGGCCTCTGCTTGCACTTGAACAGGTCTGCGATACTCGTCTTCCGGGTCGTGGAACTGAACTGGTAGAGGAACTGTCTACGAAGGTCCTCCCAGCTAGTTATCGACCCGACGGGGAGCTGGCTGTACCAGACAAATGCTGGCCCTTCTAGTGTCTGGACAAAGCAGCGAAGCTTAGCGGCCTCCTGCTGCGCCGGAGTTCCCAACATAGGCCCTCACCTCGAGTTGAAATGGGACAAATTATGTGGCAGATCTCCAGTCCCGTTGAAGGGGGCGAAAGTGGGATTCCCGAATCCCGGAGGTGCCGGCATGTCATCCACCCATGCTGGGTATGGCTTGCCGTCCGGTGGGATCGCCACTTGCCGAGTCTCCAAGGATTCCAAGCGGGCGATGACTGCCGCCATCGGATCGTCCGGACATGGGTTCCAGTCCTGGCGAGGATCTCTAACCACGAGCACATTGCATGGCCCTTCAATCGGGTCGTCGACCGGGTCGTCGAACTCGGCAGCTCGTGGGACGGCGGGCGGAGCAGCCCTTGGGGCAGCGGGAGGAATCCGAGCGGGGTCTCTCAGGTAGTCACGCCGCTCAGGGGGGTGCGGTGAAACATACCACGCCCTCTTGCCATAGGCAATGGCATCTCCCCTGTCGGCAAACACGGCATAATCACGGTTGCCCGGGAGAGCCTCATCGAGGGGTGGTTGTTCCTGTCCCTGCTGTCCTGGCCTAGGATCACCGTAGTCAGGCCGCCGTTCTGCAGCGCGCTCGGCGAGGAGCTGGTCAACTAGCTTCTTCTTCTCGGTGAGCTGTTGACGTAGTGTAAACTTCTCGGGATCCTCGTCTGCCCTCTGCATGGAGGTAGATGGGTCGGCGGGATTTATAGGCTCGCCGTGCTCTTTACCTTTGCTAACGTTTCGGCTCAACGTCAGTGCTTCAGTGGGTGCGGGGAGACCCAGGAGGCTCCTCTGGTGACGAGTAACCCTCACTGATGGACCCAACGATGGCTTGTCTTCGGGGGGAGAGCCCCCATCGAGATGTTCCAAGTCGTTCCCCTCTCCCGACAGGTCAGCCATATTGACCGTTTCCGTCCCTGGGGATGTACCCTCAGGGCCACCCAGCGAATCGGGCTGTCGGCGAATCGCACTGAAGCGTAGGGCAGCGTACTGCCCCCATCCACGGATATACACATGGGGAGTGGCTTCCTCGATAACCTTGCGGAGCACTTGAAAACACTCAACGCATCGTTGTTGGAGGGCCTCGTGGTGCCCAAATGACCCGGGGTGCTGATCCGCGGGGAGCATGGCCAGGTCAATTTGACGGCACTGCTCACCGATATCCTCCAGGTGTGCTTGACTCCCGGGATATGACATTTGTAGGCGGTTAAGACGGGAGTGTGTCTCCCGGAGAGTTCGTCGGAATCATTCGAACTCATCCGGGGTGAGTGATTCGGGTGCATCAAAGTCCAGTCCTGCGACAGGCCAAAACTTCTCAGGGAAGTGGCCCTCTGCAAGGACGGTCCAGAAGCTCCACGAATCAAACTCGGGACCCAGGTCTCCTTGGTCCTCTTCAATGACTGGGAATGGACGGGGAACCGGCAGTGGTGCCGAGGCAGGCCGCCGGGCCGACGGGCTGGCCGGCGGTGAATACGGCGAGCAGGCCGATTGGCCTCCATGACCCGGGCCGCCCTCTGAGGGTGGCGGTGCCCCAGCTACCACATCATGATAGGACGAGCCGGCGAGCGAACATCATGTCGTAGCGTCGGTGCTCGCCGAGGGTGCACTAGATCGTGGTTCGACCGTCGGTCCCCAGAAAAAGTCTCCGGCTTCTCTGATCGAGGCAGAAGGCGCTTCCGGAGGGGCTGGTACCAACGGCAAGCATGATCCTTGGGGGTCTACCAGGCCCTCACTACTCCGGATATACCTTTGGAGAGAAGCCGGGATCGTATCGATCTCGCTCTCGGGAAGTACGAGGCTGACGTGCCGCATTCCTACCCCTGCCCCTAGCTGGCAAGATCGGGGGGAGGGCTCCGTCGCCGAATCATACTCCGCCTCTGTATCAGAGAAACGAACCGGTCGAATCTCTATCCGGAATTCCGTAACATTCTTCCCTCGACATCGACGCCTCGCCTTCCTGCCCCTGGGTGGTTCTTCGGGGCATGGATGATCTCTGTCCTGGCGTCCTCCGGCCACACCGGTGCTGGGGCCAAGAGGACTGGAAACCAAGGTGCGAGGAGCACCGGGACAGATATCAAAGGGGACGGGGGGAGAGATGATTCCGGGCAGGCCTTCGGGCCGGGATCGAAAGGTGGGGTGACCCATGCCTCTTGGATCGGCCACACGGAGTAGACCCTGTTGGTGAATAGCGCTACCGCGGGGTGGTTCGCGGTGGCTATTGCCTGTACCAGCAACCGGGAGAGTCAACCCAACCTGCCTTTGGGGCGGTCGGGGCCTCGATCCAGGTCGGGCATAGAAGTGCCCCTGCTCATGATGCGCAGGGGCCTGGTGACTGGAGCCAGCAGTGGCTTGAGCCAACGCGGCCGCTGTTGCTAGGGCCCCAAGGTGGGCATCCTCTTCCGCTCGTGCCCGACGCTGGCGTTGGGACAAACGAGTCGGGATGAGCGGCGCGGGCAGTTGGAGAGCCCGTTCTTCGACTTGAGAAGCCTGGAGGCGGTGTCTTCGTGGCCTGACAGGAGCCCTTATCGCGGATCCCTGGAGCGAATCTCGGATAGGGTGGTCCCGGACATCTTCCACCTCATCCGCATAGGGGAAGGAGTTGTCAGAGCGCTCTGGGGATAATCTCCCGAAGCGGTTGGGCGTCGAGGTAGGCAGCGGTGCCTCCCTACGCGGCCCTTGTGGGCGGCGTTGGTGGCGAGGTGCAGCTTCCTCAAGGTCTAGGCGAGCCATGTCCCTTGTGGGGATGACTCCCTCTTCCTCATATCTCCGCACCAAGTTGTTAATCACCCTTCTCTGGATGACCTCCGAGGGGGAGAGAGGGCGTGGTTGCCCCGCAGTTGCGGCTGCTGGGACGGCTGTGGAACGGGCGGGACCGCGCGGAGTAGCCGCGTCGGTGTTTCCCCTACCCCTGCGCCAGTGGGCGGGTGGCGATGGGGCACTGGATTGGGCGACTTGATTCCTGAAAGCAGGGAGAAAAACCCATTAACACTGACAGGAAAAGGAATCGACAACCAACCATTAGTGCCACAACGCCTTCCGTGGGGGAAACCCAGGCCATCGACGTCGTGAGACAGAGGGCCCGATTTCCCTTCCCCAGCCCCTGGCGGGTTCCGTGCCCCGGAACTGAATGCTTGGTCGGGCAACATGCTGGTCCTCCAACACCTCTGAAAGCAATCGGTCTTCGTATCGAGGAGAAGAGATTCACGTCAGGTTCACCATTTTTCTGTTTCGGTGCGGATGTGCATCGGGTTTCTGTTCCGACGCTGTTCCGCTAGGACGCGTTCGCACGTGCGCCCGTCGACCCGAGGGGATGGGCGCGTGGCTTGTGGCCCCGCGGTTCCGCTTTCCAAAGGCGGGCGGCATCCATACCTTATTCAGGGGAGTCTTCTACTTGATCGAATCCGGGATGATGGGATGTCAGCTCCTCCTTCCGTGGACGTCTCCTCGGAACTCGTCGCCTAGTCCGGGTCTCCCTCATAGATTTAAGACGTGCTCGTGAATCTCGTTCCCGGCGCCATGTCTCCATGTACACCGGTTAATTACACTGCTTCCGCCCGGACGCTCCAAGGAGTCTGGTCGGGGCAGCAACCTGCGGTGAGGAGACCGGGTAGCTCTGGGTGCTGGGGGCGTGTCTTAACACTGCGGCCCTGCATGTCTGCCTTCTGTCCCTAATAGGGCTTCTCGAAGGCGTGATGGCCTGAGGCATCCCGCGCTGGGTGCGGGGAACTGTGTCACCTGAGGTTTTCCTCAGCTTCCCATGTTTAACACGGGGTATGCCGCGAGTTTAACGTCCAGCGGGGACGGCATCGGACTGATCAACACGAGAAGTGGATCAGATGACAGAACCCTTTGCGGGGAACCTCCAATGCTGGGGCCAGCACATGGGCGGCTTTCCGAGTGAAGTGGAGTGGAATGAAATGGCATGACCCCACCGGGATGTGGCGGCCCGGGTAAAGATCAGGATGGATGATGGAGTGAAGAGCTTGGACCCCGTAGGGGCTTCCTACGTACCGTGCGTTAGCACGGATCAAAGTCAGCGTAGTTCGGACATACAGTTTAACGTCATGCTGGACGTCGGCAAGCCGACTCACGAAGAGGTCGAGGCTGCCGGGCAGAGGATTGAACTGAACCACCTCGCACATAGGGGGATGGAACAGCCGGGCGGATCACAGTTTCACGTCATGATGGACGTTGAAGAGAGAGATAGAAAGAGGCAGTGGGGAAGCGCAATGGAGATACACATGTGCAGTCCCCCACAAGAGCGGATTCATTGGTGAATCGACGCGAATGTGAACCCGGGAGGGGTCCACTGATGGACGAACCGACGTGAATACGACTGGGACGACCAGGTGGTGGGCTTGAACCACTGGGAGGCTTCCTACGTACCCTATTTAGGAGACATGGATCAAAGTCCACGTAGTTCATTCTGTCAGGACTTACGCACTGAGGCGGCCCGGATGCGGCAAAACTCAGTTGGAGAGGGACCTGGGCCGAATGTAAGAGACCTCGATCCCTGTCATGCCATCCACTGGTTTCGGCAGTGGGGAAGCACAATGGAGATACACACGTGCAGTCTTCCACAAGGGCGGATTCATAGGTGAATCAACGCAAGTGTGAACCCGGGAGGGGTCCACTGATGGACGAACCGACGTGAATACGACCGGGACGACCAGGTGGTGGGCTTGAACCTCGGAGAGGCTTCCTACGTACCCTGTTTAGGAGACAGGGATCAAAGTCCATGTAGTTCGTTCTGTCTGTAATACTCTACCCCCGTGGGCGAAGGCCACTCCAATCCCGACATCCCTGCAGAGACGAGCGGGTGGGGCCACATCCAAACCGGGAGGGGGACCCTGCGTGCGAGGCACGGGATCGGGTGACGCGGATGGTTTAACGTCTTGCCGGATGAAGTACAGTTTAATGTCGTGTGTTGAGGAAGAAGCAGATGGTTTAACGTCTTGCCGGACGAAGTACAGTTTAACGTCGTGTGTTGAGGACGAAGATGCTTGGCAGTTTAACATCTTGCAGCGCGGACGTGGTGCAGTTTAGCGTCCTGCAAGATGAATGCTAAACAGTTTAACATCTTGTAGCTCGGACGATATGCTAGGCAGTTTAACGTCGTGCAGTTTGGACGTGGTACAGTTTAACGTCATGTGGGACGAAACACTTGGCAGTTTAACGTCTTGCAGCGCGGACGAAGATGCTGGGCAGTTTAACGTCTTGTCGCGCGGACGATGGTGGTACCGCCGATGGGTTCGTGTCACTTCGTGCGAGCCTGGAGGGCCGCACGGGAAGACAACGCACGGTGCGGGCACCCGGGATGAAGATTATCGGGCGCCACGCAGGCGGGTACCCTCAGGGGGTCAAAGGGGGCGACCCTGGCGGATTGTGTGCAAAAGAGAAGTTTGGCGCGCAATACCGCGGGTCGGCGCGCAAAAGGCCGGGCTGGCGCGCAACTGGGCCAGCGCTTTGCGCGCAGATGATTGAGATTGCGCGCACCGGGCTTCGGATAGCGCGCGGGGGAAACGGTCCATTCTTTAACGAATGGACATTTTGAAAAGGGGTGGTGTGCGCAATCGGGCTGGATTGCACGCACCCGGGGGGCAATGGCGCGCAGGAGGCTTCTTTTGCACGCGAAATCCTTTGTGTGAAAAATTATTCAATGGAAAGGATCCAGGGGGATTGCGCGCGAAGGAGAACCCCGAGGCTTTCTTGCGCGAAAGAAAAGAGGTTACCTGAAGATCAGCATTGCGCGCGGAGGGGGTGGGATTGCGCGCGCGAGAGACCTTTCGAATTCCGGCAACCATCAAAACGTCGGGGGTCGCCTTATATTTATAGGCAACCCCGGGCACGGAATCCGGTTCGCGGGCGCAGAATTTCCTTCGCGGCCGCGGAATCGGGCCCGGCGCGCAATGGAGTCGCGCGGGCATCGGGCGCGGAAATTTGCGCGCCGGCCCAGCGCATTGCGCGCATCCCGGGAGGTTTGCGCGCGGCACTCCAACTTTGCGCGCGGGTCCCCAAAATTCCGCGCAAGGCCTCCAGGCCCTCCGAAACGGGCTTCCGACTCCAAATATGACCTCGCTTTCCGCATCCGGAACTTCGTTTGGGAACAACAGACTTTTCCGGCGTCTACAATGGGTTTGATAGGATGAAGAAAATGGAATCCAAAGGAAAATATTAAGAGCACACTGAAAAGAAGTTGAGTTTTATATTATGCTCAATGTTTGGAAATAAACATGGAGGGGATTGTCTTAAAAGGAGAATTAAATGTTTCAAATGTGGAAAAGAAGGTCATCAGGCATTTGAATGCTACAATGATGGGAAGAAGATGTCTAGTGATGCGAACAAAGAAAAGGCTAAACAGAGTGAACCTCATACACTTCATTGTGACATGTGAAAGGAAATGGGGAATTATGCCTATCAATGCCCAAATCCAAGGGTTGTCAATGATGATCGACGTCAACAAACTCTTAAGGCTAAATAAAGAGTAAAGTAACATGAAATTTCTATCAGCGATGTGGAGTACAATAATGATGTGGTGAAAGGTACACTTACCATCCAATCTAAAGTAGAAAATGTTTTATTTGATTCTGGATCCACCCACCCTTTTATTTCTGAATAATTTTCTAAGGGTATCACCGTATTACATCAACAATTAGATGTTGAGTTAGCTGTGACAACCACTAATGGCACAACAGTCACATCAAAAGTGTATAATTATTCTATGATTGATGTTTGTGAGAAAGTGCTTCCTAAAAATCATGTGAACCTTCCTATAGTGGAATTTAATGTGATTCATGGCATGGATTGTATTTCTTTATATGGAGCTCATATCAATTTCCAAATAAGGGAAGTCGCATTTCATATTCCAGATTAATCTATGATCATCTACCGATGTAAGGATGAACATAACCTTATAGTGGAAATTTCTTCCATCTTATGGGTCTTGATTCCACTAAATGAAGGTTATTTATCTCAAATGGTTGGTGAGAAACTCACGATTAAGAATATGCAGATTGTATGAGAGTTTTATGATGTCTTTCTAGAGGAATTGATGGGTCTTCCACCAAATTGTGAAGTTGAGTTTTCAATAGAACTCGTACCGGGTGCTTTGCCTATTTCAAAGTCACCTTATAGAATGGCCACAATTGGGTTGCATGAATTGAAGGACCAACTCCAAGAGAATATTAATAAGGGATTCATATGCCCTAGTGCATCACATTGGGGAGAACTTGTTCTGTTTCTTTAGAAGAAATATGGATCAATGAGACTCTGCATTGATTATTGAGAACATAACAAGATCACTATCAAGAACAAATATCCTCTCCAACACATTGATGGCATATTTGACCAACTATGCGGAGCTCAATAATTTTCCATGATTGATCTTCGTTCTGGGTATCATCAATTAGGGGCCAAAAGGGAGGATATACCAAAGATAGATTTCCGTACAAGGTATGGACACTATGAATTTATAGTGATGCCATTTGGTCTTACTAATGCCCCTACTATCTTCATGGATCTGATGAATAGTGTCTTTAGAGACAATCATGATCAGTTTGTGGAAGTCTTTATAGACTATATTCTTGTCTACTAAAAGAGCAAGGAAGAACATTAAGATCACTTGAGAATTATATTGAAGACCCTGAGAAAAGAGAATGTTTATGAAATATTTACCAAGTGTGAATTTTGGCATCAAAAAGTTTCATTTTAGGGTCACATATTCTCAAAAGAGGGGATATCTGCGGATCCAGCAAAAACAGAGGTTATCGAAAGATGGTCGAGACCAAAAAAAAGTAACCGAGATCCAATGTTTTTTTGTATTGGCTGGATATTATCGACGTTTCGTGAAAGTTTTTTCACGATTATCTATTCCACTCACTAGGTTGACTCAAAAAGGAAATATGTTCGTTTAGACGGAGGAGTGTGAAGAGAATTTCAAGGAGTTAAAAAGAAAGTTATCCAGTGCACATGTGCTCACACTACCTTGTAGTGGAAAAAGGTTTGTGATCTGTAGTGATTCATCCAAGAAGGGATTGGGGTGTGTTCTCATGAAAAATGATATGGTGATAGCTTCTGCCTCATGAGAGTTGAAAATCCATGAGCAAAATTACACAACTCATGATTTAGAGTTAGCTGCGGTAATCATTCCATTAAAGATCTGGAGGAATTATATTTTTGGAGAAAGGTGTGATATTTATACCGATCATAAAAGTTGAATGTATATTTTCACCAAAAAGGAGCTGAATATGCGCCAAAGAAGATGGTTGGAGTTGATTAATAATTACGACTGCTCAATTCATTACCACCCAGGGAAAGCATACAAGGTGGAAGACGCATTAAGTCAACATGACCATGCTAGCATATCCATGATGAGGATCACAAAAGATCAAATATTTATGGAATTACAAAGGATGGATCTTGGAATTATAATGGAAGGGGAAAAATCTTATCTTTCTCCATTGAATGTTCAGCCATCTATAAATGTGATGATTAAAGAGGCCTAGAAAGAAGATGTAGAGTTACAAAAGAATGTGAGAAGTGTTCCTGAATTAAACCTTCATTGTGATGGGATAATAATGTTCAGTAATAAGGTTTTTGTTCCTCCCATCCCAGAATAAAAGAAGGAGATGCTGTATGAGGATAATAGTTCTTCATTCTCTATTCATCCTATAAGAACGAAGATCTATAGGGACTTGAACAAGTACTTCTGGTGGGATGGCATAAAAAGAGCTGTTGTTGAATATGTCTCTTGACGCATAGTTTGCTCGCAAGTTAAAGTTGTGAGATGGAATTTTAAGGGGATGTTACAACCATTACCCAAACCTGAATGGAAATTGGAAAAATCACTATGGAATTTGTCACTGGACTTCCTAAAACATCCAAATGAAATAATGCTATCTGGGTCATAGTTGATCATCTTACAAAGTCTGCACACTTCATTGCTATTAGAGAGGATTTCTCTCTGGATCAGCTTTCCATAATATATCTAAAGGAAGTAGTAAGATTGCATGGAGTACCACATTCCATTATATCTGATCGAGATCTGAGGTTTACCTCAATGTTCTGGTGAAGTCTTCAGCATACTCTAGATACAGAGTTGAGTTTCATCACTGCTTATCATCCTCAGATAGACGGTCAGTCTGAGTGGACAATTCAAACTCTATAAGATATGTTAAGAGCTTTCTCTATGGATTTCAAAGGTGGTTGGGATCAACACCTAACTTTGGTGGATGTTTTTTATAATAATATATTTCACTCCAGTATTTAGCTGGCTTCTTATGAAGCACTCTATGGAAAGAAATTCCGAAATCCAACTTGCTGGGATGAATTTGGGGAAAAAAATCTATTAGGACCTGTTCTTGTTGATGAGATGGCAGAAAAGGTCAGATCTATTCAACAACACATTAGAGTAGCTCAGAGTCGACAAAAAAGTTATGCTGATAACTGATGAAAAGACCTACATTTTTAAGTGTGTGACAAAGTGTTCTTAAGAATATCTCCTTGGAAGAGAGTAATGAGAGTTGGAATAAAGGAAAAGCTTAGACCTAGGTATATTGGTTCTTTCGAAATACTAGATCATGTTGGGAATGTAGCTTACCGATTGGCGCTTCCACCGAATCTCTCTCAAGTTCATGATGTGTTCCATGTATCTCTCCTGAGAAAGTACATACCCAATCCTTCACATGTACTCAGCTCAGAAGTTGTACCACTGGAGCAAGATCTTTCTTATGAGGAACAACCGATAGAGATTCTGGATTGTAGCTAAAATGTACTATGGAACAAGACCACTCGCTTGGTGATAGTTTTATGGAGGAACCAACAAATAGAAGAAGTTACATGGGAGCTTGAGGATATGATGAGGGTGAGGTATCCTCGTCTGTTTGTTACAATGTGATGAATTTAGAGAGTGAAATTAATTTTAAGGGGGGTAGAATGTAACACCCGAGATTTTTATGAGAAATTTTTTTTATGTTATATACATCTTCAAATGAATCTTTCACTACACCGAAGAGTTGCTTGGGTTGATTTACATGCAATAGCGACCTTCCTCGATAGCTTGCGTCGTACCCAATATCGAGTTTCACTAAACAACGATATGCTATTAAAATATTATTAAAAAAATCCATTATGAATAGTAATACCCAATTTTTGAAATTTTTTCTTTCAAAATGGACTTCATTTTTAGATTCGGAATATCAAAATTATCCCAGAGTGAAATTTTGCTATTTTTCTGAAAACATTCAAATTTTTATGAATAGTGAAAACACTGGGTTACTATTGAAAAACCGACTTTTTATTTAAATAATTATATATTTTATTTAAATTTATTTTATGTTAAAATTGATACATAATACCTATATATGTTCAATGTAATTCATTGGATTTATTTTATAAAATTTTAGATATATAAAACATTTATTGAGCTTCTCATCGTCTTTTACCCTCCTCCTAGGAGAATTTGGCAATTCACATAAAACATAATTTTACCACTTATGTGAGTAGAATTTTGGAAATACAAGAGACATGGTTAATTTCAAGGACTAAAATGCGGTTCAATGATATGAAAATAATTTTTGGTGAATAGTAACTTTTTACTTTTTTTACCACAGTTAAAAGTAAATAGGGTAATTAATGGTAAAAATGATATTATTATTACCCAAAAAAATGTACTAATTCTATTTAATAAGTGTAATTAGACCAAAAACAACCTTAGGAATAAAATATTAAAATTTATTCCCACATGGATTAGATTAGGATAGTTAATATTATTTTATTTAACGAATAGTTTAAATAGTTAAAATCAATGTTTAATAACGAAAACATTTTTAATATAGGGTTATAAATAAGATAAATTCGACAATAAATATTCATTAGATAGATAATAATATTTCATACATAATGGTATTTTATTTATAATTTTTAGAAATTAAATAATTTAATTTATTTATGACACAACAATGATGAAGTAATTATCTTATTAATTAAACATTAACATAATGGATGTTATAAATACTGAAATAAATGTAATTTGAGACTTTTTATAAATTACGTTACTTTTATAGGCTAATATGACATGTTATTATTGATTTAATTTACTTTTTTCGAACTAATCATTCTGTTATAATTTTCACAAAAATCAATTACCAAATAGTGTCAAAATTGACATAAAATAGATTTTAAAACAAATATTATATTATTAATTCTTATTTTATTCATAAAAAACTAATATCAAACAAAATGACTTAGATAAGGTTATATATATTAATAATAAACAACTTTGGGTTTTTTTGGCTTGTTATAGTATGTTTATTAACCTTATTGTGTAAGAAAAGAAGAAGACACGGTAAAGGATAAATTATTTAACTTAAAGTTACATCTAAATGATAAGGTTAAAATAGAAACCTAAACTTGTGTAAATTCTATTGTATGAGAGTATTTAGACCCATCTCCCCCATAGCATCGAAATAAATCAATTTGGAGCTATTAAAAATAGAACATGACTTTATAATAAAATATATTATGTGGTCCTATGGTGCCCCTCTTCTCCCTTATAAAAGGGAAACTACTCCCTCTCTTACTCACACCACTTTGATCCTTCATGCCCAGCCAACTCTGTCAATTTCTCCTCTCCACATCCCTAGAAAAATCCTAGAGGTTCTGGTCTTCTTCAAAGACCATATTTAGTGCCCAAAAAGGAGTTTAAGAAGAGGTGCTTCAAAAAAGAGGTAATGTATGTTACCGATTCTTCCAACTTTATTTCTTCTTCTACATCTTCTTCTTTATTTGTTTCATTATGAAGTAATAACATCAATATCACTAATATATTGATATGTTATTATCAATATGAAACAACCCTATTTCACCTTCTATCCATCCTATGGAAAATGGAATCACCGCGCTTGCATACATCTGAAATATTGTCTCCACGTCGTGGTGTAATCTGTTTTCCACCACCACCTCACATGGATGGGAATAATGGTGTATAGAATAACGATATATGATTATTTTAAAGTGATATTTATTCTGAAATTGTATTCATACCCTCCAATACAATTCCATGATCATGGGAATGATATCATCGCTCGTGTGTACGTACGGAATACCGTCTCCACGATGGGATGCGACTCGTTCTACATGATCGTCATTTCATAATGATTATATAAATGAATTTAATGAATACATATGATATATATTACACTAATAACATTTTGTAAATGAGGTATCTATAACCTAAAAAGAAGAATAAGAATTTATTCGACAAAACATGCATAATAACAAAAATTAATAAACACCTGAATAACAAGTAGCAATGAAATATTACTAATAAGAAGTTAAGAATATGACCATATATGATATCATAAAAATTATTATTATTCTGGAATAAGTTGATGAAATTATTTAAATAATTATACAGGTGGTTTGGACACTTACGATGAAAATCAGACCCAAGGTAAGGGAAAATCTCGCAATTTCAATTTTTCTCTGAGATTGTTTATACTTCAGAATTTACTGGGGAATATTTATCTTCCACATCCATGTTTCCTCAAAAATTAATATTATTTATATCCTCCTAAAATTTTTTAAATCCAATTTTACCCTTCCGTGAGTTTTTAGGAAAATATATGAAAGGAATCTTTTGTTGTTTTTCGTACGAGGCATTTTTTGAATTTTCCAGCCAAAGTACGAGAAGAATGTTTTTTTAACTTATACGGAAAGAATGGATCTTTAGATCATTATTTCCATGAATCTTCCTTTAAAAATTTTCAATTTTATTTTTAATCAACATCTTTTACTTTAAAATTGTATGACATGTTATGAAAGGAAAATGTTTTTGAATTATAAATGATATTTTCCTCATGAATGGAGTTCATGTGTTTTATCAAAATTATTTTACATATAAGATAATATATGGTTAAGTTTATATCACTATTTTTGACAATGTTTTGATTATGTTATGATGGAATTATTTTTATGATGTCATTTTATCCTATATGGATTGTGTTTTGATGGCATGATGATTAAGAATCCCATTTTTATTAAATGGG
This sequence comes from Viscum album, assembly GCA_963277665.1. Taxonomy (NCBI): domain Eukaryota; kingdom Viridiplantae; phylum Streptophyta; class Magnoliopsida; order Santalales; family Viscaceae; genus Viscum; species Viscum album. Next base: position 1,594,597,910 of record OY728146.1, on the reverse strand, counting down.
TTATGTTGTGATGTATGATTTATGATTTTGTGGCACACATAAGAATGGTTTCATTATGAGATGGGTGGGACCTATATCTCCATCCAATGCATTTGGTAACGATTTATATCTCATGAGATAGACATGGATGGAATGGGAGGTTAAACTGGTTCAGTGAAACAGGACTGAAATGAGGAGTGAAATCGGTTCAGAAATGGACTTTGTCCGCTAAGATAGTCTTGGAAATGAGTCTTGACTACTAAGAAATGATTCTCTATGATTATGTGTGTATGACAAAAAGTTTCATGTTTTATGTTATGATTATTGGGATTACATTTCACTACTATGATTTATCCCATATTATGAAATTATGATTTCTTTTTCATGGTAAGATTTTCAAAATGATATGTTCTTATGAATGTGATGTGATTGATATTTATTTTGTTTACCCTTAATGAGAATTTGAGCTCAACCTTTTGTATGTTTTCTTTCCCCGGGTCAGGAAGAAGGTTATTAAGTAGGATATGCCAAAAGGGACTCTAGATATGATGAAATAAATGGGAGACAATGTAGATGCTTTTTGAACCAGTTGTTTATGTTTCCCAGTTTCAAAAGACACTATACCGATACAGTCCTTTCATGGTTTTGTTATATATTGTAATAAGTTTGCTTCAATTTTGAAGAAATAACAATGTATGTAAAGTATGGGTCGTTATAGAAAATGTATTAATGGTATCAATTTATCAACATAAATTTTTAAAATGAAATTAGGCCCATGCTTAAAAATATATACCTAAAACTATGTCCATGCACACCCCACTTAAAATAAAATTTATTTAAATATATAACCTTTAAAACATGAAACCATGTTCATGCATAAAAATATAAACATATCCTCAGGTTCATTCATACCATTATGATTATGTAATTAGATTTATTTATATCATATTTAACCATGTGTTATCCATCATTAACCAATATATTAGATAGAGAAATTGATCGAACCAGAACATAATGAAAATTACAAAAAAGTGTTCCAAAACCTCATAAATAAGTCATCATATTAGAACTGATGATAGGAAATGTGTTTCATATAAATTTAATAATAGGAAAACCTATGTAAAAGAAACATGATTCATAATTATTTCATTATATCATCATAGTATAACCCATGGATGAAAAGATATTTTTAGATGAGTTTTCTCATGGTATTATATGAGGATATAAATGGGTTTCATAATAATATTTTAATAATAAAAATAAACATTAAAATAAATAATAATAAATGTTTTCTTGGATTACATACCTAGTAAAACTTATATTATATGAAATTATTTCCTCACAGATAGAAAATTATTTTGAAATATTGCATGGAACGTGTAATGAGTAGAATATCATTTACACTTTGTTAAATACATTCGAAAAAATAAAAAAAATTAAAATCCATTATTTTTAATATATTTTAGGGATATTTATGGAGGTATAATTAATGATCATTTAAAATACATATTTTATAAAAACACATTTTCACGTTGAAAGGAACATTTCAAAACATAAAACATTTTCAAATTTTTTTTTGAACAAAAAAAATCATTGAATCATATAAAAGAATATTTAAGACAATGTGTGGTCATGATGGAGGAATGTATAGTTCACTTTGAACACTTTAAAACAAGTATTCGATTAAAATTTTTGGAGTACTCTAAATGATAATTATTTGTAAAATGACATGAAGATTTATTTAAAAAATATATACAAAAGAAAAATTGCAGAAAAAATTATTTAAAAAATTATTTATTGTGACTTCAAAAGATTATTTGAAAACCATTTATAAAAATATGATACTATAAGAAAATTTGTTTTTTTATCAAAAAATTGAAGTAATGTTGATTTTCATTAAAAAAATTCTTCCAAACATGAGTACATAAATAGAGGAAAATGCATGGAACACAATTATTCTCAAAAAATAAAAATAGGATAATAAAATTCATTTGTTTCTTTATATATTTATAATAATATTTCATTATTTTATTAATAAACATAAGAACTCCCAATAAAAGATAAGATTGAATCATAAAACAATTACCACTTTGGTAACATTGAATCACAAGCCCTGTGAAAGATAAAAAAAATTAAAACAAAATATCATGATATTAAGTAAATTTATTATATTAAATGAAAAAGGGGCTATAAATACACCACATAAAAAAATTTCTTTCATAACTAGACATTTGTCTCAAAAAATGAGAACTGATATATAATTACCATACTGCTATTGTAAATTTTAAACTGTAAACCCCATCAAATAGAGGTCAAAATTTATATGTAAAACAAAATAATTATCATTATAATAATGATAAAACACATTCATGTAATTTTTATCCACCAAATAAATGAAAATATTTATGTAATATGGCGTGTTTCTCATAGAATATAAAAGTGAGACAGAAATCCATTATGGATTTTGTATCATTTAAACTAAAACATTTTGAAAGATAAATATTAAATTGGAAATGTAGATCCCCACAAATTTCTGGAAAATAATAATGAAATAAGTTCATGGGAATTATTCACACCACATTAAATAATATGGTGGTGAATAAGGAATGTGCCTCACAAAATTAAAAAATTTAGTGGAAATCGCTTACATATTTGGTAACATTTGAATCATAAAACCTATGATAAAAGGATCCTAAAATGAATAAATGAATCGTTATAGTCATTATTATAAGAATAATTAATTAAATTCATTTTTATTATATACACCATATAAATGAAATATGTAGTGAATATGGAATGTGTCTCAGATATGTAAAACGTAAGATAAAAATCCCTTATCTTTAGTCTTGAATTACATCATACAAATTAAAAACACCAAAATAATAAATATATATCTATTATACAACATTTTAATATATATATATATATATATATATCATTCCAAATGTTTTTTCTTTTGATTTTTTATTTCTCACTTATTAATAATTTCGTGTTAACATCCTGTTTTGGTAATAACTGCTTTGTATTTTGAGTATATTTTGATATTTTATTTTTTTTCTTGTATATTTTATCCCTGATACATAATCTATATAATGTAGAAAATGTTATAAAAATCATAAATATTAAGTATATATATATATATATTGTGATCTATAAAAGTTGGTGGCATAAAATGATATACATTATTCATGGAGATGGTAGGTTGTACGTACACATGAACGTTGTGTTCATTTAATTAAAGACTATAAAAATAAAGGTAAATAATATAACTCATTTAATTAATCATTTTTATTTAATTTATATAACATATTTTTTATCTAAAAATATTCTTATTACCTTCCATGGAAGTCGTAAATGAAAATGATTCCCTTGGCATCGTGTAGTGAAAGTCTATTGTACAAAAAAATATGCTATTGTGTCCCTAAAGAAATATAAATTAAGGAGGTATATGTGATATAATAATATAAAATTTTATTTATAATAAAATATCATTTATATTCATTATATTCATCATATTACACAATTAAGGGTGTGTTGATGAAAAAAGTGTAATGCTGGTTCGTGAGGCAGTAATCTGTTGTACACACGAGTGATTCTATCATTACCAATTTTAGGGATGAGGATATAGTTGTAGGTCAATACAATAGTATAATAAAATATTTTATATCTAAGATAATTAATTTTTTATATTAATCTTGTGTAAAAAGTATTTTAAGTAGGTGGAGAATGAAATAAAATAAAAACAGTGGTTAGGGATACAACATCTTTTTCCAAAAATTTAGATTATTTTTCACCAAAAACCTACATAGGATTTATTTATTTCCAAAATAAGGCTTATAATATTATAGTATGGATGTAAATACTATTTTGGAGTAGATATTTTCTCGTAAAAATGGTTTTCCAATTATTTAGATGAGATGAGAGGGGTGACCTTATATATGTGAGGTGAGTGGAACATTTGAAATATTTTAAAAGGAAACCTCATAACAAATTTTAAATTTTATAAGAATCTCAAAAAAGTCTACCATAAAACCCTAGGGGTGATAAGGTGTAAATATTTTCTACCATTTTTTTGAAATTTTTATAAGTCATTTTATTTCTTATTCATTAAGTTTATCCCAACCCGCACCCACCTAGAAAACTCATTTCTACTTAAAGCAAGTTAATTATTTTCTAAATATTTTTAATATTAATTATGTTTTTTGACATGAAAAAAATAATACAATGAAATTTTAAACATATTTCATTGTTAATAATTCACTTAGTCACCAAATGTTGAGTTTGAGTAGAAATTCTTCATTATGTTAGAAGGTGGAGATTAAATTTATCTATACCTTAAGAATTAACTCACAATGGGGGATAAAGATTACTTAAAAGAATTTCCCAATAAAATGGATCTATAGTGAGAAAATCAATATGAGATTACATCATCTATTTTGAATGATAGCTGGGGTTGTATTTATCATGACAAAAAATGGCCTTGACCCAGACCGAAAATTTTATGGTGTCTCTCCATTTTTCATTGGGTTAGTAAAAATATTGAATGGCCCCACCCAATGGGTCATAACCACAGAACGACATTGATCCTAATGAGGGGCGCAACCCATGTGGTATGGCTCAACACGTATGACCAGTTTATTCACCCACGTGGTTCTGCCTGCATTTTCACTACATTCCTAAGGGCTCACACAGGCCCCATTTGAAGATCTGAAGGATCACCCACCCCTATTCGAGGTACCTATATTGTGTAACAATGTGGAAAAAACCCTATAACTAATGTCCCATGTTTTCCATTAAATCGGACCATGTCGATTCTCATTTGATATACATCAAATAAGTTAGATTCCTCCAAGATTAGGTCATGCCTACCCTTCTCTTGGGCCCTCAAAAAATTTTCTAGTATCCTCTACAATCTAAGAGATGTTTTAAATAATGTGTATAATGGGATCAAAGTCCCTACAGGGTTTATAACACAAGACACCTATACATCACCCAAATTGGGGACCTATGCATCCAGAACTATGGGATCAAATATTATATGGGATCAAAGTATCTATTCCCCAGAACCCTGGTGATAAAATTCACAAAGGGATCAAACCACTTCTAGTCAATATGCTCTATTGTAAAGGTCCCTACCCAAATTTGGGAACTATGAAAAGCACGTCAGGGACACATTAAAAAACTTAGGGGGCCGATAACAAGGCATTTACCAAGTGATGTAACCATGTTTTTAGATCACCCAAGGAACCTCCTTCCTATGTAGGCACCCTATTTGAGGAACTTACAGTTTCTACATTCTTACCTGTATGAATAATATTCTCCTCTTCAAGACTTGACTTGTGTGATACACACTCTTGTAACACCTGAGATTTTTATGAAAAATATTTTGTTTTTATGTTATATGCATCGTCAAAGAAATCATTCACTACACACAACACTATCATGGCTTGTGTTACACGCAATCATGACCTTCCTTGATAGCTTGCGTCGTACGCAATACCGAGTTTCACTAAACAACGATATGCTATTAAAATATTATTAAAACTAGATGTTATGAATAATAATACCCACTTTTTGAAATTTGATAAATTTAAACATCAAATTGGACTTCATTTTTGGATTTTTAATATCGAAATTAGCCTAGTGTAAAATTTAGGTATTTTTTTGAAAACTTTAAATTTTTGATGAATAGTGAAAACACTGGGATACTATTTAAAAACCGAATTTTTATTTAAATAATTATTTATTTTTTTTATTTTTTTTTAGATCAAAATTGATACATAATACGTATATATGTTCAATTTAATTCAATGGAGTCATTTTATAATAATTTTAAATATATAAAAATTTGTGATCTTTTCACCATCTTTTACCCACCTCCTAAGAGAATTTGAAAATTCACATAAAACATAATTTTACATCTTTTGTGAGTGGAATTTTGAAAATATGAGAGACACAATTAATATCATGGACTAAAATGTGGTTCAATGAGATTAAAATAATTTTTGGTGAATAGCAACATTTTACTTTTTTTTACCACGGTTAAAAGTAAATATGGTAATTAAGGGTAAAAATTATATTATTATTACCCTAAACCATGTCATAATTCTATTGGATATGTTTAATTTTCCCAACAACAACCTTAGGAATAAAATGTGACAATTTAAGTCCACTTATATTAGATTATGAAATTTAATATAATTTTATTTAAAGAATTGTTAAAATATTTACAATCAATGTTTAATAACTAAAACATTTTTAATATAGGGTTATATATAAGATAAATTAGACTATAAATTTTAATTAGAAATCTAAAACAATTTCGTACATAATTTTATTTTATTTATAATTTTTAATCATTAAATAATTTAATTTATTTAGGACACAATAATGATGCAATAATTAAATTATTAATGAAATATTAACATATTTGATGTTATAAATACTCAAATATACGTAATTTAAGACTTTTTATGAATTAAACAAATTTTATATGTTAATATGACATATTAGTATTTATTGAATTAACTTTTTTCTATATAATAATGCTGTTATGATTTTCAATAAAATCATGTACCAAATAGTGTCAAAATTGACATAAACTAGTTTTTAAAACAAATATTATATTATTAATTGTTTTTTTATACCTATAAATCTATGGTTCGGCCAAATGACTTAGATATGGTTATATATATTAATAATAAACAACTTGGGGTTCTTTTGGCTTGTTATAGTAAGTTTATTAACCTCATCGTGTAGGAAAACAAGAAGACATAGTGAAAGTAAAATTATTTATTTTAAAGATAAATCTAAATGATAATGTTAAAATAGAAATATAAAATTGTCTATATTATATTTTATGTGGTTATTTCTACCCATACCCACCTTATCTTCTAAATAAATTAATTTGGAGATATTAAAAATTGAATATGACTTTATAATAAAATATTATTTTTAGTTTTTCCAAATGTTCCCCTCTCCTCCCTTATAAAAGGGCACCTCCTCCCTCTCTTCCACACAGCACATTGAGCCATAACGCTCCTCAAAAACCTTCCAATTTCTCTTCTCCACATCCCTAGAAACATCTTAGAGGTCCTGGTCTTCTACAAATACCATCTCTAGTGCCCTAAGAGGAGGTTATGAAGAGTCGCTTCAAAGAAGAGGTAATGTCCATTACCGATTCAGTCAACTTTATTTCTACTTCTACTTCTTATTATTTAGTTGTATCATTATGAAGTAATAACATAGGTATCACTCATATACTGATATGTTATTATAAGTATTAAACAACCCTATTTCACCCTCTATCCATCTTACGGAAAATGTAATCACCGCGCGTGCGTACGTACGGAATACCATCTCCACGCCGTGGTGTAATCTCTTTTCCACCACCAACTTACTTGGATGGGTATAATGGTGTAGAGAATGAATATATATGATTATTTTAAAGTGAAATTTATTCTGTAATAATATACAAACACTTCAATATAATTCCACGATCATGGAAACGATATCATCGCTCGTGCGTACGTACGGCCTACCGTCTCCACGATGTGATGCGACTCGTTCTACATGATCTTCATTGAATAATGATTATATAAATGAATTGAATAAATAAATATGATATATATTACACTAATATCATTCTCTAAATGAGGTATCTATAACCTAAAAAGAAGAATAAGAATTTATTCCACAAAACACACATAAGAACAAAATGTAATAAACACCCGAATAACAAGTAGCAATGAAATATTACTAATAAGAAGCTAAGAATATGACCATATATGATATCATAACAAAAGTATGATTCCTAAATAAGTCAATGACATCATTTAAAACATTATATAGGAGGTTCAGACACTTACGAAGCAAATCAGACCTAAGGCAAGGGAAAATCTCGCAATCTCAATTTTTATACGAGATTGTTTTTAATTTTGTATTTACAGGGGAATATTTATCATCCACATCCATGTTTCATCAATATGTAATATTATTTATATCCTCCTAAAATTGTTTAAATTTAATTTTAACCTTCGGTGAGTTTTTAGTAAAAGATATGAAAGGAGTATTTTGTAGTTTTTCGTATGAGGTACTTTTTGACTTTTCCGGCCATAGTACGAGAAGAATGATTCCATTAACTTATATGGAATGAATGGATTTTTAGAAAATAATTTCCCTGAAGCTTTTTTTACAAGTTTTCAAGTTTATTTTTAATCAACTTCTTTTAGTTTGAAATTGTATGACATGTTATGAAAAGAAAAAAAAATTTGAAGTAAAAAATGATATTTTCCTCAAGAATGGAGTTCAAGTGTTTTATCAAAATTATTTTCCATATATGATAATATAGGGTTTTGTATCTATCCATATTTTTATATTTATTTGATGATGTTATGATGGAATTAATTTTATGATGTCCTTTTATCTTATATGGATTATGTTTTGATGGAATGATGTTTAAGAATCCCATTTTTATTACATGGGTTATGCTATGATGTATGATTTATGATTTTGTGGCACACATAGGAATGGTTTAATTAGGAGTTTGGTGGGACCTATATCTCCCTCCAATGCATTGGGTAAAGATTTATATCTCATGAGATGACATGGCTGCAATGGCAGGTTATTCAGGATTAGTGAAACAATACTGAAACAAGGAGTGAACTCGGTTTAGAAATGGACTTTATCACCTAATATAGTCTTGGAAATGAGTCATTACTACTAAGAAATGATTCTCTATGATTATGTCTGTATTCAACAAAGTTTCATGTTTTATGTTATGATTATTGGGATTACATTTCACTACTATAATTTATCCCATGTTATGAAATTATGATCTCTTTTGCAGGTTAAGATTTCCAAAATGTTATGTTCTTATGAATATGATGAGATTAATATTTTTTGTTTACCCTTACTAAGCATTTGAGATCACCCTTTTGTATGTTTTCTTTCCCCAGGCCAGGAAGAAGGTTATTAAGTAGGATATTCCAAAAGGAAATCTTGATATGATGAAATAAATGGGAGGCAGTGTAGATTCTTTATGAACTAGTTGTTTATGTTTCCCAGTTTCTAAAGACACCATACCAATACTGTCCTTTCATGGTTTTGTTATACATTGTAATAAGTGTGCTTCAATTTTGAAGCAATAACAACGTATGTAAAGTGTGGATCGTTATAGTTGGTATCAGAGGAAAGGTATAGTCAACCTTTAGAAACTAGGACACGAAAGCCTTAGTAAGAACCATAAGGATAAGTTTAAGCATAGAACACAATCTTATTGTTTTATAAATGGACATGAAAAACCTATGATAAGACCTTAAGTGTGAAATTTTATTCTTTATTATGTGTTTTTTCTATTATAATTAGTGTTGCACACACTATACTTCATGGTTTTAGTCAATGGCTAGAAGCCGAAAGAACTGTGTGAATGCGGACTGCGACGGGTAATGCAATGATTGTCCCCCAGAGAAACCAAACATTATGGGATCTGGAATGAAAAATCATGTATCTATGATCACACAACATTCTTAGGCTATGAATAATGAACGAATTCCAAATGATCAAAAGAAGGAGCAACATTTTGTTGAATCCTTCATGAGGCAGCGTCCACCTTCATTCAGCGGGTCTACTGATCCATTAGTTGCTGAACAATGGATTATTACTTCTGAAAATATATTTTCAGTTATTCAATGTCTAAACATGACAAAGTCATCTTAGTAGTGTATCGTTTGGAAGGTTATGCTGATAAATGGTGTAATATTATCAAGAATACAAGGCAAAGAGATGAAATTGAGTCCATGGAAAGGGACGAGTTCAAGAACTTATGTTTCAATATGTACTACCCTCGTATTCTTCGAACAAATATGGGGAATGAGTTTCTTGAACTGAAGCAAAAGAATGATGAATCTGTTGGTACCTACGAAGAAAAGTTTACAATACTTGCAAGGTATGCATCTGGGATTATTATCCAACCTGATAGTATGATCAATTGATTCTTTAGTTGCTTAAAACCAAGTCTTCGAATGGGTGTTAGCCATAAGGGACTTCGATAGATACGAGGAAATTTTTCGATGTGCTCTCAAGGTTGAGATGGAGATTGGAGTAACCCATCAGTCATATAGGTTTGATAAGAAGAGGAAATTGGAATTCAAAGGAAAATCTAAAGACCACACTAAAAAGAAGATGAGTTTTCCCTTATGCCCAAAGTGTGTAAAGAAACCTGGAGGGAGTTGTCTTAAATGGACAAGTAAATGTTTCAAATGTGGAAAGGAAGGTCATTGGGCATTTGAATGCCAAAATTATGGGAAGAAGATGTCTAGTGATGTGAACAATGAAAAGTCTACACATAGTGCACCACCTACACTTCTATGTTACAAGTGAAAGGAAATGGGGCATTATGCTAATCAATGCTCTAATCCAAGGCTTGTTGATGATGATCGACTTCAAAAAACTCTTAAGGATATAGAAAAAAGAAATTTCACATGCAATTTCCATCAGCGATGTGGAGTATGATAATGAAGTGGTGAAATGTACACTTATCATCCACTCTAAAGTAGAAAATGTTTTATTTGATTATGGATCCACCCAGTCTTTTATTTCTAAAGAATTTTCTTAGAGTATCGGCATATTACCTCAATAATTAGATGTTGAGTTAGCTGTGACAACTCCTAATGGCACAACAGTCACATCAAAAGATTATAATTCTTCTCCGATTGAAGTTTGTGGGAAATTGCTTCCTGCAAATCATGTGATCCTTCCTATAGTTGAATTTTATGTAATTCTTGGCATGGATTGGCTTTATTTATATGGATCTCATATCAATTTCCAAAAAAGGGAAGTCACATTTCATATTCCAAATCAATCCATGATCGTCTATCGATGTAAGGATGAACATAACCTTCCGGTGGAAATTTCCTCCATATTATGGGTCTTCATTCCACAAAATGAAGGTAATTTATCTCAAATGGTTGTAGAGAAACACACAATTAATAATACAGCCATTGTACAGGAGTTTGATGATGTCTTTCCAAGGGAATTTCATGGTCATCAACCAAATCGTGAAGTTGAGTTTTCAATAGAACTTGTACCGGGTGCTTTACCTATTTCAAAGGCACCTTATAGAATGTCCCCAATTGAGTTGTAGGAATTGCTGAAGCACTCTAAGAGATTCTTGATAAAGGATTCATACGCCCTAGTGCATCACCTTGGGGAGCACCTGTTTAGTTAGTCAAGAAGAAAGATGGATCAATGTGACTCTATATTGATTATCGAGAACATAACAAGGCCACTGTAAAGAAATAATATCCTCTCCCATGAATTGATGACTTATTTGACCAACTACGCAGAGCTCAATACTTTTCCATGATTGATCTTCATTCATGGAATCATCAATTAAGGTTCAAAAGGGAGGGTATACCAAAGACGACTTTCCGTGCAAGGTATGGTCACTATGAATTTATAGTGATTCCATTTGGGCTTACTAATGCCCCTGCTATCTTCATGGATCTAATGAATAGAGCCTTTAAAGACTCTCTTGGTCAGTTTTTGGTAGTCTTTATAGATGATATTCTTGTCTATTAAAAGATCAAGGAAGAACATGAATATCACTTGAGAATTGTATTGAAGACCCTGAGAATGGAGAAGATTTATGCCAAATTTACCAAGTGTGAATTTTGGCTTCAAAAAGTTGCATTTTAGGGTCACAAAATCTCAAAAGAGGGGATATATGTGGATCCAGCAAAAACAGAGGTTATCGAAAGATGGTCGAGACCAACAACAGTAACTGAGATCTGAAGTTTTCATGGTTTGTCTGGATATTATCGATGTTTTGTGAAGGATTTTTCATGATTATCTAACCCACTAACCTGGTTGACTCGAAAAGGAGTAAAGTTCATGTGGACTGAGGAATGTGAAGTGAATTTCAAGGAGTTGAAAAGAAGGTTATCCAGTGCAATTGTACTCCCACTTCCTTGTAGTGGAGAAAGGTTTTTGATCTACAGTGATGAATCCAAGAAGGGGATGGGGTGTTTTCTTATGCAAAATGATATGGTGATAGCTTATGCCTCACGACAGTTGAAAATCCATGTGAAAAATTTCCCAACTCATGATTTGGAGTTAGATGTGGTAATCTTTACATTAATGATTTGGAGGAATTCTCTTTATGGGGAAAGGTGTGATATTTATATTGATCATAAAAGTTTAAAGTATATTTTCACACAAAAGGAGCTGAATATGCGCCAAAGAAGATTGTCGGAGATGATTAAGGATTATAACTGCTCAATTAATTACCACCTTGGGAAAGAAAACAAGGTGGAAGATGCATTATGTCGACAAGAACATGATAGCTTATCCATGATGAGGATCACAAAAGATCCAATATTTATGGATTTAAAAATGATGGATCTTGGAATTATAAAGGAAGGGGAAAAATATTATCTTTCTCAAATGAATGTTCAACCATATATACATGTGAAGATTAAAGAGGCACAAAAAGAAGATGTAGAGTTACAAAAGAAGGTGAAAAATGATCCTGAATTCAACCATGATTGTGAATGGATAATAAGGTTCAGGAATCGGGTTTTTGTTCCTCCCATCCCAGAATTAATGAAGGATCTGCTAGATGAGTCTCATAGTTCTTCATTCTCTATTCATCCCGGACGAATGAAGATGTATAGGGACCTGAAAGAGTACTTCTGGTGGGATGGCATGAAAAGAGATGTTGTTGAATATGTCTCTTGATGCTTGGTTTTTCATCAGGTTATATCTAAGGGACAGAAGTCTAAGGGGATGTTACAAACATTACAAATACCTGAATGGAAATGGGAAAATAGAACTATGGACTTTGTCACTGGACTTCCAAAAACATCCAATGGAAATAATTCTATCTGGGTCATAGTTGACCGTCTTAAAATGTTTGCACACTTCATTTCTATTAGAGAAGATTTTCTCTGGATCTGCTTGCCAGAATATATATAAAAGAACTGGTAACATTGCATGGAGTACCACTTTCCATTATATCTTATCGGGATCCTAAGTTTACATCAATGATTTGGCGAAGTCTTCAGCATACTCTGGATACAGAGTTGAGTTTCAGTACTACTTATCATCCTCAGATAGATGTTCAGTCTGAGAGGACAATTTAAACTCTAGAAGATTTGTTGAGAGCATGCTATATGGATTTCAATGGTGGTTGGGATCAACACCTACCTTTTTTAGAATTTTCTTATAATAATTTCTTTCACTCCAGTATTCTGATGGCTCATTATGAATCTCTCTATGGAAATTAATGTCGATCTCCAACTATCTGGGATGAAGTTGGGGAAAGAAAGCTATTAGGACAATATCTTGCTGATGAGATGGAAGAAAAGGACAGATCTATTCAACAACACATTAGAGCAGCTCAGAGTAGACTAAAAAGTTATGCCGACAACAGAAGAAAAAACCTAGAGTTTGAAGTGGGTGATAAAGTGTTCTTACGAATATCACCATGGAAGAGAGTAAAGAGATTTGGAAATAAGGGAAAGCTGAGCCCTAGGTATATCAGTCCATTCTAAATACTGGATCGTGTTGGGAAGGTAGATTACCGATTGGCGCTTCCAACGAATCTCTCTCAATTTCATGATGAGTTCCTTATATCTCTCATGAGAAATTACATACCTGCTTCTTCACATGTACTTAGCTCAAGAGTTGTACTGCTGGAGCAAGATATTTCTTATGAAGAATAGAAGATAGAGATTCTAGATCGTAGTGAAAAATTCCTATGGAAAAAAGACCACTCTCTTGGTGAATGTTTTATGGATGAAACACCAATTAGAAGAAGCTACATGGGAGCTTGAGGATATGATGAGGGAGAGGTATCCTCATCTGTTTGTTACAACGTGACGAACTTCGAGGGTGAAATTCATTTTAAGGGGGGTAGAATGTAACACATGAGATTTTTATGTCAAATATTTTTTTATGTTGTATACATCATCAAAGGAATCTTTCACTACTCACAACACTATCTTGGATTTCTTTACACCCAATTGCGACCTTCCTCGATAGCTTTCTTCATACGCAATACCGAGTTTCACTAAACAATGAAATTCTATTAAAATATTATTAAAAATAGCCGGTATAAATATTATCACCCACATTTTGATATTTTGTAAATTTTATCATTCAAAAAGGACTTCATTTTCGGATTCGGAATATCGAAATTAGCCTAGAGTGAAATTTAGGTATTTTTCTAAAAACTTTTAATTTTTGATTAATAGTGAAAACACTGGGTTACTATTTAAAAACCGAATTTTTATTTAAATAATTATTATTTTTAAATATATATTAGGTAAAAATTGATACATAATACCTATATAAGTTCAATGTAATTCATTGGAGTCATTTTATAAAAATTTTATATATATATAAAATTTTGAACTTTTCACCGTGTTTTACCCACCTCCAAGGAGAATTTGAAAATTCACATAAAACATATTTTCAACGCTTCTGTGAGTGGAATTTTGAAAATCCGAGATACATGGTTAATATCAAGGAATATAATATGGTTCAATGAGATGAAGATAATTTTTGGTGAAGAGTAACTTTTAACATTTTTTACCACAGTTAAAAATTAAATAGGGTAATAAAGGGTAAAAATGATATTATTATTACTCTAACACATGTCCTAATTCTATTAAATAAGTTTAATTCGACCAAAAACAACCTTAGTAATAACATATGACCATTTAGGTCCACTTGTATTTGATTAAGGCAGTTAATATTATTTTATTTAAACAATAGTTAAAATCATTAAAATCAAATATTAATAACTAAAACATTTTTAATATAGGGTTATACATAATATTAATTTGACTATAAATATTAATTAGAAAGATAAAAATATTTCCTACATAATGGTATTTTATTTATATTTTGTATTTATTAAATAATTTATTTTATTTATGACACAATGATGTTGTGGTAATTACCTTATTAATGAAATATTAACATAATTGATGTTATAAATACTCAAATAAATGTAATTTGAGACTTTTTATGGTTTACACTATTTTTCTAGGTTAATATGAAATATTAGTATTGATTAAATTAACGTTTTTTGAACTAATCATGCTGTTATTATTTTCACAAAAATCAAGTTCCAAATAGTGTCAAAATTAACATAAAATAGTTTTTTAAAAAATATATTATATTATTAATTGTTATTTTGTTTCAAAAAATCTATGGTTCCCCCAAATGACTTAAAAAAGATTATATATATTAATAATAAACATATTGGGGTTCATTTGTCTTGTTATATAATGTTTATTAACCTTATAGTGTAAGAAAACGTGAAGACACGGTAAAAGTAAAATTATTTAACTTAAAGTTAAATCTAAATTATAAGGTCAAAATAGAATCCTAAAATTGTATAAATTCAATTGGAAGAGAGGATTTAGATCCATCCCATCCTTAACTTAGAAATAAATCAATTTAGAGATATTAACAACCGAATATGAATTTATAATAAAATAATATTTTTATTTTTTCCATAGGTGCCCCTCTCCTCCCTTATAAAAGGGAACCTCCTCCCTCTCTTTCTCACACCACTTTGAGCCTTCAAGCTTGGAAAAACCCTTTAAATTTCCCTTATCCACTTCCATAGAAACATCCTAGAGGGCCTGTTATTCTTCAAATACCATCTTTAGTCCCCTTAGAGGAGGTTAAGAAGAGGCGTTTCAAAGAAGAGGTAATGTCTGTTACCGATTCTTTCAACTTTATTTATTCTTATACTTATTTTTATTTAGTTGTTTCAATATAAAGTAATAACATATGTATCACTCATATACTAATATGTTATTATAATTATGAAACAACCCTATTTAACCATCTATCAATCTTATGGAAAACAAAATCACCGCACGTGCGTACATACGGAATACCGTCTCCACACTGTGGTGTAATCTGTTTTCCACCACCACCATACTTGGATGGGTATAATAGTGTAAATAATAACTATATATGATTATTTTAAATTGATATTGATTCTGAAATAGTTTACATACACTTAAATATTATTCCACAATCATGGGAACGTTATCATCGCTCGTGCGTACGTATGGCCTACCGTCTCCACGATGTGATGCAACTCGTTCTACATGATCGTCATTGCATAATGATTATAAATTTAATTTAATGAATAAATATGATATTTATTACAATAATACCATTCTGGAAATGAGGTATCTATAACCTAAAAAGAATAATAAGAATTTATTTGACAAAACATGCATAAGAACAAAAAGTAATAAACACCAGAATAACAAGTAGCAATGAAATATTACTAATAAAAAGCTAATAATATGTCCATATATGACTTCATAACAAAGATTATGATTATGGAATAATTATATGACATCATTTAAATCATTATATAGGAGGTTCGAACACTTATGAAGAAAATCAGACCTATGTTAAGGGAAAATCTTGCAATCTCATTTTTTATCCGATATTGTTTTTACTTCAGAATTTATGGGGGAATATTTATCATCCACATCCATGTTTCGTCAATATGTAATATTATTTCTATCCTACTAAAATTTTATAAAACCATTTTAACCTTTCGGTGAGTTTTTAGTAAAAGATATGAAACAAATATTTTGTCGTTTTTCATACGAGGAACTTTTTGACTTTTCCGGACAAAGTACGTGAAGAATGTTTTCATTAACTTATAAAACATGAATGAATTTTTAGGAAATAATTTACATGAAGCTTCTTTACAAGATTTCATTTTTATTTTTAATCAACTTCTTTTAGTTTTAAATTTTATGACATGTTAATAAAGGAAAAATGTTTTTGATGTAGAAAGTACATTTTCCTCAAGAATGGAGTTCAAGTGTTTCAGCAAAATTATTTTTCATCTAAGATAATATAGGGTTCTAGATATATCCTTTTTTAAATTGATTTGATTATCTAATGATGGAATTAATTTTATGATGTCCTTTTATCTTATATAGATTACGTTTTGATGGAAAGATGTTAAAGAATACCATTTTTATTACATGGGTTATGCTATGATGTATGATTTATGATTTTGTGGAACACATAATAATGGTTTCATTATAAGATGGGTGGGACCTATATCCCCCTCTAATGCATTTGGTAATTATTTATATCTCATGATATGACATGGATGGAATAGCAGGTTAATCCGGTTCAGTGAAAAAGAACTAAAACGAGGAGTGAACTCGGTTCAGAAATGGACTTTCTCCGCTAAGATAATCATGGTAATGAGTCTTGACTACTAAGAAATGATTATCTATAACACCCCAAGATTTCATAGTGTGTTATTTCTTCAAAATAATTCAATAACTTGCACTACAGGCAACACCGAGTTCAAGTGCACCATGACTTACCAAACAAGACGTTCAAAAGAGGTTATGAATAATATTAACTAAATTTTAAACTTTATATAATCCTTATAATTTTAGAATCCATATTATGAGTTTCTTAGACATAATGTAAGAACAAATTCATTTTCAGTATTGCACTTTTACCAACTTTTTATAGTGAACCCTTTTTAAATAAAATATTTTAAACTTTTTGACTAAATGGGGACATAAAAAATTTAAGATGAAACATCCCAAACTTCCACGGTACTCTTTCCTTTGAATAATACCATAGCATGTGTTGTACGCAACATCGAGTTCTAACACACACCACAACCAATCAAACTAGCCATTATGAATAGTAATACCTACTTTTAAAAATTATATATATATTATATTTCAAAATGGACTTCATTTTTGGATTCAAAATATCGAATTTAGCCTAGGGTGAAATTTTTGAACTTTTCGGATAAACCTTATATTTTGATGAATAGTGAAAATTACTAAATTTTAATTAAAAACAACTTTTTTAATCGAAATAATTTTTATTGATAAATTTTGAATTTGAATGGTTTTAAAGTATATTTAGAATATATTTTTACCATTTAATATAATGTTCATCATTGGATGTAATTTTTCAATTAAACCGGACATAAACAAGTGTCAATCTTTTGATAGTTATTATCTCTTAAAAACACACTTTTTGTTTTAACAACGGGAATTAATTTTAAATTAATTTCTTCCACTTCTATGTTTTGAATTTGGAAAAATGGATTCAATATTTTTAATCAGGATGTTCAAATTGTGTAAATAGGTAACTTTTATTTTTAGACTTTATGAATAATTACTTCGGTAAATATTTCATTTACCATGGTTAAGGGTAAATCCTACAAATAAGGGTTAAAAATTAATATTATAATAATACTAAATTACCCTAAAACGTGTTCTAGACTTATTGGTTGATACATGTTCGACCATATACATCTTTTGGTCGATTTTGGGACCCCATGGAGCCACTTGTAGGTGATAGGGACACTTTATTTTAATTAAGTTAAAATGAATACAAAAATGACACAAGCATATATCTTTTAGAAAAACAATTTTTAAATAGGGTTATATATGTTGGATTTTTGACTATAAATATTAATTAGATATTTAAAAATATTCCCTACATAATGATATATTATTTATAATTTTTAGAGATTGCATAATTTAATTTATTGATGACATAATGATGATGCATTAATTAACATAATAGTGAAAATTTAAAAGAATTGATATTATAAATACACAAATAAATATAATTTGAGACTTTTAATGATTTAAAATAATGTTCTAGGATAATATGTCATATTAGTATTGATTTAATTGACTTTTTTCGAAGTAATCATTCTGTTATGAGTTTCACAAAAATCAACTATTGAATAGTGTCAAAATTGACATTAAAGAGTTTTTAAAACAAATATTATATTATTAATTGATATTAAATTTATAAAAATCTATTGTTCATCCAATAGACTTATATAATTATAGGTGTATCATTAATGGGCCACTTGGGGGTCTCTTGGATATATATAGTATGTTTATTAACCATATAATATAAAAAAACAGAGACATTGTAAAAGTGAAACTAATTAACTTAGAGTTAATACTTAATGATAAGGTTAATATAAGTACCCAAACCTGTCTAAATTCTATTGGTTGAGTGGTTTTTGACCCATCCCCACCTTAAAATTTAAATAAGCCTCTTTGTAGCCATTATAAACCGAATATTAATTTATTATAAATTAATATTTCTAGCTTTTCCAAAGGTGCCCCTCACCCCTCTTATAAAAGGGCACTCCTCCTTCTCATTTCTTCACACCATCAAAGCCTTCTATTTCCGCCAAACTCCTCCCAAATACTCTCACTTCTTCCCTAAATACAACCCAGAGGCCATATTTTTATCATAATTCCGACATATAGATCCCTTTTGATCAAATCAACGGGAAGAATCTGAAGAAGAGGTAATGTTTTCACCACCCCTTTTCAAATTCATTTATTCTTCCACTTCTTCTTCTTTCTTTTTTATTACCATTCTTAAATAATAACTCCAGTATCTTATATATACTGTGATGTTATTATAAATATGGTACAACCATATTCATTATTCTATCCACCCTTTGAATAACATGTCACCATACGTGCGTACGCACGGCATACCGTCTCCTCATCGTGGTGTAATTGTTATTCAATATATTATTATTTGGATGGGTATAATAATGATTTTTAACTCATGTAAATAAAAAATAAAAAATGTTAATTATTCAGTATATATGATATACCATCCATTTATATATTATTTTAATAAAAAAATGATATAGTCGCTCGTGCGTACGTACGGACTACCGTCTCCACGAACGCGATAAGATTAATTCTCCATCATATCTATTCAAGTATAATTATCATTTGACGATTTAAAAATGATGTATAAGGACTTGATATAATTATTTATATGAATAATATACAACCTATCAATTACAAACTTGGCTTATGTAACAAAACATATAAAAGAAAATGAGTAAGTTAACACCCGAAACGATGATAATACTAAGATATTATTAACAAAGCCATGTTAAAAGATCATATATGATATCATATGAATGTCTATGATTGTTGTATAATTTAATAACTATTATTTCACTATTATATAGGAGTTTAAACTACCCCAACCAAGGAAAAGTACAAGTTAAGTGTTTATTTCCCAATCTCTTCATTATCTAAGGTTGTTTATACATTATTATCTACTGGGATCTCTTTATCATCCACATCCATGTTCCTTAAAAATCTATTAAAAAACATTTTTACTGTTTACTAGAAAATAGTTTAAATTAATTTATAAACTTATGTGTTTTGAATGGAATCTCTCTATTGTTTTCCAAAGAAGGAACTTTTAACCTTTTTGACAAATTTTAGGTAAGAATGTTTTTTTAACTTATACGGAGGGTGAGGCTATTTACCACAGTTATAAATTTGTCAAAGATTCCCTTACAATCTTATAAGATTATTTTCAAATTAAATGTTTTAGTTTATAATTATGTGACTTTTAAATTATTTCAAAATAAATATTTTAAGAATTTTTAAAAGGTACTCTTTTTCAAGATCATAATTTTAAATGTTTTAAAGATTTATCTTTCTAAATATTTTAATTAATGTCCATGTTTTCAAAATGATTTTAAGGATTTATTTATATGGACATTAATGTTTTGAAATGATATTTCTATTAAAAAGTTTCAATGTGGTATGGGACACATTGATTCAAAAATATCTTTCAAATTACTTCCTTTATAAATGTGTGTCTTTTCAATGATTTTGAGAAAAGAGGTATTTCTCTCAAATAGTTTTGATTTCATCTATGTCAACATCCTTTGATGGATTTTAAGCTCATTTTATGTTGATTTATTATGATATAAAACTTTTGTATTGTATTGAAGGTATTGTGATATGTTTTACTGTGGATGTGTTATTTTTATACCATTCATGGTTTATGGAGAAAGTATTGACATTTGGAATGTTAGTTTTAATACGAATGTTTATGTTATGTTTAAACCTTTTCATATGGGAATGCATTGGACATAGTAAGTTACGGGTGGAGCCCGATATAGCTCCTCGATGCATCAGTAGGTCTCATGAGACAAACTAGTGTCTTGGCACAAGGCCTTGGAAAAATATTATTTGAATTCTTGGCAAGAGGCTTTGGCTATGTGGTTATGATAGTCTGGCATTATGCATTCCATCATTATTAAAGTGGTTATTGGTATTGCATGTGATTATTTGATTAGTAGAATATCCATGTGAATAAGTAAATGGAATGATTTCATCTTATTTTTGCAATACTATGTTGAAGTTCATGTTTAAAAGGCTTTTGTTTTAGTTATACATTACCTTAAATGTTTATTCTTATTTATGAAAGTTTCCACTATATTTTTATCCTTACTGGGCATTTGAGCTCACCCCTTTTCTATGTTTTATTTTTCCCAGGAAGTGAAGAAGTTAATTATGAATGACCTGTAGGGATATTATGTGGGGATATGAGTGTGTAATATTTAGACAATATGTTGTTGTAGTAGTTTTTCACTTTATGTTGTAATGTACGACTTATGAATATATCTAGTGTTTCTAAGGCTGCTAAACCAATAGGTATTTCTAGATTTGATCTTTCTTGTGATCATGCCAATGTTTTGTAATAATGCATCGACTCTAGGTAACTGGGGTCGGGGCGTTACAGTTGGTATCAAAGGAAGTTTAGTACAAACCTTGGAAGCTAGATTTAGATAAACTCTGATTAGAGCACGTACACCTAAGATGAACTTTGAGGATTAGTATAGAAGAACTTCCTAGAATTTTAGTATTGTAGGGATTTTGTGAGTTTTTCGATCAATACATCCCATTCTGGATACGAGCAGGTAGAGGCGGCTCTGGCACAGATGTACCTAGGGGTAAAACTTGAAAACACCTCTTTGAGCTAGACTCGAACGGGAACTGGTGCACAAAAATGGGCCTTGCTGCACTCTTGGTTACGACACTCCTGGGGGATATGCTTAGGATAACTCTAATTTTATTTACAAATCATTATGAAGGGTTTATGAGTATATACATCCTGAAAGAAAACATTTTTATGATTATGGATTATATCCATAAACTATTTAATTTAAATTATGTGTTTTACAAGTTTGGGATTAGGTATTTTTATTCATAAACTAATCTAGTGTATGCCATTGTTTAGAAATGGTACCCAGTAGAAGGAATGAGAACTTCATAATTGCACATGATCCAAAGAGAAAGAAAGATCATATATTTCATGGTCTTAAGACAGAATTTATAAGAGAAATAGTCTCCCATGTATTATCATCATATGAAGAAATAATATCATGTGTTGATAAGATAAGTAAAGAGTTTACTGAGTCCTATGGCTTTGATGGGAATCAATAGAAGAAAATGATGGAAGATAGAAAGATGGGTAAAGGGAAGAGGGAAAAAAATAATTTTCCCATATGTGATAACTGTGGGAAGAAACACCCTGGAACATATCTGAAAGGAATGGGAGTTTGTTATAAGTGTGGAGGAAAAGGGCACAAAGTACGTGACTGCAAGGGTAAGAAAATGGTTTCAAATGTACAATGATTCATTTTCAAGGAGTTTGGACACTATGCAAACCTATGATCCAGTCATCAGACTATGCCGCAAATGATGCTATTGGATAATAATGAAGTTATGATACTACCACAGATGAAAAGGAATGATTAGAGTTCTTATGTTGATTATGTCATTTGAGTGTTGTATCAACAATGTACTTGTTATAATAATTATGGAGTATATAAATATTGTACGACAATACTATTTCATTAAGGACTTGAGATTGTGTGGAACAAGGAAAAGTAACTCAATAGAAGGATAAATTTTTGGGAAATATATGGTTGAGAGAATGATAAACCATAATATAGTTCTGATACCGAGGTAGTGGTTTTGGAATAATACATGATTGATTTGGATAAATTATATTGGATATTCTTGACTACCTTGAAACTGATTAATGATTTGTAAATTCTATCATTATTGGGGTTTAAAACATTTTCAGATTTAAGGAGTATATCAATTATTCTTTAAGGAATAAGGGATCATGAATGTAATCAATAAGGTTTTATGGTAATTCAGGATGTCGCAGTGTTTTGAAAAAATACATGATGAAGGTGTTCACATGTTATTACGCGGAAAAAAGGACATTTATTGTGTTTACCTTCCTTATAAATTTTCGACTGAAGTATTTTGGATAGTTCTAGTTTGGTTTATTTTGGATTTCTATAAATGGACATCCTGGAGGTCGGGCGGCAACCTGTCGGGTCCGAAAAGGCCACGAGACTTGAACCCACAACCGAAGGGCGACAAGGGTGTATCACCTACTACTGACCCATGTGATGTCCTGGAATGAATAATGTCATTTTTAATGGTTCTTCTATATGAATTATAAATTCATTTTTTAAACCCAATACGAATAGGATAAATAGAATATTATTTTTAAGTTCTATTATCTTTTATAGTGAAAGATGAGTCTGTGGTAGAAATTAGTTAAAGGATGGAACTCTACTTGTCAAGAATATATTTTTTCTTCTTCTCTTATTCTATGAAGAAATTAATTCTTATTCTTTAAGGAATCCTAAAACCAAAAATGTGTTATCCTAATACCCTATGTTTTTTTGAACAGATGGTATTTCAAATCATCATAGATTGATGAATTTAAGGCCCTCAATTTTAAACATGTTTTTGATTGATGACCTGAATCACTACCTATAAATATTTTCATTTTTCCTCCAATTATATGTCTCTAATTGCCACCAATGTTCTCCTAATCGAGATCATAATTTGGTGGTGACCCATTCATTTCTCTTTTCGTCATATTAAGACTAAATTTTAGTAACCCAATTTCTGATGTGGGTTTTCCCACAATGATATATTCTATTTTCAACCTTTTATTTTTGAAGTACAATTTCAAATTGCGAGGACGCAATTTATTGAAGGATGGTAGAATGTAACAACCCAAGATTTCATAGTGTATTATTTCTTAAAAATAATTCAATAACTTTCACTACACGCAACACAAAGTTGAAGCGCACCCTGAATTACCAAACAAGATGTTAAAAAGAGGTTATGAATAGTATTAACTAAATTTTAAACTTTATATAATCCTTATAATTTTAGAATCCATAATATGAGTTTCCTAGACATAATGTAAGAACAAATTCATTTTCAGTATTGCTCTTTTACCAACTTTTAATAGTGAACCCTTTTTAAATAAAATATTTTATACTTTTTGAATAAATGGGTACATAAAAAATTTAAAATAAAACATCCCATACATCCATGGTATGCTCTCCTTTGAATAATACAGTAGCGTATGTTGTACGCAACTTCGAGTTCTAACACACACCACAACCAATCAAACTAGCCGTTATGAATAGTAATACCTAAATTTTGAAATTATATATCTTTTATATTTCAAAATGGACTTAATTTTTGGATTTGGAATATTGAATTTAGCCTAGGGTGAAATTTTGGAACTTTTCGGATAACACTTATATTTTGATGAATAGTGAAAATTAAAAAATTTTAATTAAATCCAACTTTTTTAATCGAAATAATTTATATTGATAAATTATGAATTTGAGTGGTTTTAAAGTATATTTAGAATATATTTTTACCATTTAATATAATTTTGGTCATTGGAAATAATTTTTCAATTAAACCAGACATAAACAAGTCTCAATCTTTTGATAGTTATTATCTCTTAAAAACACGTTTTTTGTTTTAATAACGGGAATTAATTTTAAATTAATTTCTGCCACTTCTGTGTTTTGAATTTGGAAAAATGGATTCCATATTTTGAATCAGGATGTTCTAATTGTGTAAATAGGTCACTTTTATTTTTAGACATTATGAATAATTACTTCGGTAAATATTTTATTTATCATGGTTAAGGGTAAATCCGGTAAATAAGGGTTAGAAAGTAATATTATAATAATAATAACTTACTGTAAAACGTGTCCTAGACTTATTGGTTGATACATGTTCGATCATAGGCATCTTTGGGTCGATCATGGGACCCCATTGAGCCACTTGTAGGTGATAGGGACACTTTATTTTAATAAAGTTAAAATGAATACAAAAATGACGCAAGCATATATCGTTTAGAAAAACAATTTTTACATAGGGTTATATATGTTGGATTTTGGACTATAAATATTAATTAGAAATATAAAAATATTTCCTACATAATGATATTTTATTTATAATTTTTAGAGATTACATAATTTAATTTATTTGTGACACAATGATGATGCAGTAATTAACATAATAGTGAAAAGTTTAAATTATTGATATTATAAATACCCAAATAAATATAATTTGAGACTTTTAATGAATTAAAATAATTTTCTAGGATAATATGACATATTAGGATTTATTTAATTAACTTTGTTCTAAGTAATCATCCTATTATGAGTTTCAAAAAAATCAACTATTGAATAATGTCAAAATTGACATAAAAGAGTTTTTAAAACAAATATTATATTATTAATTGATATTAAATTTCTAAAAATCTTACTTTCGTCCAAGAGACTTATATAATGATAGGTGTATCATTAATGGACCACTTTGGGGCCTCTTGGATGTATATAGTATGTTTATTAAACATATAATATAAAAATAAAAAGAGACATTGTAAAAGTGAATCTAATTAACTTAGAGTTAATACTTAAAGATAAGGTTAATATAAGCACCCAAACCTATCTAAATTCTATTGGTTGAGTGTTTTTAGACCCAAAACCACCTAAAATCTTAAATAATCCACTTTTTAGCCATTTGGAACCAAATATGAATTTATTATAAATTAATATTTTTAGCTTTTCCAAAGGAGCCCCTCACCCCTCTTATAAAAGGGCACTCCTCCTTCTCATTTCATCACACCTTCAAAGACTTTTGGTTCGGCCAAAATCCTCCCAAATATTCTCCCAACTTCAATAAATACAACCTAGAGGGCTTAGTTTGATCATAAAGCCATCCTATGGATCCCATTTGATCAAATCAAAAGGAAGAACCCGAAGAAGAGGTAATGTTTTCACCACCCTTTTTCAAATTCATTTCTTCTTCCACTTCTTCTTCTTTATTTGTTATTACCATTATAAAATAATAACTCCAGTATCTTATATATACTGTGATGTTATTATAAATATTGTACAACCATATTCAGTATTATATCCACCCTTGGAATAGCATGTCACCATACGTGCGTACGTACGGCTTACCGTCTCCATGTCGTGATGTAATTGTTATTCAATATATTATTATTTGGATGGTTATAATAATTATGTTTATCTCATGTAAATAATAAATATAACAAGTTAATTATTCTGTATATATGATATACCATCCATTTATATATTATTTTATTATCAAAAGAATGATAGTGTCGCTCGTGCGTACATACGGACTACCTTCTCCACGAACGCGATGAGATTCCTTCTCCATCGTATCCATTCAAGTATAATTTTCATTGGATGATTTAAAAATGATGTTTAAGGACTTGATATCATTATTTATATGAATAATATACAAAATATCCATTAAAAACATGGCTTATGTAACAAAACATATAAAAGAAAACGAGTAAGTTAACACCCAAAACGACGATAATACTAAGATATTATTAGAAAAGAAATGTTAAAAGATCATATATGATATCATATAAATGTATATGATTGTTTTATAATTTAATAACAATTATTTCACTATTATACAGGAGGTTAACCTACCCCAACCAAGGAAAAGTACATGTTAAGGGTTTATTTCACAATCTCTTCATTATCTGAGGTTGTTTATACGTAATTATCTACTGGGATCTCTTTATCATCCACATCCATGTTCCTTAAAAATGTATTTAAAAACAATTTTTTTTTCTATTTACTAGATAATGGGTTAAATTCAATTATAACCTTATGTGTTTTTAATGAAATCATTCCATCGTTTTCCAAACATGGCACATTTAACCTTTTCGACAAATTTAAGGTAAGAATTTTTTTTAACTTATACAGAGGGTGCGGCTATTTACCACAGTTATAAATTTGATAAAGCTTCCCTTACAAGACTATAAGATTATTTTCAAACTAAATGTTTTATTTTATAATTATGTGACTTTTAAATGATTTCAAAATGAATATTTTAAGAATTTTTAAAAGGTACTCTTTTTCAAGATCGTAATTTTAAATGTTTTAATGATTTATCTTTCTAAATCTTTTAATTAATGTCCATGTTATCAAAATGATTTTAAGGATTTATTTATATGGACTTGAATTTTTTGAAATGATATTTCTTTTCAAAAGTTTCAAAGTGGTATGGGACACTTTGATTGAAAATTCTCTTTTAAATTACTTCCTTTAAAAATGTGGGACTTTTCAATGATTTTTAGAAAAGATGTATTTCTCTCAAATAGTTTTGATTTCATGTATGTCAAAATCCTTTGATGGATTTTAAGCTTATTTGAAGTTGATTTATTATTATATAAAACTTTTGTATTGTATTGATGGTTTTGTGATATGTTTTACTGTGGAGGTGTTATTTTTATACCATTCATGGTTTATGGAGAAAGTATTGACATTTCGTATGCTAGTTTTAATACGAATGTTTATGTTATGTTTAAACCATTTCATATGGGAATGCATTGGACTTAGTAAGTGACAAGTGGAGCCCGCTATAGCTCCTAGATGCATCGGTAGGTCTCATGAGACAAACTAGTGTCTTGGAAGAAGGCCTTGGCAAAATCTTATTTGTAGTCTTAGAACAAGGCCTTGGCTATGTGGTTATGATAGTCTATCATTATGAATTCCATCCTTATGAAAGTGGTTATTGATATTGCATGTGATTACTCTATTAGTAGAATATCCATTTGAATAAGTAAATGGCATTATTTAATTTTATTTTTTCCATACTAGGTTGTAGTTCATGTTTAAAAGGATTTTGTTTTAGTTATACATTTAAATAAATGTTTATTCTTATTTATGAAAGTTTCTGCTATATTGTTATCCTTACTGGGAATTTGAGCTCACCCCATTTCTATGTTATATTTTTCCCAGGAAGAAAAGAAGTTAATTATGAATGACCTGCAGGGATATTATGTGGGGATATGAGTGTGGAATATGGAGACAACATGTTATTGTAGTAGTTTTTCACTTTATGATGAAATGTAATACTTATGAATATATCTAGTGTTTCTAAGGCTACTAAACCAATCGGTCTTTCGATATTTGAGCTTTCTTGTGATCATGCCAATGTTATGTAATAATGCACCGACTCTAGGTAAATGGGGTAGTGGTGTTACATTATCTATGATTATGTGTGTATGTGAAAAAGTTTCATATTTTATGTTATTAATATTGGGATTATATTTCACTACTATGATTTATCCCATGTTATGAAATTATGATCTCTTTTGTAGGTTAAGATTTCCAAAATGTTATGTTCTTATGAATATGATGTGATTGATATTTCTTTTTTTACCCTTACTGAGAATTTGACCTCACCATTTTATTTGTTTTCATTCCCCAAGACAGGAAGAAGTTTATTAAGTATGATAGGCCAAAAGGACTCTAGATATGATGAAATAAATGGTAGGTAATGTAGATGCTTTATGAACCAGTTGTTTATGTTTCCCAGTTTCTAAAGACACCATAACTATACAGTCCTTTCAGGGTTTCGTTATATGGTGTAATAAGTGTGATTCAATTTTAAAGTAATAACAATGTATGTAAAGTGTGGGTTGTATGCTCTAAGAATTCTTTTAAGCCAAATATGGTAGGAATCCACAACGTTTAGATCCCGCTAATAAGGGGGGTCCAAATTTAATACTTCATTAAATCCTCTTCACATGAAATAACATGTTGAGACATACACCATTGTAAGTTGCATTAAATTATTCATTCCACTAGTCATAGTTATCTTGAACATGTCTTACTTGAGGGCAGTATCCTTAGGGCACATGCAATTAAAAATACTAGCAGTCTCGAGATGAAAAATACTAGGTGATGTGGTAAGGACCTATTGGTCTCAAATACAAGTTTTATGAGCATGTCCAAACCCAGTCTTCTCTATGATCTAGGACCCCCTGTTATAAGTGAGGAGGGATAGGATCATGGTGTCATTTCATTTTGAGGTTTAATGGATTTTTCTCCACAATTAGTTAGGTACCAAGAAAAGATAATACATTATAGGGTAATCACATAGCCTTTTTGTATGGTTCATATAAATGTATGAAGTTATATATGACTATCCGAGCATGGAAAATGGTTTGAGGTAGGAATATTAAATCTCTTTATTCTTATACATTATCCCCAACCACTTCTTCCAGTAGAAGAATGATCATTTGGTTTACTAGATCTTCTGATTCCTATTATTTCGAAAATCCAAGCATGAATCACATGGCCCTAAATGTCCGAGATTGTCATGACATCTACATGGTTATATTAATGTCCTGGTAGTGACTATTTTTTCATATCATTTTCCCACCATCCTTTAAATGGAATCCGTAGGTGTGCATCCTTAAATCCATGCATCCAATTCTATGGAAATCCTCATAAATTGTGCAATCCCAAAACCCATTCCATAATCCCCTCAAAGGTACAAATTCCCCATATAAAAACCCATTAATAGACCAACCATAGGTGTGGGGCCTCTAAACTAAAATATGTGATCCCTTATTCCAATCCAAATGGGATTTATAGGATTCCTCTTTGAGGTTTAAACATTACATGAAAAATCAAACATAATTCTCTCTAGGACACATTAATTGATGGATCATGTCAATCCATGGATCTCACATCCCTTATATGTTCATTAGGACTCTTTGGTATAAGACCCAAAACAATCATTTATTAGGAACCATTCACCTAGAAGTATTTTCCACACGATGCTAAACTGCACAGTTTGGTCCTCGTCACATGGACATAAAAAATTATGTGTCCCCTTAAGTGGATCAAAACTACATGGGTTCTAATTTCTTTTCGAAAGATACATTTGAAACCCCACTTATAGGGATGATTATGAAATTAGAAAAATAAACAACCAATGAATCTCTATTATATATATATATTTATTGAGGTAATATCCATGGAAAATCCAAGATTCCTACATATGTCTCTATTGATGAACAATCATTCATATATTTAAATGATGTTATTGTTTATACATGATAATAATTGATTTTTATGATGACACGTGTCATAATCATTAAATGATGAAGGATTAAAAACAATGTATTAAATTTATAATATAGTCTCGACGTAGGAAATAATTACCAATAAATGGATGTGATGAGCGTAGAGGGTCTGGCATGGGAACTTGGTGCTTGATTAATGGGGATGTAATCAAAGGGGGAAAACATACCACATAACTCAATTTTTTATTATGGAGGATTTTGAATAACTTCTTCCCCATTGAATCTAAAATCACTGATAATCATATTTTGTTATGTTCTAAATGGGTGTATTGTATGATCTTTATAGATGAATTATCCACTAACATTTTTCTATGGAAAATGGGGGTATGCGTTGTGGTGAGATCTTGGATGCTTCACTATTTTTATGCCTCATGCTATTAGAATTGGGAATTTTTTAAAAAATGGGATTTGTAGTGGAGACATAAATATCTTAGGTAAAATAAGAGATCTACTCTTTAGATCACTGACTATTGGTGAATTTGGGAATCATGGAACATGGCTCGGTATGAGGGAACCATCTTCATGGTGTGACTTCTGATAATTATGACCAAATTCGTGGTGGATGATGTTTCTCCTCTTCTCAAGAACGCGATTATTGCTACATCATTCAAAAAACTGTTTTTATTTTTGACTTTACTTCACCTCGATCGCAGCATGTGACCAATAGACATTATGATTGCTGGATTCAACATTCTATTGGATTCATGATGAATTTTTTTCTATTCATTGTCCTTCAGTTTTATAATTGTGGATGACTATTAGGTGATTCTTGACGCTTTGTGGTAATTTCAATCCTGAAATTGTATGGAAAAATATTTTCCATCACAATAGAGGAATAATCTTTTTTTTGGGATGGTTCTTTTTAATGATTACAAAGTTCCACTTTCAGTTGTCGAGGCTGAATCAGAAATCATTTTTCCTGAATATATTCGATTGAACACCATCTCTTAATCCATTACCTACCACATTCATAGTTTGAAGTATTTCCTCTCTAACAGTTCTACCCAAATCAACTCATGGATTTAACAGATTACGGAAGCATATTTGTTGGATTCTAAGGATAGTATGAGCAACACTTGCACTATCTCTTAGAGTTTTGGATCCCTCCCCATGATTTTGTGCTCATTTTTGAATCTTACACTATTAGATTTCATTATTCTATACCACCATAATCTGGTCTCTCATATTCTCTATCCATTTAATAAAATAATCATGTTATGTGTAAACCTGATGTGAATCCTTATCCAATATGGTGGAGTCACCCTCACGTTAATAACCATGCTTTCTCAAAATGAATGTGTTCCATTCAAGGTAATAATATATATAGGCATTCATTTTTTGAGATACTACATTGATAAGGTTTTCTAGATTGTGTTTTAGAGCTATATTTTTTTACCCATTTACAAGAATTCCCTTCGATCCAAATGGCACCATACACGTTGTCACATATGTTTTCATCAACCACATACCAAGATGGGTCCTCATCTATGTAGAGGACACCATCACCCACCCAGTATCTTCAAAGCAGGGTATCAAATGTACAATGAGAATTATTTAACCAAAATGGTACCATCCTAATAGTAGAGGCTTCTCGACAACCCCCCCCCCCCAAAGCTCATGGATCCCGAATAGATTTACATGAAGTGATGTTCATTGATATTGAAAGGAGGTGGTTCCAATCACTATCTCTCACCACTATGGCATTTTTTCTATATAATAAAATAATCAGATTCTCCTGTATCATATGGATATAGAGAAAAATTCAAAACATAACCTCACCGAGAAGACACTTGGGTCTATTCAAGGGATTTATTCTAATAGTCATTAATGGTAATGTCATGCAGTAGTGAAACCTAAGCATAATGAGGGTTCCATATTCAGAAGTTTGAACTAGGATAACCAGACTTCAGAAATCAAGATGACTTAAAAAGAGTTGTGACTGTTCAATAAAGAATAAAGGTAGAATTAAATCTCCTTAAAATAATAATGAAAAAAATACAGTGGAAAACAATGACTAGGAAAAAACACATACTCTCACCGAAATACCTTTATTAAAATATTATGGGAAACTATAAGTTGGAAAACACACCCAACCACACAAACCAATATTGACAGTACCCTCATCTGGAAGCATCCAAAAATTCCAACCATTCAAATATGGTAGAAAAACTTGAATATGAAGAATCACATTCCAACATCAATCATGTATTATATAAAACTTTGGGGGCACACCATGATGGGAAACAAAAACCTTCGCCTAGACATCAAGCCTACCAACAACATCATGTCACATCATTCAATGAAATTAGCTAAAAATTCCTCAAAATTCACAAGGGGGAGACACAAATCACGTAAACAACACCTATGTTATATTATTATACACTGTTAGGAAATTGAGGAGAAGATTAGACACCTACTCCATCCATGGAATCAGAAAATATCATTGTTCCATCTATTGAAGTTAATAATAAAATTCTAAAAATGGTAAAAGGATAGACAAAAATTCATGACTATATCTTTCAATATTTCCATGATGCAAAAACAATAATGACAGTCGCATATTGGTGGACACAAATATCTTTCGCAACCAAAGGGGTGACTCCTCAACATGTCACTCTAGAGTATACTCACACCTCTGATCCCTTCCTAGAGGGTTGTGGGCCAAATTACCCCATGATATACTAGAAATTAGATATGATCTATACCCTCATTCTTATTAGAGGAAATTGACCTATTCCAATAGACACTCCTAGGTAGCCATAACCCCTAACCTAATTCGGATAACCTTACAACATGTTTTAGTAGTAACATGAGAGACAACCAATAAAGATTCCATTTATGAAAAATGATTTCCCCAACAAGCATCCCCAGTTTATAACAAGAAGGTATCCAAAAATAATTATTTCTAAAAAAATAGAAACTATTGAGATGATACATGTTCATGATATGGTTAACGTTTTCATTAATTAACCCCTAATATTCATATATGTGGAATACCACTATATTACTTTCATGTTACCTAATTATAGGAATATTATCAATAATTCTAGAAGAAATCATCGAATACCTCACCATGAAAGATTGCTTCTTGTCTAAAATCTGATTGATCTCAAAATCCCATATCTTAGTAATATCCATAGAGTACCTCCATATGAAAGGAAGATCAAACAATAAGTAGTTTCTACCCTTATTATCACCACAAGGAAGATCCTACCTAGGGTATACACTACATGAACACTATAATAGTCAAAAGTTGAAGCATTATTGTAGTCCCACCGATAACTGAATTTCAATTTGTCAGGGAGGTCCTCACTTTTCTAATTTAATAACGATATTCCATCCTTACTCATGAAACATGTGAAATTGAGACTGGTCATGCATTATGTCGTGTCATTGAAAGTTGAAATCCTTTCTTTTCCATAAAACATACTAAGATGATGGTCATTCTCCAAACCACCCTTTGATCACCTAACTTCCTACATAAAAAATGTTGTCCCCATTGATCTCACAGTTTATACTAAATTAGTATGTAGGTATCCACATTTGTTAGGTGATGTTGAGGAAACTATATAAAAATATAAGGAATACATGTTGAACATGAGGTAACAACAAGATAAAGAAGACACACTAGTCATTTTTTGGCCATTAAATACTCTCTATTACAACATTATAGAGAAATTGTTGGAAGATTTTGTACATAACATCTTCCCCACTATATGAAACAATATTTGTTAGTTTAAATATATTATAATACTATAAAATGAATATATTTTCCATATTATGGTAATATAAGGGATACATAATCTAATTGAAATGGAGGCTATCCAGAATATACAACATTCAAATTTGAGAAACTAGTAAGGATCCCTTCCGCGCACATGTCTCAACATGCTAAAATCAATGTGCCAGCTGGAATAAAATTCAACATCTAGGGTTCATTTTAAAGGATGGTTTGAACATGGATTATTTACTTTCACTATGCATAATAATATGAAAATGACACCAAAGTTGACGTCATGCATCGTCAATTCTTGAAGTTGAATTCAACAAAAAATACACTATATTTATAAGAGATGACACACTCGATAAAAATTGGACCCGACCGTCACCCATAGACATCTTGATAGAAGATAGAAACCAACCAAAATAATTTTTTGTTAGGAATGAGAAAATATCAATAAGTCCTCCCACTTATTGGATGTAAATTCCATATAGAAAAAATCTAAAAAAGATATGAAATGTCCTCAAAATCATTATGAATATGTGAAAATCATATAATTCGGATATCACATGTTTGAACATGAATATGTAAAATCAAGAAAATAGTCACAATAGTAGTGGCTAAAAAAATCAATGAGAAACCTCATACCATAGTGAAGCTGGATTTTTAACACACCCATTTATTCTTGTAAACTAGGCTTGAAATGATGCAAAAATGGAAAATTAATTTCACATCCATCATGGTTAAGATATTTTCACGTCCGAAACCTCCTACATAGTGTAAGTCAATGTATCACCCAATGATTTTGAAAATATATTTAATATTTCATGTTTGAAACCCTGAGTCTCTATAAACACCACTTTGTTATAACCTCTCTAGTTAACATAATGTTTTTACTTCCATGGTTTGAATTTCAAAAAACTGAAATACATGGTTTCATTCAGTTTGATATTTAGAGTTTGAGAGAATCAAAAATGTTTTTTGATGTATAGTAATACACAATTATGAATAGTAACATACCCTTATGAATATTAATGAATAATAAATTGAAAAAAATAGAATCTTCACCCGATAATTTATAAATACAATTTAGTCATCTTATAAGTGAAGAAACGATCATAATGTAAGGATTGGTATTTTTGTATGTCGTAAATATTTTAAATTCAATATTATTATTAATTTAAACATTTAAAATGTAAATTTATTTTCAGAAAATGTAATAATAAATTTTAATTCTAATTTCATATGGTTATAAGCTAAATATATGTGACCATGATTAATTTTTCATGGTGATATAAAAAGAGTTTTAGTTTAATGTTGTATTTTGACTAAATTGTGAATATATTTAAAAATTAAATGAAAAATGATTAGAAATTACTTTGGAAAAGATACAGTTCATTTTTTAGTTGTACTTGTTAAAAATGGTTATGGTGAATATTTGGGAATTTTATAAAATACATTAATTTTGGATGAATAGTAAAGTACAATTATTTACGATAAATGGTAAATATATGATTTACTGAGTCATAGGTGATTTTTGTATGATATGAGACGACTTTTCTATAACTCACATGAACATATTACTATTCATGGTAATGTAAATAAATAATAATGGTTTTGTTGAGAGAAATAACTAAAAAATGAACAATATATTCCCAAATCACCCTTCTCCTCCACATTAACCCCCCTCCTTCTCATCACTCCTCTGAATTCTTATTACATTACTAAATTCTGATCAAATATCCTCCCATTCTCCTCCCCTACATCCATCATCCATTAGTCTTATAAAAATACCAAAACCTTTACACAATAGAGGCCCTCAAGGAAGATTACTTCTGGAGGTAAATTATTATTTTCATTTCATTTATTTAAAGTTCATTTCATTTATTTTTCATTCATAAACTCCTTTCATGAAAATGTGGTGATTATTCTAGAACCTAACATGTTCTAGATTGTTTTTATTGTAAACTATAAATTCATTATCATCTATCATTTCCCCTTCTTATATACTATAAATAAAAACCCCATCCGAGATGTGTTTTTTTATCACATTCAAGGATGAAAGGTTTTAAATTTCACATACCATCTTCAATTATGGTCATGAAACCATTATGACGGTTGAACCTGACATTTAAATATTTATTATAACTTATTTAAGTTTTTGGAATATTTTATACACATAATATTGAATTATAAATTATAATGACTTCATTATGATCAAAAACTTCAAATTAACCCAAGCAGTTGTAATTATAGTTTTATAAAATGATTCATATTCACTCTCAATAAAAATGAATTATATAAACATGTAATAATATATATTTTCACTAATGACATATAAATTATATTATATATAACCATTTCTATTCTATATGTTTTTCTATACATGAATATAATTAAACCAATCCTGAAAACCATGGATGAAAACTCTCCCAACCAATGATATTGAATATCTTAACCCATAAAAAGGCCATGAAATAAGCTAATAAGGTTAAAAGAAATAAATTTAATGTTGAGGGAATTATAGAATTATTAATTTATAATCTTAAATTTTATTATTCAGGATATTACGATCATGTGTGGAAAACCTTCAATATTTTGGTAAGGATTTCCCACCAGAACCTCCATTATAAATTTTGATATGTTCATTATCTACATACATCAATGAAATTATTATGTATTATTATATACACATAAAAAATTATTTTTTGTTGTTCTATATATTTTTTCCTACCATAATCATACTAACATTTTATGGGGAGTCGTATGTTTT
Source organism: Viscum album (assembly GCA_963277665.1). Lineage (NCBI taxonomy): Eukaryota > Viridiplantae > Streptophyta > Magnoliopsida > Santalales > Viscaceae > Viscum > Viscum album. The sequence goes on along the minus strand of OY728146.1, from coordinate 1,594,561,275 downwards.
AAAATAGAATTTAAAAATTCTTCCTGAAATACAATCCATATTCGATGGAATTTTTGAAAATATTACCTATTTTAAAGAGCACTAAATAATAAGATTTAAAAAAACATAAATTTCTAAAATAAATATTTTTATTATGAAAATACTATCTTACTTCACTTCTTATTTTATAGAATCAATTTTCCAAAAGAACTCTTCTATTCAATGTAAATGAGTATTTATCTGAAGAATTACTTGCTGTTTTTTTAAGAGTATATTCATCTATTTTAACACTATTATTGGTTAAAATATATGTTATCAGATACCATTTTTAATTGAATGGTTTAATATTAGTTTGTATGTGGATGTACTATCTTAAAAAAATTCACCAGTTTAATTCGAATGGTTAGCATTTATGTATAATGTTCGGGGGAAATTATTTATATTTCATATGTTAGTTTCATTATGAACATATTCAATTTTTATCATTATCCCCATTAATATGAGGAATGAATTAAACTTAATACATGATTTGGGTTGCCCACTATATCCCTTCAAAGATTCAGTAGGCTTCATGAGACAAAATATAGTCTTAGAATAAGGTCTTGAAAAAATTATTAGAATGGTCTCGGCACGAGGCTTTGGAGGTATGGTTATGATGATTCGAATTATAAATTCCCCCATTATGAAACAATAATTGAAATTTCATGAGGCTATTTGACTATTATAATTCTTGTGATTATTTTTTATAATGAAAATATTAATTTATCTCTTGTTCCTTCCATAATGTGTTAAAGTTAATTTTTTAAGGCATGCATTTTTAGTTCTTCACCATTCCTATGTTTATGTTTATGCTATTTTCTACTTTATTTTATACCCTTACTAAGTATTTAAGATAGACCATTTATTATGTTTTATTTTCTTAGGACATAAATAAGATTACTATGAATGACCTGTAGAGAAAATATTTGATTTACGGATGTTCCCTATAAAAATTATATGTGGTATTTAATTTTTTGTGGAAATATTGAAATTATTTATGTATCTTGTTTCAAATTCTACTGAACTACTTTGTCCATTATGATGCATATTCATTTTTTATATGACAATATAATAAAAAAATTAAGAGGATCTGGGAAAAATAGTATGGGTCCTCATAGTTGGTTTGAAAGGATGTTTATTTGAAAACCTAGAAACCAGATTTAGAAAACATAGATTAGGGAACAAACCCATAATATATTATTCGAGGATGAATATAAAATTACACCCTAAATTTTTTGGTATGGAAAAGATTATGTGGGTCTTTCTAAGAAAATATGTCCCTGTCTAGATACTACGAGTGGACATGTTTCTATCACAAATGTACATAGGAGTGTAAACATCAACAATGGGTTTCGACCTTGACCTGATGTGTCCTAGCACACAACATTGGGACTTACTGTGCACCTAGTTTGACACACCCGAGGGATATACTTTGTATAATTTAAATTTTTATTATAAATCATTTTGAAGAATTTATATTTAAAATTTTCCTCAATGGAACCATGTTTATTATTATGAGATTAGCTATTTATAGAATTTCAATTAATTCTATGAATTTTATGTTGAGATTATATTTTATGATTTATAACCTAATATTATATATACCATTATTTAGAAATGGATCCTAGATAATGGAATGGAATCTGTGTAAACGTGCATGTCCCATGTAGGTATTTCCATTTGATTCAATATAATGATGTTGGATATGGTGTTTTGACTAGTGCCAAATATCATATAACATTATTGGGATTGATGACTCTGGTTATGAATAATAACCTTAACTGTATGGAGAATCTAGATCCATAATGTGGAGGAGATATGTAAGATAATTTATATAATGACAAACACTATCATTTAATGGGAATACAAAACGATTTTTAGTGGATAATGGGATAATATCATTTTATAAGATATTAACCACTTTAGAATGTAATGAAAGAAAGAAGTTTATCATGGATGTTTATGAACTATTGGGAGAAGCAGATCAATGGTGGTTTTTAATCCAAAACACACTAGAGGAGGACAAAATATATGAAATTAAATGAAGGGATTTTAATGAAATATTCTTAATGAAATACATCCTAGTTGAATAGTGAGAAGATATAGACAGAAAATTTCTGAATAAGAGGTAAAAAGAGGCTAGGAATATTGCAATGTATGAAGATAACTTCACAAGGTTATAAAGACATGTCTTGGACTATATACATAATCCAAAGAGAAAATATAGATTAAGTATTTAATGGTTTCAAACCATTCCTCCGAAGGTATCCAGTCTCCCAAAGTATCCAATCTTATGAAGATATAGTCTCAAGTGATATCAAGATAGAAATGATATTCTCTAAGACTTATTATTTTATGGGAATGAAATAGAATAAAAGGATAGCTGGAAATTCTGGAATATGAAATAATTGAATGGGGAAGAAAGAAAAATTTGACCTTCTAACCTATGATAAGTGTTTGAAGATACACCATGGTACTTACCTCAAGGGTATGGATGTTTCATAAAAGGGTCCAAAAAAGGAATCTTTTCTTGGGATTTTAAGGGGAATAATGATGATACTAATGTTTAATTCGAATATTGAAGGGAGAGGGAACATTATGAAAATTATTTTCCAAGGCATCAAGGAAACATTCCCCAAATAAGGGCAAGGGAGAATGTCTAATCTTATGCGGTCAGAACTATAGAGGTGGAAGTTCATACCAATTTGGTGGTAGGTACTTTAATAGTTTCATGAAACATAGACAATGATTTATTTGTTTTTGGATCATCACATTCCTTTATATATTACTATTTTTAGAGAAAATTAGTCTTGTTCAATTTGATTTAATAAATAAGTTTTCAGTCAAAACATTAGGGGATGTATCATGGAAACAAATACGTGTCAGTCAGCCTCCATCATGATCACACAAATTTTATTTAGTTGATAACCTTATCATCAAACACATCATTAGATTTGATATAATACATTTTATGTATTGTTTTTCATGTTATCACGAGAAGATGTTTTCCAAAAAGATGGATGTTAACATTTTGGAGAATTGTGTTGAATCCCTTATCATTAGATTAGATTCCTTGATAGCTAATTATTATCCTAATCCACCCCCAGTAGATCTGCTGAATTCAATAATTGGGGAGGAAGGGGATGCTAATATTTATGGGTGAGGAAATTAATGTTCAAATAGAGGACATACCTATTGGGAAATAATGTGTTGATGTATTTCTAGAGGATTTACATGGACATCATCCACAATGTGAAATTTTGTTTTTATTTATTTAATTCATGGTTCAAGGAGTATATCAATGACCCCTTATAGAATGTACATTGTAGAAGTAGTTGAACTTATGAAAAAATTATTGTAATTGTGTAATAAATGATTTACTCCCACATGTGTTTCTCAATGGGGAGCGCCTATTATTTTCATAAAGAAGAAATATGGATCTATGAGGTTCTAAATTTAATAACTAATGATCAATGATATAAAAATAAAGTATAAGTATCCCTTTCCTCACCTTGATTATTTATTTGAACAACTTCATTACGAAAAATAATTTTTGAAGATTGATCTTCGATCTGGATATCACAGTTAAATGCGAGGAAGGAAAATATTTCAAAGATAAAACATCAAACCAGGTATGGGCATTAAAAGTTTCTGACAATTCCTCTTGGACTGAAAAATGCACCATCTATCTCCATGGATCATTTGAATAGAGTTCTCAATGACTTAATGGTTGTATTAATTGATGAAATATCCTTATGATTGAAAATCAACGTAGATCATGAAAATCAAATGCACAATATTATGAGGACTATTAGAAGAAATTAATTATATGGGATGTTTATCCTATGTGAATTTAGACATCAATCAGTTTCATTTCATGGAAACATTGTCTCTACAGATGGAATATCTATGGATCCTGTGAAGTCAATGGATATTCCGGAATGTCATACACCAACGTTCATAACTAAGGGATGTATTTTTATTGGTTTAGCAGGTTATTATCAGTGTTTCATTCTAATCGTATCCCATTTATCCACCCCAATGACAAAACCTATATGTAAAGCAGTTAAGTTCGTATGGACTAAATAATGCGAGGAAATGTTTTGAGGAATTGAAGAGGATATTAGGGAAATTATGATCCAGAATCAACCATTAGGGAATGATAGGTTTGTGATATATAGTGATGCATTGATAAAAGGTCGTTCTTGTTTCCTTATGTAAAATGATAGAGTTATTTACTTTGAATCCCAAAAGTTATAAATTAATGAACAAAACTATCATACTCATGACCATGATTTATCTACATTGATCATTTCTAAAAAAATATGGAGACAATATCTATATTATTAAAGATGTGAGATATATACAGATTATAATATTCTGAAGTATATATTCTCTCAGAAAGAACTCAACTTGAGGGAAAAAAGATGGCTCGAACTACTCAGGGATTATGATTCTTCCATACACTTCCTCCTAAGATTGGGAAATAATATAGCTGATGCATTGATAAATAAGGATCATGCAGTTTTACACAAAATGAAAATTGAAAGGGATCTCATAATCATGGATCTAAAAAATATGTACATGAAAAATTATCAAAGAAGGTGAAACATCGTTACTTTTTTAGACGGTTTAACAACCATATTTATTTAAAAAGATTAAAATCTCTTATCCTATTGATTAGAAACTTCAAAATAAAATAAATGTTGTGAAAGATGAGATGTTGGCTCAATTCATATGTGAAAATGGAATTCTAAAATTCAGGAATGGGCTATGTGTTCCCTCTATACCTGAACTAAAAAGGGAGTTATCGGATGATGTTCGTAGCTTGAATATCTCTATAATCACTAGTATAACTAAAATGTAAACATATTTCATGTATTATTTAAGGTGGGAATACATGATACAGAATATTTTTTATTATATATCAATATGTATAGTATGTCAACAAGTAAAGGTCGAAATACAACATCTAATAGGAGTCAAGAATCCTCAACCTATTCTTACAAGGAAATGGGATGACATACCCATGTATTTCGTCACTATATTACCCAAAACACCATGAAATAATGATAAAATATGGGTATTCATTGATTGACTTACAAAATCTTCACATTTCCCTGTTGTATGTGATTATTTTAAAATTGATTTTCTTGCATGAATCAATATCAATTACGTTTTATGACAACATAGAGCACCTATTTCAATATTGTCTAATTGTGATTGTTTATTACATAAAAATTATAAAAAAGTGATCAGAAATATTAGGATATTGAGCTTCCTTTGAGTACTGATTATCACTTGTACTCTAACCGACAATCAGAATGGATGATCCAAACATTATAAGGCATTTTGAGACCATTCAAACTTGATTTTCAAGGTGTTTGTGATCAACATTTAAATTTTTTGGATTTTTCTTACAGTAATAGTTTCCATTCATGTATTCAAATGGCTCCCTATAAAGCACTTTAAGAAAAGAGATTTCATACAAAAACATGATTGGATAAAGTTAGATAAAAGAATCTTGTGGGCCTAGATCTTATAGTGGAATCAACAGTGAAGGAAAATTCTATTCAAGGACATAACAATGTAGCTCAATGACGTCCCAAAATATATTCTTATAATTGATGAATGGATTTGATATTTCACGTGGGAGAACATGTTTTTTATAAAGTAACTCCATTAGAGGGTGTTATAAGATTTTGGAAGAAAGGGAATCTGGTCCCTCGTTTAATAGGAACATTCAAAATTATCAAGATAATTGGAGCTATTTCATATTGTTTGGCTATGACACCTAGCCTTTATATAGTAGAAAATGTGTTCCATGTCTCATTGTTGAGAAAGTACATGCCTGGCCCAATGCATGCCCTCACTTATGATGGTATATAATTGGAAACTGACATATCTTATTGTGAATAGAATATCTAGATTCTAGACACTAAAGAAATTTTTTCGAAGAATCGGATGACTCGAGGGGTAAAGATAATTTGGAAATGTAATAAAATCTAAGAGGCAACATGGGAGACTGAGTAGTTTATAATGATGAACTACCCAAATATTTTTGTGATGTAACATTTTGGTAATTTATAGAATGATTTTTTTGAAAAGAGGATAATGTAACACACCTATATTTTAAAAATAAATTTAATATTGAATGAATGAAACCATGATTATCAAAAAAACAACACCTTTTCATAACATTTCTGATAAACACAATTTATTTACTTCTCTAATTAGAGGTTTGAAAGACTGTTATACAGTGTTGTGTTAAGGGTAATATTTAGAGTCTGAGGAAATCAACTTAGTTTTTGATGAATAGTAACATATCCTTATGAATAGTAACATCCCCGTATGAATAGTAATAAATAGAAATGAAAAGTAAAATGGAAAAAAATTGAAACGTCCCCCAATACTATATAAATACAATTTTGACATCATATAAGTGAAAAATGATCCTAGTTTAAAGATTGTTATATTTGTATGTCACAAATATTTTAATCACAATTTTAATATTAATTACAAATTATTAAATACAAAATTATTTTAATAATAATTTTAATAAATTGTTATTTTATTTTAATATGGTTAAAAGAAAATTTTATGTTATATTGACATATTTTTTATAGTGTTAAAAAGATGTTATTGTTTAAATGTAGTTTTTTCATATAAATAATGATTTAATTTTTAAATTAAATTAAAATTATTTAGAAAATAATTTTCAAAAAATGGATTTTATCTTTCAATTATAAAAATAAAAAAATGGTCGGGGGTGAATTTTTTTGGATTTTTATAAAATACATGATTTTGGGGTGAATAGTAAAATGTGATAATATTCAATAAATTTTAAATACATGATGTTTTGAGTTATAGGTTATAAAAGACTGATGTTAGACCTCATAGTTTGAACTCACATAAAAATATTACTATTCAATGTCACATTAATCAATATTATTTGTTGTATTGAGTGAAATAAAGAAATAATGAATAAGATATTCAAATATCACCTCTCTCATCCACTATAAAAACACCCCCTTACTCTCCCATCACATCACTCCTATAAAGCCTCGTTACATGTCTAAATGATAGTAAAATATCCTACCAAGGTCCTACCCCACGTCCAATGGACTTTGGTCTCATATAAAGATGAAAATATTTACCCTATAGAGGCCCTCAAGAAGATTACTTCAAGAGGAAAATTCTTCTTTTCATTTCTTTTATTTCAAGCTCCATTATTTTTTTTCATTCCAAGAATCCTTACATAAAAATATAATGATGAATCCAGTATGTTAAATGAACTATTATTTTGATATATTAAATTATTAATTTTTCATCTTCTATCATTTCTTTTTCTTTTTATACTAGAAATGAAAACACCTTCCGAGATATGTTAATTTATCACATTCAAGGACAAGAAGATTTCAACTTCTATTAACAACCCAATTATGGTCTTGAAATAATTTTTATGTATGGAAAAGAATATAATATATGTATTATGACTTATCTATTTTTCTTTAATCCTTTTTACACATGATAATAATTAATAAAATTATATGAGTTCGTTGTGATAAAAAAACTGCAGATTATCCCAAATAGTTTTCATTAATGGTTTATATAATGATTCATCTACACACCCAATAAACAAATGAATCATATAACCGTATAGTATTTTATTTTTTCACTAATAACATAATAATTCAATTCTGGAAAACAATTCTCATTCTAAATGTTTATCAAAAAATGAATATATGTAAAGAAATCATTGATACAAAGGAAGAAAACACGCCCGAACAATGAGATTGAATCTCTTAACCCATAAAAAGTCCATGAATGAACTTAATTAACATATACTAAATCAAAAAAAAAATATGATTATCTATAATTACAAATTTATGAAACTTTATTTGATGGTTCAGGTAATTAATATCAAGTGAGGAACTCATTCAGACATACGGTGGGGGGTTTTCACCTGAACCTCCATTTTCATTCAAGATGCATTCATCGTATGCCTAACTAAATAAAATTATTATTTATTAATATATAATTTTCCATAATTATGTTTATTGTTATATATATGGTTACCAAACATAATACTACTTACATTTTATGTGGATTCATATGTTTTTAAAAGAACATCCAAAATTCATCCCTAAATATAAGCCAAATTCTACGGAATTTCCCTAATTATTAACTGTTTTCAAGATCACTCTATAATATGTTTTTATTAAACATTATATTTCTTAAATCACCCACTATATTTTAAATTACTATCTAACTTGAATTTTTGTCTTAAACAATGAATTTTCCAAAAGATATATTATTTTTAATGTAATAGAGTTTTTATCACATAAATTACTCAATGATTTTTTAGGAGTATCATCATCAATTTCAGAACTCCTATTGATTCTTAGCAATGATATCATCTAAAATATTTAATTGTTTTGTATGTCTAGTTTGACTATGGATTTACTATCTTAAAAATATTCACCAATTTTCATCGAATGGTTAGTATTTGTGCTTACTGTTCGGGGAAAGTTATATAGATTTCATATGATTTTTTCATTATGAAATTATATGTTTTTTATGGTTATCCAAAATCAAATGAAGAATTCATTGAACTTTATATCTTATAGGTTGGGCCTTCTATAGCCCCTTAATTAATTAGTTGGACTCATGTGTTAAACTACGATCATGGCACATGGTCTGGAAAAATTGATTATTATGGTCTTGGAATGAGGCCTTAACTGTATGGTTAAGATGTTTAGAATTATGAGTTCCTATATTATTAAAATAGTAATTTAAATTTCATGAGTTTATCAAATTATTATAATACCCATGATTATTCTTTATAATTTTGTTATTTTTTTTCTCTTACTACAACCATAATGTGTTTATGTTCGTTTTTAAATGCATGTGTTTTTAGTTATTCACCATGGATAATGTTCATGTTTCTGATATTTTATACTATATTTATTACCATTAATGAGAATTTTATCACACCCATTTATTATGTTTCATTTCCTCAAGACATGAAGAATTTTATTATGAATGACATGGAGGGATAAACATAGAGGTGTGGATGTTCAAATATAAATTATATGTTTTATTTAATTTCAAGTTGTAATGTTGAACTTATAAATGTATCTTGTTTCCAATGCAAATAAACTACTTGGTCCGTCAGGATACAGATTCTTTGTCTATATTCCATTGTAAAAAAATAAGGCACTGGCTTTGTGAAACTAGGGTTGTGTCCTTACAAGAAGTCAGTCATACATAGATTAGGGGGGATTCCCCAGAAATAATCCTCCTAGTTTGTTCCATCTAGTGACCCAATTCCCTCCACTGAATGATTAATTAATTAATTATAAAAAAAATCTATTTGAGTTACAGTTTGTCAAAAAGTTTCAATAAAACAAGGGAATGAGAGGACACGACCTCATGGAGTTCAAAAAAAAAATTTCTCTCAAAGAGACTAATGAAATGATTGTAATGTATTACGCATTAGTGAATTTCATTAACATCACCCTTTAAATCCATCCAAAACATGAGTCCAATACATTGGATTATGTGGATGATGTTTTAGATCATAATATGGCCCACCCAATACCATTGAAGTAGGTTTGCACACCTAGATCCAAAGGCTCACTCTATATTTCTTCATTCCCTCAACAACTCTATTACTACCTTATCATTGAGTTTCCACTAAAGAAATGTTTAAAGGTATGGTTATTCCACATCAAGCACCAGAATAGGTTGATCACCTCACAGTTACGAAAATGTTTTCTCAGAATTTGGATTAAATGAAAGTGTTTAAGAAACTCAATAAAGAACTAATTTTATGAAACATTCCAACTATATATGTTCCACAAACCTAACCTCAACATGTACTCCCAAACATTGTACCTCAAGAAACAGGGTTCACCCCAGTGGGTGACACGAAATTAGAATATCTAATTAATGTGTGGGAATAATTAATTGTATATTTGGGATTCATGGTATCAATATAATAAGAGTTCTCTCCCTTGGAAAGACAATCAGGGCTAAGACATTCACTTTTTCATGGACTAACCCTGTGGGATACCCACCACAGTTTTGATCAAAGCCTCCATAGATTAATTTACCTATTTTTACCCATATTTATGATTTTCTACCACTATACATACCTCATGTTATCCTTAATATTATTAATTTACTGCTATCTCTCTAAGAAGATCTAGAATAATGGGGTGTACTAGTGCAGTTAAAAAATTTACCTTATACTAAATGGATATATCCAACCCCCCCCCCTTCATATTTGGGAATCCGCACATTTGAAATTGTTATTCTTTTGAGAGATACAATGTAGTATATGATTCATATTATATCCTGATGATATCCCATGATGGATAACAATACACAAAAAATGTAGTGATACTAATAATTTTTTAAGGGATTGTATGGTCCAACCCAAATATGGTACACTAATTTTACTTTTTAGTCAATTAGTAGATAACAATACTACCTTTTATAGTTTCTATTTTACTTCTACGTAATGATGTAGAATACAATTATCTCCTAACTCTCAAACTAAAAACTATGGGAAATGAGATTATATAATATTTCATTTGGTTATGGAATGGGTTAACCTACTCCCTTATCATATAGATTTAAAAATAATATTTGGTGTCTATCATGTATAGAGAACCTATGCGATTAGTATCATAGACCACTCATCCATGTGAAGTATATATGAGGGTTTATGGATCTCACTGCAATACCTCAAAAAATTTGACGATTTCATCATGTGCACTAACACCATTTCTTGAGGAATTCTAGTAACTCAAGGGAAAAGAAAAAATAATGTAGAGGATTCTGTTATTACAAGTATTCCATCCCATGCCTCATTTTTTTCCCTGAAACCCATTCCATATCATGTGGAACCTCCAACTAAGAATTACTAACAATTTTATAGTTGGTGTCCTGAGAACCAACTGTGTGTACTTTGATTACATGAATGTACACTTATTATATATTTTTAATTTTTCTTCATGAATATAACATAATAATGTTTTGGAATATTTGTTGCATTAAGAAGGTCATGGCAGATCCCCTCTATGATGAGAAAAATTGAATTTATAGAAAAATATTCTTAAATATAGTTCTACGTTTGGATGAAATACTATGATAGGACACATGGTATACAGACCATCATGTGTGGTAAATTGTAAGAATATGAGACTCTCTCACGTGGTGTTTGCATTTGGTAACTTCATGATGGAAGATTATTATAACAGACCTTCCAGTAGCAATTTAGCATGTCTTCGTGTCATCGGACATTCCTATGTACGAGCGTCTTTAATGGTCCTTAGACTACAATATTATCATTCACTCATATCAGGACACAAAGACTTTGATTTTTTTTATGAAAACCGTCACAAAGACAGTTGGTGGGATGTAGGGTACATTGGGTGAGTCGTGAATGATATGTTTTTAAAGGATAAGTTGAGGAAAGATTTTTCACATCCATATTTATGGAAGTAGATATCTAGGTCCCTTTGATTGAAAGAGAATTGTCGACCAAATTCCATTTCCACGGTGTAATGACGAGTCTATTTTAGGCAGTCAAAGAATGACAGATAAAGCATATAGGTTTATGACACTTCCATGAATCTTTCTTGTTGAGATATTGAGACAATGGGATTAAGTTACACGGTAAAATTTCGTATGAGGTAACACGTCAATGTGGCCCCAACTTCATTCTCTTGGGTGCCTTGAACTGTTGCTAGTCAAAAATCATGGACTTTAGTAAAGCGCTCCTAATGCCAATGAGATAGAGGCTAGAGGGACACACACTAAGGGTATCCAAGTATATCTAGAAGAATAAAGATTATTAACGTACGTGGTTTAATAATTATTTAAATAATCAAAAATTGTTTTAATGATAGAGGAAGAATAAAATGAAAACAAGATATACCCACTGTTTGTTAATGATTACATGCGGGGTAGTTTTGATTTTGGAATGGAAATTAAAAACAAGTACACAGTTTTTATAAATGATTACACATTGTGTAGTTTTATGAAAAACAAGTACACGTGGTGTATTAATTATTATACGATGCATTGTTTTTTTAGATTGGATTTTGAGGAGAAAATATTGATATATTAAATGATATTTATTATAATCATCGTAGGCACATGTCAAGGAATTAATGATTCGACGTGTGGGGTTTAAATAAGAGTTAATGAAATAAATAAAAGGTGTAATGTGTTTATTTATTTTCATAACTCGATAACCTCAATCCCGATTATAAATATTCTCACAACCCCAAAACTTTTACTTAATGGTTGTGCAAATAAACTATGGAGAATTCTCACAAGGCTGAAATAATTCCATCCTCTAAGAACACTCTCAAGACTGAGAGAGATCATACTCCATCGGATCAACATGATATAAGGCAGACAAAGAATGAAAACGTTTCTCCATGCTATCACCCAAAGACTCCTTTGGTGACATCTAGAGATATGTGGTGAACATGTGGATCATCGCTAGAGGAAGTCTACACTTGGCCTCAACGACATAATGACATATCACATTGGAACATGATCAGAAATATCAACGAAGAATGAACACCATAAAAGGTACTTCTTGTATATAAATTAAATTAATTGTTGTCAACATGTGACGATCCTCGTTTGTGGTTCTAGGACTATTCTTCTCCATTTTCTATTTCTGTGATTCGATCCATGGAGTCTGGAATTTATCATCGTATTGATCCTGGATTGATCATTGTTAATGACAAAATTCCATTTGGGCGCATCCACCCACGAGCTTCCACTGCACCTGAACATTAAAATGGTATCAAAGTGAAGTTACAACTTTGATTATAGTTATTTAATTTTTTTAAAAACATTATGCATTTACATTCGATTCAATTCCACATAAATCGTTCTATAAAACTTAATGAATGATATCTATTATTACTCATTAGTTTCTCGATTCACATCGCAGAAATGTCCCTTTAAATTTAATTTTTATTAAAATAAAAATGAGAAACTCATCCGGAATAGCCTCTATTTTTGTCTGTATAACACAATAATACACAGTGTGCAATAAAAATTACCTTCCTTTACTTAGGTTTGAAAAACTGGTACTGGTCCACCAAACCATGCCATGTGAATTGTTTATACCTAAGTATTTATTACACCATATTGACCAGAACTGAATGGAACATGGAAACCAGAATACACGGTGTGTATGTTTGATCAACACGCCATGTGTTATAATCAGATCCATGTGAAACTGAGTACAAGGAGATGTTGTATTCTGCGTACATGGGATTTACATGCCCAATAACCACGTAACAAGGAAGTACACGCCGTTTATGTTTAATCTACATGTTGTGTAATAAAAAAAATCCGAAGTACATAAAACACACCAAAGCCCCCGACGTGTACTTTGGATAAAGGGTGTACACAATTACATGACATGTAATATAGCCTACACGCTGTGTACATTCCAAAAATGGAATTTCAACGGGTTTCCTCAATGTACAAAGACCCATACAAGGAATATGGATGAGAAGAATCTCAAGGACATTCAAAAAGGAATTTAAGATAAATAATTTATTAATTATAAGATCAAAATTAATTGAATTCAAGTGTGACATATCATATATAAAAAACAGTTAAAAAAAATTGTATAATGAATATGTTTAAATGTCATTGAATACTATGGATGATCATGATATAGACCAAAGACCCTTTGTGTGTGTATAGTTTCATTTAAATTTATTTCATTTAAATTCATTGGCTTGCGAGCCTTCTTCCAAAATAAAGTAGGTCATGCGTGCCCATGGTTTCATTAATGTAAACCCCATGTAATTATGGATCTCCTAAGACAAGTTAGATGGTTCATAATCTAAATTTGTGGAGAAACCAACACTAGATATTAAAAAGGTTGACACATTGGAGCAGGAAATCACGAACCATCAGGTTCAAGTTGTATTTCCCTAGGTCAGGTTTAGCTTATAAAAACTACTAGATAATCTAACCAATATATTCCCATGATAATTCCATCTTATTTTATTTCAGTCTAATTACATTGATTATTTATTATTTATGTGTTTTCATGATCACATAGTTACTGAAATAAAAAATAATTCAACGATGGAATAAAATAAAAACCATACTATGCATAAACATTATCAGAACATGGTTAATCACTTAGCAAGCATCACATATTATTAACAAGAATGTGATAGTGAGAACTACACATAATGAATAAAATCCGTGAAATACCATATTATTTCAGACAAAGACTTCCGTTATTTGATTATGGGAAAGACTCAATGAAAATATATGTTTGACCAACCCTTTTGGGACAATTACTCTTATAAAGGAATCTCTTATGAATGTTCTGGGTTAATTTAAACATTTTACATCAAGAGATGTAGCCTTTTCTAGACTTTTTGTAAATGGATGAATGTGTTGAGAATATCCCATTTAGGATTTCAGGATTGGGGAGTCCACTCAACATATCATAGAACTATAAGATCACAGGTGGAAAAGAACATCCTACCTAAAAACCTTCAAATAGCATGACCAACCATTGTTGGAGTTATGTGAAGGGGAATATGGATCCTTTACAATAAAATGTCATGGAAACTGGACATTCTGAGTTCAATGGTGAGGGCCATTGGGACATGATAAAACCATGGGAGACTTCATATTTTTTTATATCTCATAATATTTAATCAAGAAAGTACTGATAAAACTGATCTTTTAATTTGTGGAATCAGTATGAAAAACATGTCAACCACATTTTCTCTACGATAAATTCAGGATAAATACAATATCCTCACTGGCTATAATGTTCATGAATGGTTTAGGTGCCTTTGGGTTATCCTACACCATGAATGAATGTTTTACGTGCTAGATTCCTCACTTCCTAATTTTCCTGCACAAGGTGTGTGTGATGAAGACTTACTGGTCTATGGTCAACATTTGAGTGATGAACTCGACATTCAATGTATGATGATGTCATCAATGTCTATTGAGATCAGGAAGTATCATGAAGAAATGGATACCAATTACATGATTAAGAACCTCCACGGTCTATACCAGGAGAAAGAAAGATAGGAATGGTTTTTTGATCTCCCAGGATCTATTTTAGAGCAAGCATAGAGAGGGTTCCCTAGATGGGCCTCATGTAGTCATGCTCAATGGATACATTGAGTTCATTGAGGTTATAGGGTTTAAAATCCTAGAAGAACTTGGTATCGATGTAATTCTTGCATCACTCCCCCAAAACATCCAAAACATTGTTGTAAATTTCAACATGGACAACATTGAGAAGTCTCTATCTGATCTTCTTATCCTCATTCACCAAGTGGACAATGACCTGAAGCATAAAAAGCATTCTGTATTTATGGTAAATAAAAGGAAAGGGAAGGATAATAGAATTAAGCCCTAAGATTATTCCAGGACTTCTAATAAAAGTAAGATCAAAGGGGAGGCAAGGGAACATAAGGCTGTTTGTTTCGCATGTGGCAAGAAGGGCCACTAGAAGAATAACTACTCCCATCCAAGGAAGCAAGGGGCAGCTTCAGCTGCATTTTTTTATCAAATTAAATATAATGGTTTCAAACAATTGGGTATTAGATCCTGCATTTGGATCTTACATATGTATCGAAATACAGAAAACAAGTAGATTTAGAAATATTGACTGAGGTGAGGTTGATCTACGAGCAAGCAGCAGAGCTAGACTCACTGTTGTTGCTGTAGGAGACTATGACCTACCATTTCTTACTAGGAATGTCTTGGTATTATAAGGATGTGATTATGTACCATCTGTAACCAAAAACATAATTTCTGTATGCAGATTAGATACTAATGTATTAATCATCATTTTTTGAAATGAATGTTTCTACTTTTTTAAATATGGCATTTGTTTTGGTAGGGAACATTTATATAAAAGCCTTTATGTGTAAGACTACACAAATGAAGTAATGGATATCAATGAAAAATTTAATTCACATGACTCATACCACAACAAAATTTGGCATCATCGGCTAGGTCATTTCAATGAGAAACATTTGACAAAATTGCATCAAGATCGGTATTAAGATTCTTTCGATATAAAACCACTTGGTGTATGTCATGCGTGTCTACAAGGAAAAATGACCAGAGCCCCATTTAGTGGGAAATATAAAAGGGCTAAATTGATTCTTGAATTAATTCACACATATGTGTCAGGACCATTTCCAATTGAAGCAAGAGGTGGGTTCTTGTACTTCATAACTTTTACAAATGATTTTAGTAGATAGAGATATATTAAGTTAATGATGTATAAGTCAGATTCTTATGATCGGTTCAAAGAATACAAGAATGAAGATGAGAACCAGCTTTGTTATAAGATTAAGAAACTTTGCTAAGACAGAAGATGAGAATATCTTAATTAGGACTTTTTTGAATTTTTATGGGATATTGGGAATCACTAAACTCACTCCTCCTAGAACGCCTTAGTTGAATGGTGTAAGTGAAAGGAGGAATTGCACCATATTGGACATGGTGAGATTAATGATGAGTCATGAGAGTCTTCCATTATCATTTTGGGGATAAACATTAAAAATAGCATCCCACATACTAAACAAGTACTAACTAAGTTTATAAATTTTATTCCATATGATTTATATAGTGGATGAAAATCCATGTAATCGAATTTACATGGGTGGGGTAGCGAACCATTTTTTAAGGCCCTTTTAGGTAACAAAATTTCACCTCGAGGCAGAAATTGTATCTTTATAAGATATCCCAATGAAACTAGGAGATATTACCTATATAACCTCTCATACAAAAAGGTTACGGTGTCAAGACACTACATATTCCTTGAGAGAGAGCACATCCCTGAAATATATAGTGGGAGATATATAGACTTCGATGAAGTAGAGGCTCAAAATACACAACAGTTGGTTCAAGAACAGATTCCACAAATCCCCATGGAAGAACAATCTTTTCCAGCAACACAAGAACAATGTAGGAGAATGAGAGAGGTGAGAGAAATAGAATGATATGGTTTTCATGTCACCGAAGATGGTGTCTCATTATTGGTTGAAAATGATAGTCCTCTAAACTAAAAGGATGTAGTTGAAGGCTTAAATGATGCCAAATGGAAAGAGGCCAGGAAATCAGAAATGGATTCCATGTACCAAAACAAAGACTAGATTTTTGTAGATCCTCCAGTTGATATAATGACTCTTGGTACAAAATGGGTATTGAAGATGAAAACGGACATGGAGGGACAAGTCAGCACCTATAAGGCATGAGTAGTTGCAAAAGGTTTTAGACAGTTTCAAGGAATTGACAATGATGAAACCTTTTCACCAATTGCAATGCTGAAATCCATTAGAATTCTATTGGCCATTTCCTTTTACCGTGATTATGATATTTGGATAATGGAGGTCAAAATAGAATTCCTTAATGGGAACCACAAGGTTGATTTCTATATGACAGATCCTGAATGGTCTATGACTCCATAGTATACCAACATGGTATGCAATTTATAGAAATCCATTTATGGATTAAAGAATGCATCAACGTCATGGAATATTCTTTTTTGAAGAATTCGTAACGAAATTTGGCTTTGTTAAGAATTAATGCGAGCCTTCTCTCTACAAAAGGTTTTGTGGAAGTGTAGTCATTTTCCTAATAGTATATATTTATGACATATTACTAATTGGTAAGGAAGTACATGTCTTAGAGTCAGTTAAGGCATGGTTGAAAAAATGATTCTCTATGAATGATTTGGGTGAGGCATCCTATATTCTTGGGATCAATATCCAGCCTGATAGATCCAATATAATTCTAGGCCTGAGTCAATGTACATACATTGAAAAGATATTGAAGAGAATAATTGTGGAATAGTTCAAGAGGGGATTGTTTCCAGTGTCACATGGCATTCATATTTCCATGAAAATTTGTCCTCAAACACATGAGGAAAGAAAAAAATGTCAAAGATCCCTTATACATTCGTGATAGAGTCAGTCATATATGTTATGATATGTACAAGGCTAGGTTTTTCTAATGCATTAAGTGTTGTAGGTAGATACCAAGCTAATCCAGCAGACCACCATTAGATGGAAGTCAAGACTATCCTTAAGTATTTGAGGCATACTAGGGATATGTTTCTATTTTATGGAGGAGACAAGGAACTAGTCATCATATGACATGTAGATTCTAGTTTCCAGACTCATAAAGATGACATGAAGTCAAATATTAGATACATCTTCTATTTGAATGGTGGTGTAGTGAGTTGGAAGAGCCCAAAGAAAGGTGTAATGGAAGATTCTACAGCAGTGTGTGATTATATCGCAACTTCTATGGCAGCTAAAGAAGCCATATGGATGTGATGTTTCATCCAAGATCTAGATGTAGTACTTAGTAGTAAAAACCCTATCACACAATATTTTGATAATACTATAGTGGTGGAACTTTCAAAAGAGCCAAGGTCACATCAACTGACAAAGAACATACTTTTGAAGTATAATGTCTTCAAGGATTTTTGTTAGAGAGGTGAAGTTGTAGTGAGTAGTATTTCCACGGAAGACAACATGGTAGACCCCTTGACTAAAGCCTTGACTCAGTAGAAACATGATCATCATGTGAGGTCTAGCATACTAAAATTCGTTGGAAGTTGGCTATAGTCCAAGTGGTGGTTTGTTAGAGTTGGAGTCCAAAGAACCAACTATTTGTAATTTGCTTTCATGAATTTACACATAATATATATTGTTCATTGTTCTGCATGACTATAAAATAATAATGTACTGGAATATTTGTTGCATTAATGAGGTCATGGCAGATCCCTGCTATATTGAGAACCTTGAAATGCTATAACAACATATTCTTAAATATAATATCTACGTTTGGATGACATACAATGATAAGAAACATGGTATACATACTAACATGTGATAGTACTCATAAGAAGATGAGACTCTCTCTCATAGAGTTCTCAATTGGTAATCTCCAAGATGGAAGATTATGAGAACAGACCCTTCAGTAGCAATTCTGCATGTCTTGGTGTCATCATACATTGCTATCTTTGAGCGTGTGTAATGGTCCTCAGACTAGAAGATTTTCATTAACTCATGTCATGACTCGCACACATAGATTTGCTGATAGAACCATCATGAAGATTGTTAGCGGGAAGTAGGGTACGTTGGGTGTGTCCCGAATAACATGTTTTTAATAGATAACTCGAGGAAGGAATTTTCCCATAAATATTTATGGTAGTTGATATATCAGGCCCTATGATTGAAAAAGAACTGTCACCCAAATCCCCTGTCCATGGTGTAACGATGAGTTAATTTCTAGATGTAAAAGAATGACAGATCAAGCAAATAGGTTTATGGCATAGCCGTGGAATCTCCTTGATGATATATTGAGACAAAGGGATTAAATTACATGGAAAGAATTCATATGAGGTGAAAAATAAATGTGGAATCAACTTCTTCCTCTTCGGTGCCTTGAATCATTGCTAGACAGTAATCTTGGACATTAGGAAAACATTCCTAATTCCAACGAGAAAGAGGCCTAGAGGGTCACACCCTAAGTTTATCCAACTATCTCATGTAAAATAAAGATTATTCCAGTATGTGGTTTTTTCATTATTAATGGAATCCCAAATCATTATAATGATGGAGGAATAATAAAATGGAAAAAAAGATATGGACATCGTGTATTAATGATTACACACCATGTAGTTTTCATATTGGAAAGGAAATGAAAAACAAGTACACGCCATGTGTTAATGATTTCATGCCATGTAATTTTATGAAAAAAAATTACAGGTCGTGTATTAATGATTACACGCCGTGTAGTTTTTCCAGTCATGATTTTGAGGAAATAATATTATTTTATTAAATGATATTTATTATAATCAACATGGGCGCATGTCAAGGAATTAATTATTCAACATTGTGGGTTTTCAATAAGAGTTAATGAAATAATTTAAATGTGTAACACATTTTTTTATTGTCATCACTCTATAACCTCAAACCCGATTATAAATATCTTTAAAACCCAAAAAAATTTCTTTAATGGTTGTGCACAAAAATTCTAGAGAATTTTCTCAAGGCCAAAATAATTCCTTCTTCCAAGAATTCCCTCAAAACTGATAGAGATCCTCCTCCATCAGATCAACACGAATTAAGGCAGACAATACAATAAATGGTTCTATAGGCTAGAACCTAGATAATCCTTTGGCGATGTCCAGATATATGTCGTGCATGATTGGATCGCTGTTAAAGGAAGCCTACACTTGGCGTCTGCAATGCAATGGCAAATCGCATCAGAACGTGATCAATAATATCAACAAAGAAAGAACACTGTAAATGTTACTTCTTGTAAATTAATTAAATTAGGTATAATCAACCTATGATGATCCCCGTTAGTGGATCATGCACTATTCTTCTTCTTTTTCTATTTTTGTGATTTGATCCGTGGAGTCTGGAGTTTATCATCATATTGATCTCGGATTGATCTTTTCTAATATCAAAAATCCAAGTGGGAACATCCACCCATGAGCTTCCACTACGCCCGGAACCATCAACAAATGCATGACTCATCAATATGAATGATTAGATAAAATAAAAAAATTAGTTGAGGGGTAAATAAAAATTAATATTCTTTCTAATGTGAACTAGTCCCACACCAATTCATATCTAAATTAGATAGAAAATTTATCATGTTTTCAGAGCACAAGGGAACTGATCAGGCTGGTCTCGAAAATTTGATAAACTATTTCCTCTTTCAACAAACATTGTGACTCACTAATGAATATTTATTTATTTTTAAATAAATTTAGAAAAAAATGATGGATTTATAAAAGGAGAGGATGGCCAAGTCACCCACATAGGTAGTGTGTTTCTCGATTACCAATATAGATGAAGATGGTAAAGAGAAGGATGTTTCTAGAAAGGTAATGAAAAATTTTAGTGATTGGATGGATAGAATTATAATTAACCTAAATATTGATATCCTTTGAGAATAGTTGAAATAGAATATTGTGCATCCATCCACCTCCTCTATGACACATCAAACTCAATTCCCTCCACTGTTCTAAGTAATCTAGTTGTCCATGAAATTACATGGTTTGAAAAGTGAGAAGAAAACATAGGAACATAAACCTATACAAAGAAATATGTTGTAATTGGATCTTTTAGAATTAATTCCCTTCGATAAAAAATTATAGGCTCTACCCTCAAAAAAATTAAACCAATAGTCAACCCTCCATATGGATTCCTCATCACACCATGTGTTGATATTTAGTTCCATTAATTTTATTAACTTATTAGATCCATTCTTTGATTAAGAGTGTGGAAATGAACCTTAATTATCAACATCTGGCTGGAGAATTAGGGGAAGAGGCCATAGGGTTAAGGATATATGGGATTCCATTATCACATTAGAAATAAATATATCATACAAATCCCCACTTGGAACTTCAATATGGACAAATCGCATTTGACATCCCACCAGTGAGCTCACCAGGTGATAAAATCTCCTCCACATTTTCTAGGGTCACCCTAACATGATAAATCAACAATATTGAATATAGAATATGTCATTTCAAAATTAGTCTCAATTTATAAGTATACCTAGACGACATAACCCACCATGAACATAAGTACATCCAATTAAATTTACGTGGGTCTATCAAACTACATCAATTACATATGTCCATATTATTTCTTCAAATGATAATTCACACACTAGGAATTATAGACCTTTACACTATAATTTTGATATCATAAAGTAATTAGACCTAGCTCAATACAAATTTTCCATCAAGGGTTCTCTGAGTCTATAAAAATAACTCTATAATGCACTAAAGTGTTTTTGATAATCCCTCAATAGTTTTATGTATATGTTTGTAATGTGGATGTAAATTGTGTAGAAAAAGATCCTTCATAATTCCACATGACTATTTATTTCATGGGATAGAATTGATATTTTGATGTAAAAGGAAACATCAAACATTTTTATGTATTGGGAGGGATAATTCAGTATGAAATTTCATGATATTTCATGACAAAAGATCAATAGTCAACCTTATTATTGTTTGAATACTTCATTAACAGGGTTATAGAGAGAACCACTTGTCCCCATGCACTATTACACTACATTGTTTTGGAAGGGGAAAGAAAAATACTATAGTAATAACAATGATCAAACTCTTAGTTTGGGTACCTGGAATATGACTCATAATTTTTGGTTTCTAAGAACTCATGGCTTTTAATATTCTACTAGAGTGGTTGTGGTTTCATCATCATGAAGAAATTAAACCATTATACAACCAATGCATTAAATATATAATTAATATTAAAATTGTAATATATTATGATGATACAGCCCCATTTGAATCCTAAAAACGTAGTATTTTGATTCAGGGTTCTAGCATGGGGAATGGAAGTAAGCCATGAACAATAGTTTTTCTATGTTCAAATCCCATGAGGATCTAGAAATGACTCCATCCAATCCCTTCTAACACCTCAGTTTAGGATATGTGATTACTATCCATAAAATCAAAGGCATGGGTCCAAATTCAGGAACATATTGGACGAATCCCATGATACTAGTAATGAACATTGAACCCATAAGCACTAGAGAAGTTTTCAACTCTTCAAGATGTGGTATAAACATGGATGAAAATCCCTCATTCAAACCATGAAGTCCCAAAAGATCCCTGACTCACAAGCCAATCAAATAAGGAATTAAGACACTCCTTCTCTACCCTATAATCCATCCCCTCAATAGCTATGAAACGACCCCACGTTTCCAATGGGGCTAGAGGGAAACACTTCATCTTATGAATTTCAATGTCAAAACTCACATCCTTACTGTAATGATATTACTTCATTACCTACTTGCACTCATAGTGAGGTATGAGTGTATCACACCATGATTTATATGAGATAGTTTTTAAAAAAAATTATTTATTTTTTTTGCACGCTACACCAAGATATTTTTTCACTAAATGTAATAATAACTTATTTTTCGGTGTGCACAATGCTATTCTTGGCATGGTTCACACATAATATCATGTTCTTTCGATAGAATTCACTTCACAAAAGGTCATTATTATGTGAACACCTATGTATTATTAAACTACCTTATAACCTAGTCATTATAATGAAATGTATAATAAAATGAATTGTGAAAATATTCTCTACAAATGAATATATAAACAAATATTTAATTAAAAATTAATTATAAATGAAAAGAAAAACCTTTTAAATAAGATAATATGTTTTTCTAAAAAACTATTTGAATACAAATATTTGAGTTTATGAGACAATAAAATCTTTCATGTTGGATTATATTAATTAAATATATATTTAAAATATCAAATATAATTTTTATAATTCATATTAAACGTTTTCTATACATTACATAAGAACAAATTCAGTTTTTTGGAAAAAATAATTATTTTTCCAAAATGCAGTTTTACCACCTTGTAATGGCACACCGATTTTAAATCTAGTTTTCATATATTTGATAAAACAAATTTAAAAAAACTATTATTCTTTAGAAAAAAGATTTAAAAATTAACTTTGGATGAATTTTTGTTTTATTCCTGATAAGTTTCATGTTTTCTAGAATAATAAAAATATACTTAATATTAATTAAAACAACTTTTTAATCTAAATATTATATATAGTTAAATAAATTATAGATTTTTTAAAAGTATCAATAGAATATATTTTTATTATTTATTATAATTTTCTTCATTGTTATTAATCTTACAATGAATTTAGTGGTAAAAACATTTGAAAATTTTCCAACATTGTATCCTTTAAAACACTTTTTTTCTAAAAAAATGTATTAATTTGTAATTAATTACTAAGGCTTCAGTGATTAAAATATTGAAAAATTTATTCCGTATTTGGAATCAGTGTTTCCAAATTATTTAAATATATTTATTTAATATTTTTTAATTATTATTATTAACATACATAATTTTTATTAATATGATAAAAATGTAAATTCGATAATAGAAGGTAAATATAATATTATAAAATTACCATAAATCTTTTCTTTATATAATTGGACTTGTTGTTTTTCACATAAATAATCCTTATGTATAAATTTAACCCATTAGAAGACACATGTATTAGATTGATACATTTAATATATTTTATTTAGAGAAATTTTAAATATGTCTTACTAAATTTTTAATAACTCAATCATTTTTAAAATAAGGATATATGAAAGATATTCCAGACTAAAATTAAAAAATTTAAATAAAAAGTTAATTCAATTATAATTGTATTTAATTTTTAACATTTTAAAAATAAATAATTAATTTAATGGCTTATACATTGATGTTGTATAAATTATTTAATTGATGAAAAATTGTTAAGATATTTTTTATTAAAATAATAATAACCATTAAAAGACCAATACACATATCCATAAATTTATTTGGGTATATATGTACCATAATCATCCAATGGTCTAGTTATTAACCATTTGGAGCCATATTGAAAATATTATGACACTTATAATATTTTATTTAAAGTTATATTAAAGTTGTAACATTCATATATTAATAAATATAACATTTTTATGTTGGGTTTTTTCTAATATATGTTAGAATATAAGTATCATTATTATATCTATAGAAATTATCATCATCATATTATTTTATATTTATGTTTTACCCAAAAAACAATTATATTAAATAATTAAACAAAACTGATGTAGTAATTATTTTATTAATGGAAATATCCAATTATTGTTATTTTAAAAATAAGAATAAATGTAATTTGGATGATAAATATATTTAACAGATTTTTTGGATTGTATTAAACCCTTAGTTATATATTAAAAATATTGTTTTCTAGGTTAATATCTTGTCTTTATATTTCTACAAATCCATGAAATGAATAGGGTCCAAATTGACAATATTGATATTTTGTCAAAATAATGTATTATTAAATT
Source organism: Viscum album (assembly GCA_963277665.1). Taxonomy (NCBI): domain Eukaryota; kingdom Viridiplantae; phylum Streptophyta; class Magnoliopsida; order Santalales; family Viscaceae; genus Viscum; species Viscum album. The sequence goes on along the minus strand of OY728146.1, from coordinate 1,594,536,279 downwards.
ATATTGAAATCATTAAAAATTTGTAAAAATATATAATTATTTTTCTATGGTGTAAAATATTCTATTTTATTCATTTATTTTCTAATTTATAGTAAAAATTTATTATTTCACCCTCTAAATATTGATATAGTTTTTTACTAATGATTAAAATTATATAGATTAACTAAGTGTTAATTAAAGGTATGTGGTTTAAATTTTATAGTAAAACGTGTCTAAAATTTAGTTGTTGATGTTATTACAACCTTATATCATATTATTTTCTAAACTAGGAAATTTTTGTTTATTTTTATGGGTTTTGGTTTTATTACAAATTAGATTTTTTGGAGATTCCAAAGCTACCCCTAACATCAGTTATGAATGTAAACCTCCTACCTCATTTCTTCAAATAACATTGCTCCTTAAAGATTGTCCATAACCTGACCATTACCCTCATAAATTTCCAAGTAGTATTGTCGAGGTTATTTTATTCTCAAAATATCAACTCTAGTGCCTTACGAGGAGATCTATTGGAAGATCCCTTGATAAGAGGTAAACCCCTTTACTGACTATCTCAATATCATTTCTTTCTATACACCCTCTTAATTTATTGTTTACTTTATAAAGAAATATAATCATCATAAATTATATAATTATATGTAATTTTATCAATGTAACAACCATATTCCATCTACTATCCATCCTTTGAAAAAATAAATCATCATGCATGTGTATGTTCAACTTGTTGTCTTTAGGCCATGGTGTAATCTATTTTCACCACCACCATACTTTGATGGTTATGATGATGTAAATAATAAATATATATGATTATTATTACATTTTATTTATTATGTAACTAAATATATAACATAAAATTATGTAAAATGTTTCAATTAAGGGAATGATATCGTTGATCATGTGTACGTACAACGTACCGTCTCCACGATATGATATGATTCATTATACAAGATATCAATTAATTAATGAATTATATAAATGTATATAATGACTGTATATAATATATTTTATATCAATATAATTATAAAAATGATATAACTATAATATATGATTAATAATCTGAACTAATTCGACAAAACATGCATAAGAAAATGAAGCAGTTAACTCCCGAAAGAAACGTACTAATGAAATATTATAGAACGAGTGTAAGTATGACCATATATGATATCTTAAATATAAATTTGATTTTGAAATAAATTAATAAAATAATTAAAACCATTATATAGTATTTATGGATACATATAAATGAACCCAGACCTAATGCTGGGAATAATATTGAAATATCATATTTATATGATACTATTTATATGCAATTATTTACTATGGTATATTTACAATGAATGTCCATGTTTTATTAAAATATATTATAAAAAATTATTAATTTTTTATACTATCTTAAATTTCAATTTTACGCATTGGTGACTTTATGAAGAACTATTTGAATCAAATCTTTTGGGAGTTTCGATAAATGTTACTTTTTGTCTTTCTGCCAAATGAATAAGAAGAACGTATTCATTTATCATTTAGGGTATTAATAGATATTTATTATTTCATAACACCATATTTCCATGAATTTCCCATTAAATTTACATGGAATTTCTTAATTACATGTCATTTTCTATAAATAAAATGTCTTTGATGAAGAATGTATATTTTTAGCAAGAATCAATTTCAAGTGTTGTTTTCAATTTAGCATGACATTCTTTTATAAGGATATGTTTCAATTATATTATAAAAACTATTAATATGGATTGTTTCGTTTATTATATAATGTTATTTATCAAATCCATTCATTTAATATGAATAATTTTATTATGGACTAATATTTAAGAAACCCATATTATTTCATGGATTCTGATATGATGAATGATTTCTATTTTTGTGGCACAATTATGTATGATTTCATAATTATATTTTTGGGACCTGTATCTCCCACCAATGAATTGGGTAAATACGGATAACTCATGAGTTATATATGTTACGTATGATCCTGATTTACTGTTCACAATTCTATCTGTGGACATTGTTTTTATGTCCATGATTATAGGTGTGGACCTGGTTTCTATTTTCAAATATTTATGAAAGGGAATTATTTCATGTCTTAATGTGCCAACCTATTAATATTTATACAAGTCAACAATGTTACATGTCGAGGATTTTTATGAAACATAATGTTGTATGCTAAATTAATGATCTTATAGATAATGTTCTTTGATATCCTTATGATTCAAGTTTAACTTTGATATTCCATGCATGATATTATAATATTATGATCATGTTCTCATTCCCTTTATGGTCATGTTTATGTTTACATATCACCCTTGTTTGCTCCTACTTGGAAAATTGACTCACAATTTCTTATGTTTTTTTCCCAGGTAATAAATAATGGATTTATGTATGAGTATAAGAAGGGGAATATCTCTGTGGGAAACATTGATAATCATTCACTAGTCTATAATTTTGTGTTCCAAGATTTCAGAGGTAGTAAAAAAATATTCTCTTTTGATATCTGTTAGTTTAATTTATTATTTATTCCTCAAAATTAATGTCACATCCATGCACATCAATTTTGGGTCATTATAGGTAGTATCAGAGATAATGTTTAGTAAGCCTTTTGAAACATGGATGTGAAATCTTTAGTGACCCCCTATATATAATTCTAACTATATGTCAAGGTATTTCCTAAGGAAAAGTCTAAATATATGTTACAATCCTATAATTTTGGTAATGATCGTGAATAATGTTAGATTAGAAATAATATACCATATGTTGAAACATTATATGTAATTTACCTTAGTTATGTGATTTTTATCTATTATATTTGTTTCTCACACTTCTTTTTCCAGTTATAGTCAATTTATATAACTAGATAGAACACAATGAACATTTAATGTTTCAGATATGGAATGTTTGGGAATTATTAAAATCGATATACTATGTGTATATCTCATGAAAAGAATTGTGAATCTAGTACGAGTATTTGTTATACTACTGGGGATAACGATATTTTAAACAACATGTGAAAGGTATGGGTTTCTCTAAAATTTCATATATTAGTCCTGACAATATTGGTAAGAATAAGGTTGTGTAACATTAATACATGATTAATATTTTATGGGAGAATAAGATGATGGACCTTGAGTAATGTTTTAAGAATAATGTTGGATGATGGAGGATTATTTGTTTTAGAGTTCAAAGACTATTTTATACAAATCAAAGGCATGGGTCCAAATTCAGGAACATATTGGACGAATCCCATGATACTAGTAATGAACATTGAACCCATAAGCACTAGAGAAGTTTTCAACTCTTCAAGATGTGGTATAAACATGGATGAAAATACCTCATTCAAACCATGAAGTCCCAAAAGATCCCTGACTCACAAGCCAATCAAATAAGGAATTAAGACACTCCTTCTCTACCCTATAATCCATCCCCTAAATAGCTATGAAACGACCCCACGTTTCCAATGGGGCTAGAGGGAAACACTTCATCTTATGAATTTCAATGTCAAAACTCACATCCTTACTGTAATGATATTACTTCATTACCTACTTGCACTCATACTGAGGTATGAGTGTATCACACCATGATTTATATGAGATAGTTTTTAAAAAAAATTATTTATTTTTTTTGCACGCTACACCAAGATATTTTTTCACTAAATGTAATAATAACTTAGTTTTCGGTGTGCACAATGCTATTCTTGGCATGGTTCACACATAATATCATGTTCTTTCGATAGAATTCACTTCACAAAAGGTCAATATTATGTGAACACCTATGTATTATTAAACTACCTTATAACCTAGTCATTATAATGAAATGTATAATAAAATGAATTGTGAAAATATTCTCTACAAATGAATATATAAACAAATATTTAATTAAAAATTAATTATAAATGAAAAGAAAAACCTTTTAAATAAGATAATATGTTTTTCTAAAAAACTATTTGAATACAAATATTTGAGTTTATGAGACAATAAAATCTTTCATGTTGGATTATATTAATTAAATATATATTTAAAATATCAAATATAATTTTTATAATTCATATTAAACGTTTTCTATACATTACATAAGAACAAATTAAGTTTTTTGGAAAAAATAATTATTTTTCCAAAATGCAGTTTTACCACCTTGTAATGGCACACCGATTTTAAATCTAGTTTTCATATATTTGATAAAAAAAATTTAAAAAAACTATTATTCTTTAGAAAAAAGATTTAAAAATTAACTTTGGATGAATTTTTGTTTTATTCCTGATAAGTTTCATGTTTTCTAGAATAATAAAAATATACTTAATATTAATTAAAACAACTTTTTAATCTAAATATTATATATAGTTAAATAAATTATAGATTTTTTAAAAGTATCAATAGAATATATTTTTATTATTTATTATAATTTTCTTCATTGTTATTAATCTTACAATGAATTTAGTGGTAAAAACATTTGAAAATTTTCCAACATTGTATCCTTTAAAACACTTTTTTTCTAAAAAAATGTATTAATTTGTAAATAATTACTAAGGCTTCAGTGATTAAAATATTGAAAAATTTATTCCGTATTTGGAATCAGTGTTTCCAAATTATTTAAATATATTTATTTAATATTTTTTAATTATTACTATTAACATACATAATTTTTATTAATATGATAAAAATGTAAATTCGATAATAGAAGGTAAATATAATATTATAAAATTACCATAAATCTTTTCTTTATATAATTGGACTTGTTGTTTTTCACATAAATAATCCTTATGTATAAATTTAACCCATTAGAAGACACATGTATTAGATTGATACATTTAATATATTTTATTTAGAGAAATTTTAAATATGTCTTACTAAATTTTTAATAACTCAATCATTTTTAAAATAAGGATATATGAAAGATATTCCAGACTAAAATTAAAAAATTTAAATAAAAAGTTAATTTAATTATAATTGTATTTAATTTTTAACATTTTAAAAATAAATAATTAATTTAATGGCTTATACATTGATGTTGTATAAATTATTTAATTGATGAAAAATTGTTAAGATATTTTTTATTAAAATAATAATAACCATTAAAAGACCAATACACATATCCATAAATTTATTTGGGTATATATGTACCATAATCATCCAATGGTCTAGTTATTAACCATTTGGAGCCATATTGAAAATATTATGAAACTTATAATATTTTATTTAAAGTTATATTAAAGTTGTAACATTCATATATTAATAAATATAACATTTTTATGTTGGGTTTTTTCTAATATATGTTAGAATATAAGTATTATTATTATATCTATAGAAATTATCATCATCATATTATTTTATATTTATGTTTTACCCAAAAAACAATTATATTAAATAATTAAACAAAACTGATGTAGTAATTATTTTATTAATGGAAATATCCAATTATTGTTATTTTAAAAATAAGAATAAATGTAATTTGGATGATAAATATATTTAACAGATTTTTTGGATTGTATTAAACCCTTAGTTATATATTAAAAATATTGTTTTCTAGGTTAATATCTTGTCTTTATATTTCTACAAATCCATGAAATGAATAGGGTCCAAATTGACAATATTGATATTTTGTCAAAATAATGTATTATTAAATTATATTGAAATCATTAAAAATTTGTAAAAATATATAATTATTTTTCTATGGTGTAAAATATTCTATTTTATTCATTTATTTTCTAATTTATAGTAAAAATTTATTATTTCACCCTCTAAATATTGATATAGTTTTTTACTAATGATTAAAATTATATAGATTAACTAAGTGTTAATTAAAGGTATGTGGTTTAAATTTTATAGTAAAACGTGTCTAAAATTTAGTTTTTGATGTTATTACAACCTTATATCATATTATTTTCTAAACTAGGAAATTTTTGTTTATTTTTATGGGTTTTGGTTTTATTACAAATTAGATTTTTTGGAGATTCCAAAGCTACCCCTAACATCAGTTATGAATGTAAACCTCCTACCTCATTTCTTCAAATAACATTGATCCTTAAAGATTGTCCATAACCTGACCATTACCCTCATAAATTTCCAAGTAGTATTGTCGAGGTTATTTTATTCTCAAAATATCAACTCTAGTGCCTTACGAGGAGATCTATTGGAAGCTCCCTTGATAAGAGGTAAACCCCTTTACTGACTATCTCAATATCATTTCTTTCTATACACCCTCTTAATTTATTGTTTACTTTATAAAGAAATATAATCATCATAAATTATATAATTATATGTAATTTTATCAATGTAACAACCATATTCCATCTACTATCCATCCTTTGAAAAAATAAATCATCATGCATGTGTATGTTCAACTTGTTGTCTTTAGGCCATGGTGTAATCTATTTTCACCACCACCATACTTTGATGGTTATGATGATGTAAATAATAAATATATATGATTATTATTACATTTTATTTATTATGTAACTAAATATATAACATAAAATTATGTAAAATGTTTCAATTAAGGGAATGATATCGTTGACCATGTGTACGTACAACGTACCGTCTCCACGATATGATATGATTCATTCTACAAGATATCAATTAATTAATGAATTATATAAATGTATATAATGACTATATATAATATATTTTATATCAATATAATTATAAAAATGATATAACTATAATATATGATTAATAATCTGAACTAATTCGACAAAACATGCATAAGAAAATGAAGCAGTTAACTCCCGAAAGAAACGTACTAATGAAATATTATAGAACGAGTGTAAGTATGACCATATATGATATCTTAAATATAAATTTGATTTTGAAATAAGTTAATAAAATAATTAAAACCATTATATAGTATTTATGGATACATATAAATGAACCCAGACCTAATGCTGGGAATAATATTGAAATATCATTTTTATATGATACTATTTATATGCAATTATTTACTATGGTATATTTACAATGAATGTCCATGTTTTATTAAAATATATTATAAAAAATTATTAATTTTTTATACTATCTTAAATTTCAATTTTACGCATTGGTGACTTTATGAAGAACTATTTGAATCAAATCTTTTGGGAGTTTCGATAAAAGTTACTTTTTGTCTTTCTGCCAAATGAATAAGAAGAACGTATTCATTTATCATTTAGGGTATTAATAGATATTTATTATTTCATAACACCATATTTACATTAATTTCCCATTAAATTTACATGGAATTTCTTAATTACATGTCATTTTCTATAAATAAAATGTCTTTGATGAAGAATGTATATTTTTAGCAAGAATCAATTTCAAGTGTTGTTTTCAATTTAGCATGACATTCTTTTATAAGGATATGTTTCAATTATATTATAAAAACTATTAATATGGATTGTTTCGTTTATTATATAATGTTATTTATCAAATCCATTCATTTAATATGAATAATTTTATTATGGACTAATATTTAAGAAACCCATATTATTTCATGGATTCTGATATGATGAATGATTTCTATTTTTGTGGCACAATTATGTATGATTTCATAATTATATTTTTGGGACCTGTATCTCCCACCAATGAATTGGGTAAATACGGATAACTCATGAGTTATATATGTTACGTATGATCCTGATTTACTGTTCACAATTCTATCTGTGGACATTGTTTTTATGTCCATGATTATAGGTGTGGACCTGGTTTCTATTTTCAAATATTTATGAAAGGGAATTATTTCATGTCTTAATGTGCCAACCTATTAATATTTATACAAGTCAACAATGTTACATGTCGAGGATTTTTATGAAACATAATGTCGTATGCTAAATTAATGATCTTATAGATAATGTTCTTTGATATCCTTATGATTCAAGTTTAACTTTGATATTCCATGCATGATATTATAATATTATGATCATGTTCTCATTCCCTTTATGGTCATGTTTATGTTTACATATCACCCTTGTTTGCTCCTACTTGGAAAATTGACTCACAATTTCTTATGTTTTTTTCCCAGGTAATAAATAATGGATTTATGTATGAGTATAAGAAGGGGAATATCTCTGTGGGAAACATTGATAATCATTCACTAGTCTATAATTTTGTGTTCCAAGATTTCAGAGGTAGTAAAAAAATATTCTCTTTTGATATCTGTTAGTTTAATTTATTATTTATTCCTCAAAATTAATGTCACATCCATGCACATCAATTTTGGGTCATTATAGGTAGTATCAGAGATAATGTTTAGTAAGCCTTTTGAAACATGGATGTGAAATCATTAGTGACCCCCTATATATAATTCTAACTATATGTCAAGGTATTTCCTAAGGAAAAGTCTAAATATATGTTACAATCCTATAATTTTGGTAATGATCGTGAATAATGTTAGATTAGAAATAATATACCATATGTTGAAACATTATATGTAATTTACCTTAGTTATGTGATTTTTATCTATTATATTTGTTTCTCACACTTCTTTTTCTAGTTATAGTCAATTTATATAACTAGATAGAACACAATGAACATTTAATGTTTCAGATATGGAATGTTTGGGAATTATTAAAATCGATATACTATGTGTATATCTCATGAAAAGAATTGTGAATCTAGTACGAGTATTGGTTATACTACTGGGGATAACGATATTTTAAACAACATGTGAAAGGTATGGGTTTCTCTAACATTTCATATATTAGTCCTGACAATATTGGTCAGAATAAGGTTGTGTAACATTAATACATGATTAATATTTTATTGGAGAATAAGATGATGGACCTTGAGTAATGTTTTAAGAATAATGTTGGATGATGGAGGATTATTTGTTTTAGAGTTCAAAGACTATTTTATACAAATCATGAAATATATTCTTTCAGTATAATTTTTTCATTATCAATTGCAAAGGAAATGTTGAATAGTTTTAATGACCGAGAAATATTATTTATTGGTAAGGTGATATATTTATAGAACACATGATTACGGGGCATAAAACTTTTAATATGAACCTTATGTTATGATAATGATGTTTGGATAATTATATTTTTTATATGAATTGTATATTTAGATGATACAAGTTTCTTGGGATCTAATTATTTATATGTTTTCAAGAGGGTAATCCAACCATGGATGAAGTATAAAACATTTTGGGACTTAAGGAATATACCCAATAAGATTTAAAATAATGAAAAATGTATGTTTGAAATTAGGATATATAATAAATTAAGTTATAACCATGACTCAAGAGAATACATGATGAAGGTGTTCACATGTTATTAATGTGACCAAAAATAGATACCTTATGATATATGAAGGATTAATATTAATCCAATTTATAGAACCTATTTTTATGGTTCACGATTTTCATATTTTAGAATTATTTTTTGGTTATCAACTTGTTGATAGTATAATATATACTCCTGATGATGTTTGTTAGATTAAATTATTCTCTCACTATAGGTGGACTTATGGATATTTTATAACATTTGCAGACATTTTTGTTGTGTTATTGATAGATGGAATGACCTATGATTAAATTTATGGATTGTATTATAAGCTAACACTTCAAAAACAATTAATTTAACTACATTTCAATGAATAATAGATGTACTGGGAATTGTTCAAGGCATGAACAATCGTCATATTGTGGTGAAATCAAGTAAGAATATCTTCTCATAAAAATAATTCATCACTACAAAAATATATCGTTTTGTAAAACAATGTCGTATTATCATCATTGTTTAATATTAATGACCTATTTCATTATTCATTAGTTTATGGTTTTCTGATTCTTAAAATTCTCTAGATCACCCACATTCTTGTGATCTGTGATCTTTATAAATCTCTACGATTATTTACAGTTTTCCTCCTTTCACAAATAATCACTTATGTTCTATAATGGGGAATCCTTGTTATGATTTAGTTTTTGTAACTCTTCTTTCAAAAAAATCTTTTTTTAAAAAAATTTCAAGCCTTATTTTTTACAATGTACTTTTATATGAAATGGAAATTCAGTTATTAATCATTTTATAACCCATATGAATTTTGAGAGGGAAATTCATTTTAATGGGTTTAGAATGTAATTCCCCAGTATTTTTATGAGGTGGAATTTTTTAGTTTATTTGATGTCTTCTGTTGTATGAAAGAACGAGAAAATATTTCACTACACACAACACCGACTTATCTTTTGGTATATGTGACACTGTTCATGGATTTTGTTACAAAAACTTTCATGTTTTTTTGATTGAATTCTTTTAACATTAGATGGGGATTAAGAAAGCAGCGAAATATTATTATGCTAACTTATAACCAAATCATTATAATGGTGAGTATGAGAAAATATATTTTGAAAATTTTTTGTACACATGTATATATTATTAATTATTTAATGAAAAATTAATTTTAATTGAATATAAAGCCATGTTTAAATAAAATTAAAAAATTTCCCAAAAAACCATTTGAATACAAATTAGTTAGTCTATAAAATAATAAAATAAATCTGGAAGGATTTTATTAATGAAATTTATATTTAATATATCAAATATATTGTTTATAATTCATATTTTTTAAATACATGATATTATTAAAAATTAAAATTTTTGGGATAAAATAATTATTATAAATATAAATCTATTATTCATCCTTCTGATGGCGTACCTATTTTAAATATAATTTTTGAATATTTTATGCATAATTTTTGGAAAATTATTCTTTTTTATTTGGAATAGTGATATAAAAAATTTACATTGGATGAATTTTTTTATGTGTTTTTGATAAGTTTCATGTTTTGATGAATACTAAAAATATATTAAATTCTAATACAATAAAGCGTTTTTCATCCAAAACAATTATTTCATTAAATTAAATTGATGGATGCTTTTAAATTATAAATATACTATATTTTTATTATTTTATATAATTCTGGTCATTGGAATTAATTTTACCATGAATTTTGATAAAAAATATTTCAATCTTTTGCAATGTTTAAACGTTTTAAACATCTTTTTCATTTTGATAATGGGATTAATTTTAAATCAATTATTATCAATTATATTATTTTAATTTTGAAATCTAGATTCCATATTTGGATTATATGGGTCTAATTTATGTATGTGGAATTATTTTATTCTTGGAAATAAGGAATATTAACTTCGGTATGTTTTGTTAATACAATAAAAAAGTTAAATTTGATAATTAATGGTTAAAATGATATTATAAAATTACCCAAACACTTGTCCTTATATAACAAGATTACTATTTCATAGCCTAAAAATCCTTTGCTCTAAATTTTATCTTATATAAGCCACTTGATTTATATAATGAATATTTATATATCTTTTAATGAAAAGTTAAATATATTTTACTCAAATTTTAATAAATTTATCCTTTTTAAAATAATGTTATAAAGAAGATAAACTAGACTATACATACTCATTTTAAACATTAAATGTTTTCCTTTATCATCGTAATTTATATTCAATTATTAGAAAATAAATAATCACTTTAGAATCTTATAAATAGATATTGAAAAAAATTATTTATTTGATAATAATTTAATTAATATTTTTTATTTAAATGATTATAAACATTAAAATACCATTAAACAACACCAAATATTATTATTCAAGAATATATAAACTATAATATTCCAATAATCTAACTAATGACCATTTGGATCTATATGTAATAGATTGTGTCCCTTATAATATTTTATTTGAAGTGATGTATAAGTTGTCATACTCATGTGTTAATAAATATAACATTTTGAATGATGGATTTTATAATTGATTTATTAGACTATAAATATAATTATGAATGACAGATTATTGATATTTCTAATTATCTTTTATTTCCAGTTATTACCAATACAATTAGTATATTAAATTGTTACACAAACAAATGCAGTAATTATTTTGTCAAAAGAAATTTCCTTTTAATGAGATTAGGAATATGAAAATAAATATAATTTGGGATGATTAATATATCAATAAAAAATTTATATGAACTTTAAACCTTATATATATAATAAAATATGTTTGTTTGGCTAAAATCTTATCTTCGCATTTTTTAAAACCCAACAAATTAATAGTGTCAAAAATAAATGTATTGATATTTTACCAAATTAATTTACTATTAATTTATTTAAAATTCAAAAAACGTTTTTAAAAATATATAAGATTTATTATGTTCTCTATAATTAACTAAATGATTCATTTATGTTAAAATTTACATCAATTATGTGAATACTTTCCAATTTTAATATTAAAATATTTTATACCATAGATAAACATTAAATAGAATAACCAATTTATAACTAAAAGGATGCGGTATAAATTGATATAGAAACATGCCTAAAATATATAGGTTTATTATTTAAAAATTCTATCTCATATTATTTTTAAAAAGGTGATTTTTTATGTTTTTTATGGGATTTTATTTTATATTAAATTAATATTTTTGGAGATTCAAAATGTTCCCCTCACCTGATTTATAAAAGGGAACATCCTGCCTCATTTTTTACATCAAATTGATCCTTATATCTCATAAATTACAATAACATTACCCATATAAACTATCCTATAAAAATAATAGTTATTATGGTCTTCTAAAAAGACCAACTCTAGTTTCTTAAGTGGAGATCTGTACAGAGCTTGTCGATGAAGTGGTAATCTCATTTACTACTCTCTCTAGATAATTTATCAATCAATTAATATTAAATTCTTCATTCCATTATAATTTAAGATAACTAGTATAAACTATATATATTTATTATATTATGGTTATGTAACAACCATGTTTCATCTTTTATCCATCCTATTAAGAAAAAAATCACTACATGTGCATATATAAGGCTTACTATCTCCATGCCGTGGTGTAATCTGTTTTCAATACCACCTTACATGGTTGAGTATAATGATTGATATAAAAAATATAAATGAATATTATAACATAATATTGATTCTCTATAAAAAATATATATCATCCAATTCCGTAACATTTTACTTTTATGGGAAATATATCGCCGCTCGTGCGTATGTATTGTTGACCGTCTCCAAAGTGTGATGTGATTGATTATACATGATATGAATTAATGAATATATTATATAAATTTACAAAATTTTTAAATAAGATATATATTATAATAATATTAAATTCATTGAATGACATATCTATAACCTATGATGAAGAATCAGAACGTACTCGAAAAAACATACATAAGAAAATGATCCTGCTAACACCTGAATGAAGGGTAATAATGAAATATTGTAGAACGGATGTTAATTTGATAATATAAAATATAATAAATGTAATTAAGGATATTTAATAATTTAATATAATTATTTAGTACAACATATATGAGTTTTTAAAACATACGATGGAACTCAGACATATGGTACAAAATAATATCAAAATATTATTTTTATGTGAGATTGTTTATATGCAAGTATTACCTGAGGTATATTTATCCTACGTGTTTTAGTTATATATATATATTAAAAAATATTTTTCATTTTATTATATTATTGCATAAATTCAATTTTACTCCTTATTAACATTTTTAAAAATATTGGGAAACAAACCATTTTTCATTTTCCAAATGAGGTACTTTTTGGCCATCCAAAAAAAGTAAGAAAATAATTTTTTATTCAAAATTATATGGAAAGAAAAAAATTACAATTTATTTTTAATTATTTCCATGATTTTTCTCATAAAATGTTTCATGCTTATCTTCAAATGATTTTTTTCCTTTCAAATTTGTGCAGTGTTTTAAGAATTTCTTCATTGAAAATAAATGATATTTTTCTCATGAATAAATTCAAAGTTTTATTTTCCATTTAAGATTAATGTATTTATTGAGGATATGTTTAATTTATATTACCACTATTATTACTATGGATGATTCTGATAATTATGGATATACATTTATGAAATCAATTCATTTTATGTCAATTATTTCATGATGCAATTATGTTTAAGAAACCCTTTCTATTTCACGGATTCTGATATGATGAATGACTTATGGGTTTATATATCACATATATATGATTTTATTATGAAATTTGGGGGAATATATCACCCTCTAATGTATATTCTAATTATGGATAACTCATTATGTGTATATATAATGAATGAACCTAATTTAACGTTCAAAATTCTATGTGTGGGCCTAGTTTTAATGTCCATAATTTTTTGGTTGTACCTAGTTTCGAGTTCCATATGTTTATGAATCTGCATAATTACATGGTCTTAATGAGTGAAACCATTACTATTTATACATGTTAAAAAAGTAATAAGATTACATATATGAAACTATTTCATTCATTATATCAATTTTTTGATCTTATGGATTATTTTCATTCATTTAATTATTATTAATGTTTACATTTGATATAAAGGGTATGATATTATAATGTTATGATCATGTTATCATACCCTGTATGCTCATGAATATGTTTACATGTCACCCAGTTTTACACTTAAATAACATCTAAACCAACCCATTCTTATGTTTTCTTTTCCATAGGTTATAATGAAAGGTTATAGGTAGGATTACAAAAAGAGGAAGGTCGTTGTGGGAATCAATGAAAATATTTCAATTGACTATAAATTTTTTTTCTCTTTTCCAAATGCATTAAACTAATACATTATTTGGGATTTTTTTGTTTAATATATTATATATTCTTCCAAATTTATGTAATGTCCATGTACTTAAATATTTGCTCATTATAATAAGAGTAATAGAATGAATAATAGGAATATGGTTAGGACCTCAGGGATGCCCCGACAACATTTGATGAAGGTTTGTCTTCCACCATTGATATACTCAAAAAATAATCTTGGTTACTAAAAAAGGTTTACATTTCATGTTGATAAGTGGGGACAAGTCCTCCAAATAGGAAGATGTATGAACCTTCTTCCTGAAGCACCATAATGATATTTTATCAAGAAATTACATCGTGATGCCATGCCTTGATCTGCAGGTGACCACTCGCCACATTTTTTATGAAGATAACCATAGGGGTTAAAACCATGAAACTATAAGGACACACCTAACACATGCCACCAATATTGAGGCTAAAGTTGATAAGATTGTCAAATCCAATTTCATTAGATAATAATATTATCTTACATAGATTGATAATAAAGTACCATTAAATAAGAAGACAGGTAAAATCAGGTTTTTCATCAACTTCAAAGATCTAAACCTGCACTTCTCAAAATATGTTTTTCCATTCCCAATAATAGAACTACATATTGATGAAATAGACATATGTTAAGCCATATTCGTAATGGATTGATATTTGGGGTATAATCAAATCATAATGTCCTATGAAGATAAATAAGCCACCATTTTCAGATCCCGCTAGTTTGTAGTCCACTATCGGGTAAAGACATTTTTATTGATGAATATACGTTCCACATACAAACATTACATACATAACAGATTTAAATGCTTACTCTGGATGTTTTTTTAATTCTATATCGAATAATTGGTTCATAAATTTTTCTTGAATTCTAATCATCGAGATGACCATTATACTATATTTTAAAAAACTACAACAACATAGAACTAATATGAAACTCTATAAATTTCTATTGGGGTCACCTAAATGAATTTTCAGGGCTTTGTCCTACATTTTTATAGCATTGAATTAATCCCCAAGAAGACAAGGGATATATTAAATAATTACCCACATCAGAACCTCAAATATTTTAGTGCCTTACATAGACAACATGGATACATCTAGCACTTTATATCCAACCTCATTGGTATGTGTTTTCCATTTACCATGTTGATAATGAAGGGGTCTTATATCTTTGGAATAATGATAGTCATGAAGTATTTGATATCCTAAAAAAGTATCTCTTGAGTCCACCATTTTTAATGACACCAATTGAGGGTAAACCAATCATTTTTTACATGATGGGCTTAGAAATATATCTATGAGATTTCTTTGAAAATGAAAAATAACATCAAGAATCAAAACCACCATTATCATCTCATTTGAGCCATGATATGTAGTGGGTCTTGTTATTCTTATATCGCGAAGATATTTCTAGAATTAATATTCATGGTTTAGAAATTGAGTCACTGTCTATATAACCATAATGTCCACGAGGACCCTAAAAATAACCTGCTGAAATAAATCACAATTCATACAATGCAGACTAGACAATAGGAATGGAAGGAAATAATCCTAATAATGTCTAACATACAGTCTATGCCTTGAAATGTGGTGAAAGGTTGGGTTTTGGATGATTTTCTTACAGGAAAACCAAATTTAGGAACATTGTAATAAAATACTAAATTTGTATATGATGATATATTTTATATTAAACACATCCCTTATGAAAGGGAAACCTATTTTCACAACACATATATAATCTTAATAGAGAAGTGAATGGAATACCTCAATCATAACAATGTCGGGTTGGGAGTCATGCTCATCTCTCCAACAATAAGCAGTCTTTTCTTACTACTACCTATTGTTATAATGCTACAAAAATAAGATATAGGAATATTTATCGTTCATTGAAGGACTAGAATAGACACATCAAATACTAGTGTTCCACAAAGAGGTGAAGGCTCATTTAGAGTTGGAAAACAAACGGAAAAATAAGTATTATTCAATTAAAAGTTAATAAATAATCTTATTTCATGACTATGTATAGGGAATAATGGAGACGTTCACCACATATATGATATTGACTTTCCATGGTCATTGAATGCACTGACCAAGGCATTGGAAAATGAATCCACAAACCTAGTAGATCTAGATAGGGATTAAATATTCATTATTATTGTGCATAAACAAATGGTCTCTCCTTTTCCCCATTCCATCATAGAATATGTCAATAAGTTTAATCTTGTTCCAAAACTAGATGGCACTATGATAGGTTTAGTGATACCCATTATGTACTAAAATCAAAATGGATTACACTATTCAGAAATAGTTATAAATGATAAAATTTAATGTAGATCAAACAACTTAACTCTTTTTTATTGACCATATCCCTTAAAATCCCTCCATAAATGAGTCTTTGATGAAGTAATTATTATATTTATTGAAGGAGAAGATACCTTTACTATCAGAATAAAATTTTTTACAAGATCCTATAGAATCAAACATTTAGGGTTGATTCTTCCCAGAAAATATAACTTTTTTTAATTTTATGGCCTTAAATAATGTAGAATTTAATATAATTCACCATGAAATGTCATTCATACCTAGTTTACACTGACTTCCTCCATCAACCTAGGGTGTTTCTATAAACATGAAAAATACTCCGGGGTATTTTATATATTGGGAATGGATTTTGTTGGGACATATCCTCAAGATATTCCCTTGATGATAAAATACATCCTAATTGAAACTGACTACATCACAAACTAGTATAAACAAATACCACCTAAATAATTTGGGGAAAGAAGGTTTATAAAATTTTTGAAGGCCATCATAATTAATATATTTGGTTTCCATCAGTCAATACTATCCAAAAGAAGCCCAAATTTCTATTCTACTGAGTTTGATAAGTTCTATCATTATTATAATATAAAATCCAACCACTCATCCCACTATCATATAGTGGCTAATGGAAATGTAGATTCCATCAAGACGACCCTATAAAAAATAATCCATAATATGGTTTATCCGAGTAAAAAGTATTTTCCTAAAATTCACTTTTATAACATATAGGCCAACTATGAAAAAAACCAAAATCTAGTCATAGGGAACATTTAATTCACCTGTAAATAGAATAAATGTAGTCCTTTCCATTGAGAAATAATTTCCATTTCAAAATGTTACCATTACTGATCAAAAATCCATATGTATTAAATCCCATAAATTTCATAATGAATTCTAATGACGTGATGAGAAAATATTTCACACCTTAAATCACATGGAGATGCAAAAAAATCTAATGGTATGAGAATTTTACAATAAGGTCATACTCTATTCGTTCCCCCAAGGAGAACCAATAACAGTCCCCTAGATTCTGATGATAAAATGGTGGAATCCTATAAATATTGGGAAAATTTGGGTGAAATCGTATTCTATACACAACGTCCACTCCAACAGAGATTATTCACTTATCTTGATGGATAAAGAAATCATTAAAGACCCTACTAATGCATAATTTACCAAGAAATAATTCATGTGATAAAATAACACCATTCTATCGACAACATGATGTTAAAATATATTTTTGGATGTTTTCATATGATCTAAAAAACTGAGATATTTCATCTAGTTCATAAGATGATAACTACATGACACAAACATCCTTGATGTATGACATTAAACTACATAACATTATGGTATTATTTTCATGGTATTAAAATGAACTCCATTTGCAAAAAGTCATACAACCCTAAACTACAATAAATCATTCTCCATGTTGTATGACATTTAACGAGACAGTGTAATGTCCTAGTCAAAAGATGATAAACAATAATACAACATCCTTTCCACATGATGTAACATTGAGTAACATTTTATTCCTACTTGAGTGGATAAAAATAATTTTTGCTCATATCCCACCACATCATTAAATTAAGAACTACATGTGAATTGATTCTATCCATCACATGATATGTATAGACACCAAGATCTTCAATACAAGGTCTAGCTGAAAAATGGACCCTCATTATGTACATGTCAGACCAATATTGGGAACCTTTATAAGATGGTGTGTGGCCTGCTTCTCATTTCAATGATATACATAGTAACACCAAAACCAAATGTGTTAGGCCTAGATAAAGGGTAAAAATATTCCCCACTCCTTTGAAAAAACCAATATATATACAGGAGAACTTAACTTAGGTTTCCTCATCAAGAATACCATCATAGAATCTAGAAAAGTTCTCTCATGCATGTATAAAAAATCTATGCAGTGTATTTTAAACTATGTGCCCAGTCCTAGTTCGAATTTTTTGTTTAAGATTATATATATTTCTTCCAGACATCATAATACTTTTATTGGGATAGTTGGTTTCTCTAAAATCATTCCATGTCATTGGAAATAATAATTCATATTAATGAATTAACATTTTCATGACTATGTAGTAATATTTCATAGTTGGCTTTTCATAAGTCACCCACCAAAAGGGCATGTCACCCAAAAGATTTAAGCATTTAAATTTGTAGTAATAAGCCCCAATTAGATTTTCATACATCACCCACCAACGGTGTTGGTTATCTATAGGTACATTAGCCCTCAGAATATACCTTTACTATCTCTGTAAGACTCGTCATCACTATTTCGGGAACCAACTTTTGAAACATTATTTTTCTATCATTCCTTTTATTTTTCCTCATACCACTTCTCTAGATCCAAGATCCCCCATGATTACAGTTTATGAATTCCTTCATCAATTACAATGTATTCCAAATCATCATTATCCCATCATAATTTCATTGTATATCTCTTTCATGAATGATCATCCTCACCACATGATTTTAAACATCAATGATTACGGTTTCACCACATGACACTAAACTACATTATTTTCATGAACTATGTACATATTAATTATCAATTTGAAGAGATACATAGTAACGTATATATCTTGCATTATGTTCTATCCAATAAATAAATTAAAATGACAATATCCCTCTTTTTTATCATTTTATGTGTGGTATAAGAAACAATTGCCACTCCTATATTGTCACGTTGAGTATAGAACATGTGTCATTAGAGGTTTTAGTATGTGATTCTAAACACGATCAAGGAAAATATATTCACATCAAGGTGACTATGGTTACAGTTAAATTAAATTAAAAGGAAAATAATGTGTATTTAACAACTCATGTTAATATAATATTTGATATAAATTCAAGGACTACATGTATCTTGAATCCTTCCATCATAGGAAACATTGTGACATCCAGGTCTCTGATCTTGGTTTCATCTACAATATGTCCTTTTTATGATGGGGAACCACATACATTCCCCATGAATTTAAACTAAACGGTTCCTTATGAACTATGTATAGCTTGATTCTCTTTCCCCCCAAATACAGAGTGATATCTGAATCCTTCAACCTAGTCCATCCATAATAAGGGATATACCACAAATCTTTTATATAGGAGTTATATCTGCAGAAGAGGATCTAATATGGTTTCTCTCCCCATTTGAATGATTATGTTAAAAAAATAACGTCTTCATGCCATTACTCAATAAAAATGGGTATTATTTTCTAAAGAGATTTATAGAATGATTCTTACTCTAATGAAATACTTCATGACACTCCGGTCCTATAAATTGATCCAATCAAAAAATTTATTTTTCACATTTAAACACCTCTACCCTTTCAGCCTAATGTTAAATTAGATGGATGATTTCTTCAACACATGAAACATCACTACATATCTTCCTAGAATTATGTACTACTTTATTCTCACTCCAATAAGATATGTAAATATTTTTGAGAAATATATCATTGTCCATCAACAATATAAAATGGAAATTTTCTTTTTCGCATATGGGTAAATCCTACAGAGGAAAATAATTACTCTCTATTACTGATAATTTTGACATGAGAATATACTCCCTTATTAATGTACATTCATCCTACAACCCAAACTCTATGTTTGGGAATACCCCAATGTCCATAATCTTTCACCATCCATTAGTAGGGTAATTTAATATTCCTATGGAAGACTTTTTCAGACTATATATTAATACCCTCTAGTTGTCTCGGAATATGTTTCCCACCAAAAGGTAAATTGTATTAGAGGATTACATTTTTTGACCATATAGTAATATGTCCTAGTTGACTTTTCATAAGTCTCCCAAATAAAAGGTCATATCAATCAGATGTACATTGTTTCATTGAGAGAGACATATTCTATCATTGTATGCCCCAAAAATGATTTCATCTCATATCACTCCTAATCATTAGAAACACAAATATTATTATTTACAAACCTCCCCCCTCCATACCTCAAAATGATTGCACACTCTTGAAAATATTACCTTAAAATGGTGAAATAGATATGTTTTCTGTGATACTAAATGACCATAATGTATAGAACCAATGTCCGAATAGTAAGTCATTAGACCGCATGATTCATGTCTTGGTTGAATGAAATTAAAATGGATGATTCCTAAACAATTATCTTAAGTAAAATCCCCATTATTTTAGTCATATAATGATATTTACACACCTCTACCCAATCCTAATTCATATTGGAGCATTTCCCATCCATGGTGAAGATAATATAAATTCACTCTTCATTATCATAAAACATCCATTGGTGAACCAATCATTATGGTCTTGAGAGAACTGAATCATCACAAAATAGTATGATATATTTAATAGAATGGAATATTTATAAATATAACATTGTCTAGCAAGAATATAGTCATCATTTACCAAACCTGCAAACTATATTGATGCACATGATCCGCTACACAGCTCTAAATGATCATCCACCCATTCTTGAGATGGCTATTCAAGAGTACCTCTATTGAAAACCCAATTATATTAGGATATAATAATTTCCTACAAATAATATCATTGGGATCCACATTCAAAACACTATAAATAGTGAAGAATCCCTATAGATCTGGTCATTCAATCCCTTCAGCCATTCCCTTAAAAAGCATTCAGGTAGCTCTCCAAAAACTAATATAGGAGGGGCTTAACAGGGAAGTGGGATAAAATTATCTCTAGGGTATATGAAAATATATTTATGTGGGTACCCCATCCCCAGAGTTGACAATAACTATCAGTACAGTCCCTCCCTAGATCAGGGAACTGTGAGAGACCCTTTCAGGCATGCCTAAGGAAACCCTAGGTGCATAGATAATGGCCTCTCTCAAGTGTTGTTTCCCAATTTTATCATCACCCAAGGAACCTTCAGCCTATTAATGAGCCCTACTCAATGAAAATGCATCCACTCTTCACACAACATGTGTGAAGCACCTTCATCTCATTAAGACTTGACCTAAGACATCCAACCATTAATCCCAATTTTGAGTCATCAATAAAAAGGATCCCTTCCCTATGGATCCCTCATACGAGGAGACCCATGTTTATCCCTCCACTATTGATTTTGAAATTTCTCCTCCATTGATAATTACCCACTAGTGTGTATCCCATTCGTTTATTCATTCCATTAGTCAATGGTATATCACACTTGTCCTACCTGAAGAGTCGGTTCCTTGGGAACACACAATTATGAATCTCATAAGCCAAGAGGAAAACAACCCTTAGAGTAGTTTTATGGACCTATCGGTATCAAATATGAGGGCTAGGACAATGTTCCTCTTTCATTATCTATTGGACTGGGGACCCCTAGTTCTAGCGAGAGAGGGAGAGGATAATGCTTTCATTTACAAATAATGGTTACTAGCTTATCCTCCTCTATAATCTAGAAACCATGAGTAGGGAATCTCTCCGGGAGTAAGCCCTTGTCCTTTTCTTTTTGGTCAGAGTAAGGTGGGTAGTCATATGTGACTATATGGATACAAAAATTGTAGGATCTGATAAAATAAAATCCCATTTTTCTTCACCCGTAGCATCAATAATTTCTACCAGTGGGTGAATGTCCATGTGGTTTTTTGGATCATCTATTTTATATTATTGTCTCATATGAGTGTGAATAATTTGGGATTAGTGGATAGCGGTGATCATGAAATCTACACATTTATATGCATGTCTTGTAAGAGATTATTTTTTGGGGATTTTCTTAACACATTCAATATGAGTTCCTCTAAGGGTTTGGGTCCTCAAATTAATGAATCAAACTCCAATGGAGTCCTTTTAAATGGTGTAAAGATAAAATTAATTAATTAATCCGATTAGAGGACCATATTCTCTATGAAACAAAGCTTCAAATGGACTTAATAGGTGTTGTTCTTCCACATAGAATGATGTGGGTTTTAATTCCCATCCAAATGGGATATGATGGAAGCCTACTAGATGTCCATATCCAACATCCCAAATCAAACATAATTATATATAATAACCATTCCTAGTATAATCATGTCTAATCTTGGAGCCCACATACCTTTGAGGTTCCTTGTAAAACTTAGACCTAAGTCAAATGCCAAACATTGAATAGGAACCTTTCGCCTGGAAATCCATATCAAATGATTTTTAATACATAATTTGGGTCACATAACATTTCCATACAAGATATAATGTGTTACATTAAGTGGAAATAGAATATACCAGTTCTAATTCTATTCATGAAGATACATATGAAATTCATCTTATCATTCTGATCCCCACATTGAAAAAACTTACTTCTCCAGGGTTGATGAAAACTCAAGAGCACCCAACTATGATGCAAAAAACCATATTCATAATAATAAATGAACCGAGAATATGTAATTTATATGTAATAGGGTACAATAAATGTAGAACATCCAATGCATACTGATGTCTTTGTTGATGGATAACACTGATTACATAAATATGATTCCAGTGTTCATGCATGCCATGAATTTATTCTTAAGGAGAACCATGTCATACTTGAGATTTGATAAAGGATTTGAAAATATTTCATTTATCTCAAAGAGATTCCCAGAGTAGGAAATAATTACCTCTCTAAGGATTATATGATCCTGACATCCCATCCTCTTGACCAATATCACTAAATAAGTGTTGTTGGGTCCTCTTTCAATAACCACAGACCTTTAGAATGTGGGCTCATGAAACATCGTGCGAAAGATAATTTTTGGTTATTTATGGATCAGTGAAAAAAAATTATTGTATTCTATTTTAAAATGATCAATTTGATTTAAATTATTATGCATCCATCCAAACCCCCACATTTTTAGTGTCTAAACAAATAACCCAATCATTTTCGATCAGAAATAATGGTAAAAAAAATATGTTTTCCATATTAGTTAATATAATTTATTTTTATTAAATATATAGAATAAATGATTCTAAATTCTATTACTAGATGTGGGAAAATATTTTTTATAACTAATACTATAGAAGGGAAAATTAAAAGGTTTTCTAAAGAGAAAACTTTCAAATATTTTAAAACCCTCATATCAAAATACAATATAAAATTGATTATAAAATCCTAAATTGTTTTTTAGATAAATAGTTAAATGAATATAATGTTTAAAATAATATTAAAATGGTTTTTATGTTTTTTAATGATTTATAATAAATTATAACTGTTAACAAAAAACAATATTTTCACTATTTGTCGAAAAATTTCACATCATAAAAAATTATAACTATAATCACCATATGATAATTTTCAAAGAATGATTTTAGAAATTAATATTATTTTTTCATTTAATTTTCTTAATTTATTAATGTTTTATTTTTTAAGAATATTCAAAAGGATACAAAACAACTTTCCAATAAAATATTTGTTCTAAACCATAAATTGTTTTAGTTCTTATTATTTTTCTAGAAAACACATAGGATTAATAATTGAAATTTTATTGAATATATAATATATAAATCTCAGTAATATAAATCACTAATTATATTTACTAATTTATTTAGTTAAAATAAATTTTTTGGCATAAAAATGTTTTTTCAGAAATATATTTCCATTATTTTCAAATAGTTTTAAATGTAATTTATAATTAATTGTTTACTAATGAATTCATTTTTACACATTCATATACTATATATTTTCATTATTTATAAAATCCATTTAATACCCACCCTTCATATGGACATTTGATAATTATTATCTTAAATAATATAATTTGAATAGTTATTCACATTTTGATTCAAAACATTGTTTCACTTAACGCAACATAAACTCAGTGTTACGTATAATGCGAGAAAAAATAAGTGTTTCTTGTAATGAAAAATATAAAAATGATTAACATTATTATAAAGAAAAATATTTGACAAAATAAAGGGTTGTTAAAGATATCTATATCTTATTCCAATGATATTCATTTTACCCAGACTACTACTCTTAGAATCATATCAAAACATTAATTAATGATCCATGGGTCTAATTACCCCCTCAAACAAGGGCCTAGGTATGGGAATCCAATAGAAGGAATAATGATTCCAACAATAAATGGTAATCCCAAAAGCTATCGTAATTCCAATGGTGATCAAATCACTAATAACCGAGTCAGCATCCGGGCTTATACTCAAATAAAATGTTTCTAATGGATTCTATAGGCCTACACCTAATGTGTATCACCAAAATATTATTCATTAAAATTTCCTATAAAATAAATTCAATGATTATAATATTTATTTCTGCATAAAATATAAAAACTAAGTGAATCATTATTTACAACTACAATAATTGGATGATATTAGTAAATATTGAATAAAAATTGATAAACAAACAACTATGTAAAAAATACAAGGTCAAATTAACGTATCAAATAACAATTTATTATAATGAAAATATGTCAAAACCTATTTTAGAATTATACTTATTCATTATGTTATATACATTGATCAAGGATATAAATTAAATATATTGATAATATTCATGTAATAATTAGTAAAATAATTACCTAATGTCCTAGAAATAAATGAGTAATTATAATGAATACTAGATGGATGAGCCTGTAAGGGGGGCTACAACTCTAGGTCATACATTATCTCCACCTTATTCTTTTTATATATATATTATTTTTACCTAACCTCCCTATACATTATTTTCTTATTGTGTTATCGGAATGGTGTTACCTTCTTTTTTGTGGCGACGTGGTTCTTCAGATTTGGATTTCTGGCGGTACAGTGATGGATATGGTCGCATGGATTAGAGGTTTGACTTCATGACAAGTTTTATGATGAATAGTCGATGGTGTGGTTCATAATACATCCATCAGTGGTAGAAAGGTCTTGTTTCAAGTCATTCTTGGTGAGCATTGACATGAGGTTCGGGCCACTCATCCTCCATGGAAATGTGATGCAGTTCATTGGGCTTGGCTATCAGGCATGACAACAATGGTTTTGGTCGCGTGGTCACATGATTCGGTTGTGGGTATCATTGTCTGACGTTGCGGAAAATGAGTTATTCATGGTATGGACTTCCACAGTAGGGAATATAGGTTTTGTCATCCTCATCAGCTCTCTCTTGGTGGTTGGGCTCTGGGTCTTCTACGGTGGTTTGTAGTCATGGTGTCCAATGATGGGTGGTCTGGTCTGGTTCAAGCTCTGCAGTGGGATTATGATCTACTGCAATGTTGGTGTCTACTTCCAACTTCTATTATGCTATGTCTTGGTGGTCGGGATCCCAGCCACGCATGATAGGTTTCAGGTCTACAGTCCTGTAGGATGGTCATGATCCGGTCATCTACGGCATTTTCATGATCTTTTGAATCGTGCTCTGGTGGGGAGAGTGCTTTTGGTGTTTTTTTGCAGCCCTAGTGTTTGGTTTTGATGACGGAGATGTGATTTGTGTTGATTTGAGTCTATGATGGTGATTATCATGTTATTTATTTTCTAAATGGTCTATTGGCTCTGATCCATGATGTGATTCTTCTTCTTGGTGTGTGATTACTTTATGGTGTGACATGATGTTTGGCATGAGTTATTCTGTTAAAGGGTTTATGATTCAAGATTATCTTCAAATACTACCCCAGATAATGTTTAGATCTGCATGATTACATCATACTTATGTGTTTTGTCTTTTTATGTTTGAGAGGGTATGACCTTGGCCATCGGTATCATCCCATCTTTGTACGGGGTAGCTTTTCAGGAAACGTTGGGAAGGTGGAAACTTTTTTTAATGTTTCTTATGCTAGGGGTGGGACTCCCTAGGTTGTTTGATCTAGTTTATTGTCTTTTGGACCATTGGGGCATGATTTCATGTCTTATTTCATTAATTTCATGTTTGGTTCCCCCTTAACACTTAAAAGGGGACTTATGATAATAAAAATAATAATTTCCAATCCGTTAATTATATTAACTACTAATCTAATAATTGTTCACTAAATAAAAAAATTCATTCAGAACATTTTTCTATATTTTTATAGAAAATATATATATATTTTAGTTTTATTGTTAAATTTATAAAATTGTGTTGTGTAATCCTAGAAACAATGTAATGATCAATCAAAAATTTATTTTTAATTGGTTATAAATCTGTATAATATAATTTGAATGTAAAATGAGATATTTTTCCATAAAATTTATATTTTTCTTCCCACTTTGTGTTGGATTATATTGGTTGTCAAATGATTGACAATGGTTGTCAATAGTCATCAATAATATAAAAATAACTATGTGAGATCAATATGGTGAAGTTGTTACATTTTTAATGAAGTGTGGATGAGGTCCTCAAGTCTTGATCTTCTATAAATTATGTTAATGGATTGAAGATATTGACTTTCATGATTATGGATAGAGATGTAGTTTTGATGTTTTATTATTCTTTTCATGAAATCAAACTCATTGTGCATAATAAAGACCTTTTTATTAGGTCATCAAACTCTATATAGGTTATTAATGAGGCTCTAATAGTAATAATCATGATAATTAGATTCAAAATAGATCCTATAAAAATATATATGTGAAATGATGGTTAGTTATAATGGGGAGATTGATGGTGATCACTATCATATTGATCATCATTTTGGAAGATAACTTGTTCTTCCAATCTTATTCATATTTGATTGGAGAAAAATATTTTCCTAAAAAAGATTCAGCCAATCATAATATGGTTTGATTGGATTGAAAGATGTTACTGGAAGAAAAGTATGTTATAATAATTTCCATTGTAATTCGACGATGCTATTCCAGTCTGTATTTCCTAAATGCCATAAGTTATTTTGATATCTTGTGATGCATGAATAATGAAGGATTGTGGGAGAAACTGGCCATCCAAATAGTTTCTTGTTTGATTATAAATAATTATATTACTAGATGACTATGAATTAGTCTGATTTGTTATTTGTAAGTAGAAAAGTCATCAGTTTTGTAAAGACAAGAATCACGAAATGTGTTTTGAGAAGGATCAATAAATAATGATTTTTCTCTTTGTGGTTATGAGAATCTATGAAATTAATCCTAATGAAATATTATATTATAAGAATGAAATGTAATAAAAATTGTAAAGGAATGTGTTTCTAAAAGGATGGTATGATATTCATGTAGATATACAGTATCACAAATGGTGAAGGTAATCTCTGTTATTAGGAGAAATGGACCCTCATGAGTGCATGATGGTTTGATGGGGATCACCACAACAACATCAAATATCAATAGAGAATCGCGAATGGAGGGTCACTTCAAAGATATTTTTGAGTGATCCAATAATTTTTTTGAAGATGTAAATCATTGTTAATGGGAGAGCCAATAAATATGAGCCCCCCCACCCCAATTTGATTGTGATTGAAATTATAGAGAAAATTTGAAATCGAACTTATTTTGAGAAGTTAGAAGACCTATACTGAGGGGGATTTCAATGCGAGATTGGACAACGCGAAAATAATTATAATGTCTTGATTGATTCCAATTCTTCTAAATAATTTGTTATTTTTGAATTTTTTATGCACTGTGTTTAATTAGTTATTTTCAAAAAGGTAGTGAGCTTTACAAAGGTTTAGAGATCCACAAAGAAAGATAGTTTTACGAAGGCAATGATCTCATCAAATGTAGTTAGCCTCACAAATGGGGTTTGTTCCACGAAGGTATTTTCCTAGGAAAAGTCAGGGAACATCGCAAGGTTTATCCATGAATATCATTTTTTGATTACATTGTTTAGGTGATCCAAAGCTTTGGAAGTCACCACAACATTATTCCATATTATCGTGTCTCATAAAAAATAATGTGGCCAAAAAATATTTTTTAATTTCATCATATAAATTGTGATGATGATATGCTAAGATAATATTCATTGATTAAATAATAACATTGAAATACTGTGATTCCATCAAGAAGAAGAAGAATATATCTCAGTGTATTTGGTTTTTCATAGAAGAAGAAAGACATATGGAGACACTAATATAAGCCATTGTATAACATTTGGTGTAACTGATCAAAATGGGATGGGGAAGTTACTAATGAAATTGATATTATTTTATCTTAATTTGGTATTCAATAATTTTTTTATCATTCCACCAAACTTTCTTATGATTGTGACTAATAGAAGAAGTATATTGTACAATTATCATGTTTCTTTTTGTAATAAGTAAAAATAGTTACATGCATGCGACTGTGAAATTAACAGGTGAATAGTTGAAGAACAAAGTCATATTATGACATCCAAGAGGTATAAACAGGTGGATTACATTCTTGGTGTTACAAACCATTGACAATGAATAGAATATCTTTAGAGGATGAATAAAGTTCCTACCAAGTGTTGTAAAACACACACTATTGTATTTTTTTCATAGTGCTACATGATAGTACAGTCATAGGATACTCGATGTAATACACACAAAATTATTGTTTTCATGGGATTGAGTGGTAAAGATTATCCAAAACCACTACAAGGACATAACCACTCTTGTGGAGTAGTGAACCGCGTAAAAATATATTTATATGTCTTTATTTATTTTGTATAATTTCATGCAACAGGAAAATAGAATAAGAGAATCATGATCTTAGCAGTTCCAAGTGGTACCATGATAAAAATCTTGAATTAGTTTAAAGATTCCCCAACCCTAATTCTCCCCCTCACAATAATAAGAATATCCCAAACTAGAGATCTCAATTGTTATGGGGAATTATTTATTTTTATCATGAAAATTTAAAATAATTCCTACTAATGGATTATTTAATAGAGGTGTCCCTAACCTCACTTCAAAAACTGATCCTTCTATCATCACATTTCCACACACTAAAAGCACTATTGATTAACCAATTTATACCAAAATCCATCCTAATATCCATTTCCTAGGACCAAGATGATATGAACTCACAACAATACTAACAGAAAAATGATTAAGTGGTGATCCAAAGGTGGATATCCATGTAATCGGTAATCGACTTAAAGAAGTTCTTTCATGTTTCATTCTTCCCCCATCTCCAAATATTTTTTCAATACATGAATTGTAATAATGTAATTAATATCATTAGTATATGGAAATAATGGTTTTCAAATTGATAAATAATTATCTGACACATTCCATATAATGGGAAATGAATACATTGTTCATGTTTACATGTGAACTACCTCCTTCCTGAAGTTATGTATTTTATTATTCATCTCCACCCGTAATTGTAAAATTTTTAGGAATATTTAAGGAATATGTATGATTTCAATTTACTAATTAGGATACTATAAATATAAAATATTTTATATACCAAGTAACTTAAATCAAATGTAAATAAAATCATTATCCATTTGTCGGTGTGGACAACCACTTCCATGAAAAATGTTTATCATTTTTTTCACGACCTTATTTTTATGGATCTAAAAAATTATATATTAAAAATATAATATTTAATAAATTATTATGATTATAGAACCATGAAAAAGGTGCAAGGACCGGTACTTTCCAACCCAAATATTCCTCAAAAATGAAACAAATAACACACAAATATTGATTTTATAAAAAAAATATTAATTAGTGGGTGATAAGAAATTATAATTAAATGGTATCTAGTAATATGTATGTAACATTATTTCTAATATATATGTATAATTTCACGACCCGCCTTCACTAAAAGGAGGGAAGGGATAGTAGATTGACAAACCCTTCCTTCATTAAGTTGAAGGAGAGATAATGACCCCCGAGACCCACCTTCAATAGGTCCCGAAATGGCGACTAGCACCAAGGGTATAGAATCTTAGAAAAATGGGAATGCATTACCCTTTATTATAGGAATGAGATTAGAGATAGAAACCCCAATAATACCAAAGATTAAATTAAAGGAAAATCCAAAAGTAACCCATTCCCCTATGCATGTTCAATAATAAATAATACAAGCCTCAAAAACTCCAAAGGTAAAGTACCATGAAAATGGAAACGACAACGGTATCTGCCCAAAGGTCCGAGCTAATACAGTCCTGCCCAATCTCTAACGTCATCCTAGTAACCTGAACAATTTTTTATATACGTAGGGAAAGCATACAAGTATAATCAGTAGGGTATCCAAAGACTCTCGTGCACAAGTGAGGAGACATTCTATTGCCCCGTGGAAAAAGAGATATCCAAACATCCAAAAAAAGAAAATCTATCCACCCAATCCTCACCAAGGTATGCTCCCCAAATAACGCAATCCAAGTAACATATAGAAATAGCACATTGACATTTTTGTACCCCGCACCGCTTTCCAACTAGTTATTGAAGACATCATACACATCGAACCAATATCGCCATTCTCACTACAGTCCCACTGCCACTCCTGCCCGCACAGACCTGAGCCATAACCACACATACCACCCACAACCACCTGAGCCACAACTGTTATCCCACCCACAGACAGCTGGACCACAATAACCACTACCACGCACGAAGACACCGGGGCCAGAAAGCTACCGTCATGCTCGAAGACACCTGGGCATCATCCCAAAGATAATTCAGAAACAACCTGTCCGTAAACACCTAGGCCAACCACCACAACTACCCCGTTCGAAGATTCTTGGGATAATAATGGACTTCAATCCATCACTGCTTGCCCGAAGAGTCTTGGGCTATTCGGTAAAGGGAGCAGAAAAGGAGCAAATAACCATCCACTCATAAGAGTGTTGGGAAAAACACCCTCCCCCATGAAATTAGAGTGTTAGGCACTTAAGTTCTCAACATGGCTGGGGCGCGAATAAGAAACATAAAAACCACAGATATATGTATAGGTATCAAACACTCATATGAAACTAGGGGTTCCCAATCCTATGCACAAACACCCTCGTTAATAATTACTCAAAAAAGAATTCACGGCACTCGCGGACAAGTCACAACTCATTCCAAAACTAATTCCCATTTAAAATGTTCATGTTTTCATGATCAAGTAACCCTGTTTAGGTGAATTCTACACTATCGGGCAACAAACAGAAATAACTACAAGCCAAAAGGAATGAAACAGCCAAACATCAATTTATGCATTCACACTCGGTTCTCTTGCATGTCACAACAACAACAGGATAAGTGAGATCCTTCAAAGTACTGTAACCAAAGAAAACCCCGAGACACAACCCCATTTCCCCAAAATCCAGGATCCAATGGTCTCCCAACAATAAAGGATTCCACCCGAATTCGTGATATAAGTAGAGTAACCACACGACCTCAAATTCACAACCAGCGAAAGTACAACAACAGGGGATCCCATCCCCACCTGTATCACCACCGCAATCCGCCCATGAAAAAAGCAACCAAACCGCTACCACCAACACAAGGTATGACCATGCATGTATTTTCAGATTTAAAAGTTTTAACACACACCATGGTTTCAATTCCACTGTGCTTTAACCGGGGACATCATAGAAAAGGGTTGATCCTAGTGCTTTCAGTTTATTTAACCGAGTATGAACAATTTACCAATTCCATATTACAGTTATTTAAACATCCAGGAGAACTGAGATTCATTAGTGCATGGAGAAAGACCACCAACGACCATGATTTTCAGTGAGCATAGGCCCGTACAATTCACAACACATAACAACATAATGAGTACAATAGAACAACGATCACACCCCCCATTTCATTCTTTTAATGGTCCATTTATTATCTTAGTTTAGTTCTGTTTCATCAATTTCCATAGAGGCAAAAGCATTCCCACACCACTTGATACATAGAATGGAGAGACGAAGGAGAAAATCCCTACTTGTTTGGTCAATTATTGATGTTTTTCTCCACATTACAATACAGGGGAAGTGTGACCTGCAAGGCTCCCGAATAGGTGCACTTCTTTCCTCGGGAAAGAATGGACTTCGAACGCACAAGGAAAAGAAGGAGACTAGCCAAGAGGGAGAAGAAGAATTCCTAGTGTGATAAATAGATGATATCCCCAATGTTATGGGATAATGAATTTGAATTCCTTGGAAGTCAGAACATGGTTCTACCATGTGGTTGGGTGGTTACACATGACTAATTTAATTGTTATTTAATAGGGAGGTTTCTAGGGATTTTTAGATATTAATTATGGGTTAAAACGGCCATGAAACACCTTAAAAAGTCAAAAGGTCCTAAAAGAGGACTTATGGGAAAAATTGTAGAACGAAAACCCGACAAGGCTAGATAACACCGATCGGTCACACCGATTGGTCTGTCATGCCGATCGGCCCCACCGATCGCTCGCGCTGATCATTCGCGCCGATAGGTCGCACTGATCGGTCGCACCGATAGGTCATTTCGGTTGGTCTCACCGATCGAGGTGTGACCCCTTAGTATCCTAGAATTTGGAAAAGGTATAGATCGTGAGGGTATGGTCCATTACATAGAAACATCTCAAACTATTCTCGCCCATGAGAATCAAGAACCAGACCTGAAGGAAAGAGGGGGGGTCCGAACAACAACCCCAGAAGATACCTCTCAGGGGTGAACCTCTCTGACACAGGAACAATTTATCTCCTGAATAATCACGGATATCCTACAGCTCCTTTCCCTATGCCACCATGCAAAACAAAATACTAAACCATCCACCCATGTGGGAGAGGGGTTTCCCTTCCTCCGTGTTAAGATACTATCCACTTTGGGCAGCACTGACCCACCCGTATAGGTTTAGGCACATCCACATTAATGTGTCCTAACTATGATTAGGTCCTCCCCTCCGCATAATTTAGGACAAATCACACTCATACACAGAATGAGGAAACTACACATCCCATAATCAACAAGGTAAAGAATTTCATAAAAAAATAGTACTGACAAAACAAGATAAAACTCAAAACAACTCAGGGTACTAGGAACGCATTTGTTCTTCCCTCTCCCAGGTACTCTCCTCAAGCCCAACATTCCTCCATAACATGCGAACCAATTGGATGGTTCGTCCACAAAGCACCTTATCCTTGTGACCCTCAATCATCACTGGCCATTCCACAAAGGGTTCATCGTCTTTGATATCTAGCTCTACATAGTTGAGGACATGTGAATCATCATGCTGATACCGACGAATCTGGGACACATGGAAGAAACAGTGCACCCATTGTAGTTGTGGTGGCAATGCCAAGTGATAAGCCACCTCGCCAACCCAGTACAAAACCTCAATGGGTCTGACGAACCTGCGAGAGAGCTTACATCCCCTTCCAAACCTCTGTTTCACACGCCGAGGGGATACCTTCAAGAACACGTTGTCCCAGACCTCGAACTCCAAGGGCCTTCTCCTATCATCTTCATATGAATTCTGTTGTCCCGAGCCACCTTCATCCTCTCTCGTATAAGCTTCACCTTCTCTGTTTTGCTCTGTACCAGTTCTAGGCCAAGAACACCTGCTTCCCTGAACTCTATGCAGCACATGGGTGAGCGACACTGCCTCCGGTACAAGGCTTAGAATGGAGCCAAGCCAATGGTAGAGTGGCATCTATTGTTGTCGGTGAACTCTAGCCGAGGAAGGTGTTGAACCCATGATCCCCAGATGTCCATGATGCATTTTCGTAGCATATCTTCCAAGGTCTGGATGGTGCACTCGGTCTGCCCATCTGTCTAGGTGTGGATGGCTGTTCTAAGGCCCAAATGGGTGCCCAAAAACATTCTGCAAACCCCTCTAGACTCTTGAGGTAAATCGCGCATCCCTATCCAATACTATTGTCTATGGAACTGCGTGCAACTGCACCACCTCATCCATATACCTCCGTGCTAGAGCATCCACTAAACTGGACACCTTGATTACAGGAAAGTGAGCCGATTTCGTCAACCGGTCCACTACTACCCAGAGGGCGTCGCACCCTCCTTGAACCATGGGTATCCCCATGACGAAATCCATCGAGATGTCATCCCACTTCCACTCAGGGACATCTAAAGGTTGCAACAAACCACCTGGAACATGTTTTTAGCCTTCTCCCGCTAACACACTATACACTAGGCCACAAACTCTACCACCTCCCGCATTGCCCCGGGCCATCAAAACTGTCTCCTTAGACCCTGGAACATCTTGGAAACTCTTGGGTGCATCGCCAAGGGTGAGCTATGGAACTCACTAAGGAATCTCTCACGCATCGCCTCCTAAACGAACAACTTACATCGGAATAGCATTTGATTCTTACCATCTTCTGTCCACCATTCCAAAGCACTGCCTTGGCTAACTCGGTCACGCATCACTTCACTCTCTGGGTCTCCCCACTGAGACTCCTCCTCCTAAGGTAATAGTGAAGACTGTACTGTCACCTGATACATGCAACCCTTACCGCCATACATCCTCGCATCGAGGTGCAGGGAAGCCAACGCATCCATCACCCTCCAAGCATCCACCGACTCTCGGACCCCATCCCTCTGTGACTTCCTACTCAAGGAATCATCCACCAATTTTTCTTTCTCTGATGTGTAGGAAATCTCAAAATTGTTATCCTGGAGGAACTACATCCACCTTTGATGTCGTATGTTCAGATTCAACTGGGAGAAGACATACTTCAAGCTCTTGTGATCGGTGAAGACCACTATGCACTCCCCAATGGGGTATTTCTTCCGCAACTTTAGTCTGAACACAACATCCACATGCTCCAGATCAAGGGTCGCATAGTTACACTCATGGGGATGTAGCTGCCTAGACCCATAGGAGATCACCCCTTGCTGCTGAATCAACACACTTCTAGGGCCCTTCCATGAATCATCACAAAAAACTTCATATGCTACCACTTCTTCTGGGAACTTCATCCTTGGGGCACTAACCATGTTCTCCTTCAGATAGCCGATGGATACCTCGCCCTACTCGTCCCATACGAAATCGTGGTCATTCTTGGTAAAAATGCCAAAGGTTCTACAACTTGAGAGAAGTTGGGCACGAATCTACGTAGTAACCTTCCAGCCCAAGGAAACTACATACCTCTCCCACATTCTTGGGTGCTACCCAAGAAACAACAACCTCAACCTTCGATGGGTCTACCGCTACTCCCTGCTGGGAAACTACGTTCCCAAGGAAGTGCACTTCTCGCATCCAAAACATGCACTTCGACAACTTCCCAAAGAGTAGGTACTGTTAGAGGACCTCTAAAACCATCCACAGGTGCTCAACGTGATCCTCTTCTGATCTTTAATAGAACAGTATGTCATCAATGAACACTACATTGAACCTTTCTAGATACTCCCAGAAGACGAAGTTTATAAGACCCATGAATATAGCTGGATCATTTATAATTCCGAATGGCATGAACACAAACTCTATGTGCCCATATATACACCTAAAGGTCATCTTTAGGATTTTCCCTACTTCACCCTCAACTAGTGATATCTAGACCGCAAGTCGATCTTGGAGAACCTTCCTTCCCCCTTCAGCTGGTCGAAAAGATCGTCTATCCTCAGAAGAGGGTAGAGATTCTTGACTTTGACCTGATTAATCATTCTATAGTCTATGCACAGCCTTAGACCACAATCTTCCTTCTTTGAGAACAAGAATGGAGAACCCCACGGAGACTTACTTGGTCGAACATAACCCCTCTTCATCAGATCGTCAATCTGAATCCGCAACTCCCATAGCACCGAAGGTCCCATCCAGCAGTGAGCCATCGAAATCGTACGAGCACCAGGATGCATGTCTATCCCAAAATCGACATCACGTTAAGGGGTAGAGTCATAACCTCCTCAAGGAAGACATCCATAAACTCACTGATGATATCCGGTACATCCACCATCTCGGCATCCGTTGATTCCACTGATAGCTTAAAGAACAATGAGAAGAGGGGTCTATCTAGCCTTTTACCCTTCTGGCCTCCCCGATCGCCAGTGAAATTAACAAGTCAGCCACCTAAGTATGAAAACACGACCCTTCCTCAGAAGCAGTCGATGACGACACATACAAAGAATAGCCAGTCAATGCCTAGGATGACATTGTATGGTTATATCTGCAATAGTATGAGGTCCTTGACTGACTGATGTGGCCCTATCGTTAGTCTGTATCCTCGACAAACATATATCAAGTCGGTCTAAACTCCAACTAGTGTGATCAGCACCAGGGGCACTAGAATTCCCTCGGCATCTAGACCCAAAGAACGGGCCAGACTGGGTGTAACAATGGAGTGTGAAGCTCTTGTGTCGAACAAGATGTATGCAAGGGTACTGAACAAACAGATCGTACCTCGAATGACCTCCAGTACTACTGGAACAGCTACCTCCACAGCGTGCAACTGGCCACACCCGACTCCTCTGACTCTCGTTTTTCGGCCACCTCCACGACCACCCCTTGGTGGAGGTCCCTGAGGACCACCATGGGGGCAGCCTCCTCCTGCAACGTCTCCCCTTGGAGGATTACAAACTCGCTACCCCTGTTGGTGCTGCTGAAAGGGCCTAGCTGGAAGTTGCAGCTACTGAGGTGGGTGTTGGGCCCGCCCACTGCCGTCGTACTGCAGGCTATCCGGGAACTGCTTCCGAAGGTGCCCGAGGCTCCCGCAGACGAAGCATCTCGGCCCTAGGACCGAATAGAAAGGGCGAAGGATAGGGGATCAGAACTGGAACTGCTGAGGCATGGTCCCTGCTGGTCGGAACATATAGGGTCCCGATATTAGAGGTCTGGTCCTGAAGACCTTTCCATTTTACGGGCCTAGCTGAATCCCCTCTAGTGATACACCTCCCTGCATGTGAATCATCTCCACTACATTATCCTTCTTCTGGACCTCTAGGTATGTCTGTAAGGTGACGGGGGTAACAGTGTACTGGAGAGATGGTCAGAGCGCCTCCTCCAAACATCTCGCCTAATACTCCTCGTCCGAAAAGAGGTTTGGAGAAATGCTGAGGAGATCCTTGAACTTGATACCCAACTCTCTCACTGACATACCACCCTACAGGAGGGAGAGTAGCTCCTGCCTCTTCATAGCTTTCATTGTAGAAGAGAGGAATTCCGTTCGGAACTCCTTTTTGAAATCATCCAATTTCTCCTCAAACTACCTATTCTCCCCTAGATAGAGCGTCCACCACTGACGTGCCGCTCCCTGCATCTATCATACGACCAGATGAACCCAGTACTCTGTCGGACCTCAGATCAAGCTGAAAGATATCACCAGCTCCTCTAGCCAGCTCTCTGTCTCCATGTCTGAGGTGCTTCCCTCATACTTCCCGAGGGTCTACTGCTGGAAAGCATGAAGCATATTCTACCACTGATCATCCTCCTCCTCTCGGTCAGCCCTCCGTCAGTCAGCTGAGCCAACCTCCTGGGCCTCAATCACCCGCACTACCTATGGTAGCCTCCAAGGTGCCATAGCTTCAAGTAAAAAAAGAATGCCTAAGAATGAGTAGTGTAGAATATTGTTCTTGCATTTTATTTGATTTATTTATTTATTTTCTGAATACCCATAAAACCCAGAAACACGAGAACACAAGTCATTACGATGCATGTACCTTTCCTAGGGTCTTTACCCTGCAATCAGTGTAGCCTCACTTGGCCTTTCGGTAGGTCTAGTGTCCTTTCATCGGGTAACGGGGGGCCCTAAAATCCCGTGTCCTAGCCAGTCTTCCCTGGCCTATTTAACGGGCCAAGATTACCCACAACTATTTCCCTACCATCCCATGAAATCCTCACTATTCCTAACTCTAGACTCCATCCTATCTCTCAACCTCTCTCCTATGATACCATTCTGTCATGACCTGCCTTCACCAAAATGAGGGAAGGGACAGTAGATTGCCATACCATTCCTTCTTTATGTAGAAGGGGAGATAATGACCCATGAGACCCGCCTTCAATAGGTCCCGAAGTGGCGACTAGAACCAAGGGTATAGAATATCACACAAAGTGGAAGGCATTACCCTTTTTATTTTATTTTTATATAGGAACGATAGATGAGATAACAACCCCAACAATACCAAAGATTAAAGTAAAGGCAAAGCCAAAAGTAACCCATTCCCATATGCATGTTCATCAGTAAATAACACAAGCCTCAAAAACTCTAAAGGTAATGTACCAAGAAAAGGGAAACGACAACGGCAACTGCCCCAAGGTCCGAGATAATATGGTCATGCCTGATCCCTGAAGTCCTCCTAGAAACCTGAAATCAGTATTATATACGTAGGGTGAGCATACCATTATACTCAGTAGGGTAACCAAAGACTCTCATTCACAAGTGAGAAGAAATTCTAATGCCCCGTCGAAAAATAGATATCCAAACATCCAACAACGAAAATATATCCACCCAAACCTCACCCAGGAATGATCCCCAAATAACTCAAGTCAAGTAACATATATTAATATTACATCAACATTTGGGTACCCCGTGCCGCTTTCTCACTTGTTATTGAAGACATCCTACGCATAGAAACAATCCCTCCATTCTCACCACAGTCCCACTGCCACACCTGCCCACACACACATGGGCCACAACCACACATCCCACCCGCAAACACCTGGGCCACAACCACTATCCCCCCCCACAGACACCCGGGACACAACAAACACTACCACACCCAATCACACCTGTGCCAGAATGTTACCGTCATGCCCGAATACACATGGGCCACATCCCAAAGATACTTGGGAAACAACCTTCCCGTAGACACCTGGGCCAACCACCACAACTACCCTGCTCGAAGATTCTGGGGATAATAATGGTCTTCAGGACATCACTACATTCCCGAATAGTCTTGGGCTATTCGGGAAAGGGAGGAGAAAAGGAGCTAATAACCAACAACTAATAGGAGTGTTGGAAGAAACACCTTCCCCCATGAAATGGGAGTATTTAGCACTAAAGTGCTCAATTTGGGTGGGTCACGAATAAGAAACATAAAAACTACAGATCTATTTTAGGTAACAAACACTCATCCCAACCTAGGGGTTCCATAACCATATCACGAACACCCTCGTGACTAATTATTCACAAAAGAAGTCATGGAACTTGCGACCAAGTAACAACTCATTCCCAAACTAATTACCATTTAAACTGTTCCTGTTTTCATGTTCAAGTAACCTCGTTTAGGTGAATTCTACACTATCAGGCAACTAATAGGCATAACCACAAGGCAAAGGGAATGAAATAGCCAAACAGCAATTTAAGCATTCACACCTGGTTCTCTTGCAAGTCACAACAACAAAGGGACAAGTGAGATCCCTCGAAGTACTAGAACCAATGAAAACCCCGAGACACAACACCATGTCCCCAAAATCCAAAATCCAATGGTCTCCAAACAATAGAAGATTCCACCCCAATTTGTGATATAAACAGAGTAACCACACAGACTCAAATTCACAACCAGCGAATGTACAACAACAGGGGATCCCATCCCCACCCACATCACTCCCGCAATCAGCCCGTGATGGAAATAACAAAACTGCTACCACCAACAGAATGCAGACCCATGAATGTATTTTCATATTTGAAATATTTAACACACATCGTGGTTTCAATTCCACTGTGCTTTAATTTGGGTCATCACAGAAAACGGCTTATCATGGTGCATTCAGTTTATTTAACCGAGTATGCATAATTAACCAATTTCATTTTACGGTTATTTAAACATCCAGGAGCACTGTGATTCATTAGTGCATAGAGAAAGACCACCAACGTCCATTATTTTCAAGGATCATAGGCCCGTTCAATTCACAACACTTAACAACATAATGATTACTACAGAATATCGATTACACCCCCTTTTATTATTTTAATGGTCGGTTCATTATCTTAGTTAAGTACATTTTAATCAGTTCCCACAGAGGAAAAAGCATGCCCACCCCGCATGATACACAGAAAGGTGAGACAAAGGAGAAAACCCATACTTGGTTGATCGAAGATCGATGTTTTTCTCCACGCGCCAAAACAGGGGAAGCGTGACTCACAGGGCTCCTGCACAGGTGCAACACTTGCCTCGGGAAATAAAGGACTTTGAACCCATAAGGAAAAGGAGGAGACTAGCAAGAGGGAGAAGAAGAATTCTTAGCGTGATAAATAGATGAGATCTCTAACATTATGGGAAAAGGAATTTGAACACCATGGAAGTCAGATCGTGGTTCTACCGTGTGGTTGCGTGGTCACACACGACTGATTTAATTTTTATTTAATAGGGAGGGTTCTCGGGATTTTTAGATATTAAATATGGGTTAAAATGGCCTTGAAATTACTTAAAAGGTCAAAATGTCCAAAAAGAGGCGTTACAGGAAAAACTATAGAAGGAAAACCTGACAAGTTTGGATAACACCGATCGGTCGCACTGATCGGTCAGTTGTGCCGATCGGCGCCCCCAATCGATCGTGCTGATCGACCACGCCTCTCGATCATGCTAATCAGTCACGCCAATATGTCGCTCTGATCGGTCACGCCAATCTATCACACCAATCAAGGGGAAATCCCTTAGGATCCTATAATTAGTCAAAGGGATGGATCATGAGGGT
The DNA here is from genome assembly GCA_963277665.1 of Viscum album. Classification (NCBI taxonomy): domain Eukaryota; kingdom Viridiplantae; phylum Streptophyta; class Magnoliopsida; order Santalales; family Viscaceae; genus Viscum; species Viscum album. The sequence continues at coordinate 1,594,494,993 of OY728146.1, read as the reverse complement.
CTGGGCCATTACATATAATAAATTTAAATTTATTATAAATGGGGTTATATTTTGTTCCACAAGGAGGAGGGTTGAGGAGTGGGTTTATGTTAAAATCCCTCTTTTTACCATGATTATGTATGATTCGATTTACAATATGACAAATAGATTATTTTTTATAATAAAACCAAAATATTTTCTTTCATTTCTATACAATTTTCTACTCAAAATGACTAAAATTATTTATCTAACTAAAGCCAAGAAAAATTCTTCTTTTAGTTCTAGAATATTTTTATTTAATTTCTATGATCGTTTTTCTCTTTTTGGAAAGTTACTCATTAAAATATAATATTTTTAATTAAATATTAAAAACCATTTTATTTTTTTAAAATGATTATAAAAAAATATTTTTAATTTCATTATATGAGATACTTATTTTTATTTGTATAAAGTTTTGAAATTAATATTTTTCATCATTTATCACTTGTGAATATTTTTACTATTTACATATAAGATATTATTTATGAATATTAAAGTATGATATTTAATGGTTTTTAAAAAAAGTGTTACCCTTATTATTCTAGGATATTTTATATTGAACAATCATCAAAATAAAAAGATATTTTTCTTCTTTTTTAGAAAATATTTTTAAATATACTAAAAAAAATTCATCTTTGTCACATCCTTTAATGATCAAATCAAATCAATTGACGTAATGCCTGGACCCTAGAAGCCCAGAGCCATTGAATTATTTTAATACATTGGAATGATTATAAGTAATCACGTCCTAAAGGACCGATTAGTTTAGCTGTATTAGAAAATAGATTACATACAAGAATGTTGCATTACACATTCAAACATAAAACACAACATAAACAATCTATTGTGAATTACATTATTCTTGTTGCTTATCCCAAAATATCAAACATAATACACTTCTTAGAATACTTGGAAAACAAAACATAAGGAAGGGGTGAGCTCAGATGCTCATTAAGAATAAATTATTTAGTACAATACAAATAAAAATTAATTTCATAATGAGGGAATTCCTAACGTTGTATATCATTACTACATTCTAAAGGCCTCGTGCCAAGAATAAAAATAAATTTTTTGTTAATTCCATTTATCAATACACTGGTTTGTCTCATTTGACCTACTGATGCATCTAAGGGCTATAGCAGGCCCCACCCATCACTTACTATGTCCACTACATTGCTCATATGAAAATAATGAAATATAACATAAACATTCATATTAAAACTACCAAACGTAATGTAAATACATTAACCATAAACCATTATGGTTGTAAAAACTTCACATCTATAGACAAACAAATCATAACTCATTCTACAAAATATGGAATGTCATATTATAATAAATAAATCTTAATAAATAATAATACCCACTAAAAGATGTTTACATAGTTGAAGATGATTAGTAAAATTTTTTGATAGAAATACCTCTTTTTGTGAAATCGTTTAAAAGGCACACATTTATAAATGATGTAATTTAAAAGAGATTTCTGAATCAAAGTGTCCAATTCAACTTTAAAATATTTTAATTAATTAAAATTTTAAAATAGTAATTTCCATGTTAATAAATCCTTAAAACCATTTTCAAATCATGTACATTACTGAAAAAGATTTAGAAGAATAAATATTTAAGAAATTCAAAAATATGTTTTAGTTAAACAGTACATTAGAAATCATTTATAAATTTATTTTATGAAAATTAAAATGGATAATAAATAAGTCCCAAAAAATACTTACATATAAACAATCTAAGATAATAATGATATTAAAAAATTAACTGTTACCTTGCACATTCCTTTGGTTGAGGGTATGATTGAACTTGTGTATAATGACTATATTATATTACTAAATTATATGAGAACCATATTCATAATAATTATATCATACATTATTCATTCATTAATTTATACTACCCATTTAATAATGATTTCCATGTTAAATTAACATTTCGGGTAATAATCGCTTTCTTTATCATACGTGTTTTAACATGTTATTCTTGATCATATCATTTAGATAATAATTTAAATTATTTTAGAACATATAACATGATTTATATATCATATATATTAAGAATACAAATATTTATTATATATAGATAGATGAACGGGAAAACACTGTTTATGGACACGGCTTCCCATACGTACGCATAAATGATGTTTCCGTTTTCATATCATATTGAATGGAATAATGTGAATAAGATATATGTAAGTACATACATACATACATATTTATATATATCTACAGTAGCATTATTATGTCATATACTACAATCTTAATAATAACATATATTTTAATAATCATCGTTGAATGATGAAGGTGGAAATGATTCTCATCACGTCGTGGAGACGGTAAGTCGTACGTACACACAAGTGACAAAATCATTTCTGTAATGATTAAAAGGTATGGAATTGAATTGTATATTAATTGTAAAGGGTTCTTTCAGTGTTTTCTTTTGATTAGAAAACAATGGCTCTTTGGTTGGCTTTTTGCTCAAGGTAAGGCCTCTTGGATGAAGTGAGGGAAGTTGGGAGGAGATTTGGGCAGGGATTCAATGAGACAAATTGATTTGGTGGTGTGATTTTGATATAAGAGAAAGTACCTTTTTATAAGATAGGTGAGGGTCACTTAAGAAAAGATTGAAACATTATTTTATTATAAAATAATTTTTGGTTTCTAAAAGCTCCAAATTGAATTATTTTGAAGATAAGTTGGTTATGGGTCTAACTACTCTCCACCAATAGGTTTTAGATAATTTTATGTCATTATATTTTGCATATATTTTAGATTTAACTCTGTGTTAAATAGTTTAACTTTTCCCATGTCCTCTTGTATTTTTATAATAAATGTTTTATAAACATACTATAAAAATCCAAGAGAAACCTAAGTGGTTCATTAATGAAATATTATTCTTTATATAAGTCCTTTTTCCAAACCATATATTTTTAAGAATAATATATCATTTAATAATATAGTATTTTTTTAGAAAACTCATTTATGTCAATTTTGACACTATTTAGTATTTGGTTTTTTTTAAAATTCATAACAACATTATTATTTCGTAAAAAATTCATTTAATCAACCCTAACATTTCATAATAATATAGAAAATTCTTAGATGGCATGAAAATCCTCAATTAACATTTTTTTAATATTTATAATATCAATTATTTTAAACATTCTTGGAAAAGTTATTTATAGTATCATCATTGTGTCCTAAATAAATATAAATATATAATCATTGAAAATTATAAATAAAACACCATTTTCTAGGAAATATTTTTATCTTCGAAATGAAAATTTATAGTCTAATTTGTCTTATGTATAACCTTGTATTAAAAAACGGTTTAGTTATAAAAATTTGAATTTAACACTTTTAACTATTCTTTAAATAAAATAATAATAAATTTCCTAATCTAATACAAGTGGACCAAAAGGTTCAAATATTATCCCTATGATTTTTTGGTCTAAATATACATATATAATAGAATTGAGATATGTGTTCGGGTAATTATAAAATAATTTTTACCATTAATCTCCCTGTTTTCTTTTAATCGTGGTAAATAAAATTCAAAAGTTACTATTAACAAAAAAAATTATTTTCATATTATTGAACCACATTGTACATACTAATGTCAATTGTTTCTCTCAAACATTTGAAATTTATTAATAGAAGTTGTAAAATTATGTTTTATGCCAACTTGAAAATGTGGCTTGAAGGCGGATAAAAGATGTTAAAATTTTCAACAGAATTTTATACATATAATTTTATTATAAAATGACACCAATGAATTAAATCGACCATATATAGATATTATATATATATATATTTAATTAAAATAAATTGAACTAAAATAAATATTTATTTAAATAAAAAAGTCCTTTTTAAAGAATAACACAGTGTTTTTCTCTATTCGTAAAAAATTGAAAGTTTTCAGAAAAATACCAAAAATTCACACTAAGATAATTTTGTTATTATGATTTCAAAAATAAATTCTATTTTAACAAATTCAATGCATAAAAGTTTCATTAATTAATTTAAAATTAATTCCCACTGTCAAAATAAGAAACGAGTTTTTAAAAAGTAAAAACTATCAAAACACTGACAAGTGTTTATGTCAAGTATAACTGTGAAATTACTCATTACGACATAAATTATATTAAATGATAAAAATATAATGTATTTATACTTCCTAACCATTAAAATATATAATTTAACACTATAAATTATTTTGATTAAAAAATTTGTTTTCAATTAATATTTTTTATTTTTCACTATACCGCAAAATATGAAAGCTATCAGATAAACACAAAAAAATTATCAAAACTAGTTTTTTATGTCCCTATTATAATTAATAAGTTAATTTTTTGAAACATAATATATAAAAATGTGAATTATTATATTTAAAAATGGATAAACATTAAAAGGCAGTAAAATTTCATTTTTTGAAAAATAACAATTTTATCTAAATAATGATTTTGTTCGTATATTATGTCTAAGAAACACATAATCTGGATTCTAAAATATAATGGTGTATATAAAATTCAAAATTAATTTAATACTATTAATAATGGGTTTTGAAAGATTACTTTGGTAAGTCGTGGTGCGCTCAAAGTTGGTGTTGCGTGTAGTGCAAATTTTTTAATTACATTGAAAAGATAATGTACTATGGAATCATGGGTTGTTACATAGGATATTTCATTTAATGATAATATATAACATCTTTCTCTTAATGTATTATAATGATATCTTATGGAAGTCTTTATGAAACTCATTTATTTTTAACATTTTAATTAAATTTTTATGGGATGATTTATGCTTTCATGTTCATTTAAAATAAAAATGAATATTTTATAATTATATGATTGGTGATTTCATTATAACCTTATAATGAATTGGGTAATGCTTTTTCTGATCAATACGGTACAATACCAGTAATACCAAGTCCAAGATGTTATACAAGAGGTTAATCCAATTGTTATAGGTTACACATGCAACTAGCTTATGACCAGTAATGTACATGGGTGGTTAGCCCATGCCTACTATGTGGTGAGTGTCATGGAAGGGATCCTTGACATATGAAAAATGTTATTTTTTTATGTAAAAAAGATTGTAGAATTTATATGAAATACAATTTTATTTTTTTACTATCTGAGGGTTCATGATTATTTTATGTTCTACGATCTAATTAGTCTTATCTTTTGTTATGAGGATGGTTTTTACCATGAGTCATGATATGAAACTTTTTTCCTTTGTCTATGACAATTCAATACCATGATGATGTTATCATACAATTATAATCCTATTATTCCCACATATGATATATCAACGTTATCTGTCATATTACCAATAATTTTAATCTGATCTCACACCTTATTATGTTCCTATTTTCATAGGTTTTTATTAGTATATTAATTACTATATGTCTCAAAATGTATCATGGGATAATTATTCTTTTGAAATTTTCTTAAATGCCAATAAATTAGGTGGTAATGTATCTAGTCACAATAGATGGAAAAACATCATGATTATTTGTAATATATATTTTTTGAGATGTATTAAAAATTCATCTAAAATGATTTAATATTATTATAACTGATTCATGGGTTTCCATGGCAGATATCTAAGAAGACAGTAGTTGTCCATTATGATTAGGTTATGAAAAACAAGATATTAAAACCTAAACAATCTATTGTGAAATAAATATATGATAAAAATATTTAATTTAATGAAAAATTTTATTTATACATAAAAACAAATAAAAATTAAATCATAGATTAATTATAAATTCATTATAAATGAAGACAAAATCATTTAAATGTAAACTATTTATTTTTTCATAAGTTTTTTATTATAAGAAATGTGTTTCTATATTATAAAATTAAACTAATCACTATTTATGAATAATTTTAATGAAATTAGTAGATAAATTTTTTGTTTAATATAATTATAATTCATATAATGGTTATTATATGGATATTAATAAAAACAAATATAGTTATAGTTTATAAAATATATATTCTCAAAAAAAGGTTTTTTTGTAATAATATTACGATTAATTTTGTCTAGTAATATTAATTTAATATGATATAATAGATTCTATATTCAGAATCATTATGTCAAAAAAATCTAGGGTAAATTTTACTTTTAGTAATAGATACTAAATTTCAATATAAAAGTTAAGTCATTTTTGGATGGATTAAAATGAGTTAAAAGGCATTAAACAAAGTGAAAATTCTTCATATATCCCAAATCACTATATTTATTTGACACTTTGAGTAAAATTATAACCAAACATATTATATATTCTAAATTCTTCTATATTTTAAAATCTCTTATGGAGAACTTTTTTTATTATTTTTAAAATATCTTAATATTTATATGGATACCACACCTATCACTTGTAAAAGGTTACCTACTATCCTCACTTCTACACAAAATTTGAGAACCATATATTAACAAATATCTACCCGAATTAATCTATAATATCCATTTGAAAGGCATGTATTATTTTTATCACTAAAATAACATCCAAAAAATTATTAGCATAAAATATAATGGAGGATACAAAAAAGAATATGTAATCAACTAAATTGAGTTTTTCAAATTTTCATTATTATTCTATATCATATAAATACTCTTAAAAAACCTACACAAAAACCAGTAATTAAATTCTTTTCTTTCTATCTATTGAAATTGAAAACATCATCCAAGTGTACATTCAGACCAATACCTCCATGATGCAATGTATTTTGTTTTTCAACAATTCCTTATGTGGATAGTTTTAATATATATATATATATAATTAATTAATTTTATATTTAGTACATGATTAAGATTTTTGAACCATGAAAAATATGAATGAACTAGAACATTTAAAAAAAACATGACTTTATTACAGAGTATGTAACACCTAAATATTTATTTAAATAATTTTTATTAAATGGAAGAAACAAAATTTTAATTGAATGTTAAAATTTAATAAACATTTAAATATTAAATTAATATTGATTCATAACAATCATGAATTCTTTATACATGATTTTAGAGTGTGATCTATAAAATAATATCAACTTAAGGTTTTATATTATAATATACCTTTTAGTTAGGATAATTTTTGTTTCATTTTCCGATATAATCAGTTTTATATTATTAATCTCATAAACCCCATATATATAGTTATTTTCAATTTTTTCATATATTTTTCAAATATCAATTTAATTTTCACATATTTGGTACTCAAAAATACCGAAAGATGTTTTTATATTTTTCAAAAATTATTTCTTATTTTAAGTTGGAAATAATTTCCATCAAAACCCATTATCTTTAATTTGAATATATATTTTTCAAATATAATCTACAAATATTTATTATCATCATTTCAAATTATATATTAATTTTTTATAATTTTTTTAAAAGGAATTCAATTAAATATTTCAATGAGAGACAATTTTGGCCATCATTATAAAGGTTTGAAAGTATTGGATTGTTTGAAATTTAACCCTTAGACATAATTTCATTCTATCAAGAAAATTATTCATTAGGATGAATAATTTAATCCATTTATTTTTTTCAAAGAAAATAAAATTTCCATTGTTCTCTAAATTGTATGTCCTTCAAATGTTCCAAAAGAAAACTATATATCATATTTTTTTCAAAGAATATTGGTAATGATTTTATAAAAGTATTTTTTAGCTTTGTAAAAATCATTTAATAATAATTATGCTTCACTATTGCTATGATCTAATGATATCATCTGCCTTATTTCTCAATATAGATTATAATGATTTTTTAAGGAATTGTTCCTGAAACCCATTTCATTTCAATGGGTCAATTATGTTTAAATGAATGGTGATTTCTTTATTATTCTTATATTATATAGAGAAATAAATAATTTTAATATTATGGTTTTATCCATTACATCTAATAAATTCATTGGGTAATGTTTTATGAGTTTAATAGGGTACACTAAAAGTTATCCCATGCAACAAACATTACATAAGTTATTATCACATGCCAACTATGTGACAAATGAAATAATTGGGAGCATTGAAATATGATTTTTTACGCCAAACCTTTTATCTAAAAACATATGAAATATTGTTTTTCCTATGAATTACTGTCATGGTTCATGAATTTTTTATGTTCCACACTCTTATAACTATTTTATTTATGGTAAAACCCATATTTTGAGGAACCTTATTCAAGTATATTAAATTTCATGGATTTGTTTCATTAAACTGTAAATAAATTTACTCTTTATCTATTTGTTACAACATATTTATCATGTGTTCTAAGAACCATCATCTTGGCTTTCATTACTTGCAACATTGTGATTCAATGGAATACTATTATATTTTTATAGTTATATAAATAAGATATTTATAACCTAGACATTTAAAATTATAATAATAATTTTAATAACTAGTTTTTATATATAATGGATTTATATAATAAAATCATTTTTAAAATAAAATAAATAATATTTCTATTATCTTTATATATTTTTGAAAAAAATAATTTCTAAAAAAAATTATGACACCTTCAGAACAATGATAAAATTAATATTTGACGCATATAGAAATTTAATTTTATAAAATTAATTTTTTTAATTCATAATGTAAAAATAATCTTCGGATTAATTTTTTTATTTTTTTGAAATATTTAATTTTTGGCGGATAGAGAAAATTACTAAATTTTAATAGAAAACTGTAATTTCATTTAATTTATTTATATAGTTATATTAAATTTTAATTTTTTTTATTACTAATTTATTTATATATAAATTATTTTAAATTTGGTTATTAGAACCAAATTCACATTCAAATTTAAATAATTTTTTTTAACATTAGAGAAATTTCTCTTTATAAACCCTCATCCCTAGCACAACTCTGGGATTTATATTATATTAATTTCTTCCAATATTTTATTATTATTTTTAAAAATGGATTCTATATGTTTATAATTATAAATTAAGATTTTTATGAATTTAAACTTAATTATTGACCAAATTAATTTATTAATGAAATTGCAGTTAATTACAATGATTAAGGTAAAAAAAAGATGATTACATACGAGTTAAACGAAACACATAAGGTGACTAAATGATTCTAAACATATAAAAACCCCAATTTATTTCTATTTTTACACTATAAAACCACTTTTATATAATATGATTCATTATTGGTTTCAGATTATGTAAGGGACACCTCCCAATTGTATTTACTAATTTTTATTTACAGATTTCCCACTAACTTCCCTTATAAAAGGCCGCCACCTCTCCCCCTCTATTCACACATATAAACACATATCCCCATAAAAACTTTAAGCTAATAATCTCCAAAATTCCCTAACATCATATTATTAGCCTCACATTGTCTATAAATCCAACCAATTAATTCTTTTTGTGAACTCTAAACACAGAAACCCAACAAAGAGGTAGCGTTCCTCAATAAACATTTCAGTTTTATTTCTTACAAAAAACTCTTCAAATATTATAATATAATTATTATATAATAACATTAGTATCCAAAATATTATTATATTTAATTATTTTATATTTATAAAGAAAAATATTACACACTTTAATTAATTGGGATACACAATAAATGATTGTTTTTGAGGAGGACAACCTCCTCATAAACTGATTTTGTATGTTCTCTCATTTTAACCATTAATATTATTAAATAATGATGTATTTATAGTTTCTATATTATTTTTATTATTTTTTTATGATTATTTAATTTTTATATTAGGCATAACATCACACTTTATACTTTGTGAGAAGATGATAATGTTATTCGTGTGTATAGAACGATACCACCTCGCGAAGAAATGTGATTCCTTCAAGATTTACATGGAAAGTATTAAAGATTGTTAAATATAAATATGGAATTTATTTGAAATAAAAACTATTCTTTAATTATAATTTATCATATATATTTTTTTCTATTAATCTAACATGATAATGAAAACATTTGTTATGTGTATGTAAGGCCTTCCGTCTCCTTGAATGATGCATTTCATTTCTTACATATATCTTTTGTTGATTATTATAATTAAATATATATTAAAAATATTATATATATATATATATATAATTTTATAATTATGGAAATAATAAAATAATAATTAAAGTAAGAGGATCATGCATATAACTAATCAAAACATACACTAAAAACAAAGAGGTTATTACCCAAAATGTAACTTTATCGTGGAATTTTTGATAAAAAGGTAATATAAAGACATAATAAAATAATATATATTATTATATATATTAATATGGATCTTTTTAATATTTATAATAATCCTATATTTGTTATTATTATTTTAGAACAAGTATTATGAGAATAGAGACTTAATGTAATGTATTTACAGACCACCTGTTTACTTTGGTAGAAAATATGAAATATTCATCACCAATTTATAATATGTGGTGTATATTATGAAACTGAATTTATATTATGAATTATTAATTTAAATATTTTTTATTTACATATAATTGTGTGGGTGTATCTTTCATGGGGTTACAGTTAAACCGTTACCAAATAAATAAGAGGAATTTTGTCTCAATTTATCTTTTTTGAGGTGTATGTTATGTTATGATCCAAAATTATTTCAAGAGGTGTATATACAGCCCCATTGACTTGTAATAACATGAATTTTTTAATACTAAGGGTATTTTAAGATTCATTTAATTATTTCATCTCATGGGGATTATGATTCTAGATTACTGTGGTGGTAAGAGTTTATTTCTATAATCTCATTATTTATCAGAACTTTTAAAAATAATTTCATCAATTAATAAAATCCTTTAACCCACATCACAAGAACCCTAATAAATTTTATTATTATCTTTTTATTAATTATATATAAATGTTATATTACCATTTTTCAAATCTTTTGTACTTTGTATAATTATGAAAAGGTTTTTCAGAAAATACGACTTTATTTTTAATCTTCGATCAAAAATCTATTTTCCTCCAAAACCAAGATTTCTAAAAAATGATTTAAATAATTTTATACCACGATTTTGGAAATTATATTTTTCCATGTTTTAAAATTATTATTAAAACATAAAGGACCCATTTTATCATCTTCTTATAAAGGCTCTTTTGACTTCTACAAAAATATAAAAAGAATCTTTGTTTTAACATTTACGATATGGATGGAATTTTCCACCTCAATGACGAAAAATTTATTTGAAGATTTGTGTATAATTTTTCAAAGATGTTTTCACTTAATAATTTTTGAAATGGTTTTAAATATTTCTTTAAATTATTTTAATGATTTTTTCAACAATAAATATTTTTCAACAGAATTTATATTTTAGAAAGAAATTTTCTAAATAAGGAATGTTATTATTGTTAAGAAATGCTTTTAAAATATCAATAAAAATTATTTTCCATATATTATGGCATCATTTGGTGTTAACTATTCCTTACTATGGTATGATCCACTTATAAAATTCATATTCCTTCAATAATGGTTTATGTTTTTCGGCCATGATGTTTATGAATGTTTTTTCTATTCCATAGGTTATACCATGATAAAACGTGAATGAGTTCCAATTTTTCCTTAGGATATGTTATGATAAGATGATTATTAAACCTGATTCTTTTCCATATGTTATGATATGATGATATGTTTATGATAAAAATTTTAATTCATGAGATATTATATTATGACATTTTATTATCTTGGGGAATAAATATATATGATCTAATTGCGTGATGGGTGGGACCTATATATCCAATTAATTCATTGGGTAATGATTTATATCTAATGAGACTAACATGGATATAATGGGGCTTAAACATACTTTAGTAAAGTATTTTTTCCACTAATATGTTCTTGAGAGTGAACCTTGAGTAATAATATGGTTTCAGGAGTTAAATCATTCTACATACAATGTCTTGGTAGTAAACAATGATGAATTTGGTAATTATTTTATATGTTTATTTGTCTACCAAAATTCTTTGTCTTATTCATATGTTATGATTTCATGGATTATTCTCATTTTTTCATGAGGCTTCATGTATTAATAATGGCCAATATTTATTACATGACTCTTTATTTTGTTCATTGATATGCATGGAATGATCTTCTACTGTCATGATCATGTTCTCAAACCCTTATACTCATGATTATTCTTACATATTTCCCTAGATTCCTTTATTAGATCATCTAATATCACCCTTTCTTAGTTCCTTGTTTCCTAGGTTATGAAGATATATATTATGTATAATGATTCTAATAAGGGTTATAGTCACGGAGAACCTAGTGGGAGATAATGTTTCTTATTTATAGATAAGTGTGTATGTTTCCATGTTTCAGGAAAGAAATAAACTAATATAATCTTTGCGTGCGTGTTGGTGTAATATATTAATTGTTCTACTAAAATGAAATAATGTGTATGTATTAGCACTATGGGTCAATATAGTTGTTATCATGTAAATTTTTTAGTTAAACATTGGACATAGGGATGTTAAACCTTAGTGATATCCCAAATGATATTTCTCTATGGATAATATCATGGAATAGTCAATGTTTAGGAAAATGCATTCGAATTTTTGTAAAAGATACAGAGAGTATTTTCCTATAAATAATTTCATTTATAGATAATACATGTTTATTTTGATATTGAATATATGTACTTGGGGATAACAACCTAAAAACAATGTATTAATCTAGACCCAATCAAGAATTGGTCCATGAAAATGATCCTTGTTGGACACATAGTTTGATAGTCCTGGGGGATATGATTTCAAAATTAAAAAACTATTTATGATTCATTATGAAGGATTAAAATTGAATATAACTATAAATAAAATTCTATAAACCTATGGTGTCATTATTTAGACGTCCTATAATTTTTTTCATCATTATGTGGTTCCACATTATGATTATTATTTCACGCACTATTTTTTGGTTTTATTCGATGGATGGATCCTGATGAAAGTGAATCAATTCTGAGTGAGATGTAAAATTAAATGAATGTACCCCGGATCATCCCAATTTTATATGATATTGAATGACAAACCATGGATCTGTTCTCACGCAACATTCTCAAGAAACTAATCATGATGAACATAAAAATGGGAAAAGGATGAAATAAAATTCTCTTGATTCCTTCATGATTCAACATCCACCTTATAGTAGTGGGTCTTGAAATACACATTTTTATAACAAATGTATCAGTACAAATGAAAATATGTTTTTCAATCTTCATTTTTTGGAACATGAAAAAGTCATTTTGGTTGTTTATCATTTGGATTGGGAAACATACCAGTTATTACCTCTAATCATGAATATGGGGGAGCAATATAATATTTAGTCCATGGATTGGGAAAATTTCTCGAAGATGTTATTCTATAAGAACATTTCTCATGATCTTCAAATTAATATAGGAGAAGAATTCCATGAGATAACGAAAAGAAATAATGAATTTGTTGGTACATATGAGGATAATTTCATAAGACTTATGAGGTAGACATATAGTATTTTCATTCAAATCGAAAGAAAGGGTGGAATATTCTTTAGTGAATTGAAACCATGGTTTTTCTGGTTGTTTCACATATGATACAATAGTTGATATGATGATATTTTTAACTGTTCTACCATGGGGTAAAATAGAAGTCAGATTTACATTTCAATATCATGGTTTTGATAATAAAATTAACATGGAGTTCAATGGAAAATCAGAAACCATAGAGATAAGAACATAATCGTTTCTTATGATCATGGTTTGGGAAGAATAATTTAGAAAATTGTCTAATGGAATATAATAAATTTTTTAAGTGTTGAAATTTAGTTCCTTAGGCATTTGATTTTTTATGTGATATAGATAAGTTATATAACAATGTGAATTAGGAAAAATCAACACAGAATGACCCCCCAACGCACACACACTTCTATGATTGACGTGTAAGGAGAATGAATATTATATTAATTAGGTCGAATACATGAGGATTATTGATAATAATTGACACCAATAACCACCTAACCTAAAGTATATTGATAAATATCATGTGATCAATGTTTTAGATGATGGATGTGAAAACGATGTGGTGAAATGTACACTCACAGTCCACTCAATAACTTCAAATGTATTATTTGATTATATATCTACCAACAATATAATATATAATGACTTTTGTAAGGTAATTAAAATTCAATCAAAACAATTAGATGTTGAATTGGTATTGAAAATCCCAAATGGTTGGATTTCTACATCTTAATTCTATTTTACCTCTCTGATTGACTTCGATGGGAATGTTATTCCTAAAAATATGGTCTCTCATCAAAATTTTTTATTTTATTTCATCATTGGAATATTTTAGATTTATCTACATAAATCCCAGTTAAATTTTATATAAAGATATGTTAAATTTGATATTAAAAACCATTCTATAATAATTTATGCATGTGTCAATAACTATGCACTTCCTATACATAACACATCTAATGTATGTACCTCAATTCACATTCAGAAAGTATATTTACCCCAAATGGTTTGGAGAAACTCATAAATCCATGATACATTTATTATAATGAATTTTTTCATTACTTTCTAGTAGAGTATCCTAGTATTCCACCAAAACATGAGATTGAGTTTTGAAATATAAATCCTTCCTTGTTCCACATCCATTTTTAAGACTCCCTTAGAATGGCTACAATTGAGTTGAATAAATTAAAGACAAATATCTACGAAGATATTGACAATGATTCATTCAACCAATCTTATCAAAATGGCGTTCACATGTTCTTTTTTTTTTGTAAAATAATCAAGGAGAAATTCAACTACGCATTTATTATCAAGATTTTAACAAGATCATGATCAATAATGAGTATCCCCTTCCTTTTATTGATGATATTTTTATCAATTTCATATAGATAAACACATTTCCATGATTGACCATTATTATGTATATCATTAATTGAGGATTATTAATGAGAATATACTAAATACAACACTCCATAGAAGGTGTGAACACTATGTGTATATATTTATACCCTTTTTTCATACTAATTCCCCAGATATCTTCATCGATTTGATGAATAAAATCTTTAGGAATTACCTTGATCAATATTTGGTAATATATATAGATGATATATTTATATACTCAATGAAAACTGAAGAGCATGAACACCACATGATAATTATAATATAGAATCTATGGACGGATAAATTGTATGAAAATTTTACAAAATGTGAATTTTGATTACAAAAAGATTCTATTTTGGTTATAAAATCTCAAGATAGGTTAGATCAGTTGATCCATCAATGAAGGAAGTTGTTGAATATTTTCCCACACTGACCATGGTGACTAAGATCTGAATTTTACTTGGTTTAGATGGATATTTATAGCGCTTTATATAGAATCTAATTACTATCAAATCACTAATAAAATTAACTCAAAATGAAGCCATGTTATTCTAAAAATATGAATGTGAGGAATATTTAAAATAATTGAATAGAATATTAGTCATAACACACGTGCCTGTATTTCTCTGTAGTGGTAAAGGGCTTGAAATTTATAGGGATTCATCCAATATCATATTGTGATGTGTTCTGATGCATAATAACATTGTTATTGATTATTCCATAACAAATTTAATTATTCAAGAACAAAATTACCCAATTCATGATTTTGAGTTAGTTGTCTTAATTTTTTCATTAAATATATTACGGAATTTAATTTATGGATAAATGGGTGATATATACACTCATCCAAAAAGTTTAAAATGTATATTAACATATATGGAGTTGATCAATAACTAGAGAATATGGTTAGATATGATAAATTACTACGACATTTCAATATATTACCACATTAAGAATGTGAACAAGTTGGTTGATACATTGAGTCATAAGTATCATGCTATCTTATCCATGTTGAGGATAAAAAAGTAAATGAAATTTTTTGATTTTCAAAGGAAAGAACATGAAATATTGAATAAAGGGGGAAAATATTATCTTTCTTAATTGAATGCTCAATAATATATCCATGTGAATATTAAAATTCTGTATAATGAAGATGTAAATATGTAAAATAATTTTAGAAATGATTTTAATTTTAACCTTTATAATGATGGGATGGTATGGTTCTGTAACTGTATATGAATCCCTTTAATAATATATTTAAATAATGAGATATTAGAGGAAGCTCAAAGTACTTCATTCTCTATTCATCTTAATGTATGAATACATATATATATTTGAAAGAATACATCTACTGTTATCTAATAATGAGATATATTGAAGAGTTTGTATCTTGGTTCTTGGTATGCCAGAATGATAAGGATGAATGTTAAAATTCTACGGAGATGTTACATCTATTACCCACATAAAGGAAATGAGATAAATTCACTAAAGATATTTTTATTGGAATCTTGAAAACCTAAAAATGGTATAATGTTATATGGGAGTTAGTTTATAACCTTATTAAATTAGAACACATCATCACTATTATATCTGACATATATAGAGATTAGTTTCTTATGATATACATTAATGATGTGGCAAGGATGCATGGATTACCACATTAAATTTTATCTGATTGGGATATGAGGTTTATGTCAAAGTTATAGTAAAGTCTTCATCAAGACCTTGATAATGATTTGAGTTCTAGAACATCTTATCATCCATATATGTATAGTCATTCCAAATGAAATTTTCATACCCTATAGTACATATTGATATATTTTTCATTAGATTTCAAATGTGGTTGGGATGGAAACCTCCCCATAGTTGAGTTTTCATACAAAAATAGCCTTCACTCGAGAATTCAGGTGGATCCATATGAAGAAAAATATGTAAAATAATTTAGATCTCAATGGATTTAGAATGATGTTACAGAAATAATGATACCGAGATATTTGATAGGTGAATAAATTACCGATAATTGTAAAACCATTGAGTATCCAACAAATGAAACTCAATTTCAATAGAAAAGATATTCTGATAACTATTAGAATGATCAAGATTTTTTAGTTGGTGACATGGGGAATCTATTAATTTCTCCATAGAAGAAGGTTATGAGATTCATCAATAAAGCGAAATTAATCCCTCTTTTTATTGGTAATTTTGAGATTCTTGATCGAATAGGGATGGTATCCTATCATACGGACCATCCACCATACCTCTCTTTAGTGCATGATTTATTCTATGTATCTTTCATAGGTAAGTAAAGGCATGGACCTTTACATGTACTAAACTAATAGATTATGAACATTCTTATGAGTAAAAACCATTTGAATTCAGGGAACATAAAGATAAAGTTATACAAAAAAAGACCACTCACCAGGTAAACATTTTTTAGATAAACCAATAGTTAGTTAAAGATATATGGGAACTTGAGGGTATGATGAGGAACAATTATCCTCACATGTTTGTATCAGGGTGATGTATTTTTATGGTGAAATTCAATTAAAGGGGTAGAATGTGAGACTCCATGTTTTTATGATCCTTTTTTCCAATATCATAATTTTACTTGTTTCCTTGTGTTACATTGTACATAATGGTAGTTTTTTTATATGATAATCTAATTTAAGATTTATCTATAAGAAATATTGGTTTATCTAGTATTACATGCAACACTATGATTTTATGAAACATTATATTATTATTTTTTAAAAAATATTGGTATAAATTCAATGGTAAAATTTTAAATATCAATATTAATAACATTTTTTTTAAATATAATTTTTTATGTTATGAGAACATATTGATAATAAAATACATAATTATTTGTAAAGTCGTTATACGTTTTGGAAATACTATTTTCTCAAAAATGATTTTTTATGAATGTATGTGAAAAAAATGAAATTAAGTTTTCAAGTTCTTATAAATAAAAATTCATAAAAAATTAATTTTTGAATTATAAGTGTCAAAATTATATTAGGGAAGATTATTGGTATTTCTAAAAATATTTCATAATTCGAGGAATTGTGGTAAATAATGAATTTCAAATGAAAACTACATTTTCATCAAATTTATTTATTTATATAAATTATATTATAATTTTATTTGAATGTATAATTTTTTAATTTATACATAAATTAATCTAATGTATATTATTGGAACAAATTTCACATTGAAATTGGTTATAATACAATCTCAATCTTTTGAAATTTTGGTCATTAAATACCAGCTTTCTGAAAATTTCTTCAAGCTTAATTATTAATTAATTTCTTCCATTATATTTATTTTTAAATAAAAGACAAGATTCCTTATTTGGAATCATAATAATTTATAATTTATGACAATTTGAAATTAATTTTTGACCAATGTAATTATTTAAAGTAATTAAAATTAATTACATTGATTGAGGTAAAAACCAGATTTCTTACAGGTTAAAATTAAAACAAATGATGTATTAATAACTCTCAACTAGTCCAAAAATACTTTTATAGATATATTTAAACCATAAACACTATTTTATTTATTATTTTTTATTATTGGAGGAACATGATATCCAAGATACCTCTTAAAACTCTTTACCCTTTTGGTATTTTCATTTTTTCCACTGAACAACCTTATAAAAGGCCAACACTTCTCCCTATCTTTTAAAACATCTCATTTACTTTGTCTCATCCAACGCATACCCAAATAATCTCTAAAATTACATCCCTTTATTATAGAATCCTAATTTTTATAATAAAGTCATAATAGTATGTCCTTTTGTGCAATCCAAGAAGTGATACTCGAAGAAGAGGGAACATTCATCAAAGAATATTTTTGTTTTATTTAATACTAAAACAAATTAAATTATTTTTATATGAAGATTATATAATAACCTAATTACATGATATATAATGAGATGAAATTATGTTACTTTAATGACATAAAATCTCACAGACATTGATTAAATTGGATACACAATCCAATTCAATTTTATGGATTACTACCGCCTCATGAACCGTTGCCATTCGTTCTTCCATCACAACCATTATAAGTTCTTAATAATGATTTATTTATTATATATATATTATATTTATAATTTTTATTATGATATAATTAATTTTTATTATTTTTTCACTCATACCATCATGCATTCCTTTTTTTGGGAACATGGCAACATTGTCTATGTGCGCAATGTAGTACCACTACGTAATGAAATGTGACTCATTCACCCATTATATGGAATGTATTAAAGATGGATTAAATATAATATTTGATATTTATGACCTAAAAACAATCCTATAATTATAAAATGTATATACTTTTATTTATTTTAATTTTTTAATGTAAATGAAAATAGTATTCATGAACATATATGGCCTACCATCATTAAGAATGGTATATTTTATTTCCTAATTTAATATTTTTCATATTATTATAAATATATATACATATACTAAATATATAAGTCATGTTTATAATTCATTATATGATCTCATAAATACTAAATTGTGTTGATAAATAATATTTCAAATCAAAACCTACACAAAAAACAAAGCACTTATTACCCTAAATGTATCATTAACATGGAATTGTAAATAAATATGTAAAATAAATACATAATAAAATCATATATGGAATTATATGAATGAATACGGTTATTTTTATATAATTATTATAATCCTAAATTTATTATACATGAGTTTTTATTGATTATTATGATAGTTTAGACTTATGATTAAGGGATTTCCATCTCACTTTTTACATTTTTGGGGTCTATATTATATTCATCACATATTTCCTCTATGTGATGTATATACCTCCCATGAATGTGATTTAATATTAAATTAAATAAAATATTTGGTATTTACATTCCAATTTGATTATATATCATTCATTGGGGTATGGTTAAAACATTACCAAAGTAGTAAGGGGATTTTTGTCTCCAGTTTCTATCTTGGAGACATATGTTATGTTATGCACCTATACTATTTAATATGGTATATATAAAACCCCTATGAGATTTAATATAATAAATTTTTTAATCCTAATGATATTTTAAATTTATTGTGATTTTATTACCTCATGGGTATTATGATTCTAATATAGCAATGTGTTAAAATCTTATTTTTACAATCTCATCATTTATCTAGATTACCAACAATTTTACATCCATTGATGAAATATTATGATCCATATCTCTAGAGATAACTTTAATTTTATTATAATAATACTATTCAATTTATATTTATATTTTTGTAACATTTTTCAACTCATTATATTTTAATATAATTGAAAAAATCTTTTTATAAATCTCTAGTATTATTTTTTATCTTCTGTCGGAAATAAGATTTCTCTCAAAACGATGTATCTAAAGAAATTTAAAAATTTTTATTTCTTTATTTTTTAAAATTAATTTAAAAAAAATTACATTATTGAAAGATGTATTTAAAATAAATCTTTTTTTCATCTTCTAATAAATGATTTTTTCTTCATATGAAAATAGTAAAGGAATATTTCATTTAAAGTGTGAAGCACGAATGGAATTCTCTTTCACCATGACCAATAATTGATTAAAATATTCGTTTATAAATATTCAAGTATATTTTCATGTGAATATATATTAATAATATTTTAAATATTCCTTTTTATATTTTAAAAGTAATATTTAAATAATCTTATTTTCAAAATATAATATATTTTAAAAGGAAATAGTTTATAGAAGAAATGAAATTTTACATAAGAAATGTTTTTAAAATATCTTTTAAAGTTTTTTTCCAAGTAATATTAAAAACATTGCTGTTAGTTATTACATCATGGGGATATTCTCATATAATTACATTCATATTATTTCATGAAATGTTTATGTTTTTATGGGATGAAGTTTATGACACCGGTTATTTACCATATCGTATACCATGATAATACACTCATGAAGCCCGTTTATTTTTAGGGGTTATGTTATGATTAAATAAATATAAAACTTGACTCTTTTCATATGTGTATTTCATTATGATATTTTTATGACACACATAAAATTTCATGGGTTATGTTTTGTTGATTTTTTTTGATATAGTGTCACATGTATGTATTCTTTAATTATATGTTGGGTGTGGCCTATACATCCCTTCATAGGATTGGGTAAAGTATATATATAATGGAACATACATAGGTGAAATAGAGAGTGAACCTTGTTTAGTAAATGTTTTTTTCTACTATGATAGTTTTGGGATTGAACCTTGAATACTAAGATTTTTGGGATGTAAACTCATTCCACTAATATATTATTGGTTGTGATCTGTGACTACTATGGAAATAATTTTATATGTTTATGTATCTTCCACAATTAAATTTATTATTATAATGTTAGACCTTCATGTATTATGATCTTGATTCCCTTATTATTAATGTCTTATGAATAGTCCATATTTATTTCATAACTCCTGATTATGATCATTTTTATTCATGGTATGATCATATAATGTTATGATATTTTTAGTCATACCATTATGCTCAATATTATGCTTACATGTCTCCTTTGATTAAACTTACTGCACATCTGAGCTCTACCATTATCCCATTCACTTTCCCCATGATATGGAAATATGTTTTATGAATTATGTGTTTAAGATGAGTACTAGTCATGGATATCCTTTTTGGATAACATGTATCTCACTTATGACCTATGTTTATGATTCCATTTTTTTGAAAGGAACTTATCAAATTTGGTTTTTGGGGGCATGTTCTTGTGTAATGTATCAATTGATTAATAAAAAATGATGTACTATCTATAAATGAGAATAATGAGTCTCTATATGTATGTTATATTGATTCCTTATTCCATGAATTATCCATTCAATTTAATTCTATTGAGATGATATTTATAAACCATGGTTATGTACTCAAACTCATAAGATCATATTATTCTAAATAATTAAATTTGAATTTTATCATCCATGTGTACGCTTACTAGGAATCTGGTCTCACCCCTTATTATGTTTTTATTTACCTACTTTATGATGATTTATATTATGTATTATAATTATATAATGTTACCATGTGATAGGAATATATTTTTAAAATTTAAAATATTATTAATAAATAATATTTTTATAAATCTAGTCTCCAAAGATACTAAACCAGTAAGGTTTTAGGGTTCTATTATTGTGACATGTATTGAATATTATTTTAAATTAATATAATATTTTGGAATGTAATTATAATTCCACCTAATTTGGTAGAATTAAGTGACTATTTTTTTAGGATTATGAAATGAATAATAACATATATATCCCGAAAAATTATTGTCAATTTGATATATAATAAAATGAGAATGTTATCATTGGAAACAAATTTTTATAAAATATTACATCAAAAAAATGATTTTAATTATTATTTGATTTATAAAACTAATTATTTTTTATACATAATCAGACTAATGTTTTTTATATGTAAATGATGAGAACCAGAACAAAATGTGGAAATTTATGCTTGTTAATTATTCATGGATAGTTAATGTCATATTTGATTTAGGTTCTACTCATTGTTTTTTCTTTATAGAATTTGATAAGGGTATCACATTTCCAAATAAATTATTATATACTAAACTATTATTTAGAACTAATTATGGTTTGATGATTGAACCTTATGTATATGTGTCCTCTTTGATATAAATTTGTTGGATGGTACTTCATGGATGTTTCATTATACTTATTTTAGTTATATTTTTTATTACCCCTAATTGGATGTATGTGAAATTTTTAATGAATTTTTTCATATATAAATTGTTTTTGTATATTTTGGTGGAGTTATGGAGTGATTCTAAGGGTTTTGAGAATGTTTATGAGGCTTTTTAAAGGAGCACGATTTGAGAACGGTAAGTGGAAAACTTGCAATAAACCCAAGTAACCATGGAACATGAGAAAGGATACCTTCACATGACTTTCACATGGTTTGTGAAACCATTCTAGCAGGCCATGCGAAGGGACCTTCGAGGAAGTATCATTTTCTTGGTTAGCACATAGTTTTCTAAATCATGTGATCTAACTCTCCTTGAAAAAAATTGGGTTTTTAATTATGGGACTGTGTAGGATTTTCCCAAAACTCCTCCCCTATTATCCCATACTAACACTACCAGGTTTTTCATGTTCTAAATGGTTATAAGGGATCTATAACTCATTCTGGATGTGATTAAATGAGTTTTAAGGTGCGGTCAAGATGATTCTTCTGTAGTAAGTCTCCACTCTTCATTCTTTCTTAGTGTTCCTTAGATCGTGTTATTCCTCTCATCTAGTATTCTATATCTGAACCAATTTCATGTATATCTACTATTTGTTTCCCTTAAAATGATATGGGTTTTGTTTTTTTATGTTAGGATAATGTATTTAATTTAGTTTTGTTGATGTTTTACCCAGATTTGGTGTCCAGTTCTGCGGTGTGTCACTCAATAAAAACCTAAATTAGGTGGTTTCTCTCTCGAATCCACATTGCTAGAACTAGAAGGCATGTTTCTAATTAGTTTGTTTCTTGGATGTTTGTTGTGATTTTGATGTGTAAATCATGTCGGAAATTATTTTTATGGATAATTTTTTATTTTGTGGGTAATGGGTTATTATGGTGAAATGCTTTTTGATGTTGGATTTTAAAATGTTGATTTTAAAATGGGAAGCATGGGTTTATTTATGGAAATGGGTTGTGAAAAACGGTTTTCAATAAAAGTGATACCATTGTTGAAATATATTGTGTCATGGATGATATAATAATGAATTTCTTGTTATGTAATTTTTGATTCCATAATTTTATGGGATTTGTGAGATATGTTCTTGTTTGTTGATTTGATCTTTGTATTCTTGTCTTGGAATGATGAAAGGTAGCAGCAGAGTACCTCTATAAAGAGGATATGGATAGTTGATAGAAGAGCCACCATAAATGATATGTTGGTGGAATGTACCACTAGATTGATAAAGTAGTAAATGTGCTTGGATGGGATGTTACACTGTGGCTATGTACTAGTTTGGGTATGTGAAACTCTCTAGTTATTCTTTTCTTGTTTTTTGTAATGAAAGGTAGAAATTATTGTGCTATCATGCAATGGAAAAATGGATTATGGATTTATTGATGGACTTCCCTTGTGTTTTATGGATTTTCATGAAAATTGGCTTGGTAAGGATTTTGTTGGATTGTTGGTAACTTTCTCACTATTTTATGTTTTATATAATCTTTTTAATATAAAAATGTTAACAGTTATATCCAAGTGATGTGTGTAGGCAATCTATTATAAGAAAACCTAATGAGTATTTTTATTCATCCGATGATTTGGCACTTCGGTGCTTCTGGAGATTTTGTTTTCTGGGACACAGGTAGGGGTAAAGCATCCTATTTTTCTAGTGGTTCATCTTGATACTTAGATGGTGTTGTGGTTCATGGATCATGGAGTTAGGAAGGTAGATGGGGAGTTGTGTCTCAACTTTTTATGGTTTGTTTTGAATTTTTCCATTTGGTACTCTGATTTTATAAATTTTTGGTTTAGTTTTATTGGTGTATGGTAATTTTTATCGGATTGGTTGGGTTTCATGGTTGTTCTTTAGTAATGTGTGGCATGAGTTAACTTTGTTGACATGCATCATATAGATGTGGTTGTTTATAGATTTTTGGATTTTTTGATTTTCATTAAATGGAAAATAATTCCCCAATGGTTCATGATTCACTCTACATGTATTTTCATTCTTTTTCACCTTGTAATATTCTCCTAATACCATGTATCACCTCACCTATTTCTAAATCCATTGAGGAATGGTGCGGATGTTACAAGTGGTATCAGTTTGTTCGGTCCTTGACATCCATGATTGTTTGGTTCCATGGATTTGATTATAGGTCTTGGTGCTAGCATTATTTTCGTGGTCTATTCTTCTAGTTGGGATGTTATAAAAGCATAGGATTGTCACAACATGAAATATATACCACTAATGTACATAGCTATCCCTTTTATTATTAACTTCAACTTACTAGGGAGTTGGATACACAATTGTTTTGGAGACACTTATAGGAATTGGAAATCTCATTTTTATGGGTGTAACCAATGATATGAACACAGAATGCATGGTAGAAATGAATTCCTGGATAGTTACATATTAAATTTTTTCAAATATTTCTGTTTTTATATGGATATATGTATTTTTGAAAAATATATACAATGTTTTTAAATGTTTTTATTTGAAATATGGATAGTTGCGGTATTATAAAAATGTGTAAATTTTAAAAACACAGTGAATTATTTAAAAGTGGCACAACATGGGGATGGTCAACATGTAGAAAGAATAGTTGTGAGAGTTCAAATATAAATGAATTTAAAATTGTTAGAATTTTCATCCTAATGGTATGAGACTTATTGTTTCTTTTTTATTGATAGAAATGACACTCGGTAGGCGTCATACAAACCAAATGGAATAGGAAACTGAAATGTGGTTTAACCTGAGCCCCAAGTGAACCAAAAACTAGTACAGACTAGAGTAAAAGCTTTCTAGTCCATGGAACGTGGGAAAAAATTTTGTTCAGAAAACACGTGTGGATCATGTGGTTCACTTTCAAAAATTTCACTCAACCATCTTTAGGGGTGATTCAGAACCAGAAAATGTGGTTGTTCTGTTAAAAAAATGATTATGTTATTTGGATTCCTAGGAACACCAGTGGTGATAAATGTGAAGCTAGAAAATTATTTATTGGAAGATATTTCCCTTTAGTAGTTGGACATCGTAGTCCAAGCAAGAACATACCAATGAATGATATCAGAGGGTTTTGAAGAGTTTTTAAATAAATAATTCTACCCACATACATTTAGAGTTAAGTGGAAAATGAATTTATTCTATTTAAAGAAAGGGAACCTCTGTGTAATAAAATATGAGGCTAGGTTATTAACATAGATTGTTATGGACCATAGATGACGTGTAGTACATAATTGAGGGAATGTGTTTTTGTAGATGGGTTGAGGTAAGAAATTATTTCTAAAATAGCGGTGTTATGGATAAATTATTATACGAAAATTGTGAATGGAGAAACATTGTATAAATGAGATATCCTCAGGGATACAGGTGGGGGGAAGAAAGTTCATACCCTAGAAAATGGTGGGAACTATAGATCTTTCATTAAGAAGAGGAGAGACACGTATCTACAAGGTGAATGTATGGCTCAGAATCTGATGATCGGATTGGTGAATATTTCTACGAACCTCAGAGTATGCCAATATGTTTTCAGTGTGTCTCCACAAGCCACATAAAGCAGGACTGTATAACACAACCTTGAACATATCATAACTACAAACATATGTCCCATCATCAGATGTTTAGCCATAATGCTCTGAGTTCTGTAGCTCGTCACACTCCTCAGGGTTCACATGCATCCAATGGCTCGACAGGGAGGGGGTCGCAACATACCCCTTGTGAGTAGAGTAATGTAACTCATGTATATTAAAGGAATAACATTAATACTTGATAGGTAAATAATGATTAGATTGTGAAAATAAATCAGTTGATTAGATCTGAGAGGTTTGTGATGGATGATCACTCGGGACCATCCACAGTCCAATGTATGATTATTTTAAATTATACCTTGATGAAGGAATTTGATTGGAAATTAGAAGGTCGTAGAGTATGTTTTATAGTTGTGGATGGGGTTGAGTTGATGTGGAATTTTTCAATGCTTGATATAGATTGTTATGATATAATATTGGAAATGGATTGGTTTGAGATGTTTATGGCCCACATAGACAATTATGCATGACCATTTAGTTTCACGATAGATGATGGGGTTGAACATCTCTTTAGAGGATTGAAGACTGAAATGTTAGGTGTATAAGGTTTGTTAGAAACTATTATTGGCATGGTATCATATCAGTTCACAACCTTGTCATTTAAATTAATGGAAGGAGTTGTGGAGAACATTTTTTCAGTGGCTGTTGATCAGTTTCTAGATGTAATTCCCAAAAAATTATCAGGGTTTCCAACCATGAGATAAGTGGATTTTATGATTGATCTCCTCTCGGGGAAAATTTCAATCTCAGTTCCATCCAACTGAATATTACCAATAGAATTGAGGGAATTGAATGTGTAGTTATAGGACATAGAAAACAAAGGGTTCATCTGACCTAGCATGTCTCTGTGGGAAATTACAAAATTTTTTATTAATAAGGAGGATTGAACACTAACACTCTATGATGAATATTGTAATCTTAACCATGTTACGATAAAAAACTGATATCTACTTCTTTGAATTGATGATCTTTTTTATCAATTGAGGGGATATTAGTGGTTCTCCATGATTGACATACGATTACTGTATCATTAGTTTCATGTTCAAAAAGGAATATATTCAAAAAACCATTTAGAAGTAGATATGGCCATTATGAGTATTAAGTTATGCCGTTAACTTTGACAAATTCAACATAATTTTTTACGACATTGAGGAATTTTATATTTTAGATATGTTTAGATTCTTTTGTAGTTGTATTTGTTGACGTTATACTTTTAAATTCTAGGAAAAGGTTGGATCCTGAGAAATAGTTTGCGATGGTGTTTGGGATCTTCAAGGTTTGTCAGTTATATGAAAATTTTCAAAGAATGGTAATTGAATATAAGAATAACGTTTATAGGCCATGTGATAAATGAGATGGGAATTTCTTTTGATCCTGAGAATAGAGAGGTTTTTAATTCATGTAAACCTCCAAAGAATTATTTAGAGATAGAAGATTCTTTAGTCTATCCGGTTGCTATCTATTTTTTTTACTTCCCATTATTTTCCCCACCTATGAGGCTTTAACAAGGAATAATGATCCATTTAAAAGGGATGAGATGAATCATAATTTTTTTGAAGAGATTAAGGTTCCCCTTAAATTAGAACAAATATTGGTTTTTTCCAGAACCAGACAAAGGGTATATGGTGCATTATGGAACATTGGGATCAGAGTAGGGTTGTCTTCTCGTATAAGGGGATCATGGGGTTACATATCGATCGCTACATGAGAATAACTTCTCAATTCATGATTTTGAGTTTGTGTTTTTGGTTCATGCTTTAAAAATGGTGGATCATTATCTCTTTAGTGAGAAATTCTTGGTCTTTATAGATCATAAGTGTTTAAATTATATTTTCATATGAAGATATTTGAACATCAAGAAAAACGACA
This sequence comes from Viscum album, assembly GCA_963277665.1. Taxonomy (NCBI): domain Eukaryota; kingdom Viridiplantae; phylum Streptophyta; class Magnoliopsida; order Santalales; family Viscaceae; genus Viscum; species Viscum album. Next base: position 1,594,466,906 of record OY728146.1, on the reverse strand, counting down.
TATGGAGTGTCTTTATATGTTCAAATTTAACTTAATGTACCCCCTGGGTAAGAGAAAATCATTGGGGGATTCAATAAGTAGGAAGTCATATGCTCAGGTGTAGAAACATGCATCAGATCAGTGACTGTTGATGTGGATGATAGATTTCATGTTGATTGAATGTGAGTACTGGGGTGTTGGAGATGTTTTATTTCCATTCTCATTTGTTCATAACTTTTTTGTTTTTGATGAAGAGGCACATGTGTCTAATTTGGAGTGGATGGTGATGAGGTCAAAACACAGTGGTGGGGTGACCATTGATTTCATGTAACTGAATGGGCATTTAGTTTTTTGTTTTTATCATCATATGGTTGTATTGGTGGATTGTAAGTAGAAAATTATCAATTCATTTCATCATTCCAGTTGGGCAGTCATTCCTGGAATTTTTAAAATGTATAAGGAATAGAAAGTGTAGTTTTGGTGGGTTGGTATGAAAAGTAAAGTAATGAGGTTGGTTTAATGTTTCATAACATTTCAGTAAGCCATGTTTGAGAATCAGTGATCATCATCTCTATTATAATCTTTACTAGTCCTTTTTTATATGTGGTAAAATATAGTAATGGATTTTCTTACTTGTCTCCATAGAATAGTTATAAAGCATGATTCGATACTGGTGATAGTGTATTAGCTCAGATTGTTGTCATATTTCAATCCTATTCTTGAATCTCATACAGTATAAGATTTATCCAAAATCTATCGATGTGAAGTGTTAAAGGGAAATGATGTTCCGGTTTTTATTGTATTAGATTGAGATCAGAGGATCTAATCTAATTTTCGTACAACCTTATAGAAGGTACTTGGGAAATAGGTAATGGTGAGTACTGCCTACCATCCTCATAGGAATGGGAAATCATAAAGGATGATAACAAAATAAGTATGATATGTTAGTGTCTTCTGTTACGGATTTTAGTGTATCATGGAAGGAGAAGTTATTTTGTTGGAATACTAGTATAATAATAGTTTTCATGCCACAATACATTTGGCTATGTTTAAAGCATTATATTGATTTCCCTATCATTCTTCACATTGTTGGGTGGAACTGGGTGAGACTTCAATGTTGTGAGCCAGCCTTTTCCCAGATAATATAGAGAATATCAACTTGATCAGGATGATAATGGAGATGTCTTAGAGTTATCAGCAATTTTATGTTAACCAACATCGATGGATGTTGTCATTCGAGGTGTTTGATCATGTATTTTTCAGAATCTCTTCAAGGCTCAAACATTATTCATGTGGAAAGAATAGTAATTTTTCTCCATATTCTATTTGGACTTTTGAGTTACTTTTGAATTTCGGAGATCTATCTTATCGGTTGTCTTTTCCACCATGGTTTAGTGTGGTGAAAAATGGGTTTGATGTTTATCTGTTGAATAGGCATCAGCCAGATCAGGACTATATTATTTGATGTAATCATATATAAATAGAGCTAGATGCTTCATTATTGAACGTTCTAGTGTGGATAGTGCATAGGAAAGAGAAATTATTTTGTTGTAAAATCTTCTGTCTATTTCTTATTTTGTGTTAGTATGTTGGAATTTAGTATGTGACTTTAGAGTTGGAGAATGATATGGTCGAGGAATGGCCTGAGTTCCATCGACAAAAAATTGGTTCTCTTCATTCTGATGATATAATGTCCAATGATGGGAAGAATGTATCACCCCTCGGTTTGAGGCATGTAATCCTTTTTATTTCTTTCTATATTTTGGAATTTGGTTGGGTAGAGTTTTTTGGAGCTTATAGGATATTTATATGGTTTTGAAAAATTTATAGAGGTTTATTAAAGGGGAACAATTTCATAATAATTAGGAGAAACTATGCTATAGACCTAGGTTACTGTGCAACATGAGACATTGGGCCTTCACAGGGTTTTGAATGGATTGTAAAACAGTATGAGGAGTCCATGTGAAATTTCCATTAAGTAAGTATCATTCTCATGGTAAGAACGTGGTTTTCCTAACCATGTGAGCTAATTGTGTGATGCAAGACAATTTTTTTTAATTATGGGACCACATATGATTTTCAAAAAACTCTTACTCTCTTATTTCATAAAAACCATACTTGTAATTTGTTATTCTCAGTGGTTATAGGGGCTCTTCCATTCATTATGTATGTGATTCAAATTGTTTTAAAGGTTTTATGAAATCTATTCTTCTCTGTTAAGTATCCACTCATAATTATTTCTTGGTTTTCATCAAATCTAGTTAATCATATATCTTCTTTTTTCTATACCAATCCATGTTTCATGTCGATCTAGGGGTTTTGTTTCATAAAATTCCAATGGTGGGGAAGATTGATGTTCAGAAAAGGGATCAAACTATGTTTTTTGAAGATTCACTCAGATCAGTGAGTGGTTATGTGGTGGATCAATTTCATGGAAACCGTATGGTAGGTGGATTCACTATTGGCTCTACATTTCTAGAATTAGAAGATTAGTTTTTATTTAGATGGTTTTCTTGAAATTTTTTGTGATTTTGTAGTTTAATGCTTGTTCAATAACTGTTTTGTAATGAATTGATCATTTTGGGGGGAATGGGTTTTTTAAACAAATATCTTTATGTTAGATTTTCAAATGTTTAATTTTGAATGGAAAGCCTAGGTTGATTTGTGGATATGGTTTGTGAAAAATGGTTTCCAATAAAATAAATTATGGGATGTTGGTGGGAAGTTGCAATATAAAAAGGGTATGGGTTGTGGATAAAATATACCCCATCAAAGATAAGTGGGCGGGAACTACCATTAAATTGGAAAATTAGTAAAAGAGCTTCGATAGGATGTTCCACCATGGATATTTTCTAGTTTGGGTATGTGGAACTCTATATTTATTCATTTTTTTGTGTACTTATGAATTATAAAAATTATTGTGATATTATGCAATGTTAAAATGGATTGTGGATAGTTTTTTTGATTTCCCTTCTGTTGTCAGCTTTTGGGGGGAAATTGGATTGGTAAGGGAAATATAGGATTTGTTGTAATTGTGGAACTATTTGATGATTTATACAAACTATTTTATATAAGTATGATAAAAATTCTCTCCTAGTGGTGCGTATAGAGAATCAATTGGGGAAAACCTACTGATTTTTTATACTCATCCAATTCTTTGTCACTTAGAGGATTTTGTAGATTTCGTTTTCTAGGACATAGGTAAGGATAATGAATCTCATTTCACTAGTTGTTCATTATGATTATTGGATGGTTTTGTGGTTATTGGAGCACAGAGATGGGGTGGGAGTTGCAGAGTTGTGTCTTAGCTTCTTGGGTTTTGTTTTGTCATCTTCCACATGGTACTCTGATTTTGAAACATTGTTCTTTAGTTGTATATGTCTATGGGAATTGTTATGAAATTGGTTGTGCTACATAGCAGTTCCTTTTAAATGTGTTTTCTGGGTTTACATTGTGGAAATTCACCATAATTATGTGGCTGTACATAGATTTTTGGGATGGTTTTTTTGATTAAATGGAATTTCATTCCCCAAGTGTTATTTATGGCCACAGTATTTATTTTCAGACTTTGGAACTTTGGGAAAGTCACCTAAGGCCAAGTAGAAACTCTCCTCCTTCTTCAGACAACGAGGAAGGGGCCGGTTGTTACATTTTTTATGTCATAATGGGAATTAATTTCCGCATTTTATATATGTCCCAAGTCCCATTCTAGGGAAGGAATGTTACATTAGATATCCCTAATCAACCTCTGAAATTATATTATTTTGAGGATGAATATGAACTTAAAAGGAAACTTACTTTCATTTTATGGGAATTAATACCTATTAATGAAGGGAATATAACAAAAATATTCACAAATAAAATCAGCCTTATAGGTATTCATATTGAGATTTATTATAAAGAGGTATTTATTAAATATATTACTAGTAATCCCATGAACCATGAAATTTATTTTTTTAATATAACTCGTACCTGGGATTAGAACTATTTTTTAGAATCATTATAAAATAGACAAAAGTTATTTGTAAGAATTGATGAAACTCTTAGATAATATTGATAATGGATTTGATCACCATAATTATAAACATAGGGTATATATTTTTTTTTTATGAGAAGAAATAATGGTTAATTAAATATTTCAATAATTTTAAAAAATAGATCAAGATCACTATTATGAACAAGTATCTTCCACCCTGTATTTGTGAATTGTATGAGAAACTTTATAGAGATCAATACTTCTCAGTGGTTGGACTTTAATCTAGATATCATCAAATAAGCATAAAAATGATGATATACAGAATAAAATCATCAATTCAATATATGTAAATTATAGTAATTCTATTCAAACTGAAAAATTCCCCCACTGTCTTTACATATCTAATAAATAGAGTCTTTAGGTATTTCCATTATCAGTTTATGAATGTATTTATAAGTGATGTTGTAATATATTATAATATAATGTTTGATCATGAAGATCATTTGAGGATTGGGTCGAAAACCAAGAGAAAGATAATATGTATTCTAAATTTAGTAAATGTGAATTCTGGGGACATAAAGTATCAGTCATTAGTCATTTTATTATATGAGAAGGAATATTTTATGATTTTATAGTGACGGATTTTGTTGATAATGGCTCAGAACACATATTGTGGCTATTATACATAGGATGTTTTTGGGATTTCCTGGATATTATTGATACATTATTGTAAATTTATTACTATTGTATAATCTATTGACCATTTTAACATAGAATTGATCCATGTCCATTTTTATAAATGAATATAAATAATAATTGGAAGAGTTTAAGAGAATTGTAGTAAGTACACTTGTTCTAACTCTATGATACAGTAGAGAAAGGTTTTTAATATACAGTGGTGCATTAAAAGATGAAATGGGGTGTGATCTCATGAAAAATTATATGTTTATAGTTTATGCCTAACACGAATTGAATAATCATGAAAAAGTTCCCAACTATATATTTAGGGCTGGATTGGATATTTTTTTCAATGAAAATATATAGTAATTATATTTATGGAGAGAGGTGTGATATAAATTAATATGTTAAAATTGTTATGAATATATCACAATGAAAGAGTTGAATGTTTTCCTAAGTAGATAGTTATTGTTGATTAAGGATTATGAATTCTCAATACATTACCACCTTCAGAATTCAACCAAGGTGGTTGATGCACCCTGTTATAAGGATCCTGTTATCTTTTCCATAATGAGTATTAAAAAAGATCCATGAAATTTGGATTTATAGATGATGGACACTAAAATATTAGAGGAATTTGGAAAATACTATTCTGATCAAATGAATTTTAAACCATCATTCCTTGTGTTGATTAAACAAGAAAAAAATTGAGGATTTGGAACTATAATTGATGGTAAGAATGATTCTAGAGTTCATCCATGACCGTGTGATATTGATAAGATTCATTACCCAAATATGTATCATTTAACTATAATAATTGAAAAGGAACTATTTGATAATGAACATTTATCATCATTCTCTATCCATCCAAGTATCAGAATGATTGATTGAGATCTCAATGAGAATTTTTTGTCGGATAACATGATTAACAAATTTTGGGGCATTTATGTTTATTCTTGATTTTTCACTTTGTTAATGATATGTCATAAGTCGAAGGGGATTATATTATAATTTACCATACATATATGTAAATGGGAAATTATTACCATGGTCTTCATCATACAGCTCCACAGGACATATAAAAGACATAACACCATTAGGGTTTCAATTTATGTCCCAAAAAATTAGGCTAATTATTTACAATCATATAATATTTCTCACTTGACCAATATTATAATATGTACATTGATTATGGGTTTAATTTCTTATATTACAATTGTATGTTGTATTTTATCATGATCCAAGGTTTACCAAGTTGTTCTAGTGATGCTTTTATAAAGTGTTTAATAAATATATGAAAATTAGTACTATATATTATACTCATACATTTAGTTAGTCCAAGAGGACTACTCAAACCCTAAATGATATGATGATATTTTCTCTATAGGAATCAGAAGTTATTGGTATCGACACCCCCTCTTGTAAATTCTTTTATACCATAATATATTTCAATTAATGGTTAATATAGAACATTATAAATCACTCTCTTTAAAAAATTATCGAACTATGAAATTGTAGCAAGATGTTGAAGAATATAATCTATTGGGACTAGATCTAGCTAATGAAATTGAAGAAAATTTTAGATCTATTTAGTAGCATATTGTGTAAGATAAAAGTCGATATAGAATTTATGTTTACATTATTTAGTGACATATAAAGTAATAATTTTTTTATAATATCATCCATCAAATATATCTTAAGATAAATGTTACATTATTTGACATGAAGTGGACATTGATCCCAATATATATTAGACCTTTTGGGATTCAGGATCATATTTTGATTGATGGATTCCACATAACACTTCTTCCAAACCTCTCCCTAGTTCATAATGAATTCTGTATATCTGTATTTAGGAAGTGAATTCTTGATAATTCACATGTATTGAGATCAAGGGTTTTTTCATTGGAGCATAAACATTCTTACATTGAATAGAATATCGATATTTTGGATTTTATAGAGAAAATTCTAAAAAATAAAAAATAACACATAAAAAATTGCTTTAATATAATAAAAATTTTGATGGTTTTACTAAATTGTTAAATGATTTTTGAAAATTATATGGCTTTAAAATAACTCTAACACATTCCACTAGGGAAAACATCTATCAATTGGAGGATGTTAGTTTTCTACTAGCATTCCCACTTTCCAAAGGTGGGGAAAATATTTTAAATCATAAAAAATGTTTTCTCCATGATCAAAAAATGGACAATATGTTGCCATTATCCCCTTACACAGATTCTACTAGAGAATTTGATTAATTTTCTGGGTCTCAGTAAAATATTAAGACATTTCATGGGAAACGCTTCCCAATTCCATAACATCATTGATGATAATTCATTACATTTATTCTAACAGGACATTCTAAGGGGTCAAGATAGGAATGAAGCCTTTATTTAGAAAATTCGTCATGTTGGGCATCACTGGATGTCAGGACATTGGTACATTGGTACACCTAGATTTCACCTTATTAGAGGGTTCTTCAAGGCACAGAAGCTCGTGGAATCCCATGTTGAGTGTGGGGAATTGTATTATAGAGGCATGTCCCTGAGGTTTTACTTAGCTTCCCATGTTTAACATGGGGGATTATATGAGTTTAATGTCTAGAGTAGATGGATCAAAATGATTTGACCAATAATTATTGTTGATCAAATGGTTAAATCCCTAGGAGAGATCCCCTAGAATTTTTTCAAGATGAATGGGTGAGAACACCTAATAAGGATGGACCAAGGATGGTGTGTCCCATAAAGGGGAAGATTTAACCTAGTAAAGGATATTCTAACCACCACAAATGGTGAACATGAGGATAGTGGGTCTCAATAATGTGGACACTAAGGTTTACCGTTGGATGGGATTGAACCACATAGAGCCTTCTAGTGTACCGTATTTAGAGGAAAGGGATCAAAACCTATGTAGTTCGAGAGTGTGAGTCATGGGATCATGGTGTAAAAATTGGAAAAACGTGAAGACATGGAGGGTCTTATGAATGGATAGCATCCCAGGAGATAAATAAATCACTGTGATGAATGGGGATAACACATTGTTATCTTACTAAATGGATGGAATGATTTCAATTAGATATAGAGGCCTTAGTGAAATTATGATGGATTGGGGTGGACTATTGATGGGTGGAATGAATGGGGATGGAACTGAAAACATGTCTGAAGATTAATGTACTAGGATTGAACCTCAAATAGTTTTCCTATGTATCTATGTAAAATTGCACCAATTTCCATGTAGTTATGGATATGGTGTTGAGTAACTGGAGGTGGTGAGTCATGAGAATGTACGTGTGGATGGGGACCCAAAGGAAACTGAACCAACAGATTAAGGAATGATCTTCCCTATGAAAAATGTCTCGAGGGATAGAACAATATGGGACATGAGAGATGGGCTTAGACCTCAAGAAATCATTATACATGCCTTTCTCAAAAAGGGTAGAGAACAAATTCCACATCGTTTAGGAATGAGGAAATGAATCAAGGTGTAAAAAAGGATAGTAACCCAAATACATGTTGGGTATTATATGTGGATAGCATCCCATCACTATATGGACACTCTATATTGGATGATTATGGATCGAGTGTGGGGTTTACATATGGTTAGCTGCCTAGGGACTAGTGTAACAACACTAATGGGTGGGATAATGAAGTGGGTCAAAAAAAGGTGACATTGAGGTATACTATTGATTAGGGTTGAACCTCAATGAGGATTCCTATATACCATGACTATTTGATAGGGACCATGACCCACATTGTATAAAATCATACAGTTTTACTTCATGCTGGATGAATGGGTCATGCAGTTTAACTTCAGGAAGGATAAGGGTGAACTGATGTGAAGTGGTCCATATCGATGGGTGATGGGCGTGAAACTCGGTGAGGCTTCCTACATAACCATGTGGAAAGTAATCAATGTACACATAGTTTTTTGAATGATGGGCTAGGACCCCAGGGTGGATCCCTATGTACCATGCTGAGAAAGGGGAACGATAAAATTCCACATAGATCAGGAAAATAGAACATGAGGAATTTAATGGGGCTTATATATGTGAATCATGATCGTTGTGAGAAACACAAGGAAAAAAAGGATTGACAACCGTGGTGTGAATGGTTCATCCATGAGGAATTTAATGGGGACTATACATGGTTAGTGTCCCAGATAACGAATAGGGGATTACGCTGAGAGGGAGGTATAATGGTAACAATAGGTGTCTATATTTACGAGGAGGATATGGCCATAATACTTGCAAAACCCGATCAAATGGAGTCAGGGATTACACCGAGAAAGCTCTCGGTTCATATGGTGACAATGTACAGAGGGAGAGGAGAGTGGGAGGGTGCTGGTTCACATACCCTACATGGTATTATCGGGTCATTTCACTTATTCGGTTATAATCATTTAACATAATGTGTTGAACATACGAGTTCTTGTATGTTAAACATTCTATAGCTCGGACAATGAGGATTCAGTCCTCACCCATATGACATACATAACTGGTGAGCATTAACTGTTAGTGAAGCGAAGGCACCAAAAATGTCGTTGGATAACGGGGTTGTGGAGTGATCCATTAAAGGGTACACATTAGTGTGGATATGTGAAGAAGAAATTTATGTTACTGTTCCTACTAGAAGAAGTACAAGGTAGGTTAATTCCACATAAATCACTCCTTGGGGAACATTGATATTACTTCATACAATCCTAGAGGGCCACACTGAAGAAGGTTGTCTAAGATAGTGGTGATTCATGTAAGAGGTTTTTAATATTTTTCATTAGGTTAAGGACTAGACAAGGATCATATTGGAAGTGGTGTGTGAACGATTTAGGGACTAAGCTCAAGATGAGGGATTTCACACTTGATGGATGTATGTAAGTAAAAATGGTTGTTAGGGAGAAATAGGATGTTCCCAAAAGAAAATTTTGCATGCAATATGGATCTTTTGAATGCATTTTCCTTTTAGTAAAAGGAAGTGGGTGAGGATAAAGCCCAAGTACCCCCACATAAATGAGGACACTTGGGAGATCTGCCACTTAAGATCTAGTACCTTATGTCCATGTCGTTCATGTGGTCATAGAAGTGGTTATCTTTATCACACATGAGCAATGGCTCGTCTTCTGTGACGACACCCCAGAATGAGAGGGGCATGTGTCAATTTATAGAGGAAAACACAATGACGGAGCACAAGGTATGATTTATTCAAGGGGAATTTGAAATCACATTGGGGGTATTATATCGTTTTCATGGTCCCTCTTATTGTGAACCAGATGATTTCTTTAGAACTCCTCATATTTTTGTTTTTTAGAAAGTTGACGCTGAATATTCGATTTGATGTCACATTGGGCATGGAAGATAATAAACACGGTTTTCCATCTAGCACGTAGACATAAGATCATGATCTCACCTCCCTTGGCAACCTCGGGATTGTTCATTGGTTCAAAATATATCTTGGATTTATTGAAAATTGACCATTTTTTGCCTCAACCAAGATTTAGTGCCCAGAAAATTCACCCTGTTGAATCTAAGCAGAATGGGGACCAGAAGGACTGATTCTGAGGGAAACAATGAAGAGTAGAATTCATGATAGTTGTTGTGTGAAAGAATTCCCATTTGGCATGAAATCCACTTTTGTGCATGTGAAAGGGTAGGTATGTGCTTATAAATATGTCTGAGGGGAAAGGCACCATACATTGACATTACCATGTCATATGCTAATTTTATCTTTTGCATGAACTATCATCCTTTCCATGTTAATGATCCTAAATTTTTTTGGTTCCTTTCCCACATCCATATATTCCATCTCTCTCTTCATAAATATTGCGCTCACCTAAAATTGCTGAATTTTCAGTGTCTAACAACCATCATGCACACATCCATCTGTCTTATGAACCGGATCCAAATTCATTCATTTAAACACCTTTTAAAATTTTGAGGCGTTGAGGAAATGTTAACTCAACTGATCAATACTAAGAGGGAATCTAATTCTGCTATAAAGAGGACCTAGATGATCACAAACCATTAGTTTCTTCATGAGAGAAAGGTCGGGTCCTATAATCTGATTCTTTTTTGTATGTTAATGCATGCTCAAAAATATTTTGTTCTGAGTTATAGTATATCAATAAGGAACAACATTATTCTTGAAGAGGTGATGATTCTAGGATTCAATACTAACATGCCACAATCATGTGTAACCCATGAGGATAGCCTTTCATAGAACAAGATCATGAGTAATGGTCTCCCCCCTAGGGAAACATATAACATGGCTATTTACATCCTATATATGAAGACCAGAAATATTTTATGGAGCGATCCGGCTCTTGGGGAATCTCATAATCAATATGAGATCACCTTCAGAAGTATCATTACTGATGAGAACAATGTTTGGATGTAATGGGAATTCCATTTCAGGGGAAACATTATGAGTCAATTGGCACAAGGGTATTGGGCATGTCGGACATGTGAGTAGTTTGGGGTGGAGCTATGGTATATCTTGCTATTTGATGCTATGTAGATATCGCAGTTCCATTCCTACAATAAGCTAGACCTGGTACTGGAGATGTTCAGTTGGTGGTCCCCAAACATGAATACTTCTCATCTTCATAATGGGGAGGTTGGCATCAGTCTTTCAGACATCAATTTCAATGGAGGAATTCCCAGTGAAGACTATGAGTATGGATAGTTCTTTCTGACAGAGATCTTTTGGGGGACCGGATGCGCACCCAAATTCTTAAAATGAATATATTGGAGTTTTCAAAGGATAATTTGAATATAAAATACATCTAGAAACACATATCCTATCTTAAATGGTTCAGTCGGTTTTTGATGTAGGACGAGGCAGAGAAGATGTCCGTTCAAGGGAAGTACTGCCCGAACAAGTCGCATTTGGGGATGGAAAAATCATATTGGATGGTCTTGGAAAAAAGAAAGTACACATAATAAGTATTAAGTATAAAAAAATCAAGAACTCGAATGTATGATAAGTTGTATTTAATGCCATATTCCTGAGTGGGTTGATGCCGCCAATAAGGGACAAGAGTATAGGGGTCGATCGAGGAATGTTGATGATGGATGGAATCGTGGTATCCATGAATAACTTCAATATGTGTGTGCTTGTGTTGGCCAGTCTCTTGGATATTTTGGGGGGCATCTTGAGTCGGTGTAGGCTCATGAGAATATATAGACTATTCAAGATTCTACACAGATGTGTTATAGCTCATTATGGTGGATACTACTTCCTAAATTTCATTTGACCTCTAGGTGATGGTATGTGACCATCCCTTTTAAATTTTTTTGAATTAGTCTCAAGGAGCACAATGAGGAGGGGATCAAAATCATGATCGGAAACCCTACCAACATCCAATTTCACCTGTTTCATACCCTAGATGGCTAAATTGTAGATGATGGGATAGTCCTATTGGATTAGATGGAATACTTGAAAGGAATCAGAGGAGGCGTATTGGTATCCCAGTAGATGGAAAAATCTTTTACTAACCCTATGTGTCGATGAGGTTCACTAGGAAATTCAGGTTCATGGGGTAGATTCTAGAGATAGTGTATATAGTGGTTCAAGAAGAGAATAATTCAAGATTCATTCACCAACTGCATCTCATGTTTACAACTACAAGCTTTCGTGATGTCATTAACAATACACATACTGATGTTAATGCCATCTTATCAACAGATTATATCGACCAATGGATTGTATGTTATCTAGAAGTGATTCTGTGGAGACACAGTTGAAATATCAAGTTAATATGTTTGGATCATAAATGATGATATAGTATGTGAATCATTTCAAGGGCAGCAAGACTAGAGGTTGGTCATACAGCTAGGCTGGAATAAGACGGAACCCATATAGTACGAGCGTTATTGAGTGCGGAAGGCCCCACCATTTCGGAAGAGCGATGATCTCGAAGTCGACCTCATGGACCAGTTAGGGAACATCCTAGAAAATATTAGAGATACCTCTTTTAAAAAAACAATGAATCCATTTTCCAATCCAAACTGTCATTTTGGAGGATGTTGTGACATACTCTACATATAAAATCTCTATAGAAAAAACTAGTTTGCACTTGACTTGACCGGTCCGATCTTGAGAATATTCAGATGGTGGATGGGGTGTACATTAATTGTCACCATGCATACATGATAGCTATGTAATTTTATTCGTGCTATAGGGGGTGCAATGAAGAAACACATCTCTTAGTGAATGTAAATCATGGGCAGTATAATGACCCCAAAAAACTACCATCTGAGGATGAGGATGATGATGATGAAGATGAATAAGAAGAATAAGAATAATAATAAGAGTAAGAATAAGCGGGATGAGTGAAATCATTAAGTGAGGGAACTCAAGGGACAATGATCCTTCAGGGAAGACCATGTGAGAGTGGAGAAATCATAGGCTCTTATGTATAATAGGTCGAACAACTCAAGTTGAATCTTGACTATTATCTCTACTGGTCTTTCTCTCTTCATAATTTGAAATCAGTAACCAAACATTTCCATATTGATATAAAAATTAATGATTTTAGCAAGTATTCTCCCTTTAATAGGATGAGTATATACCAATGGATGTGGAAGGATGTACTCAAGAAGTTGTACCTGGAACCCAACAGGGTGGAGAACTGACCACAGTTGAAGCGGTTGAATAAAAAACCATGGTAGAATTGGTCAGCAACAAGCCAACCGTAGGGGATGAAATGGAAACCACATATCAGTACGTTATTCACATATTACAGAAGGGCTAGTGATGATAATTGAATTAAAAAATTATGAGGTGTCTCATGTGGTGTTATCTCCTACCGTGAATCGGGATATGGATACTGCTGCACTTGGATTTTCTATGTTTCTACCTTGGTAGGCTCACATATTTTATTGGACAACCCATATGACCAAGATATCAATCTCTAATGTAGTGATCACATGACTGGAGGTTCAACAAAATGTTGATTCTATTACAATTTGGGATCTCTACCAATTATATAACTTGTTCATGCAGAACCAATCATTAAAATTACTTCATCCCATGATCCTAGTGAACAAAGAACTAGAATCATGGGTGATGCGACTACCAGGGTTGAGCTCCATGATGGTGGGGGTGAGGGCATTGATGGACAAAGGATTCCAGAAGATGACCCTACTACTAAACTATTGGCTATTATTCCTTAGTACAAGCCTATAGATACTTAAGAGATGGACTAATTCAATCCCCATGTGGTTGAAGAGATTCATTTAATGTGAAGTAAGGGGTTTCAGTGCATCATGCGCTTCCACAATCAATAATAAGTAGACTGGATTAGTTGGATGGGGTCACTTCACACATGGATACACATTCTCTATGTCAGTGGGGTGGATTCCCATTTTCTTTATAAAATAATCCGTGATTATATGGATGAGAAAATGGGAGAGAGTACCCCACACTCAATTATTTCCAGGTTTCTGAATAAATCAGAGATTTTTTATAAGATTTATATACATGACCACGTTATCTGATGCCTCGATGTTTAGGAACACTAATGACATGTATTTATTACCAACCAATCTGAGCTCATTAAAGAGTTTAAAGCCTAGCTGGCGGATGCCCAGGAGGAAGTAGTGCAAGAATGCCATCATATGATTTAATTTCAAACTAAGTGGGAGGGAATATATTTCAGCACCAATGATCTTGGATTCATGAATGTGGATGAATAAAATGAACTTAGGGAGCATTCGACAAAACTTGAGGCCACATTTCACAATGTGGAAGTACTAGAGTATTCCATTGAAGGGAATGATCTATAAGGGTCTTGTTTTAACCAAAATTAAATAAAAATTAAATTATCTAGTCATCATAAACTACATGAATGGATATATTGTTTTCTTTCCTGTTTTAAATTGTGCATCTTGATCATAACTATGAATGTTCAAGTGATCATTTCCTAAGGTCACATGGGTTATTCTCGGCATAAGAAACAATAGAGGACTGCATAATCATTCACTTTTTGTATGAGTGTTCCAACTAAACATCGAATGATATGGTTCAACTATCGTTAAATGGCCACAATGATTATTCATGAGGAGAGAGGTCGTATATGAATGTTAGGGTCCCTAGAATAGGCAACTTGTCTATAACACCATGATATTTTATGATATCAATTATTTTTAATTTCTTTATTGTCTTGTGTTATATACAACACCATATTATCTTCGAGCATATGAAACACTATTATTAGATTTTTTTACACACAATTTCATGTTATTTTAATAGAATTAATTTTAAAAAAAACTGATTATAAGTGTAAACTAAATATTATAACATAGTCGTTATAATGGTGGGTATGAATAGTATTAACTTCCCTATAAAAATTCTAATTGAATGAAAATAAGTGCGTCTATTAAAATAAAAAAATCAATCATTGTGGATGTTATTAGTGAAATATATATTTTATATATTCAATTTAATGTTTTAAATTCATTTTATATGTTTTTGTGATATGATGTAAGAACAAATTCATTTTTTCTTATAAAATAATAGTTTTAAAAAAATGTTGTTTTAATGCCTTTTGATGGAGAACCATTTTTAAATATACATTTTGACAATTTTATTAGTTTTTTTACTTAATAAACATATTATTTGGAATATTTACATAAAAAATTACCTAGGATGAAATTAATGTATTTTTTCTGATTAAATTCATATTTTAATGATTAGTGAAAAATAATGTATTTTTACTCAAAATATCGGTTTAATTTATTTTATTTATATAGTTTGACTATATTTTTAGTTTGTTTTAAAGTGTAATTGTATTTTTTTATTTAATATAATTTTGTTCATTGGATGTAATTTAAGATATAAATTAGAAATAAAAACATGTAAATCTTTTGATAGTTTTTACTTCTTAAAAACCTACTTTCTGGTTTAGAAAACTAGAATTAATTTTAAATTAATATCTAACAATTATGTGTTTTTATTTTATAAAAAAGTATTCTATGTTTTTAATCATACGTTACAAATTATTTAAATAGGACCCTTTTATTTTTGGATATTATGAATAGTAACTTCAGTAATAATTTTTTTACAATGCTTAAAGGGTATGTTAGGTAAATAATCGTAAAAATAATATTATCATAATATAAAACTACACTATAATTTGTCATAATAATATCATATGAGTCATAGTCGACAAATAAAACCCTTTTCCCAGATTTTACGCAATTGGGGACCACTTGGGTGTGAAAATGACAGGTTAGAATAATTAATTTAAAGTAAATGGAAATATAACATAAACATGTGTTCTTTTAATAAAACAATTTTATTGTGGGAATATACAATTTTTACCTTTTACTATAAATAATCATTAGAAATATAATATAATTTTATACGTCACGGTATTTTATGTATAATGTTTTGAACCTAATAAATATATTTATTTCGGACACAATGATGATGCGACGATTGCCTTATTAATGAAATATTAAAATAAATGATATTGTAAATATTAAAATAAATGTAAATTGAACATTTTAAGGCCATCCAAGAATTTCATGGATGAAATTGACATGTTAGGGATCATCTAATTCCTTTGGTATGAAGTAATCAATTTTTAATGACATTAATAAAAATATATTATAGAATAGTGTCAAAATTGAAAAAAAACATCTTTTCAGAAAAATAATATTTTACTATATGATATAATAGTCGTAATAATCAATGAATCTGACAACATACTTATATAATGTTAAAAATGACAGTAATGACCCACTTCTAGTCACTTGGGTTTATATAATTACTATAGTAACAATATATTATGAAAATGCAAGAAGACATAATAAGAGTGATCATTTTTAACTAATGGTTATTGCTAAAACATAAAGATAATTTTTTGAACTAAACTTGTATAAATGTCACGACCCGTCCCTCAGGGCCCATGAGTTGAATACCCCAAGCCCTTCTTCTATAGGCCAGGGGCTGGCGACTAGCACCGAAAGTAATATTCATTAAAACTGGAAAGTCATTGCCTTTTTAACCTCTAAACTTACACAACTAAACGCAAATTAAATAGTAAAGTAAAAAGGGTGTTTACATAAAGTAGAGGTGACATAATGAGAACCAATAGAAATGTAAAAGTAAAACTGAAATGTACAAGTAAAATGAAAGGTACATGTATAATTAAAAACATCTCTTGTGAACTCCCACCAAGGATCCTACCTGAATGGATGGTATATCACTCGAACGGTCGTCTATGCGGTATGCCTCATCTAATTTCTACCTATAATCTACCTCTAGTCCAGGTACCCTCATCCTCAGTCAGAATTTTCCATCATCTACAGCAAACTAAATAAGGTGAGGGCGCAGCCCATTCAGGGGTGAGTATAATGATACTCAATAGTGTCCCAGATACCCTCGAAGGTCTCAAAAAATACACAAAGGATAATCCAAGAATCATAAAAACAACTGTCAACCACACATAGGTATATGCCCATACATATTCCTATGTTGTCGAGTATACAATCTCTAGCATGAGAAAACAAAAGGCCCAACTCAAAATCCCAAATCTCAACTGTTCCATGAACGACAGAATACCAAAAAGGTAAAGACTCAACTCACACTAGGTATAAAATGATGAGAAACAGAATTATGTAGCTGACCCATACAGGATCTCTATGAAAGTTGATAGCCATCCATGAGATTCTCTAGGGTTAGTAATAACTAAAATTCCCTATCACCACGTCGAAGACCTAGGCTACTAGAGAACTCCTCCTCTATCGAGTATAGTGGGCTTGGCACATTACACAGAGGCACATCCCACTAACCTTGGACTGCTAAGAAACACCTCCGGTGGAGTACTGTTGGTATGTTGCATCACACGGAGGTGTTTCCCACCATGGGTCTGTCACATCACACATAGGTGTTACCCCCTCGTGGCCTGGTGAGGTACCCCTCCTATCGAGTATTGTGGGTCTTTCACATCGCATAGTGGCACACCTCACCATGGGTCTACCGCGTCACACTGAGGCTCTCCCAACTGGGCAAGCCGAGTCACTCCGAGTCAAAACGGTCAGTAGTGGCCATGTATCAGCCAGTCCCAGGGTTCCGTACGTATCACACTTAGGATAACCACTCCCCAAGAAATAGTTCATACCTCAACCACCCCATAGTACCATGAAAATGTATCCCTAAAATCATTCAAGAAAAAAGGGACACAACGCAACAAATTGTGCTCCCATAAGATGCTCGTTCTATATGTTATTAGTGTTTCCGTTGCGAGGGCCTGGTTGGATTTTTGTTTGATCCAACTGGGTTGAACACCAACTTTATCCAAAACTCAGTTGGAGTATACCAAAATGACTGTCTGGATCCAAGGATCTCGGTGCTATAGACGGTTCATAAAAAAAACATCATGATCACATGTTATGGCTGAAAAGGGAAAACTGGATCTGGTTGGTTGGCCCATAGGACCCTCTGGAGAGGTCCCGCCTAGTCTGGCGTGGCTGGTTGGAAAGTTGGCCGGTCTTCCTTCTAGCGGCGTAGTCGTGTGCTTCCGCTCAACCATGGTCGGACAAAAGGCCATCCTCCCTTCGACAACTGCAACGGCCAAGTGGTCACAGCCCCCCCACCCCCCTGTACCACCGGCAGCGCAGATGTGCGCCACCATTCTGCCATGCTGCTGGCCGTTTGCCGACCTCCACCCTTCCCCATTGTAGCTGAAGAGCTGCAACCTCCTCATCAACCAGTGTCGCGGACGCGCGCGGCCCTCCCTTCCTCATTTTCAGTCGGTTGCCGACCACTTACTTCCCTTCACAAACCACATTGGATTTATTCCATGCCCAAAAAATTAAACGATTGCATATTCATGATCCTTGCGTTGAGGGCTCCATGTCCATATATCACACTCAGCAAAAATTTGTATTCCCATTGTCAAAAAATATTAGGAATTGAAGAATTCATGCAGAACACACAAAGAATAAAAAGAAAGATGAGAAATGTTTATGTGCGGGACGATGGCCATGTTCATATGGCCATAATCATCGTGAATTTACTATATGAAGAATCAATAAAGTAAATTCAAACATAAATAAAACCCCTACCTCATTTTCCCATAAGAGATGTCTTGAGGAAGAAGATAAAGTCGATGAGATGGTGATGTCGATGTTCGTCACTCTTGCAAGATGCTTTCGATCTGGGCTTGGTGTATGTTCCTCATTCATAGTTGGGGGTGGTTCATCATTTGAGAATGTTCTTTCAAAATCTCCAAATCTCTCCTCTTTTTCCAACGATTCACCCATGAGAGTTTTGGTGAAAATTTAATGTGTTATAGATTAATGTTGGAACATAAAAGTTGAAACATTTAATTGGTACAATAAATTGGAATGATCTTGAGGGCTTCCCACAGCTTCATGGAGGGCTTGGTTGGTCCCCACCACCATAATTTTAAAAAAGGAGGTTCTAATGAAAATAAAATAATAGTTATTTTATTTTATTTTATTTGTATTCTCCCACAAATATCTTAAAAATCAACTTCTACCCTCGACCTACTGTGGTCGAGGGAAGGTCTCAATAATTCAATATTGGCACTGTGAGTTCAACGGTGCCATAAGATTTCAATTTCGAGCACCGGTTTAAATGATAAAAAAACCCACTGAAACATTTAATTTATTTAACTAAAAAAAATTTTAGAAATTCATTATGGACACTCCATGCCTCAAAATCACACGCCGTTAATTATTTCAGACTCATAATATTCCATATAATTAAAAAAATTAAATAGAAAAATCCATGTCTTTATATCCTCCTCACCTCAGGGAATAGCGTCCCTGAATACCACAACACAAACTATAGAAACATGTGGGGGTACTGAGCTCGGATTTGAGCCTCATGCTCCAATTTTCTATCATGGGGGAGCCCATGCGGCCAACGAACGCACACTAGAGGTATAAAACTCCCACGAAGGACCCACTCCTTTCGATCCTCAATCTCTACAAGAACCTCTAGAGATGTCGCCCCGTCATCAATGTCCAACTCTCCCTAGTCAATGATCTGTTAAGTGTAGTGCACATATCTCCTCAGCTAGGATACACAAAAAAACATTGTGCACCTGGTGGAATGGTGGTGGAAGATCTATGTGATAAGACACCTCGCCAACTCTAATGAGGACTAGAAAGGGTCCGATGATCCTCATAGATATCTTGTTTACCCGACCAAATTTCCATAAACCTCATCGAGGTTAGACCCCTAGGAAGAGATGGTCACCATCGTTGAACTTGAGAGGTATCTGTTTCCTATTAGCATAGGACTTATGCCTGCTCTATATAGTCTTCATCTGCTCTTGGATGATCTACACCTTCTCCATGGTAGCCTGTACCATCTCTGGTCCCACGAGTGCTGACTCCCCTGGGTCAGCACACTGGTGATCTGCAAGGTAACTCATATAATGCCTCGAATGGTTCCATACCGATAGTGGAGTGATAATTATTCTTGTACACGAACTCCTCCAAAAGTAAGTGATCATCCTAACTATGGAAAAAATCATGGACGGAAGCACATAGCATGTCCTCAAGGGTTTGAATGGTCCGCTTTGTCTGGCCATCCATCTAAGGATGGAAGGTGGTGCTCAACCGAAGATGTTTCCCGAACACTTCATGTAACCCCTTCCATACCCGGAAAGTAAATAATGCATCACGATCAGAGTCAATCATAGATGGAAATCCCTAAAGCTGTATAATCTCATTTACATGAGGCATCTTATGCACACTATTGAACCCTACTATATGATTGGTAAGAAGTCAGGAAAATTAGTGAGTCACTCAAGTATCACCCAGATGGAATCATGAATCTTTGATGTCTGTGGAATTCCTATCAGAATGTCCATGGAAATCCCATCCCACTTACACTCTAGCACCTCTAATGGTTGAACTAATCCTGATAGAACCTGAATATCTTCCTTCTCTTGATAACAAGTGAGGCACCATGAGATAAACTCTACCATTTCCTTCATAATTCCAGGCCACGAGTGCTGAGGTTGGAGGTCCTGGTATATCTTCTCCACTCCTAGATGCACCGTTAGAGGGGATGTATATAACTCCCTCAAAACTTCCAATCATGAGCCAGTAGTACCAATGTAAGTCCTTTGATGAGGACAACGTGCTACCCACCTTTAGAAAAATCTATCAGGTGTCATTCATTGGGATATCTGAGCACGTCGAGCCTCGTAGTTGGTGTCCCCAAGCTGTGTCTCTGTGACTCACAGAATGAGTGGGGGAGTGACTATCAGAGACTGAAGATATACTGCTCTATCTCGGTCCATGTAGGATATCTATAAATTGGATAACTGCCATGTCGCTTCACTCAGAAAATGTATTCCATACCTCCTGTTTGGTGCATATACTATTGCCTTCCCCTTTCTAGGAGTATAGACTATCTCAAAGACATCATCCTAGAGGAACTCAAGCCAACACCGCTGTCTCAGGTTCAGGTCCCTCTAAAAGAAGAGATACCTAAGAATTTTGTTATTAGAGTAGACTGTAAAACTATCACCCACCATGTAATGTCGGTAGATATTCATGGAAAAGACCATAGTGTATAATTCAAGGTCATGGGTAGCGTAGTTCTTCTCATTTTTTCTCTACTTTCGAGAACCATATGAAATCATTTCTCACTCATACATCAGGACTCATCCATGCCCGGTCCCCAATGCGTTGCAGTAGACTACATACCAAACAACTTCCTCCTGTAGCCTCTAGATAAGGGAACTTTTCAGTCTCAACCTTAGCTCCTGGAAACTCCGATGACATCTCTCTGACCACACGAAGGGTTTCCCCTTCATCATCAATGTTTATAAAGGTTCTGTAACTTTGTAAAAGTCAGGCACAAATCTCTGGTTGTAACCGGAGAAACCCAAGATACTCTGCAGTTCTTTCAGACTCATGGGTGGCTCCCAAGCAAGTATATCCTCGATCATTGCTCGATCCACCACAATTACAGCCTATGAGATGAAGTGTCCATAAAAGATAACCTATCAGATCCAAAATGAGCATTTAAAGAGCTTACCATAGTGTCGGTGCTCTAGGAGTGTGTACAAAACTATCTTCAGATGATAGGCATGCTCCTCCTCCATCACTGAGTATATCAAGATGTCCTTAATGGAGACTTCCATAATGTGATCGAGGTATGGATGGAATATCCTGTTCATGAGTTCCGTGAACACTGTTGGGGCATTGGTCATGAACAAATGCATAACCAAGAATTCATAATGGCCATACTGACATCTGAAGGCTACCTTTTTCACATCCTCATCTCGTACTATGAACCGTTGATAGCTTGATCTGAGGTATATCATCAAAAAACATCATTATTCCTACAGTTAATCAAATTGATTTCCAATATATAAGAGTGGTAACATGTTCTTCACGGTCACATGGTTCAGGCACCGACAGTCCACACATAGTCTCAAACTCTCATTCGCCTTCTTGGCGAAAAAAATTAGGGCTGCCCAAGGAGAAACAATGGGCCTAATGAACCCCTTGCTCTGTAAGTCCTCAAGCTATACCTGCAGCTCTAGATACTCCATGGGAGCCATCAGATATGATGGTGTAGATATCAGTTCCATCCTCGGATGTAAGTGGATATAGAATTGCACCTCTCTTCCAGTAGGTAGACCTGGAACATCGTTTGGGAAAACATCAGTGTACTTGTCCACCACTACAGGATAGTTCAAACTCTCTACATCAACAGATCTATGGGTGAGGCTATCCAACAGATTGTGATCGGGTGCACCCTCCTCTGGGTATGTCCATCCTATGCTGAAAAGGTTCCCTTATCGCCAGTGAAGCATAACCGGGTCCCATCCATGCAGACACACCACACATTTCCCATAATGTAGCCAATTTTATCATGGACTGTAGATAACTAGTACATACCCAAGATGATGGTGTAAGGCCTCGACACTGCTACTAAGAGATCCCAGCCAAAGCTCTCCCCTCCTAGAGTATGCTCGCACTTCCGGAACCAGTGGGTGGTCATGGAATTTTCTCCCGTAGGAGTCTCTAGACAAAAGGATCGAGCCAATAGCTCCATCAGAATCTCCATGATCCAAACGAGGGTCATGGAAATAAATGAGATACTGGCACCAGTGTCTATAAGTACTACAGCTAAGGTAGAGTAGACATAGATCATACCTCATATCTTATCTAGAGCACCATGGTCATAAGCCTTAGCTGCCTAGAGCTGAGCATGCCCCTATTCACCTACTTCATGTTGTCGTGGTGGACCACCTAGTGGTGGTTGTGGTAGAAACTCGAAACGTTTCCCACTACCTACTTCATAGCCTGCTCCTATGCATTGTTTGCCTCCTAACTGCGAACCTTCTCGGTCAAACTAATGTCTTTGCCTCGACGGTCCATCGACCATCTGCTGGTTATTGGTATGGCGGGTCGGGTAGTTGTGAGCCATGTGACCTTGCCCGCCGCATGAGTAACACTGCATGATCCTTGCCTATCATACTCATCCTCGAGGGCCCTGAACTACCGACCTTGTATCCTGTTGTTGTCGGCCTTTAGGTCTGGTCTTCTTGGAAATCTGCATCATCTATTTTCTACTAGATTTAATGATTCTACTATGTGTTTTCTGGTGGTGGGTCTCGTTGTTGGTGACTACTTAGTAAGGAATCTCTCCAATAAGAGTTCTCACTCTAAGACACCAACCTATATCGATATTCTAAGAGAAATCAAAAAAGAATAAATCACATGTATGAGCCCCTGCTTGAAGGGTTGGGCCCTAAAGAAAGTGTTTTGAACCATGTCAGTGGAGTATCATGGGATTTCAGTGAACCTAGCTGAATACTGGGCCACTGTCATTCTACCCTGCTACAAGTGGAGAAGATCCTATATACGCACTGAGCGTAGGGTTACTGGGATGAACTATGCCCTGAAAGGGCTCTCAAAGTCATTTGAAATCAGAGTGACCACATCATAAATTTGAAGAATCATGATCCACCATCTGCCCGTTGTTTCCTGAAGATGGCTGGAGGCAAGGATCATCATGAGATCAGCTTGTGTCCCTACTAGTCAAAAAACTCTAACCAAAACCTCTAGCCAATCCTCAGCCTCCTAGGGATGTGTATCTCCCCATAACCTCGAAGTCCTATGGCAATGGAACTCATGCAATGCGCTCATGTGGTGTGAAAACTCTACTACTGAGGATGGTGTCATTAGCTTCCCAATGGGTAGTGGTGCTACCGGTACACCACCCGGTGGTACAACTACAATAATTTGGCCCTAAAACAAAGCCTCGTCACTCAGTGGGCAGTCATCACGTACTGTAACTAGAATCCAAGCTGGAAGCTTGTGTGGAGGCATCCTAAAAAGAAACAGGTGTTCTATGGTCATTTATTTTATACCTGGTGAGATGACTCAAATAGATCACAATTAAAACATTTTTAAATCACATACGCAATCAATGTTTTCATGCACTGAGTCAGAAATCAGAAGTCAGGGTCCTGGTGTATGGATACGTCGGCCGCCACACTGACACTAGTCTAACCAAATTGAAAATCACACTCATAACACTAAATATTATTGTTTCATAGAAAATATCAGAGTCCTAATTCTTCAGTAGAACCAAACACCTCTAATAACAAATTTTCATGACCAGTCCCCTGGGGCCCATGTTGTGACTACCCCATGCCCTTCTTCCTTAGGCCAGGGGCAAGCGACTAGCACCAAAAGGCATATTCCATAAAGCTGGGAAGGTATTTCCCTTTTTAAACTGTAAAATTACACAACTAAGAACAAAGTAAAATATAATGTAAATGTGGTGTGTATATAAAGTAAAGGGTCCAGAATACATGCCCAACTGAAAAGTACTATTAATATATAAAAGTACAAGTAAACTGAAAAGTACATGTATAACGGAAAAAAACTCATCTGAACACCACCAAGGATCCTAACTGATGGGTAGGTACATCTCCCGAACTTTCCTCTCTATGGTATGCATTTTCTAATGTCCACCTCCGAGATATCACAATGCATGGTACCCTCGTCCTCATTCAGCGATGTTCGTCGTCTTCACCAAACACAAGACGATGTAGGCATAGACCATGTCAAGATGAGTATAACAATACTCAGTAGGGACCCCGAGACCCCCAAAGGTCTCACAATGTACAAAAAGGATAATCCACGAAGCATGAAAACAACTGTAAATGCTACTTAGGTGTATTCCCATATATATACAAAAGTTGTTGAGTATACCCATCTCAGTCATGAGGAAACACAAGGCCCAACTCAAAATCCCAAATCTCTACTGTTTCACAAAGGAAAGAATTCCACAAATGGAAATACTCTTCTTACACCAGTTATTCAACTTTGAAAAACAAAATTATAAAGATGACCCACACGGGATCACTATTGAATCTGATAGCCATCCAAATCATTTTCTAGGGATAATAACAGGTAACATTGCCAATCACAATGTCAAACACCTCAACTGCTAGAAAAATCCTCCTCTAATTAGTACAGTGGGCCTACCACATCACATAGAAGCTCTTCCCACTAGCCTTGGAAAGATAAGGTACTCCTCCTGTTGAGTACTATGGGTCATCCGCGTCACATAGAGGCGCTCCCCACCATGGGCCTGCCATGTCACATAGAGGCGCTCCCCCTCATCACCTGCTGAGTTACTCCACCTATTGAGTAATGTGGGTATTCCACGTCACATAATGGTGCTCACTACCATATGTCGACAATCTCACATAGAGGTGCTACCCACTGGGCCTATCAATTCACGCTGGGTCGAAACGGTCAGTAGTCGTTAAGTCTCAGCCAGTCGTAGGGTTCCCTATGTATTGCACTTTGGCGAAAAACTACCCAAGCCATAGGTGATACCTCAAACACAAAAAATATGGATGAAAAAAGTAAACCAAAGGTCCATCATTTAAAAAGGGACACCATGCAATAGACGATGCGTCAATCGGATGCTCGGTCTGTAAGTTATTAGTGTTTCCGCTCGGAGGGCCCAGTTGGATTCATGTTCGATCCAACCGAGCCACATGACAATATTATCCAATGCTCAATTAGAGTATACCAAAAGGACCTTCTCCATCCAAGGATCCTACATCCATCGAGGTTTTGTCAAACAGACATTTGGATCACATGTTATGTCCAAAACGGCGATACTGGGTCCGGATGGACCCGGGTCCGGTCCGGATGGCCAGGTCCTCAGTGGGCCTGGCCCACTATGCCATGGTTCGACCTGACCCGTGAAAGGGTTGGCCAGCCAAGCATGGGGGCACAACCCATTGGTTGCGGCTTGCTGTGGTGAGGCCTGCTGATGTGCGGCCTTCTTGGTGTGGCCCACTGCGGTGAGGCTCGTTAGGCATGATGTCCGCCCGAGCTGGCGCCGAAGTGGGAGCACCCAACCTCCGGTTTTACTGAATGGTCCTTCAGACCGTTTGTCTGGGTAACACATGGGATCCACCATAGAGGTCTTGACCAGTATGTTGTGGCTTTCCAGAAGGTCGGTCGGTCTTTCTCTAAGCGGCACGGTGGCACACCATTGCCCCAACACGGTTGGCTAGAAAGTCAGCCGCCCTTCTGAATCTACCACGGCCACACATCTTTGGCCCCCCTGCTCCATAGGTGTCGTGTATGTGTGACACTACTATGCCATGCGGCCGGTCGATTTTCGGCCACCACCCTGCCAAGACTTCTTTCCTAACACCAGAATTTTATATTCAATTTTTATGTTCATGTTTTTATATTATTATGTTTATGTATTGTTTTATGTTCTTTAGTTTTACACTTACTATGAATTTGGGCTCACCCTTTTTATGATTTCTTTTTCTAAGGATATAATGAATTGTCATAGGTTGGAGAACTACTGGGGAATATCTTTTAGGAAGATGTTGAAGATCATTCACTAAGATAGAAGAATGTGTTCCATTTTTCCAAAGTCAATAAACTAATATGGTCTTCTGGCATCTATTTATGTAACATATAATGTGTTCCTCATATGAAATTTTATGTCCATCTACGTCAATCATGGGTCGTTAGAGTTGGTATTAGAGGGAAGGTTTTGTTAACCTTAATAAAATAAGATGTGAAAACCATAGTGATATCCCAAGATTTATTTCTAATGATACGTCTAGAGACATACTAAGGATTAGTACAAGTATATGTTAAAATCCTAGGGTTTTTTTATGATCATGACTAACCTATGGTTAAAATGAAGATATAAAAGATTAAAATATTGTAGTTAATTATCCTTACATATATGTATCAAATATATGATATGTATTTCTGACACATTGTTTTCTATTCTTGGTCTATTTCCATAACTACATTGAACATAGTTAAACATTTAATTATTCAAATGTGAAATGAATTGAAATTATGAAGATCTATTTCTTATGTGGAGAAATCACGAAGAGAATCATGATGATGGTACAGTGATTGGTCATATTGTGGTAGATAAAGAGATTGAAAAAAACATCTTTAAGGTATGTGATGTTAAATCTAAAATGGTTTACATTAAACCTAAAAATATTAAGGTTGATAAACCATAATAAATGATTCATATATTGTGAACGATGAAGATGGTGGATCTTGAGTAATGGTTTAGGAATAATGTGCGATGACTGAGGATTATATGTTTCAGAATTCGACAATTATTTTATATGAATCATGAAATATAAAAGTGTTTTCAGTATATTTTTTTCAATAAGGATCAGAAAATATTTGATGAATAGTTATAAAGAGCCAAAATAATAGATTTAAGGCTAATGGTATATACTTGGAGAACACAAGGTTAAGGGAAATTAAAAAAATTATGTCAAGAGAATCATGTTTTGATAAATATATGTTATATTTGAATAAGAATATTTGATGATACCAGTTTATTTTGAACTAATTAATGATTTAATAAAATAGGGTTATGCTACCATGGATTAAGTATACAACTTTTTGGGACATATGGAATATATAAAAAATGATTTGTATTAAATAAATGATACCAGTTTATTGGGAACTAAGTAATGATATATTGAAAAGAGGGTTATGATGCCATGGATAAAGTATAAATCTTTTTGGGACATATGGAATATATATAAAATGTTTTGTATTAAAGAAACATTCATTTTCTTAGTAAGGATATCTGATTATTCAGGTTGTTAATGTGACTCAATAGAATACATGATGAAGGTGTTTACATTTTTGGAAAGTGACCAACCAGAGATTTATTATGATATGTGGGAGATATATGTTATGTCGATTTTTTTAATCTTTTTAATATAGTTTAGGAATATTATAGTTCAGAACGATGGTTTGGTTATAATGTCTTTAGAATGTTGGAGTTAAACATCAGATGATGTTCGTTAGAATAAAGTATTATCTGACTATATATGGACTTATTCATTTTTGATAACTTGTGGTAACCTTTTTGTAATAAGTATATATGGAATGAATAATCATTCAATTTATAGATCACATGATCTTCTAACACTTCAAGATAGAAAAATTCAACTTCCTTTCTTGGAATAAGAGATGAAGTTGAAGTTTTTCAAGGCATGAGAAAAAATGAGATGATACATAAGTCAACTAAGTGATTCATCTCACATTATTCAACCTTAGGAAAAGGACCATGAAAACAAAAAATTTACCCTAGTACCTTCTTATCTAATAAAGGAGTTGTACCCACAAATCATCAAAGATTTATATCCTTCTTGTTGTTAACTTATTCCAAATTGTGTTCCCTATCACTATCCATCATGACATGATGGTTATATTTTTTTTAACAAATCCATGTTTTAACATCCCACCTATGTTCTCCTATGAGGAAACCCACTGATGAGTTACATTGGGTGACCATTATGTCTCTAAATTTCCTATTTGAAATTATGTTTTATAATTAATTTTTATGAGGTGGGTTTCTATGATATTCTACTAGTAAAACATTTATAAACCCAATTAATTTCAAGGGTTAAATTTATTTTAAGGGGTGTATAATGTATCTCCACCAGGTTTTATGAGATATATTATTTTTAATTTCACTAATGTCTTGTGTTATACGAAACAATGTATTAGCTCGAAATATACACAACACTATTATTGGGTTGTGTTACACACAATTTCATGTTCTTTTGATAGAATTAATTTCAATCATGATTGAGTATATGTGATTAATTAATATTATAACCTAGTCAGTATAATGGAGGGTATGAATAATATTAACTTCCTTCTAAAAAACTATTTCATTGATAATAAGTGAGTATATAACAATAATAATTAAATTACTATTTATTAATTTTATTACTGATATATATATATATTAATTACACTCAATGTAATGTTTTAAATTCATCTAATATGATTTCTAAATTTGATATATGAATAAATTGAATTTTCGGATAAAAGAAGTATATTTCAAATTAAATACACTTTTACAGCCTTTTAATGGAAAAACATTTATAAATCTGTGTTTTGAATGTTTTAAAAGTTCATTTTGAAATAATAAACTTATTCTTTGAATGATGGACATCAATATTTGAAATCGTTAAAAAATTTTGTATTTTATCAAATGAAATTCTTATATTATTAAATAGTAAAAAAATAATACATTTCAATGCTAACATGCCTTTCCATCTAAGTAATTTATATAATTAGATTTAATTTTTAATTGGTTTTAATGTGTAATTGTATTATTTTGTAAACATTTAATCAATTTATGGTCATTGGAACTAATTTCACATTTACATTATGCATAAACACATGTAAATATTTTTAATGTTTTTACTTCATCAAAACCCGCTTTCTAGTTTTGAAAATATGAATAAATTTTAAATTAATTTTGGCCAATCATGTGATTTTAATTTAGAAAAATCGATTCTATATTTTTAATCACAAGGTCCAAATTATTTAAATAGTTTCCTTTTATTTTTTGACTTTATGAATAGTAACATCAGTAATTACTATTTTTCCAATGGTTAATGGTTAAATCTAGTAAATAAGGGTAAAAAAATATTATAATAATATAAATTTACCCTAACACGTTTTTTGATCTTATACTATAAGTCATACGTGACCCCAAAACCATTCAGATGATTTTTTTACAATTGAGAACCTCTTGGGTGTGAAAATGACTTGTTATAATAATTAATTTAATGTAAAGGATAATATAACATAAACATGTATCTTTTTAATAAAAAAATATAATGTGGGGTTATATAATTGTTCTATTTGACAATAAATATTAATTTTAATGATAAAAAATTTCCTAAAATATGGTAGTTTATTTATATTTCTTATACACTAAATAAATAAATTTATATATGTCACAATGATGATGTATTGATTACCTTGTTAATAAAATATTCTAATAAATGATATCATAAATATTAAAATAAAATAAAATTGAACATTTTGATTTCATCCACCAATTTTTTGGATTAAATTCACTTTTTGGGGATGAGTTAATTAATTTTTTTATATGGAATCAATGTTTTATGACTTTCAAAAAAAAGAACTACTAAATAGTGTCAAAGTTGACACAAATAAGTTTTAAAAACAAATAGTATTTTATTAGAAGATATTATTGTCCTAAAAATCTAATATTTGGAAGAATGACTTATATAATAATATAAATCACATTAATGATCCACATGTTTTTCTCTTGGTATTTTATAGTTACTATAATAACTATATATTATGAAAATAAAAAAAGACACAGTAAGAGTTAATGTTTTTATCTAAGGGTTTATACTGAAATATAATGTCAATTTTGTGACCTAAAATTATCTACAACATATTGGTTGAGAGGATTTTGATCTATACATACATTATCATTGATGTTAATCACATTGGTTCCATTAGGAACCAAAAATAAATTTATAATAAATTAATATTTCATGATATTTTTAAAGAGCCTATCACCTCTCCTATAAAAGGGAACATCTCCTTATCTTTTACACAGGAGTTAAAATAACTTTTTCTCAGAAAAACCCTTCCCAAATATTCTAAAATGTTCTCTAATGTAATCCTAGATACCACCTTTTGTGTTGAAAATCATCGTAAGGAGTCCTTTGTGAAAATCAAATGGAGAAACCCAAAGAAGTGGTAACCGTTTTATCCCTTCTTTCAAAGATCATTTCATCTTATACATTTTCTTCCTACGTTTTTACCACACTAAAATAAAAAATTCATAATATAATATATTATGAGATTTTTTAATGATTATTATACAACAATATTCTTTGTTTTACCAATCCGATGAAAAACAATATACCCATACGTGTGTACACGTGTCTTACCGTATCCACGTCATGGTGTAAAATGTTTTTCTCCTATACATTATATCAACAAGTAAAATGATGAATATAAATGACTTTGATAATAAATATAACATGTTACTATTTCTATAAAATTCATATATCATCCAATTCAATAACATTTAACCATCAAATTATTATATCATTGTTCATGCATGCGTATGACCTACTGTCTCCACAACGCGATGAGATTCATTCTCCACGTTAACCATTCAACAATCATAATAAAATATATATAATAAATAATAATTAAATGTATGAAATAATAATTCTAGTGGACTTATATATATATATTTTTGTATTCTTTACTTTCTTACATTCAATTCAATAAGGAAATGGAAACACCATTCATGTGTACGTATAACATATCGTCTCCAAGATCTATGTATTCCATTTCATTTATCTTTCTATTATAAATATATTTATATACTGAATATTTATGAAATATAAATATATTTTACATTATGGATGTATTTAAATCATGATATATGTAATAATATCAATAATAAAATTTTAAACATGTACGATAAATAAAATGATTATTACTTGAAACATTTCATTGGCATGGTATTGATAAATAAAAAGGGAATATAAAGTCATAAGTGAATCATATATGAAGTAATAAATATTATTATGATTCTATTATAAGATAATAATATTTTTAAACCCACTGTACAAATGTTTTAGACACATACAAAATAAATCAGACATAATATATGGGATAATTTCGCATTCTTATTATTTTCTGATATTGTTTATATGTAAGTATATATTGGGGTATATTTATCATCTGCATCAATTTTTCATAAATTTATAATATTATTCATGTTATTATACTCTTTATTAAT
Organism: Viscum album; assembly: GCA_963277665.1. Classification (NCBI taxonomy): domain Eukaryota; kingdom Viridiplantae; phylum Streptophyta; class Magnoliopsida; order Santalales; family Viscaceae; genus Viscum; species Viscum album. The sequence goes on along the minus strand of OY728146.1, from coordinate 1,594,435,133 downwards.
GTCAATTTTGCAATGTAGTGAAATTTTATTAATTATTATAGAATTAATCTTTCTTTTATTTTCCATACGAGGTACTTTTTGACTTTTCCAGTATGAGTACAAGGAGAATGTATAATTTTAACTTATATGACAAGAAAAGATTTAAAGGTTTTCATAATTCCTTGTTTCCATGAATATTACTCTACACGATTTAGATTTTATTTTAAAAAAAATTATTTTCTTATTAAATAGTGTTTCATTTTGATAAAATAAAACTTTTTTTGAAGAATAAAGGATATTCATATTATGAATTAATCTCTAGTGTTTTATAAAAATTATTTTCCATCTACGATTACATATATTATGTTTCTATCTCTATTATTACATTAATTTTGATGTGTTTATAATTGAATTATTTTTATGAAATCCATTTATTTTATATGGATTATTTTATAATGGAATTATGTGTAACAACCCAATTTTATTTCATGGGATATGCTATTAGGAATGAATTATGTTTTTTTGGATCATGTAAGAATGAATTCATAATGAGATGGGTGGAGCCTAAAACTACCTCCAATTCACAGCTATAACGACAAGTAAACACGGATCACTAATGGGATATATCCACTATTATGGTCTTTGAAGAAATGTCTTGGATACTATAGAAATAATATTATGTGGTTATTTTTTTTTCACAATTCCATGTTATAAGTCAATGTTATTTTATCATGGTTTGTGTTCATTTATGAATTATTCCTTACAAAATTCCATGAATTATTTAACGACACAAGATTTTTATATTCAAAATTTATGTACATGTTTTTACATACATCTTTTATATTTATTTTGATTTTATTTATAATTACCCTTATTGAGCATTTGATCTCACAAGTTTTTATCTTTTCCGAAGGATATATGTAAAGGATTTAGGATTGAAAACAAATGGGGATGATCATTATGGGAGATAATTATGATCATTCCCCAAGCTAGAATAATGTGTTCCGAGTTTCCAAAGACATAAAACTAATACATTATATGGTCACCTGTTTGTGTAATGTATTATTTTTTGCATTATATATATATATATGTAATTTTCATGCACATCAAGATTTGGTCATTAGATTGTCTATCTCAACATACTCTATCACATGATTGGGGTAATGTCAAGGATGTGAAAATCTATTTGAACAAATGGGAATGAAGATTGTGAATTAGAATTCCCAAAATCTATAACAAAATGAGGTTGTCATGAGGATATAGGATAAATTTTTTCCATATTAGAAACCCAATATCCATATCTTGTTATCCTGGAATGGGGACAGACAAATTATGTCCAACCATTGACCATATTATAAATACTAGAGTATATCTCCAAATGGTATTTGATGCCTTAAAAAATGATGTCTCGGGATAGTAGTTGAGCCAAAATGGGATCGGACCAAACCGTTAGAGGGTTCCCGTAGAAGTGAAAGAGGATGAGGATCCAAATAATGGTACACGTGTTTCATGGAAGTATGGAGTAATTGGATGATCAATGGGTTTCCAACACTCATAAAAGTATTCCACCACGATGAAATCACATTGGATGTCGTATTGGTTAGAATCATGATCATAACATTTGTCCAGATAGGACCCCATAGGCGAGGAACTAGAATTCCTTTTAGTTTTATATCATGAAACTGAGGACAATGGGAACTTGTACAACATGGAACATAACCTCACATGAATATGGATAGAATACTCTCTACCATATAACATGTTACTAAATTGGGCTAGAGAGAAGTGGAAAAAAATATAAATGGAGTTGAGGCTAGACCAAGACAAAAATTCGTGGTTTCCCTACGTATCCCATAATAATGTGAATGAATTCCCAGATAGTTCTTGAATATTTTATTGAATATGGCTAATACAAAAAATAGTGATACACTCTTAGGAAAGGGAAAATCATGGCTATTACGTAGTTTAATGTCATGTGAACTATGACATTGGAATTCTTAGCTGAAATGTCATAGAGCTCAAACCATTCTATGCATGGACCCAATGACAATGTACCCAGGTGTCACTATGTATCTCACAATGGTTTGAATCAAGCCACATGTAGTTCTAGAACATGGCACGACATAGGGAAAATGCTTAATAGGAAATGTCTTCTCGAATGAAGAGATAATGTGATTGGGTAGTTTTTAATTACATAGACTAGACGCAAAAGATATTGTTTAATGTTATACAAAAGGACATAAAACATCTTAGTTTATGGTCATATAGATTGGACCAAATGGGGAAGATTCCCAAATGTAAAATATGTGATGCAGTGCCTCAAATCAACCTGACATGAATAGGAATAAGGTAATCTTCACCACAATACAAATTTTTAAGATAAGACACATATATTAATGTCATGATGCCTAGACAAGTAGATTAGAGATCCTATTTTAAGGACATATTATTTGGACCAAAATGAAGTGTGATTCTTCCATTTATGCACAAAAATTTTCCAAATCTCTAAGCCCATGTGAACCAAGATCGTTGTGGGAAAAAGGGTGAAGAAGATATTTACAATGCACAAAATCACACAGTAGGGGAAGAAGGTGAAAATTCATGAGGGGCCTAGGACACTGGTATGTCCTCCCAGCATTCAATGGTGGGAAGAGGTATAACATCATGGGTGTCAAATTTCTGTCTAAAAATAATGATACAGAATGTGATGTGAATCATGAAGCCAATATATAGGGTACAACGGTAAATTATGTAATGATGGATGATATATTTTGACTGCATTTTAATAAGAACAACCATATGTGTATCTAGAAATGGGAAATAACATTTTAGATTCATCCACTGACCACATTCAAAATGTGGATCCTATCTCAAAATTATATTTTAAATCCTCTAGGAAATTGGTACAAAATATTAGGAAATATTTAATTCCATGCATCCAATCCATTTGGGGGTCCTTTCATATGTGAAAGATTATGGAAACCCAAATAAAGAGACACAAAAATCGTGAAAATAGATGAAAGAAAGTCCATGCATAACCTATCTCTCTATATCCTTTTCCACTGCACATATGAGCATGTTGATGAGGAATTATTGAGTTTTATAAGTCCTGAAAATAATCGGAATAATGTGTTGATGAACCTGAGGATGGACCTGAGGATAAATATTTTTGACATTCCTTCATATCCCATAAGGATGTGAATCAATCATTATGTATTCCTAAAATACCATGTAGTTTAATGTCGTGAGGTAAGGATGCGACGAGTAGAGGTTTCTAAAGAGATAATGTGTATGGAATGAAAAAATAATGTGACATGAATGTAGATGAAAGAAGTACAAAAATGAACTCATTCACAATCCTAGTAGAGGACCCATGCTAAGTGGTTATATGAAGAAATATAATAACATGATGTTGGACCTAGAGATAAAATGTCCAGGCATTCTTATTTATCCCTTAAAGATGGAAATCAATCCAAACATATCTCTAGAAATTTTGTGTAGTTTAACATCATGATACAAGGAATTATTGAAAGATCGGTGTTATAGAGGGAGGTGAAAATACTATGGCTATGGTAAACCTGAAGTTGGGGACTAAATAATAACACACTAAAAAATATGAAACCCTATAATATAACTAATCCTAGGGGGATAGAAAGATTTATTTGTGAAGGATGTGAAGAAAAAATATCAGGTCATTTCTACATATCCCATAAATATGTTAATCAAGACACATGTATTTCTTTAAAATAAATGTAGCTTAAAGACATGCATTAGGTAAAATAGAGATTGTAGTTAAAGGTGAAAGAGCTTGGACCGTAGATTCCATGTTTAATGCCTTGTTTGTGGGGCATTCTTGTGCAGTTTAATGTCATAGGGTGTGGATAGAAGAATGTAGATCTCTTGAAAGAGGAATGTGGTTTGTTTATTTGAAACCCAATGTGAATGTTGATGAAATAAGTTCACACGACAACACATACTACTAGGAGAAAATTGGACAATTGGAAAAGCAAAAGAGAAGGTATATAAAAACTCGTCCTAAACTTGATGACACAATTAATGGGAGTTTCTACATTTCCCATAAGAATGGAAATCAAGCCATAGATTGTTCGTGAAATACCTTTCAGTTTAATTCCATGAACTTAGAATGAGGGAGAACCTTGTTTAAGGTTATAGAGATCAGACTGAATATGACCTGTTTAATGTCATGTGCATGGGATAGTAGGAAAGAAAAAGGTAAATCACCACGCCCGATATTTGGGTGAACAGGGGGATAGTGACAATTTTAGAGGAAAACTACTTACCATATTCACAACACTATATATGAATCATGTACTAGAATGGGAAAAACAAGTGAGGGTTGACCGTTGACCATATTAACAATGCGGGACATGTCGTAAATGTCGTTCAAGATCTTCCTGAATGTTGGTCCAAAATGGTAGATGAGGCAATGTGGAAAGAAACCTGGCCACTAGGGGGGTCCTTTCCGATGTGAATGATGATGGCGACTTAGATGATTCGATGTGTAAAGTGTGTGGATATTATTTCAGTTTAATGACTTGTGATATTAAATAAAGAGATCTTAGTATAAGGTCATAGAGCTCATTTAATATATAGATAATTATCTTTTAATATGAAAGGGATATTAGTTTATTGTCTTAGAGAATGAACCATATATAGTTTAACATCATGCAGGAAGACAAGGATATTAGTTTAAGGTTATAGGGATTAGACCATATGTTGTTTAACATCTAGGAGGATGTAAGTAGTCATATAATATGGTTGTAGGGATTAGACCAAAATGATTCTTATCATTTACAGTTTAATAGAATTTATGATGAAAATGATCTTTTTAATGTTTGAGAGGAAAGAGTCTCCTTCACATGAAGTATTACTCAAGTAATTTGGAATTTATGGGAGGAGTAATATGCCCACCATCAATGGGGTTTAAGAATTATGAACCATTGGGGTAAACCTTTGAATGATATAAGGTCCATACCATTTGGTCTCTAACTATGGTGGCTTCCTGCCAAGAATTGTTGGCATCTGTTGGATTGTACCATGTCACCTAGAAGTAAATAACAGAGTTGGACATTCCTATTTAATGATTTGGCTATATTACTCAGATGCCACACTATATTGTGCAAGGAATGATGCTTCTCCTAATCGAGATCTTCCAGTTTAGCCAGATAGACTTCTATTACTCTGTCTGAGAACTGATGGTTGTAGATGGCTATGAGGAGTGATGGTCATTAGATATCAATGGGAAATACTGCCTATGTTCCATACAAAAGTTAATATGGGGTCACCTGAGTGGAATTATGAATCATTGTCTCATAAGACTAGCGAGTGTTTGGGATCCTGTTTTGCCAACTCTTCTTGTTATAACCAACCATATTCTGCACGTTTTAGAGATGGTTTTTAACACCTAAATCATCACATTATCATGTGTATGATAGTTTGAGGTATTATTAGAACGAATATTTTACATTCAATAAAATTTATTTTGATCATCTACTAGGATGTTTTTGCTGTTATCGGTGATGATGAAATTAGAGACTGTAAATTGGTGGATGATATTAGAGATCATAAAGTTAACAATGGAATGGAACATGAACTCCTTTAGTTAGACGACCTCTTTCCACTTGAAATATATATATTTAGCAGTTGGAATAATCCTGCATTGTTGAGACGTTTCTAGTGGATATCGTCGCATGACATTGAGTCCCCAGACCATAAATGGGAAAAGAGTAGTAGGTAGTATGGAGAGGTTCTAGTAGCTTATTAAAAAATAGAATGGATCTAGAATGCGTGGAACCTATTGGAAAACATGATGCAGTCATGGACCATGGTGGGCCAAAAGTAGACTAACCTTTAAATATAATGAGAAGGATTTATCCCAACCTGATGATCCCTATAGGTACCAACTTGAACTTCCTAAATTACATAGGAAATATTATCTACCTGAATGCAATGGAGTAGAATTGGAACTGGAGGTCCCGATGTGGACCAATCGACGGTAAGGTGTTTCACTTGATGTTTATCATCATCATCTAGGGTGAAAAGAGCAATGACCCTTTAATGCGCTATATGGATAATCAAATCTAATGTTCTATCACCACAAGAGTTGTGGAAAGGTTGGACATGGCATCAGATCAGCCATTTTGATATTGAAGGACATGAGTAACATCCAGCAAAGAAGGGAACATGGCCATCGACTGGAGAGTGTGATATAGAAAGGGTACGAGCTCTCAGTTCCTAGTGACATTGTAACCATTGATCTGCTTGATGACATGTTTGGAGTCCCATTTCACATGCAGGTGGGGAACATCAATCTCAAGGTCCAGTTTGAGACTATGGATGAGGGCTTGATACAAAACCTCACTTTTGGTGAAGGATACTAATAATAAGAACAAATAGGGTAGGAAATCTTATGCGGGAATGATGATGACTATACCTAGGACTACACAACTGAGTCTGGGATCATTGAGTAACCTGTCATCATGGCTTTGTGAGGCACCGTCTACGTGAATTTTCTATCACATGACTACAAGATCCACTTGGAAGATTTCCAGATCTTGGATATCATGATCTAAATAGTACTATACGGGGTCAAGATTTGTGTAAAGGAATATTTTCAATGCATTTACCTTGATATACTTCTCAAAGTAAAAACATGATGTCAAACTATTTAAGGATTTCTGGACACCGAGCTAGATGGCATGTCAATATGGGGCAGTTAAAAATTTACTTCACCATGTCTAAGTGTAACACCAGTTGTATCTCACGGTGTTATTGGTAATGTCGCAACATAACGACTATGAATACCAGGGTGAGGAAAATATTCCCCATATAGGAATAAATGGTCTCTATATCAAGAATAATGTTCTTGAGATAATATATACTATTATTTTTCACTCTTTGTTCTTCTGGGTGAGAAGGGAACTGAGAGATCATTCTCATGTGGTCACATAGAGGACTAGAAGATTTCCAAAAATGGGAGGCATGATAACTGGAAGCTGTAAAAGGTACTTCTTCATATTTTCAAAGGCCTCCTTACACACTTCATCCCACTATTATTCGATACCTTTTATCATGATCTAGAATATGGGCTTACACTCTCAAGCTAGATTTTTCATGAATTGAGTGTGTAGGATAAGTTGAATTGAAAGCCTTGGAGCTCCCAAATATTACTTAGAGGATCCATATGTATGATGGCCTTGATATCTTCTAGATTTATCTCAATAACTCTATACATGGTGACAAATCTGAAGAACATTCTATAAGTAACCCGGAAGTAACTCTTTAAGGGTTTCATCTTCAGATGGTAAGAATTGAGGAATTAAAACACTTCCTCAATATTTTTGAGATGTTCCTGATTCTAGGAATATATTTCCAAAAAATAATCCATGTATCATTCCACCAATTTTCCAAGGATTGGCGTGATATGCGGTGCATGGCACACTGATAGGTGGGACCTCCATTTTTTTACCAAAATGAATTACCTAGTAGAAGAAATTACATGGTCGTGGATTGAATAGGGTGGAATCATTATCCATAGGGGCCATTCTTGTTTTAATAATTCTGGTATATCGATCCATGATGGATATTTCATGGGTCCCAATGGTGGTGTAATTCAATTGTTCTGTCATAAGATGGACAAAATCATCTTTCTGACATTGATGATTGAGATCCCATAAATCGAAGGAGGCTCTAATATATCTGTTCTTCTTCTTGATAGGCACAATGTTGGATAACCATATGGGGTATTGGAATTCCTTCTCTAAGTGGTATTTGATGATCTTATCAGACATGGCCTCGCCCATGTCATCGTGATAGGGGTTCATCTTTTTGGTAGTCTGTTTAAACCTGTGATGGTTTATTGAAAGGCCAAGGAAGTAGATGGCGACCTAAGTATGCATACCTAGAATTTAATCATATCTCCAAGAGAATAAATCTCAATGTGGTTTCAAAAAATCCATGTGTTGTAGTTGCTATTTTTTATGCGTTTATGTGTTGATCCATGTTGGAATTGGATTTGTTTTGGTGTTGTGGATCACCTGTACCAACTCATCGACCATTATGAGGAACACCTCTTTGAATGTGGGAGGATCCTCTTCTGAATCCAATTGATCATCCATAGTGAGAGGATCATTAGTGGGAGGAAACTCTTTTGAATTTTTTGATATTTATGGTACACTAGTTTATACTTGAGTAGTAATGGAATCCCACCTAGGAATCTTCTGCACTACTAAACCCATGGTGACAAAATATTTCAATAAAATTCTGTCAGGCTTTCAAACTGATGGGCGACACGTGATAATATCAATGCAATAGTGTCTTGTTATATGAAGCTAGTATATCCCAGCCTAGTGAAACAAGAAAGTATGACATATTTATGATTCCATTGGGTGAAACTTATCCATCTCATAGTTTTGACAAGAAACGAAAGATGGAGTTCAAGGAGAAATCTCAGAATAATGGTGAAAATAAGATGAATGTTTCCTTATGCTCAAAGTGTGGAAAGAATCGTGGTGGAGATTGTCTTAAAGGGACAAGTACTGTTTCAAATGTGGAAAGGAAGGTCATCGGGAATTTGAATGCTGCAATGATGGGAAGAAGATGCCTAATGATTCAAACAAAGGAAGGGATACATAGAATGAACCTACTACACTTCAATGCTTCAAGTGCAAGGAAATGGGGAATTATTCTAATAAATGCCCTAATCCAAGGGTTAGTGATGATCGACATGAGAAACCACTTAAGGAAAAGGACAAAGAGAAGTCACATGCGATCACCATTGGCGATGTTGAATATGACAACGATGTGGTGGAATGATTAAATGTTTATGCAATGGGATTCTCGAATAATGTTGTATATAGTATCGTTGAATATTGGAATATTTATGTATTGGTCTATTGTGGTTTTCAATAATTTTATGGTATCAGTAACCTTGAAAAGTGATTGAAATATTTTTGGAAAGCAGATGATATGCACATAATGAAGGGATAAAGAGAATCTAATATGTTTAATAGTATTCATGAGCTCATGATTGATATAAGGACTAAGTGATATCATGGTTTGAGTATATAGAATTTTGAGGATTTTGGTATGTGGAAAGTGTTAACTTTTAACTACATTCATGTTTTCACTAAGGTTCAATGGGTATTCATTCTTCAAGAGAATACATGATTAAGGTATTAACATGTCTGTAATTTGACCAACAAGATAAATCTTTTGAGTGTGGTTCAAGTGTGGGGTTAAGCGTGGTTTACATCCAATCGTAATGGGGACACTCTTGGTTAGTGGAGTGTGGTTCAAGTGTGGGGATTACACATGATTAGATGCCCAGGGACTAGTTTGACACCACTATGGGCTAGGTCAATGATGTGTGTCCCAACCAAGGAGACAATGAGGTGTACTAGTGTTTCGGGTTGAACCTTAGGGATGCTTCCTATGTACCCTTTCTAGTTAATAGGTATCAATACACATGTAGTTTGAAAGTGTACACTTTATCATCTTGTGGGATGAAAGGGGCATAGAGTTTAATGTCATGCGGGATGTGGGTGAACTGACATGAAGTGGTTGGGACTAATGGTTGATGGGGTTGAACCTCAAGGAGGCCTCCAATGAATCCCCATGGATGGGAAACAAAGTCTACATAGTTCTATGGATGAAGGTCTTGATCCTAACAAAGGCTTTCTATGTAACTTTCTCAAAAAATTAAATGATCAATGTCCATATAATTTTGGAAAGAGGGAAATGGGGCTTACATGATAAGGTGTTCAATAGAGGATTTCATGGTTGATTCTTACTTAAATCATGCATGAGTCTGCTCGGTGTGATAAACAAGAAGCAATAAAGAATTGATGATCACATCGTCAAAGGTGTATCCGTGATAAAGAGAGTTTCTTTCACATGATTTGTGACCCAAAGAGGAAACAGAGGATTACTTTGACATGGAGTCCCTATAAAAAATATATTTTACATATTTATGAGTGGGACATATCCATCATACCTTGAAGAACCAATCAGTGGGACTCAGGTCTTACACACAGACTGCACAAAGTGAGCATGTTGAAAAGGTACAGGGGTTGAGGGGAGTGAGTGGCATTGGTTCCCATCCCCTTCACTGGCCACTTCGGGCTTGTATCATATGTGGTGAAAATAGTTAAAAGGCATGTGTTGATAATGTGGTTTCTTTCTAGTTACACATCCTATAGCTCGAACAATGAGGATTAACTCCTCACCCCTAGGACATACAAAACTAATGGTCTTTACCCCTTGGGGATGGGAAGGCACCAGCAAAGCCATTGGTTAATGGGGTTGTGGAGTGATCTGTTGAGGGGTCCATGTTAGTGTGTCGATGCAACGAAGCAATATCCTTTATCATGACAATGTGAATAAGCCCAAGGTAGGGTAACACCACATGATTCACTCATCAAGAAACTTTGAAATTACCTCATACAAACCTAGAGGTACAAATAGGAGAAGGGTCTGCAAGACAAGGGTGATTCATGTAAGAGGGGCTATTAAATGATGCCTTAGGGTAATGACAACACCTAGAGCACATAGAAAGGGTAGCACATAAGATTGAGTGCTAGCACACAACACAGTATGGACGTCTTCATGAAAAATGAGGGGTTTGGGGTGAATGTGGAACTTCTTTAAGGAAAATCGTGGTGGTAGAAAGGGTCTTTTGTGCGCAATTACCATTGAGTAAAATGAAGTGGGAGGCGATCAAGTGCCAATGGGCCTGCCTGAAGTAGGGCCTCTGGGAGAATTTTTGTATAAGATCCAATGCATTGAGGCCAATATATTTATGTAGTTGAAGAAGGGGTCATATTTCACCCTTAGGAACGATGATTCGTCTTCCATAATGGTACATCATAATGAAAGGGTATGTTTCCTTTTTTAGATGAAAACACCAGTGATGGCATGTAAGGTGGCCTACAAAAAAGGGGAATTTGATGTTTTGTTGGGAATGAAATATATTGTGTGCAGTCACTCTTCTTGCATAGTAGCCGAATTTCTATAGTGCTCCCAACATGCCAATTTTTCGAAAGGTGGACATGAATTAATCCATTTCACATCCCATTAGGCATGGAATATCATTCGTGTGGTTTTAAATATTGAGCATAGACCTTAGATCCTACATGAACATCCATGGGTGTCTTGAGATTGTTCACTAATTCAAAATTTGCCTTTGGTTTAGTCAAACTGTTTTCATTCATGACAATAATCAAATTTATGTGCCCATAAAAATAAAAGGTTTTCAAATTATCTTATGAAAATAAAATTGATTATAATGATACATTTTTTGACAATTATGTATAATTATACATTTATTTGAAAATTTAAGATAGTTAAGGAATGATAGAAAAAAAATTGATAAAAATTAAAATTTATAACCATTAAAATAAATTGAGAACTTATTTGAAATAATGGAGTGATTATATGGTGTTATAATCAAATAAATCTTTGAAAAACGGAGATATTTTATTAGGAAAATATATTTTTATATTTTTATAAAAAAGAAAAGTTTTTTATTTAATGTATTAAATATATTAGTAAAGATTATTTATACTTATAAAAATTGATTGATAAATCTTGAATTGACTATAAATTGGTTATAAATATAGAGGAAATGAATTGAAGGTAAAATGATATATTTTTTATAAAATTAATTCTATTGTTTTATATGTATTTTTATATTAATAATTTAAACTAATCAATATTTATGGGCTAAATTAAGAAAAAAAATAGGCAATATATTAAATTAAAAAAATTATCATTCATCTAAATATTATTACTATAAAATTAATAATAATGAATTCATTTTATTCTTCAAAAATATATTTTTTCTACTAATCGACTTTGTGTGATTTCTGTGCAAAAAACAAATTAATTTCTAAAACTTAATGAAATATAATATATTAAAATTGATTCTATTTATTGAATAATTAATTCAATATTTGTTTTTAAGTTCAATTTTACTTTTATTCTTAATGAATACCTTTGATGGAAAATGATAAGTCATCACGATAAGGGTGATAATGGGATGAAATAACTTATTAAGATTTAAATATTACAAAAACCATATATTTATTTGATTGTTTGATTGAATTTATAAATAAATATATAAAATATTTTAATTATATCTAAATTGGAACCACTATCCTTGAAAATGACATATATTATAATTAAAGGTGTTTAATAATAAAAAGTGTGTCACCCATCAAACTTATATAAGGTTGCTTCCTCTCCTCACATATGTTAAATGTTTCAGAACAATTCTCTACAATGATATTTCCAAATCACACTAGAACACCATTTTAAAAGATCTATAGGTTTTGGGATCAACAAAATACATCCAATTATGGAATAATGGTATATCCAAAGGAAGAATCCTAAGGAATAATTAATCGAATTAACTGATCTCATTCAAGCTTATTCTTCTTAAACAACATTTAAATATTATATAACTAACATAAAATAATTTATTCAGTATAATTTATATATTTAACTTTATATATATATATATATGAAAAAATGATTACATTACTCATTTCAATTTAAAAAAATTTAAAATTACCCTTCGACATATGTGTGAACCAGCACTTCCACGGATCAATGTATTTCATTTTTCATCACAACCAAAAATAGAACAATATAAATAATGTTTTTATGTATATATTATTTTTTTTATTAAATAAATATGAATCTATTAATTAAAATTATAATATTACATATTTTTATCCCATCCATTAAAATATGAAAATATCGCCCGTCTGAACATGTCAGCTTCCAACTCTACAAAGCGATATCTTATAATTTTATTGACTACCTTTCATGGATGGTTATATATGTGTATGTAATAAATTAATATAATATTCAAGATATTATTATGATTTTTAATCACTAACCCAATAAAATATATAAGAAACATGGAACTGAAACACACATGGAAAACAGATCACTTAACATCCAAATATTTATAATAACAAAAAATTATTAATAAATCACGGACAAAAAAAATTATAAGCGAGTGACATATAGTATGATAAATATAAATATTATTATAATATATATTGATAATAAATTTAAATTTATTACATATTAGGTAAATTAATGGTAAACTAGGTATAAGAATAAGTAAAGGGTTTATGTTATAATCTCACTTTTAATCAGAATTATTTAGGTTTAAATTTCCATATAGGTAATGTTGTCTAATTTATATCATAAAACCAAAAAAATATTTCTAACTAGGTATTAATCTGAATTTTATTTATTCACACTAATTATATTCACTTTGATACTAAAAATACTAAAAAAAAAATTATGAAATTTTTTTTTACATCTGTTAAGTCGGGAATATTTTTCAATAATGTATATATAATTTTTTTGTAAAAATTGTTATAATATATAATAAAATGATTCCATTAGGTCATTTTCAAATATATGTTATTTTTTATAAAATTTTATAAAGGAATATTTTAAATGGGTTTTACAGAGAAAATTTTGTCTTTCATTAGAATGGTGTGAAAATAATGCTTTTTTATATTATCGACATGACGAAATTAGAGAACCATCATAGAAATGATTAATTATAAATTTTAAATTATATTATTCGATGTTTTTATAATGAAAAATCCTATTTATATTTCCATAGAAATTTTTATGTTAAAAATTTTACCAAAATAGATAAATAATTCCTTATGATTTTTAAAGAGTATTTTTAAGATCTCATGATTTTCAATGAGATATAGGTATCTTGTTTTTATATTTTAATGAATTTTTATTTATTAATTTGGTTAAACTATGATAGAAATGTTGAATTGGGGGTGTCTAAAGATATTTTGGATCCCATATCTCTAGTTTTTAGAAAAATACACATAGGTATTACTATAAGGATATATCATGTGGGACATGCCACTTGGTTTCCGTTACTTATAAGAGGACTGGTAGTGGCAAGGAGAAGGTCACACGATTTTGTAAATACATTCCAAATTCATTTTATGATCATGAAAGGAACGTAAAATTTTAATCAGAGTCAAAATGAAAGGTCGCTACATGGTTTCCCAAACTGTGTCCCATGACCATTTGAGGTTACCCTTAGAGTAGTGGAGGGTGTAAGAATGGTGCATGGCTGTCAGTCATTTTGGTAAACAATGTGGAAAACTCATGTGACATATTATTTTTGGCTGAAATTTCAATTTTTCCCATAAAAATATTCAAATCCAAACATAATATCTTATTTTCTCTATTGGATATAAGCTCAATCTTGAGAGCTCTCTTTTGAATCCTTGAGGTAGGCTTAACACACTATTCTTTATCTGAATATGGAATTAGATATCATTAGTATTTTTTAATTCATGTCCATGATTTACTCATTCCCATAGATTTTTTCTTCATTCATCTTATTATCAATGGAGATATTTATATGCATGATCATAGTACCTGTTTGTAGTATTTTCACTTATTCTTAATCTTTATTTTGATCGGGACCAAATCAGAAGCTGATACAGAGTAAGCACTATACTCTGGACATATGATAGATGGTTTATAACATTCCATTAGAATTGGTTCCTATATTCCAAATTTTCATTTTTCCACATGCCAAATATTCTGGTGGAACCCCTATAATTTATTTAAATTTTTAATTGAACAAATTTTAACCTATTATCTTGTCAACTATTTTCTTTGAGATTATTAGACTTTATTGCCCAATCCATGGACACCCATGTGGTGTGCTTATGCTTCTGCCTTTTTTATACAAACCATTAGGTGTGTTTTGTTTGCATAAATAGCTTGATGAATCCTATAATAAATTTAATATTATTTAATTGATAAGTTATGATATGGTTTTCCCACATTTCCTTATCATACATGATTTTAATTGATTTAACATTTTTAGTGTAAATTATTAAATGAGTTGGAAAAACTAATGAAATATGATTTTTATTAAATGATATTTAATTTAATGTTGTATAGTTCCATAGGATACTATGGTTTTCCAAACCCATGGGTTATGATAGAAGTAGTGGAAGCCTAAGATGAAATTTCTCATAGGGACTTTATTCTTTGGGATTCTATGGGCTATGTAAACTTATGGTTCTTGCTTTCTTACGATCACAGTGGAAATAGTCTATGCACATTTTCCTTTGACCCCAATCCAAGTCTAACATAGTTTCCATTGAGATTATCTAAGGACTAGACATGTATGCCTTTGTATTTTATACATAATATCATACCTTAGAGGGTTTGAAACTTCTAAATATATGGCTCACCCATAGTAAATGTAACATTTATCATCATACATCTCGGTCATGGTTGATATGATATATAGGGTATTCTTTGTGGTGGTGGATGATATAATACCCTAAGAATTATTCATTTATATTCAAATTTTACAAAGTGATACTTCTAGAGGGAAAATATTCACTTCTATGACTTGTTATCTGAGAGATAAGAGTATCAGTTGACTTGAAGAAGGTGAGTGTTGTAGTTTCCTAAGAGCATCCCACTAATGTCAATGACATATGGAGTTTCTTATGTATATATATATATTACTGGTGTTTCATAAATGAATTTTCACACCTATTAGTTCATCTGATGAGCATGAATAATATTGGTGTGATGTTTTATGTGAAGATACCAGTGAGATAGCCTTTTAGGGGATGAAAAGGATGACAGACTATAAAACCAGTCCAAATTCTTCCAATGCTAGGTGGGAGTGACATGTGTATCGTGATGTATCAAGTATGATGATATGACAAGTTATAATGAAATGAATAGGGTTATTGTATAAGGTCTCATATATAGGGGCCACGTGAGAGGAACTACCCATTTCATGATCTTGAGTTGGATGTAGTAGGTCAAAATTTTCATTCATATAGGCATTACATAATTAGATAGAATTATGTAGTATACATGTACCAAAAAAGCCTCAACTACATATATACCTAGCATTATTTGAATATTAGGAAGAAATTTTTGGTTTTGTACATACTGTATTTGGACATCAAGGATATATATACATCATGAAATGGAAAAATATTTGTTGATGCACTAAGATGTATGACTCACAAATAGGTTGTTCAAGATGGTATTAGGGGTGGAATATTATGGCATAGATTTCTGAGATGCACTTGGAGGTATTTGATGGTCAGGGAAAGATTTATTTTCTTTATAGTTCTAACCTATGACCTCTTATATTGGGTGATTTTGAAGATGTTACCCATTTCTAAGGGGCTAGTCCAATGGGAGATTCTGGCATGTGAGGACATTCCACAAATTTGGACAGTGGGTGAGGATGAAATTATTCAAATAAATAGTCTTAGACACCCTCGCAATAAATAGCCCCACTCACATCAAATTTTATGAAATATAAAAATGAAACATCAATATAAGTCATTGAATCATAGAATCGAAGGACACAAAATTCCTAAAATGTCACATGGGGATCCAAGATGGAATCATTAATTTTATGAAAACTCATTTCTCAGAAAATACCAAATGTTCTGTTTTCCAAATTATAATTATAATTCCGTATTCAAATTACAATATTTAAATATAATCATAATAAAATATATGGAGTAATTTCTAATAAAAAGTCTTATTGAAACCCATATGTGAACTAAAAAATCCTTCCAAAAAACATTGAAATCATCCAACATCAATAAAAGTGTTCAAATATCACTCACTTGGGTAATAAATATACATTTAAATCAAAAATCACATGTGGTACATTTTTTAACACTCTAAAACCCTCAAACAATTGGTTTCTAAATAAATTGGTGAAAATATCACACTTAAAACATAGAATAATTTATTTTCTTACAACATAAAAATCCCTTTTAATAATCCTTTACTTTCCAACAATTCATTTCCAAAATCAATTTTCATAAAATCCTATAAAATGTTTTGGGTTAAAACAACAATAAATAACACTTAGCCTATTATGGATCACACATATATACACAATTTGAATTAAAAAACATTATATAATCATTAACCATTAAAATTAATATGATAATAAGGTTTAAAAAGAAAAAACTACATCGGTTCAATTAGAAACAATCCAAATTTTATCACATATGATGGTGAATTCTCAAAACATCCTCAAGGCGTCCTCTACATTCCTTCAAAAATGAACACTCTTATAATTTAACCCCCCCAAACCCTAAATCTATACACTGAAAACCCTATGGTTTGGGGGAGATGGGTAAATAATATGTGACAAGGAAGAGGTAATGAAGAAGAAGAAAACCATAAGAAAAGAGGCTTACAATAGAAGGAATACATATAATTAAGAGGAAGAGGCCGCCAGAATAGAAACATGAAGAGAGGATACTCCCCTGGGAGACTATCCATGAAACTTTGAATGAAATGGAGAAAGAGAGTAGGTTAATAAGGATATAATTAGGTAGTTTAAAATTATATTATGATATTTAAAATATTCTAGGAAGGTATCATGTTTTTCCCATATGGTTTAACAAGCCATGAAAAAATAATGAGAAATCCACTACCTTGAACAAACCCATATACACTATTCACCTGGGATTCTATACAGTTGGAAAAACCATGTTACCACTTTGTCAAATGGAACGATCAAGTTTCTTATCCAATTATCATAATTATCTCATTGTTATCTAACCCATTTAAAAGTTATGCACCTTCACATTTATATATCAAAGTTACCACATGTCTTACCATTGGATCTGTATTGTTTGGACTAAACCATTTTTTACCAATGTATAAAAACCTTGCTAGATAAATGTTAAATAAAAATTCATTAATGTAAGGTTATCAACATTTTTTCCTCTAAAACATTGGTACAAATCATACATATAAAAAACTCTAGAATTTTATTTTGACTAAAATCCCTCTGAAACTAAAAACAAAACAAAATAACATTAAATAATATAAGAAAAACCACATTGAGACATAGAGGATGTCACCAATCCCAAAGGGTTAATTGGGGAATGTGCTAAGACAAAGAGTGTACACTTGTGATTATCCCGGGCTCAAGAAGGTACATGTGGGGGTATCCCAATCCTAGTTCATGATTATTGTCTTCGTGGTGATCCTTTCAATATGTTTTTTATTCTTTTATCTATTCCACACTTTTAGAACAAAATCTTTTGACATGTTCAAATGTCAATGTTATTTTCTCTTGGATCATGATTCAATTTTGTTTTTAACTCTTATAAATCATGTACTATGTTACGATAATGATTTATGAAATGAATTCTAGTTTGAGATTTATTTCATTGGGTCTGACCTTAACGTAACACAATTATTTTCTCATCCCCTTATATTTTTTTATTATCACATATGATATTTGAATGTTATCTATCATGTTTACCCTTAATGGAAATTTGATCTCACCCTTTCATGGTTTTCCATTTCCCCAACTTATGATGAAGGATATTATGTATGACATATCTATAGTGGTTTTTTTGAATAATTTTTAATATAAATGATTAAAATTAATGATACATTAGTTTTTTGTGCGTGTAATTCAAGAACTCACTAAATTATTATGGTTTTTATGCATGTAGTACTATGACAAGAATTAAAAATTCATCTAAAATTATGTATTAATTTTATAATTGATCCTCATGTCACATAAAAAGTGAACCGTAGTCACTTAATAATTTATCATGTAAAAACATCTCTGAAGTGAAGGTTTTTCATTGGATTCATATGAAATCATATGTCACAATATGACAAAAAATAACAAACTAGTGAACCTTAATAATTAATCACTTTAAAAAATAATCTTTAAAAAATAATTTGTCACTAATAAAATGTGAAATAGAAAAAAAAATGTATTAATACAAGACATTATATATTTCAATTAAATTCCAAGGAAAACCCATATTTTGAAATCTTTATAAAATGATCAATATAACATCCTTACCATAGTAGGACCTATCCTAATATCTCATTGAATACACCCTTGGAAATAAGAACACATGATTTGAAATACCAATATGTAACCTTTACCATAAAACATCACTACAACATTGTAATCCAATTAAAACCCATTTCCTTGATGACTGAGTCAAAACCACACATTATAAAATAAAATCCATAAATAAATCTTCTAATACACAATCAACCAAGAAACCAAAGATAGATAATTTAAGAAATTACATGCTTCTTATTAATAATTTGGATAATGTATTCCCATAAGACTATATGGTGTTAGATAACATAAAATTCTAAAATATGGTAAAAAATGATATAATGATCAAACTAACCATAAAACAATATAACCAAAATGGAGACCGTGTAATGTAGTGGTAAACTTTATTATCCACTGATCATTATAATAATCAATCCTCATATTGAGTTCCTTATTCTCCAATTTGGACCTATATTATCATAAACACAAATAAATCAATTAGGATACCATTTGAAAAATATCAATTAGTTATAATATATACAAATAACTTGATGGAATAATTATACTATAACAATGATTTAAATAGTGTTCCTTGATTCGGGAAAATACCAAAATATAAGCCACAGAAAATATGCATTAAACGTTTATGGATAAATGAAAATTTCCACCCAATTCCCTAAAATACATTAATAACACCAATGTTTAACATAAATTAATTCATATAGTGTGAAACAATGATAATTAAATCTCAACAAGTGTTCTATAAAATCTAAACAAAGATGTACCATTAAATTTAAGTGATCCTACAATTTTAAGAGATAATCACAAAAAAACATAGACAATAAAACATAAATCATAATAGATGATAGGGGAAGGATTTATAAAAATAAAGGGGAGTATCAAGCATTGAATTAGTGTGATGAAAAAAGAAAAATAAAATTGAATCAATGGTAGAAAAAAGAGTAAGATGAGAATAAAATGTCGGAACCCCCTTCACATTGGCTAATTTAAACAAAGAATCAAGATGGGTTCTCTATATAAAATATTTTATTTAAAATATAATTATGTATAATTACATTTTGATCCTTTCTATCATGCTGTGACACCCCTACCCTGAGAATCCCTATAGTAGATCATAGAGTAGTATAAGCCTATGAATTCCTGAACAATTCCATATACTAGTTCACCAATAAATATTCATGACCACACATTGTGGCGTGCCCTAGGATTTAATGGTGTAACCCCACATTATAGTATGATCACTTGTAATATTACATAACTAAATATATCATTGAATTTAGAGATTCAGGACACACCTCCTTACATTCAGTGTAACATTACAACAAACTATAAAATTTACTAGTATTTAGTGGTATATTTTATCAAATCCCCTTCTTTTGATACAATTTTTCCCATCAATACCAAATAAATATTTTTTATATTTTTTCACCATGCCAAATATCCCCCAAATTATGTTGTGATCTCCAAACATTGGTAAAAATTTATCTAACAACATCCAAAAACTATCTATAGATGATTTCCTATGGAATTACTACACTTTTACAATCCAATAAATCTTTTAAAACCTAGTCAAAAAAGACTACTACTGATCCAAATAAAAAATTCTTATTTACCCATCCACTAAAATGAATAGAAATCGTCCCCTCTCCAAGTTCATTGATATGTAAATACATGGATTATTCCACTAAAAAGAAAACTAGTGTAACATTTTAAAACAATGATTACATTCAACATAATCAACCAAATTTATGTATTAGAGAAAAGAGTATGATCACAAACCTAGGACACTTCTTAAACAAAAACCCATTAATTATTGTCCACCAAAAGATAACGAGCACACAGAATCTCAAAAAATTGATATTAATGATTCCCACTAAATTAAAAAATAAACTACTTAACCTAAAATTAGACACCTTGGTATACTCAAATATATATAATATAAATAATATTTAAAATGGGAATATCTACTCACTCTCATGTTCCATGGACCTGAAGACCTTCAACACAGGACATTCACCTCAACCATTTTGATAACATGAGAGAGATCTTCACTAGAACCTCCTTTCATGTACAAATCCTTATTTTTGATCACTATAAGATCTCTCAGCTATGAAGAGGAGTGGAACAATAATTTTCTAAAATATCATTGAATCACTAGCTCTAACGAATACACAAAATGTTCTGATCACTTCTATTTTATATATAGAGAACATGAAAACTGAGTAATTAAATCCAAGAGATGATTTTCATGGACACACATGATATCTTCATATTATTGGATATTTTTTTCTTATGTATACAAGAATACATCCACACATGTGAAATGAAGTCCTTCCAAAATAACTCAGGGAAATCTACCAAAGATATCCTATATAGGTTTTCATCATTTATAATCTTCAATATTCAAACCACCATTCAAAAAAACAACTTCTATGGAATTATGAAATCAATATGGGACCCTTAACATCTCATTTAAAACATAAATATCAAGTAACAATTATTATAGTGCATAAATAAATTTCAAATTATGTAACCTCATCAGTTCAACTTACTTAATCTTCCATAACACTAAATCTCATTATTCATCTTTCTTATCCCCATGCCCAATATCTCGATGATTCTTCTATTACGTTCATTAAATTATACATTAATAATAGAACATGCTAAACATTATATGAATATATTATACGTTATATAGAACAAAAACATAATAATGTGGAAAATCAACATATCAAACATACTACTACTCTTTTCAGTTAACACATACTAAGAACAATACATTCCACCACATGAAAATATCATTACCTCTAACATCACCAAACCATTAACCGTCCCCAAAAACAGTGATTCCAATACATTATCATTCTTTATCAACTATTCCTCTCCTTCCCATAATAGAAACATATATATTATTAAAAAAATATGACTTATAATCCTTTCTAGAACAAAAATTGTTAACTTCACACCATAAATAGAAAACAAGGCCTATAATTAAAATATATATATCATTGTTTGAGGATTTATGTTTACCCAACTCATTTATTTGTGAACATAGTTAATATGAAACATGTCACCAAATAAAATTTTAATAAATCATGGAACTAATCATCAATTTTCTTGGGATATTTTAAAATACATGTTTTCACCTGTGGTTGACATTTCATATTCTTCGAGATTGATACACATTTTTTTCCATTGGGTATATTAGAATTATATTCAATTTATAAAATTTTCATTTATGGATGTCATAATTTTTAAGAAATTTTTTTACATAAAATTATAATATTTTCAATAATAATGGGAAATAATAATTTTTTCATAAATAGTGTGTTGTGTTGAGAAAAGGATGATTTTTTCAGTTTATAAAAGGTTTTTAAACCTAGAGTAATATTTTTATTTATTCTTGGGGATGTTATGTAATTATGGAGTGTTGGTAATTCATTTTTAGGGACCAAAAATGATGTTTTTTATTAAGATGTGAGAACAAAACATTAAAATGTGAATGGAATATACTTTTTTATCAAATGGTTCTAAATTTAAATCATTTTGATCTTATAGAACCCATTTTAATTGTAATTTTATGATAATGAGTTTTCAATGCATCAATAAATTTCAGGAAAGATTTTATGATTTTCTCTATTGGACCAAATATGGATGAGAAAATGTTAATATCATTTAACGAGTTCATCTTAATGTGATACTAGAATGAACTCTTAGGGACTGTATTTCCACTTATAGGGGAGGGTCAAAATGAAGTATTACATTAAAATTTTTTCACTCTAAAAACAACCTTCACCCATAGTTATAGAGAATTTACTCTACCAAAAAACAACACACCAGAACACCCATAAGAAGAAAATAATTTACAAGGTTGACTACTCAATAAGAGTATCATGGTCTGTAAATAATTCAAGGCCACACATCTACTAAATAACAATATTTTATTGTTTACAAAAAGAAGATTATATTATTAACTTGAATATCAATAAAGTATATTAATAGTGAATGCTATTTAAAAATACATAAAATGATATTTTTTTAAAAAATGGAAAAATCCATCACTAATGGGTTTAAACATGACATTATTATACTTCCCAAACTCTTACCACATTATTATCTATATGTAAGATCTTATTTTTCTAATTTTATCATATCATCATGATAGAGTTTCTCTATATCTTTTTGTGAGATCATATTCACCATAACATATTCATATTGTAACTATCTATATAGAACTCCAATATCAAATACTTTACTTATTAATTCTATACCTCATGTCTTGTACTTATCTATATAATACTCTATTTTTTGGTACAACATTCTATGATACCTATTTTTTAAGAACTATTACATATTATTATTCGATGTTCATCATCTCTTTTTTTTAATATATCTCAATTCGATGAATCGATTAAAAAACCTCCCAATATCCTCATTTGGAACCTCACTTTTTCAAAAACTAGATCTTCTTCACTACACTCTTTATCCCCTTATATAGCCTCCATTTCTCTAAAAAATATGGGAGGTGGTGAAATAAAAATTATAATTTCCAACCCCAAATACTAGTTAGTTATTATAAACTTTATCCAATTGTCTTCCTCAAAAAATCATAATTAATCGGATTAATGGATTTTTAGAGGCGATTTACTAAAATCATATCATCAGTGATCTTCAAAACACCCAAAAAAATCATCAAGAGTCAATATATTTCATTCTTCATTATTGATTTTTTTGAACATACAGCTCTTTAGAAACATAATATATTACTCCTCAAAAAAAAACTTTTTAAAGACCCTGAGACCTCCATCTAGTATATCATCATAGGAACTCCGAGATCTAAAAATGCACTATATGGTAATCCTTTGTAAAGATATTATTTGTTTATAACTCTCTTAAATTCATGGAAATCCCATTTTTCTATCGAGTATCATTTATATGTTTTCTCTAGATTGATCAATTTCTCTAACTCTATATAATGGCTATAATTGAAAAAATTTCTTCAAAAACCTTATTTGATAATTGTGTTAAGAAAAATTATCCTCATGACCTCGCTCAAAAACCTTTATCTGGATATTTGACTAAAAACATTTTTATATTTATTTTATACAGAAACCACTATTCAAGGACATCACTAAAAACCTCTATCTAATGATTGTGTTCAGAGACCTCAAAATGATAAATTTTCACAAAAATCATTATCTAATGATTTTGGAAAAAACTATGTTTGATGATTTTTTTCATTCGTTTTTCCTTGTCCATGTATCCCATAATATTTATTTTTCCAATAGAATCCTCAAGATGACCCATATTCCTTTAATTCTATAATTTTCAAAAACATAGCTAGAATATTGAAGATATTAATTTAGTCATGATTTTTGAAAATTTTATGACCATAATAATATAACTAAAAATGGTTTTTCTTGAAAAACTAGTATGTTAAATTCATTATTATTCATTTGGATTACATTGTATTCTAGACTCAATTATATATCATTTTGTCTAATGAAATTATTCTTATATTCTTTTTCTATTAGAACTTAATTTTTTGTATAAATAACTCTATCCAAAAGAATCAAAATAATTATCATCTTTTTAACTGGTTTATGTTTTCAAAATATATATATAACACTTTGAAACCCCATTTTTTATTAACTATCAAATATTAATAATTTAAAACATCTTGGTATCAACAATATCCACAATAAAATTTTTATTTTAAACAATAAATATATATCATTGATGTAATGAAACCCAAAAAATGGATCATTGTCCATTAATTCCTTGCTTATCTGAGGGTACTCCATGATGGAAATAAAAATCATTAAATAAAATAAAATTCTTTACATAAACAAGTTATTAATATTAATTTCAATATTCTTCCTAAACTCATTATTTTAACCTCACTAACCCAAAAAAATCCACACGTTCCAAAATCAACAACAAAACTTATTAAAATAGGTCCGATATTCTAACATACTAGCTTACCACTTTTGAAAACTCCCTATAAATATATGATTTAAATTGAAAATTATAGAAAATATCAATATATAGATTTATGATATCATAATTTTATCCTACTCTGACCATAATATATAATAAAAAGATGAGATGTGAGATAGATTTCTCTTACCTTTCATTGAATCAAGTGAGTCTGAACACTCATAATCATCCTCAAAATCTAAAAATGTTTCCTAAAACAAATTTTTGAAAGATAATTTAAAAATAATAATCTTTATATAAAAACTCAAGAATTTTTTCCCATGTTTTCATTCATAAAGTGATATTTAATTTAAATATTCATAGATAATGAATCATTCATTGTATTGTTAGTGAGATCGATAGAACCTTGATTATCATTACCCAATTGAAAATGTTTTTTCACACTAACAAAAAAATATTCTATATATGTCTCTATAAACAATAATTTTGTTATATCTATAGTGGTTTATATATATTAAAATTTATTATTTCTTAGTTTTACTTAAAATTCCGTCTTTATAAAAAAGTATCGAATATTTATCCTAAAAAAACTCTACTAGTTGTGTATCTTCCAATACCAACAAAACCTGCCCAGTCTCAATCTATATGGAAAATAATATTGATCATTCCCATTTTAATAATATCTATCATATAATTTGTGGTGTACTTACTGTATCTATGTATTTTTTCTTCTAATAATTTTTTATTTTTATGTTCACATTGAAATCTTGCTCAAAAATTTATAACATATTCCATATCTTGTCTAAACTCTATTAAACATAAATAAAATACAATAAATTTTCTAAATTCATTAATATCAATCATTGTACAACTTTTCTCCAATAAGATAGGATTTTAAATAGGATTGAAATCATCTTTACCCAACAATTTATGTAAATCATTAGAATATTTTTCTTGGGAAAAAAATTTTATTAACCTCCTAAAAAATTACCCATCAAAGATTGTACCTCAATTCTATGATCACATACATTTAAACTAACGTCTTAATTTCTTTGGAAAACCCTAAATAGTCATATTCATTATAAACTAAAAATACGATATAAAATAATCAATCCCAATGAGACAAAACTCATAAAACTTTATATGTGTTTGATTATACCTACTTTTCCATTTTTAAATTTATGTTTCATTATGTTTAATCACATCCTATAATAATATGATCATGGGGGTTATATTAATACATATAAATTCTAATGTAATTTTTAAAAATATTTCTCTTGCTTTAATACCAATAAACCACTCGAATGTTCAATATTTGACTTCATGTTCTATCGCTCCATTTCCATAAGTAGACATGACCTCCATTGGGAATAATTTTAATATCCTTCCTGAAATAGTAAAAATAAAAATATATAGGTATTAAATCATGTAACTAGGAAAAAATAATCATAAAATAGAATTTCGTTTTTTTGATGAGTAGCTATTTTAGACCAGACACTCATTGTTTTGTTTTACTTTATGTCATTAATTCAAAATCTTACATAAAATACATTATTATCCCATCAAAATTTTATCTTCATATTTTTTACAGAATATCATGTAACACTTTTCTCATTATGATCCAATTCTCAAATCATGGAATTATTCAAATCCTGGTGCTCCAAAGAGTCTTCAATGTCTTTGGGTTCATCTAGTGGGAACAATGTGGTATATAAAACTATCCTTGATGATCCTATAGTATTTTAAAAAGTAGATATATTTTTAATACATCTTTTATTGATTTATATCAGATTTAGACCCAAAGAAACAATGATTCTAATGTGAACTACTAATTATATATCTAATTGAATCAATAAGTATCATGATCAGTCATCATGGTTTAAGACATCTCAATTAAAATTTTATTCCTTTTCATTCAAACACACCATTATTTTTTGTTGATTATGGGGTTATGACATCATAATTTTTTTGTTATTTTAAATATAATATTTGAACTTAAAATTATTATCTTCATCACCATTACTAGATTGAATCTTATTTATAGAGTAACCACATTCTTTTTCATAACATCACATAATTCTTTTAAACATTTCAATATCCTCTCATTAGTGCCTTAAATACATTATACAAGTAATTAAGTGAAATCATATATATTGTAACTAATATAGTAATATACATTTTTTGATTTCATTTTCATGGCCTAATATGTTAAAAAATTACTGTGTTCCAAGGAATTAGTGGAATGTATCACAACGTTTTATGTTCTGAGTACGGAAAAAATTCATTATAGAATTAAAGAAAACACTAATATCTTCTTCAAATAGTTTCTAGAATATCATGAATATTTACCATCATTTTCATCATATTTGTATTACTTTGTAACATACGTTCAATCCTTGTATTTTATATCTTATTTTCATTCATTTTTATTAGATAACATTTAATTTGGGCATAACAAACATAAAATATAATTCAAATTATTTGATGATCTCTTCTTACTAATTTTCCATACTAAATTCATTTAACAAAAAAGCCACCTCCTCTAAAATGTAAATTTTTTCCTTCAACAAACATCTTATAAAAAATTTTCATTTTTTTTTTCAATCCTTGAAAAAATAAAGATATTTGTTATTTTAATTTTTCTTTTCGAATGATAATTGATCAAAGGACTTGGATTCTGAGTGACTCAAAATATATCAAGGTATATATCCCTTATTTGTTTTATTTTACATTTTTTAAAAATATAAAATCTATTCATATGTGAAGAACCCCCACTATACAATATCAATGGTTTCCTTCCTTTTGAATGTTTCAGAGAAGTTTCATTAACTATGTAGTTCTATTTTCCCTTTTCCTTTTCTATATAAGGCTTTTAAGATTATTATTAACAACATTTTTTTGATTTATTTATTGTAATAAATAAATCAATATGATGTTTTGTGTGATCACATACTTAAAAAAATATTTTTTAGTGGTTCAAATCAATATTTAGTTTTCAAATTTGATTTTTCAAATTTTCTTCTTTGAGTGGGTTTACTTCCCCTCAACCTATAATTCAACTGCAATTTAAAATAAATATTGTTTAGATTATTTTACAAATTTATATTGTTTTTATTCCAAGAAAATCAATATTGTAATAAATATCCAGAGAAAAAAAAATTTCTTTTATAACCTACATGTTAATCATAACTATTTATCTCTATTAAAATATATTTCAGACCGCTAAAATTTTAACCATATTATAAACAAAAAATATGGTAATCCCAAAAAATATATCTCTTAAAATTTTTATTTCTATAAATTAGATATAGTTTGTAGTTGTAGTTTATGTTTTTGTCAAATTTTATTTTGCAAAGATTTCATTTTTTTTAATTTCCTTGTTTTGGATATATAAATAGTTCTTTTAAATTGATTCCTATTATAAGGATTATTATCATTAATATAAGACTTATAATCAATTTTTTTGGCAATGTTTTTCTGATCCATATATGCTTTATAATTCATAATTAATTCTCTTTCATTTAGACTTCAGAAATGAATTCTAGATAATAATTTTTCAATTTCAACCAATTTTAGTAACACAAGATCGATTTCCTTCACCTTCACTATTAATTATTCCCATCAATATTTTAGATTTTTATATTTATTAGGAAATTTTATTATATTATAGATTTATTTTGACAAACTTATTATTTAATCATTTTTTGATTCCTAATTGTTTGTTGATAGAACTTGTCTCTTTTTGTTCTTATTCTATTCCAAAAGTTTAATAATTTTTGAACAACACTATTTAAACTATATTTTATCCATAAACACCATATTAATTTAATAATTTACATCTTTAGAGTTTCATCATTCATCCTTTATAATATTATCATAATTTTATTTTTCAGTTTTAGACATCTCAACACCATGACCAGTGGAATTTTCATCCTTAGATTCACAATCATATTTTCTCACACATTAGGACAAAAATATAAATTTTTATTTATATAGTGACCTTATTATACTTTCCTTTAAATTATAAATTTTACTTATATGTCTCACTATTCATATATCTTATTCACTTTCTATATTTTTCATCACTATATTTATCTCTATTCACCAATACAATGTTTTTAAAAAAATTGAATGGATCCATGGTGAAAGATCATAAATGGTAATGTTACATTATAATTTCATGTTCCTCTTATCACCTCTCTAGAAAACTAATAAATGAATTTATAAATGTTTTTCCAAACTTAATAGTTAGTCTTTTATTCTGGGACATGTCCATCAAAAACATAAATAGAAGTTACATGTTTAGCAGATTTTAAAGACCTTTCTCAGTTAAACTTTTCCTTTTTCTTGATATCCATTTATATTCTCATTTAATATGTCATGTAAATACTATGTAGGTTATCTAGAGAGATTTTTTCGACCAATATCATCTAATGATAAATAAAATACATCATGTTTATACAAATAAATTAATAAAACCTTTAAAAAAATATTATTATATTATAATTTATCACTAAACTGTCTTATATTACTAATAATGTCATTGAATACTGTAAATAACTCACTAGTATTTTCATAATATCGTTTTTTAATATCACCATACAGTAATCTCTATGTTTTGAATCATGGTTTATCCACTTATTTAGTTATATTATAAATAAATTCCATCTTTTCATAGATATTATTAGTGGTTCCAATTCCATTAACCCTTATAAATTATAATTTACACTTTCTCTATCTCACCAATCATTATACATAGTTTTCTTTTCCTAGAAATTAGGATATCACCATCAATAAGATTATTGAGACCATATATAACAGATTTAATATCTTCAAAAACAAGGAAAAATATAAGTTAGAATTCTACTATTCTATATATGATATTTTATTACACCAGTGCTTTGAATCACGTTACTATTAACAGAGTTTTGATTAATCATGCGATTATTTTCCATTATCAAATAGAAAAAAATCAATGAAGGGAACCAAGAACTAGTACAAATTGAAATGGTCCATGATGTTGTATATAACCACTAAAACAGTGTAGAATCATTGTTATACACTGTATGTATTTTTCATTAAAAATCCACCTCTAGTAAGAGAGAATTGACTAAATTGAAGAACACTACACAAGAAAATACTCTAGAAAATGTGAATTTATAAGATTAAATACACAATAAGATAATATAGACATTAAAATTATTTATAAATTAAGAAAGGAAAAATATATACTATGAAAAAATCATTTTCGTTTTAATGTAATTATTTTATTTCCATACAATTCATGGAAATATAGTCTTTTGACAGTTCATGTGCTTTATGTGTTGATAAAATGATTAAACAACATTTGAAATAACTAAATGAAACATCATCAACATGATTAAATGTATTATTATTTTGCTACCTGAACACCTCACACTATCCTATTTACAATTCATATATTATTTTGTTATTCATTGTATATATACTTTTAAGAATTTTTCTAGAATTATTTATTTGACCCTATTCATCGAGACATCCCCTATCTGGATATTTTTCCTCATGAATTACATACTCTAATACTTCAATTATTTATCTAGGACTCTAGTTATTTCCTATATTACATCCATCTTTTGTGTCACATGTTTAGTACTTCATTAACCCATAAAATGTTTTTGGATCCACTGTGGCTGATATCTATTTTCAGGAATTTCATCATAAGATACATTTATGTCCAATTTTTTTTTGTTCAATGCCACTTCGTCTACTCCATTAAAAAAATTACTCTCACTATTCTCAATCATAACTTCACTTATTCATAAAATAAACCTGCATCGTCATACACCTTCTCTAATATATATATATATATATATTATTTCTTCAAAAACTATGGGTGGAGCATGAACTAACGATTCTAGTTTTCTACTCTAACAATGAGTATCCCATTAAAGATTTATCTTGTATGCCTTCTTCAAAAACCTCTAAGTAAATTGGAGTTAAACTTTTCCTTGGGGATTTCCTCAAATAGAAGAAACAGTGATCATAAAAACTACTTGAAAATATTAAGATAATTTGATATGCCCATCATGATTACTGAAGAATAGAATTTATATGTCCACATCATCACAATATATGACATTTTAAAAATATTATAATGATCCTAGAACCTCCTTGTAGTATATCCCATTAGTTAATAATCATTCTATTACATCCTTATATGGTAATCATTTTTAAATATTCTCATTATTCATCACATCCTTTTACAGATCCCCTGTATATAGTAGACTTTAAATTTTTTGATTTATTAAGAATAAGTTGTTTTTTTATATAGAGTTGTTCGAGTTACATTGTCTCATGGATATAATTACAAATAGTTCTTGGGATGGTATATAGGATGATTATGTTAAGAAACATATCCTCATGATGTTTGTTTCAAACATCTATATGATGACCTCTCTCAAGAACATCTAGTTGATGACTTCACTCCAAAAACTCTATCTTTGGACTTCACTCAAAATGTTTCCACACATTCATTTTCATATAAAACAACTATATAATGGCCTTAATTATAAATCAAAATTTTATGCCTCTATTTATAAAAATATATCCAATTACATTTAATATATATATTTTTATTTCTAGGAAACCCAAAACGTTCTAAAATAACAGACCATTTCTGGAATCCACACAGTCTATCAATTCCTACCTTTGAAAAAACATATCTAGAATCATGAACACCTTCATATAATCTTGATGTTCGATATATTAAATAATAATGATCAATATCCAAATTTTTTTATCTAAATTACTATTTATGGTAAATTCATTATTCCCCATCATAGTTCCACATACCACTAGACTTTGTATGAATTCATTTTTCCACTAAACTATACACAAAGATCTTTATCAACTACACATGATTTTCATTTGAAAAACAAAAGATTAAAACTATAAAATAAGGAATTAAATTTTCATGTTTTTTATGTAATGAAAAAATTAAAACACCCTAAAAAACCATCTTGCAATAAACCAAATCCTTTTAACAACTCAAAAACCTCTTTGTCTCAATAGAAACATTCTACACTACAAATTCAAAAAAAAATTATTTTTATTATTTATTTTTTTGGAATTTTATATTTCCATCATACTCTACAGATTGATTCATTGTGTATGTAAATAATGTATGATATGGAACGTAAATGGTATTTATCTTCCATGCTATTTATCTTATATAATTACCTTTCTATATATCCCTCTCCCTCTCTCTCTACCCAGGGGATCTCGATAATAAAAAAGGAGGTTGATAGGTTAAAATTTGTCAAGAAACATGATTCTTGTCAAGATAAGTTAAACCAAACCCATACATCCAATTAATTTATTCAATATTAAAATTCTCATTAAATTAATAGATATAAAATGATCTTACATAGTTTTTATCATTGTATTCATATGGAATAAATTACCTCAATAAGATGATCACAATGAGGTAAGGAAGTGAATGTTTTAGCAATCAGATCAACATAAATTATACAGAGAATGTTTTTGGAATGAGAAAAATATTACTAAAATTAGGATGTCATATTTTTTATATTTTTAGAATGAGATACTCATTTTGGATTCTAGATAGAAAAATAATTATTAATTATTTTCCTAAATAATTAAAATTAATTATTATAAAAAATTTCTTTTTACATTAACTATTAATTTTTTAATGATTGGATATGTTTATGAAATTGAAAATGGGATTTTAATACCATTCATGTCATTAATTTTAATTGTTTGTAGATAAATAATAAATTTAATATCATTAAAATTATTTAATGTTTAAAGAATGAATTTCTAATTTTTTTTTGTATTACATTTAATAGAAAAAAATATTATTGTTAGTTAATGAATTCAAAAAAGTATACAGCTAAATTTTTTAATAATTATGTTAATAATAATTTAATGATTGGAATTTACAATGAAATAATAACTAGAAAATATAGTGTTAAAATTTTATTTTTTGTTAAACGTTATTTACCCATATATTATATGTATTTATTTAAACGATACATTTACTGAAATGTTATAAGATCCAAACAATTTAGGTGTAAATATTAATAATAACATATTATTATAAGATATCAGAAAAAATATGTGGTTTAATAAATGTGTGATGAGATCACACATATCATGTTCGCATCAACTAAGAGACAGAGAAAATCTGGAATCTAGATGGACCAAATTGAGCTCATATCCATGATCACCTCCTTTGACAATGCATATGAAACTTGGTTAGAAACACTATATAGATGTGAATCCATCAGGATCATTTGGTCAGTGTGATGTATACATTTGATCTATTTAAGTTACAATTTCTATGTCACATTGCAATAAGGGATGATTCTTTCAGAGAAGGTATTGATTCCTACTTCATTAAATTCATTAATTTCTCATACATATCCTTCCAAGATCTAATCTATCACACTAATGATTTATATTTTATAAAATTATTATTCTATAAAAATAACAATAAAACTCAATTTTCTTACCTCTTTCATCAGTTATAATGCATTCTTATTTGGCTAGGTTTTACCACTTATGTGTCTCATGTTGTAGTATTTAAGTCATGAATGACAAGCATAACAAAAAAATGTTAATATGATCAATATTTTTTAAACTTTTTTTCAAATTATGAATAGTGATATAATAAATAATATTTATTCAGGAATCAATTATATTTATTGAATTGAAATTTACAAAAAAAATACACTGTAACTGATATTTATATAACCATCACAATAACACCCTTAAAATTGATATTACATATCAAAACTATATAAAATGCCTACGTAACCTCCATGTAAATTTTTTATGTTATTAAAAAAATATCATGAATTACTTATTGTAATATCCACACTAAATGTAGTATAAAAATATGACAACTTACACATGAATATTAATTTTAACCAATATTTACTAATTAATGTGCTATAAAAAATTTTAAATGAATAATATCATGAGAAATAGAAATAGATATAGTAATTTTCTAGTTTAATAATAACATAAAAGGATTACATAGTATTATAGAGTTCTTCATTCCAATATGGAATCCATGGTAAAAATATTTCACCTCAATTTTCAATCATTGAGGCATAATTAATATTATGCACCATATTTTCATTTTTTGGGTGTAATTACTAAAACAATAAAATACTATATAATTTATAATGTTTCATTCATTTAATATACATGTTTATTTCCAAATTCCTCCTTATAATACATTTTATTTATTAATTACAAATTCTATGATGGTTTTCTTTAAATAAAATTCTTTTCACTGATTTATAGTTATTTTTAATACTTTTTACAGGATTTAATTTTAAAAAAATTCACTATATATTTATCTTTTAAAAATAATATATAAATATTCATGTAATTCCAAATTAATTTCATTATTAATTTTATATAAATTACATTTAAAATAAATGATTTTAAAATTATTATAGTTTTCTCATCTCATTATTCCTTTCATTGATATATGATTTATAGTCACAACTTGTTTTATTTTATCTAGTGTATATAATACCCAAGAATACCTTTTAGAATAATTGTTATTAAATTTAATGAATTTAAACATCCATATACGGTTCTCTCATTCTAGGTGGACTAATTTAATGGTTACCGAATCCATAAGGGTTTATTTCCCAATCTCACATTGAAATCAATATTTTTTATGTTAAATTTCCATTAGTGTAATTTTTTGTTTCTTATATCTAAAATTACATATATTTTCTTCATGTAGGGTAATTTATTTGGTTTTATCTATAATATCAATATTTTTCTTCCCTTTGTTCCAAAAATCAATAAGAAGGATGCTAGTAATTTTAGTCAACCTTATCTTTTATTTTCAGCCAAGAAACATTCTCCTCAACATTCATAATTTTTATTTTTTTATTGGTTTAGTATTATAAAATTATTTGATTAATAAAATATATTTCCGATTATCATTAAATTTTTATAAAAAATAATTAATGGAATTAAATATTGACATTTCCCATAAATTTTATTTTCGCATGTTATTCTTTTGTTTTATTTATGAATATTCTAATACATTATGACATGGTTTTATAAAGAATTATATATTCCTATTATTTTATAAATTTTTTCTTTTTCAACTAATAGTAATCAAAAAATGTAAAGGGGGTTTATTCTGGTTCCAAAAATTTAATTTCAAATTAGTTTACATCATTATTTTACTCTATATCAATATTCATTAATATATATTACTATTCCATTAGGATATATTGAAATTTAATAATCCAAATTCTTTCTCAAGAAAAATAATGATAATATTATATGAAAAAATTCATGAAACCTGTCCATTTATCATGTGTTAATTATGTTATGATGGGATTATGAATGTTTTCATATGTATAGATTATAATTATGTGATTCGTGGGTCTGATATATCACTACAATAAAATTGGTTATTATTTTTATCACAATTGATAATTCACAGACATGATTGTGATAAGCTATGTTCATAGACATTCACATGGACATGATTATGATAAGCTATGTTCACAACAAAAAATGTGTACATTATTGTAATAATATATTCTCACAACCAAATGAATAAATATAATTCTGATTAACTATATTTAATAAATAATTTTTGGATATGTCTACGATTATATTTTTTCACAATGTTTCTATTTTAAATACATATATTCTTCTTTATGGACCATGTTTTTTGTCTTATGTCTCTAAATTATTATTTATTTCATATGTCTATAATACTGATGTTATATTTCTTTTTATCTTGAAATGTAATCAAATTATATGATTCTATATTATTTTTAATCATATTTTCTATCATTTTCAGGTTTTCTGATATTTTTCTGATATAACCCTTTTAACTCACAGATAAGCTTTTAACATACTGAGTATCTGGGACCACTATTTCTTATATTTATATGACCCTTGTAATGAATATTCGTATAAGGAATGGTATGTTTAGAAGTATTTCATGTGACTAGGTTAATTATGTGTGATGATGAAGAAATATTTTGTAATGATAATTTCATATAGATAATATCCAAAGACCCTAAGCCTTTAGGTTCTTATATAATCCTTTTATTTTCATGTTTTCTTATATAAATTAAAGAATTGATGTAAATTAAAATTTTATAATTACTAGGTCATTTTATTTGGTATCAATGTAATTTTAGGATATTTTTTGAGATTAGGGTATTAGTAATTACAAGATATAGACTCAAACAACCTATGATTATATGAATGTGATGAAGGGTTCACCTAAATTTTCATTGGTCAAAATGAAACTATGATAATTTAGGGAATTTTATTATTGTTTTCCCTTATCAACAGATTTCATATGATCTAAATTTCATGAAATAATAACCTAATATTTGATAGGTTGAAATAAAATTTTCATAATTTAGGAAATATTAGTATAGATTTCTCTTATAATGTGATTTCATACTGTGTTGGTTACTGCTTAGTACCCATGATATACATTTTTTAATGGGTGATTAGATATAGAATAAATTTTTCTGTAGTGATAGGTACAATAAATATCGAAACTAATATACTGGGTAGTTATTCAATGGATATATATATATATAAATATTTTTAAGAATATTATTTTTTATCCCCAATGGCTAGATATTGAACAATCAGTGGAATACTAGAATTGCTTGGTGATTGTATCCCAAGTCTAAAACACTTCTCAAATATTTCTTTTCTAGAATGGGTTTACTAAAAATATGATTATTCATCCCCTTATAGAAATCAATGTGACTTTGGTCATGCATTGTCTCTCCCTACATATTTCTCATACAAATTTTCAAAATTATTAAATCTCATTTTATATCTAAAATCATACCATGATCAAATTTTAATTTAATTATGATGACCAAATTTATTTTGAAACAAATCCCTTAATATGGTTCTCAATGAACATTAATGAGGGTTAATTTTTTGAAATTCTTTTAGAGGAACTCAATATTTAGGGAGGGGAAATTTCATAGGAATATATTAATATATCTCCTGAAGAACAATATGGTCTACCTCTAGAATGAGAGGTTAAGTTTTCAATAAAATACATAACAAGTTATACTCATATATTGAAGAGTCCTTATAAAATAAACCAATCAAAGAGAAAAAAATTGATCCAGTAACAAGAGGGTCTAAATAAGGGTTCATATTATAAATTATGTTACCATGGGTTTCACGTGTTCTCCTTGGTAATAATAAATATGCATCAATGTTTGTTTTTATTTTTTATCATCAATATACATATATTATAATAAAAAATAGGTATCATCTACCCCAATTGGATAGATTTTTCAATTAACTAGGTGGTGATAAATTGATCTCCTATATAGACCTTGAATTACGATATCATAAAATAAAATTGAAAAAATATAACACACACAACATAGTCTTTTTGATGATATATAGACAATATAAATTCAAAGTGATTTCTTTTAGAATTAAAAATTTCCAAAAATTATTCATCAATATGATTATCATTTTATTTCACAATTCTCTCAATCAATTAGGGATAGTATTTCTAGATTATATTCTAATATATTTGAAGGGAAATGAAGAGCCTTCCTATTATATATCTATTGTGGAAAATATCATACAATTGTAAAAATTGTATACTTTGTTCAGAAAGGGTAAATTTTGGATAAAAAGTATCCTTCCTAGGTCATGTAATCATAATAAAGGGTACATATATGGATCATAAAATGAAAAGGGTGACTAAATAATGTCATATACCAACATCTGAAATAGTGATACATAGTTTTCATGGATTGGTTTCATAGTATTGATGATATTTGATAAATTTATCATGATTGGAGATTATAAAAAAACAAGTTAACATGGATGATAGTTGTGTTTATCTGGATAAATCATTGTAATAATTGATTCAATAATCTTATGAAGAGTTTTCTCACTACATATATACATACACTACCATATAGTGGTAAAGGGATACAATTATTTTTCGATGAAATTATTCAGATGTGTAGTAAATAAAAACAGCATGGATGTATCTTATTCAATGTTTTCAGTTAATGATTCACAATAAAAATTATCTTATGAATGATTACTTATTACATTACTAAAATCGTAAGGGAAATAATGTGGATAATACTCTAACATAAAAGTATCATTCTGCATTACCCATGGTGATAAATGAAAGACATCCAATAGTCAGGTATTTTCAAATTATGGACATGGGAATAATAAATAAGGGGATGGGATCCAACTTTTCTAATGTTACTAATCAATAATTCATCCATGTAAAGATATAATAGGTACTAATTGAGAAGACATAGCTATAGATGAATGTATAGAATATTAAATAGTTTAACATTGATGTTAATGGAATTGTATGATTGGTGAAATTGATATTTTTCCATTAAAACCCATTATTGAAGATGTTGTTTTTGGAAAATCCCAAAATATTATCATTCAATATCTTACCTATAAGAAGAATGGTATATATAGAGAACAAAAATATTTTCTAGTGGAAAATCATGTGGAGATAAATTAATTTGTATTTATTTTGTTTCATGATTTTCCAAATAGTGAAATATAAAAAATAGAATCCTATGTGTATGATTAAACCATTACTAATACCTATAAAAAAATTATAGAAAATTCCTAAAAATGTTATTAGAGGTATTCATAAAAATTCAAAATAACACGTTTCCATTTTTAATATAGTTTATTAGCTAATGAATTCATTTCATTTCATTTCCATATGATAATATTTCTTTCTCAATCAAATTTCAATGATATGTACCTGTATATAAAGTTGTAAGGATATATGAAGTACCATCTAAATTATATAAAATCATGCTTCATGTTTAACCTTCATGTTTTGGAAAATAATTCAATAAGTATTGGTTATAAATATAAGGCTTAATACATCTTATCATCCTCAAACTAATGGTGAATCTGATGGAACCATTTAAATTCTAGAGGATAACATAAGATCATGATCAATGGTTATAATAGATTGATGGGAACACCACAATCATATAATAGAATAATCATTTTATAATAGTTTTAATTTTGTCATTGAATTTTAACTATATGAGGATATTTAATTAAATAGATAGTAATGTAAAGACCCGTAAAATTCAAGGGAAAGTTTTTCTTAATTTTCTTTAGAATTTTACAAGAGCGCGGTTTCAGACGGCACCTGATTCCGAGGCCCGGAGTGCCCGGAATTAATTTCCGAAGTTTGGCTCGGGTACGTTCAGTGAACGAACGAGTGGGAATTCCTAACTTTTGATCCGGTGCTCGGAATTGAAATCTGAGGGCACCGATGAACTCGCAGCGCCGATATTCGCTTAAAGAGACCTTTTCGGGAGTTGCGTTTGTTGCGGGTTGAAAGTTAAGTTTTGGGGTTTTCAGTTGAGTTAAATAAAATTTGTGTAAGACAAATTTTATTTTGTTAAAAACCTACCTAAGGAGGTTGGAAGTGGGACCCACACCCACTTAACCTCCCTTGGGAGGATTAAGTGTGGTGGGGCCCACACGAACCCCTAGACTTTTCAAGTTCCCTTAACCCCCTCTTTATTGGCTTAAGTTACTCTTAATTAATTATGGGAGTTAAGTCTTTTTGAATTTCAAACTTTGAAATTCTTTTGTGTTATGTGTTAATAAAATAAGAGGTAGTCTTATTTTATTTTGAGTTCTTTGTTTGTCATTTTGAGAGCTCCTCTTCATCTTCAAGCTCTGACGAAGAACGAAGAACGCTCAAACTCCGACGAAGAACGACGCCTCTCTTCTTCGCCCTCGGTGTCAACAAGAGGGAACACCGCTTCCTCCTCGGACCTTCTTCGTCGGCAAACGAAGATCCGCCAACGACGTGTCTCTTCGGGCATATCTCTTCGTCAACGGATTTGATGAACGACGACCGCGACGCCCGACCTCTGCGACGCCGTCTTCCGCGGAATGTAGACGAATCTTCGAAACTTAAACCCGAGGTAGGGGTTGTTGATTCATTATTTATTTATTCCTTTTCTTGAACGTGGATCTCGCATGTCTAACTTGATGCTTGATTGTTTAAGTTGAATTGTTTATTTTAACGTGAGGGGGGGGGGGACCGCATGAACACGGCCGAACCCCCCTCCAACGTTCATATTTATTCATGCGGGTGGAAGCAAGTGGCGTGGTGTCGTCGCACCACGCGGATGATCGTACAAATAATTTACGCGGTGCCGTCGCGCTACGTCAAGGAAAAATCTTCAAGAACGCGTCGCCGTCGCACCGCGTTGAAAAGAATCATGGCACGGCGAAGGGGCGCGGTGCCGTCGCACCGCGCCGGATTACGAACGCCGCGGCCGGTTCCGGGCCGCGGCGGGACGAGGAGACCGCGGCCGGTTCCGGGCCGCGGCGGAAGAGAAGATCGGCGGCCGGGCCGCCGGCGTCGGAAGCCGAAGAGGGGACCGGAAATTCCGGTCCCGTTGGAGAAAACCGGCCGGCCAGCTGGCCGGCCGGATGCCGTTAAACCGGGGAAATAAATTCCCCGGTCAGCATGTAAAAACCCCCCTCTTAAAGAGGGGGGCGGTTCTTTGAAGGGAGGGGGCAACCGGCCCCCTCGGTTTCGTTTCCAGCAGGCCCCCCACGTGGGGGGGGGGGGGGGGGGGGGCG
Organism: Viscum album; assembly: GCA_963277665.1. NCBI lineage: Eukaryota > Viridiplantae > Streptophyta > Magnoliopsida > Santalales > Viscaceae > Viscum > Viscum album. Next base: position 1,594,394,617 of record OY728146.1, on the reverse strand, counting down.
CTTCCTAAAGCAAAACGGCGCGGCATTGCCGTGCCACATCTTGGAAGGAGCGGGGGCTTAGCCCCCCGCGTGCGCAGCTCCCTCGCGGCGCCAGGCCGCCGCGGCCCGCCGCGCCGCCCCCGGGGGGGGGGGGGGGGGGTCGGGTCGGGTCGGCCCGGACCCGGACCCCCCCCGTTTCGAACCAGATTCGGTTTTTGGCACGTAACATGAGCCTCGGACCTCCGAATGACGAACCGTCTGCGGAAACGCGATCCTTGGATCGAGACGGTCGTTTCGGTATATCTCACTCAAGGTTTCGGTTTACTTTGAGTTCGGCCGGGTTGGTTCGTTCACGAAACCAACCGGGCCTTCGGAGCGGAAACGCTCATATCTTGAGCTACGAACGTCCGATTGACGCGCCGTCAGTCGCGTTGTGTTCCTCTTAGTGAGACGGATCTTTTGGCATATTCCGCCCGAGGTTTGGACGCAGGTGGAGTACGGTCGGGTTGGTTTTGCCTTAAAAACCAACCGGGCCCCGGAGACGAAAATGCCAATAACTCTCAGACCGGGCGTCCCATCGACGCGCCGTCTGTTGCGTTGAGTTCCTGTTGGCGATACGGAACTTTTGGATACATCAACTTCGGTCTTCGTGACAGTTGATGTATCAGCCTCTCGGCTCGTGGAGCGGACCCTCCGTACGAGCTTGCTGTGTGCGGGAACCCTAGTGCTGGCTGCGACTGTTCTACTGCTACAACTGCTACTGTGACTGCGACGACGACAGTACAGAGATCCTGTGTGGATTCGACGACGACAGTACAGAGATCCTGTGTGGATTCGACGACGACGACTACAGCACTCAGCGATCCTTCGTGGATCAGTGCTACAGGTCCTGTGTGGGCCCGATCCTGTGTGGGTCCTTGCGCTCAGCGGTTCTGTGTGAGCCAGCGCCTACAGGTTCTGTGTGAGCCCGATCCTGTGTGGGTCTTTGCGGGGGTTAGTTATCTATCGATCCTTCGTGGGTCCGACGACTTAGATGGATCAGTGATCATCTTTATCGTCCTTGAAGAAGTATACCTGTGTGAGCTGAATCCTGTTGCTTTCCTGTGTGGATTGTGTTGTGCAATCCTGTGTGGGTTATGTTTTGCTTTCCTATGTGGAATACGCATACTTTCCTGCGTGGACTGAGTTGTACTTGGGCTCGGAGGTTGGAGCGTATTTTAATTGATGACTTAGGTATATGTATGGGCATATACCTAAGCTGTGTCGGTTGTTACTTCGTGATTGTACTTTTCTTCGTGGTTTATCCTTTGTGGATTTGAGAGACCTTCAGGGGTCTCGGGGTCCCTACTGAGTAGCTTATACTCACCCCTGCACGGGCTTTGCCCGCACTACGTTGTGTTGGTTGCAGACGACGGACAGCGTTGACCTTAGCTGAGGCTTGCACAGCGGGACGGTACCCGGAGGTGGACCACTGGGCGGGACGAGCTCGGGGCGGACGGCGGGACCCGTGGAGCAGAGGAGCTTTCTGTACCCACCCTTCAGGTGGGATTTCCAGTGGACAGCTCGGAGTAGCGGCTTTTACTTTTCAGTTGCAGTTTTTCCTTTTCGAGTTGTACTTTACTTTCAGTTTGGGTTTGTATTCTGGCCCATTTACTTTTCCGCACTTTCAGTCGTACTCTGCTTGTTTAGTGTTTACTTTCCGCTTGTTTACTCTGTGGTGTGTGTTTACTTTTCAAAGGCAATGCCTTCCCTTTTTACCAGGATTTACGCCTTGGTGCTAGTCGCCAGCGTCTGGCCTATGGAAGGCGGGCTTGGGGTAGTCACGGCACGGACCCCGAGGGCGGGTCATGAAAAATTGGTATCAGAGGAGTTCGGTTCTACCGCGAAATCTGATCTTTTCTATGTGAAGCAATAATGTTTAGCGTATTGAGTGTGGATTTCAGTTCAGGGAGTCCAGTGTTGGTGCGGCGGCCGACGTATCCGTACACCAGGACCCTGACTTCTGATTTCCGACTTAATGCACGAAAACATTGATTGCGTGTGTGTTTCAAAGTTTTCTTTGTGATTACTTATATCATCTCACCAGGTATACTGTTCTAACCGTGGCGCACCTGTTTTCTTTTCAGGATGGCCCCACGATGGCAGCCAGCTAGGGTTCCGAGAGTCGAGCGAGACGACAGCCCACCGAGCGATGAGGCCTCGGTGCCGGGCCTTTTTCCAGTAGTGGCACCGGCGGTAGCTTTACCCGCCGAGCCCCCGATGCTTCCAGCAGCAGCCGCTGACGATGCACGTCGCCTCAGCGCACTGCATGCGTTTCAGCGCCAGCGACCGCCCAGGTTTCGCGGGGAGACGGATCCCCAGGCAGCAGAGGACTGGCTGGAGGCAGTAGTTCGAGTGTTTAGGCTAGTGAGGACATCAGCAGACCTCATGGTGATCCTCGCTGCGAGACTACTACACGCAGCAGCAGGACGATGGTGGAGCTTGATGCTCCAAGTGCACGATGAGGCATCTCTTCTTTGGACGGACTTTGAGAGCCTCTTCCGCTCGGAGTTCGTCCCAGCCACCCTTCGTGCGGTGCGTATCCAGGAGCTTCTACAGCTGCGGCAGGGCAGCATGACGGTCGCTCAGTACTCGGCGAGATTTACCGATCTCTCGCGCTACTCGACCGACATGGTACGGGACCCATTCTTCCGGGCCCGGACCTTCGAGCAGGGTTTGAGACACGAGATCAGGGCATCGCTGATCTCCCTCAGCATACCGACTCAGACAGGAGTACTGGAGCGGGCCCTTCTGATCGAGAGCTTCCTTGCTGAGTCTACACCAGCACAGCGACCCACCGCAGGGCGGCACGTGGCAGAGTCATCTGCAGCAGGCAGTCGACGGATGACTCAGGGGTCCAGACAGACCAGACCATCAGGCAGACGACCTCAGGGCACTGGCTCAGCAGTGCGGGGCACACAGCGCGGAGCCAGTCTTACGAGAGGCAGACAGTGCTACTCGTGCGGCAGGCAGGGCCACATGGCTCGCGACTGCCCGACCTGTCGTGCCGAGGAGCAGCAGTCAGTTGATGGACCACCGAGGCAGAGGCAGAGGGTCGACCGTGGCGGTCCGTAGGGAGGAGGTGGACGAGGCAGAGGAGCTGGACGAGCAGCTGGTGGTGGCCGACGCTTTGAGGCTCTACCACCACCACCACCAGGAGGTCCACCCCGACCACAGGGAGCTGGCGGGCAGCGACAGGCACAGCTCCAGGCAGCAGAGGCCTACGACCACGGCGCACCCGAGATGATTCGAGGTACTATCTGTGTCTATTCCACCCTTGCTGCAGTTCTTATAGACACAGGAGCGAGTCATTCTTTCATAGCCGCTCCCCATGTTCGTAGCTCGGAGATTCCGACAGAGCCGTTGGCTCGATCCTTACGGCTAGAGACTCCTACGGGAGCAGACTCGACGATTACGCACTGGTGCCGGCAGTGTGAGCTTACTCTAGGAGGCGAGAGCTTCGGCTGGGATCTTCTTGTAGCAGCGTCGAGGCCTTACGACGTCATCTTGGGCATGGATTGGCTGTCTACGGTCCATGCACAGATTGACTGTTTTAGGCGCAAGGTGCGATGTGTACGCACCGACGGGAGCAGGTTCACCTTCACCGGCGAGAAGGGAGCCTTAACAGCACAGGATGGACTTCCGCGGAGGAGAGGACAGCCCATCACTCATCAGTTGGCTAGCCTTATCCTTGGAGCAGTTGACGTGCGGAGTCCTGGTTTTCCTGCAGTGGTGGATCAGTTTGCGGACGTTTTTCCCGACGACGTCCCAGGGCTACCTCCTCGCAGAGAGGTAGACTTTTATATTGACTTGTACCCCGGGACAGCCCCGATATCCACTCCAGCATATCGGATGGCCCCCGCCGAGCTTCGAGAGCTACGGGTACAGTTGGAGGACTTGCAGGGCAAGGGGTTCATCCGACCCAGTGTTTCACCCTGGGCTTCCCCGATATTGTTCGCCAAGAAGGCGGACGGAAGCTTGCGACTTTGTGTTGACTATCGTCGCCTGAACCAGGTGATAGTGAGGAACAAGTATCCGCTACCGAGGATTGATGACCTCTTTGATCAGCTCAAGAGAGCACGGTGGTTCTCGAAGATAGACCTCAGGTCAGGCTATCATCAGCTCAGAGTCAGAGACGAGGATGTGCAGAAGACGGCCTTCAGATGTCGGTATGGCCACTATGAGTTCTTGGTTATGCCTTTCGGTGTAACCAATGCTCCAGCAGTGTTCATGGCTCTCATGAACAGGATCTTTTAGCCATACCTCGATCGGTTTTTCGTGGTCTTCATCGACGACATCCTGATTTACTCTACGACAGAGGAGGAGCACGCCTATCACTTGCGAGTTGTTCTTGACACACTCCGAGAGCACCAGCTTTATGGTAAGCTCTCGAAGTGCCAGTTCTGGATACGTGAGGTCCACTTTTTGGGACACGTTATCTCTGAGGCGGGAGTTGCAGTGGATCCCGCGAAGATTGAGGCTTTGTTAGCATGGGAGACACCCAGGAACGTGACTGAGGTTCGGAGTTTCTTGGAACTAGCTGGATACTATCGGAGATTTGTGCCGAACTTCTCCAGAGTTGCAGCATCACTCACAGCTTTGACGAAGAAAGGGAAACCCTTCGTATGGACTGACAGATGTCAGCAGAGCTTCCTGGAGCTGAGACAGAGATTGACTAGCGCACCTATCTTGAGGTTGCCTGAGGAGTTAGTAGGGTACGTAGTCTACTGCGATGCATCAGGGACCGGACTCGGATGTGTTCTGATGCAGGAGCGGGCAGTGATCGCCTATGGATCACGACAGTTGAGGCCGCATGAGCAGAACTACGCTACCCATGGCCTGTAGTTAGCAGCAGTGGTCTTCGCTCTGAAGACATGGAGACACTATCTGATGGGCGAGCGCTTTACAGTCTTTTCCGATCATCAGAGTCTCAGGTATATCTTCTCGCAGAAGGACCTGAACCTGAGACAGCGACGATGGCTCGAGTTCCTCCAGGACTATGACTTTGAGATAGTCTATACTCCTGGGAAGGGGAACGTAGTAGCCGATGCCCTCAGCAGGAGGACGGGCATTCAGCTACTCGAGGAGGCGACGGAGCAGCTAGCCTCTTTGCAGATATCCTTCGTGGATAGAGATGGAGCAACCTTTCTTCAGTCTCTCACAGTCACTCCTCCACTACTGCAGCGATTCAGGGAGGCACAGCACGGGGACGCTGACTATGAGACACGGCATGCACAGATATCCTCAGGACAGGCACCTGATGGTTTCTCCCTTGGAGCAGAGCACGACATCCTTTTCAGAGGACGTACCATGGTACCAATCGCTTTGTGAGAGGAAGTGCTGAGAGAGTTTCACTCTTCTCCTTTGGCGGTACATCCAGGAGTGGCGAAGATGTACCAGGACCTCAGACGACAGCATTGGTGGCCGGGCATGAAGAAGGCAGTAGCAGAGTTCGTATCTCGATGCCTCACCTGTCAGCAGGTGAAGGCAGAGCATCAGGTACCAGCAGGCTTGGTACAACCCTTGGAGGTTCCGGAGTGGAAGTGGGACGACATTTCTATGGAATTCGTGACTGGACTTCCACGCACTTCCAGAGGTCACGACTCCATCTGGGTGATTGTTGACCGACTCACCAAGTCGGAACACTTCTTACCCATCAGGGAGCAGGGCTCAGTTGAGAGCTTGGGACGTCTCTACGTTCAGGAGATTGTGCGGCTCCACGGCGTTCCATCATCTATCGTTTCCGATCGAGATGCCCGCTTTACTTCCCGGCTTTGGAAGGGGTTACAGGAGGCGTTCGGGACGCAGCTACGTCTTAGCACAGCTTTTCACCCTCAGACGGATGGTCAGACGGAGAGGACCATTCAGACTCTCGAGGACATGCTCCGCGCATGTGTCCTCGACTTTGGTCGTAGCTGGGAGGACCACCTACCCTTGGTGGAGTTCGCATACAACAACAGCTACCACTCCACCATCGGGATGGCACCGTACGAGGCGTTGTACGGCCGACCTTGTAGATCTCCTTTGTGCTGGATAGACCCCGGAGAGTCAGCACTGGTGGGACCGGAGATGGTCCAGGCCACGACAGAGAAGGTCCAGGTCATCCAGGAGCGGATGAGGACAGCTCAGAGCCGGCAGAAGTCATACGCTGACAGGAGGCGGAGGCCACTGGAGTTCGAGGATGGCGACCACGTCTTCTTGCGGGTCTCACCTCGACGTGGTATTCGGAGATTTGGCCGAGGCGGCAAGTTATCTCCGCGCTTCATCGGACCCTTCCAGATTCTCAGCAGGATTGGCGAGGTGGCTTATCCCCTGGCTCTACCACCTCAGTTGCACCGGGTGCACGACGTCTTCCACGTATCCCAGCTGAGGAGATACGTGCACGACCCGACGCACATCATTGACCATGGGGAGCTTGACGTTGACGATGGGGCGACTTTTACGGAGGTCCCGGTGGAGATAGAGGATCGACAGGAGCGGGTCTTGTGTGGGCGATCAATTCCTCTTGTGCGCATCAGATGGCAGCACGGGAATCTCCAGGAGAGCACATGGGAGCGGGAGGCTCAGATGCGTGCTCAGTACCCTCATTTGTTTTCCTAGTTTTTGTTGTATCTTTATGGGGACGTAAAGCCCTGAGGTGGGAGTAATGTAAAGACCCGTAAAATTCAAGGGAAATTTTTTCTTAATTTTCTTTAGAATTTTACAAGAGCGATGTTTCAGACGGCACCTGATTCCGAGGCCCGGAGTGCACGGAATTAATTTCCGAAGTTTGGCTCGGGTACGTTTAGTGAACGAACGAGCGGGAATTCCTAACTTTTGATCCGGTGCTCGGAATTGAAATCTGAGGGCACCGATGAACTCGCAGCGCCGATATTCGCTTAAAGAGACCTTTTCGGGAGTTGCGTTTGTTGCGGGTTGAAAGTTAAGTTTTGGGGTTTTCAGTTGAGTTAAATAAAATTTGTGTAAGACAAATTTTATTTTGTTAAAAACCTACCTAAGGAGGTTGGAAGTGGGACCCACACCCACATAACCTCCCTTGGGAGGATTAAGTGTGGTGGGGCCCACACGAACCCCTAGACTTTTCAAGTTCCCTTAACCCCCTCTTTATTGGCTTAAGTTACTCTTAATTAATTATGGGAGTTAAGTCTTTTTGAATTTCAAACTTTGAAATTCTTTTGTGTTATGTGTTAATAAAATAAGAGGTAGTCTTATTTTATTTTGAGTTCTTTGTTTGTCATTTTGAGAGCTCCTCTTCATCTTCAAGCTCTGACGAAGAACGAAGAATGCTCAAACTCCGACGAAGAACGACGCCTCTCTTCTTTGTCCTCGGTGTCAACAAGAGGGAACGCTGCTTCCTCCTCGGACCTTCTTCGTCGGCAAACGAAGATCCGCCAACGACGTGTCTCTTCGGGCATATCTCTTCGTCAACGGATTTGACGAACGACGACCGCGACGCCGTCTTCCGCGGAACGTAGACGAATCTTCGAAACTTAAACCCGAGGTAGGGGTTGTTGATTCATTATTTATTTATTTCTTTTCTTGAACGTGGATCTCGCATGTCTAACTTGATGCTTGATTGTTTAAGTTTAATTGTTTATTTTAACGTGAGGGGGGGGGGGGGGGGGGCGGACCGCATGAACACGGCCGAACCCCCCTCCATCGTTCATATTTATTCATGCGGGTGGAAGCAAGTGGCGTGGTGCCGTCGCACCACGCGGATGATCGTACAAATAATTTACGCGGCGCCGTCGCGCTACGTCAAGGAAAAATCTTCAAGAACGCGACGCCGTCGCGCCGCGTTGAAAAGAATCATGGCACGGCGAAGGGGCGCGGTGCCGTCGCACCGCGCCGGATTACGAACGCCGCGGCCGGTTCCGGGCCGCGGCGGGACGAGGAGACCGCGGCCGGTTCCGGGCCGCGGCGGAAGAGAAGACCGGCGGCCGGGCCGCCGGCGTCGGAAGCCGAAGAGGGGACCGGAAATTCCGGTCCCGTTGGAGAAAACCGGCCGGCTAGCTGGCCGGCTGGATGTCGTTAAACCGGGGAAATAAATTCCCCGGTCAGCATGTAAAAACCCCCCTCTTAAAGAGGGGGCGGTTCTTTGAAGGGAGGGGGCAACCGGCCCCCTCGGTTTCGTTTCCAGCAGGCCCCCCACGTGGGGGGGGGGGGGGGCGCTTCCTAAAGCAAAACGGCGCGGCATAGCCGCGCCGCCTCTTCGAAGGAGCGGGGGCTTAGCCCCCCGCGTGCGCAGCTCCCTCGCGGCGCCAGGCCGCCGCGGCCCGCCGCGCCGCCGCGCCGCCGCCCGCCGCCGGTCGCCGCCGCCGGTCGCCGCCGCCCGCCGCCGCCGCCCCCGGGGGGGGGGGGGGGGGGGTCGGGCCGGGTCGGGCCGGACCCGGACCCCCCCGTTTCGAACCAGATTCGGTTTTTGGCCCGTAACTTGAGCCTCAGACCTCCGAATGACGAACCGTCTGCGGCAACGCGATCCTTGGATCGAGACGGCCGTTTCGGTATATTGCACTCAAGCTTTCGGTTTACTTTGAGTTCGGCCGGGTTGGTTCGTTCACGAAACCAACCGGGCCTTCGGAGCGGAAACGCTCATATCTTGAGCTACGAACGTCCGATTGACGCGCCGTCAGTCGCGTTGTGTTCCTCTTAGTGAGACGGATCTTTTGGCATACTCCACCCGAGGTTTGGACGCAGGTGGAGTACGGTCGGGTTGGTTTTGCCTTAAAAACCAACCGGGCCCCGGAGACGAAAATGCCAATAACTCTCAGACCGGGCGTCCGATCGATGCGCCGTCTGTTGCGTTGAGTTCCTGTTGGTGATACGGAACTTTTGGATACATCAAATTCGGTCTTCGTGAAAGTTGATGTATCAGCCTCTCGGCTCGTGGAGCGGACCCTCCGTACGAGCTTGCTGTGTGCGGGAACCCTAGTGCTGGCTGCGACTGTTCTACTGCTACGACTGCTACTGTGACTGCGACGACGACAGTACATAGATCCTGTGTGGATTCGACGACGACAGTACAGAGATCCTGTGTGGATTCGACGACGACGACTACAGCACTCAGCGATCCTTCGTGGATCAGTGCTACAGGTCCTGTGTGGGCCCGATCCTGTGTGGGTCCTTGCGCTCAGCGGTTCTGTGTGAGCCAGCGCCTACAAGTTCTGTGTGAGCCCGATCCTGTGTGGGTCTTTGCGGGGGTTAGTTACCTATCGATCCTTCGTGGGTCCGACGACTTAGATGGATCAGTGATCATCTTTATCGTCCTTGAAGAAGTATACCTGTGTGAGCTGAATCCTGTTGCTTTCCTGTGTGGATTGTGTTGTGCAATCCTGTGTGGGTTATGTTTTGCTTTCCTATGTGGAATACGCATACTTTCCTGCGTGGACTGAGTTGTACTTGGGCTCGGAGGTTGGAGCGTATTTTAATTGATGACTTAGGTATATGTATGGGCATATACCTAAGTTGTGTCGGTTGTTACTTCGTGATTGTACTTTTCTTCGTGGTTTATCCTTTGTGGATTTGAGAGACCTTCAGGGGTCTCGGGGTCCCTACTGAGTAGCTTATACTCACCCCTGCACGGGCTTTGCCCGCACTATGTTGTGTTGATTGCAGACGACGGACATCGTTGACCTTAGCTGAGGCTTGCACAGCGGGACGGTACCCGGAGGTGGACCACTGGGCGGGACGAGCTCGGGGCGGACGGCGGGACCCGTGGAGCAGAGGAGCTTTCTGTACCCACCCTTCAGGTGGGATTTCCAGTGGACAGCTCGGAGTAGTGGATTTTACTTTTCAGTTGTTGTTTTTCCCTTTTCGAGTTGTACTTTACTTTCAGTTTGGGTTTGTATTCTGGCCCATTTACTTTTCCGCACTTTCAGTCGTACTCTGCTTGTTTAGTGTTTACATTCCGCTTGTTTACTCTGTGGTGTGTGTTTACTTTTCAAAGGCAATGCCTTCCCTTTTTACCGGGATTTACTCCTTGGTGCTAGTCGCCAGCCCCTGGCATATGGAAGGCGGGCTTGGGGTAGTCACGGCACGGACCCCGAGGGCGGGTCGTGACAAGTAAACCCAAAAATGTTAGGATAAATTTGGTGTGAATAATCTGCTATGACCAGATCTTTATAAAGGGAGGTCGGAGAAGATTCAAACCATTCAACATCACATTAAAACATCCCAATGTTTAAAAAATATTCGTGATGATATTTTTCAATGAGATTTGGAACATGAAATTAAAGATAATGGATTCCTTATAATATCACCATGTAAGAGTGTATTAATATTTGGGAAGACATGATAGTTTATCCATATATAAATTTTCCCTTCTGAAATTCTCGTCCATTTTTGGACGGTTTCTTATTATCATGAAATTAAACTAAACCACTCACAAGTTCCTGATATATTTTATCTATAACTTTTAAGGAATTCCATACATCAACATTCCCATGTAATCAATAAGGAGGCGGTACATATGGAACATGACCCCTCATAAAATAATCAACTGGTCGAAATATTGGATCATAGATATAATGTTTTACGACAAAAACCCCCAAAACAAGTAAAAGTTATATAGAGGAATAACAAATTTTAGGAAGTAACCTAAAACTCGAAGATCTAATGATAATGATGTACCCCCATTTTTTTTATTAGTGTAATCGAATTTCAAGAGAAAAAAATGAGTATTGGTCCAATGTGCACCCAAATATTTTAGTATGTGATATATATTAAATGAATACTTGGTTGAATAGATTATTTAACACACAAAATGGACTAAAATAAATGAGAATATTTTTTGTATTTAATATTATAGTGAATTATGATTATTAATAACTTATTATATTTCAACATGAAAAAAAATTATGAAATCTATAAGTGTAATTAAACAACAAGTAAATAAATGGCTAATATTTATTTAAAATTAATTATTATCAAAATATGTATTTGTATCCATTACATATTATTTTTATTTTAAAATTAATTTTATTTGTTTATGAAATTCATATAAATTATATAAAACTATTAAACTTGTAAATTTTAATATCTATAGGTTAAATAATTAGTGGAATGTAATTAATATAATTTAATATTTCAAAAGATAGTTTTTTAAATTTAACTCATTTATTTATTTTAAAAAAATGAATATATTATATTTAAATTATAATTTTATGAAAAAAATTATTATATATTTTAGTAATTAAATTATGTCTATGTAAATTCTTAGTATTTGATATGTTCAAAGAATACAAAAACAGAATGTAAAAAATTTAATTTTTATATAAGAATAATTTTCCAACATATTTGATGTTCACATTCAAATGTTGAATTTTAAATACATATATATAGAATTTTGTTAAATGGAGTCCAAATATTAAATCTTCATGTCTCCATTAAATAACAATGTCCATCTTAATTTTTAATAAAAAACAAGTACTATGGTAACTAATTAAACAAATTAAAAAGTTATAATAAGAGTTAAACTAACATTGGTAAAATTTTGGATAATTAAATTGATATAAAAACGTTTTTTAGTATATTTTATGGTATTTTTGTAACACCGTGAGAATTTATGATATATATTTTTTATAAAAAATATAATCTCTTTGATATTTTTTGCTACACACAACAATGAGTTTAACTGGAATTACATGAAGCACTAGGTTTATCTTCTAATACAAGAAACCCTGAGTTTATCTTTTGATACAAGAAACAATGAGTTTAAAATGTGTTATATGAAACATTTAGTATTTATGAAAGACATCATACTACTAAAATATTAGTATTTAATATGATAGTTATCACTTGGCAATTTTAATGGATGGTATGAATATGATTAACTAAATTATAATAATATATGTTTTACAAATTATTATATAATGAATTCACTGGTGACCAATTAATTATAAATGAAACTATGAACTATTTAAAAAATAGAAAGCATTTTATAAACAAAAATTTTTATACTCACAAAAACATTTTCCCTCAAGAAAATAAAAGAACATATTTTTGTGAAATATTTTATTGAAATTTATATATTATATATTCAATCAGATGTTTTAAATTCTTTAAATGTGATTTATATGAATAAGATAAGAATAAATCAAATTTTATGAGAAAAACAATATTTTTCTAAAAACCTGTTTTATTTTTTTTTGTGAACTTATTTTGATTTTTTTAACTTGTAGAAAATGTATTTGAAACAATAAAATTCATTTATGAAATATTTGTATCAAAATTATCTGATAGTGAATCTTTGATACTTTTCTGAGAAATAAATTTATCTATTAACATTGAAAAATACAATTTGTTATTTGAAAAATTCATTTCTCTTAATGATTTTAAAATACTAACGATTTTTTAAGATTATATTCAAAGAATAATGATTTAAATTATATATCTATTAATCCAATTTAGTTCATTGTTATAAAATTATAGTTTAATTTTCTTATACAATGTTTTAAAAGATCAATATTTTCTCTTTGGAAAACCCCTTTTTCATCACCTCTATAAGATTTATTTTAAATAAAATTTTACCACTTATATGAATGTTATAATGTAAAACTAATTCCATAATTCGAACCTGTCATGACCCGTCCCCTAGGGCCCATGTGGTGACTTCCCCAAGCCCGCCTTCCATATTCCAGGGGCTGGCGACTATCACTTAAAGGTGTATTCCCTAAAAAAGGAAGGCTATTTGTCACGAACCGTCCCCGGGGGCTCGTGTTATGACTATCCCAAGCCCCCCTTCTATAAGACAGGGGAAAGCTACTATCACTGAATGGAGTATTCCTTAAAACTGTAAGGAATTTCCATTAATCCTTTACAACACACTGTCCGAGAACACAACAAGGAGCAACTGTGAAGTAAACTGAAATAGAAAAAGGATTGTTGAAAGTAAAAGGGGAAGGAATATAGGCATATGTAAAAGTATCAGTACAACTGAAAAGTAATAATACATCTTAAAGGAAAAATACTACTAAAAAATGGAAAACAGCTACTAATTCGTCCTCCAGGGATCCTACCAGAAGGGTAGGTACAGATCTTCTCATCAGCACTCCATGCCCGCATGTCTCCTCTGCATACCACCTAGTCCTGGCTCCCACAAACCTCATCCCAGCTGTTTTTCATCTTCACAAGACACAACAAGGTGCAGGCATAAGCTGTGAAGGGGTTAGAATAACGATACTTAGTAGGGACCCCCAGACCCCTAATGGTCTTTCTAAATTACACAAGTAAAACAATCAAACATGATCTCAATCACAAAGCATAGATCAAAAGAAATAACTCAATTAGAGTCTCAGCTCAAACCAGGTATACAACACAGAGAAATTAAAATTGTGATGCTGACCCACACATGATTACTATGAAGGCTGATATCTAGCCATAGTATTCCCTAGGGGTAGTAACATGTATCATTCCCAGTCACATCATTGAACATATCGGCTACTAAAGAACTCCTCCTCTATCGAGTATAGTGGGCCTTCAAAGTCACACAGAGTCACTTCCCACTAACCTATGACTATTGAGGTACTCCTCCCCATCGTGTATTGTGGGTCTTCCAGGTCACATAGAGCCACTCCGCACCATGGCCGACTGATGTACACCTCCACATCACGTACCGTGTGTTTTTTCACATCACACAGAGGCACTCCTCAATGTAGGTCAGCTATGTCACACAGAGGCGCTCCCCACTGGGCCATCAAGTCACTCCAAGTCGAAATGTTCAACAGTCATCAAGTCTCAGCCATTCACAGGGTTTCGTACATAGTGTGATAGTAGAAACACTTCTTATGTAATCATTTTTATTTCTACTATCACGAAGTCTCACAAAGAAGTAACTATATGATCCATCATGTCATATTGCTTCTAACACGAAAGACAACAAGTCAACCGAAAGCCCGGTCTGTGCATTATTGGCATTTCAGTATTGAGATGCTGGTTTGATTTAGGTTCAATCCAACCCGGCCGATATCAATGTTTCTCAAAAACATACATGGATTAATTAAAAAGGACCTACCACTCCAAGGATCTCTATGTTATAGGCGGTTAGTCAAAAAACATCTGGTTTAAGAGTTGGGGCCCATTTTGTGTAACTGGTCGATACAAGGTCCAGGTCTGGTCCACCACGGTTAGAATAGACTGACTGGGATTGGAATAGGCTGACCCGAATCGACCTGGGTTGACCCATACCAACTCGGGTCCAACCCGACCTAGGTCAACTCGGTCCGCTGGGTCTGTCCTGACTCGGTTGGATCGCGGGTTGTGCCGTCAAGGGCGCGCTCCACCTCCAAACTGCATGTTTCATCACGGTCGGCTGGCGTGCTGGTCGACCACTCTGGCAGTATTATATAGTGCACGGTACCATCCCCCATGGCCGGCCGGTGTGTTGGACACCTTCCTCGAGTCCCCACTGCTGGGATTCCATGACCCCCTTTGTTCATCAACGATGCACGACGGTGCGCCTTACCACCTCCGTGGCCAGCTGCTCTGACAACCAGGACAACTTTGTGTCATGGCATCCTCTTACAACATGGGTCGACACACTATCCCCTGACGTAGACTATCTTAATCACTACATTTTTGGACTTCCATCGAGGAAAAATGATGTATCAATGATTGTAACACACCTCCCCTACCTCATTGGCTTGAGGAGGCGGTGAGAGATACTTGACCTTAAGTGAAGTTCCCAAGATGCCAAAGGATAGAAATAAATTCTAAGGGCTTCATGATCATGTTGGGGAATGATTTTCCATTACAATAAAGCCATCAAATCCATCCACTAATATACACCATATGATGCATGTCAAATAAATTACACAACCATGCATTCCAAGAAGACAACCAAGTTGTTCCACAACACAACTGAAAACCAATACAACCAGACATGTCCACAAAACATCCGAGTACACTACGGAAACTAATCAACCAAACACAACAAGCCATGACACCACCATATCTCCACACCTAGCTCCATGCTCCAAGCTCCACCAGGGGATCACAATTCGCCAGTAAAGGATTGTGATGCCTTACCTTTTCCCACGTCACGGTACATGACATCTGCAAAGACACCAACGTGCCAAAGCTGTGGTGAGTACTAGAACTCAGTAGGATTTCCCCAAATGAAATCCCTACACATTCCACTAGGATAAAACAGTTATCACATTTACATAAAATAATTTATATAAAATAATCACAAGTACAACCATTTTCATAAGCCCAACATGCCCTTACTAAGCCATCACACCCAAAATGAGAAAACAAGGGAATGGCAATCAAAAATGCCACAATTCATTTCATCATTTCACATTAGCAACATAATTTTCCTCTCTGAAATGAAATGAAAAACAAAGAAACAAAATGGTGGGTCTTCAACCCAACATGTTCATCCATTCAAATCAAAACAACCAAAACGGTGGGACTTCCGCCCAACCGTTCATCCATTCACATCTAGCGGTACGTCCTAACCACTACCGTATGGTCATTCTTCTGACCACTATCCATCCCCTCTTGATAGTGAGACATCCCGCCCACATCCACGCACCATTTCAACAATTCACAACAAAGATTATAACCCATCAAGGTCATAAAAACATGCAATCAACCCATTCCATTTCATATAAATCCACTTCATTAAATCACACATTTATTGAAAAATAATTTTATATACCAAACAACATTTAAATAAAGCAACCCCTTTATTGAAAACCATTTCCATCAATAATTTTTATAATTCAACCATACCATCCCATTTTAAAATATCCATTTTAAAATCCACAATAATATAATTTCACCACAAAACCCTCTTTTTCCCTAAAATCCCCAAAACATCACCCAAGGGATTCCTAACAAATTTTGCACATCAAAACACAATTTATTTCAAGAACAGAAAATTAATTAGTTCAAAACCATTATCTCTAACCAACTGGGGTCAAGATAGAAGACACCTACCTTTAGGGTTTCTGATAATTCGACCTACAAGCAACCGCACCTCAATTCCAGCGAACGCACCACCAAAAAATCTCTAGATCCCTTTCCCTAACATCAAAAGCCTTAAAAACAACATCCAAGGAAACAAAAACCCTAGATCTACACCCAAAAAGTGAATATCTATAAAAAAAAGAAGGATAGGGATGTATATCTAGAGGAAAACACAAGGAAACCAAGAGGAAATACTTACCCGGGAGAATCCACCTTCAAAACACTAGAAAACCTCTTCAAAATGCTTCCAATATGAGTGGGAGAGCCCCTCTAACCACTAGGAACCCGAAATCACAAGTGAGTCACAAGTGGGATGAAGTTTGGGGTGAAATTGTTTTAGCCCAAGGGAGTCTATAACTTGTAACCCTATTTTTAAGTGGCCACAAGGTTAGCCCGCGCTGTTTGGAAAACCCTGCGATAACCGTGCACACGCTATTGCCTCGAGAGCTAGGGTCTGCACAGTTTTGAAAACTGTGCATACACCGTGCGAATCCTATTGTCTCCCCTGCATGGCTTCCTATAGGATCTTCACGGTGTCAACTAACCGTTCTCAAACCGTGCACCCATAGAAAAGCTCCAAACTCATCCAAAACCATTCCATGCTCTCCCAACCTATATCCAACTCATCCCATGCACATTAAAAAAACACAAATGCATAAACAAAGGCTACATACATCTAACCAGGGGTACTAAATTCTCCCCACCATTGTAATTTGTATCCACGGATAGTAGTGAACCTGCCCTTTGCTGGAACAGCTCGGGCCACTGCTTAACCATTACATTCTCCAGCTCCCAAGTCTCCTCTTGAATCTAAACACGCTACCACAAAACACGAACAAAACCGAAGCTTTTACCATGCAATACATTCTCTTGCATATCCACAACCCGTACTAGAACATGCACCAACAAAGCATCTCTTTCTAGCTCAACATGATCCCATCGAGTCACATGGTCACGATCTAGCGAATACTTTTTCAACTACGACACATAAAACACATTTTGCACCACACTGAACCTGGGTGGAAAAGCCAAATGATAAGCCACCTCACCAACCCACTCAAGAATCTAAAATTTCACAATATACCTTGGGGATAACTTTCCCTACTTTCTAAACCGACGATGTCACAACCAAAGAGATATCCTTAAAAACATGATAACTCACCTCAAACGACAACGACCATCAACGGTGGTCCGCATACGATTTTTGAAGACTCTAATCCATCTCCATTCTATTCCGGATCAACTTGATCTTCTCTGTAGTCTCATGGAAAAGGCTCGGTCCAACCATCATGGACTCACCAGTTTCCACCCAATATAGTGGAGAACGACAAGGTTGTCCATACAATGATTCAAACTGAGCCATATGTATGGATACATGATAACAATTATTGTATGAAAACTCAACAAATGACAATTGATCCACCGATGAGCCACCAAAATCCATAACACAAGCCCACAACATATCCTCTAGTGTTTGTATCATCCTATCAGATTGACCATTTTTCTGATGGTGATATGTCGTACTCATGGTCAATTAAGTTCAAAGTTCTTACTAAAAGGATTTCCAGAAACGAGATATAAAACTTAGATCTATACATGATACGATATAAACTAGAACACCATGCCTCTTTATCGCCTCCCGGATATAGATTTTGGATAGATCCTCCACCGTATGAGATTAATAAATTGGGATGAAATGGGCCGACTTCATTAGTCGATCCACTATCACCCAAATGGAATCATGCTTGCTGACTGTTCTTGGGAGTCCTGTGAAAAAATTCATCGCTATCTACTCCACATAAAAATGATATTGGTAAACACTGTAACATTCTTGCTGGCCTTTGATGCTCTTCTCTGACCTACATACAAGTCATGCATCTTGAAACAAACTCAGCCACACTTCTTTTCAAACCAGCCCAGCAGAACTTTTCCTTCAGTGCTTTATACATTTTCTGAATTCCCGGATGAACATCCCACCTAGAAGGATGATACTCTATTAGAAGATCCTCCTGACAAGAAACTGGTACAACCATCTGTTTCTGAAAACACAAAATTTAATCTCCTTTCAGTTTCCAACCCTCAATGGTCTCCCCACCATTGATTCTCGACCCTATGGTCACACATTTAGAATAAGATATCTGTGCATTTCTAACCAAGCTAACCTAGTCAGGAATCATAAAAGGTGGAATGAAGGCCGCTCTATTATCCTGGTCCTCACATTCCAACCACATATCATCAATAACTGACATCAACTACCACTAGTTTGATGCATGTTTTACCACCTGAGCATATGATTTTATACTTAATGCATCAGCCACCGAATTTCCCTTACCTGGAGTGTACATCAAGTCAAAGTCAAACATCTAGTGATATTCCATCCATCTCCTTTGCCTCAAGTTCAAATCACTTTGTGAGAAAATGTGCTTCAAGCTCTTATGATCTTTATATACAGTTAATTTCTCACAGAAGAGATAATGACGCAATACATTCAAAGAATGGACCACTGCTGCCAACTCCCAATCATGAGTTGGGTAGTTCTTCTCATGCACTCTCAACTGCCATGAGCCATATGCAACCACATGATTCCCTTGCATGACAAAACACCCCAACCCTGATCCTGATGCATCACAATACACCACATACCCTTTTCTTGGTTCTGGAAAAACCAATATTGGTGCTCATGTAAGGAGACAATTGTTCTCTTCAAAACATTGCGGACACTATTCATTCCACTGGAATGGAACATTCATTCTTGTCAAAGTTGTCATTGGCTAAGCCAAATGTGAAAAATCAATAAAAAAACACCAATAATACCGTGCTAGACCAAGAAAAATCTGTATCTCAAACACATTCTTTGGTAGTTTCCATGAGATAATAGCCTCTATAGTTTTCAGATCATCTGAAACAGCTATATCAGAAATCCCATCACCAATAAAACAAAATTCCTATATCCAAAAGTCACACTTTGACAATTTGGTATAAAACTAATGATCCCTCAAGATCCCTAGAACTGTCACCAAGTTCTTCTCATACACCACCCTTGTATTTGAATACACCAGAATATCATCTACAAACACCACCACAAATGAATCCAGATATCTCTGAAATATCTGATTCATCAATTCCATAAACACCGATGGCGCATTAATTAGACCAAAGGTCATAACCACATATTCATAATGGACATATCTACATCTGAAATCTGTTTTCAGAATATCATCCTTAATCACCCACAATTAATGATATCTCAACCTCAGGTCGATATTGAACAACCACATGGCTCCCCTCAACTGGTCGAACAAATCATCAATTTGTGGGAGCAGATATCTATTCTTTATCGTAACTTGGTTAAGTCTATGATAATCAACATATAGCCTCAATGATTCTTCCTCCTCTTTCACAAACAACATTGGAGCTGCCCACGAAGATATTCTAAGCTAGATAAACACTTTCTTTTATAACTCTTTCCACTAGACTTTCAATTCCCACAATTTAGATGGTGTCATCCGATAATATAGAAGTGATATTGGATTGGTCCTCAGAAGGAGATAAATCGTAAACTCTACTTATCTTATGGGAGGTAAACTAGAGAATTATTCATAAAAAACATCCATGAACTGATCTAACACTACTGGAAGAACACACTTCTCAACACCTGTTACTGATTCTAATGATAACACCACCAAATGATATGATAATGTGCCCACTACGGGTGCCAACATACCCATTGCACCCTACCTTTCAAACCTCTCTCCTCCAAAGAGATTTCTAACACCATCGTGTGTCATGAAAGCCACTATCCATGCACCACAGTCTATGTGGGACTTAAAATCCACCATCCAATCCATTCTCAAGATTACATCATACCCATACATCTCATGCATTGATAAATTCCATATTAGGTCAACCTTGACTACAACGATTCAACATTCACTACACAAGAAGGCTCAAAACTCTTTTTGACCCAGATGAGTTTGATGATTTAAAATGGAGGGCATCTTTTCTACCCTTAAACCCCAAAAATCAACCACATGTGTTGCAATAAAAGAGTGTTAAGCACCCGTATCAAACATCACTTGCATCGTGGTATAATTTAAGAGAATAGTACCTCATACAGTGGATGGTCGGGACTTATCATCCACTACAACCTGCTCCACTCCAAACACATGTTCTCTTGCCACAGTTTACTATTTATTTCCCTTATAAGGCGTCGTGGTATTCCTCGAATCACCATGACTCACTTTACTCTGCAGAAGAGGGGTGTGCTGCTGTCCCCGTCCCATCGAAGCATACGATGTCTGCGATCCCTGAGGAGTGTCATGCGCACACAACCATGGATCATTCTGACAATAAGGATGAAGATGCCCCATCTGCTTATAATTATGACATGACTAAGGTTGATTCATACAATCCCTTTTGATGTGGATCGTAGAACCACAATGAAAACATCATGGATTTCTCTAGGGAATTGGAGGAAGGTTTATCAATCCTGACATCAGATTATATGCCATATTCCCACTCTAGGAATAAGTGTACCTCCTTCTTTTGAACCTAGAATTAGAGTCCCTACTATTCCCCATGGGTACCACCATGGTTTCTCTACCATAAGCACCCAAAAAATCCCCTTCAACTACCGAGGTTCTATTCACCATATCTGGGTAATCATCTATACACATAACCGCTTTATTTCAACGGATTTTGGGCCATTATCCCGCTTCAATGATCCATTCCTTAAATGAAGTGCCACATTCCACCTCGGGTGAAAACCCCCACTATGTTCATAAACATAGTTGCATACTCCATCAACGACATAAGCTCTTTCTTCAAACTGAAGAAGTCAGTCGTACGCTGAATTCTGAACGTATGTGGGTAGAATTGTTTACTAAACAATTCTTCAAAGCCTTCCCACATCATACCCTGGTCTGTCCCCTGTTGGACTACCAACTCCCACCACTAAAGGGCAAGATAATCCATCATATACGTGGCCAACATGACTTTTAACTCTACCATTGTTCCCCAGAACTCGAGGATATTGTTCATTATATTAAACCATGATTCTTCCCTCTCCATCTCTGAATCACCCATGAAGATGGTAGGATTATTCTTTTGAAACTGATCCAGCTGATATACTTGCCTTGGTTCATCCAATTTGTTCGTACTGTCCACAGCTTGGAAATATTGCACTATAATTTGCACAATATGCCGGTTCACCTGAGGCTCAGGTGCTACACCATTCTCAGCAGCCTCCTCCAGTTGGTCTCTACGATGCCTACAAGGTGCCATTTTTATAAACAAAAAACAACCAACCATGAGTATCACTTTTGTAGACATCACAAAATCCCATTTCAAATCACATTACACAACACTATCACACAATGATTTCCACAATTCACATTTTCCATGTTTCATCATTTTGAAAACCAAACAATTTTTAGAATACCAAGTTATTCACATCACAATTTTACACATTCATATCACATCATAAATCATTATTCCTCAATGAAATATGCATCCTTGTGGGAATTCATTTCTACCATGCTTGACATGATCATCTCATTAGCTATACCCACGACAATGAGATATCCAATGCTTATAAGTGTTTCCAAAACAATTATGTACCCAACTCCCTAATAACTTGAAATTCAGAATAAAAGGGTTATCTATGTCCTTTTATGCTATAAATTTCACGTTCTAACATTCCTACAGCTTTCTACCATCTCGACTCAATGAATGCACTAGAACAAATGTCAACACAAAATCCCAGAATCAACTCCAAAGGACAGGACCAACTGATACGACTTGTAACACCCCTCCCCTACCTCATTTTCTTAAGGAGGTGATGAGGGCTACATGGCCTTAAACGACGTTCCCAAGACACAAAAGGATGGAAATAAATGCCGAGGGCTTCATGATCAAGTTGGGGGACGATTTTACCTTACTAAAAAAACCAAGAAATCCATCCACTGACATCCACTATATGAGGCATGTCAAATAGATTACCCAACCATGAATTCCAAAAAGACAACCAAGTTGTTCCACAACACAACTCAAAACCAATACTACCAGACATGTCCACACAACATCATAGTACACTGAGAAAACTAATAAACCAAACACCACAAGACATGACACAACCACAGCTCCACACTAAGCACGAAGCACCAAGCTCCACCATGTGATCATAATGCTCTACTAAAGGAGATGTATAACTTAACATTTCCCACATCATGGTACAAGACATCTGAAAATACACCAACGTGCCAAAGTTGGGCTGATTACTAAAACTCTGTAGGATTTCCACAAATGACTTCCATACACACGCCACTAGGATAAAATTATTAACAAATTTATATAAAATTGTTTACATAAAATAATCACAAGTACAACCATTTTCATAAGCCTAACATGCCCTTACCAAGCCATCACACCCAATCCAAGAAAACAAGGGAAAGCCAACCAAACATGCCACATGTCATTTCATCATTTCACATTATCACCATAATTTTCCATTTTGCAATGCAATGCACAACAATGAAGAAAAATGGTGGGACTTCCACCCAACTCGGTCACCTATTCACCCCAAAACAACCAAAAGGGTGGGACTTCTACCCTACCTGTTCATCCATTCACAACTAGTGGTACTTCCCGACCACTACCATATGGTGGTTCTTTTGACCACTATCCATCTCCTCTTTATAATGAGACTTTCTACCCACTTCCACACAACATTTCAACCAATCACAACCAAGCATATTACCCATCAAGGTCACAACAATATGCAATCAACCAATTCTATGGCATATAAATCCACTTCAATAAATAACTAATTTGTTGAAAAAGAATTTTCCATGCCCAACAAAATTTCAAAAAAGAAACCCATTTATTTAAAACCATTTCCATCAAAAATTTTCATAAATCAACCATAGAATCCCATTTTAAAATCTCCTATTTAAAATCCACAAAAATATCATTTCACAACAAAACCAACTTTTCCCCAAAAATCCCAAAAAACAAAACCCAAGGTATTTCTAACCAATTTTGGATATAAAAACACAATTAATTTCAATAACAACAAATTAATTGTAACCAAAAAATTATCTCTAACCATGTAGAGTCGAGAAGGAAGCCACCTACCTTTAGGGATCCCATGAAATTGACCCACAAGCAACTGCACCTCAAACCCAGCGAACGCACCACCTAAACCTCACTAGATTCCTTTCCCTACCATTAACAAGAAATAAAAACATCATACAAAGAAACCAAGACCCAGTATATACACACAACAAGTGTATATCTAGAAAACCAAGAAACATAGGAATGTATAACTAGAGGAAAACACAAGGAAACTAAGAGGAGAGAATTAACCGGGAGAAACTACCTTCAAACTGCCAATAGACCTCTTCAAAATGCTTCCAAAACGAGTGGGAGAGCCCCTCCAACCCCTGAGAACACGAAATCCTATGTGGGTTATGACTGTGAGTAAGTTTGGGGTGAAATGGTTTATGCACGAGGGAGCCCAAAACATATAACCCTATTCTTAAGAGGCCCCACATTTAGCCCGCACAGTTTGGCGAACCGTGCGCTAACCATGCGCATGCTACTGCCTCGAGATCTAGGGTCTGCATGGTTGCCTTGCACGGTTTGGAAAACTGTGCACAGGCCGTGCAGATCCTACTGTCTCCCATGCACGGTTTCCTAGAGAATCTGCATGGTTTCCACTAACTGTGCTCAAACTATGCACCCATAGAAAAGCCTCCAAACTCATCCAAAACCATTCCAAACTCTCCCAACATCTTCCCAACTCATCCCATGAACTTTAAACACAATAAATGAATAAAAATGCAACATACCTCAAACCAGGGGTACTATAAGGATAATGGAGGGTTCAGGCTGCGTTTGTTAGGATTTGGCCCTCTACGTTAGCTCGAAAACATGAGGTGGGTTTAGGGTTTAAAAAAAATGAATTAAACAACAAAATAAACCCTACATGATACCCCGCAGTGACCTCCTGCAAAGATGAATAAATCATGGGTCAACCCATTAGTCGGCTAACCCGTGTTCTTCGTATTATTCAAGAACAGGACTGAGGAAAATCATTTTAAAATCATAAACTAATAAACCCCTACCTCGTAAACCAATGGAGAGAATCTACATCTTAAAGGTGGGTCTGTGTTCTTTGTTCCCACAATCGGTTCCCAAAGACCCCACTTGTACATCATCCATCGGTTTGTGTTTTGATGTCATTCGTCATCTCTCACTGGGATCGTCTGCATCCTCTAAGGTTTAGGTGTTGCGACACTCCTTCCATACATCATTTCTTGGCGAAGTTGTGCCGGTACCTCCCACCAAGATCTATATATAAAAAAGAGGGTGAGGGTATGTAACGATTCTAGGAATTAATGGGGGTCATAAATTATGAACTTTCCTGTTTCTCTAAAGACTTCATTAAATAGACTTGGTAGGTCCAGCCATTTATTGTCTTGACACATCGCTGGCCCCACCACTTCGCTTGTCCGTTGGTTGAGATGAAATAATATAATTAAATAATTTTATTTCATTTCATTAAAAAAGTCATAAAATGTATCTTTTTTCCAGACCTACTACGGTCAATGTATAGCCTTCCATAGGAGAAACCCAGTGTTATGGATTCAACGATGCCCTCATATTTTTAATCTTAGAAATAGTTCCGAAGTTAGACAATATTGGTCATGCATTTACTGTACGTATCAAAAAAAGTTCAATAAATTATTAATGTTCACCCTTGACCCGTGCCAGTTGAGGTTAGGCTCTGCCTAAGGAGAAAACACTCCAAATAACCCAACAGTACTATTAGATTTTAAATCTGAGTAACCGTTAAGATGTTATGGACTTTACAAAAAAGTAATTTCCAATTAATAATTATATTTTCGACCAAAAACTAAATTTTATCAGTGTCTCTCACTAGACAATGTTTGTAGCAGCCTATGCAAATTATACCCTCATAATTTTAGAGGTGGTCTAGGATTTTCAATCCGTGTTACCATTTGTGAGTTATAAGCATCTGAAAAATAAAATAATTTTTTGAACTATTTTGTTTACGATTATGTATTTTCAGGTTTTCTCACAGGATGCTCACACCATCTAATCTTAATTCATGCCTAGGGTAAAACCGCTATCATGAGTGCAATGACGCCATTTTATTTCTGATCTAGGCAACCATTTAATAGTAATTCCAATTTTAATGAAAAATTATTATACATACCATTTAAAGTTTAACAAAACATCAGTGGATCATTCTAGGCACTCCGGGCCTCAGAATCATGCACTGTCAGATTTCACAGTCTTAAAAATAATCCATAAAATTAAAAAAAACTACACGGAAATTCCAGGACATTTCAAAATGGACATAATTTATTTTTTATAATATATTCAATGTATTTTTTTACCATTAATTATAGTTAATGTAGTAAAAATTAATTATCTTGGATAAGGTGAAAATGGGTTTACTAGGGGTTAAAAAAATATGATAAGGGGTAAAATGACTTATAAACAAATCCAATAGCCATTGGTTGGAGATATTTAGAACATATATCTTAAATACATAAAAATTTATCGTTTCAGAGCCATATGGCATGAGAAAAACATGGGTAGACCATTTTATTTTAAATAAGTACAAGTTTTCCATTCACCTCACATATTAAATATCACCCCCTCTACAATCCATTTTAAAATTATAAATCCCTTTGGTTATATCACAATATTATCAAATGTATCAATAATTCTAACATCTCATTATAGAATCAATATTTCTTGTTATAAAACCAACATATAAATTCTTTTGGTGATTTTTTTTGAAGAAGGTGAGGTTCAAACGTGTACAATGGAGGTTGAGAATTATGGTGAGGGAAATTCTTATAACATTTCATTATTTGAGACAAAACCCATATTCAAACATTATTTATTTTATTAAATGTATATACTTCCCATGAATTTTTTTTATTACCCTAAAAATTATTGATATTTACATATTGATTTGTGGATCTCTATTTTATGGTGTTTTCACTTCAAAAGTCTTCAAAAGAGAAATGGATTTTTTGTCTTGTTTCCTTCATTGGGACATAAGTTGTTTTATGAGACTATCTTCTTCTATGTGGTTTATATAAAAAAACTATGAAAATATGTATCATGAATCTCCTTCTTTTAATCATATTAAATTATCTATTATATTTTTTAAATGGGGCCTATTATTCAGATGATAATTATGTTTTAATTATATTATGATTTTATTTCATTGTTTGTTAGGATTGTTTATTATTATTCTCTTGATGTAGAAATATTATTATTCCTATATCGAGTAACTTATGAATTTTATTCCCCAATGGTTATTTATTAAAATTCTTGGTTTTACCTTCATTTACCCTCTTAATGTACTCATGATTAAAAAAATAATGTTTTTAATGAAAAATATATCCATTTCTCTCTCTAGCGAAAATACTTTTTTTATCACAAATCATATATTAAAAAAATATTTTCAAAATGATTTTAATTTTTTTTTAAATATCTATTAATGAGACTTTTACTAATGGTCAAAATTTTTAAATATATTTAAATGAATATTTATAATGTCTTCTTAATAATTCATATTTTGATTTTAATGAAATTTGAAAAGAATATTTGTTTAAAATGTATTCAATGAATGAATATAATACTATCTAAAACAATCAATGTTTTGATGCTTCAATTATATATTTCAAAAAGTATCCCTAAAATGGATTTAAAAATGATTCAGGTATTTTTAATATTAAAAAATATTATTCAATAAACATTATATTTTTTAATTAATGTTATAAACTATTTTTAAATATTCTTTTATAAGCTTCAAAGAGTTTTTTAACGAAAAATTTTAGTTTATCTTTGAAAATTATTTTCCATCAAATATGAAATCCATCGATGGTATTTAACCTTTAATTGGGACAAGATTTAAAGATACCATATTTATTTTTTATTTTTATATTTAGTGACAATGTTGATGAAATTTTTATAATCCTAAATTATACATGTGGTAGGAAGGTCAATTTATGAAATTTTTATGAAACTTGTCTTAATCACATGGGTTATGAAATGATTATATGATGATTAATTATTATATTGGTTCACACTTATGTAATGTTTCCATTATTTGATGGGTGGGAAATAAATCTCCCTCTAATTCACTCAGTAAACATAGATTATGTATGAGTAAATATGTTATGATTAAACCTAGTTAAATGTTCTCTATTTTATTCATGAACATGATTACATGTTCATTATTTTATGCATGAACCTGATTATGTGTTCACAATTATATGATTTGACTTGGATTACATGTCTAAAAGCATATGCATGGACTAGGATTCATGTTCATAAGTCTATATGAGGGCCTGATTGCATGCCCCTAACTTAATGAGTGAACCTAATTCTATTAATATAGTATGAAAATGATATAATATTATGTCTGTGACCTGAATCTATATACTATTCCGAAATTATATTCTCAATGATCATGTTCATTGTATCCATTATGATTCATGTATCATGATCATTCAAGATTTCTTCTGAGAATCATCATTATGATATATGATATGTAGGGTATGGATTTCAAATTATATTATTAATTTATCATACCCTTATGCTCACTCATTATATGTTGATATCTACCTTGTTTAACATTATAGAGAATTTTATCCCTCCCTTTATTATGATTTCATTGCCTAGGTAATAATGAAATTTATTGTGACATTTATTTCAAATATGGGTTATTTTTAAGAAAAAAATAATTCGATATGATTTAGTTCACGTATGAATTAGTTAATTACGTGTCAAACATCCAAATGCAGTATTCCTAAATCATTTTGTCATGGATCGTTTAACACCCTACGTTTTTATGAATCTTTTTTCTTATAAAAAAAAATTCAGTGATGGGATACAGTGCATGATAAAAAAGTAATCTTGTGTTTTATTATAGTTCATGTTAATATTTCTTTATATGGTATACCAATTTAATTTTAGGCTACACACAACACTGGATTAGCATACATTACACACATAATTGATTTTTAACAAAATGATGATATATTATAGTTAATTAAACATGTCTATTATAAATTAGTCATCAGGCATAGTAGTATTAATACTAATAATTTTTTTAAAATATAGTGGTTTTGAATAAAAAAATTATAATAAAATACAGACTTTTTTTATATTATTTATAAGTTTTGAAAATATTATTATCTCAAAAAATGCTATTTTTGTGACTTTTTTTAAACAATAATAAATTCAATTTTTACCACTATTAGAAATTAATTTTTTTAAACTTAATTTTTTCATTGATAATGTAAAAAATCAATTAGGTGGAATTTTAGGGAATTTATGAAATCTTTCATTTTTAGATGAATAGTGTAAAATAAATTATTTTATTTGAAATATGATTTTTTTATCAACATATATAGATATATTATATTATTATTTGGTTTTATAAATTATACATATAATAATCCAATCTATTTAATTTGAATAATTTTCATATTAAAATTTTATATAAAAATAATTCACTCTTTTGAACATTATATACTTTAAGAACTCATTGTTTCTTTCCATATATGTGATTACTTTTAAAGTTATGTGTACCGATTTTGAGAATTTAATTAAAAAATAAATTAAATATTTATAGAAATATTTATTTATAATTAATAATAATGAAAAATATTCCATTATTATTAGTGAAAGCTGTAAAAATTTATCATGTTGATAAGGAGAAACATGGGTTTACCAAGAGACTAAAATTGATCTTAACGTGAAAAATGGCATAGAAAATTATTAAAACCCCATTGTATGGAAATATTTCGAAAATATACCTTATTTTATCTAAAAAATATAATTATTTGGGTCACATTATGAAAAATATTCTTCTCAATAGTGTTTAAATTGATATTTTTAGATGAACTCCAATCCTCCACCACTATAGTGGGTGAACTACCCCCCTCCCACACCCTCACACCATCACACCTCTCACAATATTTTAATCATACAAGAAATATACAATTAGCTTATCCACATCCCTCTCCTAAACCTATATGACTTAATTTGCGCTGAAATTTAACCAAGGAAATCTATTGCTACAAACAAAAAGGAAATACCTGAAGAAAATGTAATGTTCATCCATTAAACTTTTTATATTAATTATTCCTCATAAACAAATAATTATTTGTATATAAATATTATATAATATCTTAACTAATTCAATATTATTATGTGTTTTTATCTGAATGTAAGAACCTAAAATTTTACACAATTCCATCAAATGGGATATACAACCTTAGTTCATGTGTATAGTAGACTACCGCTTCATGAATCGATGTTGTTTATTCATCCATTACCACCATCAATGATTAATTATAATGATATATTTTTATTTATATATTATATTTGTGATTTAATTATGTTATTATGATCCTGTAATTATTATATAACAAATACCTTCATGTTTCCAATTTTTGGGAATACGATAACATCCTTCGTGTGTACGGTGGACTACAACCTCACGAAGCGATGTGATTTTTTCACTCTTTACATGGAATATATTAAGAAATTTTTTAATAAAAATATGTGATATACATGGAATAGAAATTATATTTTAATGATAATATATCGTATAGATATCTTTCATTCCATCCAATTAAAAAATGGAAACATAATTCATGCATACGTATAGCCTACCATCTCCATGAATGATTTATCTCATTTTTTATTTATATATATTTTAGAATATTAAAAATAAAAATATAATTATTCTATATACATATATGATATTTATATCATTTTGATCATTCTTTAGATGATGAAATCATTATCTATTTTTGGGGACCAAAAATAACAACTGAAACATGTATGAAAAAAATAGTTGTTACCCAAAACATAATTTTAATATTTAAGTATTAATAAAAGGGTTGGAAAAAAGTTCATAATAATATCAAATATGGTATGGTATAAATTAATTTGGTTCGATAAAATATTTATAATAAACGAATATTAATTATATAGTTGGATCAAACGAGTATAACCGAATTTAAGACATAAGGTACGGGATTTTTGTCTCACTTTCTTTTCTATGGTACATAATCAATATTATACACCTATAAATTATATATTTTTTATACTATTAATGAATTCATATTATGATTATTATAAAAGTAATAAATGGTATTTAAATATCCATTACACGATCATCTATTCATGGGTTTTACGGTTAAAACATTACCAAATCATAAAGGGGATTTCCTTCTTTCAAATGTATGTTATTTTATGAACCTACATTATTTCATGAGGTGTATATTCAACCCCTCTCACATGTCATATAATTAATTTTTTTGTACTCACAATATTTTAAATTTCATTTGGTGTTATGCTTTCATGGGGTTTACTATACAATGTTACTAATGTGGTAAGAGTTTATTTCCACAATCTCATTTTGTATTAGGAATTTTCCTGATCATGATTACATTGATGAAATATTATTATCTATATCTCAATAATTCTCATAAAGTTTATTATCTTATGGGTATTAATGATATCTTCATGTAATGATTCCATTTTCAACTCATTGTACTTAAGATAGTTATCTAAATATTTTTAATAAAATGTTAATTAAATTTTCTCTTCTTTTGTAGATATATTTTCTTTAAAACCCATGTTTTCTAAAAAAATTACTTTTTTATTAACCTTTTTCCCAAAATTTATTGATAAATTTATTCCCACTTTTTCCTCTCTTTATGAAAATATCAAAAGAAATATTCTTTCATTTTCTGATCAAGGAACATTTATCAAAATTTTACATTATAAAAAGATTGTTCGTTTAAGAGGTGTGAAATGTATAAATTTCACGACCATTATAACTATAATTTATTTGAAGAAACATTTTCAATTTTACAATTATATTTTTAAGGAAACAACTTTTCATAATATTATATAAATTCACTAATTTAAAATTATTTTTCAATGATTTTTTATTTCAAAAATGGTTTGTGTTTGAAAAAAATCCAAGAGGAAAAAGAATTTTTTCCAATGAAGTTTTTAAATGATAAATGTTATTTTCCATATAATATGACATAATTTTGTATTAATAAATCTTTTATGGGGATATGATCTAAGGGTTTGATTCATTTTATTTCTCTAAATTTTTTTGATTACATGATGTTTATGAAAATAGTTTCTCTGCAACATTTTATATTCTTATTAAATCTACTTATTTTCATGGGTTACACTATGATAATGAAACATTTATCCTTTCCACTTGTCAATATATGATGAAATTAATATGATACCCATTTCATTTCTTGGGTTATAATATGATGTATTTATATGATCATGTGGAACACATATGTAATATTTCATTATGTTATGGGTGAGACCAATATATACCTCTAATGTATTGGGTAATGATTTATATATCATGAGATATACATGATTAGTATGGGAGGTGAACTCAGTATCAAAATAAAAAGATAGAACATGTATAGAACCTAGTTCATTAATACATGGATAGAATGATATGTGAACTTGGTTTAGTAATATAGGGATAGAATGAGCCATAATCCCAACTTAGTAAAGAAATTTGTCTTCTATGATGGTTTTTAAAAAAAAAACCCTGAATAATATAGAAATTATTTTATATACATATATGTGTGCCAAAGATTCTGCTTAATATTCTCTCATGAATAGAGTTCTTCAATTCCCTTATTATTCGTTTCTTATGAACTACCAATATTGAACCTATGTCTCTAGATTTTCATCTTTGATATGCATGTTATTATTTTATAATGTTATCATCAAATTCTCATACCCTTATGCTCATGATTATTATTACATATCTCCCTTATTTACCCTTACTGAGTATCTGAGCACACAATTCTTTTTTTTTATTTCCCCAAGTTATGATGATAAGTATTATGTATTATGTGTCTAAGAAGGATACATGTAATCGATAACCAAGTGGGGGATAATTTAGCTAACTTATAAAACAATGTTTATATATCCATGATTTCAAAATAACTAAATTAAAATGATCTTTAGGCATGTGTTTTTGCATTTTAATAAATATTATTCAAAAATGATGAATAGTATATGTGATTTAATCTGTGGTTGTTACAGATTATTATCATATGTAATGAATATTCATATATTACGACGCAATATTTTTGTATGATATACTTGGGTATTTATAGTTGATATCGAAGAAAATAGTAGTTATATTTTTGAAACAATAATGAGAAAACTTTAGTGATATCCCTAGGTGTATTTCCATGGATATATATTTAGATATGTCTAAGGGTAAGTCCATATATGACTCAAAGTACAGGAATATATCTTGAAATATTGGTAAATTATAGATTATGTAGTTTATGATAAATTGAATCCTTGTCAAGATACTATAAATGGATAAAGATATGGAAAATATGTTCTAAGGGGTAATAACTCTATAAAATTTTCATTGAGATAATGTTTATTGTCTTTTGATGTTTGAAAGGGGGCATTGTCCTGTGCCTAGTTTGAAACTCCATGTGGATTTGTTTTAGAAATTCACTAACTCTATATAGAAAATCATGGATAATTTCAACAAACAACATGAATAACCAAGGATAATCCTATGGTAGAATATATTTTATTGAATATGTCAATTTTTGACCTCCTATAAATTATTTTCAATAATTTGTGGCTTTCCAATAGGATTAGAATTTTTCGCAATAATTCTTTCCGTTTCATTCAATATATGGATCCCGAATGATCCATATTGACCCTGAATGAAAAAAAAATCAATGAATCTACTCCTGAAAAACATAATTTTATGGGAGATGGAATTAGAAAAATCATGTTTATCCTCCCAAAAATTTATCATGTAATGAATCAAAATTAAAATCTAAAAAAAAAGAAATGAATAACATTCTATTGGGTCCTTCATGATGAAACATCCACCCCCTTTTAAAGGGTCCTATAATCTATTATCCACTAAGTAATAAAGTAGTAAAACTAAACAACCATTTTATATTATCTAGATTTTGTATCCAGAGAAATTCATTTTTTTATTTTCTATCATTTGTATGTATAAGTATATCAATTGTGGAACCATTCTAAGAAAATTATTTAATATGATGTAATTGACTATATGGAATGGAATGTTTTTAAAGGGATATGTTTCAGTAAGTATATCAAATATATTACATGAAAATGGATATAGAAGGAATTTATAAATATCATATAAAATGAAGGTGACTTTATTTGTACCTATGATAATAAAATTCCAATATTTTTTGGGCATCCTCCTATTTTAATAATAAATTTAAAAAGAAAAACTGTTCAATTAATCATTTAATTAAGAACAAGGCTTTGAAAGTCATGTTTATAAAATGATTTAGTATCTTGAAATAATTCATTCAATTTTCGCAAAAGGAAGAAACATAAATTTTAGATTCCAACCAATCTATAGGATTTATAAGAAAAAAAAGATCTAGGCACATGATAACCCTAATAAATCAAATGGTTTAAATAAATTTTCGTCACTTACTAGCCAACAATATGGGAAGAAGTATTCAAGTCAATTTAAAAAAGAATAAAGAGTTTTACAATTGGTGAAATCATAGTCATCAAGAAAAAGTGTTTATAATTTATGTGATGTTAAAATTTAATGAAATAAATAGAATGAGAGCTAAGCACAATGAACCACAAAAACTCTAATGTTTCATGTGAAAGTATTTTTTGAATTATATAAACCTATATACCAATCCAAGGGATATTGAAAATGATATAAAAAACCTCTAAAGAAAAACTATAAACAGAATCTTATGAAATAACAATGTATAATGTAAATCATGATAATCAAGGCAAACTTATCCTCCCCTCCTTAGTTGGGAATTTCATTTTTTATTTTTTATAAATGGGACCTCAAAAAATATTTTACATCATCCTTTAGTGAAACATATTTGTATTATTTTCTCTATATAAATTATGTACTAATGAAATATAATTTTATATTCTATTAGTACATGGATAAATCCGAGCTTCAGTTGAAAACGTTTTTTCAAAATATAAGAGATTACATAGGGAATAAATGGTGAATTAACTTTTTGAAGTGTATACGTCTTCATGTAATACTATCATAAGATTTATAGATACTATTATTTTTTATGATTTAATGGTTTATCATAAGTTAAAATTCATTGAAACCCCTTTTAGGTTTCATAAGATGGTTCATTATTGATATTAAGGATATTTTAGGATACATTAATTTAAATTAAACACTTTTGTTTTTTATATGTTTTAGTGAAAAAGATGTTTTATGAGGAATTTATTTAAATGTTGTGGTCATATGATTAAACGTATAAGTAACATTTATTGGTTTTCTTGATAAATTATGTTTAGGTAATTATGTGGTGAATATGATCACCTTATGAAGTCATCAGGTGTTATTTTTATCTATGAATATTTATCTTGGGATCCTGGTGCGAGAATATAAATTAAAGAATTGGTAAGGTTTCATGGAGTACCAAATTCAGTTATATCACATCAGGATCCAATGTTTTCCTATTTTTTTATAAAATTCTTTATCAATATATAGATATAGAATCAATTTTCTACACTCTTTATCATTTGTAGCAGGATCGTCATTCTGAGAGAACAATTCCTATCTAATAAGATCTACTATGATATTTTTATATGGATGTTAGAGGTGGTTGAGACCAAAACCTTCCACTAGTTTAGATTTCACACAATAATAGATTTATCTCGAGCATTCATTCGGCTCTTTATGATTCCCTTTTGGAAATAACTGTATAATTCAAACCTAATAGAATGAATTTTTAGAAATAATTCTTTTGGTGCATCAGATAGCCGATGAAATAGAAGAGAAGGATAAAATCATTCAAAAACACGTAAGGATGTTAAAATGTTGAAAAAAAGTTTATGCTGATAATCCATGGCATGATAAATAATTTTAATTTCATGAGAAGGTTTTATGTGGACTTATACATGTAATAAGGGAGGGAAATCTAAGCCCAAGCTATATCATTACCTTTGAAATTATTAATAATATTAGTACTATATATTTTCACTTGGTACATCCCCAAAACCTTTAATAGGTTCATGAGGTGTTCCATATATCATTCCTAATTATGTGCATATGTTATCCATCACTTATACTGAACCTGATGGTCATTCCATTGGATAATGATCATTTTTGTGAGGAATAATATATGGAGATACTTTATTGTATATGAAATGTTATATAAAACAAGCTGACTCTCATAATCAATATTTTTTTTGGTGAAACCACTAGTTAATGGAAGTTATTTAGAAACCTGAGGATTAGTGAGACCAAAATATCCTCATTTTTTTGAATGTAGTGAATTTAGAGGGAGAAATTAAATTTTATGGGTGGTAGAATGTAACACCCTATGGTTTTGTGAAATTATTTGTCCTAAAAAAGTTTATAGTTTTTGATATTTTTTGTTACACTAAACATAGAGTTTATCTTTAATTATATGCAAT
Organism: Viscum album; assembly: GCA_963277665.1. Taxonomy (NCBI): domain Eukaryota; kingdom Viridiplantae; phylum Streptophyta; class Magnoliopsida; order Santalales; family Viscaceae; genus Viscum; species Viscum album. Next base: position 1,594,359,073 of record OY728146.1, on the reverse strand, counting down.
ACCATGTTTATATTTAACAATATGAAACACCTATTTTAGCTGTTTTTACCCACAATGCTATGTTTTAACCAAATTTGACATATTATAAAATAATTATTATTTAACTTTATAATTATCACAATGACATTCTAATAAAGTGTAAAAATAAGATTAAATAAATTGTTAAAATATATTGTTTACAAATGTCTAAATAATAAAATATTTTGGAACCAATTAATTAGATATTAATATAAATAAAATTTCATAATAATGAAAATAATTTTCTAAAAATTTATTTTTATTCTCATGTCCTCATTTTTCATATTATAATAACACCTTTTCATTATGTCTATAGGTTTGATTTGTAATTAAAAATTCTAAATTATGTGAATATAATATTGATAAAATTTCATCCATATACTTAATTAAATTTAATTTATATTATCTAATTTTTTAAAATTTATTGTTAATAATTATTATTAATAAAATTAGTATAAATTAATTATAATGGTTAATGAAAAAAATGGGTTTACCTTAGAGGTTAAACAAAAACATTAATAAATAAAATGAACTAGAAACATTTAAAACATCCATTTCTAGTCCATATGTCAATATTATATCTTTTGGAATTGATAATTGTCCATTTTAGAGCATATTGGAATGATAAAATTATTGGTAACCCATTTTTTTCACAATTACAAGTTTTCCACTCACTACATATATAAATGTACACCCCTCTCCTCGTCAATTAATGTTCCCCAAACCATTTGTTCCACAATAAACTACCCAAATATATCTCTTAATTCAATTCCCTCATCCTAGAATCCTTATTTTTGTTATTAATAAAAATTTGGTAGATTTTATTTAAGACAAGAATAAGATTTCCCAAGAAGACGAGGTTCTAACGTGTATGAATGAAAATGTGAATTATGATATCCTTTTCTATATCACATCTTACTTCTCTGAGACACATGTCATATTAACCACAAATTTCTATTATTTCAATTTTATACTTCCTATGAACTCATTTCAAGATTATTGTAAAAACAATTATTCGGATTCACAAATTCATCTGAGGATCTCTCTTTTATGGGGTTTATGGGTCAAATGTTATGAAATTCATAAGGGATATTTTTATCAATTTTCATTATTTGGGAAATAAGTTATGTTATGTACCTATATTATTCTATGATGTGTATATAATGACACTTTTATATGATTTTTACCAAAAACCTTCTTTTCATGATATTTACATTTTCATTAAATTTTATTAGTTAATAGGGCCTATGATTCAAAAGATTTGAAAGTAGTAAAGGATTGATGATATAATATCATTTTTACCAATATTAGTTATGAATATGATATTTATGATAAAATATTAGAATAAATGTTTCTATAAATTGATGAATTTTTTACTACGGTAATTTTTTGAGAATACATTATTTCTATTCATTTCCCTCTCTTTATAAACACATGATACCAAAATAACATTATAGAAAAAAATATTTCTCTCTTTGGTAAAAAAAAATTTTCATCCAAAATCCTATCTTCTAAAAAATACAAAATATAACCACTTGATTTAATAATGATATTTTTACCCACATTTTACTTTTTACAAATAAATAATGTAATATTCTTTCAATTTTGGAAATAAATATCATTTGGGATTTTTTGAAATTTAAAATGAATAATTGTTTTAACATAAATTTCCTGAATAGAATTTACTCACTCATGAAAAAAAATATATTTTAATGTTTCTATTATATGTTTTAATTTTTATTTTCTAATTAAATGAATTCAAAAATATTTTTTGAATTTTTATTTTCAAAAAATTTATTTCCAAACAAAAATTATTTTACATTAGAAATGTTTTAAATTATTTTTATGTCTTACTTAATAAATTTCAAATTTTAATTTTTAAATAAAATTAATGATCAAATATTTTATTCATTTAATAAATAAAATTTGAAAGGAATTTTTCTTCGAGAAATGTTCTATGTGATTTTTAATTTTTTTCCTTCTATGATGAAATCCTATCATGGTATTTTTTATTTATTATGGATCAGATAAAATGATTTCATATTTATTATTTTTTATATGGTTAATTTATATGTTTATGAATTTTTAGGTAAACCCATTTATATTTCATGTGTTATACTTTAGTGAATTAGAAAATTTTTATGGTACCTTTTTTTTAAAATTTTATTATTTGATGATTCGATGAATGTTTAATAATATTATGACAGACATGAGTATGGATTAAATTATGTTATGGGCGGGAACTATATCTCCCTATAATGTATTTTGAAAAAATTGGTACCTATAGAGTAAATATTATATGGGTGAGCCAGATTACATGTTCATAATGTAATGTGTGGACATGATTCTATATTCACAATGTTATGACTGAACCAAATTACATAATCATAGTGTCATGTTTATACCAATATTACATGTCCATAAGTTTGTTCATGGAATTTTTTACTTGTCCATAAGTTTATAAGAAGGAACCATTTTCTTCCATTAACATAATGGATGAACCTATTTGTCTTTATACATGATCACAATACTATAAGCTTTTTTGAATGACACAGATTTATGTGTCCTTCAAATGTTATATTCTCACGCATCGTGTTCTTTGACAAATTTCTAATTCATGTATTATGAACTACAATGTTTTTTTCATTACTCAATTTTATGATCAATGATATGTACGGTATGGTTTTGAAATGATATTATCATATTTTCATACCTTTATGTTCATGATATATTGATATCTACCTTTTTTACCCACAGAAAACATCAGAGCTCAGAATTTAATATGCATCATTTCCATCATATATGATAAAAGATATTGTGGATGATATGTATAATAATGGTTCTAGTTAGGTATAACTTATTAAGAGATTATGTGGTTCACTTTTGGAATTATTGTTTACATGTATATGTTTCTAAAGGCACTTGACCTAAACAATTATAGCTTGCATAATCCTGTTAAATAATCTATATTATTCAACTAATATATAATATTTAAGAATAATAAGTTTGGGTCTTCAAATTTTGAGAAAATATTACATGTACCATAGGAATATTCATACTAAACTCACATATCCTTCATTTGATTCCATATTTTCCCTCCATTGATCATTTATTCAAAGGAAATGACTCTCATTTCCTATATAAATAGTGATCTCATCCACCAATTATAATCCAAATATATAAATCATTTATCTCTTGTATCCCATCAAATTTATTTTATAATAATTTCATACCCAAAATTCAATATCCATTTTTTGAATTAAGGATTTCAAAAAACTTTATTTGGATGGAATATATTTTGAGAACGAGTGATGTCATCAATGTATTGAGTTCTTATTCATTACATTCATATAGTTTTACATATATACCCATCATAAAACACATTTTATTATATAATTATATAATATTAACATAATTATAATTATTTTAAAATTAAACTAAAACAATTCAGAACCATTTTATTAACCATTCATTAGTTATAACATAATATTGTTTAGGTTGGTTTTACCACTTAAATAAATATTGTAACAACATTAACATAATGAATGTCTAAAATAAATTCATGAATGGTAATATGATGCAATAATTATAAAACTAATATTATATCATAATTATATATTAAAAATAAACAAGTTAAATTATATATATTAAACAAATAATTTTCTAATGATTTTAAATTCAAAAAAATGGAGATTGTGACTTCTTTATATGAACTGACATTATAGATTCAACAAAATTACTATTTTTATTAATAAATATTTGAAAAAACACTATTTATACACTATATAAATTCTGAATTTGATTAATATTTATGAAAGGATCAAGGAATGGAATATCCACACCGAATAAAAGGCAGAATAAATAAGACAATTAACATCATGAAATTAATTTTGATATAGAATAATTTGTAAATGTGTGAGGGAAAATTATAAATGGATGGTATTAATTAAATTAAATTTAAATATAAATTGGATATAAATTAACACAAATCCTAAATTTATAATACTAAATGTTATATAATTATAAAAAATTAAGAATCTTGGGTAAGGGTTTTTAATCTAAATTTCTCTTTAAAGAGGCATGTTTCATTTTGTGTACAAAATTTTCTTTTATATAATTTACTTACTACCCAATTGACATAACATAAAATAATTCATTCTCAATTCATGGTAATTAAAAGTTTATTTCATTTTCCATCATACGTTACTTATCACCATTTTTAAAAGTATATTTTTTTTATCCATTATATATATAGTTATCTTCATTTTTAAACATTTCCACATGATCATATTTTCTTGTCATACACTATAGATTTCCCTATGAATGTTACAATACAATTATTACTCATTTTGAAAATTAATTTTTATTCTCACATTTAATAAATTATTTATTATCAACATAAAAGTTATTAAAAATATAACAGATTCCATGTCTCCATTTAATATTTATTTTGATCATATTTTAATTCACTATATATTTTATTTTATTTTGTGGGGGTACATAATAAAAATGAATATATTATATTATTAATTTTAATTACATGAAAATAATTAAAAAATCCTTCTATATTTCTCACTTTTGATGGGTTTTGAAAAAAAATCAAAAGTCAAATGGGATTATTATCAAATATGATTTGAAATAAATATTTTTTACAATAAATTTAAATTTAGAAAACATTTTTCTTCTTTATCCCTAAAACACCTATGTTTTATTCACCTTTTGTTATTGGTTTTGTTTGTATGTTTTCCATTTCACCTTTCTATGATTCAAAATTCAATGGAAAATACATCATTAATTAGAGTTAACATTATCTCTTAATATTTTTTCTCATTAATTTTTCTCTAATTCAAATTATTCTCATTTATTTATAAATGTATTTCAGGATAATAATATTAATTCATTTGATAATTTTATATTAGTCGTTTTTTATAAAATTAATTTTAACGTTTTTATAAAATATTCTGCATGAATGTATGTTCACACCAACTATTTAATTTTCCATTATAATCCATCCCCCAATGTTTTCATGGTTTTCCAAACAAATTTTTATTCCCATCTATATTAAAATTTATATTATATTAAAATAATTGTATATAGAAATGTTATGTTTATTTTTTTCCTGTTTCTAAATGTAAATTAATTTCTATATTGAAATTTTATTTTCAACTATTATAACATCTTTTAAAATATATTAAACCTGACGTCATATATTCACTAATAATATCTATCATCTTTTTTAATTAGATGGCTCTTGATTATGTTTTGTGAAAATACTAATGAAACACATTAATTTCACATGGGTTTATTAATCTATGATGGTATTATGAATGGATTTATATGTATGTTTTAACATTAAATTGTTGTTAGTTCAGACACTAATCTATAATTCTCAAGATAAAGTGTTTTTACCATGAAAAAAAATGAGTGGTAACGATGTTGATAGTCATTGATGGAAACCTATCAATTGGAAATCATTATGAAAATATATCTTCACCACCTAATGAGTGGTCATTATTTTTATTATCTATATTCAAAACATAATGTTTTCACATGATTTTGATTGTTATGTTCAAAATAGTATGATTTTTTATGATTTTGTTTATAATGAATTCATATGTTGTGCATACTGGAGTTTAATTATTTTCACATGCCTCTTAGTTTTTACGTCATGATATATCTATGAACCATTGAGGTGATATATTCTCATATCATAAAATATGTAAAACACTAATAATTTCACCTTATTTTAAATTATATATTTATCACATGTTCATGTTTTCTTACATTTTTATTATGTGACCTTTTACGACCCATTCATAAGATATTTTTAGTAAAGTCATTTTTAGATAACTCGCTGTTAAGTATCTATTTATCATTCAATTAGTAATAGCATTAAGTACAATGATTCAAGAATGATATTATGTGATCAGTTTAGGTATGATATTTTTTGAAGAAATAATATTCATTATGAAATTTATATGCCTAATCTATGAAGAGACTAAACTTTTGGGTTTTGGGAATGTATATTTATTTGTAAAATGTAAAGGTTGTATAATGGAATTCTAATAAAATATATACATTTTATGATTTCTATATCTCTTGTATATATAATTAACATTATATCATTATAATTTTTATATATATAATCATTTATTATTTTTTGGTGTTTATATTTCATACATGTAATGGTGAATGTGGATGTAATATAGTTGGTGATAAGTTGTTTTAGAGGTAATGTCTCTAATTATTTTGGGTATATCTCTACATAGGTCACCAACCCTTGTTGAAAAAGATGTGTTCTTAGGGTTTTGAATTTTTAATTAGTAAATATGTGCCAAATATATATTAGAGTGAAAAATTGGATATATAGATAGGAACATGTGAGATATTTATAGGATAGTTAGAATGAGTCATACGAAGAATATCTAGTATATGTCATCAAAATAGAAGACTTTTGGGGATATTTTAACCAAAATAATCATAATAATAACTCATATTGATCACAAATTAGATAGAATATAAATTGTGCTCATGGAATATAAGGTGGTCATGCATTATATATATTCATGACAAGATTCTGTGATTTTATAGAGTATTTGATATCATCCATTGATAGAATTCATGAGCCATACAGAAAGGATATACACTGAAATACTCATTACATTCATTGAATATTTGGTAGAAATACTATCTAGGATTTAGTATGTCGGGAATATAGATATTGGGATTCTTAATTAATAATCATTGGACGTAATTATGATCCAATATAGAGAAAATATACGATACCCTATTACATAGATCAAAATAAATAATTTCAAACAACATGGTTACACAAATATTGTCATGTTTCTATGTGGAGATATAAGTTATTTATTTAATGAAAGAGGAATTCATTTATTCATTGTTAATTTTTATATATGGTATAATGAATATTTAGAAAAAATTTAATTCTATCCTATGGGATGTTTGAGGTTCGATGGTCTTTTGAGTGATGTTGAGATCTATACCACAATGTTTTACATTTGTTATAGTTTCCCCACGGGGAGTTTTTGATGTTGTGGGGTCATTTTGATCAGATTAGTGCATCATAAGAATAGTGGGATCTAGTGGTGTTAGAGGTGATGAATACAGTATTGAGGAATTATTTCTATAAGAATATATTCACGGTTAATATGCATGTGAAATTATTTTAAGGGAAGCCAGTAGTTCATTATTATAATTTTATAGATAAGGGGACCTCACAATCGAATGTATTATTAATACTATCATTCGTTTTAGTGATTATTTTTATTATGGACTTATGTTTATGTTGGGAATCCAAAATTAATATTCCTGAGAGCATGGTAAAAATATGGATGATGAATTTTTTAATGGAATCATTAGTGTTATTCTAATTCTGTTACGTGAAATATTAGATATTGGGAATAAACTTTTCATTAGGTATTAATGAAATTTATATTGGTCATATAAGGTGGTGGATAAATTCTATAGAGTTCCATAATAGATAACGTGTTACTGATATTTGATTCATCCTGTGTTAGTGTGAAAATATTTAAGAGAATATTAAAAGTTGATAGTGATTTATTTTGGGATAAAAGAATGTATATGTGATGATATTATTTAGAGTCGTTAGATGATGTACCAGGGATGTGATCAAAATTTAAGTAGATTTTATCATTATCCTAGGTAATATGACTTGGGATAATGAATCATGTATTTAGGAAAAGAGACAGTGATATATGGATGAATTTTTTTCCAATAGTTATATTAGTAATCATTGGTATCTAGGTATGAAATTAATTATGGATTTTATTTTTTCTTTGATTATTGGGAATACTTTGGGTTATGATTTTTAACCATGATTTCCTTCTAAGACAATTTTAGATTCCCATATAGAGTATTTATTGGTTCTTTTATAACCCATCAAGTGTAATATTTAAGATAATATAATTTTTAACTAATGCGATTATATAAAGATTATTCATGGTAGTTTCGACCTATTGTTTAGATCCTGTTGAATTTTATTTGAGGGTTTGAATTTCTATCATAATATGTCTTTTATATTGTATTTTTTTATTATATTATGGGACCTAATATATTAGAGGTTATGATAATTAATTGGGTCAAAATTGTTTATGTGTTGGTGATCTTTGAGTTTGGTTGTTTAACAGTGAGATGATAATAATTAGAGGATTGGTTTGGAGTAGACATATTTTCATTAAAACCATGAGTATATTCTGAATATGGGTATCTTGATTCTATTTCCAATGATTTATGATGGATAATTTTTTATATGAGAGAATGTACTGATTGAGACAAATACTTATATTGTTGATAATGGATATATCATGACTTCAATTATTGCAAAGTAGCGAATGTGTCCTCTTTTATATTGTTTGCTCAGAGTATCAACCAAGTGAGGAATTCAAGTAAAATTATCTTAATATGGACATGATGTCTATAAATTCTTTTAAAAAATACAATTCTCTTCAATGAAACCCTTATGATGGGTAGACTAGTGTTGAATGATATACAATACTATTATTTTCCCTGATATTTGTAAATGTTATATAGTCATTGGTATAGACTGTATTTTTTTCCATCACTTCAATTTAATCATTATTAGACATTTAAAGGTTCCCCTCTTCTTATATGAAATATTGGTGAATTTTTTTCAGACCAGTTGTTATTATTTTTATTTTGATGAGAATATATTTATTGTGTAGATAATGTAACAATAAGGGTTTACACATTATGGTGACCTTACAAATGAAAACTATCTGATACTCCTTCATTATTATTTGGTTTTTTATAAATCTCTTGAATTAGGATGATGTTACTTGGTGGATATCCCAATCATGAAAATGTATTTATTTTGAAAATTATTTTTTTTGGAAAATTAAAAATAGTAAATTTATACTAAATGGTTTTTTGGATTGAAAAAATTATTATTCGGTTGAGTTTAGAATAGGTTCATGATCATATGTTAATATTTTAATAATTATAGGGAAATAATAAATCATTTCACAACATTGGTGATTAATTTATAGAGAAAAGTATGGTTAATTTATTTATAATATGTTTCATGAACATTAAAACAATAATAACATATCTTTTTTTCATCGGATGACTCCCATTTTGAATCTGTTAGATTTTTTTCAATTATATTTATTTGGATAAGTCCAATAATATTTTTTCAAGAACCTATAAAAGTATCAAAAGGATCTTTGTTTTTTGGGTTATAGTCCCACTTATGTTTACAAAAGTGTAAATTTCATTTTAATGGTGTGACATTTTGTGAAATATAATTCTTGAGTAATTAAAACATTCTTAATTTTCTATTGGATTTTAATTTTTGAATTATAGGGTTACACATGTGACCCCTTCACATTGTTTAATAATTAGAGGGGGGATAGGAAGGTTTGGTTCTACATGGATATGTTTCTCTCCAATATTATCTCTATATAATCTTTAATAAGTTCTTTTTTAATCATTTAGTTTTATCCATTTCCAATAATTCTCCATTTGTCATTAACGTGGAAGCTCAAGATAATGGGTACCAGTGGTTCATCTTCTCAACCATTGGATGGTAGAGCCTAGTTTTCTTAAAAAGATGAGGTCTTTATTGGATCATCCCATATAATGAACATCACATATGATATTTCACAGAAATCTTCGCAACATAAATAAGGATTTTCTGTTATATAATTATAGTAATCCCACTCGGTTGCATGACCTAGAATTGATTTCGGATGATATATCTTATCTAGAGGCTCATCTTGAAAAAATATATTGTATTTCTCTTCACTAATCTATGACTCATAATATGAATGATTAGCCTGATCTAATCATGGAATTGGAAATATAGGCTTGAGAAAAGTTCTAATCCACATAGATTAAAGAGGAAAATCATAATACTATGTATTTCCAAGCATGCATCAAGGAGGAGCATCCAAACATTTAACCGAATATTCATCTAGATAATAGATCTTATAGTAAAGATCTTTCTATTTCTAGAGGTATGGATGTTGAATATTTTAACCCACTACTTATTTATACATACCCAAGCATGATAAATGGTTATATGGGAGGCTAGGTTGACAATTTTATAATATCCCATGTGTGCTGTCTGGAAAAAATAATGCTATGATTGGTGGGTTTCAACTTAAAATTGATGTATGGGATGTAATCATGTCCTTCATCCAACAAATTTATCCTGGTCTAGATGGGTTTTACGGAATTTTTATGTAGCTACATGGTAGGATGTGATGAACAATATTATCGAATACATTCAATATATCTTTCGTGGAGGAAATCTTCCTCGGGTTTCTTGTTCTACCACCTTGGTTCTCATACCCATGGTTGAAGATCCTTTTAAAATTAATCAGCTAAGGCACATCATAATGTGAAATTTCACAAACATGGTTTTGGCTAGAGTCATTCAAAAAATATTGGAAAATATTCATTTCAGAAAGATCTTAGGTGAGAAGAACGGTCTTATTAGGGTTTGTTCCATTCATTATGTCATTCCTATTACTCAGGAAATCGGTAGGGACATTAATATAAAGAATATGGGCTCCATCATTATATTAAAATCTTACTTGTATAAATACTACGATAGACTGTAATTGATTTTATTATTTGATTCATGAGCTGTATGGGCTTCACAAATTGGGTTTATTATCTTATCTTTAGTTGCTTTGGATCCATGAGGAAGACCATATATTTCATGGGTTGAGGAATTGTTTGATAAAGACTATTAGTGGTCCATATATGGGGACCCTCTCTCCCCCTGATTATTATTTTGGTCCAAGACTCCAAAATTAGGTACTTAAAAGAAGAGCATTCTCAACGTTGTTATTCGGCATTTATGGACTAGGGGAATGTATAGTAAAATTTAACATTTACTTTTTTCATACGTAATGTTTTTTCATCGTTAAATGAAATAGGATATAAATTTAGGTTTTAATAATGTTATTCATGAGTACTGTATGTTTACTCATCAATGGATCAATCATGATAAAATTAGGGTTCACCTCTATCCTTCACACTCTCCATGAATTTCATCCATGATTAAATTTGGCATATGTATTCAATATAATCATCTTCCCATAGAGTATCTGGGAGATCAAATTTACCCTAGGTCGATTCGTATTCATCATTTTTAGGGGATTTAGATAAAATCTATATTTATATTGTAAAATGGATGAATCTCTTTTCGTCTTCCAGTGGTAGGAGGAACATTGTCAATAATGTCTTTTAATCTATTCTTATTCATATGATCATGTCATGAAAGGTGACCAAAGAGGTTATCAATGATATTTTAAAACATATGTTTTCATTCATCTGTAATTCTCATTTCAATGGTCGATACCATTAGTCATCCTTGGGGGGTTTTCCACGTCCAAGGATGGGATTGGTATTAAACTTAGATTTGTTTTATGTATGATTCAAAATTTTCAAGCCAAATTTATTGTTGAGGTAGTTGAATTCCAATGGCTTTGGAGTAGTTTTATCAATAAATTATAGGAAAAAATTGAGGAAACCTAGTTTAAGTTTTTTTATATAATAATTATCTTAATATCCCTATTCTTTTCATTTGGAAAATTTTAGTTGTATTGTTGGTTCTGAGGAGATCATCTTCTAGAGTCATAATTTGAAAGGTGTATCACTTATATTTATATGGTGTCTGACTCCGGATGTTACCTTTAGGAAAGATATCAAGTACACCTCCTCTATTAATTCATTCCTAAACCATAAAAAACAATCAAATTTTTTCAATATACTTATGAATGAGGACCCTAATGTTTCTATTTTCATAGGCTCCTCTTATATAATTTTATTGCCTAAAATTTAACTAAATAAAGTTTATATATGTACAATCCATTATACACAGGGTTCCATTATTTGGTTAAAATATCTTATTTACAACTATATAGTTTTTAGTGAGGTGGATTAGAAACCCTACTCTTTCCCTAGATGACCAAATTAAATGTTATAGAATTCTTCTTTCCTCAAAATGTACCATTATTGGGAACCCATGAATGGATTTGATCTAGAACAAATTTTATGATGGTGAATGGGTGTCATCTGTTTGGGGTACACTAGGTGACATCACCCAGTTTTTTCATTCTGATCTAAATGGTGGTGACTTATTCCATCGGTGGTTTAGTGGTGTTTTAGGTGGAATTATAGAAATGAATGTGAGCGTTATTCTGTACACATTTGGGTGTTGGGTCATCTAAGATATGAGGAACACCTCCATATATGAGGGTTTATTTTCTTCTAGTCAACCAGTGGTGGCTAAATTAAGATTCCTCATGATTGAGTTAGTGAATCTTCTTTAAATATGATATCATTTAACTTCTCTTAGGATATTTTTATAGGGTAGGTCCTAACCTTCTCTTAGGTAGTGCATGATGTATTATGGGTAATTGGATACGTTGGATCCCTACTTATAGTGGTCTCATGATCAATGTGGATGAATCTTGCTTCTATGATTCAATGTGTGGATGTGGTATTGTTCATGACTATGGTGGCTCAATTATTTTCACTTTCAGTTCTTTATATTGTATGGGTGATTCTCTTAAAGAATAGGATTGAGCAATGTAGGGTGGATTGAAAATTTACAGATTTAGAAGCATCTTGTTATATTTTATGTAGACTGACTCGGTGATTATTCTTCGAACTTTTCAATGTTGAATTACTATGTAAGAACCCAATTATTCTTTTGAAGTATGGATCTATTATTTTTAGTCTATACGTAAAAAAATTGTACAAAAGAGGTTAAGGAATGAATGCAAGACATTCTCGCATTGTGACTGAGGGTTACAATATATATAATCCCAGTACAGGCCATGTATAGATGCCAACATGCCTATTATGATGTGTAAGGAATATCTACAGATGAAGGAAAAAAATGGAATATACATTACGTGTATCTTCAAAGTATATTCCATTTAGAATCATTTATTCATTTCTAGATATAACCTCACTCGGGTGGTCTTGAATATCAGTGCTGAGTACAAATTTTTCCTTGGATTCTTCATCCAAACTCCATTTTGATCGCCATCAGATGCATTGGAACCCAATTGGTAGGCTATCGATTCCTTTAAACCCATTATTTTGGATTTATTATCTTAACTGAGTTATCAAATGTTGAGAATTTATGCTCTTTTTTTAGATCTACCCCTTTCTAGGCTGAATCAGATGCTAATACAGGATGATGAGGGCTGTATGACTATGAGGTAGGTGGTCTTGTGCCTTTAAAAAATTTTCAAGTTGATTATATGTGTCAGAGTTCCACACGCCCATTTTTTGGCAGCCACCATTAATTAATTTTGCTAAAATATATTTCCACTTGTTGTTTAGGTATTTTATTAATTACTTTGAAGCATGTTTATGTTATTAATCCATGATTAATAGCCATCCCATTGTTGTGTTTCCCTTGGATTGCCGATTATGGTTGTTTGGATAGGTATTCCTTGGAGGCATGCCTTGTTTCCCATTTATGGGTTGTTTATAAATAGTTATTCTTATTAATAAATTTTTTTTATTGTTAAAAGGTATTAAATTTTCATATGGTATATGATGAATGACATTCTATACAACCCATGTTTATGTGTATGCTTTTGTAACCAGGTTTAAAAGGTTCTTCTCTTATTGTGAAACTACACATATGAGTTTGGTTTTGTTAAGGCCTTGTAAGGGTATACATTACATGATTGGCTTGTTATGTTAATTGGTTCCATGTGAGTTATTATTATTTAAACCATGTAATTGTGTAAATTACATGTGTTTCTTGTCATATTAATTTCCCACTTGAGTTTATTATTGTTAAATCCTTGTAATAGTTCAAATTAAAAGTGTTTCTTAATGTGTGTTTACCCCATGTGAGAAATTGAAAGGGAAAGATTTTTGAGGTCAGTCTAATTTTAGTTTCAAGCCGTCATTGAGCTGAAAATAATGCAGTTGGGATCATGTAGGCTTTACTTATTTTACTACGTGAAGCATGGATCATTGAGGTATTCCAGGGATAGACTATATTGGATTGGTTTTCATATTATGAGTGATACATGGGGATTTATTATTGGACCACTATAATTGTTATTAGTTGAAATTGAAATATAACACACCTAGAGTGATACTGGGATCCAAGAGAGTTTTTTTAGGATAGGGTTGTTGGATTTTTTTTAGGTTTTCACTTAGTGTGACACTAGGTATACCGAGAGGATTGTCGAAATGTTCTTGTTGGTATCCGATAGAATTCCACCGAGAGTGATACTAGAATTCCATCTTAAGAACTCTATTCATGGGATCAGGTTATCAATTGATTTTTTAAATGAAATTATTTATGATGTGTCTGTCAAGACAAAGCACAATCTTTGATTTAGATTTCAATTACATTTTTAGATGGCCTTCGGAGGTATATATTGTTATTTATTTTACACAGGGGTTTCTAGTCATAGGAAGGATCTGAAGACATATAAAATGTAATTTAATTAAATTAATTAATTAACATAAAATAAATTTAAATGAATACCAGTGCTTGTAGTACTATTGAATTTTGAGTACTTCCTTGTTTAGTACTTTCATTTTTGTACAATACCTATTGTTTATATTCACTGATGGACGGGCATAGATCATTGGTAATTTCCAAATGGGATTCCACCTCACACCCTGTTGGGGGAATGTTTTGTGGCCCAAACAAATAATATTTTTGTAGGTGTAGATATGTGTAAGAACCCTTATATAGGTTCCTGATTTGAATAAAAGGATAGAAAAGGGCCAAGATAAATATTTACATACTTATGTGTCTCTGTTGTTCCTTTTTCACTTTTGTTACTTGTATTGTGTATTATTACATTGTATCCATTTCGGGATGTTTTCCAAGAACTTTTGACATGGGGTATAATCCATTGTATTCTATGACATATGGTTATTTTTATTATTAGTCTTCTACTATTTATATTCTATTATTGAATTACTACTTCAGATATGGAATTGTTATTATTATTGTTTTATTACCCTCTACCAATGAGGGTATAATTTCTGCACTATCACACCTGGGCTCTCACTACTATTTGGCATCCATTAGCATGTTGGAAAATGTGAACTGTGCATGTGCCCAATCGAGCATGGGGAACCTTAAAGTGGCATCCTGATCTAGAACGTTACATACTATGACCTGATTGATTATTAATGTCATCTGTATATGCAATCATCTTATTCATTATCACACTACCCTTCTCCACACATGGCATGAAGGGAACTAGGCTCTGAATTTTTTTGAATTCATGGGTAGGCTTGGAGGGATCCTATATGTGTTTACCATATTTGTATCTATTCCTATTAGTTTTGTTGTCATTTTTAGGGGTGATTCTCTCATACTTCATCATTTTATGTTCCCCTGAACCTGAACCTATTTTTTCCTTATTTAATAAAATCATTAATTTTTTGTTGTGTAATGGTAATTCCCCCTCATGTTCTCTATAATCTCTCTCATACACTCCCTCTCTCTCTCTCTCTTTCTTTGGACTATCAATACCTAGAACATAGGTGAATGTAGACAAAATGGGTTCAATGTAATGTTATTTGACCCAAACACAACCCCCTCCCACTGTATTAATTTAATCATTGTTCTTATTTTTTATCAATTAATAATTATGTGGTTATTTAACAATTTTTACTAACTAATATGCACATGGAATTGAATATCTAAATGACATTATTATAACCATGTAATTAAATGTATGATCTGGTATTTTAATCAAAATACACAATTGAATGTAGGTATCCAAAAAATAGATTTTTCTTTATAATTCAACGGATTTAATGTTTGATTAATTAGAGGTGATTATTCGTTTTAGAATTAAGAAAATGAAAATTTAATTACCTAAGAGTTTCATGGATTTCAGAAGAAGTTTGGTCAGTTAAGAGGAGGGTAGTGATGCTGTTGGTGGTAAAGCTAAATGACATGTCAATAGTGGCTATGGTAGGTAGTGTTATTTATTAAAACAAAAATTTATTCATTTGAAGAATAAAAATAAAAATATAGAAATTTAATGCAACCCACGACACACTGGTCGAGAATGGTCATCATCCATAATGAAGGGGAATGATAGAACGTTGTAGTATGTGGGAATCAACACTATCCCATATTGAATTAAATATATATATATATACATATATATTATAATTGTAATAATACCATAATTATTATTATTTTATTTTTTAATTGTATTCTGATGTTGTAACTTCTAAAATAAATAGTATATTTCCCTTATTTTCCCAAAGAATTATAGTGGAATTTTTTTTAGAGATATCAGTCTTGTATTATGATTGTTTTATAAATTTTATGTCACTGGGGTTTACGATTCATTATAACCTAATCGAAAAAATAATATAATGATACCACCTAGACTTTATTCTCAAGTTGAATTGATGGAATCGTTTATTTGTTAATTTCATTTTTTGTGTTTATGTAAGTTTGAATTTATAATATGCAAGAGGATATTATTGAGTAAAATTCAATAACTCATCAGGATGATGATGAAATAGTACTTCCTCGTGAAAGATTGAACTATAAAAAGATATATGATGTTAGAATTTTCATTTATGGGACATGTGTTTTGATGAAAATTTTGTACATGAATTTCTTTATTACTTTTTTTACAAAGATCAATATTATTACTTTTTATTGTAATATTAATAATTATAATTAGTAATATTTTATCAACATTGGTGTAAAATTAAATTTATTAGGTTTATATGTGTATTGATCACTATAATTAGTGATTTAATTTAATTGAAAACATGGTGTGTGTAAAAAATTACCAGTTGTTATGTGATGACTATCATTGATGATGACAACGATTCTTCACAAATATGATAAAAAAAATTTAACTTTCACTATAAAATAATTTTCTTAAGGGGACTGATTTATGAAAAGTAATATGATATTGATTTTTAACTAGATGTGAGGTGACTATGTTGTGAATTAAGACTATCTAAAAATTAAATAAAACATGATTCATTTTGTAACCCAACTACATTATAAATGGTTAAAATTATAAATGATTTTCAGGAATTCTTATTATGGGTTTCCATGAATGGAACTGAATGATTTAAAAATGTGATATAAATGTACTTATTTGTAACATGGAACATTGTAAAAATTATTTGAAAAATGAATGTGGACAAGGACATAAAATTTTAATTTTTGATAATGGGTGATAATATTATAAGACAATAAGAAAATGAAATAATTCTATTTCACTAAAGAAGGTTATTTACTCAAATTCCGTGATTAAACTAATGAAAATTTAATTATTTAATTTTAATGAATGATCATATATTGTTAAAGAATAGTGATGAGGACATTAAAAAATAATGTGGAGTAATAATTATGATAAAAATTTAAATATTATTATAATATTTGAATAACAGAGTAAAATGATGTTGTATTATATTTATATTGAGAATGAGATCTCATGTATTATGATTTTTATAACTTGGTATTCAAAAAACAATATTTCACTGTTATTGAATCAGTGTTCAAAACCTATGATTTATTTAAATAAAAATCCATTGAGTAGTATATTATAGCTGGATTGCTACATAGGGAATCATGGTACACTAATAAAAGGATCCTAGATTTTGATTAGATGATTTTTGTGTGTACTCTTCCTTGAAAAGTGACGTTTTTTGTATGGTTGGATATTTATGGTTATGATATACGATAGTGGATCCTATAAAAACTGTAACACCCCACCCCTAACTCATTGGCTTGAAGAGGTAGTGAGGGATACACGGCCTTAATCCATGTTCCCAAGACACCAAAGGCAGGAAATAAATGTTGAGGGCTTCAAGATCAAGTTGAGGAATGATTTTCCCTTAATACAAAACCAACTAAACCAATAGCTAATGATTTATGCACTTTCTAACCCAACATGTATTACCAAATGACAACCAAGTTGTTCCATAACACAACTCAAAACCAATACAACTAGACATGTCCACACAACATTAGAGTACACTGCAGAAACTAAAAAACCAAACACGACAAGCCATGACACCACCACAGCTCCACACCAAGCTACAAACTCCAAGATCCACCATGGGATCACAATGCTCCACTAAAGGAGG
Organism: Viscum album; assembly: GCA_963277665.1. Taxonomy (NCBI): domain Eukaryota; kingdom Viridiplantae; phylum Streptophyta; class Magnoliopsida; order Santalales; family Viscaceae; genus Viscum; species Viscum album. Next base: position 1,594,340,908 of record OY728146.1, on the reverse strand, counting down.
GTGATTCCTTACATTTTCCCCCGTCACGGTACACGACATCCACAAAGTCACCACAGTGCCAAGGTAGGGGGTGAGTACTAAAAATATGTATGATTCCCCTAATGACTTCCATACACACACCACTAGGATAAAACCGTTAGCACATTTATATAAAACAGTGTACATAAATTAAATTACAAGTGCAACAATTTTAATAAACAAAACATACCCTTACCAAGCCATCACACCCCAAAAATCAATCAAGGTAAAGCCAACCAAACAGCCACAACCATTCCATCATTTACACAGTAGCACAAAAATTGCATCTTGCAAAGCAATGCACAATAAAAAATCATAACAACCAAACGGTAGAGCATCCGTCCAACCTGTTCACGCATTCACACATTAGTGGCACTTCTCGTCCACTAACCATTGATGGAGGCCCTTCCGTCCACTGTCTATCCCCTTTTTATAGTGGTACTTCCCACCCATTCCAAACAACATTCATACAATTCAATTCTAAGTATAAAAATCCTCAAGGTCACAACCACATGCAATCAACCAATTCCATTGCATATCAATCCACTTCAATAAGTCACCGATTTATTGAAACCCATTTTCCAAGACAAAAAATATTTCAATAAAACAACCCTTTTATTGAAATCCATTTTCATTAATCATTTTAACAAATCAACCACATCGTCCCATTTTAAAATATCCATTTTAAAATCCACAACAAATGCATTTAACCACAAAACCATCTTTTTCCCAAAAATCCCCAAAACATCACTCAAGGGATTTCTAAACAATTTTGAACATCATAATACAATTAATTTCAAGGGAAAAAAATTAATTGTAACCAAAACCATTAGCTCTAACCAAGTGGAGTTTAGATAGAAGCCACCTACCTTTAGGGTTCCCGAGAAATCGACCCACGAATGGTCGCACCTCAAATCCGGAGAACACACCATAGAAACCTCTCTCGATCACCTTCCATAACATTCACAAGCCTTTAAATTATCATCCAAGGAAAACAAAACCCTATATTTACACACAACAAGTGTAGGTCTAAAAAACCAAGAAATAGAGAAGGGTAGATCTAGATGAAAACCAAAAGAAACCATTAGAGAAAACTTACCCAGGAGAAATCAACTTCAAAACCCCAAGAACACTATTAAAAAAGCATCCAAAATGATTGGGAAAGATCCTCCACCCCCCTGAGAACCTACGAACCCAAGTGAGACACAAGTGGGAGGATGTTTGGAGTGAAATGAGGCATGCTCGAGTGAGCTTGGATTTTAAAACTCTATGTTTAAGTGGCCGTAGGGTTAGCTCGCACGGTTTGGAAAACCGTGCGCTAATTGTGCGCACGCTACTGCCTCAGGATCAAGGGTCTGCACGGTTTCCTCGCATGGTATGGAAAACCATGTGCAAGTCGTGCGAAGGCTACTGTCTCCCTTGCATGGTTTCTTAGAGAACTCTCATGGTTTCCACTAACTGTGCTCAAACCGGGAACCCCTTTAAAAGCCTCCAAACTCATCCAAAACCATTCCAAACTCTCCATACCACATCCCAACTAATCCCATGAACTTTAAACACATAAAAAAGAATAAAGAAGCCTAAATACCTCCAACTAGGGGTACTAAATTCTTCCCACCATTAGACTTTTTGACCCCAGAAAGTTGTGAACCAGCCCTTTGCTGAAAGAGCTCAGGCAACTGTTCGACCATTTTGGTCCCCCGCTCCCATGTCTCCTCTTGAATCTGACCATGCTTCCACAAAACACAATCTAAACAGATTATTTTACCATGAAAGACTTTATCTTTCCTATCCACATCACGCACTGGCATGTGCACCGATGAAGCATCTGATTCTATCTCAACATGCTCCCATCTAATCACATGGTCATGATCCGGTTGATACGTTTTTCAACTGCGGCACATGAAACACATTTTTCCCCGCACTGAACCCTGGTGGCAAAGACAACCAATAATCCACCTCACCAACGTGCTCAAGAATCTTAAAAGGTCCAATATTCCTTGGAGATAACTATCCCTCCTTTCCAAACAGACGATGTCCCAACCTAGAAGATATCCTCTTGAAAACATGATAACTCACCTCAAAAAACAACGGCCGTCGATGATGATCTGCATACGATTTATATTGGCTCTGACCCATCTCAGTTCTCTTCTTGATCAAATTGATCTTCTCTGTAGTATCCTGGTCAAGGCTCGGTCCAACCATTGATGACTCACCCGTTTCCACCCAACATAGTGTAGAAGGACATGTTCGCCCATACAACGCATCAAACGGAGCCATCTGTATGGATTCATGATAAATGTTATTATACGAGAACTCAACCAGCGATATGTAATCTTCCCATGATCCACCAAAATCCATGAGAAAATCCCACAACATATCCTCCAGTGTTTGTATCATCCTCTCAGATTGACCATCCTTCTGAGGGTGATACGCAGTGCTCATAGTCAACAACATCCCCAGGGCTTGTTTCAAGGATTTACATAAACAAGATGTAAACCTCGGATCTCTATCTGACTCAATAGAAACTAGAACACCATGCCTCTTTACCACCTCTAAGATATAGATTTTGGACAGATCATCCACCGTTTGAGATTCATGAATCAGGATGAAATGGGCTGACTTCATTAGCCGATCCACTATCACCCAAATGACATTGTTCTTTCTGACCGTTCTTGGGAGACCTGTAACAAAATCCATCGCTATCAGCTCCTATTTCTGAATAGGGATTGGTAATAACAGAATCATTCCTGCTGGCCTATGATGCTCTATCTTGACTTGATGACAAGTCAAGCATCTCAAAACAAACTCAGCCACACTTCCTTTCATTCCATCCCACCAGAACTGCGCCTTCAGCGGTTTATACATTTTCTGAATTCCAGGATGAACAACCCACCAGGAATGATGATACGCTCTGAGAAGATCCACCTAACAAGAAACTGGTTCAACCATTTGATTCCAAAAAACACAAAACTGAATCTCCATTCAGTTGCCAACCCACAATGGTCTACCCGCCATTGAGTCTCGACACTATGGTCACCCACTCAGATTCAGATATCTGTTACTCTCTAACAAGGCCAACCATGTCATGAATCACCAAAACCAGAAAGAAGACCACTCTATCTCCCCGGTCCTCACATTCCAACCACATATCAGCTATAACTGATATCAGCTGCCACTGGCCCGATGAATGTTTCACCATCTGAGCATATGATTTTCTACTTAATACATCCGCCACCGAATTTCCCTAACACGGTGTGTACAACAAGTCAAAATCAAATGTCTTTATATATTCCATCCATCACCTTTGCATAAAGTTCAAATACCTTTGTTAGAAAATATGCTTCAAGCACTTATGATCTGTATATACCATGAATTTCCCACCGAATAAATAATGATGCCATTATTTCAAAGCATGGATCACTACTGCCAGCTCCAGATCATGAGTTGGGTAGTTCTACTCATGAATCCACAACTGTCGTGAGCCATATTCAACCACATGATTCCCTTTCTTGAGAACGCACCCTTACCCTAACCCCGATGCATAGAAATACACCACAAACCCTTTCCCTAATTCTAGGAAAACCAAGATTGGTGGTGATGTAAGACGAACCTTTTGCTCTTCGAGACGCTGCTGACACTGTTCATACCATTAGAATGGAGCATTCTTTCTTTTCAAATCTATCATCGGCGAAGCCAAACATGAAAATTCATGAGAAAAACACCAATAATACCCAGCTAGGCCAAGAAAAATCCATATCTCAAACACATTCTTTAGTGGTTTCCAGAAGATAATAGCCTCTATCTTTTCTAGATCCACTGAAACACCATTTTTAGAAATCACATGGCCATGAAAATGAACTTATTGTATCGAAAAGTCACAATTTGACAATTTGGAATAGAACTGATGATCTCTCAAGATTCACAACATTGTCGCCAAGCGTTGCACATGCTCCACCCTTGTCATTGAATACACCAGAATATTGTCTACACACACCACCACAAATGAATCTAGAAATCTCTAAAATATCCAATTCATTTGTGCCATAAACACCGCTAGAGAATTCGTTAGACGAAAGAGAATAACCAAATATTCATAATGGACATGTCTACTTATGAAATCTATTTTAAGAATATCATCATTCCTCACCCACAATTGATGATATCCCAACCTCATGTCGATCTTGGAGAACCACTAGGCTCTCCTCAACTGGTCGAACAAATCATAAATTTGTAAAAGTGCATATCTATTCTTTATCGTAACTTGGTTAGGTCTACGATTATAAACTCATAGCCTGAAATTTTCATCCCCCATTTTCACAAACAACACTAGTGCTGCCCACAGAGACGTGCTAGGCCGGACAAACCCTTTTTTTTCTAACTCTTCGAACTGGACTTTCAATTCCCGCAATTTAGATGGTGTCATCCGATAAGATGGATGTGAGATAGGATAGGTCCCCAGAAGGAGATCAATCGTGAACTACACTTCTCTTATGAGAGGTAACCCATGGAAATATTCAGGAAAAATTTCCATAAACTTATCTACCACTGCTAGAAGAACACTCTGGTCAACACCCTATACCGATTCCAAAGAAAACACTGCCAACTTATACGATAACGTACCCACTACTGGGGCCAAAAAACTCGTTGCACCCTGCCTTTCATGCCTCTCTCCTCTAAAGAGATGTCTAACACCATCGTGTATTGTAAAAGCCATTGTTTGCACATCACAATCAATGTGGGCATTAAACACCACCATCCAATACATTACCAGGATTACATCATACCCATCCATCTCAAGCACTAATAAATACCACAATAGCTCCCCCTCGCCCACAACGATACAACATGCTCTACAAAAAAAGGATCGACACTCTATTCGACCCAAGAGATTTTGAATTTTTACAACGAAGGGCTTCATTTCTATTTTTAAACCGAGAAAATAAACCACATGTGCAACAATAAAAGAGTGTGATGAACCAGTATCAAACAACACTTGCATCAATGTAGAACATAAAATAATTGTACCTTGCACCATGGATGGTATCAACTGATCATCCTCCACAACCTTCTTAGCTCCAAACACATGTTTTCTTGCCACACGCAGCTCTTTGTTTCCCTTGTAAGGCATCATGGTATTCCGAGAATCACTATGACCCAATTTACTCGGCTGACGAGGGGTGTGATTCTATCCCCCTCCTGTAAAATCATATAAAGTCTGTGATCCCTAAGGAGTGTCACATGCACCCGACCGTGGACCATTCCGAAAATTACATTACCGATGCCCCATCTGCTTAAAATTATGACATTCTCGAGGTTTTTTCATAAAACCCCGCTTGATATGGCTCATAGAACCACACTGAAAACATCATTGCTTTCTCTGTGGATTCAGAGGAAGATTTACCGATTCTACCATCGGATTATATTCCATATTCCCACCCTGGGAATAAGTGTCCCTCTTTCGCTTGAACCTAGCGTTAGAGTTTCCACTATTCCCTATGTGTTCCACAATGCTTCCCCTGCTCGGAGCTCCTAACAGATCCCGCTCAACCACTGAGGCTCTATTCACCATCTCTTTGAAATCATTTATACACAACACTACTATCATTGAAAGGATTCCTTGACATAACCCTGATTCAAATATCCTTTACTTCAACGGCGTGCTACCCGCCACCTCGGGTGAAAACTTCACTATGTTCATAAACATTGCTGCATACTCTGTCACAGACATAAGCTCTTGCATCAAATTGAAGAAATCAGTCGTACAATGAATTTGGAATGTATGTGGGTAGAATTGTTTATTAAAAAATTCATCAAATCCATACCACATCATACCTTGGTCCGTCCCAGCTTATACAACCAACTCCCACCAATGAAGGGAAATATCTTCTAACATTTATGTGGACAACCTAAACTTTAAATCTACCGGTGTTCCCAAGATCTCAAAGATCTTGTTCATTCTGTTCAACAATGAATATGCCCTCTCCAGCTCTAAATCACAGCTGGAGATGGGTAGATTCTACTTTTGAAACTGAACTGTATGATCCACATTCCTTGGTTCATCTGTTCTGTTTCCACTTTCCAAAGCTTGGAAAGCATGCAATATACTTTGCACTAGCAGCTAGTTCACCTAAAGCTCAAGTGCTACCACATTCTCAGCAGCCTCCTCTAGTTGGTATCTACGACGCCTACACGGTGCCATTTCAATAAATAGAAAATAAATAACCACGAGTCCCACTTTCGTAGTCATCACGAAATCCCATTTCAAATCACATTACACAACACTATCACAATAAGGCTTTACACCCTTTTCCACATGTGTCATGTTTCACCATTTTGAAAACCAAACCATTTTCAAAATAACAAATTTATTCACATTACAATTTCACATGTTCATATCACATCATAAATTATTATACCTCAATTAAACATGCATCCTAGTGGGAATTCATTTCTATCGTGCACGTCATGCTCATCTCATTGGCTACACCCATGACAATGAGATATCCAAATCCTATAAGTGTCTCCAAAACACTTATGTACCCAAATCCATGGTAACATGAATTTCATCATAAATGGGTAAGATATTTCCATTAATGTTGTACATTCCATGTTCTGACATTCATACGCCTTGATACCATCTTGAATCAAAGAATGTACCACAACGAATGTCAACACCAAATCTGATAATCAACTCCAATGGACCGAATAAACTGATACCACATGAAACACCTTGACCCTACCTCATTGGAATTAGGAGGTGGTGAGGGATACTTGGCCTTAAGCGATGTTCCCAAGATTCCAATTTCCGGAAATAAATACCGAGGGCTTCAAGATCAAGTTGGGGAATGATTTTCCCTTAAGACTAAACCAACCAAACCAACAGCTAATGATGCATGCACTTTCAAACCCAACATGTATTCCCAAATGTCATCCATGTTGTTCCACAACACAACTCAAAACCAATACAACTAGACATGTCCACACAACATCAGTGAACACTGCGGAAACTAAACAACCAAACACAACAAGCCATGACACCACCAGAGCTACACGCCATGCTCCAAACTCCAAGCTCCACCAAGGGATCATAATTCTCCACTAAAGGTGGTTGATTCCTTACCTTTGCCCACATCTTGGTACACGACATCTGAAGAACACACCACAGTGAAAAAGAATGGTGTGAGTACTAAAAATCGGTAAGGATTCCCCCAAATGACTTCCCTATACATGCCACATGGATAAAACCGTTAGCACATTATTATTTACCAGTTTATAAAAATTAAATCAAAAGTGAAACCATTTTCATAATCCAAACATTCCCTTACCAAGCCATCACACCCAAACTAAGAAATCAAGGGAAATCCAACCAAACAGCAACATCCATTCTAACATTTACATAGTATCACAACAATTCCATCTTACAAAGAAATTCACAACAACAAAACCATAACAATCAAATGGTGGAGCATCCGTCCAACCCGTTCTACCATTCACACTTTAGTGGAACTTCCCATCCACTTACCATTGAGGGTGGCCCTTCTGTCCACTATCCATCCCCTTTTTATATTGGTACTTCTCACCACTTCCACACAATATTCATACAAACCAATGTTACGCATAAAACCCACAAATTTCACAACCACAAGAAATCAAACAATTCCATTGTATATCAATCCACTTAAACAAATCTCTCATTTATTGAAACCCATTTTCCATTCGAAACAACATTTCAAAAAAACAACCCTTTTATTGAAAACCAGTTCCATCAATCATTTTTACAAATCAACCATAGCATCCCTTTTTAAAATCTCAAGTTTAAAATCCACAAAAAAATTATTTCACCACAAAACCTCCTTTTCCCCAAAAAACCCCAAAACATCACCCAAGGGATTTCTAAACAATTTCTCAAATAAAATATAAATATTACAAGCACAAAAAATTAATTGGAACCAAAACGATTATCTCTATCCATGTGGAGTTGAGAGAGTAGCCAGCTGACTTTAGGGATCCCGAGAAATTGACCCACGAACAACTATGCCTCAAATCCGGAAAACACAACACATAAACCTCTCTCGATCCCCTTACCTAACATTAAAAATCCTTAATAATATCATCCCAGGAAACTAAAACCCAATATCTACACACAAAAACTGTAGATCTTGAAAACCAAGAAATAGGGAAGAGAAGATCGAGAGGAAAACACAAAAAAACCATTCGAGAAGAAATACCCTGGAGAAATCACCTTCAAAACACTAATAACCCTCTTCAAAAAGCTTCCAAAATGAGTGGGAATGCACTTCCACCCCATAAGAACCAAAGAACCCAAGTGATCCACATCTTGGAGGATTTTTGGAGTGAAATGAGGCAAGTCTTGGTGAGCTCGGGTTTTAAAACTCTATTTTTATGTGGCCACACAGTTAGCCCACATGGTTTGGAAAACCGTGCACTAACCATGTGTACGCTGCGGCCTTGGGAGCATGGGTCTGCACGGTTTCCTCGAACAGTTTGGAAAACCATTCACAGGCCATGTGAAGGATATTGTCTCCCTTGCAAGGTTTCTTGGAGAACCTGCATGGTTTCCACTAACTGTGCTAAAATCGTGCACCCATTTAAAAGCCTCCAAACTCATCCAAAACAATTCCAAACTCTCCCAACCACTTCCCAACTCATCCCATGCACATTAAACAAATAAAAACGCATAAAAAAGGCTATATACCTCAAACCGGGGGTACTACAAAAACTAACAATATTTATATTTATAAAGTGTGTAGAAAATTATTATATGACATTATCAGCAACTTTTCTAGGTATATACTAAAACGAACCTACACACATATCTAATTATAATAACCATCTACTCTATGATGGAATATATCATATATTTCAAAGAGATAAATAGGTATTTTCAATTCATCCAATCTCTCTAGTTCAAAATAGAGAGACTTGGGTAATTCTTCTAGCATATTTGATTGGATAATTTGGTTTACTGCGTAAGTAGAGATGGTTAATTGCTCAAAAATCTCTAATGCGAGAATGTAATATGTGGTATTTAACTAATGTGGTGATTCTCTACCTTACACATAGATTGGGGGTCACTGTGGATTACGATGAACTTTATATAATCTATACTTCTCTTACACTACTCTAGAATTGGGTGAATCTAATATAAATTTTTTTTCTCTTTACATGTCCATTTCATGTAGTATTTGTTAATAAATATTTATCCCTGGATATGTGTAATTATTTTAATTTTTTAACATGTATACACTCCTATAATAGTTCATATAAGCTTCCACAACCTTTTTATTTTTATTTTCATCATCACATCCTAGAAATATGGAGACATGTACTTTCTACTATTCACATGAGATAGGTGGAGATTAATATTATAGCCAGGATCTCATGATCAGTGCATCTAGGTTGAATTTTCCAATAGAAATTATATAATGGGTTCTAGAATCTGAAATATAATCTTCTATCTAAATTATTGTTATTCGGGTTGCATGAGAGAATTTATCCATGGACTATAAATTAAGTTTCTTCATTGATATTTATATGTTTGTGATGAAATTGTGTGACTTCAGTTTTTCAACACATTTCCTACTTAGTAATGATTCAAATTGACAATATATGTGTATAGGATCATCTCACAAACATGGATGAACATGCTTTATATTTTTATACTCACCACTACAAGAACACTTGTGAGTCATTAACCATACGTACTTGTAAATTTTAATATAAAAATGAAAGATGGCAATGTAATTAGGAGATAGATAATAGATATCGATTTTTGATCTAGTGGTAATGATCATGATTATATACACTATTGGGTCATTTGAATTTACAATGGAATCTTTTCAGGTCCTAATTGATGAATCCAGTGATTCATATATACCATTTAAAATTATATCATATAAACTAATATATATATATATATATTTTCAGTTTATATTTTCCATTTCCTTATATTTCATGTATGTCATGGTGGATATTGATGTATAATAGTAGGTTCCATGTAGTTTTAGAATAAATAAATCACTATACTATGCAAATACCCTAGAATTGGTCTCTAATTACTGTCCAAGTGAATTCCAATCTTATAGATTTCAGTTTACCATAATCTCATATGTGATAGATTGATTCATATTGAGAATATGGATTATGGATTAATCCACATGTGACTGCTTTTTGGATAATTAGAATTAGTCTTACTAAGTTTCTACAGTACATGTAAAGAAAATAGTGGACTACATGATGTTTGTAATAGAAAATGTATTCCTTACTTGAATAATATTAATAGATTGGGACTAACACCATAGAGTGTGATCATGTATTTTAATATAGATCATCGATAATATAGATCTATAAAATAAATTTTTTATTTAAATACAAATTTGAACATATATGAGGATCGATTCCATTATTCCGAATCCTAGGAGATATATTAAAATCCTCAACACTAATCATGATTATAGGGTCATGATACTGTCAAAATTATAGTGGAAAAGTATTTATAAGATTAGACTATTTTTTCATCAATGGTCATAATGATAAGACAGTGTGGATATAGAAGATGATAAATATTGGAATAACTCCAAATAAATAATTTCATAGGACTTGGGTAGACTCATATTCTAGTCTTTATATATATTATTTTAAATTATATAAAATATTATAATTAAATACATTACTATATTCAAAAATTATCAAGGTTTTTTTATTCTTTAGATGAAAAATTAGAATTTATTCTGATGAGATTTGAGACTTAATAGATTGTTGAGAGAGTTTAAAATCAATACCATCAATTTATCCCTACCTAATGTTCTAAAAATTTATTTTTTGATGATGTGGGGTCAATTTTATAGGAGTTTCACAGTGGAAGAATAATGTAATTTTCATGTTTTTGGGGAAATGTATTCACTTTTGAGGAATTATTTCTATATTAGAATTTCAAATAGTTAATAAGAATATAAAATTTATTAAAGGGAAGTAATAATTGTATTATAGTTAGTTTACATATGTTGGTAATATACATGGGTATAAACTATAATTTTTAGGTAACACACTATCATTTTATGAAATAATATTTACTAAATTTTTTCATCAATAACTTCTGTTATATACAACAATAATTTTTAACAAACTGTAAAAATATATTAATAATAATTTTTATACACAATCATTTTTAACTAGCTATAATCATTATTGAAAAATATATGGATAACCGGATTATAAATATTAATTAATTTTCTTAATTAAAACATATTAATAAAATGGTGTTTAATTTTTTAAAAGTCTTTATATGTTTCAAAAATACTATTTTCACAAAAATGGTATTTAATTACTTTATTGTGAAAAATAAAAAAAAATCACTTTTAAGAAAATGTTTTTACAAAATAAACGTAATTATTGAAATAAAAAGTAGAAATTATCTTTGGTTGATTATCTTTTGTATTTTTCTGAGAATATTAATTTTTTGATGAATAATGAAAAATATTAGTTTTATTGAAAGCTGTTATTTATTTTAAAATTTTTATTATGTATTATTTTTTTTTGAAAAAGGGATTAAAAGTAACATTAATTAAATTAATAATAAATTAATATCATTAATTTAATTGAAATAATTTTTATATTTAATTTTTATATTAAACTTTTTAAACTTTTTAAAATTTTCTCATTAAAAACTGGTTTCTCATCATGTCTGTGGTTTTAATATTAAATTACATTATTCTTCTTCGGTGAGTTAGATTTGAAAAAATGGATTCAGTATTTTTAATCAAAATAATCATTATTATATTATTATTTCAAAATATTTTTACCATAACTAATAATCGAAACATTAAAAATCATTTACCATGGAGATGGTAAAAATGGGTTACTAAGGGTGAAAATAAAACGATAATAGTTAAAAGTGGTCGAAAACATTAGAATCCTAATTTTATGGAATTATTTAGACCTTTTAATAAATAATTTTATATAATGTAAATTTTTTTATCCTTTTACAAATTTAAAAATGAGGGTACTCTATATTCATTTAAATAATATCAAGTCGGTCATCTCCCTCACTTAAAAAATAGGACCCCCTCATTTCTCCTTTCACACCTAAAAAACATTCTATTTAGTCTAAAAATACCTGAATACCATATCATATTCCCAAATATCCTCATATAATCCTTATTTTGATCATAAATCCATTATTTGAAGTCGTTTAGTGAAAACATAAATAGGGTCCATGAGAAAGATATAACTTCCTTCAATGAGCATTTCTATTTTATTTCAACCTCCCCCTCTATCAAATATTATTAAAATATTATAATATTATTAAAAATTATATTTCATACATATATATTTTACTGTTATATTGTAATAATCTTTATCCATCTCATCTTTTCTCAAATTAGAAATGATATTTTATTTGCTCTCTATGGCAGGCTACCATCTCACAAACTGATAAGAAACGGTTTCCTCAACATATATCATGGTTATAAAATATAATGTATATATTGTATATTTATGTTATTTTTAACATAAAAAAACTTATATAAGTTTATTATCGTATATACTATTTTACATTCCATTACCATGGGGGATACAATAACATCTATAATGTGTATAGTGGGCTATCCCCTGGTGAAGAGATCTGATTCGTTTTAATATTATGATTTATATGGATGATAATGAGGGATATATTTAATTAGTATATGTTATTTTAATATGAAATATAAATTATTCTATAAATTTAATCTATTATTTACCATGCGTTCTCTTCTTTCATAAGAAAATGGAAATAGATTTCATGCGCACCTACAGTCCACCATTTGAAGGAACAATGTATTTCATTTGCTACCCATAACTTCTATGAATTATTATAATTACATATATAATTAATATATAAGGTATTTCTATCATTTTTAACATTATTGATATTGTTGTACCATGATTAGAGTAACATTACCAAAAATTAAAAAATAAATCAATAGTGAAAAATTTAATATTTACTATGCAAAACATAAATTTAACAGGGAATTTTTTAGTAATGGGAATAAAAGGTTATAAATACATAATATATGATATTATATATATTATAACGTTTATTAAATATATTTATAATATATTTATATTTAATATACCGGATTGTAGGGAAATTTCAAAGAAAGAGTAACTCAAGGTATGTAATTTTTGTCTCAAATTTGATATAGGTTATGTTATGAACCTATATTATTTTATTATGTTTTTATACCAACACATTTACATGTAATATAATTAATTTATTTATACTCATTATATTTTATGTCTCATTTAGTTTTATCATTTAATTTGGGCTTATGATTCTATATTTCCAAAGTGTACAGTTTTTATGATACATTGTCATTCTTAATTAAAATTATTTATAATTATGTTTTTCATGATAAAGTATTATGATCCATTTCTCAATAAATAAATTAATTTTATTTTAATTTTTTTACTTAATCATAATACATGTTTTACCACCTTTTTACTCACTTTATATACTCAAGAGTTCAAAATAATGTATTAAGAAAAATCCTATGTATCTCCCTCTTCTATAAAAAACCAATTTTATACCAAAACAAAAATTTCTAAAAATATTTCCAAATTTTTATTCAACATTATAAAACAGATTTATGAAATAAAATTTTAACCATGGTTTAATTTAAAAAAACAATTCAATGAAGTCTTCATGTCATTTTCCAAACTATTCTTGTTAGAATTGTTTCAAAAATGTGAACATAATCTTTAATTTAACATGTATGGTATGTATGAATTTTCACACCATCATGGCCACATAATTTTTTGTAGATTTAACTATAATATTTCATAATTATTTTTATATAAATTTATTTCCAAAATATTTTATGAATCTTCAGCCATAATAATTGATGTTCAAATAAAATTTATTTTCTTCGATATATGATACAAGGATAAAATTATTATTACTTATCTAGATGGATTAATTTTACAATAAATAGATGTTTATGAAACCCATTTCTATTCAAAAATTCATATCATTATAAATTTATTATGAAACAAAATAATATTTTCACTAGTTATGCATTGATGAAATAATGAAATGATTATGAAGCCTAATTCTTTTCCCGAGGTTTGGTTATGATTAAATGTTTATAAAACCCATTTATTTTAATTGGTTCTTATATTATGATCATTTTTAAAATTCTGTCACAAATATTAATGATTTTAATTATGTGATGGGTGGGACCTATGTATCTCTCCAATGTGTCGGGTAAAGATTGATTTCTCTAGAGATAAATATGACTCGAATACCGAGTAAAACCGATTTATAGGTGATTATGTCAACTATGATTGTCCTTGGTGTGAACCATGGTTTTGTATAGATTTTAGAGTGACACCATTCCATTATAATAGTCTTGGAAATCATCCATGAACTACTATGGTATTTATTTTTTCTTCTTATATGTTTTCTAAAATTCAATTCCCGATGCCAATTTTATATTCTCGTGGTTCTGGTTATTTTGTTACATTTTTTATTAATGTCATAGGAACTAAAAATATTTATTCAATGACTCAATTGTTTGATCTATGATATAAAGGGTAATGTTTTCAAATATTATTCCCGTGTTCTCATAGCCTTCTACACGTGATATATATTGATATCTCCCTTGTTTACCTTTACTGTGAATCTAAGCTCACCCATTCCTATTATTCCTTTTCCCATATTACAATGATAGGTATTATTTATGATATGTATAAAAAGCGTTATAGTTATGATGATCATATTTGGAGATTATGTAGCCCAATTATGCACCATTTCATTATTTTTCCATGTTTCCAAAGGCATTTGATGTAAATGATTATGTCATGGATTATTGTACTATGTGCTGAACATTCTTCAATTAGGAAGTAATATTTATGTATAATATGGTTAATTCTTTATATTTGTATCATAGTATGGTGTAGTTTAAATTTGATAACTTGGATGAGAAATATTTATTGAGATATCTAAGGATGTCTATAATTAAAATTCTAAACATGATTCAAAGTATAGGAAAATGTATTGAAATTTTGGCCCCGGATAATGTGATTGGTCTCCATGAAATTAAATCCATTTTTGGATATTAAATATGGAAGTGGATTTGGAATAGAGGTACCTAAAAATAAAATCTCTAAAATGGTCACATTATGATTGAATTTATGATAATCTAGTGAATGAGTAAATTAAAAAAACACTTTATAAACCATCACGAAGCATCTAAATAAATGATTACTATAAATTTCCATGTATAAATCTAAGGTTTCATATATTAAAAATATGTTTTAATGATTTAGATATCCAATTCGTAATTTTTCATGATTATATGGTTTCCCATTATGATTATATTTTATTACACTATACATTTTTAGTTTTAGTCAATGATTGGATCCCAAAAGAATCAGGATAATAATGAGTGAAATAAAAAACCAAATTATTATCCTTTTGTGTAGCCAAACATTTTGGGAGATAGTGATATTTTTTTGTTATTATCACTAACATTATAAATCCATGAATCATTTGAAATTTACAAACATGGAAGGGATCAACCAACATTCTATTGAGTCATTCATGAGGAAATGTAAACATTATTTTATTATTTCCTCTGACCCTTTAGTAATTGATAAAGGGATCAAAAACACTAAAAATATTTTTTCCAACCTATAGAGTTTCGAAAAATAAAAAATCAGTTTTTTCTATCATTTAGAAGATGAAGTGGATCAATGGTATACTCCCATCATGGAAACATGGGAACAAGATGAAAATGAATCCATAGAGTTGGATGAGTTTGAAATATTATTTTTAAATAATTATTTGCCTATATTATTAATAAACAATTATAAAGGGATTCCATGAGATAAATAATAATATTGGTAAAATTGTTGGTAGCTGTGAGGGAAATGTTTCATGACATGAGATGTATGTTTCATATATTATCATACAACCATAATGAATGGTTGGATGATTATTTAGTGTATTAAACATGAGTCTCTTGATATAGTTATCAATGAGGTACATTGTTGTTTATGAATAAATAATTTCATTTAATCCCAAGGTTGATAAAGAGATATTAGTTAACCATAAATCTCATGGATTTTAAAATAAAAGTAAGATAGAGATAAAAAACTTGAAAACCCGAGGAGAGAAGAAAATTATATTTACATTATGCCCAATGTATGGAAGAAAACATAAAGGAAATTATCTTACGGCATCCGATAATTTTTTCATGTATCATGGGATTCAGGAACCATCCCCTAGGGCCCATGTTGTGACTACCCCAATCCCACCTTCTAAAGGCCATGGGCTGGTGACTAGCACCAAATGCATCAACCTGAAAGTGGGAGGAATTGTTTTGTGTACATGTAGGGACACCCATGCATAACCAAGTCCCACACACTAAAAATGAAAAAATATCACTAAAACAATGTTGATTACATTTAAAACTAATACAAGTGGGAAACAATACAAAACAAACAAAGGAACTAAAAATAGCAATGTACAAAAAGGGAACTCTGATGGATGTCTATGGAAACCCCCTTATAATAGGGATGGTAATGTAGCTACTAGAAAATGAAGTAGAATTTCATGTCCAGCTGATCCTACTGGTCCCTACCTAGTCATATTCCACCAAGTCCACGGTCAGAACATATGTCAGTCTCGTCTCCCTGAGCACCTATGGGTATTGGTCCACCATAGGCTCCATCGAAACACTGACTGTCTACACCAGACACAACACGTGCGGGTGAAGCCCATTCTGGGGTGAGTAAAAAAAATACTCATTGGGAACACCAAAACAAAAATGGAAGACCACACAAAAATCCCCAAAGTGATGCATGAATCATAAGATATCTCAAACAAGGTATAAATTTACGGAACTAATAGTAGAAACATCAGTTTCATCATCAAACACATCGACTACAAGATAATTCCTCCTCTATCGATTAAATTTTCTCTACCATGTAATACATAAATTCTTGCCACTGACATTGGAATGCTTAGGTACACCTCCACATCCCATACCAAGGGCCTAACATGTCACATAAAAGTGCTTCCCTTTAATCTTGGAAAACTAAAGTACTCCCCCTCATCACTTACTGTGGGCCTAAA
Source organism: Viscum album (assembly GCA_963277665.1). NCBI lineage: Eukaryota > Viridiplantae > Streptophyta > Magnoliopsida > Santalales > Viscaceae > Viscum > Viscum album. The sequence goes on along the minus strand of OY728146.1, from coordinate 1,594,323,750 downwards.
AAGTCATATAAAAGTGCTTCCCACCATGGGCCTGTAACATCACTCATAATTTCTTCCCACTGGGCGATATTTGAGTCTCACAGAGTAAATAGTTAGCATCCTTCTGGTCTCAGCCAACCATTGGGTTCCATATGTTGTGTGCCTAGGAGAACCGGTCCTTAATCCATTCGGCACATCTCAAATTCCTTGAGATGCACCTCAAGGAATTTAAAATGATCTTCATTGTTGAGAGGGTCACAACCCCACAAAAATCACGTCAATCAAATGCCTAATTTTACAGTTATTAGTGTTTTAGAAAATAGGTACCAATTGCGTCTGGGCCCAGTCTAACCCGACCAACTGAGCATGGGGGTCCCACATACCCCAGTTTAACTCAATTGAATCAACCAAACCCGAATTGGATCTGGGTCGGTCTGTTCTGGTAAGGTCAGTGGGCTAAGCCTGAAGGGCTTCGCTGGGCCCATCCCGGTTTGGCTGAGGGTCCACCCAGTCGGGTCACCCAAAGACTCTGTCTTGTCTAGCCCAGCCCAATGGGCACTAGTTCGGCCTTACGGTGAGTTTATGGACCACTAACGCAGGTCCATCCTGCTAGCCCAAAGCCCAAACCTCATTGTGCGGGTCGGGGGTGTGCCTCCTTGCTGGGACACAGATGGCTGCCGTGTCTGGCCTCCACTAGCCTCGTAGAGGTGTGGGGGTCTCCTACCGCGATTGAGTGACCACAACTTACATAGTCAGCTAGACAGGTTTGACGTGGTCCATCCCTCCCCGCAGTGCTAGGTCAATGCTGTGTCTCACCACTACTATTGCGGCTTCCAACCACAGATGTTCGGAGGACCGCCGAACACGCTCTGGTGGTCCTTTCTACATATCACATGCGTCTGTACTATCTATGAAGGTCCTATTCCGCAAAAAGGTCCTAGAATCTTCTTGATAACAAATTGAAGGTGTTTCCACCATGAACGAAGATGGATGAGGTGCTCTAGCCTTATTTTTTTGGCCTGCACACTCTGAATTAGAGGGTTATAATCATGGGGATGCTTCGGATTTGTGACTCAATAAAACTAGATATAATCCAATCGTAGATAAAAACTCCCCAATGAAAATTCACCCTCACATAAATGCATGATTCATGAATCAACTTCTTCATGGGTAGATCTTCATTATTATAATCTATAATAATAATGGAGAATAACATTCACAAATTATACCACTCATTCTTTGAAGGTTGTTGTCACAGTGTTACTTCCTGAAGGATTCAAGACGTCGATGTTGTTCATCACTTCGGGCTCCAATCATTGAGGTGCATCGATGATGTTTGACATTTTTCAGTGTTTTTCATTTTTCATTAGATAATAAGTTCATTGGAGGGTCATCAAAGAATCCTTGTTGTTTAATTCACCCAATCTCCAATGTGTTTGATTAAAAAAAATTATCGGAGCATTTATGTTATGTTGGGACGTTGCATTGTTACAGGATTTAAATTATGAAACAATGTAGAGGTTACTCTTACACACTTAGCCTTCAAGGGGATTCCATAATTTTGCCTCACCATCACCTTGTTGTCACACTGCAACATTTTTTTCCATCATTCCATGGTGCGAATGAAAAATAAAATAAGTTTTTAAAGTTATTTTATTATCTTCTTGAAATGTCCCAAAATTTATCTTCTCTATCCAACCTTTTGTATTTAATTTTAAGTGCGTTTAGGGTGAATCATATCATTATAAATTCAACAATACCCCTAAATTTTTGATCCAAGCATCGATTCAAAATATAGAAGAGCCTACTCGCACATTTACATAAGCGTAGATAAAAAAATTCCTAATTTCATTCCATGATCCCTGATCCTCAGAATCTTTTGATGTCAAAGTGTGTGGTCTCATATTAATAATATATAATTAAAACAAATTATATGTAATTTATGAGACATTAAATTCTCACCAACATTGGGATTTACATCCCTAAAATTCAAAACAACTACTATTCAAATAGATGGGGGTATGGAGCCCGAATCTGAGCCTCCCACACCATTGTGCTCTCTTAAATATTCCCATGCTGCCACTGAACTCTAACAAGAGGAAATGACCTCCATCGTAAGAACTACTCATGTAAATCCTCTATATGCATCGAAAACTACACAAACATTATCCCATTGTTAATGTACTTCTCACTTAAGTCGATGATGTGTAAGGGATTATGCACGTATCTCCTTAGCTGTGACATGTGGAAAAAATAATGCATATGGTGCATTTATGGGGGAATATCTAGGTGGTATGCCACCTCCCCCACTCCTCTCAGGATATAAAAATGACTATTGAACATTGTAGATATCTTGATTCCCGTAGATAAATATTTGAAATCTCCGTCGAGTTAATACCTGGGGTAATACGTGATCGCCATCCTCAAAATCCAAGGGTCACTTTCTTCTATTGGCATAATAATTTTACCTAATCTATATAGTATTAATCCTCTCCTAGATTATAATCTTATTCTCAGTGGTATCCCATAACATCATTGAACACATGAGTGCCAGATCCCCCGGTTTTTTCATACATTGGGGTGATTTGCAAGGCCGCCCATACAAGGCCTCAAATGGTGAAATTCTAATGGTGAGGTGATATATGTTGTTTTATGAAATCTCCACTAGTAGAAGGTGGTCCTCCCAACTTTTACCAAAATCCAATACGCAAGCACATATAATATCCTACATGATCTATATTTTTAGCTCTGTCTAACCATCTGTATGTGGTTGAAATGATGTGCTAAAGTACAACTATGCCCTAAACACCTCCTGTACTCCCCTCAACAATCGGGATGTAATGCGATCATCATGATATGAGATCTTAGTCGAAGGAACCTAGTGAAGCCGCACTATCTCCTGGTTGTAGAGGCACCCCAAGCCCTATACCATTCTATTCTTCTGGATGGGGAGGAAGTGAGTTGACATGGTGAGTCTGTCAAGGATCACCAAGATAGAGTCGTGGCCCGTGGATGTACATGGTAGCCCCGTCACATAGTCCATCTATATTCCATCCCATTTCCACTCTGGTACCTCAAGGGGCTAGGCCAAGCCTTCTTGAACTTGAAACTCACCATTGACATACCTTCATGTGAGGTATCTTGAGATGAACGCAGCCACCACTTTCTTCATCCCTGGCCACCCTTACTAATGTTGGAGGTCCCGTTACATCTTCGCCACTCCACGATGTACCTTTCAGGGGGGTTTATGATACTCCCTCAACACCTCCTCCTATAATGTCACTTAAACTATGGTGCACCATGTAAAAATGATTACATGCTCCCCACATATCAAAAATCCATTAGGAGCCCGTCTTGAGGATAACTGAGCACGTCCGTCCTCACAGTCAACATCCACCAGTTGTGCATCCTTGACTCACTATAAGAGTGGGTGAGTATGATTCATTGACTTAAGGTAAGTAGTATCACTATAATCCCTAAAGGATTTTTGTGTTGTAGGCCACTACTCTATCTCCTCACTCAGAAGATGTAAACCAGTCCTCCTACTGAGTGTGTTTTCCACCATGTTCACCTTTCCAAGAGTATAGACTATATCAATGTCAAAGTCCTAAGGAAACTCTAACCATCATCACGGTCTCATGTTTTTCTCTTTATGGGAGAAGATATACTAGAGAAATTTGTTGCCAGAGTAAACTGTAAAACATTCAACCATCAAGTAGTATCGCCACATATTCAAAGAAAAAACCACTACTACTAGCTCTAGGTCATGGGTCACATAGTTCTGCTCATTTTTCCTCAACTGGTATGAGCCATAGGCGACCACTGCATGCTCCTACATAAAGAAACAACCCAGTCTAGTCCTTGATGAGTCGGAGTAAGATATAACCCAACACCCTCCTCCGGTAGTCTCAATATGGGGGCGCTAGTCAGTCTCTACCTTAGCTCCCAGAAACATTTCTAACATTTCTCCATCCACATGAAGGGTTTTCCCCTCTATCACAAATATGATAATGGTGTTGCTACTCTAGAAATTTCGGTCACTAAACTATGATATTAACCACCAAACACCAAAAAAAACTTCGCACCTCAGTCATGCTTCTGTGTGTCACCCATGCAAGAAATGCCTCAATATTCACATAAACTATTGCAACTCCATCCTTCGAGATGACACGTACTATAATGTGGACCTCCCATATCACAAATTGACACTTCAACATAATAAAATAAATTTTGTGCTCATAGAGTGTATCCAAGACTATCTACATTTGTGAAGCATGATCCTCTTCTGACGCAGAGTACACCAACATGTACTCAATGAAGACGACAATAATCATGTCAAGGTAAGGCTAGAAGATAAAATTCATGAGTGCCATGAACACTTCTATGATGTTGATCATGTTGAAAGGAATCACCAGGAACTCATAGTGGTCATATTGACACTTGATTGTTGTCTTAGGTACACCCTCATCCAATACCCAAAGATGGTGATAGTCTGTTCTTAGGTCTATCTTTAAGAATAACTTCTCCCCCTTCAACTAGTCGAAGAGATCACTGATTCTTAGTAGGGGGTACATTTCCATGACGACCACCTGGTTCTTGCTTGAAAGTCTACGTACAACCTCAAAACTCTCGTCTTTATTCTTTGAAAAAATCACCAGGGATACCCATGGTGAAAAGGTGTCCCTTACGAACCCTTTCTTCTACAATCTCTATAGATGTACCTCTAGTTCGTGAAGCTCTATGGGAACAATCTGTTATGATGGTGTGGATATTAGTATTTTCTTGAGGTGAAGGTCAATGTATATGTATACCTCCCTATGATGAGGTAGTCCTGAAACATCATCTGATGAAACATACTCGTACTCATCCAAAACTACCATAAACATGTCCTACTCTCATCCACTACACCATGTGTGAGTCTATCCAAATGGTTAGTGATCAGTTTCACCATTCTCTGAGAATGTTTTTCCTATGCTACAAGGGTGTCCTTCCCATTAGAGAAGGAAAACCTAGTCCCTTATCCCTGAACAAACCATACCACAAGAATAAAACAATCGATCTGAGCATGGATTGTGGATAACTATTCCATAACCAATAGGATGTCGTATGGCCTTGATGCCACTACTAGGATATTACAGCCGATGTTATTGCTTTTTAGAGTATGCTCACTCTGTCAGAACCAGTGTGTAATCCTCTAATACACATTCATTGGAGTATCTACCTATAAGTATCAAGCCAATGGCTCCACCAGAATCTCTATGATCCGAATGATATCCATGGAAATCACCGAGTGACTAGAACCTGCATCTATAATAACTAAATCTAGTGTGGATAATAATAAAGTATACCTCAGATCATCTATGTAGCTCTGTGGTCATAATTGCCCACTTTCAGAAGTTTTCCTCGCCTCTATCCACCTGCTCCCTATAGTTAGGGTGGACCACCTGGTTGTGGTGGCTATAACAGCTCAAGCTATCTCCCCTACAAACTGCTCGGTCTTCTCTCCTACCACGTTGGCGACCCTATGGAACTCCTCGCCAGAACTGTTTCATCTACCATGGGGGCCCCTTGAACACATGCTAGTCATTTGTACGATGGGTTAGGAAATAACGTGCAATGTTTACCATACCACTACACAAGAAGTAAATTTATGTTCCCGGCTAACTCTCTCTAGTATGGGAGCCCCGCACTACTGACCCTGGGCCATGGGGTTGTCCACTAAAAGACCTAGCCTGCATGGGCCCTCGTGTTTTCTATCTTCTTCTTTCCTAAGATACATCCACCTTGGGTCTACTGGTAGCTCTAGCTATGGGCCCCTGTTCAGCCATGAATCTCTTTACCAGATATTCTCACTCCAGCACACCAGCCTAAGTATGGATGCTAAGAGACAATATCGATGCCCTGATCTCCTGCTTTAGTCACTACTGAATGTCTTGAGCCTTGAAAAAGGGTCTCGCACAGTATCTGTCAAGTATTTAAAAAGAACGGTGAACACAAATGAGTACTCAACCACCATTATGATACCCTGTTTTAGGTGAAGCATCTTCTGAATGTGCACAGAGCACAAGGTCTCATTGAAAAACACCTCTCGGAAAATATTCTTGATGTCTGCCCAGGAGAGGGTTGCCTCATTTGGTGTCTAAGTGGTCATGAACCATCATCTCCCTTCCAATTACTACCGAAGGATTGCTGAAATCCCCATCTGGTTTAACAGTGTCCTCACTAAGAAAGGTCACATGTCCCATCCTCCAACAGGTCCTCAGTGACTTGCAGATATGTGTCTCCCATGAACCTAGGAGGTATCTATCAATGAAACTCAGGCAAGGCACTCAGTCTGCGCACATCCACTTCTGGAACCACCATCATTTGATGCTAACCATCTAATGGTGGTAGTAAAGGTGCACCACCCAGTGGGACCATCTCATGAACTTGTTCTTAAACGGATGCCTTGTCGCTTAGCGGACTGTCCTCACAACCCCTTATCAGGATCCTGGTTGGTTGTCTACATGGAGACATCCTAAGATACATCGGGATGTACCATGGTCTGTAGGTTATACTTGGTAAGATGAATTTTATTAAATAGAGCATAATGAAACACATAATCAACCATTTTTTTCATTTATTTATCCAAAAATTAGAATTCAAGGTCCTGGTGTATAGATATGTTGGTCGTCGCACCAACAATGGAATCTCCTAATATGAAAGTCGGACTCGCAATAATTAACATAGTTTCCCCAAAACAAAACAGTAGTCTCTTGGTCTGTATGTTAAGACAAAACAACCACGGATACCAGTTTCTCACAACCATTACCTCAGGGCATGTGCCATGACTACCCCATGCCCGCCTCTCGAAGGAAAGGGGTTTGTGACTAGTGCTGAAGCCGTAAACCTGCAAGTGGAAGGCATTTTCCTAAGTACCTATACACACACACCTACCTCACCATGTTCCACACAATAAAAAGGAATCATGTATCACTAAACCAGAGTTGAATATAGGTTCAAATAATACAAGTGGTCAAGAATACAAACCCAATAATGAAACTGAAAATAACAAAGTACAAAAAGGGAACTTTGTTTTTAGTTTGTGGAAAACCCCATCTGACCATCAGAGTACTGTAACTACTGTAATACAAAGTAGAACGTCATGTCGGAAAAATTCTATTAGTTCCCTCTTGGTCCTAGGCCCCTAAGTCCACCATCGTAGAGTCTATTGGTCTCATCTACCTGAAGAAATCTGGGTCTCGGTCCACCAAATTCTTTGTCGAAACGCTAATCTAATGAACCTGACAGAACATGTGTGGGAGAAACCTATGTGGGGTGAGTAGAAAAATACTCTGTAGGACCCACAAAAAGTTTACAAAGACACAAAAATATGCTGAATGAATCAAAAATCTCAAGATAACTCACACTAGGTATACATTTAGGGTAGTGATATTAGAAACATCAGTAAAATCATCAAACACCATGGATTCTAGAGAACTCCTCCTCTATTGAGTATAGTGGACCTGCTATGTCACACATAATTGATTCCCTCTATCCTTGGAATGCTTAAGTACACCTCATGATCACTTATTGTGGGCCTATAAAGTCAATTCGAAGTGCTTCCAACATATCTTGACAAACTAAGGTACTCCAACTTGTCATATATCGTGGGCCTGCAATGTCACACAGAAGTGATTCCCACCATTAACTTGAAAATTCTCATTGATGTTCTTCATAATTGGCCATAGTCCACTCTCACATAGTCGAAAGTCATCAATCTTTATGTTTAATCCAACCGTAGGGTTCCGTACATAGCGCACCTAGTCGAATTGATTCTCAAGCAATTTTTCATATCTCAGCATCTATGAGAGCCTCCTAAGGACATGCCAAAATATCTACCTCATCGAGTGGGTACCAACACAGTAAATGAATTATCATTTGGACACCCAATTTTCATCTTATTATAGTTTTACTAAACCTGTTCCGGTTACGTTTGGGCCCCGTCTGACCCTATCCAACCGACCCAACCAACTAGGCCTAGGGGACCCACATACCTCAGATTAATTCGACCGAGTTGACCTGGCCCTGTTCTGGTCTGGGTCGGTCTAGTCGGGCCTTATCAATGGGAAAGGCCCAATGGGATTTACTAGGCCTGACCCAGTCCGGCCGAGGGTCCACCCCGCTTGGTCTCATAATGACCTAGTCTCATCCATACTCACCTGAAAGACTGAGGTCTGGCCTGCTAGGACACTGGGCCACATGATCGAACCACTTGGTTTTGTGTATGTCCAACTAGCTACGGTCGCAGCCCACCATCCTGAATTCTGGTGCACGCGGTGTGGGTCTGTGGTGTGGCTTCGGGTCGGGATGCGTCTGTCTATTGCGTGCATCCTCTGCTGGCCCCATAATTTTATTGGTCCCTCCTTCCACGACCAAGTGTTATCGGCTCGTCGAGATGCTTGGAGGGCCTGGATGCGGGCCATCCTTCCATGTGGTTCCAAGAATGAACTGCGTATTTCAGCTACTACCACAACCATTTGGTCATGACCTCCTACCACCACATCATGTTGACAAGCGTGCTGCCACATTCTCCCTTGGCTGCCACTATGAGATGTCACTACTGGTGCCAGTAGATATTCGATGGAACATTGGATGCACTCTGGTGGTCTGTTCTTCATGCCGCCTTCGACTACACACTTTGGGGAATGTTCCCTTCACCAAAAAGGTCCCAGAATCATCTTGGCAATAGTTTTTGGTTGACATCACAATGAATACACAAGGATGGGGTCCTCCAGACTTGTTCATATCAGCCGACACCCTCAATGTTAGAGTTTTATAATGATGGGGAGGCTCGGGGTTTGTGTCTCAATTCAACAAGAGATAAACTAATCTGAGATAATAACACCAAAAAGAAAAGTCACCCTCCCACAAAAACGCATGATTCATAGATCACATGTTCATGGTTAGATCCTCGTTCATCATTTAATGAATATTAAAGGTGAATAACATGAACAATTTTAAACTCCTGACTCTTTGACATTTATTTCCGAAGTGTTACATCATCGAGGATTCAAGACACCAACTTAGTTTTTCACTTTCATCTCCGTTCTTTGTGGTGAATCGAATTTATTTGATGTTCTTCATCGTTTTTGTTATTCGTTAGAGAGGATGATCATCATATGTTCTTCATAGGACTCTTGTAGTTCAATTACCTCAATATCCAATCCGTTCATTTAGAAAAAAGAAACATGTAGCAGCATTTCTCTTACATTGTGATGTTGCATCCTTACGCTTTTTCATTTATGATAGAGTGTAGTGGTTTCACATGCACACCAATCCATTTAGGTTATTCCTACATTGAACCTCATCATTGGATTGTCGCCCCAAAAATGTGACGTTTTCTTCCACTCAATGGTGTTAAAGAGAAATAAAATAGCTTTTTAAAGTTATTTTATTATATTTAGGAAAAGTCCACAAAATAAATTTTTCTGTCCATCCTGGGGTGTCCAATGTTACTCCTTTCATGAAGAATACAAGTGTTATGAATTCAACGGTGCCCTCATATTTTTTATTCGATCACAAGTTCAAAATATAAAAAAACCCAAACGCATGTTTACTTAAGTGTACTTAAAAAATGATCAAAATTATGTTTCAGGATCATCGGACCATGGAATCATGTTTCGTCAAAGCATGTGGTCTTAGAATAATTAAACCTGATTAAAATATATTACTGGGAATTTCATAGACATTAAAATTGGTAAATTTAATGTCAAAGTTATGGGAATAAGTTAAATAATTATTTGAATATAGAATAATCTCTCAAGAATTAACCCCCCACAGTCTAGTGTTTCAAGTGTAAGGAGTATGGGAATGATTCAAAAATGTTTCTAAATTCAAATAACAAGGATGATGATATACTTTATAAACCACTTAAGATGAGGTATAAAGAAAAATCTCATATGATCCCTATTTCTTGAGCGGAGTGGAATAATGATGTTGCGAAAGGTACACTCTCCATCCAATAAAGAAATTCTATTTTGTTATTTGAGTTTGGATATACCCATTATTTTATATCTGAGTAATTTTACATTGGTAAGAGGATTCCACACAAATTATTTGATATTGAATTAATAGTGAAAACAATTAATTGTATGATGATCGCGTCACAAATATAAGATTACTCTCTAGATTATTTTTGTGATAATGTAATTCATTGAAAAATTATAATTTCCCTATAGTTGAATTTTATGTTTACTTTAAAAGTTTTTGATTTATCTAGAAAAACCAAAATTAATTTTCCTGGAAGTGAATTCATGTTTGATATTCCAAACTACTATGTGATCTTCTATAAATGAGATGATAAATATGAAATTATAATAGAAATAAAATCCATTGAATGGGTTTTGACTCCTATTCAAGATGGTAGTTTATGCCCATATGAATGGGGAAAAACATAACATCAACAATATTCTAATTTTATTGGATTTTTTTCATGTATTTGATGATTATTTTCTTATCCTTCCATCAAAATGTGAAGTTGAGTTCTAAATTGCACACGTACTTGGTGCCACACGTATTTTAAAGAATTAAAATATAATTTCCCAGATTGAGTCGTAGGAATTGAAAACGAATCTTCATGATAACATTGAAAAGTGATTCATCTGGCTGTATTTGTAACCTTGGGGTGCACCATTTATTTTTGTTAAAAAGAAAGAAGGATTGATGAATCTATAATTGATTATCAATAGCTAAATAAGATCACAATCAAGAAAGAGTTTCCTCTACACTATCTTGATGACATATTTGATCAGTTGGGTTGAGAAAAATACATTTCCATGATTGAATATAATTCTGGATACCAGAAATTTTTTATTAATAAAGAGGATATAACCAATAAAAAATTTATATAAGTTATACACACTATGAATATATAGTGATTTCATTCATTACCATTTATTTCCATGAGGTCTTCATAGATTAAATTAATATAGTCTTTAGATAATTCTTTTGATCAATTTGTGGTAGCATTTTTATATGATTTTAATATCTATTAAAAGATAATGTACGAAAATAAACATCAGATGAAAATTATAATAAATACCATATGGAGGAAAGAATGTATATGAAAAAATTTCAATGTGAGAAACTAGATGTATAAGGATTAATGTTTAAATTATATTATGTGAAGAATGTGTATAATGATAGATACATTAAAGATAGAGGTTATTGAGTGTTGTCTCATACCAACCATTGTGACTGAGGACTCCAGTGTACTTATTTTAGAATGATTGTATCAATGGTTTCTGGATAATTTTTCATGACTATCTAATTCACTCACCATGTTAACTAATAAGGGTTCTATGTTCTTATATGTAGATTTTTGTGAAGAAAATTTCAAGGAACTAAAGAGAATATTAGTTAGTGTACCAATTCTTACATTACCCAGCTTTGGAGAAGGGTTTTTAATCTATATTGATACCTCCAATAAGGTATTGGGATTCATTCTTATGTATAAGGACATGTTTAAATATTATTCCTCTAGACTATTGAATTTTCATTACCAAAATTACCTAACTCAGGATTTAGTGTAATATACGGTAATTTTTATATTAAATATATGGATGTGTTATATTTATGGAGAAAAGATATATATATATATATATATACTGATTTGAAAATATTAAAGTATATATTCACATAAATGGAGTTGAATATATACCGGTTAATATAGGTAGATCTAATTAATGATTGTGATTTTTTAATACACTACCAAATTGGAAAATAAAACAATTATAAAATTTCAGTTACTTGAATGGATCTTGATATCATAACATTTTATGAGGATCATAAAAGATAAAATATTTTATTATTTTTAAAGGATATATCTATAAATCCTAATGTAAGGGGGGGAAAATAATTTTTCTCAATTGAATTTCCCACCAAAAATCTAATTTAATAATAAAGCGACATTGATGGCAGATCTAGAGTTTAAAAAAGGATGATATAAATATACAAATGTTAAACATTGATCATAATGGAATGTTATGGTTTTGGAACTATGAAATTATTCTATCCATACCAAATTTTAATAATGATTTGTTAGAGGAAACTTGCCATACTTCATTATGCATTCATCCTAATGTATGAATATTTATAAATAATGGAAAGGGTTCTTCTGGTGGTATAGAATGAAGATAGGTATCACAAAGATTGTATCTCAGTTCTTGGTATGTTTGAGATTTAGGATGAGTGAAAAAAGTATAAGTTGATGGTGCATATATTATCGAAACTATGATGGATATGTGACAAAATCACCATGGATTTCATAGGCTCCCCGAAACATCTAAAGAGAATAATGCTATATGTGTTGAAGTCATTCTCCTTATAAATCCAGCACCAATCATAGATATTAAAATTTATTTCCCTATGTATAATTTTTCTAGGATATACACATTGGAAGTGTTCAGTTTGTATGGATTACCACGTTCAACAATAAAAAATTTCGATCATATTTTTTACTCTATGTTGTAGTGAAGAAATAGTCATGAATATGAAACGATCTTGGGTTTCAGCACAGTGCATCATCCATAGATAGATTTTCATCCAAAGAAGAAAATTAAAACCATAAATGATATATTGATAGTTTGTTATTTGGATTTTAATGGTTATTTGGATGAGCACCTTCTTTTTGTTGATTTTTCATACAACAATAGCATTCAATAGAGAATTTAAATGTCTTCTTATAAAACACTCTATCAAAATAGGTTGATAATTCCTACATAATGGAATTAAGATTGACAAAAAAGTGTATTGGGACTTGATAAAGAATGAAAAATGGTAGGGAGGATTAAATATATTCAGTAATACATAAGGGAAGTACAATGTCATTAGACAAGTTATGCTGACAATCATCAGTAAGATTAGGAATTTGACGTTAGTGATAAGGTGATTCAAAGAATTTATATATGGAAGTAGGTAATAAAATTTGAGAATAAGGGAAAACTAATACCTATATTTATCAATACCTTAGAGATATTTTTTCATATCTGGATGGAAGTATATCGGTTGGTGTATCCACCATACCTCTCTCAATATCATAATGTGTTTCATATATCCCTATTGAGTATGTACATAACTAAACCGTGAAATGTACTGATCATAAAGGTCATACCACTAGATAAATATCTTTGTTATGCTGAAAAGACTTGTATATATTCTTGATCAACTAGAGAAAGTGATATGAAACACGACCACTCCCAAAGCAAATGTTTTTTTGTCAAAACTACAAGTTTATAGGTTCTACATGGTAACCTAAGAAAATGATAATAATTATCATAATTTTTCTATATTAGAGTGATGAATTTGGAGGCTTAAGTTAATTTTATATGAGGTATAAAATAAACATTGATATTTTATGGATTTCTTTTTAACGAAAATTTAATTCTTCAAGAGCTTATTTTACACACGAAAATGATTTTTAACGAACAACAACCTATGAATAATAATATTTAAACCAGATCATTATTACATAGCCATTAAACATTGTAGAAAGAATTAGAATGAGGAAATTTTAAATAATTATTATTATGGTTTTATATGAAAAAACATGTTCATAAAAAAGTACATAATTTTTGGTAATGTCTTTATATGTTTTGAAAATACCATTTTCTCAAAAAGAAATTATTTCTTTTTTGATAAATATTAAAATTTATTTTTATAAAATAAAATTTATTTTTTAAACTGTCATTTCAAAATTTTCTTAGGCTTTGTTTTTTGGTTTTTTATGAAAAAATAAACATTGTATTAATATTGAAAATTACTAGTTTTTATTGAAAAATATCTTTTAATTATATATTTTATAAGCATAATTTTTTTATATTGGACTTAGATGTAAAAGATTTTCAAATATTGATCTATCAATCCAATTTAATACATTCAAATAATTTTCATATTTAACTTTGAGATAAAATATTTTTAAACATTCGAAAATTTTTAATTTGGAAAACTGCTTTCTTATCACATCTACGTGATTAATATTTAATTAAATTCTGCCACATTGTGAGTTATATTAAATAAAAACAATTAAATATTTTTAATAATAAAAAATTATGTTATATAATAATTTCATTTTAATTTTTGTCCATAATGAATAATAAGCATTGAAATATTTATTTACCACTTTTAAAGTAAAATTTATTTTAAAGAGATTTAAACAAAATGGATAAGGGTATAAAATAACACAAAACATGTTCAACACCAATTTTCTAGCCATATATTGACCTTATAACCAATATGGATCAATAAATACTTATTTTGGTGTAATTTGGGATTTGGAAGGCATGATTAGACATTATTCATTTCAAAAAACCAATTGTGTCCTCTATCCCAATTATTAAAGCACACCTTCTATCCTCTCCACTTTAGACATACAAAAAACTTTGTATAGTAAAATACCGACACAAATACATTCCTTAATTTAATAATATCATCCTATTATCGTTATTTTTATTACTAAAATAACCTTATTGGATTTGGGATCAAACTTATAGAGGTTACCCAAAGAAGTGTTGATATTCTTCAATGATCGTTTTTATTTTATTTCCTACTCAAACTAATTAAAATATAATTAAACCATGAAAATATAAATACAGTATACCTTACATATACATATATGTTATAATTCATTTATCATGACCTACATATATCTCCTCTTTCATTATATGGGAATGATAACATCGCTCGTCTATATGGCGGATTACCATGACGCAAATCGATGTGACATGTTTTCCCTGACCATCTATCATGGTAATGAATGATGGTGGGAATATTTTTTATTTATGATAATTTTAATATAGGTAAAAAAATTTAAATGTAATTTCATATATGCGTTTTTAGTTTCTACTCTATGGTGTACATGATAACATCTATTATTTTTACAACAGACTACAACATCAAAAAGCGATACGATTTTATTTCACTTAAATTTTACATGGAAGGTAATAAAATATAAATTTAATGAATATATTTGATATATATGACATATCAATTATTCTTGAAAGGTAATATATTATTCACCTTTTTTATATTAATTCATTGAGAAAACAGAAACAACATTCTTGCGTACGTACAACCAACCATCTCCTCGAATGGTGTATTTTATTTTATATATTTATATTATATGGATTACTCCAAATAAAAATTCACTAAATATATATTTCATATTTATCATGATACAAATTAGGGATATTTTATTTCCATGATCAAATTTAGAGGACCTAAAATAAAAAATCAAAACGCACGTGAAAAAATGAAGAAGTTATTTCCAAAATGAAATTCCACAAGGTAATTGTTAGTAAATGGTTAATAATAGTTTATAAGTAGCTAATATATGATAAGATATATATTATTATTCTATTTAAATAGTTTAAAAATAAATTTACATTTATTATTCAAGAGTATATAGCTCTTTTGAGGAAATAGGTACTTAAGATATTATATTTTGATCTCAATTTTCCTTCTTGAAAACATATGATATGTCATCCAACTATCTTTTTTAATGATGTGTATATATAGACCCATTTACATGTAATATCTTGAATTTATTTATTGTCATACTATTATGTGTTTTATTTAATTTAATTCTTCAATTGGGTCAAATGATTCAATTTTACCAAAATGTTAATGATTTTATAACACAGTTTCATTGTTTATCAAAATAGATAAAAGTTATTTCTCAGATGTAGAAATTTTATAGTCAATCTCTAAATAATATCATGACTATTATTATATTCTATTTACTTCATAGGAATAATATTTTCCCCCAAATAATCCTCTTTTTATGTACTCAGGGATTTATATTTATTTTTCTAGAAAACTCATCTTTATTATATTATTCAGTCGAAAATTGATATTCATCCCAAACCATGTATTCCAAAAAAAACTAATAATGTTTTTACCATTTAAAAATTATTTATTGACGAAATTATTATAAATGTTTTAATATTTAGGAAATTTTTTGAAATAAATTGTCATTTTGTTTCATACAACAATCGGTTGGATTTAAAGGAAAAAATTAACGTTGTATTTGTTTTAATATGTTTGTCTTATACATAATATTCCCAAAATCATGATCATACACAATTTTAAGGATAAAATTATATTTTATCAAGATTATTTGAAAATTAATGTATTTCCAAAATATAATATGAATATTTAGTTTTAAAAAGATATTTTAAAATAAAACATGTTTCCCCATGAAATATTCAAACTGGTCAATCAAAAGAAATTTCCATTTAAGATGACATCCACTGAGGTGACATATGATTTACTAGGTATTTTATCCAAGGATACATTTCTTATTATTTCATTGAATGTTTTATTGTTATGATAGAAATATGTTTGGGAAACTAGTTTCTCATCAACGGGTTATACCTTGATAATATAGTTATAAAACCTGCTTTTTTTTTCAGGGTTGATGGTTTGATGAAATGAAGAAATTATTATGAAACCCATTTCATTAACATAGGTTATATTATGATAAAATGTTTACAAAAACTATATATTTTCCTGGAAATAGATGTGATGAATATTTTATTATCTTGAGGAACACTTATATTTGATTTCCATTATGTAGTGGTTGGGACGAATATCTACCTTATATTTAATGGGTAAATATTGATATCTCAATGAATAAATAGGATATAAGTGGGAATGAACCTACTTTAGTAGATTATTATTCATTTATGATAGTATTTGGAGTAAAAAATTACTACTATTATGGTTTGGAGAGTGAACCCATTCTACAATTATAGTCTTGGAAATAAAACATGAACTATTAATTGAATCATTTCCAACCCATATATGTTTTTCCAAACCTATGCCTTACGCCAATGTTGTATTCTCATGGTTCATGTTATCTAATTGCATTATGATTAATGTCTTGTGAACAACCAATATTTATTCCATGACCTAGGTGTATGATATTTGATTTAAAGGGTGTAGATTTCAAATGTTATTCTCATGTTAACATACCCTCGTGCTTCTTATATACTGATATCTCCCTTGTTTACACTTTATGAGAATCTGAGATCACCCATTATTATCTTTCCATTTCCAAATTTATGATGGAATTTATTATGTAGGGTATATCTAAGAGTGGTTTTTTTTATACAGAACATAGTGAGACAAGATATAGGTCACTTATGGACCAATTGTTTATAGGCGAAATTTTTCAAAGGAACCTTCGCTAAATGAAAATTGAATGGATCATTCTATTATGTAATGAATATTCATCTATTATGTTACATATTTATATATGATACATTTCATTCATTACAACTTCATGTTCTGGTTGGGGATATATTTTGATATTTATCCTTTGTGTATATTTAGAATACATATGTAATATTATTAATATGATGTTATAATGATCGATAAATAATCATTCAGTGGCATCACTTGCCTAACTTTTCACTATTTATCTGATATACATGGGAATATACTAATCAATATTTTATGAGTATTGCAAAAGTCTTAAAAATCAAGAAAATTTTTATAGAAATTCTACATAGTACACGAATAGATGATCTGATTGAAAGGTTCAATTTTCCGTATATTAATTATCTTATGGTAAATAGAAAAGTGTGGTTGGTGTTTTCCCTTTAATTAAAATTCATTGGTGTATTATATTATAATATATAGTGGTGCATGAAACACACCCAACTTGTGGTATAATGGATTTATTTTTTATTTATTACATTATTTATTGTTGTATATTTTTATGTTCCTAGAATGATTCCAAATGATTTGGATGTATTTTAGAGTGTACGTGATTGGTGGATGTTTAGGGGAAACTTTATAAACTCCCAATGTAATCATGTAAGTTAAAAGGAGGAACCACAAGGAGGTGTACAGTTTTGGTAAACTGTGACATAATAATAAACCTTTTAAAAAAATTTAGCCACCGGTGATTCCAAAGGTTGGTGAATGGTCTATGAAACTATGCTACTATACAAAGTGTGTCATTAATGTCTTATAAAATTAAATTTTTAACATTAATTTTCACTAGAAATAATAATTATTTCCCTTATATAGGGATATCAAACCAGAGGTTTATTTGTTTATAATTTATAGATTATCTTAATTAAAGTTTTTTATCCCTCAAAATCTTGGATTGTTGGAACTAGGAATCAATTAAAATCTCTCAACTCTTTTTATCCTCATTTCATTATTCTTATTCTCTTGAAATAACACTCGTATTATGATGACATTCCTAGATCTAGAGTATATGGTATTTTTTATGGGTAGTTTTTATTATAGAATCCCGGGATAAACATACACGAATATTACATCAATTTATTTTAATATTCACTATAATAAAAAATTACATGCCTGAGTACCATAATAGTTTAGTGTCTTTGGAAACCTAGAACACATTCTTCTAATTTTGAGAAAGACCTTCAATATCTCCCTTAAAGATATTACCCATTATTACTCTTACTTAATCCTTTTTATTATAACCTATGGAAGGTAAATATAATAATTGGTGGATATCAAATTATATTAAATTTAAAATAAAGGAAAATATAGGCATCCCATGAACATATGAGTATGAGAACATGATCATAACAAATGAAGATCATACCCTGCATATAAATGATCAATTAGATGAGACATGTAATACATATTTTATGTTCATAAGACATGAATCATAATAAAATAAAGAAAATAATCCATGTGCACATATCATAGGAATTAGTCATATAATTTCTGACAAACACATAAACATAGAAAACATTATTTTAAGGAAACCGACCAAGACCGTCATAACATGATTTTATTGGGATAATAAAATTTGAATCTTCTTCTGGCATGGGATAAAAACCTATATACCCTATTTATTTCTGTCTTGGGCTAAAACACATGTTCCCTCTTACATTTATTCTTTATCTACAACCCATGTACCTATTTTTTTAGTCATTCTCTTAAACTAGTGTACATTCTTGTGTTAAGGATTAGGCCGCAACCCGTGTACCTATTTATTTTTATGCTATGACTACAAACTATGAAACCAATTAGAATATATATCATTTATCATTAATGAATGAATTAGAGTGACATATATTTCCCATCCATCACATAATGAAATCATTCATACATATTCCACAAGAAAATAAAACTTGCGTCATATCATGACCCATAAAAAGAGATAGGTTTCATAAAGATCATATCATAACACAGTAAATGAAATGGGTATTGTAGAAATCTAAACATATCATTACCTATGGAAAATATATAGGTCTCATAATTATTCCATAAAATCATAACCTGTGAAATGACGTAGTCTTCAAGATCATAAACACCATGGAACTGAGATGGGTATCATAAACATCATTCCATCAAACTATAAATCATTCAAGAATTAGTAGGAATGGTTTCATTTGACCATATCCCCAGTGAGTCATAAAATATGACAAATTTTTTCATCTAAGAAATTAAAAGATTTTTAAATACCACATCATACGATTAATTGGGAAAATAGCCTTTCTTTGAAAATACTTTTTACAAAACTATTTCAAAATACTTTTCTTATAAAAAACATTCTATATTTGCATTAAAAACACGTTTTTAAAGAAATAAATTTTATATATTCAAAATATAAAATGATTTGAAAATCATTTTCCTGGAAAATATTCTTTAAACCTTATATAAAATCACGAAAATATTTCTAAAACATTTTTCTTAAAAAAATAAAAAAAATCTTGAAAACCTTTTGAAAAACTTTTTCATTAAAAACCTATAAAATAAGCTTCAAAATTTTTTGAAATTATTTATAGATGTAAATTATTCAGTAACTTATAAATAAATATTGAAATACCTGAAATATATTTCATGGAAAATATCATTTTGAAAACATATAACGTATGATACTGAAAATTATTTAAAACAACGTTTGAGAATAAAAAAAATTCAATGAAATATTATCTGAAAATCAAATTAAATAAATATTATTATAGAATTTTAGGAAAAAATTTAAATTAAAAATATCCTTATAAACATATAAATAAATCCCCATGGATATTGTAGCCTTGATGGTGGGTAAGTTCATGCGTGCTGAACATTCTTTCCTGACCATAAATATTTATAAAAGTGACATAATAGGAAGACGAAAAGAAGATACCTTTCTAAATTTTTTAAAAAAAATAAACCATTGTTAAAATGTTCCTTAAGATTCATATTATAGTATGAAATCATTTTTAATGACAGTTATAGAAAACTCTATATTTATGGAAAAAATATTTTCAATCAAAATGTGAAATAAAGTTGGATTTTCATAAAGAAATTGTTAGTTATTCTTATTATCATATATTTTAAAAAAGTTACTTTTATACGAAGATATCATGGGTAACTAGAGATTAATAAAATTAATGACTGTTCATTAGAGATTAAACATATGATTTTATCAGGGGAAGAAAAATCATAAACATTTTTAATAATGATGTGATTTTTGCATTAAATTTTTTCCACTTTAGTAACGTTGAATTAAAGTCCCCATAATAAAATAAAATTAAATGATTCTTAAAATATCATAAAAATAATTATATTCGTGATATAACATGTCAATGTGAAGTATATATAGACCATATTAAAATATAGGTGCAGAACAAGGCATGTATCTCCATGAAGGAAAATTGAGACAAAATTACTTTACCAATTTGGTAACCTGTAAACCTTAAAACCCACGAAAAAAATGTCATAAAATATATATATAAATTCATATAAACTTAATTATATAAAGCATAAAATAATATAATTATTATTATATACGCTATGGATAATAAAAATGTGGTAAACAGGGCTTGTGTCTCATGGAATGTAAAAGTGTGACAGGAAAACCATTATTAATTTACTTTTGACTCATGATCCCCATGAGATAATAAAACTAAATAAAAATTTAAATTTATGTATATAAATTAATATAATTATATATCATTTCATATGGAAGTATATACACCACAGAAAAGAAGTGAGTGGTGAATATGGAATGTACCTCTGAGAAATAAATAGTTGGATGAAATTGTCTTACCTTAAGTTATATATTATTCAAACATGTATGATACTAATGAATAATAATAATAATAATAATAATATAAATATTTCAAATAACCATAATATTATATATAATAACATATATGACTTTTTTATTACTATATATTACTCATTTATTATGAAATTCATGTTAATGATACGTTTTAGGTAATAAACGCTTTATTTTTCGTTTGTGTTTTGAATAGTTGTTCTTGATCGTTGTTCATATATAATTATTTACTAATTTATAAAATTTAAAAAATGAAATTAATATCATATATATTGAATATATATTTATAATAATATAAAAAATATATAGACATGAAATAAAATACACCATTCATGGAGATGGTAGGTTGTACGTAGGCATTAATGTTTTTTCTTTTTTATTATCATATTGATATAAAGAAAGTAAACTTAATATATGTGTATGTGTATTTACTTATATCATTAAATTATTATTATTATTATATATATTATATAATTTAATTAAACCTATACTTAATACATTCTATGTAGAGTGTGACCAAATCACATTTCTTTGAGGAGGCGATAGTCCACACTTCCGCAATCAAAAGTATCATATTTACTATTAATGGAAAAAATGAATTTATGTGTTATGAAATAATTATAGAAGAATAAATATTTCATAAATATCAAGTAAAAATAGATTTTACATCATAATTCCTAAACATGAGAGGTGGTAGAGGAAAAATTGACAAGATCATCTTGTGATGCGGTAGTTCCTCACACACAAGAATGGTAAGTTCGTTAACAATTAAATAGAAGTGTGTGTATTTGTAGGATAAACTAGTAGAATATAAAATTTCAGTATATTAAAAATAATATTTTTATTATATAATAATATAAAAATAAAAATTGAGGAGGGTGTATAATGAAAATGAAACAAATGAGCTTAACAAAGGATGTTACCTATTCTTTTGGTAAATCCCCTTGGTATTCACCAAAGAGATTCCTTTGATGGATTTCATCACAATGGTTGGATAATAGGATGTATTTAGGTATATTGGGACTTATATTATCATATGGTTCTCATGAAAAATGTTTTTATATGTTTGAATATGGGAGAGGGGTGAGTACATTTTTATAGTAGTGGAGGAGTGGTATTTATTAAAAATTTTGAAAAGGGAATTACACCCATGTTTTTACTATTCATGTGGATACAAGAAGGGAAAAAATATATTCCATGGATTATATTGTTAAAATAGTAACATATAACATATTTTGGAAAAATTTAAATGTCATTTTGGTACTTAAGGTAATGGTTTAGTCACTTGTTAAACTAATTTTTACCCTTAATCGTTGTATTTAATTTTAATTACATTCAATAATATTATGAAAAAACTACGATAAAATTATTATAAATTATAAATTATTATTATTCCAAATATTTATCAATGTTTCCAAATTCCATTCATAGATGTGGTAGAGATTAATTTAAAATTAATATCGTAGGAAGGATGACAATCCAGGGTTTTAAAGTAAAAACGTTCAACTTATTACTATGTTCTTATATATAATTTAGAATATAAATCTATAACAATGACCTAAATTGGATTAATTATTTTATAATTGATATAATTAAGATTTAAAACCAATTATAAATATAATTTAGCCTTATAAATAGTTTTTATTAAAATCCCTTTTGAATTAAAATTCAATATTTTCACTATTCATATAAAGCATCATAGAAATATAAAATAAATCACCCTAAACATTTTCTCATGATTCTATTTAGAAAATGAAAGTTATATTGAAATAAAAATTTTATAAATGTTCCAAAAAATAGATGTAAAATAGGATATCCATTAACATTTGGTAATACTATTCCTATAAAAATATTTGTTTATTTGTACACCAATAGGTTTAATCCTATCATATTCCTATCTAATATATTGGATGAATTTAAAAATATTTTTTTAATATATATAATATATATTTAATTAATATCATTCATCAATATTAATTAGTTTAATATACTATTATAGAATTATTTTGTGAGAATAAAATTTGTTTCTATAAAAACATTCCCTTTATATTAAATTGGTTAATACATTCATTTATAATTAATTTGTAACCAATTAATTCAGCCATGTATTTTCAGAAGTTATTTATTTTTATTCATAACATCCAACCTAATTTGAAGTGTTAGCCAGAGTAGGACACTCAAGAGAAGGTGAATTGAGTTCCTATTTCAAATTTGTTTTAAATGAATTTTTAAAAAAATCCCACAAGATGAAATACAAAGCACCCCACTCAACCAAAGTACCATATTATTAAAATTTATCATATATTAAAATATTTCTCAATGAGTTATTAGTTTTTAGTTAAAATAATAATAAATTCAACTTTCAATTTTAAATTCAACTTACTAAATCAATGTATAATATAAACCCTATTTATTATGAACTATAAAAGTTAATGAATTGTTTACTTTTTAAAATTATTAAAACAGTGAAAACAAAAAATTGAAAGTAACAGTGGAAATTATAAAAAGAGTTTTAGTATCAAGCTGAGTCTTATTCCTCTCTGCATGGTTATTACCCTCCACCAAGCAATTATTATAAACATAAACATGATCCATAACTTGGATTGAGGTATACAACAACACATACAGAATTTTCATGGTAGCAGACACCTCTTCCAAAAATTTTGTGGGTGTGAAAAAATGTTACATGCCATATAGGGACCTCTTAAGCTATATTAATGAGAATACAATGTGTAAAAAAATAGACAATATATCTATATCTTCCAGGTATGAACTATAGTAAATGTGTTTTATTTAGAAAAAAATATTCACACACATGTCATCATGTAAAAAATTTCCAAAAATAGAGCAGAAAAAAGGGTGCAAGGATAGTGTTTCTCTTTGTGATATGTGTTACATATTTTTTAATGCCTTGAGGTAGCTTGAAAATTAGTGTTGATTCCTTTATCAGATGTCTGTAATAAAACATAGTTTCTTTGAGACTTCTATATTATGATTTATGAATGGTTCAGGTGTACAATGGTCATCTTGTTCATGTGTTCTTCGAATGTTGGATGTATATGTTCACATGCATAAAATTCAAATTATTTCATATTTTTTTACTCTTGTTGAGTCATGTTCAATCTTAAATATAACCATGCTTGTATCGTTCCTTTTTTTCATTCATTTGTATTAATTCAAAGAATCAGTTTTCATATATCTATTTTTCAGCATAAATCATGTCCTCTATCAAGGTTTGGTACCTCCTAACTCATTCTGTAGTATAATATAAATTTAAATGTTGTCTACAAAATACTAAAAAGGTCATTAAAAAATTACTATTCTTAAGTTTCCCAAAAATAATTTTTATAAATATTTAATTTTAAATTGTAAAAAAATGTAATGATAAGTCTTTGTAGTGGTGAGTCAAGTTCTAGAACAGTTATACTTTGGAGAAATGAGTCCATAGAGTGTGGAGTCTTTAGAGCATCCAGTCATAGAAAATGGTGAATCTAAAAAATTGAGTGAGAAGTTCAGTAAACCATGAGCGGTGACTTGAGAATGGTGAGTTATCCTTTGGTAAATTAGGTGTGGTGACTTAAGAATAGTTGTTCATACTTTGGTAAATCAGGGGAAATGAATTTGGAATATTGAGTCATTATTTGGTAAATTAGGAGCGGTGAATCAATAATTGTAAGTCATCCTTTGAAAAATTAGGAGTAGTGACTCTGGTATAAGGATTCATCCTTTGGTAGATTGAGACCGGTGACTCTGGAATGGAAAGTAATCCATTTTTTATTTTCCAACATATCTAGAAATTCCAAATTATAACATAACAAATAAGCTCATTAAAATGCTAATTGAGCCCGATTTTATATTCTTAAAAATTGGTGAGGTCAAAAATATTAAACTTTTGATGATCAGAAATCATGGAATTAGGCTTTATCTAAAAGTATATAATATTGAAAAATAAGGAAACAATCAAATTATATTACGTAAATAATGTTAAATTGATATGTAATGGCTTCACATCTTTTATACCCCTTTTGGTTTTATCAAAAGTTAAAAACAAATAAAACACTGAATGAATGATTCAAAAGGATTTTGAATACACAAAGAAATTGGTTTTGTTACTTCCCAATAAAAAACACGTAGTTTAATTTTAGGGATTCCAATTGGTAGGATCCAGAGTTATTTGACCATTATTATATGTGATTTTAGAATATACTAATGGAAAATGAACAACAGTTGGTATGATAGGAAAATCGATGGAGGAAGCAAACACTCTATAAATGGCTAGTCTCAAATGCATTGTATCCTCTTTAAGAGACATGGTAAAATGCTGAAGGGTATGAGTAAAAGATGAAAAAGGGTTTTTTATAAATTAAGAGAAAAATGTGGAAGGGGAGAAAGGTATATAGGTCTAGAGGTGAGTCTATCTGAATTGTAATGAATGAGAAAATCATATGTAGAAACAATAACATAGGTCTGAAAATTATAATAGGACTTCAACATATTGAAAAAATCCATAATGAACTGTCTTCCTTTTGTACATAGCCTTATTGATGTTATCTTAATTTTCCATAAAGGATGTAAGAGCATGAGTATGTTATTTATGTTATTTAACTAGATCTATGAATTAGTGTGTAATTTTTGGTATCTTAATATTTTTAGTTAAGTACATGAAATGAATATTCAATTGATGTTTTTTATAAATCCTTTGAAAGTAGAAATATACTTTTTCAGTGATCTCTTCTTGAGCAGAAGTCAACTTTTCTGAAAAGAATCTAAACTATACTGTGTACATGGTCATTGTTTTGTCTAATTTTACATATTATCTCATGATATAAACCAATAATCATAGTCTAAAATTATATTTTAATCAACGTTCTGGCCATCTCAACACTCAAAGATTCAAATGGAGTAGCAACAAAAGTAAATCCATCTCTTAACACTTCTCTAACAATTGATTTCAGGTGATTAATATCAAACACAAGAGGAGGAGGAAATGTAGATAAAGATGAACATGAAGTATAACCTCCATGACATTGAAGAAGTTTTATCAATTATGTTTTAAAATCAGACTTCATCTCCTAAAATGATGAATTTAGGGCCATAAATGCATTACTAAGCTTCTGGTTCTCAAGTCTAGCTTCCAATATTTGATGAAGAATCCATGGATGAGTTTTCAAAATTATTTTCTCCATAATTAGTAAAAGGACTCTTTCACTATGATTTGTCACAGGGATAGTTTTTGACTTCATAAAATCTAAAAAAAAGAGATAACATGTGCTCTATAAAGGCATTTAATTCATCCTGACTTACATTGTTTGAAAGGGAATGAATAGTGGTAGGTGAAGATACAAATTCTTTAACTAATACCAGTATGAAATAAAACTATTTTGATAATTCCATTTCATTTATTAATCATTCCTAATAGTCACCACAATCAACATACCCTATGTATTTTTAACAATCATCAATAGAGGATGGATTTTAGGGGTTTCTAACTTCAATTTTAAACCATCCAGGGGATTCCCCCCTCAATAGATGATCCCTTATGAGTATCAACTGACTCTATCAACTAATTTTCATCATCTTCATCCACTATGTCATCTATATTTTGAGGTATCTCAGTTTTAACCATATCCTTATTTTATTGTGGAAAATTTTATGGATTATATTCAGATAGTCGCTTCATTCTAGCCATTTTGAACATGAGTGGAGAGTATGAAGGTAGTAGAGAGAAGAAGGAGATTCAAAATAGGGGTTTCATATTCCAAATTCCCAATGAAATTATAAGGGTTCCAATTTAATCATTCAGGGACTTTAAAATAAAATAAATGAAATATAACGAACAAGTAAATAATAAATATAATCATCAGCAACCTAGTTAAAAAAATATATTGAAAAAAACAATAGTGGGACAAGATATTAGTTAGACACTCATTGGGGAGATATCAAGGTTTATACATCAACCAAGTCATCAACGGTGACATACAAGATTTGAAAAATTAATGGTGAGTCATCAAGGGCGGGGCATTTATGGTGAGACATCATTGGTAAGACATCAATGATGATTCATCGACAATGAGTCCTCAATGGTGAGTCATAAACGATGAGACATATATATGGAGTCATCAATAGTGAATCATCAATGGTGATTCATCAAAATTTTGATGTCAAATATTATTAATAATTCTTAATACATGTTTTAGGTAACTCATACACTATATGTTCAATGTCTTACATAAAATATAAGCAATATGATGTTTTGTTCTAATTTACTCGAGAGTTCTATCCCAATTTTGATAATGATATCTCAAAAAGTCGTGTCTTACATCAATATGTTTTTTTACTATAAAAAGATACTGGAATATTAGAAATTTTAAAAGTACTAGTGTTTTCACAATTTATGGGGATATGTTAGAATTAATATCCACAATCTAGAAATGTATGGTTCATCCATATAATTTGGCCACAAAAACGTACATCAGCTATGTATTCAGCTTCAACCATATCTCATGGAAAAAATTTTGTTTCATACTAAACTACAACACTTGTATGTTGCCCAAATGATGAAATTTTCTAGAATTTATTTTTTATATAACTTGAATCCACTAAAATCAGCTTCAGAATAAGTACCTAAATCAAATTCTTTTCCTCTAGGATTGAACAGTCCTAAATTGGTAGTATAAATGAGGAATTTTAAAATTATTTAAATATAAAGTGCGTATATTATTTATTTTCTTGAAAATGAGAACACATACACACACTAAACATAATATCAGTTTGACAAGCAGTTAAGTATAGAAGACATCCAATCATACTTCAATAATTGGTTTGATCTACTAGTTTTCCAGCCTCATCAAGATCTCTCTTACATGTGGTACTCATATGAGTATCACTAACATTAGTGTAATCTATACCAAAATGTTTTTGAACATGTTTAGTAAATTTTAATATATTTAAAATAATTCTTAATTTGTTTGGAAATATTTTAAATCCTTGGAAAAATTTATGTTCTCCAATAAAACTCATTTCAAATACATTGTGCATCATTTTTTTCAAATTAATAACATTATATGTTTTTATATGATTCAAAAATAATATCATCGTCAAATATTTAAACAAAAAGAAAACTTTTAAGGTTCATTTGATTAATAAAGTAAGGTCAGATATACCTTTTGAAAACCATTTTGAAATAACATATGATCTCATCATATCATACCATGCTCTAGGATTTTGTTTTAATCCATACAATGATTTTTTTAATTTGAAAATATGATTTAGAAAATGTGGATTTTGAAAATTGGGGGTTTGTTGAACAAAAACATCATCAATTATAATACCATTTATAAATTCAATTTTTTCATCCATTTGATAATGTTTGAAATTTAGATGATCTAAAAAAGTAAACAAGATTATTATGGCTTCATTTCATACTTCAAGTGAAAAGAAAACATCAAATTATATTCCTTCTTCTTGACTATAACATTGTGTAACTAATTTATCCGTATTTCATACTATATTTCCAGCTTCATCTACCTTGTTTCTAAACACCCATTTAGTTCCTATAGTTAAGGTGTCCTTGGGTGTATAAAAGATATTCTCTACATTATTTATTTCAATATTATTTAGATATTCTTGAATATCCATTACCAATAATTGATCACGGATTGAATCATTGGTATTATTAGGCTAAATATGTGAAAGAAAGGCTTGATGTTGAAACTGATTTCATATAGAGTCTATGGTTCTTGTCCATTTTTCTACATCTCTAACTATAGAATATAACAGGTCATTTTTATGTTCCCTAATGCCTCTAGAAAAATATGGTATGGTTGCCTCTAGGTCTTCTATAGATTCAGGTTCTATAGGTTTGGATTCTGCAAAAGTTTCGGAATTTGATGAATTTTTTACTTGTTTGACAATAGAATCAAAAGATTTAGAATTTAAGTCTAGATTTGGTAGATCATCATCAATATTTTCGAGAGGGTTCTTAGGTTTATGTGGATCTATTTCATTGAAATTGGAGTGTATTGATTCTTCCACATATTTGGTTCATATATTAATGACTTTATATAATTTGTTAAAAACTGAATTGCCATATAAAATTCATGCATCACTTTTAGAGGAAAACATGTCAGCATTATCCTTAGTATTATGAATAAATACATTTTTTAAAAATATTATAATGTAGTTAACCGTAGGATTCATTTTATTTCATTGTCCAAGAGTGTTTCTCTTCATGATAGGTCTGATTAAGACTATATTGATTAAATAACAAGCTATATTCACAATATATTCCACGAAATATATCGGTTGTTCATATTCATTCAGAAAAGACCTAGAATTCAATTGAAGATTTTTTTCTTCATTCTACTGAGGTGTCATGGGAGTAGATAAGTTGTGGCTAAAACCATTTTCATAGAAAAAATATTTCAATTCTTATTTTTCAATCTCATGGACATTGTCACTTCTTAATGTATAATTATAATTTCACTTATATTTTCTACAAATATTTCATTCTTTGTAAAAAGTAACTAGCTACAGTTTTTTGACATAGAAATATAACACAAGAATGTCTAGAAAAGTCATTTAGAAGTACATAAACATACTGCTTCCCATTTAAAAATGAAACTCTAGATAGTCCAATCACGTTAATGTGAACCAACTCAGGAGGGTAAGAAGTTGAGACATATTTTTTCGGTATGAAGGATACATTGGCATGTTTTCCCCTTTAATAATTACTAAAATCTATATTGTTTAGAAACCCACGTTAAGGTGGATCCCTGACTAACCATTTTCATTTATGCTTTCTATGTGAGTGAGTGATTCAACGACCATGTCTACTATAAAAATACAAGGATATATATGAAAGTAACTTAAGCAATAAACATTTTGTGAGAGTAAATATTCAAGGATAATAGCGTAAACATTTTCATTTCAAAGAGAACTAAAAACTAAATAATTATTGGAGTTAAAAAATGACATGTACTATTTTCAAATTTGGCATAAAAACCATCATCACATAATTGTGAAATGGTAAAAATATTATAAATTAAACCATCAAAAGAGAGAACTTTAGAAATTAAAATTGAATTCATGTTACCAATTTGTCCAATAACAATGATCATTCCTTTAGTGTCATCATCAAAGGTGACATTCCCACCACAACCCATTATTAGATTCTTCAATTTTGACTAGTCTATTTTTATATTCCATGAACAACCACTGTCAAATTACCATATGTTCTTATTGTAACTTTAAAAAAATAATTCCTTTAAAAAATATTATACAAGGAATTATTTTGGAAACCTAAATTTCTAGGGTCCAAGAAATGTTACTGTTCTATGCTTTAGGAACCCATATATTCTTAATGGGGTTCATGTAAGTAGTTTTTTAATTTTAAGAGAAATAAACTCTATTCCGTTATCTAGAAAAATATCCTATATAATAAATTTCGTAACCAGACATATAAGAAAAATTTCATGAATTGGAACTAGTATAATATTTACCAAAATTAGGAATAAATGCATTTTTATTTATTATCCTATAACATAGTTGGTAAATGGTTCCTATTGTGTATTTTGGAGAAATTATTTCTCCAATAATTTATGTTATAATATTTTTTCAATTAGTAAATTTTTGTAGATCATTGTTTAACTTATCATTAGATGGATTAGGATAAGTAATTTCATTATGTAATTTATCATTTTCCCCTTTCCTACAACAGCATCATATTTAATAGAAATAGTAAGAGCCTGTCATTTTTGTGAAGATTAGTATTTGATCATTAGATCATTAAATGTATACTCAAGAATGAATCAATAGTAAAACAATTATTCTCTATCCATTTTATCATCAACCACATTGTCATCATTATCTCCAAAGTAATGAGAGTTAGGTTTAGGAGATATAAAAGTTACCTCAAATAGATTTTTCATAAAGCACATATCGAATTATCAACATTCTTGTCATGAGATGATTAAGATTCAATTTCGGAGTACTCATAAACATTCAATGTTTCATTAATATCATTATTTTAATTTTTATTCATGTAATAATATTTAATTTTTTACTTTATGTTTTGATATTCATCCTTCCCAGGTTATTTTATATTGTATATGAAACATTTGATGTCATTTGAATGACCATCTTTCTTCTAATCCTTTTCCATCATCCTAACACTTTCATGATTTCCTTTGATGTTATATTTCATAAAAAAATTATTATTTCTATAAAACATCTTGAATCTTATTTCTTGATATACCATTTCCTCATCACTGTTAGCTCATGAATCATCACTTAAACTCTATGCCTGAACACGAACATCCTTTTTTTCATTCTCCTTATATGTAGTTGTTTTGAAAGTAATAGATCTTCAATTAGGTTTATCATATTATTATAAATTGGCCTTCATATATTCCTCATACATCACAAAAATTCATATTTTATCATTTATAGGCAGTGCATCAATGTCACAATATTCTCTAATTGATAAAAGTTCCCCCCTACGACCTTCTTTAATACATCTCAAGAGTTGCATGATCTATTCTATAGTAGTGACTATATTTCCAAATGAGCTCATTCTATTCAATATCTCATTGAACCTATGATACATGTGAGATATAGTATCATAGTGATTCATCTAGAATTATCATATTTAACAATCTAAGTGTTAATAATCATTTAATTAAAATTTCTAGTTCCTTAATGTGAAACACATAAACTAGCACATATCTCATAGGCAGTATGACAAGAATAAATTAATTTAACCTCTTCATCTCCTAGTGAACAATATAAGGCATCCATGTCTCTCTAATTATTATTATACATTGAATTAGTTTCATTATTCTAAGTATTTTCATAAGATGTAAAAATTTTATACTCATCTATTGTGGCATTCCAGATTTCAATACCCCTACATTCAATATGTATTATTATTTTTATTTTAAGTTGGGAAAAATTTTCCCCATTGAACACTAGAGATCTGATACTAGTAGTTCCTTATGTTCAATATTCCATATTAAAATACTATCAATTAGCTGTAAAGAACTAGAAATTTTAAATTTTAATAAATTTGTAGACCTTTATCTTCCAACTATAATCACAGTGAAAACGGATTTGACAAACATTAACTCCATTGATACTGGTCACACTAGGACACACAAGAAGGGTTTAATTGGGTTCCTATTAATTTTTCTATTTTCTATATGAATTTAATGAAAATACCACAAGTTATAATAAAAAATATCCTGGTAAAAAAAAGTAGAAAATTTACAAAAGTATTGATCATTTAAAATATTTCTCAATGTTTGATTAGTTCTCAATTGAAATAATAAAGGAATGTTATTTTGTAATTTTAAATCAACTTACTAAATCAAATTCTATTATACACACATCCTATGACTATGTATCAAATTTAAAGAAAATATTTCTTTGATAAATAAATAACATGGTGAAAATATAACATTGAAAGGGACATGGGATATAAAAATTAGAGGTTATGTCTCAAGCTAATATATATTCCTCCCCACCTGGTGACCACCCGACACCAATATGTTTATATAATCATAAAATTGTTAAAAAATCTATATTTAGGTATAAAAAACACATATAGTGTTGTCCATGCTCATAGAGACACCCTCCTAAGTTCTCATGGGTGCAAAAAAAGTGACAGGACATACAGGGACCTCATCTGCTATATTAATGGGAATACAAGGTGTAAAATGTTATGTTAATAATATATATGTGTATCTTGCTATAGTTCATAGGAATCAACGTGTATTATTATGACCGAAACAATCCCACACTTCTAGTAATGTATATAGTTTAGAAATAGTGAAGATAAAATATTATAAGGGATATTGTTTCTCTGTGTGATACATGCTCTATATTTGTGGCTCCTTGAAGGATTCTTGAAAATGTAGCTCAAGTTGTTTATCCGAATATTATTATAAAATTTCATATCATAGAATCTTTTTTTATTTTGGATTATAAATGGTTTAGGTGTACAACAGTCTACTTCTTTGGGTGTTCTTTATGATTTATGTATGTGCTTGCATGCATACGACACACTATCTTTCTTATTCAGCACTCATGTTGAGTCCTGATCAATATTGTATATCCCTTTTAATGTATTGTTAAATTTTTTTCAGTCACTCATATCAATTAATATTTTCAGTTACTATATTTATATTCCTTAGAATGAATCATTTCAATGATCGTGGACTACTACCTCGTACCTTTTTTATGGTCTGATATCAATTTAACTATTATCTTCAAAAAAATTATAAAAGTTAATTAATATATTTATTAGTCCTATGTTTCTCAAATATGAAAGTTATAAATATTGAATTTATAATAATAAAGGATAGGTATTAGTAATTATTTGGGGCAATGAGTCATGTTATAGAATAGTGACTCTTTAGAGTGTCGAGTCTTTAGATAGTTGAGTCTTTTGAGTGGTGAGTCTTTGGAGCGGTGAGTCTTTGGAGTAGTGATTCTTTGTACCGGTGAGTCGTTGGAGGGGTGATTCATTGAAGAGGTAAGTCTTTTGTTTATTTAATCATACATAATAGTGAATCCAATGTGGTGAGTCAGATTTCTGCTAAACTTGGACCAGTGACTTATGAATTATGAGCCATCCATTTTTAAATCAGAATGGGTGACTTGAGAATAGTGAGTAATCTGTTGGTAAATCAGGAGTGATGACTCAAGAATAGTGAGCCACCATTTGGTAAATCTGGAGTGGTTACTCAGGAATGGTGAGTCCTCATTTGTTCATTTCACAACTTTTATTAAAATTCTAAATGCTAACGTAACACCATAAAATAATTAGAAAAATAATTAAGCATGATTTGTGATTATTAAAACTAGGATCATTCATCATCTAGGTAATATATTATTATATTTAACAATAATATTTTTAATAATATATTATTTCTAAGTAAAACAGGGTCTTACATGTTACTGATGCCATCGTGGGAGATTAATATTTCATTTAATGTATCTATCCTTTGTGTTTAGTGTTGACCAGGCTAAACATTATGTTTTATATAGTGAAAGATTGTAATTTATTTTGTATAATTCAATCCAATATTACTATTTTTTTATAAAAAATATTTTTCATGTTGCGTAAAAAGAAAAATATCTGGAAAATTATATGAATTAAAAAAAAGATATCACAAAATATGGTGTTGTTACGTTCAACCACCCTTAAAAGGAATTTTACCCTATAAATTCATCTAGGTTTACAAAGGTTTAAAAATTTAATGTTTCATTCATATAAATCAATATAATGAAAATAAAAACTAAAACAACCTTTTTAAAAGAAATGTTGGAAACATAGAGGCTTCCTAGAGTAACACACAACTACATTGACACAAAATATTAAATTAGCGGTAAGTTAAAATATAGACCAAGAGGAAAAGTTTAATTATTTATAGGTATTTATTGAGTTTATAAATAAAAATAATTATTGATCTATGGAATGTTTAAGGGATCAAATTCATAATTCATTGATGGTTTAAAAGACAATCAGATCAACAAAAATTTTAGTATGAGGGAAAAATTATCTATTTATATTTATCCTAATGTTGAATAATTTTCACGAAAAGATATACTTTCATGATTTCAAGACAACCTCATAATTTATTTTCCCTAGATAATTTTTTAATATATGTCATATTATATGACATTAAGGTGAATTTTTTATTATAAAAGCATTATAATATAATGAAATCCATAAATAGAATGGTAAATCACTCCATATGTCTTACGTTATCATTATAGAAAAATAGATAGAATTGGTTATAAAACATGCATAAATCGTCATATAGTGAGATAATGATTTAATCTCACAAAAATAATCTAAATTTTATCTCAAACTATTCCATACATGGTTAACCTTGTTACGCTTCCAAAAGATGAAAATCCCTAAAATTAAAAATAAGGTCACTAAATTGGCTAGACATTGATCCCCCATATATCAAAAGGTATCTCGTGGTTTTCACATTCCATATATATGTATACCATCATCATATATTATCTTTAAACATGATAATAACATGAATTACCATAAATACTTTTCAAAAACATGCATGATTCCTTATTCCAAATATTAATCGATATATTTTATAAATACATGTAGTTGTAAACTTCATCCATGATAACATAGGGCACATTTTCAGTAATTATTTTATTAACTCTAATTTCATAACTACTATCCAATTTAATTTATCCATATCATCATCTCTTTATCCATATAAAATGTTATTTTCTCATTATTAAGAACTTGTTAAGTGTTATTTTTCCTTAATGTAATCATTCCATTAAATCAATTTACTTTTTTATTAGTATCATTTAACACAATCTGGAAAATATATAAAAATAATTCTAAAAATATTCCTTTTATACATCATGATTCATATAATATAATATTTTAATTAAAAACATATAAACATCAATCAACTATCTATTTTCTTAAATCATTACTTAATTTTTATCATCTTTTCCATAATTCGTATTTTCTAGAATATGATATATGGATCTTGTATTAAGATTCATTAACCTAAATATAATCAAAAATATTGTATTAAATGAAATAAATACTAGAAGAACAACCCATAATTTTGAAATTTCATTTTTTCCACTTTATCTTTATTATTATTACAAATACCCATTCCACCATCATGAAACTCTTCATGGTATTTCCACTTTGCAAATCAATTTTTATAAATCCCATACATTTGAGATACGATACCTTCATTGTTAAACTAGTTTCTTCTAGTTCAAAAAATATACTAAGAACTAGCATAATAGTGTCAAAAACATTTATCATAGTATAAAACCTCAAAATCCTGAAAAATCATTTATAGGATGTCTAAATCATGAAACATGATTCTTTATTCTATGAAATCATATGTTTATACATGGTTATTCATAATCAAATTTTATATAAACCCATCAAGATTGTATGTAACGATTATTTTAATTTCCCAAACATATTCCCCAGGAGTGTCAATCTTGGTGCGCAGTAGGGCCCATTGTTTTGTACCATGTGATTCTCGAGTCAGGCCCAACACAATTTTTTAGTTTTTATACTCTTAGGTATTATTTTCTAGATCCACGTCCAATTTTAATATCCATACATGTATTTAATTATCAGAAACCACTTGATTTATCCTTTACCAAAATTCCAAGACATTTTTCTATACATTCTCATATCCTTATACTTAACATTAGAGACATCCCAATACATAAAAATTAAAAACATCCCTACAGATATCACTATAGTTTTACCATCCTCGATTCCATAAATTTTTAATAACATTCCTTTAATACTAACTATAGTGACCCAATATTACCATAAATTTATATTACATCAATTTAGACGAATATTCATTATATTTTAAAAGTATAGGGCCAATGACTATAGTACGTTAGTGTCTTTAGAATTTTTGAAAACATTATTCTAGTCTGGTGAAATAGCATCAAAATATCCCATAAAGATCTTCCCCTTTAGTAATCCTACTTAAAACATTTCTACATAACCAATGGTAGGAAAAAATACAAAATGAGTGAACTATAATGCTTTTTAATGGTAAATAAAGGAGATTCATAGGCATAAAAAGATCATAAATGTATAAGAACATGATAATATCTTTTTAATATCTTTCCATGAATATCAAATATCATGAACATGAGACCAGGAATAAATATTGGATTTTCATAAGATATGAATCATAAGACAATAAAGAACATGAAAAATGTATAAATATAAATTCATAAGACATAGAACATTTCGATAACACATAATAATAGAAAATATTATGTCAAGGCTACGATCCAAGACCGTTATAAAATGTGTTTCTTATGATAATCACCCATGTACCTACTCAAGGCCTTGGATAAGAACCTCTATAGCCAATTATATTAGGGATTCAGTAAAAACTCATGAATTATATTCATTTTGGTCTCGGATACAGCTATTTTAAATGTTAATTTTCAAGCATGGGATATAAGTCATGTACCTATATGTTTTTAGGTGTGGCCTACAACCAGTGTACCTTTTTATGATCAGGCTTTGGATGAATCTTGTGTAAAATTTGATCTCATATACCATTTATCATTATTAATTTCATTATAGGTAGATATAGTTCCCAACTATCATGTAATATAACCATGCATACTTGTACCAAAATATTATAAAACTTGTAACATATCATGACCCATAACAATATATGTCTTTCAGAAACATCATATCATAACCCACAAAATGAAATGGGTATCAAAATCATTTCATCATATCATTACCTACGGAAAAATGACAAGTCTCATCATAAATATATCAAACCATAAACCATAATAAAATAATGGTATTAAAGATCATTTAACCCATGGATTATAAACAGGTTTTAAAAAAATCATTCAATCAAAATATAAACCATTCATGAAATAAAAATAATGGATTCCTTAAACTATAACCCCAGTAAGTCATAAACAACAACGAAGTCTTTCATCATTTATGGAAAAGGATTTTTAATGACCATATGAAACATTTCATAAGAAAATTTACATTCATTGAAAATCTTTTTTATAAAACCAACTAAAAATATTTTTTATATAATGAATGATTTAAAATTATATTTGAAAAATTTCTTAACAAAAATATATTTTACTAGTTTTAAAAAACTAATCATTTGGAAAAAAATATTCAATGAAAACAACATTGAAAACATCTAAATAATCTAAAAAACAATTTGAAAACTATCTTTCATGAAAAAATATACGAAATCATTAAAATATATTGAAATAAAATCATTAAAAACATATAAAATAATCTTGAAAATATTTATAAAACCTTTTTACTTTGAAATCTTATTAAAGAATCTCAAGAAATTATAAAAAAAATTCCTTTAAAAGATATAATATAAGATTTCCAACTTTTTCAAAACCTTTTTCCTTGAAAATTATTTTCCAAAATATAAATAGATATTTAAATTATTAAAATAATTTTCATTGAAAATAACAATTTGAAAACATATAAATGAAACGTTAAAAAACATTTAAAGTACTTTTTGTTCATAAAAACTATTTTCATAAATCATTTTTTTGAAAACAAACATAAATTCAAAAAAACATATTATTCTGAATACATTATCTTTAATGATAATCTTTTAAACTTATAATTTAATATTCAAGGAAATGGTTTTCATGACTGTGGTCAAGTCTGTACATACAATACATTCCTTTTGAACCTTTAATGTTTAGAAAGGTTCCTTGATCAAAAGACGAAATAATGATTCATTTTTGAACTATATAGTAATAATTTAAATAATGTGTACAAATTTATTTTAAAATAATAGTATAATTGTAAAACATTTTGAAAAATACTTTTATAAAAAATGGTTTTTAAAGAAGAATGATTTATGACTAAAATGAAAAAAATGGGTTCTCATAAAGAAATATTCATAATTATAACGACTATAAAATAGTGTAAAAATGGTAATAATATCTGAAGATATCATGTATAACTATATTGGAATTAAATTCATGAATGTTATCTAGATATAGATCATAATATTTCTACTATGTAAGAATAATCATAATCAATCCTGATAATGATGTCGTTGAAGTAATAAAATGTTACTAGTTTGGATACATAAAACCATAATCCCCATAGAGGAATAAAATTATGTTATGCTTAAAATATCATGAAAATAATTATATATGTGATATATTATTTTGATGGGAAATATATATACCCCATAGAAAAATATAGGTGTATAACATTACTTATATAACAAATAAGGGAAATTTATTTAAAATTAATTTACCAATTTGGTAATAATTGAACAATAAACCCCCACGAAATAAACATCAAATAATGGATATGGAAATTGCCCAAAATTTAATTATAGTAACAATGTATTATAGTCATGGGAATTATATAGACCACATATAAGGGGATCTTAGTGAATATGTCTTCTATGTCACAAAAAATAAAAGTTAACGAGAAAACCCTTACTACTTGAGTAATGTTAGAATTGTGATCCCCATGAAAGAATAAAAATTAATAAGTATTTGAAAAAAATAAAATAAAGTATATTAATTTTATAATCAAACATTGGGTAGAATATACCTCACAAAAAATAAGTTAGTGGTGAATATGGAATGTATCTCAAGGAAATAAAATGATAGATGAAATTCCCATACCTTGAGTCTTTACATTGTTTATACGCATTCAAAACACCTGTATAAAAAATATAATTTTATTATAAATATACCAAAGAATAATATTCTAAAAACTAATACTAAATATTATTTTTTATGACTTTATATTACCTCTTTATTTACTTCTCCATTTTAATGTTACATTTTATTTAATATACGCTTTATATTTTGTATATGTTTTGACTTGTTACTATAGGTCCTCTTACTGAGATAATGATATATGTATTTATAAAATTTTAAAAATGATATAAATATCATATATATTCATTATAAATTTATTAATAGTTATCTTTAAAATATATAAATATATAATAGAATACACCATTCATGGAGATGGTATGTCGTACATACGCATGAATTATATTTCCATTTTATTTGTATTTTGAATGAAATAAATTAAATAAATTAAATGGAATATATGTATATATATAAAATCATTAATGTATAATTATTATGTAATATATATCATATATTTTCACTAAACACAACAGCAATAAATTCAATTTAGGGTGTGAATGAGTAAAATCACTTTGGGGAGACGGTATGCCACACTTCCCCAAAAGAAACTATTATATTTATATGAAATGGAATTAAAGAGGGTATGTGTTATATAATAAATCAAGAACCATAAAAATATCATAAATATCATGTATATCATACAAAAAAATATTTTCAATCATAATTCTAAACCATTAGAGGTTTTAATGGATAAATAAAGAATATGGTCTCCTAAGGCGGTGGTTCGTAGTAGACAATAACAATTATTTTGTTACCCTTTAGATGGAAGTGTGTAATTTTAGGTTAAAATCATAGAATAAAAACATATCAATATATTTATTGTAATTTTGTGATTATATAATCGTTGAATAATAATCTCTTAGTGGATTTACAATCAAAATAAAAAAATGGATCTTAAGAAATGATGTTATATCATCTTTGGGTAACTCCTCTTGGGTTTTCACCAAAGAGATTCCTTGGATGGATTTACACCCAAAGAGATCATTCTTGGATGAATAGAGGGAGGTTGGGATCTTATGTGAGTAGGTTTTTATGTGTCAAATGGATTATGTGGTGTGAATAAGGGGGATGGGTGAGTACTTTTTGTAGTAGAGAAGGAGTGGAATTGTGGTAAATTTTTTAAAAGGGAATTTGAAAAATGTTTTCCTGGTTTAAATGGTTGAAATAATAAACAAAATTACATTAAATATATAATAGGGTCAAAATATGAACCTCCAATAAACTTTTTACAATTTCATATGTCATTTGGCCTTGTAGGATTATGGTTTAGTACCCCATTAAGCTGTTTTTTCTGCTCAATCATTGTAATTAATCTTAATTACATTCACTAATATTTTGATCAAAATATAATTTAACATTATTATAAATTTTAAATTATATTTACTCTAAATATGTAATAAAAAATTTCATTTCTTAAAACATAACGAGAATAAATAAATTTATGATTAATCATGCATGCAGGAAGACAATATGGTTTTTTAATGTTAAAATCTTCAAAACATTTCTATATTTTTATATATAATATCAAATTAAAAGTAATAACAACAAACTAAATTTGATTAATTTATGCATAATTTATAAAATTATTCATTAAAATATTTATAAATATAATTTATTCTTATAAATAAATTCGATAAAAAAGGTGTTTGGAATAAACATTCATTATTTTTCACTATTCATCAAAAAAAGAAATTACATAAAAAAGTACCAAAAATTCACACCATCCTATATTTATGTTTCTCTATAAAAATGAATTTTATTTTCAAATATAAACATTATAATATTTACATTATTTATTTGAAATTTTTTTTCTCCCTTTAAAAGAGGTAATACTACTTTTATAAAAATGTATGTTTTCATCTGTATTATTGGGGTTCCTCTTTTAT
The DNA here is from genome assembly GCA_963277665.1 of Viscum album. Taxonomy (NCBI): domain Eukaryota; kingdom Viridiplantae; phylum Streptophyta; class Magnoliopsida; order Santalales; family Viscaceae; genus Viscum; species Viscum album. The sequence goes on along the minus strand of OY728146.1, from coordinate 1,594,282,566 downwards.
TTTTCATATCTAATATATTTTTTAATGTAAAATAATTTATTTTAATATATAAAATATATATTTAATTAAAATCATTAGACAAGAGTAAATAATTTAATTTATTAGGATCAAATTCTATTTTTAAAATAAATTTAGTTTTTATAAAAATATTCTATTTATATTGGACTAGATTAATGTTTTTTTATAACAAATTTCTAACCAAGGAATTCATCCATTTATTTTCATAATTTTTTACTACTATTAATAACCTCTAACATAATATCTTTGTTATATGATATTTAATTAAAAAATAAAACTTTTTATATTATATTTTTGTTACGTAAAACACTATATTTTGTGAAATGAAAGATAATGAGGAAAATCAGTCATATACCTAATAATATGTCATTGATGTAATGTTAAGATAATGTCAAAATATATATTTTTTTTACTTCATAATTGACATGGGGTTTCATTTAACTCAATGAAACTTAGTTCTTTACAATAAAAAACCCACTTTTAATATTTCCTAAAATGAAAATTATCAAAAATATTAAATGTATTCTAGATAATATTTCACAAAAGTTTGCATTCTTACATTTATGGATCACTATAGGAGAGTTTAAAATTCATCGATCTATTAGGTGATGAAGTGATTTCATCATGGTTACATGGTTGGTATTGGCTGTCGATTCTCTTTCTCAAAAAAAATTATAATCTGAAAACATGTAGTTTTTAATGTTAAATTATTATTCAAATTTATTAAATGATTATGAAAAATCATCATTGTAAAACGTAATGTTGTAAAAAAAATTAAATATTGATTGTCTGTATCTCCTGTGGTGTGTTTAATGAAATTTATATATTATGATTTCATTTTGAAAAATATGATTTTGTAAAGTGGTGAACTTGGTTGTAAATGTTTTAGGATGAGATCATGAATGCATATAGAAGGGTCCTTGTTGAAATCAACATGTTATTAATATAGAATTGGGGTTAATCTAGGATACATTGGTTTGTGTGTGTTTAATATGTATTGTATTTGGCCTTTTTGGATTCTAACGTGGCTTTTGATGTCAATTGTAGATGGCACATGGATTTTTTACTCTAATAAGTATGATATTGAATTTTAGGAACATTGTTATACTATGATGATGGGTTTTTTCTGGGATGCATTCATCATGTGTGTGTGTTCATATAAAGAATTTATGATTTATGGTGTGTGTATTTTTGTAGAAACTATAGATTTTAATGTAAAATTGTATTTTAGTTTGAGTTAATTATTCAGTTTTTATGGATTATGTTTTATAATTTTTTATCTCGCTTATTTTATATAAAATGTTACCCAACTTGTCAGTGTTTTATGTGGTGTGTTTGGGATGTTTTTGAGATTACATAGAGGGTTCTAATATTCATCCGAAAAAACATTATCTTATTATTTATGAAATTACTTGTTTTTATAAATTATATTAGTGGAAACCTATAACATTTATATTGCGGTTTATATATGTTAAAGTATTTGGTGGTGGAGTTAGTAGTTCAGTCCAAGATGTAATTTGGATATTGGAGTAGTTCCATGTTTGGAACCATGTCTTTATTTTCTTGGACATTAGTCTTGTGCATTTATTTGATATTTTGTATTGTTTTTTGCACTCTTATTATTTCATATTGGTGATATGTTTTAGATTTTTTTCATGTATTATTTCATAAACCATATATATATATATTGTTAAATATATTATTCTTCATTTTCTACAACTGGTTATTTTCTTATCAAGGTAAAATTTTCATCAAATTTTATAAATTACCTTGGAATTTATTTCTAGAATTTACTATTTGTAAGATGTCTCCTAATTTTAGTTATGTACTAATCTATCCCAACACAATGATTCAGGTTTAATATGTTAAAGAGCTTGCAGGTTATAATGTTGAGAAGTTAGCAGTGGATGTAGGTGATTCTTATAGAGATGAACGAATTTATGTCTAATGACCTTTTTTAAATAATTATATTAATTTACAATTTATATAAATAAAATTTGATAATATTTTATCATTTTATTAAGTGATAGTCTATGTGATAGAGAATTGTTTTTGATCTAGTTGGAAAGCAGCCGATAGATCTAGTGTATATAAAAGAATATATTGTCAGTAATCTCCATCAAGGAGTTGAATTGGGTAATGTTTTTCATTATCTATTGATCATTTGACTCATTACTAGGTGTAACATGTGACTATGTTTTACTTAAATTTTAACCTTGGATATCATATAATCCTTTTATTGTCACCTTAAATTCCTGGGGTATTAATTTTTGTAATATGTTTTATGTTAAATGAAATGTAGTGCATTAAAGAAAAACTGATGTAGTGATTCGAAATTATTGAGAACTTGTCATGTTTTTATTGAATGTAAACACAAATATTGGAGGATGAATTTCATATTATATTATCAAATTGTAATTTCACCCCATATATAGTTCATGAAATCATGTATATTTAATTATCCTTTATTATGGGTGGGAGATCATTGATTTTTCATAATAAGATATTATATTTTTTTGATTAGAGGTTTAGTTGTGATCAAATATATTTTAAATTTCATATTTTATACATCCATTTTAACTGATTTTTTTTCAAATTTTCATAAAAAAATCTACTACACTAATATATGAATGATCCCACATAAATTTATTGAAAAACAATTACCATAAAAATAAAAAAAACAAATCATTCATAAGAACAATATACACATATAACAAGAAAATATAATATAATAATAGTAATGGTGTGATCTTTAATAGATAATGAAACATGTGTAAAGTGAATAGAGGTAATTTAGTTTGAAAAATATGATAGAGTGAGAAAACAAATTTGGTAACTATAGGTAAACAATTGATTATTTTGGGGGAATTTTATTTTTATTTTTGAAATATATTTATTTTCCATTGAAAAAAATAATTCTTCAATCATGAATAAAAATTAAAACCCACTTTTAATAGGGATTACTTTTAGTTGATTTAATTTTTTTGTATATGTACTATATAATTCATCCACCCTCCTGAAAATGAAAATTTTATTTTACAACAATTAAAATTTTTTCTTCATTAGGTTGTAATAAAATTAAAATTATAAAAAATATTGTTGAAAATTTTCAAAAAATAAATTCTTGAAATAGTTCTTTGTTTTAACCATATTTAATCATTATAGGCTATTTAAAATTAACACAAATAAACTATTTCTCTAGAACAAATTTAAGATTATAGAAACTCAGTATTTAAATGAAAGGACAAATTAATTTTAATAATAAAATTAAAATCAATCTAATAACCAAATTTTTTTAGAAGAATAGTTTTTCAATTCAAAATATTAGATGAAATTTAAAACAAAATAGTATAAAAAGTTGAATTTTTTGATGAAAATAATTTAACAGTCATAAGACATGATTCATTTTCCACTGATCCCTTACTGAATATCATTTTATTTCCTTCCTTACAACATTTGACTTCTATATTCAAGAACATACATGAGTCTCTCTCAGTAAACAAAATTAAATCCATTATAATTTTTAAAATTACTTAACAATCAGCCACACCATTTTCTATCATGAAATGTGGGTTATAACTATTTCTATATAGTTTTCCTATTGTTAAATATTACTTCTTTCAAAAGAAGATATGGTAGCTGGATGTGACTAAATACATCTCTAGTTATATCATAATCTGACATGTTCCCCATAATTAATTCGTAATTTCTATATACTCTATAAAACCCCAGACCTATTGAATCAGATCCTAAACTCATAATCCAGAAACAAAAAAGTCCACCCACAACACTCTTATTTGGATGATTCTAAAATTTCATATTGGCTTCAAAATAACTCCAAGAAATCACTCAAAATTAGTTTTACTCTAATGTGAATCTATAGTATTAAAGAATAGATTATTCATTACCAACTCACCTTAAGAAATTTTTCTTAATTATTATAAAAATATTTATCAAAACACTATTTTAGGTCAACATATATAAGTTAGAGTGAACTCACATAACCTTCCTTAAGTAAATATAGAAGCTTGAATAGTTTTTAAAAATTAAAAAAATTATTTAGGTATTGAGGTCCCAAATTTTATTTATTAAGGTCAATGTCCTTGAGAAAATAGTATTGATTGTAACTATATATTAGTCATTTGTTATCCTTGACTTTGAAACATAGAATAACACTACATCATTATCACCAATTTATACCTAAATATTACGCTATCAATATTTCCATTGGGTTCATAAAAACATCATTTGGTTATCATATAAAATGGTTCGTGTGTGTTTTTACTCATTTTACAATCACTAAATTCAGTGGATTTTAGGGCTCTTCATCTTCTTTATTGATTTCTACATGCATAAGGATCAAACCCAGTGGGGAAATTATTCATCATCCAAATTCTATTACATCGGTACATTGGTTTCATTATTGATTTAAATTTAAAGGATGAAAATAAAAATATTTCTCTCTTATACTTATTCAATCAGTCTTGGATATCCATTGTTTCTGATATTAATAAATAAATTAATGTTATCATCTTGGATTTATGGTCTAAAAAAGACCATATCATGTTGTCCACATTACCATACATCATACAATCTTTTCATATTTGAATAGAACAAAGGAACTCTTATGTGTCAATTGGGATGACACATACATCGATTTCCATTAGGTCAATCAATACACCCATACATGGCTAGTAAATACCCAATATTAGCCTCAATCAATATTCTTCTTAAGTTATCATCTATAGTTTTTAAATCATTTAGTGAGTATTCGCATGGAGTTAGACCTTTCATCATTCATTATGAAGCTTGAGTTTATCTTTTATTCTCTATTAAATACTGGGAATATCATAGCTTTCACCTTTTTTAGGTTTACCAGTGCTTCTTCTTCCACAGATGGAACTATATTAATTATATGGAATTGAATTGTAAATATAATCTTATAATGTTTAATAGATTTGAGTTTCCAACATCAATTCTTAAATAGAATTTACTATCTCGACATAGGACTTTTATTCATTATTGCATTTAACAAAAGTTTCAATATCATATACTATTTTTAATCGACATTTTAACTCATACACCTTGAAGTAATGTGTTTCTAAAAGAAATCACCTCTATGTTGCAAATGTACTCTACATTCACATAGAGTTCATGAACATTACAAGGAATCATTTATATATTTTAAATGAATTTGAAAATAGTAATATCTTTTGAAATTAACTTATAAAACTCTATGTTTTTCTTCTTCTATTGATTTTGTTAAATTTAAATAAACTATAAATTTACATTGAGTGCATGAACACCTCATGAAGTTCTATAAATTTCCATTCATTTTTATAATTCTACTATGCACACTAAAGTCCAAAAAATCTTACTAATAGAAAGAATACATTTGTTAATAAAATATTTCTATGATATAAAATAAACATTAATAAATTCAATGAATTTAATATAAATTTTATTTTTTTCTAAAATAAAATATTAAAATATCATGGAACTAAAGAAATACATTTTACCACTTTAAACAAATCAATAATTGATTTCAGAATCTATTTTATGGAAATTTCCACCACGAAACAGTCATATGTTGTTATAAGATATATAGAATATAAAATTTATGAATTTTTAATCTATTTAACATAGAATCTATCATTTTACATTAAAATTTTGAAAAAATTGTAATTTAATACAAAAATTATCTAGAATCAATTATTTATCATTCAATACACAATTAATCAACAAAAATATAATTTTATTTTAAAATTGTTCCTTCAAACATGAAAGAAATTTAGTCAATATAAACTCTTCAAAATGATAAAAAATTTATTATCATCAATAAATTAATTTATATCATTTAATGGAAGGAAAATAAATTCCTAAAAGAAGAAACACTAATTCCATTTTATATTTCATATTCACAGGTATTTTATCAATGTTCTATCTCATGTAGAAAAATGTAATCTCTCCAAAAAAAAATAAAATTGGTTTACAATAGGATTCATATTTTTATGTTGTTTGAATTTGAAAATATTGAAAAAAATATTGACAAAACATCACTTTTCATTCAAAAAATCATACAAATTTAACTTTTTTTACACCTTTAATAGACAATCGTAATTAAAAGTTTATCATTATTATAAATAATGATGGATCATTTAAATTTAATAAAAAACTAGACAACATAATTATCACACAAAGAAATTTCAAAATAATAAAAAACAATTTTACAGTGATTAGGGTTTTATTTCATATATCATTTATATACTAATATTATGAGTTCAATTCCAATAAAAATTAATATATTCAATGACGAAAAACTAAAACATAATCTAGTCAATTTAATAATAGTAATTTTTTTCTAAATAGAAACATATTTTCATACCCAAAAATTCTCCACATATAGAAGTGAAATTCAATTAAAAACTGATTTTCAAAATCAAATGATTTAGGTATATATAAAATCCATTTCTTTTTTCCCAAATTCAATGATTTTTAGAAAACCCCCCATGAAAGAACTCATTTTCAAATAGAATCAATTTTTATAATAATTTTCAAATATTGAAAAACAATTTATAGAAAAAATTAAATATTTATAAATATGTATAGGAAACAAATGTCAAATATGAAATATACTTTCTTGAATATGGATCTTTCACTATTTATGTTCAACTTTCACACTACCATTTTTTGTGCCTAAAAATAGCCCCATTATTCCCCAATTTTATCTCTTGTACAAACTGGAAAACAATCCAATACCCACAATTTTCCATAAAACCATGGGAATAGACCACCTATACCCATAGTATTTTGGAACCATGTTTATAGGTGATATATTCTTATTTATACCCATGTTTCCTGAAAAAATGTGGAAATAAGGTTCCTTCATATTCACACGAAGAAAACCAATTGCACCTGAATGCCACGGGAAAAACTATACCCATGGTTTACACTAAATTGTGGGTATAGGTGGGCCTATAGCCCATGTTTTAATGAACCATGGTTGTATCCTTCCGGATGAATATATATACCCATATATCTCCAAAAACAGTGGGTAGATGGGTCCCTATACCCACCCTTTTGGAGAGTCTTAGGTATAGATTTTTGTCCCGATGTTTAAACCCATTATTCATTAAAACAATATGTATCGGATCCCTTGTGTTTGTGTGTGAATTAAAATCATGGGTAAAACCATGTTTCCATATTTTTTTCCTATAACCACATTTTATAAATAAATAAATATATAAGTATATATACCTATATAAATATATATTTAACAGGTGTATTGGTAAAGGCCTTAGATAGGGTATATGTGGTGAGGGTTCGAAACCCATGTGAGGAATTATTTAATCCTATAGCTACAGTTTCAGAACCGTTAGTATATATTTTTTGATTCAAGTGTGTCTTTCATTACTGAAACCACACCATAAGTAACCATAGGTTGAAAACCATGGGTATATGTATTTCAATCCCTTGGTTTATGTTATGGGTATACCGACACACTGGTTTCCCATGCTTCTTTGAAACCATGGGTAGGGCCAATAACCATGATATTGTGGGATATTCGCACAGTTTAAAACTATGGGTATAGGGTAAATTTTTAACATTGATAAGAGAATGATTAATTATATAGGTATTTAGAAATATTGAGCTCAAAACAAAAATGGGATCAGATGTTATGTTTATAGTGATGTCACTCAAAATTTCATTATGATTTTATCACTTTTATATTGTTGAAAATTAATTGAATATCTAAATTAATAGTTCAAAATTTCTTCTGTTGACATATTTCACAGTACGATTGGGTTTGTTTTATCTCTGGGGAATAGTATATTTAGTAAAAAATAGAACAAAAATAGGATTTATTCATTCATAAAAAACATTAATTAAAGGAAAAATTGAAAATGTCTAAACTCCCATAAGTCATTGAGTTTAAATTATACAGTAACAATCATAGAAAAATATATATTCAAGTAGGAAGCTAGAATTCAATCCTATTATATTCTACTAAAAATTATTTTTTATTATTTGGTTACTAACCAATAACGCAATGTTATTTTATCTTAAAACTTTTATAGCTTCATTAACCACATATTTTGAGATGGTAAAGGGTCCAAAACAAAAATATTTTAGCTTTCATGGAAATTGTGTGAGTGTATAATTAAACAAACACATTGTCCTTCCATCCATTAACTTCTTGTTTTGAATGATAAATTTTAGAAAATATGTGGTCCTTTCTTTTTAAATTATATCATTTTGAAAAAACAAAATCCTTTATAATTTCATCATTCCCACTCAACTCCAAATATATTTTGTCTCACACATATTTAAAATCAATATTAACGGTCTTATGTTCCTAAAATGATTTATCATGAATTTTTATAGGAAAATGATATGTCATACCATAAATTATTTTATCTCAAAGCATCCATATATGTATTTTAATGGAATTTATATACACCTAAAATTCCCTATTAATTTTAAATATAAATTCTTCTTAGAACTATATATAGTCAATTATAAATTTATTTAATTTCAATATTATATATTTAATATTCTCTACTAGAATACAGTTGGTAAGTTGTTCGATTTTATTGCACACAACATCATTTTTTCATTATAGTTTCTATTTGGAGTTTATAAAGTTTGTTCAATTATCCGATATAAAATCTTTAGACAATACTAATATAGAAAATTTCATATTTTGATAAATTTGACTACACATTTTTCAAGACTACTTTAAATTGTCATAAATTAAACCCACATGAAAATATAATCAATATTTAGGAAAATGTAATCATTATTCTAGGAGGATGTATATTGTTTCATAAAATCCAATCCAAGATCATAAAAAATAAAAAAAAATTAAATTCCCTTTTGAGGGATCTCTCGTATTAATTCAATATTTCATAATTTTTTCAAAATATCACTACCTACAATAATTATTCATATACCCTTGAATAAAACAAGTTAATAGAAACCATCCAAAACGCATTATGGGTTATACCCTCCCCTTTATGATTTCCAAACCATGTTAAGGAGTGAAAACTACCATGAATGGGTAATATCACTTCATTAGGCACACTTCTAATCATTATACCATCACCACACCATATTAATATCTAGGCTTCTTCAATAAAGTAATATTTTAAATAAAATGAACTTTTTATCAATATTATGGTTAGATACATTGAAATTAATCTTTCCCCTATAAAATTTTTAAAATCTACAAACATTGTACCATATTTTGTGAAAATAGAAAGAATTTTTTCATCAATAAATGTTAAATTTATCTATCTATGGTAATTATTTTGGGTATTGGATGGCCTAGAAATATGTTATATAACCATATTATTATCACCCTACTTATCATCAGTCTCCATTTGAAACCATTTTATATGAAGGATCCATATAATGATCAATGTATTTTCAACTTTCATAGCTGGTAGGTACTTTATGCCGGAAGCGTTACTGAAAATTATTACTTTAGAGCCTACCATGTGTATCATAATTTTTCCTAGGATAAAAACTAAATCAAAAATATAATTCTCAGGTATGGTGTGATTGATAGAGGATTCATATAGAAATATTCAAACATATTACCCCACAAAAAACCTTCTCTCGTTTATTTCACCTAAAACCTCCAAAAAATATACAATACTAGAATCAAACAAATTATCATATGTAAACATCCAATCAACGGAAGTGATAGTGGAAGGGGAATTAAATTTTCCTTTAATAATATTAATTTATTATAGTGATTTGTCATTAAAAATTAATTTTGTATTTTTGGTCAAAATAAAACACCCGGGTTTTGTGGTTTTGGAAAAAAATCCTTAACAACACAATGGTAAAAATCGTTATTCCCCAAAAAACGTCAAACACAATTAATATTTTTCTGTTGTCATACAATATGAATAACTTTTATATTTTAATTAAAAACTTATATTCACATCCTATATATATATATATACCAAAAAATATATCCTTAGAAAACATTAATTGACATTTTTTACAATTACAAACAAGGTCATCCTCTTAAAATCATTTATGAACAAATTCACAGCTATATAAAAAACAATAAAAATTATTTTCATCTATGGAAAAATCACTAATGAACACCTATATAATCTTATCATCTATTTTTAAAAATATATTCACTAAGATCATTTAAAATTTCAGTAGGGAAATAAATATGTTAAAAAAAGTTCACTAGTCGAAAGATGCTCCAAATAGATAAGTGAATGTTCATTTTTCTTGATCATTTTTTCTATTGGAATATACATAAAAATATCATTTAAAAACCAAATACAACACATTACTGGTGATCCAATCAGGCATTTTTAAATTAATAATTTAATTGTAAAATGATCTTTCTAAGGGGTGAAGTTATGCTTCTTATTGTCTATACAAACACTCCACTTGGACATTATCAATGTTTGAATTTTTTCATTATTTTCATTAGTTATAAATATAAAACATCTCTTATTACGGACCACCAAGAATGGGTAGACCCATGGAATATCTAAAATAATAGACATAATTCTAGTATCAATTAGTTTAAAATATGTCATGAATGTAACCACATTTATGTTGGGATTTCCTTTATCACTCTACTCTTGAATTGTAGTAATGTTTATTAATAATAATATACATGAATATTTATGGGTTAATACATTTTTTATCTATAATGTCATATGATATAGTATATTTTAACCTTCTCAATATATCCAGTAAACACTATTTTTTAATTTTTACTGGTTCTGTTAAAATAAAATAGGAGATGAAACATTTTCACAATGGAATGAATATTTCTGGTGAGATAGAAATATTTTAACATGTTTATATGTTTCTAGATCACTATAAGGAAAACTATCAAGAATGTGAGGATAAAGGCCTTATATATTCCACTGATGGAAATAATGATATTTGGATAATAAATTCCCCTAATTGTTTTTCACTTTTATCATATCACTACACTCATCTTTATGATCTTTCTTTAGGATTTTTGTTCTACCGCATAATCATCATGATGATCGAAAAAACCTAAGTTAACCAAAGAATAATATATATATATATATATATTATAACACATTTATTGAATATTCAGTAAATATTATAATAATATAACACCCAAGGAGCTTAATTTTTCTATGTTTCGGGAAATGAAATATATAATCAACTTATTAGCTAAAATTCTAATAGTGTCTCTCAAAAAGTTGTTCTTTCATGGTACCCCTATTATAAATTTAATACATAAAATCGTTATTCATAACCTAGATAAAATGAAAACATAAAAAAGGGTGAGATCATATGGGTATAGATAGTAAACATTAGATATATCAATCGATGATCATTTTCAATAATAAGATACACATAAGGATATGAGATCCTGATTATATCAAAAAAAATTATAACCAAATAGCCATAGATAAAAATCAGGAGTCGCGGAATAAATCTATTGAATTTCAAAAAACATTAGTCATAAAAGTAAGGAATAATCACTAATAAATTAGGATCCATTTTATAATATCATAAGTATAAATTCATGTCACATGAATTGTATGGCATAATCATACACTTGGAAACTACTTTGTTTCAAGGAACGCTACCAAGAGTTTTGTAGTGAAAAAATACACATATTGGATTGGTTTGACTCTGCATTTTATCATTTACATAGACAATATTCACACCAATGAAAATAATAGTGTTCAATTTCATTTACTAAATTGGGATCACTCCCCATTCTAGTCTATTTTGTCACATGAAATTGAAATCATTACCAATTACGTTGGGGGGATTTAATAGACCCAACCATAAAATAATGATATCCAATAAAATGTGTGACCAAATACTATAAAAATATTCATCAATTCATTATATTCTAACCCATGTAAAGTGAATGGGTTTCCTGAATATTGCATCATCGTATAATAATAAGACATCTACAGAATTAGCAAGGATAGTTGTAAGAGTCTAATTTTTTTTATAAACATTATTCTTTAAATTCATTAATTAATTAAGCTTCTTTGAGATCTGTTTTTCTAGTTTAAGTATCATTTATATTCTATCTATTTATTTTGGCTTTTGGGATCCTTAAATGGGTTTCGAGTTTGATGCATAGTTAGGGAAACCATGTTATTATCCCTAAGAAACTGTTTGTATTGTCAGGAGAAGGACAAAGGGAAAAGCACAGTATGTACACTATTAGATCTAGATGTGTGGAATTTACTAAGAATCTATGTGTCTCAAGATAGAGAAACAATCATAGGTATTGCAGAAATTAATAAAATGTGTGTCCAAATAGTTTGATGTTCTTTAATATGCAGTAATCATTATAGGGATAGCAAATTATTTAGTAATTCATTAGACCTCACCATGTGTGGGAAATGAATTAATCAAAAAAATGTATCTGAAGCCCTAAATCCCTCTATATCCTATCATTTCTTCTCATATTCCTAGTTAACTTGAGAATCGTGACTTTAGTGGTGATTCTTGGTTGTTCCTCTCCCCTTATACTTGAAATATGGTGGATCGAGAGCATGGGATCTTGTATATTTAGGGTACCTATATTTTTTCTACTTTTTTATTTTGGTATATATTAAATCTTCTATTTTCCCTTAATAGTTATAAAAATTTCAAGCTATTGTGCCAAGATATATTGATTCTATCATCACGTAAATGAAAATTCTATGTTTTTTATTAGATAGACTCATGATCTATGGATTTCTTGAAACTCTCCTTAATTGATTTAACATAAACAATTAATAAAGAATATCGTTTTTGTAATTTGATGTTAATTTCCCCCCATGGAGTGATCAAATCATTGAATCAATGTTATGGATACTCTCTAAATAAACCATTGGTCTTATTCTGGTAAATTTGGGTATACACAAATTATTTGACTATAATTACATAATAGGCCACTGATTTTGGAATCAATGTATTAAAGGTTGGATGTATTTAAAATTTTGGGCCAATATAGGGAATTTGATTCATGTTTTTATTGTTTTAATGAGACTTTTATAGAAATCCTTTCATAATAATAATTTTTAATGTGTATAGGGGGTCCTGTGATTCCTTTTATTAGTTATATATTTTGGGTTCCTAGTTATGTCATTTATTAGTTTGTAAATATTTCATTGCATATGAAATTAATTGTTTTCATATATTATCCCTTTATATATTATGACTTATATATGTATTTTTGTATATTTAGTGTAATATTTATTTCATTATTTAGGATAATAAATGGGGCATGTAGAATTAGATGATCCCTCATAGGGATAGTATATACATCATGACTTATTGGTGATTGAATTGTGTAGGTTGGTTAACAGATAATAGTGGAGGGTATTTCAACCATGGTAATTCCCTAAGCTATTAGAAGAGTGTACATATAAGATGGTATGACATACTGATTGGATACATCCTAGGGTATGAGAGTGATTCCATTTTTTGTTGAGTGATAGGAGGGTGTGCCATCATTGGCCAGTAGGTCACCATTTTAAAGGGGAAGAATTTGTCTCAGGGAAGGGTGTGGAGTTTCCCTAAAAGGAATAATATGATTCATACATAATGTTTGATGTAGTAATTTGTATTAATTTAGTCAAATTATTAACCACATATTATATACATCTTTATTGAACCAAACTAGGTATGATAGCAGTTTGTGGTAGTATAGTTAGGGAATGATCTATCAATATATGATTGGTTCAATTGCTGTGTTTTCATATAAATTTCCTTTATTTCATATAAATATTTTTTTAACGTATTTTTTTGTATTAATTTATGGTGTCCTAATTGGATTATACTCACACCCTACTTGGTCATCATAGTGTGCATTCAGACATCATGATCAGGGATCCAGAGAAGGTAACGGGTCATACAGAAGGATAGTGAAGAGTTCAGTGTTTCGATATGGAGGTAGTAACAAGATAAACTCTGTACTAAAACAATTTCAATTTTTTTAAATTTAACCAATATACTTTTTGAACTAATACATCGAGGCTCTATTTAATTATAGTAGTATTACATGGCATGGATTTTGTTATAGTATTTATCTATTTTATCATCTATTATTCTAAGTGGTTGGTTTATGGTTAATATAACTCTTCCCATGGTGGAATTGATTATTGAGGGTATAGTCTCCCCATTTTACTCTTTACCCTCAACTCTTGTTGGCATTCCCTTGCATATAGGTTGGAATTCATGAGGTTTTGTGGAACATCATATTAGATTAGGTGATTGGTGTCATGGAATTAAAAAATGGTATATTAGGGTTGGATGTTTTATTTATTTTATCTCTGAGATTAAGGTATAAAAGAGAGTGGAAGTTATGAACTTAAGTATGGTAGTTTCTACATTCCTAGACAAGTCATGTGTGACATACATCAATGTTACTATTGATGGTATTTTTGTAACATTTTTTTGGGTTTTGGTTGCATCCATGTCACATGGTATAAATAAAGGACCACATGTCATACATATACTAATAGTGTTGTCCATAATACTTCATTAAATAAATTTATTAGTTTATACAAATGTTTGATTGATATATCTATATCATCTTCACTTGTGATATATTTATACTTACATTAGATATTTTGAATCATACAGGAAGATATTTTATATATATATATGGTTGTGACTAATATGTTGGAATAGAGGACTATGAATGTTCCTCCGATAGAATAAGGATGTTTAGACACTATCAATCAAAATCTATTAGGATAGTTCTTCTGATAATAATAAACCATGTTTTCATTATAACTACTTTATATGTTTACATAAGTAAGTTATTATAGGTATTCTAAATGTTAATTTGGAATTTCAAAAATATATCACCTTATAGATTCTATAATGCTCATGTTATGGAGTATCATCCAGTTCCACCACATCATATGAAGAAGGATACACCAGATTTTGCTACTACACCTACTCCTACTATTTAGGAAGTAATCCAAACACAACTCAAGGTCTTTTGAATTTAATCCTATTACATAGAAGTACTATGATCATTTTTGGTGGAATATGCCAAATAATTTTAGATCCACAATCCACCAGATTCCAAGACGGTGGTGGTTCTTAGGATGTTTAGGAATGGATTGAAATCATCATGCAAATATTTATCCTATTGGAGACTGTTGGGTATATAAAAGTGAATATAGAAGCCTTTATGATTTACGGACCCAGTAAGAAGTGGTGAGGCATATTGGGTAAGGATGCCAAGTGTAAGTGTATTAAATGGGAGGCCATAAAAGATCTATTAACCATGTCCTTCATTCCCACCATGATGAAGTTGGACTGATCTCAGGATATTATTTATCATTAATAGGAGATGATGTCAGCATTTTATAACTAAACTCACTTTATATAATTTCTATAAATTTATCTTATTTTTTCTTATACTGAGGTGTGAACATCTTGGATGTTTAGTATATTCATTCGTCAAGAGCATATAAAATAGGATAGGGTCACTGAATTGATGACCAATGCCAAGGTGCTTTGTAAGCCTATTAATTTTGAGAAAGGTCTATATAAGGAAATGATCATAGATTTTCTTCTAATTTATATTCCATTGATGAAAATATTTACTAGTATAGTAGGAAGTGCCTCTTCTATTAGTAGGATGAGAAAATCTAGGGAGGTAATGGAGGGTAGAAGACAGGTGGAATTGAGTAGGAATTGTTTTACTCCCTATATGGTAGGAGGAATGAAGAGATGAAATAATTGTGGAATGATGATACATTTTAGTACATAATATGTAAATTCACCTAAGAAATGTAACTCATGAGGGAATATGGGATATATTCATCACTATTTTCTAAGATGACGCATAAAATTTCTAGTAAAACGGTTTAGGCTATAGGAAGGGTTTCTCAATAGCAGACCTAGAAAACATAGATATTAATGACTCATGACACTCATGAACCACTTGTGGAGATGGACTTCCAAGAGTTATAGGAATGGTCTTGATTGCCTCAATTTTACCTACTATTTTGTTTGATATATTATATTCTGATTGTATAAAATGATGTTAAGTAATTTCTGGACTAGATTTATCAGACTATTCATCTTATGGGATTTTCTTACTTTAAATTTATTTGGCAATGTAATTTTACATTCCCCAGTGATATCCTAAATATCTCCTAGGTGTTGTTTTCAATATAAATCTATAAGAATTTATATCTAGAAAAAAATAATTTAATCTGATACTCTTAACAGACTATATTGCTAATTTTTTAGATCATATTGACTGTTATTGAAGACCTATATCATTCACCATGCCTACATGAGAGTGGTTTCAGTTGATCGATGAGTAGGATATCAAATAATACCATATGATATCGAACCTAAGTGAAATTAGACATATCATGGAGCATGTATCTAACTTGTCCTGTTGTAACTCAATATTTTTATACATAAATATAACAAAATTTGAGATTAATGTTAAATCTAAAACATTACGATCCACATGAGAACCATAGTTTTTAGTCTACTTGTCAAATAGATTTATAAATCAATTACATAGATACATTTTTCATCATCACTCATAAATTTATTCTCACATTGCACCCTTATTTACATATCCAACATAAAACTTTTCATCATAACCTTAGGAAAGGAAATATAATAAAAGGTGGGATAAAAATCTCATTATGGGTAAATAAGAATGATATAAATAGAGGATCATATTTATGAATAAAGTAATCATACTAGCATAAGATCATGATCATAGAATAAAAATTTTATACCCACCTTATCATGAATCATAATAAATATTCCTGTCTAAAAACATTATCAAGTTCATTTCATGAATCAAAAGTGTCAGAAATAATCATCAATCGACCATGAATCATGTGTTCAAATCATTAAGAAAATTCATGTCATAAATTTGTTTCACCCTCTATGGGTTATAATGTAATTCATATATTACTACAAATCAGTATACAATTTTAAAGATCAATACATCCTAGAGCTAGACATGGTCATATATAAATTTATTTAATCTTCCTATTAGATATTTCATCTTTTCTACTATAGTATGGTTTGTAAGTAGTTCTATTTTAGTACAAAGAACCATATCATTACATTAAAGTTATGAATTTGGAGTTCATAAAGTGTGTTTAATTATTTTTTTAAAGTATTTAGATAGTACAAATACAAAAAAAATATTATTACAATAAATGTGACTATACAATTTACATGACTCATTGAACATCCATAGAAACATCCCACTTGAAAATATAATCAATTGTTATAAAAATATACTCATTATTAGTTGAATATGGATATGGTTTCATAATCTCTAATCCTAGATGATAAAAAATTTTAATTCAAAAATACCATTTTGGGAGATCTCTAGTTTTAATTCAATATTTCCTAACAATTTAAATATGTCAAAACCAACCATAATTATTCTATAATACTTGAACAAAGAAATCTTATTGAAATAATCCTAGAAAATATTTTTGGTTATCCTCATACTTTCATGATTTCCAACACATTGTAAAGAGTAAAAACTATTAATAATTTTTAATATCAATTACATAGGCACATTTCTCATCATAATTCCATCAGCACACCACCTTAACTACAATGTGTTTTCCCTAAAGTGGTATTTTATATCAAAAAAGACATTTTTTATCAATATTTTTGATATATATTTCGAAATAAATATTTCTCCAATGAAATTTTCAAAATCATAAAAACATACACATTTTCCTGGAAAACATTTATGTTTTCATCATGATATGATAAATTTATCTATCTATGGTCATTATTTTTAGTGTTGGATTTCCTATAACAATGTTCTATAACCAAATTTTTACCACCCTAGTTTTCCCTAGTCTCCATTTCAATCTCTTTTAAAGGAAGGATCTATATAATGAACCTTGGTTTTTCAACTCTCTTCTCTACTATGTACTTCAAGGAATAATTATTAGTGAAAATATATCTTTAGAACCTATCAAGTATTTCCTAATTTTTTCATGACTAAAAACTACATACAAAATTTAATTCTCATGTATGGTAAAGTATTTAGGTTAATAATCTAGAAATTTAGAATCATATTACAACACTTAATACATCCTCTATTTTATTTTCCCTAAAACCTCGCAAACATCCACATCACTAGTATCACTCATAATATCAAATTGAAACATCAAATATATGGATTTAATGATGGGTGATTAATTAAATTTTACTCTAAGAATATAAATTGATTCGGTATATTTTTCAGTAAAAATTAATGGAGTATTTTAGATCAAAATAAAACACATGGTCCAGGTATTTTTTGAAAAAATTCTTAACAAACCTCGTGTAAAATTTGAAATTCCCTAAAAAGATACTTACACATATCACATTTTTAGTTTGTCCTAGAATTTGATTTTATTTTATCATTGAATTATTACTTATATTAAAATCGTATAGATATATTTACCAAGAAAAATGACCTTGGTAACCATGAATTGTAATTTTATCCATTCAGAATAGGTTTATCCTCTAAAAATATTTCCAAAACAAATTCATGGTTGTATAAACAACTATAAAAATAAATTCTAACACTGGGAAAATAATTTATGAAAACCTATATAATCCTATCAATTATATTTAAAAATATATTCATCATGAACCTTCTAAATATCATTAGGGATCTGCATATGAAAAAGGGAGTTCACTGGTAGAAAAATGTTCCAAATGTATAAGTGAAAGCTTATTTTTATTGATCATTTATGGATATAAGAATCTTCATGAAACAATAATACATATAAAAATTAAAATAAAATGCATTTTAAGTGATCCAATCAAGTATTTTATCTAACAATATAATTGTAAAATGATCATTCCTATGGGTTAATTTAATATTCTTATAGTATATACAAACTCTACACGTGGAAACTATAAGAGTTTGAAATTGTTCATTATTTTTACTAGTTCTAACTATACCACCTCCATTATTAGGGACCTCATAGAATGGGTAGACCCGAAGACTATTTAAAATTTTAATAATATTTATAGTATCAAGTAATTTGATATATGTCACCCATATAACCATTTTTATATTGATATTGAGCCTCCTTTGGCACTCTTCTATCTAATTATGGTAATGTTCCATTAATATACAATTCATTAAGGATAAAGGGATAACTCATTTGATATCAATAATGTACTAGGATATAGAAGATATGAATCTTCTCAAAATAGTCAAGAGAAATAGATTTTTATTTAGGCACTACATGGTTGATGTATCATGTATCTTTTCTCTGTTTCTATAGGTTTTTGGGTGCCTTAAATGGGATTCAAATTGGATTCATGGATATAGAAACCATGTTGTTCTCCTTAGGAAGCTGTGTGGCTTGATTGGATAAGGATAGAGGTAAAATAATGGTATGTATAGTGTTATGGCTAACTAGGTGACTTTTCATTGGAAACTATGTGTCTCGAGATAGAGGAAAAACAATACTTAGAACATAGTTAAACAATATGTGTGGCCAAATCATGAATGTTTACCAAATAATGAGAAAGCATCATAGGATTAGCACACAGTTTAGTAAACTTTTGAACCAAACCTTGTGTGGGATTTTTATTAATAAATAAAAGGATTTGAAGATAAAAACTAAGGTCAAACTTCTTATTTATTCACATATTCCTAGGTCTCATTAACCTAGGGAATCTATTGGTGATTCATGGTGGTTCCTCTCCCTCCATACTGAAAATATGGAGGATGGTATTATTGATTCAAGGTAAGAAAATTGTTTCTCGACTATTATTATGGTATATACTAAATATCATCTTTTCTCTTGATAAGAATCATAAATACAAGCTATTTTATCTATATATGTCGGTTCTATCATTTTCTAATGGAAAACTTTTTGTATTTTATTAGATAAACCCATGATCTATGGAATTTATGAACCTATCCTTGATCAATACTAATTATACCATTATTGGATAATACATTTTTGTAATTTGATGTGGATTTCACCCTATAGAGTTATTCCATCATTTAATTAATATTATAGAGTCTCTATGATGAAACCATGGGTCTTGGTCCCACTAATGTTAGTGTACATGAATTATATGAGTGTAATTATTTTAAAGACCATTGATTTTGGCAGTAATGTGTTTAAGGTTGGATGTTTTTAAAATTTTGGGCCTTTGTATAACATTTTTTTCACTTGTTTCTTCTGTGTATGATACTTTAGTAGAGACCCTTTCATTATAGTAATATATAATTTACATAGGATGGAATGTGATACCTTTTATTAGTTATGGATTTTGGGTTCCTAGTTATGTAATTTATTACATGATTAATATTTAATTTAATATTCAATTACATATTGTGATATATTTTTCATTTTATATAATATGTCTAATATATATATTTTTTATATTTAGTGAAATATTTTTTCTATTGTATAGGATAACAAATGGACCATGCAGACATACCTTATTACTTAGAGGGAGTGTATAGACAACATGACTATTTGATGATAGAATTGTGTAGGATGGTTAACATCTAATAATATAATGTTATTAAACTATGGAAATTACATAGGACATTAGAAGAGTTTACATATAATATGGTATGATATAAAAATTATAAATATCCTTGGTTATGAGAGTGATACTATTTTTTCTGTGTGTGAATAATGTGTACAATCAAAGGAAAGTAAGTAACCATGAGATATTGGAAGACTTTATCTCAAATAATGATGTGGAGTTTTTTCTAAAAGGAAAAATTTGAATCATCCTTAAATGTGGATGAAGTTTCTGGTATGATCTTAGTCAAGTTATTGGCCACATATGATATAAATCTAGCATGAAACTAAACCAAGTACGACAACATTTTTTTGAAGCATAGTTAGTGCATGATCTCACATCATATGATTGGTTGAATTAATGTGTTTTAATTTATATTTATATTATTTCAAACTCATATTTATACATTTGAAATTATTTTTGGATGATTCGTTGGTATAGCTACTAGGTTTATAACTCAACCCTGCATGGGAAGCATGGTGTGCGTGTTGACATTATTATCAGGGATCCAGATAAGGTAAAGGGTCATTAGGAAAGTTTAGTGCAATATATTGATGTAGCGACATGGATGTAATAAAGAGATAGAATCTAGACCCGAAATAATTTTATCATTATATTTATAGTTTTACCATTATAATTTTTTACCTATAAATTCGTGGTTTTATTTAATTACACTTATATGAATTGTCGTGGAATCCTGTTATAGAATTTAGCTATTTTACCATATATTATGATAATTGGTTCGATTGTGTTTATTTTAATTCTTCTAGTGTTGGATATTATTTTTTAGGGTATAGTCTCCCCATGTTACTTTATACCCCTACTTCTAGACCACAACCCTCTTGTATATGGGGTTGAATGCATGAGGTTTTTTGGAACTTCTTCTTGTATTATATATTTTGTGTAGGGGGAATTTTTAATTTTTATATTAGGTTTTGATGTTTCCTTTAATTTATTTTGAGGGGGTTATAGTAGAAATATTATTGGTTGTGAGAACTAAAGTAAGGTTTTTTTCTATTTTACTAGATAACTCATGGGTAGCAATCCTCTATGTCACTAGAGATGAGATTTTTTTTTACTTTTTTTCAGAATTTGGTAGTGTTCATGAATCATGAAATGCATATACGAAAAAATTACATTAATATACCAATTGGTTTTATCAAAATAGTTAATTGATTAAATTAATTGTCTTAAAAAAACTTTCTAGTTAATTTTCTATATTCTCATTACTTTTGAAAATTTTATATTTCAATTAATTTTTTGGATTCATGCATGAAGTTATGTTATATATATATATTTGTTTGTTATAAATATGAAATTATAGAGGACTATGAATGATACTTTTCTAAAACAAAATAGTTTATACATTTCCATAGGTATCTCCTATGATATTACTTCTAATAAAAATATCTTTTGTTTTCCTTATAACTGATGCATATGATTACATAAGTATGTTTTTGTAGTTATCCAAAATATTTGTTTTGAATTTCAAAATATGTCACCATTATGATTCTATAATTCACATGTCAAGTGGGGATGTTAGAATTCTCCCAAAAATTATGCATAACGATACACTAGAGTGTTCTATAATACCTACTTCTATTGATTATTAAGTAAACCAAACCTAGCCCAATGTCTTAAATTTTCATCTTCGTAGAGGGGAAGAGAATATAAGAGAGTGGTTGACTATGAAAAATATTTGTAGATCTACTATGCACCAGGATGGAAAGGAATTTTTTGGTTCTTTGAATGTTGTGGAATGGACTAAAATCATTTGAGAAATATTTATCCATTAGTTGATAACTGTTTAATTTAGGAATGTGAATATGGAAGAGTTTATGATTCAGGGAACCACTAGGAAGTGGTTGGTAATATTGGGTTAGTCAAGACAGAGTAGTGGTATTACAAGGGAGGTCGTCGATGATCTATTAATCAATGAATAAATTACAGTATTGCTTAATTCGTCTTGAAATTAAGAGATTATATATCATCAATATGGAATGATGTCAGATTTTTCTAACTCATCTATATTTGTGGAATTTTTAGGGTTTTACCTTATTTTGGATAGTAATGATGCGTGAATGGCTTTGAAATTAATGTTTTCACTTCATCCTGATCTTAGTCATTATGTTGGGGTTTTTAACATGATAATCAATGACAATGTACTTCTTAAGGCCATTAATTTTTTGAAGGGTCAAGTGGACAATAGGATCATCTGTTTTCTTCCAACTTATACTGCACTAATGCCCAGATTAACTAGTATATATGGAAGTGCCTCTCCATTTAGTAATATGAGGAAATTTGGGGAGGTATTCAAGTGATGAATATAGGTGGAATTGAATAGGAATATTTCTACTCCCTTTATTGAAAGAGGTGTGAGCAGACACTATAATTGTGGAATGATGGAACATTTTAGTACATCCTATATAAATTCACTTACGAAATGTATTAGATTTATAAATAAGGGATATCCTCATACATTTTTGTTAACATGACCCATTAAAATTATCAGAGAAAATTTTGGAGTGATAGAAGGGTTATTCAATAGTATACCCAGGTGACACAGATATCTATGTCTCAGGAAACTCATGAACCACTAGTTGAGTGGGATGTTAAATAGATGTAGGTATCATCTTGATTACCCCAATGTTGTGTACTATTTTTATTTATATATAATATTCCAATTTTCTCATATCTAGTTAATTCATTATTGGCCAAGATTTACTAGATTATTCATCTTATGATATTCCATCTCTTGACATGCCTTTGGGAAATTGATTAGATTTTCTACAGTGATTTACTAAATATCTCATAGAAGTTTCTTTCTATGGAAATCTATAAATATTTATAATAATAGAAATAAATAGTTCAAATTTGATTCTCTGAATGGACTAAGTTACCATGTATTGAGATCATATTGACTATTACTAAAGACCTATATCTTTCACCACACCTATAATAGAGAGGTTTTGTTGATAGGCGAGTGGGATCATAATGAATCTTGGATGGTGCTGAACCAGTTCCATATTGGACATATCATTGTGAAAGTAATTGTAGTGTCCTATTGCAATAAAATATTTTCATACATATATATTACATAATTTTAGATAATGATTCAAATAAAAAATTATGATCCATGTGAGAACCATAAATTTTTAGTTCATTTATAGACTATATACATAATAATTTTATTTAGGTAAATTTTTCATCGTCAGTCAAAACATTATTATCACTTTGTTCCCTTCCTTACATGTCCTACATAAAAAAATTATTGATAACCAATGGGAAGGAAACATAATAAAGGGTGAGATAAGGTTATCAGTAATAGTAAATAATGTAGATATCAATTCATGATCATATGTATGAATAAGATAATCAGAATGGTATAAGACCATGATCATATAATAAAAAGTTCATAACCACTTTATCATGAATCATAATCATGGTCCATGTTATTAAACATTATCAATTTAAATATTTAAATAATAAGACTGGGAAATCAACATTAATCAACATTGAATCATGATTTTAAACCATATGTAAGAAAACATGTCATAAAATAGTGGCACACTAAATGAGATTTAAAGTAATTATGATTTTTCTATAATTACATAGAAATTTATAAATATCAATACTTCATAGATTTATATACAGTCATATCTTAATTTATTTAAACTCTATATTAGATATTTCATCTTTTCTACTATACTAGGGTTGGTATGTTGTTCCATTTTAGTGCACACAACCATATTTTTTCATTAATATTCTGAATTTGTAGTTCATAAAGTATGTTAAATTATCTATTCTAAAGGATTTAGATCCTAAAAATGTATAAAATTTATTATTATGATAAATTTTACTACCCATTCATTCAAAATTTCATTTTTATTAATGTCATAGGAAGAAAAATAGGAATTCATCAAGAAAGAAAATAAAATAAACCCTAACTAGGGTGGCCTAAAATAATGGATACCCAACTGATATCCCCTAATCAAATTAACCCCCTCCAAATCCTATTTCAAATAACTAGAAAAACAAATAACATGATTACCTTGATCTTCCACCATAAAATAATCAAGCTAATTAGCCACATTGTTTCCCTCTCGCAACAAATGTGAAATATGAATGTTGTTGTTATTGATGATAGATTTTCAATTATTTATAGGGTAGGATATAGACAAAGGATCTATAATTTTACCATGAATTGCATTATGAACAACTAAGGATTTAGTTGCAACCTGACAGAGAAAAATACATTTCTAGCCGCATAAAACAGGACCCATTTTCATAGCTTTGGCCTCTTCTTGAATTGAATCCCCCCCAAAAATATACAGAATATTCATGCAGGACACTCCCCCCATGTATCAAGAACCACCCTCCACCTTTCATATTACCTAGCAAGAAAGAACCATTCAAATTCAACTTCAAACCTTATTTTAGAGTGTTATATATTCAACAAATTTATAAATATAATCGATAGTCATGAAACGTCACTCAATATTAGTGGAAGATGGAAATTGTTTTATAAAATCCAATATTTGATCATTAAATATTTATAACTATGAAATACCAAGTGGAGGGATTTCTAGTTTTATTTCAATATTTCCTATTATTTTAAAAATATTACAACAAACAATATGAAACCTGGAAACCTTGACTGAATTAGGAAAATAAAACCATACTTCAACACATTATGGTTTTTACTCTAACCATAATGATATTAATACCATGGTAAAGAGTGAAAACTACCAATAATGGGTAATATCACATTCTTAGGCACATTTATCTTTATAATACCATCTATACACCACCTTAACAGAAAGGATTTATTTCAAAAATTGGTATTTTTAATAAAAAATAAACTGGTTCTTCATGATTTTTGTTAGATATTTTTAAAATAATATCACTCCTAAATGATTATTAAAATCTACAAACAATGCACATTTTCTAGGGAAAAAAGAAATAATTTTTTCATCATCAAATGATAAATTTATCTGTCTTTGATGGTTTTTTTCAATGTCTGATTGGATATAAAATATTTTTGTGACAATCTTTTCATCACATAAACTGTTCGTAGACTCCATGTCAAACCATTTTAAAAAAAGTATTCATATAATGATCCTTTTTTAACATTTTTTTCTTGTGAGTACTTCAAGTAATAATCCTTAGTGAAAAAGATATCTTTTGAACCTACCATGTACTTCATAAATTTTACTTGGTTAAAAACTACATCTAAAATTTATTTCTTAAGTATGGTGTGATTTCTAGTGGAATCATCTAGAAATTTACAAGCATATTATAAATCATAAAATCTCTTCTCTTTTATTTTCTATGAAACCTCCTAGACACTCACATCACTAGTATCATACACAATATAAAATGTAATATTCCAATTGTGGGGAGTGATGAGAGGTGATAAATGAAATTTTTATTTATTAATAAAAATTAATTATTTATATTTTTCATAAAGAATCAGTGTTGTATCTTTGATCAAAATAAAACGCATGGGTTTTTTTATTTTTTAAAAAAGTAGTATCAAACCTTATCTAAAATTACACATTTACCAAAAAACATATGACACCTTTAAAATTTTATGTTTTTCATAAAATGTAAAAGTATTTTTTCATTTCAATATAAAAATATATTCATATCCTATTGACATATTGATCTAAAAAAAATTCCCTTAGTAAACCTGAATTAACATTTTTAATAATTCAAAACAAGGTCAACCTCTTATGATCTTTCCAAAACAAATTCACAATTATATAATCAAGTCCCAAAAATTCATAGTAACTATAGAAAAATCAATAATTTAAAACATTATAATCCAATAATTTATTTCGGAAATATAGTCATCATTAACCTTTGAATTTTGTTTAGTGAACTACATGTGACAAAGGGAGTTCACTCCTATGAAAAGTTTCAAAATTTATATGTGAAATTTCTTTTTCATGATCATTTGGGGATATATGAATATATATAATCTATAATATCTATCAAAAAATAAATAAAACTCATTACTAGAGATCCAATAAATAATTTAACATAATAATGTAATTGTAAAATGGTCCTTCCTAAGGGTGAAGTTAATATTCCTATATACTATACAAACTCTCCACTTGGTCACTATCCAGGTTATAATTTGGTCATTATATTCATTTGTTATAACCATAACACCTCCCTAATTAGGGAACTCTTGGAATGGGAAAATCAAATGAAACTCCGAAATAGTAATAATAATTATTGTATCAATTAGTTTTATAAATCCCCCCCCAAGAAAACTTTTATATTATTACTGATCATATTATGTCCATCTACTCTAGAATAATGGTAATGTTCAATTAGAATCCAATGCATGAATAAAAAAGGGCTAAACCCTCTGATATCAGTAATTTCCTAGGCTATATTATATTTTAACATTATCAAGATATCTAGAAGAGTATATTTTTGAGTTATGAATTTCATGGTTTTAAGTATCATGAAACTTTTTTCTGTTTCTACAGGTCATTGAAATCCTTAAATGGAATTTAGGGTTGATGCATGGTTAGGAAAACCATGTACTTCTCCCTAGGAAATTTTGAGTCTTGTCTGGAGAATGACTGAGTGAAAAACATGGTGTGTGCAGTATTAGAGTGAACTGGGTGACATTCCCTAAGAAACTATGTGTCTTGGGACAAAGACTAAAACCATAGTTAGTTCACAATAGAGAAAAACTTGTGGCCAAATTGTGGGAGTTTCCCGAAAAGGTAGAACAAAATCACAGGGTTAACACATAGAATAGTAAACCATTGGACCAAACCATGTGTGGGGTATTAATTAACCCGAAATATATTTTATGCTAGAATCCCCTCTAAAACATCTAATTTATTTTCATATTTCAATATCTTAAACCTATGGTCTCTATTGGTGATTTGGGGTTGTTCCTCTCCATCCATACTTGAAATATGGGGGATTAATATCATTGGATCATGGGGATTCAAGTTAGGATGATGTTTTATCCATTGTTATTTTGGTCTATACTAAATCTATTTTTTCTATTTAGAGGATTCATAAATCCTAGCTATTTTTCAAATATATATAAATTAAATCATTGTCTAATGGATAAATCTTGAGTTTTATTAGATAGGCTTGGGATATAGGGATTTTGGGCACCTCTCCATGATCAATACTACTTCTATCATTAATGTAGAGTACCATTTTTTAATTTTATGTGCATTTCACCCCATATAGTGATTACTTAATTGAATAAAATTTATAAACACTAAATAATGAAATGTTGGGGTTTATTATGGTTAAGGTTGGTGTACGCACATTATCAGATTGTAATTCCTCAATAAGCATATGATATTGAAATCAATGTGTTAAAGGTTGGAATTATTTTAAATGTGGGGATATTATGGGTTTTTTTCTAGTTTTTGTTATGTAAATGAGACTTTTCTAGAGGCCCTTTCATGATAGTCATGTCTAATATACATAGGGTTGCTTGTGTGGCCTTTTATTAGTAATGGGATTTGGTTTCCATGTTATGTCATTTATTACTGCTATAATATTTCATTGCATATAAAATTTCATTTTTGATATATTTTTCCTTTATATATGTCACGACCCATCGCATAGGGCCCATGTCATGACTACCCCAAGCTGGCCTTCCATAGGCTACTGGTAGCCGACTAGCACCGAATGCGTATTCCCAAAAACTAAGAAGGCATTCCCTTTATAACGTTTAACCGTAAATAACAAAGGAAACAGCAAGATACGAACTCAACCAAACTATATAGTTAATATTGAGAGTATAATATGAAAAATGGGCCGAAATACAAGCACAACTAGAAAGTAAAAAAGAAAACTATAAATTACTGGATAGTTGATAGGTGAAAAGTAGCTTCTCGATCATCCTCCAAGAATCCAACCTGAAGGATGTGTGCAACTCACAAATATCCATCTATACGGTTTTCCTTTTTTAACATCCACCTCTGAGCTACCTCCAGTCCTGGTACTCTGGACCTCAGTTAGCGTTGTTTGTCGTCTACACCAAACACAACCGGGTGCAGGCATAACCCATGTTGGGGTGATTATAACGATACTCAATAGGGACCCCGAGACCCTCGTGGTCTCACAAAATCAAGAAAGTATAATCCACATAGCAAGGAATCAACTAAAAACCGTACTTAGGTATATTCCCATAAATATACCAAAGTTTTCAAGTAAATCCTTCTCAATCATGAAGAAAAAACAGAATCCAACGCAAATCCCAAAGCTCAACTATTCCACAATGGAAGGAAAACCACAAAGTCAAGTACCACACAAGTATTCCACAAAGAACAATACCACCAAGGTATTACCACAAAGGAAAGTACCACATTGGTCTGGACTTAGATCATACCAAGTATTTCGTGGGTATAGTAGTAGAGATGATAAAATGTTACTACTAAATCATCTTACTCATTTAATAGGCAAACCCACGAAGGATCTCTATATGCTGACCCACACAGGATCACTTGGTGTTGTCCCATAGAGGATCCATCGATGCTGACCCCCACAGGATCACTCAGTGCTGGCCCACATAGGATCTCTAGTTGCTAACCCACACAGGATTTCTCGGCACTTACTAGCACAGGTTCTCTAGAGTAGCCCCGCATTGAATCCTAATGTGGTTCCATATGGGACCCTCAATCACATACCCACGAAGGATCTCTTTCTAATGACACAGCCATCCACTGGGTTCCCGCACTAGGTTTTCTCATCTCCGGAAGAGTCTGATCCTCGATCCACTGGTCAATACTCCAACTTCCACTAAGTCCCATTAAAAAGTATCTCAAAGGACCTCCATGTCATATGGGTCTCAACACAATAGATGATGCGTCAATCAGACACTCGGTTTGTGAGTTATTATCCTTTTATTCCTGAGACCACTGTTTGATTCGTGCTCTATCAAACTCGACCATTCCCCAATATTATCCAAATCACTAGTGGGGTATACGAATGGGACCTTATCACTCTATGGTTTACAGCGTCATTGAAAGTTCGTGAAACTGACATTCGGTGCCAATGTTATGGACCAAAGAATGCACATGGGTAGATGTTGGTCTATGACTGGTCTGACCCAGACAGACCAACCTAGCACGACCCAGCCTAGGCCGACCCGGTTTGGGTCATCCCGGTCCAAACCACTTGGTCCAGCCTGGCCCTCTCTTGGCAGTCTGACCCCAATTTGGCGGCCCGACCAGGAGGAACGATCAGGGCGGCACAGAGGGCCACGGAGCGGCACAACGAGACCGTAGGGCGGAGAGGCCGTGGGGTGGTGCAGCGAGGTCAGGGGTGGAGATGACATAGAGCGGAGAGTCCATGGGGCGGCGAGGTCACGAGGTGGGGCGGTGAGGCTGAAGGGTGATGATCCACCGTGGGTGGCCATGAGGCGCGGTCGTGCGCCGTACCTTCAATGGCGGCTAGCTTCTCCATCCGCCTTCCATTTTTCAACTTCGTTGTGGCCGACGGTGGTGCTGACTGCCGTTGTCATGCCCCCCGAGGTTGGTTGTCATCCTCTTATATCATGAAGAATGCAACAATTTATCACATGAATTGAGGAGAGGGCAGGACTTGTTTGTTTGTCCCACACCCTCCATGTTAGAGAGGTAGAAAGTGACATTAATCTTCTCCTGTTTTATGATGAATCATCAAGAACAGGTAAGGGAATGAAATTAAAATAACCAACCTATCTCGTTTGTTAACTATGATGAGGATGGATAGAAGGATGTCGGCGGAAAAAGTGCTTCCTCAAACATCGGTTTGTTCGTCACTAAAGACGTTCCTCGTTGGCATTCATCATTTAGAAAATCATTCTTTGTTGGAGGATTTGTTATTCCAAGTTGGCCTCTTTCCAACCCTTTCCTCTCAATTCCACAAAAAATGAAAAGTTTCCCACATAAAAAAATGTTGTCTAATTTATAAAAAGGAAATAATTATGTTGAATTAATTAACTCAGGGAGAGTTGGCATAATTAATAAAAAGGGGGTGGCACCATTAAAGTGGGGGGAGTTCAAGAGGCTTCCCCACATTTAAAAGGGAGATCATGGGTGTTTTATTCTTTGGTGGTCCCCACCAACATAATATATGATAGGTTTTAGTTAAGGTGGTCCCCACCTACATAAACTCCCTTGGGAGGTTTAAAAGAAAATAAAATGTTACAAAATTTTATTTTATTTTATTATTTCACAAAAAAAACCAAAAACTAACATTCATCCTCGACAAACTATCATCGAGGTGAAAGTATCCTTTAGTGAATATCGGTGCTGCAAGTTCAATGGTGTCCTCATATTTCAATTCCGATGACCAGTTCAAAAGTAACAAAAACCCTCTCATGCAATTATTTAATGCACCTCAAAAAAATTCATAAATTCAGTCCATGCACTCCAGGCCATGGAATCACGCTCCGTAAATTTTTGCAGACTCGTAAAATTCCCATTTAACTAAAAAAATTACATGGAAATTCATGGTCTTTACATTCTCCCAACCTTAGGGATTAATATCCCCATAATCCATACCTCAAAACAAGGTAAACAAGTGGGGGTAATGAGCACACATCTAAGCCTCCAGCTCCAAAGTGGTCTCCTAGAGGTTTCTGTGATACCAATTAATATGTAACAGAGGTATCAACCACCAATGAAGGACCCACTCTTGTAGATCCTCAATCTCTACTGGAGCCTTTGTAAATGTATCTGCATCATCGACGTCCAACTCACTGTGCTCAATCATATGACAGGGTTCATGCACATATCTCCTCATGTAGGTTATGTGGAAGATGTCATGCACCCGGTGCAACTGTGGTGGAAGAGCTAAGAAATAATCCACCTATCCAACTCTTCCGAGGAACTAGAAGGGTCTGATGAACCTCGGATATTACTTTCCACCATGTCCAAATCTTCGAAAACCACATTGAGGTGAGACCCCTAAGAATATGTGGTCGCCATCCTTGAACTCCAGAGGTCTCTGTCTCCTGTCGGCAGATGATTTCTGCCAACTCTGTGGAGTCTTCATCCACTCCTGGAAGATCTTCACCTTCTTTATGGTAGCTTGTACCATC
This sequence comes from Viscum album, assembly GCA_963277665.1. Lineage (NCBI taxonomy): Eukaryota > Viridiplantae > Streptophyta > Magnoliopsida > Santalales > Viscaceae > Viscum > Viscum album. The sequence continues at coordinate 1,594,250,921 of OY728146.1, read as the reverse complement.
TCTGGTCCTACTAGTGCTAACTCCCCTGGGGCAGTCCAACACAAATATGATCGACAAGGTCACCTGAAAAACACCTCAAAAGGTTTCATCCAAATAGTGGAGTGATAGCTATTGTTGTATGAAAACTGTACCAAGGGAAGTTGATCCTCCCAACTGCGCTCGAAGTTGAGGACACAAGCATGCAGAATGTCCTCGAGGGTCTGAATGGTCCGCTCAGTCTGGTTATCTGTCTAAGGATGAAAGGAAGTGCTCAAATGAAGTTTTATCCCAAAAGCCTCTTGCAACCCCTTCCATAGATGGGAACTGAAACATGCATCATGATCAGAGACAATCGTTGAGGGTACTCCATGTAACCGCACATTCTTCTGCACATCGATGCATTTCAAGATCTCTACTGATCCTTACTCTCTAATCGGTTGGAAGTGGGCTGACATGGTGAGTTGTTCGATGATCTCCCAGATCATTTCAAGACAACTGGATGTACGTGGATGTCCTGTCATGATGTCCTTGAATATTCTATACCACTTCCACTCTGGTACCTCTAATGGCTGAACCAAGCCTATCCATAACCGATGCTCTGCCTTCACATGCTAGCAAGTAAGGCTCCGAGAGACAAACTCTACTACTACTTTATTTATTCTTGGCCACCAGTACTATTTTTGGAGATCTTGATACATCTTCGCCACTCCTGGATGCACCTCTAGAGAGTATGTGTGGAACTCCATCATCACTTCCTCCTGAAGTGACACATGCACAATACACATCCTATAAAGTGGATGACGTGCTCCCCACCTTCATAAAATCCATCATGTTCTTTTCCTGTGGATATTTGAGCACGTCGAGCCTCGCGGTCAGTATCCCCACACAGCGCCTCCCTGACTTGCTGAAGAAGTGGGGAGTGATTATAAGAGACTGAAGAAAAGTTGCTCCATCCCGATCCACAAAAGATATCTTGAATGAGGTCAAATGATCTATCTCTTCACCTAGTATCTGTATACCAGATCTATAGCTGAGTGCATCTGCTACAATGTTCCCCTTACCATGAGTATAGACTATCTTAAAGTCATAGTCCTGGAGAAACTCATGCCTATGTCACTGTCTTAGGTTCATGTCCTTCTAAGAGAACATACTCCAAAGAATCTTGTGATCATAGTACATAGTAAAACACTCTCCCATCAAGGAATGTCACCACATCTTCAAGTCGAAGACTACTAGTGCTTACTCCAAGTCATGGGTAGAAATGTTTTGTTCATGCTTTCTAATTTTTCACAAACCATATGTTATCACTGCTAACTCCTGCATCAGGACACATTCGATTCCAATCCCTGACGTGTTGTAGTAGACTACGTACCTGAATCCCTCCTCTGGTAGCCTCAAGATGGGGGAAACTTGTCAGCCTTTTCCTCAGCTCCTGAAAACTCTGCAATAATATCCTTGACCACACGAAGGGTTTCCCCTTATTTATCAAGACTAATAGAGGTTCTTCCACACTAGATAAATCTGGCATAATCCTCTAGTAGTACCCACCCAATCCCAGGAAACTCGATACCTCTGTCACACTCATGGGTGGCTCTGAAGTATGTACCGCCTCAATATTTTCCGGATCTACTACGACTCTAGCCTCTAATATGACATGTCCCAGCAAGTGAACCTCTCGGATCCAGAACTGGCACTTCAAGAGCATACCACAAATTTGGTGCTCTTGGAGTGTGACCATTACTACCAGCAAATGATAAGAATACTCTACATCAGTAGCTGAGTAGATCATAATGTAGTCTATGAAGACTACTATAAGGAGATCAAGGTATGGCTGAATGATCCTATTTATGAGTCTAAAGAACATTACTAGAGTGTAGGATACACAGAATATCATAACTGAGAACTCGTAATGGCCATACCGATATCTAAAATTTGTCTTCTGCACATCCTCATATTGTACTCTGAGTTGGTGGTAGCCTAATATGAGGTTTATCTTCAAGAACCACCGTGCACCATTCAGATGATAAAAGAAGATGTTGATCCTCGAAATTGGTTATTTGTTTTTCACGGTCACCTAGTTCAGGTGCCGATAGTTAACACAACGCCTCAAACTCCCATCCTACCTCTTGGAGAACAAATTTAGGTATGCCAATGGAGAAACACTAGTCCGTATGAATCACTTCCCCTAAAATTTTTATAACTGTACCTACTACTCACGAATCTCCAAGTGAGCCATATGATATGTAGGTGTAGATATCAGTGATGTCCCAGGGTACATCCGTGTACTAGTCCACCCCTACAAGATAACTCAGACTCCCCACATCGACTGATCTGAGGGTAAGACTAGCCAACTGATTAGTGATCAACATCACTCCCCTTTGAGTAAGTCCATAATGTGCTAAAAAAGCTCCTTTCTCTTTGGTGATGGTAAACCTGGTCCCATCTGTGCAGACACACCGCACATTGCACCTAACATAGTGAATCTGATCATGAAATACAGATAACTAGTCAATATCAATGATGACATTGTAAGTCCTTTGTAAAGACCCATAAATTTCAAGGGAAAATTTTCGTAATTTTTTTTGGGATTTTACGAGTACGTAGTTTCTAACTCCAACTGATTCCAAGGCCCAGTGTGACCGGAATCGATTACTAAAGTTTAGCTCAGGTACGTTCAGTGAACGAACGAGCGGGTTTTCCTAACTGTTGAACCGGTTCTCGGAATCGAAATCTGAGGGCACCGATGAAACCGCAGTGCCGGTTTTTGCTTAAGAAGTCCTTTTCCAGAGTTGTGTTTGCACGGAAAGAGTTTTTAAAATTATTTGTGGATTAATACTATAGAGAAATAAAATTGTGCTACTAATTTTATTTCTTTATGTGGATAAATCCTAAGGATGGAGGTTGGGTGGAACTAACCACCCATGCGAGGTTAGTAGTGAGGTGGGGCCCACACAGGCCCCCACCCCTTCTAATCCCCCTAAACCCCCTCGTTATTGTTGGCAACCCCCCCCCCCATATGTATATGAGCTTCTCTCTCTCTTTTAATGATGCAAACATACAAACATTAATTTTGACAACACAAGATTTAATTAATGTGGTGAATTCAACATTTGAATTTTGAAAGGTATGGAAAAGTTAAAATAAAATAAGGTGTACCTTATTTTATTTTTGGGGTTGTTCGTTGTGTGGAGACTAGGGAGAGAATTCGAAAAGTCATGAAATCTTCTTCCTCATAAAAGAACGCAAAGAATGCTGTGTCTATGATGAAGAACTCCATCACCGCAATAGAATCGTCATTCCATCTCCTCACCTCTTCACAGCAGGTGAGAGAAACATTCTTCGGAGAACAACGACGCACCGCAACCTTCTTCGGGCAAACACCGACAACGTATACAGTGTCGTCTTCCATGACATCGTCTTCCGAAACACCATCTTCCGCGACATCATTTCTCCGTGACGACCATTGTTCGACAACTCCTTGAGTTAGGGGTTTGAATTTGTTCATGAATATTCCTTGTCATTCATCGTCAATTTTTTTGGGCTGCCTGTTATCGTTATAACGGGAGGAGGTTGGACCGCATGAACACGACCGTCCCTCCTCCCCCTTTGAAGTTGTACTTGTTGCGACACGAGCTAAGGTAGCACAGTGCAACGGCACCGTATGGAAGCAAAAGGAATGGGCGAAGAAGCGCAGCGACGTTGTGTTGCACCGTTGAGGCCGAACAAAGTTGCGGCCAGGGTCGGGCCACGGCAAAGGGCCCCTGCGCCATCACGCCGCGCCAGAGAATCTCGAAGAGACTACGGCCGGAGCGGGGCCACGGTGGAGAGGCGCAGCACCATCGCGCAGTGATGGTTGGACAAGGTCGGGGCCTGAGGTCACGGTGGTGTGGGATGTGGCGGCCGGAACCGCCGGCCGCTGGTACAAGGAGGGAGGGAGCCGCAAGAGGTCCTGCGGTGACACACCGCCCGGCCAAACCGGTCGGCCCGTATCCGAGAAACCCGGGGGTCGTAATCCCCGGCTGGAAAAAGGTGGGCCCCCCATGCGGGAGTCGTTTCTCAATCAGGGGGGTCGCCCCCCCCCCCCCCCCCTCCGCGACAGCTCGGTCGAGCCGAGCTGTCTGGCCACACGGGTCGCGTCCGCACCAGGCCAACCAGACGCCCATGCCGGACCGGACGAAACTGGGCCTGGCCGCCCCGGACGGGCTGGGCAGGGTTGCGCCCTAATGGGCCGGAAATGGACCCAGGTCGGGTCAACCCGGTTCAGGCTGTCCCAGGGGGTCTTGGGCTGGGTCGGTCCGGTCCCAAAACCCCCTAAAACTAGGCAGTTTCGTTCAAATGCCCATAACCTGGGCTGCAGACCTCCGACCGATGCACCGTCAGTTGCGATGAGATCCTTGGATTGAGACGGTCGTTTTTTATATTAAACCCATTGTTTTAATGAAATTTGGTAATGGCTGGGTTGGTTCAAATCCGAAACCAACCGGGCCCTCGGAGTGGAAATGCTCATAACTTGAGTTCCGGAAGTCCAATTGACGTGTCGTCGACATTGTTGGATTCCTCTTAATCATACAGAACTTTTGGGTTACTCTGCTCGATGTTTGGACACATTTGGAGTATGGTCGGGTTGGTATTGACTTAAAAACCAACCAGGCCCTTGGAACGAAAAGGCCAATAACTCTCAGACCGGGCGTCAGATTGACGCACCGTCAGTCGCGTTGAGTTCCTTTTGTCGAGATAGAAATTTGGGATACATAAACTCCAGAATACATGTAAGTTGAAGAATCGAACCCCCTGGCTCTTGGAGTGGACCCTCCCGTAATCAAGCATGCTGTGTGCGGGAACCCTAGAGCTGGCTGCAACTGAGATGACGATGACGACAGCACTGAAATCTTCTGTGGGTTCGACAGCGAAGACGACTACACTGAAATCCTCCATTGGTTCATTAGCAAAGACGACGGCACTGAAATCCTTCGTGGGTTCAGCAGCGAAGATGACTCCACTAAAATCCTCTATGGGTTCGGCAGTGAAGACGACTGTGCTGAAATCCTCCATGGGTTCGGTAGCGATGAAGACCATACTAAAATACTCCATGGGTTTGACAGTGATGACTAAAATTCTTGTATCCTACGTGGTCCTGACAGTGTTTGACTATGATATTATATCCTATGTGGGTCTGGTAGAGTAGCTGGTTTGTATCCTATGTGGGTCCGACAACTTAGCTGGTCTAGTATCATACGTGGGTCCCAGCTTAGATGAATCAGTGGCTACATCTGATAATCTCTATCAACTTACGAAGAAGTATACATGTGTGACCTGAGTCATGGATTTCAATCATTATCTTCAATATGATTGACTTTCTTTCCTATGTAGATTGGGTTGTGCTTTCCTGTGTGGATTGGGTTGTACTATCCTGTGTGGACATGATCGAACATGGGCTCAGATATTGGAGCGGAACTGGAATTGATGAGTTAGGTATATGTATGGTAATATACCTAGGTAGAGTTGGATGTTACTTCATGATTGTATCTTTTCTTTATAGATTCAGGGAGACATTCGTGGGTCTCGGGGTCCATACTAAGTATCGTATAATCACCCCTGCATGGGCTTCGCCCGCACTACATTGTGTTGGTTGTAGACGATGGACATCTCTGATCGTGGATGACGATTGTAGAGCTTGATAGTACCTGGAGGAGGATATCACGACGATTCGTTGCCCGGAGGTGGATATCACGTCGAGTCAGTTCTCGGAGGTGGATTCATGACGAGTCGGTACCCAAAGTATATGGCCGGACGTGGAGGATGATGAGGAGATCTGTACCTACCCTTCAGGTAGGAATCTGGAGGATGATCCAAGAGCGGCTGGTCACCTTCAGCTGTTGTACTTGAGTTGTACTTTAATTTCTGTTGTAGTTGTACTTTTCAGTTGGGATTGTATTCTAACCCATTTAGCTTTTCAGCACCTTCTTTTGTACTTAGGGTTGCTTCTGCTTATACTATGTGGTGTGGTTACTATTATAAAGGAAATTCTTTCCCTTTATATCGGGATTTACGCCTTTGGTGCTAGTTACCTTCCCATTGCCTATTGAAGGAGGGCTTGGGGTAGTCACAACATGGGCCCGAAGGAGGGGTCGTGAAAAATTGGTATCAGAGGAGTTCAATTCTACAGCAGAACTCGGGACTCTAATCTTTCTTCTATGTGAAGCAATAGTGTTGAGGTTATTGAGTGTGGTTATCTGTCTAGGTTGTCTTGTGTTGGTGCGGCAACCGATGTATCCGTACACCAGGACCCTGACATCTGATTTCCGACACAGTGCATGAATATATTTATTGCATGTGTGTTTCAGAAGTTTTCTTTGTGATTACTTTGTGTCAGCTCACTAGGTATAAATATTTGATCGTGGTGCATCTATCTCTTTTCCTGATGGCCTCATGACGACAGCCAGCTAGGGTTCAGTGTATTTTACTAGATGACGGCCCACCAGGGGACGAGGTTCTGGTGTAGGGCCATCTTACTATGTTGAAAACATCGGGTGGTGCACCAGAATCACCACCACCCGTTGGGTTGAATAGGCCTCCGAGGTTTTGAGGCGATACAGTTCCCATTCAGTCGAAGACTGGATAGAGGTGATTGCTAGAGTTCTACGCCTATTTTAGACTCTAGTAGAGCAGGTGGTGGACTTAGCAACTTGTGTATCCTAGTGAGTGTCCATGAGGTTGGTCTGTATAGTGAAGAGGCTTCGGTATGTGGACTGATGCCTGAGATAGTAGGTATTGTGTCAGCTACATCTCTAACTGTTGGACAACAAACACTACCAGCAATACCGGTAGAGGACACTTTTAGTCTTAGTGCCTTACATGTTTCAGCACTAGATATCCCTCAAGTTCCAAGGAAAGCCCGACTCATAGGCGGCTGAGGACTGGCTTGAGGAGGTGGCTGAGAGTTTCTTATAGCTTATATAGCTTTGAAAAGAAGACGTGTCGTTAGCTGAGACTTCATCGGGGCATACCAAACCATTCCTGGTACTCGATGACTACGATGAAATCGGTGCTTCAGGTCTCGGACATATGAGTGAGGTGCTTCTAAAGGACATCTGAGCCAGCACTTCTTTGTCTATGCAATTACTACTTCTGTTAGGGTTCTAGAAAAGAACCTTTATGGTTGAGAATTCTTTTTCTGAATGGATGCAGTCAGTGAAGGTTAGTAGTTGGAAAGCAGGAAACTGGTTCCAGTCTCGGAGACTTGAGAGTGTAAAATGTTTCAAGTAGAGGAATTAAAAAAGGATTGATGAATCTGCAGGGAAGTAGTTGTGGAAGTGGAGCTAGTAGAGCAACATGGGGTGGTGAACATTTTCACATATTGCAAACACCCGCCTTTGTAATCCCCGCTAGTCTCAGGGAGCTGGAGGGCAGGGGAAAGAGTAGCTGCATGCGGTCAAGGAGCGCAATCGAAAGGGCTCTAAGGATGATTTGAAGAAAAAATGTGTCTTCTACTAGCTGCCATAACAATAGACATCGAAACAAATCATCCCTTACATCCATGAAACTTTCCCAAGACATTGAGTTTCCAGTTAACCCGTTGACTTGACCCTCATGTCTGGAGATACCCTTGGGAGGAGACTTGATAATCACACTTGCGCCGATGGTGTGATCTGACCCTTGAGGAGAGAGTTTCGGTTGGAACCCCTTGGTGGTAGCGTCGAGGTCTTACGACGTTAGTTTGAGTATGAACTGGGCAATCACAGTTAATACACAAATTGATGGTATTAGGAAAATGTCGGGATGGATTTTCCTTTGACGACAAAAAGGGAACCCCATGTAGCACATGATTAACTCTTTCTAAAGAGGGTGTAGTCGATCACTTTTGGGTCGGCCAACCTTACCCTCGTGTCTATAGGAGTTTTGAGTTTTAGTTCTAATCATGGATTGGAGGCCTCCAGAATTCGAGGTTGGCGACCACGTTCTTATACGAGTCTCACCTCGACGAGATTCACGGAGATGTAGCCGAGGCAACAAGATATCTCTGAGGTTCAACAGACCTTTCTAGGTCCCCAACAGGGTAGGAGAGGTGGTTTACCACTTGACCATTCCTCCTCAGTTGCACCGGGTGCACGTTGTCATCCATGTATCTCAGCTATGGAAATACGTACATGACCCTTTAAAAATCATTGACCGCAGGGAGTTGTACGTCGATGATGGGGAGACAATCACAGAGGTTCTAGTGGAGAATGAAGATCAACAGGAGCGTGTCCTATGTGGATGGTCGATTCCTCAGGTGCGCTTCCACTGGAAACACAGGAACCTCGGGGAGAGAACATGGGAGCGGGAGGCTCAGTTACGTGCCAAGTACCTCTTTTGTTCCCCTAGTTTGTGATGTATCTTTACGGGGATGAAAAGCCCTGAGGTGGGAGTTATGTAAAGACCTGTAAATTTCAAGGGATATTTTTTATAAATTTTTTTGGGATTTTACGAGTACGTAGTTTCAGAGGGCACCTGATTCTGAGGCCCGGTGTGCCCGGAATCAATTTCTGAAGTTTAGCTCAGGTAGGTTCAGTGAACGAATGAGCGGGTTTTCCTAACTTTTGTACCGGTGCTCGAAATCGAAATCTGAGGGCACTGATGAAACCGCATCGCCAGTTTTTTCTTAAGAAGACCTTTGGCAGAGTTGCGTTTTCACGAGAATAGTTGTTTAATTTATTTTTGGATTAAGACTACAGAGAAATAAAATTGTGCTAAAAATATTATTTCTTTAAGTGGTTAAATCCCCAGGATGGAGGTTGGGTGGAACTAACCACCCATGTGAGGCTAATAGTGAGGTGGGGTCCACATGGGCCCCCACCACTTCAAATCCCCCTAAACCACATCTTTAATGTTGGAAACCCCCCCATAAGTTTATGAGCTTCTCTCTCTATTTTAATGATGCCAACATACACCCCTTAATTTTCAAAACAAAAGATTTAATTAATGTGGTGAATTCAACTTTTGAATTTTTAATGGTTTGGCAAAGTTAAAATAAAATAAGGTGTAGATTATTTTAATTTTGGGGTTGTTTGTTGTCTGAAGACTGGGGAGAGAATTCGTAAAGTCTTGATATCTTCTTCCTCGTCGATGAATGCGAAGAACGTCGGGTCTACGACGAAGAACTCCATCACCGCAAGATAATAGTCATGCCATCCCCTCACGTCTTCGCAGCCGGTGAGAGACACCTTCTTTGGAGAATGACGATGTGCCGCAACCTTTTTCAGGCGAACCCCAACTACCTATACGGCTCCCACTTCCACGACGCTGTCTTCCGCAACGCTGTCTTCTGCGACGCCATTTCTTAGCGATGACCATTGTTCGAAAACTCCTTGAGGTAGGGGTTTGAATTTGTTCGTGAATATTCATTGATGTTCATCGTCAATTTATTTTGGCTACCTGTTTTCGTTATAATGAGAGGAGGTCGGACTGCACGAACATGGCTGACCCTCCTCCAACTTTGAAGTTGTAGTTTTTGCGGCACGAGCTAAGGTAGCGCGGTGCAATGGCACCACGCGGAAGCAAGAGGAACAGGCGAAGAAGTGCGGCGCCATCGCGCCACGCCGTTGAGGCTGAAAGAAACCGCGACCGGTGTCTGGCTTCGTTGAAGGGGCGCGGTGCCGTCACGCCGCGTCGAATAATCATGAAGAGACCGCGGTCGGAGCAGGGGTGTGGTGGAGAGTCCTGGCACCACCGCACCATGCCGTTCGGACAAGGTCGTGGCCTAAGGCCACGGTGGTTAGGGAAGCGGCAGCCAGAACCACAGGTATAAGGAGGGCGGGGCCCGTAGCGGGTCCCGCAGTGACACATCGGCGGGGGAAACCGGCCTACCGGTTTTCGAAAAACCCGGGGGTCGTAACCCCCAGCTGGAAAAAGGTGGGCCCCCCATGCGGGGGCCATTTCTCAATCAGGGGTGCAGCGCCCCCCCCCCCTTTCCACGACAGCTCGACCGAGCCGAGCTCTCTGGCCACGCGGGCCACGTCCGCGCCAAGCCAACAGGCCGAACTGGGCCGGGGCGCCCAGGCCGGGCCGGGCTGTGCTAGTTGGGCCGGTCCGCACCCACCGTGCTGGGCCGCGCCCTAATGGGCCAAACCTGGACCCGAGTCGGGTCGCCCCGGTTCGGGCCGACCCAGGGGGTCTTGGGCCGGGTCGGTCCGGGCCCAAAACCCACTAAAACCAGACAGTTTCGTTCAAACGCCCATAACACGGGCTATAGTCCTCTAATTGATGCCCCGTCAGTTGCGATGAGATCCTTGGATCGATACGGTCGTTTTGATATATTACACTCAAGTTTTAGGATAATATTGGGTACGACCGGGTTGGTTTGAACACGAAACTAATTGGGCCCTCGGAGCAGAAACACTCATAACTTGAGTTCCGAAAGTCTGATTGACGTGCCAATGACTTTGTTAGATTCCTATTAGGGAGATGGAACTGTTGGATTATTCCGATCAAGTTTTGGACGTAGTTGTAGTATGGTCGGGTTGGTTTTGATGTAAACACCAACCGGGCCCCTGGAATGGAAAAGCCAATGTCTTGCAGACTAGGCGTCTGATTGACGCGTCATCTGTCGCGTTGAGTTCCTTTTTGTCAAGACTAAACTTTGGGATACATCATCTCAGGACTACGTGTCAGTTGAAGTATTGACCCCCTGGCTTGTGGAGCAGACCCTCCCGGAATCGAGCATGCTTTGTGGGGGAACCCTAAAGCTGGCTGCGACTGTGACGATGATGATGAATGCACTGAAATCCTCCCTGGGTTCGGCATCGAAGACGACTGCACTGAAATCCTCTTTGAGTTCGGCAGCGAATACGACTGCAATGAAATCCTTTGTGGGTTCGGTAGTGAAGACGACAACACTGAAATCCTCTGTGGGTTCAACAGCGGTGATGATCATACTGAAATCCTCGGTATGTTCGACGGCGATGACTATTGTTCATGTATCCTACGTGGGGTTGGCAGTGGTTGACTCTGTTCTTATATCCTACGTGGGTCTGGCAGAGTAGCTGATTTGTATCCTATGTGGGTCCGACAGCTCATCTGGTCTAGTATCCTATGTGGGTCCCAACTTAGATGAATCAGTGGCAACTTCTGATCATCTCTATCACCTTACGAAGAAGTATACCTGTGTGAGATGAGTCTTGAATTTCAATCATTATCTTCGATATGATTGACTTTCTTTCCTATGTGGATTGGGTTGTGCTTTCCTGTGTGTATTGGGTTGTACTGTCCTGTGTGGGCGTGATCGAACTTGGGCTCGGATATTGGAGCCAAACTAGAATTGATGACTTATTTATATGTATGGGCATATACCTAAGTAGAGTTGGATGTTACTTCGTGATTTTTTCTTTTCATTATGGATTTAGGGAGACCTTTGGGGGTCTCGGGGTCCCTACTGAGTATTGTATACTCAACCCTGTATGGGCTTCACCCGCACTACATTGTGTTTGTTACAGACGACGGACATCTCTGATAGTGGTTGAGGCTTGTAGAGCTGGACAGTGCCTGGAGGAGGTTCTCACGATGAGTCTTTGCCCATAGGTGGATATCACGTCGAGTCGGTTCCCGGAGGTGGATTCACGACGAGTCTGTACCTGGAGGAGACAGACGGATGTGGAGTGCTGTGGAGGATATTTGTACCTACCCTTCAACTAGGAAACCGGAGGATGATCCAAGAGAGGCTTGTCACATTCAGGTGTTGTTCTTGAGTTATAATATACTTTTATTTGTACTTGTACTTTTCAGTTTGGTTAATATTCTGTCGTATTTACCTTTTCATCACCTTCTTTTGTAATTAGTGTTACTTCTACTTATACTCAGTGGTGTTGATACATTTATAAAGTCAATTCCTTCCCTTTCTATCGGGATTTGCGTCTTTAGTGCTAGTCGTCATCCCCTCTTCAATGGAAGGCGGGCTTGGGGTAGTCGCGGCACGGGCCCCGAGGATGGGTTGTGACACCCTCGACACCGCTACTATAAAATCCCAGCCGTTGCTCTCGACTCCTATATTAAGCTCGCACTACCAGCAACAGGGCGTAATTATTGAATCTGCTCCAGTTGGAGTCTCTAGCTGTAAGAATCAAGCCAACAGCTCCATTGGAATTATCGAGCTCCGAATGAGGGTAGAGGCAATACAGAATGACCAAAACTTGTGTCAATATGTACAACAGCTAAGGTGGAGTAGACACAGATCATAACTCGTATCATCTCTGGAGCACCGTGATTATAAGCCGCAACTTGAAAGAGCTGAGCTCACCCCTATCTTCCTGCTCCCCATGGTCAGGTTGAACCTCTAGTTGGTGGTGGCGGTAACATCTCAAATCACTGTCCACCACCAGATACATGGCTAGATCCACTTCCACATCCGCCTACTCTCAATAGAACACCTCGATCGAACCTATATCTCTGTCCTGGCAGTCTGTCACCCGTTAAATAATCATCTATATGGTGAATCAGACACTCAAGGGCCATGTGACCCTACTTGCCGCATGCGTAACACTACCTGATCCTGGAATTATTGGCTCTACTTCGGGTACCCCGCACAACCGACCCTGAATCCTGTGGTCATACACCTATAGGTCTGGTCCTTTTGGACCTCTATGTCATTTTTCTGCTACCAGCTGCTGAAGAATCTGCTACGTGATGACAGAGGGTTGCTCTTACTACTAGTGACTGCTCATCACAAAAACTCTCCACTAGGATGGAACTCTCTAACACCCCCTACATCATGATGCAAAGAGAAATTATTGATTCCCAGATCTCTCGCTTGAGACCCTGCTCAAAGGTATGAGCCCTGAATAATGGGTCTCACATCATATCGTTGGAGTAGCCTGTGAGATCAATGAACCACGCTGAGTACTAAGGCACAGTCATGATGCCCTGCTGCATATGAAGAAGCTCTTGTATGTGCACTTCGCGAAGAGTTTCTAGGAAAAACTCTTCTTGAAACAGGCACTCAATGTCTGCCCAGAGAAGCGACACCTAATTGTGAACTTGGAGCATCATTCTCTACCATCTGCCTAATGCAGCATGTAATAGAATAGAGGAAAGGTTCACCATGACATCAGCTGGTGCCCCTACTAGTTGGAAGACTCTCACCATGGCCTCCATCCAATCCTCAGCCACCTATGGGTCCGTCTCTCCCATGAACCTAATTGGCCTCTTGCACTATAACTCTTGCAACACGCTCAAGCGGCATGCACCCTCTTCTATTGGTTCTAGTGGCATTGATGGCCCAGTGGGTAATGGTACAAATGGTTCCTCTTCTGGTGCCTCTTCTGAATGAGGGCCCCACACTGAGGCCTCATCGCTGGGTGGGCTATTAGTGCACACTACATCTAGAACCCTAGATGGTTGTCTGCGTGAAGGCATCCTAAATATAAATAGGTGTGCCCTGGTAAATAAAATATACCTAGTGATAGGACTCAAGAGAACACAAAGAAAAATCTTGAAAACAAAATGCAATATGTGTTTTCATGTACTAATTGAGAAATCAGAATTCAATGTCTTGGTTTGGGGATACGTCATCCACCACAACAATAATGGATTTCTTAAACTGAACACCACAATAAAAACACTTAACACTATTGCATCACACAAAAAATATCAGAGTCCTAGTTATCCGGTAAAACCGACTCCTCTGACACCAATTTGTCATGACCCAATCCCCCGGGGGCCGTGCCGTGACTAACCCAAGCCTACCTTCTATAGGCTAGGGGCTTATTACTAGGACTGAAGGCATATTCCCTGAAACCCGGAAAGAAATGACTTTATAACCTCTAAGAAAGTGCAACCAAGAAGATAGTAAGATACGAAATCAAGAAAAATAAATAGTAAATAGATCAAGTACAGAAACAAAACAAGGCCCGAATACAAGCCCAACTAGAAATTACAAAGAAAACTGGAAAGTACAAGACATCTTATAGGTGAAAAGCAGCTCCTGGATCATCCACCATGAATCCTACTGGAAGGGTAGGTACACCTCATGAATGGATATCTCTACAGTTTGCCTCGTTGAACGTCCTCCTCTGAGCTACCTCCAGTCCTAGTACTATCAACATCAGTCTGCGTTGTCCATCATCTGCACCAAACGCAATAGGGTGCGGGCATAGCCCTTGTAGTGGTGAGTATAAGGATACTCAGTAGGGACCCAAAGACCCTCAATGTCTCACAAAAACCACCGAGGATAATCCACACAGTATGAAATCAATTGACAACCCTACTTAGGTAAATGCCCATACATATACCTAACTTCTCAGGTAAAGCTAGCTCAATCGTGATGAAAACCCAGAGACTGACTAAAAGCCCAAAGATCAATTGTTCCACAAAGGATAGAAAACCACGAAGGAATGTAAAACACAGGTACGCAACAAAGGATTTCCCGGTGCTAACCCACATAATATGTAACTACTAAATCATCTTACTATGTTAAGAGTCAGACCCACGAACGATCTTTGAATGATAACCCACATAGGATCACTCGGTGCTGACCCACATAGGATCGCTTGGTGCTGACCCACACAGGATCGCTAGGTGCTGACCCACATAGGATTGCTCTGTGTTGACCCGCATAGGATCCCTAGACTAGTTACGCAGATAATCCTAGAGTGATTCCATGTGGGACCCTCCATCACAGACCCATGGATTATATCTTTCCTAGGTCACAGCCTGAAACTGGGTTCCCGTACAAAGCTTGCTCGTCTCCAAGAGAGTCTGATCCTCGAGCCAATGGTCGATACCCCAACTACCATTAATTCACATGAAAAATTATCTCAATGGACAACTTCATCATAGGGGTCTCAACTCAATAAATGATGAGTCAATCTGTTACCTGGTATGTGAGTTATTGTTCTTTTAGTCCTGAGGGACCGGTTTGATTATTTCTTGATCCAACATGATCATTCCCCATCTTTATCCAAATTTCTAGTGTGGTATACCAAAGGGACCATATTTATCCAAGGTTTAAATAACCATTAATGGTTCATCAAATGGGCGTATGATGCCAAAGTTATGGCTACAGAGTGTAAATGGGTTGAAGTGGGTCTGGAACCGGTCTGACACTGTCAGACCTACCCAGACCGACCCGGCCTAGACTGACCCAGTTTGGGACGACCCAAACCAACCAATGGGATTTGGCCTATCCCACGCTGGGCGGTCCATCCCAAGATGGGTGGCCCGTCTTGGGCTATGTGGAAGGCCGCGAGGGCCACAGGGCGGTGCGACGAGGCCACGGGGTGGCGAGGCTATGGGGCGGTGAGGCAGTAGAAAAGTGAGGCTGCGAGGCTACGAGGACACGGGGCGGCGCGTGGGCCGTGTGTGGTGACGTAGGGGGGTGGAGAGGCTGTGGGCTGAGGATATTGTGGGACATCGTGGCCACAAGGCATGGTGGTGACTGTGGGCGGCGAGGCCGTGGGGCGGCACAACGAGGCCGCGAAGCAGCGCCACGAGGCCATGAGGCAACGCAGAGAGGTCATGGGGTGGCGATCCCCCATGGGTGGTCGTGTGGCACGACACACACCGTACCCTCTCTGGTTGCTGGCTTGTCCGACTGCCCTCCGTTTTTCACCTTCGTCGAAGCCGACCGTGGTGTCAGCCGCCGTTCTCGTGTCCCATAGAGGTTTGTATTCATTCTCCTCCATTGCGATGAACACAAAAATTTATCACAATTATTGCAAAGAGAATGGGCCATGTTTTTTTGGCATGCACCCTCCGCATTAGAGCGTTATAAAGTATCTATAATATATTCCTAATTTATGAAGAATCGTCAAGAATGGGTAAGGTGAAGAAATTCAAACAACCACCCTACCTCATTTTTGGACGACGACGAGAAGGGATAGACAGATATCGGTGGTGTCAGCGCTTCCTCGATCGTCTATTAATTCATCACTGAAGGCATTCCTCATCGGCATTATTCGTTAGGAGAAGCGTTCTTCATTAGAGGATGTGTTCTCCCATGTTATCTTCCGTCCAACACTTTCTGCTCAATTCCACCAAAATGAAAAGTAGCCCACATAATATAATATGTTGTCTAAATAAAAAAAAGGCACAAATTAGGTTGGCTTAATAAATTAAGGGAGAGTTGGAATAATTAATCAAAAGGGGAGTGGCACCATTAAAGTGGGGGAAGTTCAAGAGTTTTCCCCACATTTTAGAGGGAGTTCAAGGGGGTTATAGTCTCGGGTGGTCCCCACCACCATAATCAATGAGAGGTTTTAGTTTAGGTTATCCACACATCCATAACCTCACATGGGAGGTTATAAAGAAAATAAAATGTTACACAATTTTATTTTATTTTATTCTTTCACGAAAAACCCAAAAAAAATAACATTCTCCCTCAACCAACTGTCATCAAGGTGAAAGTATCCTTAAGAGAATATCGGTGCTGCAAGTTCAACGGTGTCCTCATATATCAATTCAATGAATCAGTTAAAAATTTATAAATACCGGCTCACATGATTACTGAATGTATGTGAAAAAAGATTAACAATTCTTTTTGGGCACTCCGGGCCTCAGAATCACATGATGATAATTTTTACGGACTCGTAAAATTCCTATTTAATTAAAAAGTCATTTTACATAGAAATTCCAGGTCTTTAAAATATATTATTCCTTATATATGTTTTTTTATATTCATTGGAATAATTGTTTCAATTTTTAGGATAAAAAACTTACCTTGAAGACATAGATAATACCTTATAATAGATTATAAAAAAACATGAATAATTTATTATGGTATTGTGTAGGATGGTTATAAACTTATAATAGAATGTTTTTCTACAATAGGGACGACATAGTCCATTTGAAGTGGGTAAATATTAGCTGGTATGACTTACTAATGGGAACAGTCTATAGGAATGAGAGTGAGTCAATTTTTTAGGATTTCCAATAGAGTTTACCATCACGAGAATGTAGGTAACCACGAGATATAGAAATAATTTCCCTCAATGAAGGGTGTTGATTTTTTATTTAATCGAATAATATGATAAATCTTTAAATGTTGATAAATTGACTACTATGATATTAATAAATTTATATATCACATATTATATACATCTCACATGCAGAAAAACAAGGTACGACAACCATTTATAGTAGCATAGTTAATGCATGATCTATTAATATATGATTGGTTTAATTCTTTTGATTTGATTTAAATTTACATAAATTCATACACATATATAACATTAGAATATATTTTTATAATGTGTTAGTAGTGTCCCTCAATTATTATACTTTTTATCTTATAAATTGGGTCTCTGTTTAATTACACTTGTTTGACAGAGCATGGAATCTATTATAGTATTTATTTATTTTACCTTCTACTATGATAACTGGATATCTTAGTTTTATTGTAATTATTCTAATGATGGATATGATTGTTGATGTTATAGTCTCTCCATGTTATTTATACACTGACCTCTAGTCATTAGACTATTGCATAAAGGGTGATATGAATGAGGTTTCGTGTAACATCATCATGTATCGTGTGATTTGTGTCAGTGAATTTTAAAATGGTACATTAGGGTTTGATTTTTCCTTAATCATATTTTCGGTGTTATGGTAGATAGTATATTAGTTCTGTGGAACTCAATTATGGTAGTCTCCATGTTTTTAGACCTCTCATGTGTATTAGACCACTATGTTACTGGACAAGGGAATTTTGTTATATATATTTTGGATTTGGTTGCATTTATGCAGCATGATATGAATTTAGATCCATAAGTCATATATATAACCAATATGTTTATCATAATAGTTCATTAATTAAATTCATTGGATTGTACTATGATTTTGGAGATATATCTATATTCTCTTCACTTGTGATATATTTATATTTCCATTTGATATTTGGATTCATGAAAGAAGTTATGTTTTGTTAATATATGGTTGTGACTAATATATTTGCATAAAAGACTATGAAAGGTCCTTGGTTGAAACAAGAAGGATTATACATTATCTATGTGTATCTCCCATGTTAATAATTTGAATAAGAATATCTTATGTTTACCTTATAACTATTTTATATTTTCACATATTTAAGTTTTTATATGTGTCCTAAATTTTTATTTATAACATCAAAAATATATCGCCTCAGATATGATAGAATGTTTATATTATTGGGAATGATTCGATTCCACCACTAGCTATAAATAAGGATACACCTAAGAGTGCTAATACACACACTCCCATGATTTATGAAGTTAAACTAACCTTTCCCAAAGTTTTGAAAATTCCATCTTCATGGGGAGATTAAGAAAATAGGATGATTGTTGAATATGAAAAATATTTTTAATTCCACCATCCACCAGGATTCCAAGGCATCGGTGGTTCTTAAGATGCTGGGTAATTGATTGACATCATTATGGACGTCTTAATTTCAGTGTACACTATTAATCATTGGAATGGGAAGATGTGAGACTTTTTTCTTTGGGGACCCACCAGGAAGTGGTGGGGCATATCTGGTGAGGCATGAAATTGTATGTGTATTACTTGTTATGCCTTAATGGATCAAACAATAAAGTATTTAATACCCATCATGATGAAGCTGTACTGAGCTTAAGAGACAATATATCATTAATAGGGGATGAAGTCACCTTTTTCAAACTAAACTAGTTTACATAATTTATATGCATGGATATTATTTTGGTTCGAAATGAGGCACAAAAGGAATTGATGTTCCATATATTCCTTCATCCAAATCATAGACAATAAATTATTTTCATTGAATTGATAACCAAGTAAAAGGTTCTTCATAAGGCCATTTATTTTGAGATGGGTCTAGAGGAGGAAATGATAATTGGTTTTCTTCTGCCATATTGTGTGTGGATGCCCATATTTTCCAGTATAAAAGGAATTTAATCTTTTATTAGTAGGATGAGGAAATCTAGGGAGGAAATGTGGGTATTTGGATCGGTGTAGTTGTGTATGATTTACGTTCTCCCTCTATGGGAGGTGGCATGACCAGATACTTCAATTATGCACTGAAGGGAAATTTTAGTAAATCATATGTGAATTAAGCTATGAAATTTCACTAATGTTTAATTATGTTATATATTAATCAATTGTTTCTTATATGACCAATAAAAACTCTAGGATAACATATTAGAGTGAACGAAGGGTTTTCCAATAGTAGAACCAAGCAACACATATATTGATGAATCAAGCTACTCATACAAAACTAGTAGAGAGGGAAAATCAAATGTTATGAGTAAGGTCTAGATTAACTAAATTACATTTATAATTTTTTGGAAATATGATCTTCTAATTGTATTATATGTGGTTAAGATATTGATATCCTAAATTTTCATGATTATTCATCTTCTGAGATTCCCTCTGTTGAAATGCCTTTGGGATAGAGATTACATTGTTTCCAGCAATATTCCAATTATCTAGTAGTATTTGTGTGCTATGGACACCAATATTATTTTATAATAAGAGAAATAAATAGTTATAATTCAATACTCTGAATAAACTTCTTTACCAGTTGTTGATATTGTATTCACTATTATTCAAGACCTCAATCTTTCACCACTTCTATAGGAGAGAGTTTTGTGTTGATCGATGATTGTGATCTCAATGTAGGTTGGATGGGACCGAACGTGGGCCATATTGGACATATCATGGTGCAAGTAGATGTATTTTTGTATTGAGACCCAATATTTTCATACATAAATATTACTTAATTTCATATTATTATATAATATCAAACATTATAATCTCCATTATAACCATAAAGACTTATGTTAGTTGGATACTTGATGTATATACATATTATTTAGATATATACATCATTATCACTCATAAATTTATTCTCACTTTCTACCCATATTTACATATCCTACTTAATAACATTCTTAAAACTATAGGAAATGAATCATAAGAAAGGGTGAGATAATATTCTCATTAATGTTAAATAGGGGGATATCAATTTATGATCAAATGTTTGAATAAGATAATAATAATTGTATGAGAGCATGATTATATAATACAATGTTCATACCCACTTTATCTTGGATCATAATCATGATTCTTGTCTTTGAACATTAACATTTTAAATACATGAATAATAAGAGTGATAAATCATCATTAATCATCCATGAATCATGAGTATAAACCATAAACCACAAAACAAATCATAAAACAGTGGAATAGTCATAGGAATAGAAAAAAATTCATATTTCATTTTTAATTAAAAAGATGATCAATTCATAGTGGTTAAATCCGCAATACATATTTTCTAATTAAGAATTAATTGGGAATCAAGAACTTTTTTCTGTACTAGATCAAGAATCCATACCTATTTACAATGTAGATTGAACTCATTAACTCATTTCCCATTATTATGTCATGTGATGTAATGCTTCACCCAATGCATTAGTGGACAATATAATTTGAGGCCCTTTGATCAAATAAAAATCATATATATATATATATATCTGTGTGTGTGTGTGACAAAATATTATAAGACACTCATCATATCATTATATCCTAAAATGTGGAAATAAAAGTATTTTAATAAATATTTCATCATTTCTTCGCAAAAAACCCCATGGAAAATAATGATGTTTCATAAAAAACTCTTCATCATAATCATAAAACATATAAATAAAAATAAGGATGGTATTATTGGATTATATCTCTAGTAATTCTTAATTTACATATAATAATTTTATCATAGAATAATATTCATTTAATACATCAATAAAATATTTCATGGGGAAATTACTCTTTTATTTTTTATGTCAGTTAATTAAAATATAAATATTTTCTAAATGTTAATGAAAAAAATTTCATTTAAAAAATCCATGAAAACATGAAATTGAAGATAAAAATAATTGAGCGGTCATGATGGTGATAAATTATACTCATTATGTAATTGATAAAATAAATAATTTAATCACACTATAAATAAAAATATTCCTTGTTTGGATTACCAAAAGGATATTATTTTTAAAAAAGTTATTATTTTTGGAATTGGTAATGATTAATTTTAAAATTAATTTTATATTATTTAAAATAAGTACTTGAAATAATATTCAAAAAATTATATATGTAATAAAAATGACTATTTAATGCCAACAAGCATGTTCCTAGTGGTACAAACTCCTTGTTGGCATCTAAAAGTCCAAGGATCAAATACGTGTAGGGGTGAATTTCTGGGTACTTTAGCAGACTGTAGCAGGGCACTATAGCATTACTCTAGCAGCGGTGGGACTGTAGTAGTGGTAAAAATATAGCACTGGAGGGACTGTATAAGATACTACAGTGGTGGTGGTACTGTAGTAGGGACTGTAGTACTGTGGGTATTGTACCAGTATTGTTCACTGGGGGGTCCTTTCAGCCAAAAATAGGGTTTCAATCCTTGTATTTAGGCTAATTGGACATGGGCCTTTGGGCTATGTAATGTGTCTCCCTCTTACTAGTCTAAAGAGGTCTTTTCTTTAATAATAACTTGAGGCTTCGGCCCCAAAAATTAAAAAAATGATATTTGATCAAATTTAGAGAATATATGTTTTCTTTTCTAAAAAATATTTTCTGAGCAATTTAGTTTACCAAATAGTGGGAAATGGTACTAAAACATAAAAGTTTTAGAAATAACCACAGGAGAATCAAAATAAAATAGTTTTAGCGCATAATAATCATATAATTTATTCAATAAAACTCAAAACAAAAACACTCCTAATTATAATTGGATTGAAACACAATGTCTTTACCACAATTATCTCGTTGTTTTATATGAGTTTAAAACTAAAACAAATTATAATATATTTACTTATAAATTTATTACATGTCCATACTAAAATATATATATATATATATATATATATATATATATAATACCATAAACTATTTACTTATAACATATCATCGCATTAATATTAATAAGTCATTATTAAATTCAATTGTTCTCATTATTATTTTTATGTTTTACATGAATGTTTTGGATTAGTAATCCAAGTCCTTTTTTCATTAATTATGATTCAATAATATCCATTATATTAATAATGTCATTAGGGTAATAAATAATAATTATAAATACTTTTTTTACCATTTATGTAAATCAGTGATGAAAAATTACTTATGTCACTTCAGGCCGATGGTAGTTCATACGTATACACAATTGTTCTATCAATATTTCGACTGAAATAAGATAATAACGGAAAATATTAATTCCAAATTCTATAACCATTAAAATATCATATATATTTAGTATATCTATAATTATTACAATAAATTTTTTTTGGTGATGAAAGATGAAATGCATGTCTTCATGGAGGTGGTAGTTCACACGTATACTTGACAAATGTTTTCTTTTCCCATGTGATAGAAATGAGATGGATAATGGTTATTCAATCATCATAATAAAATTTAATTTTATTAGATATGATGATGAAATTATATTTATGGAATAAAATAACTTTTATATAATGTATGAGATGAAATTAAATTGAAAGTACTCAGTTAAGAGTTACAACAATTTATTGTGAAACCTATTTTTTCTTAAAACTTAAGGCTTAAAAGGATGGTCTTTTGCAAAAAACTATAGTATGTAAGATATATAAGAGCATATTATGATAAGTATGTTTTGAGATATATTTATAAAAATGGGTGAGGAAAAGAGGATAATAAGTTCCCTTTTATAATTGAGGGGATGCTCACTCTTTTAATTACATAATCTATAAAATTAATATAAATTAATTTTCTGTTTATATTGGAACCAAAAGTTTTTATATAGTATATTGAATGATTATATTTATAAATAAAATAAAATAAAATTTATAAATTTTTATTTGATATTTTAAAAACATCTTTATTTAAACCCCCTCCCCCCAAATTACCCCTTCTAACAATTACAACAGTATACATATTTTTTACTCTTTAATGGTCATAAATGTATCCTTAAAAGAAAATGTGACATACAAGTATAACATAGTTGATATTTTATACCATATTTAATTAAAATGGGTGAATATTTGTTATTTATGAATTTTAAGAAAATTAATAAAATATTTTTTATTATAAAATATCATTAATGTCATTTTAAGAAGTATTTTTTTATTTGAATTTTATTCCATAATGAAAAAATTTAAATTTTAATATAATGATTTAACACATAATTATTATGATATATTAATATAATGATTTAACACATAATTATTATGATATATTAAATTTCATTCCACTATCTCTCTAAAATCCATATCTTCCCCCAGTTTTACCTCAAAAGAGATATCTTTATCTAGATATATGAACTCTGAGTTTTGAACTTGTGAGAAAATTTGAAAAAACTTCCCCATCAGAGATACATGTTACACATCATAAACATGAGAGAGATTTGGTGGAAGTTCTAAATGATAAGCTACATTATTGATGTGATCAAGAATCAAAAATGGAACAACATATCTAGTGCTCAATTTTACCTTCTTTTAAAATACAATAACTTTTTCACAAGGATATATTCATTGCATTTTCTTTTCGCAATCTTTAAACTGTATATCCCACTACGAACTATCCTCCTAACTTTTCTGTTGAATCTAAACTACCCATATGTGAAATTAAATGGATCTAACCTTTGTTGTCATCAACTTATATAGTGAATTTTCATATATTTTATTTCTCTATCTTGATCTATGGATTATGAAGTTATTCACTTTCTACCATATAGGTCTTTATTGTGATCCATCTAAATTCTATATCAAAATATTTTTTTCCAAAAAAACCAAACAATAAAAATTAATTGACCCCTAACAATATTAAAATCCATCTAAAATGCCCTTAATATATCGTATATGGATTGAATGTTCCTATGATACTAACCATCTATCTAAGGATGAAATTTTATAATGAACCTAAACTCTATATCCAGTGTCTATTGAAGACTTCTCCTTAACATGGAGGTAAACCTTATATCATAGTAAAATGAAATTGATAGTGCTAATCTATGAAATATCACCAATTCATTAATGTTAAACAAATTAAGATTAACAAGAGATTAATATTATTTGATGGTAATGATGTGAGATGAATTTGGTAGGTGTTCTACTATAATGCAATTAATATTTATCCTTATAAAATTTAATGGAATTTACGATGATTAAATCCATGGTAATGATTTCCCATGTCTAATATTGTATGGGTAATGGGTGTATAATATCATTTGACTTATGTATATTAACTTTAACATAGTCACATTTTCGAAATAAAGATGTATAATCTATAACAACATTATTATTGTTTTCCTAAAAAAAATATTATTTATAATCTATATATATCTTTTTACTTCCAGGATGAATAGAAAATGATGAATTGTGAGATTTATCTATTAGTTCCATCTTCCATTCCAGTATTTATGAGAAATAAATATATTCCAAAAACATAACATAACATCACAATAACGTTTGAAAATGGTGATATTTTTACGTTATTCTGTAGTGAATCGTCTTTCTTCGGTGCCTCTTTAATCCTCACATAGATAAATGGTTGAACAATCTTATAAGAAATATAGTATTTATACACATTACTAGGGATTTGAAGTTATATATTATAAATATCCATAAGAATTGGATCTATTTAAATCATTATCATGAAAAAAATATTCTCTATTCAACAAAGAGCATTATACACCATGTTCACTTTCCTATGGTGGTAATATATTCAAAATTAAAAATCATTAATCAATTATAACAATATCATCTGATGTATATATATATTTTTATATCTGAATATATAATCCAATATTTTTTCCCTCTATATATCCTACATTCCACAAAAATTATAATTCCTTATATCTTTGACAAAAAAATAATGTTTTTGGATCAAAATCATGAGTTTGATAATTTTTCTCATGTATTTTCAATGGTAATAAGGCATATATTATCACTATATCATTATGCATGAGGAAAAATCGTAGTAAATTAATTTATTCATAACTAAATATCATGAACCCATATCCACTCTAGGTTAGTGTGAGCATAGGTACATTCACCAAACTTATCCTCAACTCCATGATATTCTCATCATATTGATTTGTCCACAAGAACATAACACCCTTCCATGTCTACATTGTGATTGTATTACAATGTAATGATAAATCTCCAAAAAAGAGCAGGTAATATATACCCACATTAAGGAAAATAAAAATATAAGTCACCATGATTGGTCAAGTACATTTCTCAATAAATTCCATTTTTAATGGATCCATCAATATACCCTCCCTAAAGATTACATGACCTAATATTGAAAATTTATAAATCCAAAATTCATATTTATTATGTTTTTGATAAATATTTTTCATAAATATGGATATTAGTACAATTATCATGTGATATTAATCCTCCATAATAATGTTAAAATATATAAAAATATTACTTGTAAAGACTACCTACCCTTATCAAGTTAATCTCTAGACTATATTCATTAAATCCTCTATGATAGTGGGGGAGTTAATAAACCTAAATAGACTCAATATAAATATATTATGTCTACACATCATATAAAATATCATCTTGGGTATTTGTTCTCTTTTGACCCTCGATTGATATTATCTACTTCAAATATCAACATTTTCAGAATGTTGATATGATCACAAAGTTTAAAAAAAATCATTTATATTGGGTCTGTGACACTTATTCTTGCTAGTGATCTTGTTATGCTCTGGATAATCAATGTAAAGATGTATTGAAACATCATTCTTCGTAAAAATAGAATAGGTTCTCCACAATATTATGTACTATGTTGTATGAATCTCTTATTTATATTCTCATTAATTTTATTCTTCAATTCCTATAACCCATTCAAGACTATTTTATATGTATTTTTTAAAATAATCATAGAACCCTGTTCGATTTCTATTAAAAAACATCATTATTCATTAGGATAACAGAAAAAAATTCTCAAAATAAATATTCACAATCATGAACAAAAGGAATATAATGAATAGTGAGTTTATCCCTCACCATTTTAGTAAATATCCTTCATGGGTAGTAATTAAGACAAACAAGAAATAAGTAATATCTGTTTGATGTTTATATTCATCCCCATGCTGAAAATGATTATAAGATCATTAGAATTATAAATTTTTTACTTCATTTCCTTGTAAATTTATGTGTTCTACATATAGAAAAATAAAATCCATGCCTTAAGTGATATCAAATTCAACTAGAGAAAAAATCACATGATTTTCACGAAACATGATCCAAAAAACATCAATCATAGAGGAACTATAAACATGAGATGCAATCCTCATATCATAATGTATTTTCATTTCTAACTAAACATATAAACATTAAGGTTCTAATCTTATGACCTTATAAAATTCCTTAGATATACAATTTATGGTAGTTATAGAATCAAATAAGATAATACCTATTCTAAAGTGATGATAAGTGTTCCTTTTACCATGTCATTATTGTAACCCACTTCAGTTTCCATGATTTCATGAGATTTTACATTTCATGGGAGTAATAGTTTCTTAGATTGATCTCCATCATAAAAATACAGATTCATGCACTAATTGAATTAATTTACAAACACATTTAATTTCAAAAATTGGAGTGTGGACGGTTCAGTAGTTGGAATAACTTTTTCTTCCATTACATTGTTCAACCTATTAATTGATTTTTTTTTCATTCATGGGATTCATAACCTGTCTTTCCACATTTAAAACATCATATAGTGCGTGAAATAAATTTCTATGATGTTTCTTCTCATATATATGAAATTTGGGTCACTAGAATTTTATTCGACCATGTAACTTATTCATGTTTTCATAAGACTATATCTTCCTTTCCTTTTTCCAAGAATGAGAATGGTGGGAATATCTAATTTCTATTTCTACCATGAGTGCACATGGCAAAAAAATATACCAATTAATGAATCTTATATATAGTTTATTTGGGTGAAATGTTTTTAATCCACTAATGAATCAATCAGTTTCACATTCAAAGATGATTATTAAAAAATAATTATTCAATTAATGTCATATAAATTTTTTCTCATAAGTATTAATGGATTCATATTAAATTTTTTTATTCATAAGGAAATTATTTTTTAATTTTATTAAATATAAAATTATATAAGTACTTAGTAAAAAATATCCTTTTAAATTCATCCAATTTCAATGTGTGAATTTCTTCCACTTGTCTTATATTCTTAATAATATGCAACAATTAATATACATAACCTTCCAAATGATAAATAGTTAAAACAAATGTATCATAATATGATTAATGGAGAATAGAAAATATTTTCTATGTGCAATGAATCTATCAATAATATGACAATGTATCAGAAGATCCAATTAAAAAAGGTAGATATTCACTCTTTTAAGACTCAATTGTATATTGTTACCTCATTTTCCCATTTTTAAGGTCATCATGACTTGTGTCTTCAGAAAGTATCATAAGAATAGAAAAAGTATTTTTTACTCTATTTCCCATGTCATTTGGTATCTGCAGAGGGAAATTGTGGCATTGTATTCTACAATCTGTTTTAACATGGCTCGTTCAGGTTCCATCCATTAACTATGACTTCAATTTATTGTGTGAATAATAATATTCAATGGGATAAATCATATAATCATGAAAAATCTTGCTTATGATGTCTTATTCCTAAAACATTATTTTCAACATTATTACCATATGTTTTACATAGGTCATTCATGGTAATCATCTTTTCAAATTATTTATATTTTGTTTTAAAGAAATATTGGATTTACCAAAGTATATCCCCAGAGAGTGTAAAATTAGGTTCTCAGTAGTGTATCATTCACCAGGCAGCAAAATTATGATCTATTTACACTAAAAAAACTCTTTTTAGGGGTTTTACCATAATATGCATCCATTAGAAAATAATTTCCACTTTTTTTATCTATAAATGGATGAATTTAAAGGAAAACCCATAATAGATATCTTACAAAAACATTTGAATTTTATCATATATATTGTCATATACTAAGTATTTTTATAGATGCTATATAATTTTAATCTCTGAATATTTACTAAACCCAATTCTAAAAAAAATAAGGTGACCCAATATTTTCATTTAAAAATATTACATCAATTATGATGAATATTCAACAGATAACATTAAATCCATGTCAGAACCATAATTTTTTAGTGTTTTTGTATAATTTAAATATAAAAATATTTTTAATTTCTGTTCATCATCCTCTATTATAAATTAATTATCACTTTTTACACTTGTTTACATACCCAACGTAAATAAATTATTCGATACATGTGGAATGGAAAAATTACAAAGGGTCAGATCATATGCTTAGTGATGGAAAAAAGGAGATATAAATTGATGATCATATTCATGGATAATATAAGAATAATGGTATGATATCATGACCATAACATAAACATTTAAAACTCAATTTATCATGGACCATATTCATGGATCATATCAAAAAACATTAGCATTTGAAAAATATAAACAATAAGAGTATGAAAATAAAATCTATAATCATAAAAAATGATTTTAAATCCCAATAATAGAAACATGTTGTAAAATCATGGCACTATTATAAGCATAGAAAAAAATTTATATGTAACTGTTAAATACTGAGACTATCAAATAAGAATGTATCGTTAATCAAGGAAAATTCCCCATATCATGATGTTACAAGCTTAACCGCCTATTTCCCATAGTAGATCATGCATCTCTAATTTTCCCCATAGTGGATAAATCATGTCAACTCGTTTCCCATTAGTATGTAATGAGATATAATGATTTACCCAATTTAATTTAGGGATATATTATTCAGGGTTCACCCATCAAAAAATGAAAACCATATTTATGTGTTCTATGAGATCGAAAAATACATATTTTAGCATCATATCATACCCCATCTATTGGAATTGGATTTTTTAAATATTTTTGTCATCTCATCAATTCATAACTCATGGAAAATATTTAAGTTTCATAAGAACCTCATTATTATAATAATTGAACATATATAGAAATAATAGAGATACTATCTTTGGAATGTATTGCTATTAACTCACAATAATCAACAAAATATGTTACCATAGATGAAAATTCAATTAAAATATATTCGATATATTTCATCATGAGAATAACCCTTACATTTTCAAATCAATTATTTGAAATAATCATTTTTCAAAAATATTAATGGTAAATTTTTATCTAATATGATCCATGAAATCAACAAAATTAATATTCAAATAATAAAATTTTCATGAAGGTGTTAAATTCCATTATGTCAAAAATTTTCAAATAAAATATTATAATAACATATTATATAAAAAATGTTCAGGAAAATAAAGAATGTTATTTCTAATGTTTTTGGTAAAAATATGAAAATGGAAAAAATTTACATTAAACAATCATTTTATATTATTCCAAACATTCATGGAAACATTTAGGGAAACATTAATATAGAAGAATAAATATTTTGGACTGAAAGAGGATAAATGATGTCATATTTTCTAGAAAACATTTTCTAAAAAATTTAGAGTACTAAATATAATGAAATTGCATTGAAATAAAAATGTTATAAAAATAAAAGTAGAACGATAAAAATTAATGTATTTATAAGATATTTATTACATAATTTCCTTAATATAAATTCAAGAATAAAAAATCATGATTACAATGTGATTAAAACATAAATCACTTTATGAATTTATTCTCTTTAATTGTGATTATTTGAATCTCCTATATAATAAATATATATTTATTGTAAATGTATTATAGTACTATAGTCAGAAATATCATACTACATATGATTTTATTATAGCATTTTATAACCATTTTATTACTAATTCATTATTAAAATCATTATTCCATGTGATAAATACTTTTTTTTCATGTTTTTTGGCTCATGAGTCCCAATACATAAATATTTATCATGGTCCCATCTTACCCAGAATGATTGTAATTTAATTAGAGTCATAATTAATTATTATATACACTTTTTTAACTATTCAAATAATGTAATGATGAAAAATAAAGTTCATCACTATGTGGATATAGTATTCTATACATACACATGAGTGATATTTCATTTTTTCAATGGATGTAAAGAAAGAAATGTAAATAATAATTCACATTTGAAAAACCATAATAATATAATTTATATCATATATATATTTAATACTTCTATAATTATAACTATCTATGTTTTGTAGTTGTTAAAAATTAAACATGTATCTTTGTAGAGCCATTGAAAAGAAAGAAAAATAATAATGATTAGTAAATCATCATAATACCAATTAATGATATTTTATATTCTTAAATATTTATTTATAATCCATATGATAAATGTTAGAGGATGTAGATGAAGAAATAAAATTAAAAGTATTGAGTTAAGAGTTATGCCTATTTATTCAGAAACCTCTTTGAAAAAAGACCTTAATCCATAAAAGGATCATATTTTTCAAAATAAAATAATATATATGGAGTGGGTATGGAATATAGTAACATATTATTTTAGTTCATGAATGATATTGAAATATTGGAAGTATAGGTTTCGAGCATAGCGGAGGAGTTTGATGGGTTATTCCAAACATTTATTTTTATCATGATCAAGGATCAAAATAACATTTACACAATAATAAATCTCTGGATCTAAAAAATTTAATTAAATAATATGGAAAACGGATATAACACTGAAACCAGAGACAAGATCATCATATATTATTTATAATCAATTTAATTAATTTATTCATTACCCTGTTGCAATTATTTCTTTTTTGATGGATCTAACAGAAGAACTGTGTTTTATTGTTATTATGTTGTAGTAATCAAGAGAAGATCCCCAATAGTGGTGATCTACCAGTGTTCTACAAATCATCTTACATCATCATATGAATCTCCTCGTGCTATCACATTAGATCATATAAGTTGTTTTTTCTGCCTTTGATCTCTTTGAGAACTCCTACCAAAGCGATCTCCTTGTTCTTTTTTGACTTGAGAGTGAGAGTTTTAAGATGATCTCTCACCATTATTGGGAGAGTTCTAATAGAAGGGACCACTCTATGGATTGATAGGATTACTCCAATCTATTGTGCATAACCAAACTAATCAATTGGATATATTATAAAATAATATAATTTTTGTTTATAAACTACTAGGGTTAAAAAATAACAAATTTACTTTATTTTTTTTTCCACCCTTGAAAAATCATATTTCATATAATAATGATAATAATAATAATAATAATATTATTATTATTATATCTCAACATGCCCTAAACATGCGAATTAAATTATATATTATATAATCTAATAATATTATATATTAATTATTTCTCATGAGACAATTAAACTCGGATTGATATTCCTCCACAATATTTATCAATCCTTGAATAATAACTATTTTTTATTAAATAAATATTTCCAAATTATTCTCCAAAAAATGAATGAATACTATATTCATTAAATTAAAAATAAATATTTATTAAATATTCATCACAAATAAATATCTATCAAAAAACTAGTGATGAAATATATGTTATCGGCTGAACATGAATAATTATTCAACAACGTGTGGGAATAATATTTATTCAAATTTTTAAATAATAAATTATAATATTATTATTTAACTCATATTCTAAATACACTTAATGTGTTACCACCAAGGCCCATTTCAGAGTGTCATTAGGCAATATAGCCTAAAGTCCATGTTTCAAATCGAGAAAAAAACTAGGGCACCAAGAAAGAAATTATATAATGGTGAAATATCATAATACCTAATAAAAATTTTTACTATGTAATAAAATGAATTTATTAAGATATCTCTAATAAAGAAGGTTTCATGATGGTTCTATCAATGCATGATATTGATATCTCTATCTATGACTTCATATAAAATGAGGGTGCCTATATAACACCATTTATAGAGATATATTTTGGCTATATCATTTTCATAAAAAGGTCTTGTGATATAAATGTCCATTAAATAACATAAGGGAAAAATCATTTCGCACAATGTTCATTAATTCACCATTACATGTGCAGCACCCAACGTATCCTACCAAACTGTACACATATGTCATCATTATTTTCATCAAAAAATCAACATCCAAGACTCAAAGTTCTAATTAATAATAATCATAATGTATAAGGACTAATTCACAATACATTTTATAGGAACATCTAATGACACAAAAAAATTTGGATTTCCTACCATCGGTTCTTATTCAAATAATATCCTACACTAGATATTACTAAGCTAGTACACCATGAGAAAGTGCCTCGGATTCCTAATGTATCCACCAATGATATCTTTTTCACTTGTTTCCCTCAAATTATATCATCCATGAATAGAACATATATTTAGGAATAGTATTTTAGCCCGTTCCGGTTCTCATCATAATGCGAAATTGGTTTGTCCATTTAGGATGGCAGAAACCTTTATGAAATTATAACATTCTATTTGACACAAAATAATAGGCATGATGTGATAAATAGTTTATTTATATTAAAAACAATTAATAAAGGTCTTCATAATGTACATAGATGTTGGTTTTATGGAACCAACTCCAAAATACTACTACATGCACTAAATCCAATTGATAATAACCTTTAGTTTGGTAGCTCTCAGATGATACTCATGCTTCTATGGGGATAGGACATTTGGTCAAGGGAACCTCCACAATCACTGGTGTGGGTACTCTTACTACTTCATATTCACAATCTATAAAGAAAAATCAAGAGGTGATACTTCTGAAGTATATTCTTTGTCTATTGGTGTGACATTGACTCTTTTAAAAGAGACACCTCTATAGTAGTATCAAAATTAAATGTGATAGGATATTTAAATCTAGGTATCACATTATGTTCTTAGAAAATATTCTATACCAAAATGGATTCCTTTGAAACATTAGAATCCTCTATATACTCAAACTCTATTGTAGAATCTGCAACAACTAGATTCTTTAAACTCTTCCAACTAACAGCTACTCCATTGATACAGAAAACATATCCTTACTATGAAATTATATTATTTTAATCTGTTTGAAAACTATCATCAGTATATCCTATAATAATGAGATCTTCATCTCCTCCATACACTATAATAACATACTTTTTTCCTTAGTTACATAATGATATCATTAATATCTTACCAATGTTGTTCTCCTAGTTCTTCTTCATATCTTCCTACCATTCTCATTACGTAGAAAACAAGAAGTCCATTATGTAACATGGAAGAAATTATTGATACTATCTATAATTATATGGTATTATACTTATTCTATCTTTCTCATGTTGTTTCAGTGGGAAATGATTCTTAGAAATTTGTAAACCATGTGATAGTACAACCAATATCCTTTTGTATTGTTCCATACGAAATATCATTATTGTCTGATTAACATATGTACTTTGACATAGTCCATCTAGACACCTAGATCTTCCCTGAATGATCATGATATCTAGAATATATGGTTTTTCACCTAAGTCCATAATGGAGAAACACCTATTTAAGAAATCCATAACAGATTTTATGACTGGTATGTCATTTCAAATAAGTAATAAGTCATCAATATATACAACAAGGATAATGATTGCATTCCGGATAAACCTCCAAAAAACACATCACAAAAATTGAATCTTAATGAAACAAAATTCTTTTATAGATTCATTGAATAAAATTATCCATGACCGGGATTATTTCTTCATTCCATAAATGGATCTATTCTAATCGAAATTCCCTTTTGATTCACATGGATTCATAAAACCTTCTAGTAGTTCCATATATAAATTTTATGGATAGTTCCCATTAATGAATTATATTTTAAAATACATCTTCAAAATCTCAAATGCATGCTAAGATTCTATACCTATTAGAATTTTGAAGAATTCAAACATGGAAACTAGTGAAAAGTTTTCATGACAGTCAATTAATTGGTTCTATTTAAAAACGTTTCCACTAGTAGATATTTAGTGCTATTTTAGTTTCTTCAATTTATACGTTCCTCTTGAATATCCATTTTAATCCTATGGGCTATATATTAACTGGCGCATCGACTAAAATCCAATCATGCTTCTAAAATATGGATTCCATTTCAGAATTCCGGAATTATTTCCATCTTTTTTATTATGATCTCTATACTGTAGCATTATAGGAGAGTGGTTCATCACATTAAATAAATAATGATTTAGAATCTATGGTGACTAGAAAACCATATCTCTATGGTTTTCTTATCTCATCTGTGCTAATATGCATTTCTTATGTTTTTGGAACTAATTCTTCTCTAGGGACCTATAGAACTTGTTCCTCTAACAAATCATTCCTATCTCGATAATCTACAACAAAAAATTCAATATTTCCCCCACTATTCTTTTTAGGGGATTCTCCCACTCAAGAATGACAAAATACTAGTAAAATTCATATTCTTTTCTGAGTAGTTTTACAAGTATAACCCATTTGTCTCTATGGGATACCCAATAAAGATACACTCTATTCCATGGGGTTCTAGTTTGTTTCCTGAATAAGACAAAACAAACTCTTCACATCCCCATATATGTGTACGAGGCCATATAGGGTTTATTTATACTCCATCACCCCGTGGTAATTTCATTTTCCACTTTAGTTTGTGCTTGTTTTAATTTTTATGTCACAGTATTTAATTCATATTACCAAAAGTATAGTGGATGATCTGAATGAATCACTATTAACCATACCATGTCAAACTATGTACAATTCCTCCTTTCACAAACAAAATTCCAAATTATTTCATAAGGATGGGTTACTTGAGATAAAATCCAAAATACCTATAATAAATCGATAAACTCATTGTTAAGGTATTAACCACCTTGATCTGATCCAAAATTATTCATTCTCTTAAAAAGTAGATTCACAACTTCATTCTTTAATGCATTGAATATCCTAGAGTACTCAGCCTTATACCTCACCTATTATTCATAGCCTTATCTACTCTAGTCATCAGTAAAAATTATGAAGTATGTATATTTACCACCTTTTCTTATTGGAAATATCCCAAAAATTTCATTGATTACATATCCTAGATTCTCTGTCGTGCTTTATCCGGGTCTAAAAAATAGTAGGGTGTTAATTTTTTCTCGTAAACAAGCATGAAATATTTCATGTGGATTTAGATAAGAAGAATATAAATAACCATCTTGATAGATATTTGTTAAACTATTCTCATCAACATGTCCAAGATTGTGGTGCCATAGTTTGGTGTTATAATTTTCTTTCGAAATTGACTCGTAATCAATATACAGTATGTTGTTTTCATAATTTAATAAATAAATACCATTACTTGAATGTACCAAACCATAATAATTTTTTATTATAAAAATTAACCAATTTTATTTACAAAAATGAAGGTAAAACCATATGCATCTTGGTGTGATATTGAAATTATGTACATAGTAACCATAGGTACATAATTAAAATATTTTAAAAACTAAATCATTCCTTTTATATATGAAAGGTGGTAGTCACAAATGGCTATGGAATTCATCCTCGTACCATTGGTAGCTTTCAGATCCAACTACCCTCTAGAAATCATTCAATATATTCTTGGTTTTGTATTTGGATTCAACTCTGAGCACCACAAGTTGTATCTAATACCAAATTTGAAGATATTGAAATATTAAACCCAATAACGCACCCACCTTAGATTCCCCTTTCTTCTGAGTATAGTTCATCTTCCAGTGTCTTGGCTCACCACATAAAAAACATATAGCCTCCTTTTCATTTCCCTACATCTAGATCATCCTATTATTGTAAGGATAGGTCTTAGGAGATTTAATATTTTAATGTGTATTGGGCCCCTTTTTTTTGTTCTTACAGTAATGAATAATTACAATATTCATGTGGATTTCGATAAAACCATGGGTGTAGCTCACCCTGATACCCATGGTTTACCCAAAACCATGGGTATTTGAATTTTTATAGAACCTATAATCATATTATTGTTAAATCATCTGTATAGGTTTAAATTCCATCCAATAAGCTTGTTTTTTCAAAACCTGTGGGTATAGGGTTCGTTTCAATACCAATACCCACGATTCCCAAAAACAACCGTGGGTATAGTTCAAACCTATATCCAGAGTTTCCTAAAAATGATGGGTTTATGTTTTGGTTAAAACATAATACCTATGTTTCTCAAAAACCATGGGTATAGATTTCCCATATAAGAGGGGGAAATTTTCACGAGAACAAATATATTTCCATGGGATAACATATACCCATTGCTTTCCTCCTATATCCATAGTTTATACAGATATATATAAGTAAATATATATTTATATATGTATAAATATATTTGGATTAGTTGTAGGGAACATTGTTTTGGAAAAACCAATCATGGGTTTGAATCCATCGGGATAATTTTTTTGATTCCTATATCCATGGTTGGAGAATCGTGGGTATAGGTTTGTTTACAAGGTGTAAAATTCCCTAGACACCTATTCCCACTATTATGAACCGAGGGTATGTATGTTTTTAAAATGGCGGTATAGATTCCATAGTTCCAAAAACCATGGGTATAAGATATACACATAGTTTTAGGAGTTATACCTGTGGTTTAAAACTATGTGTATAGGGTAGTTTTCTGGATGTGTTCCTTTTCTTTTTCACCATAAGGACCAAAGGATTATCTTGTATAATGTCTTAATAAACTTTTCAAATATAAATAGGATTTTCTAAAATACTCTTCACATTATTGACAATATTATAATTAAGAATGAATCTATAGAAGATATGGAATGTGATGAATGTATAAGATATGTACAAAACTCATCAGGTACTTTAATTATGATGAAGTCTAAGAATTTAATGTTACCAAGAAGTTTAGATTCATGAGACCAAGCTAACATAGACCCTCCAAGAATTGTTTTCATAAAATAATTGGAGTTAACATACTCCTATTACCTTTCCTTCTCTCAACAAATATCTTGAAAGTGACACATCATGCAACATGCATCCATGTTCTCATTTTTTATTCAATATTTTATTTAGAAATTGATTATAACAGGAAAAATTGATCATTTGTGGAATCATTTAAATATTATTCATAAAGCGATAACACATCAACACTTCCTCATAAGTATGTGCATCAACAATAGGTTCTTACAACACATACAATATTAGTTAATGGTGGATGATTTAAAATAATAGCATTTTCCACTAATGTAAATTTGTTCCACTGAAAAGGTTTTCCTTCCCATTTATATATAACAATGTGTGATGTCATGTTAATTTTATTATATAAAATCATATGAGTATAATTTTAGTACATTATCTGCTAAAATTTAGACAAATAATGAAATATAATACTTATTAATCTCCCACTATATTATCAAAACCCATATCTCTAACCATTGAATTCAAGATATCAAATTTATTTGTCATTATTGTAGAAAGGATCCATATTCACCTTTTCATTACCCATTTTGGTTTCTCAGGAAATGTGAATGGTTTTATGTAAGCATTCCAAATTCCAACTACATTAAAAGAAGTTCCTTGATTTGTTGAGCAGACTCCCCAATCATGAAATCTATAAATTGGATTTCCTCAACCCATACCTCTCAATAAAAACAAATACTACATTGGTAGTCCAACATTGATCAAAACTAAGTTAATTTAACCCCAAATATCTAGTTGGAATCCCATGATAACTGAATTAACCCCAATTTTGGCTAATCAATCACTTTGAACTATGGTCCGACGTTATCAAAAGTAGTGGAAGAATATATCGACTTAATATACATAATTGATGTATTATATCTATTTATGATTAAATTTCCAATTTTTATATTTATTAAATGTTTTTTAATATTAATTTTATTCACATAATTTATTAACCATGAATTAGCTAATATTTATGTATAACCCAATTTATTTTATTTCTACATTAAATGATTGTTAACTTAATTATTTCATCTGATCGCGAAAAAAAATCCATAATTAAATATCCATGAAACATCAACCAATTAAAATAAAAATGTTGTATGATAATGATATTTAAATATTGTTTAGTTTATCTATTAGATGATAAATGAAATATTGACCTAATAGGGGAAAACATTTAAAAATTAATGTTCTTGTTAAATATTTTCAACTATCCACCAATGTATATATCTTGTATGGGTCCTATCCTGTCTGCTATATTGAACTGTATCCACTAGCTTTGGAGATCCATTCAATATATATACTTTTAGTCACAATAAACTAATGGAAACAAGGGGTTTATACAAAATAAATATTGGTTATAGTGACCCATACATAATATGCGGAGAGAAGGAAATCCTTACAATAATTTAATTTAATAAAAATTTAAATGAAACCAGCCTCATAAAAGGGCATGTCATATGATCATGATCATCCACATGCATTCAATGAATTACAAGGCTGTTTTGGAGGGATGGTAACATCGGGAAGGACCATGCTTGCATGGGATCTCTGAGTGTCCTGCATGGGGATGGTGGTTGATGTTGTTGCTTGAATGAGGTATCCTGTTTTTTACTCTTTTTGTTTGGGGAAGCTCAGATGTATTTCAGGACCCTTTAGTTTCTCACTTTTCCCGTAAAAGACTTTTTCTTAATAAAATATAGTAATTTTTAGTCAGTCAGTCATCCATAATAATTTTATCCAAATTAAGTAAATTTATTTAAAATTAACTATTTACATAAATGTACTTTATATGAAACACGGTGAATACAAATTTGAATATATCAAACATGTATTATACTCATATATTGTTTACTCTTCTATCATGTGGAATTCATGACTTATCATGTACTTTCATGAAGTGTACTATCAACATATTGATTACCCAAAATTCATAATTTTTCGACCATGTGTTATGCTTCAATGCACGTAGAGTTGCAAATATAATACAAATCATGCAGGATATGAAAATATGACCATTACAAAGATATTAATTAAACATATATATATATATATATATTAAAACCTATAACATGGAATTTCATATCAACTTAATGAACACAAAAAATGACATCTTGATAAGGTTTACACAATATAATAAAAAAATTAATCTATATAACTTGGTATATGTACATGGTCTGTACATGGAGATACACATTCTGTAAGTCCCTTGCCATCTATCTGAAGAACATGTCTTGGGACTCATCATTTAAACCACACCTTGGAAAATTTGACTATATGGTGTGAATATGTGACTACATGGTATATTGTCTCTAAGTTACACGATCATCATTCAGGTAGGCCATGTATGGTAATACATATCTCATCTATGAATTAAAGGGAATTCATTCCATGTTCGTGGGGGTATACAACATGTACTCTAGTTTACCATTCTCTATGTTAGACTGATCAACACATGGTGTAGGAAGTAAATGCACAATCTTTCAACAATGAACATAGTTTGAATTAATTTCAGAATTAATTCATAATGAATTGAACACAATTATAATGAAAATTACTCTAGTTACATGGAATGTACTCATGTTTTGTTCAACTATAATCATTACTACCTCTAGACGAAATCGTTGATTTTATTTTGTTCATAAAATTAATCATTTTGATTAAATCTATGAGAAGTGAAGGAGTAAGAAGAAAATCTTGAAATTTGGATTAAAAGAATGATTAAACATGAATTAAAAAATAAATTATTAAAAATTAAAACATAAATGATTTTTAAA
Source organism: Viscum album (assembly GCA_963277665.1). Taxonomy (NCBI): domain Eukaryota; kingdom Viridiplantae; phylum Streptophyta; class Magnoliopsida; order Santalales; family Viscaceae; genus Viscum; species Viscum album. The sequence goes on along the minus strand of OY728146.1, from coordinate 1,594,211,298 downwards.
TAATTATAAATAATTATGTGACACTATTGATAAAACTTATAGGATCTAGACATAGTGGAAGCATACGATGGGATTTTCCCAAATTTCATTTTTTTCCTAATCGATGATCAATCAGAGATTTAGAGAACATAAAACATTATGATCTACAAAATTGAATCAAAAAATATAGGCAATGGATAGAATTCTAAAACTATAGAGAGGATCATTGTGTATTATTTATAATCAGATTAATTAATTAAAGAATTACCTTATTGGAATTATTTTTCTTCATTGATGGATCTCAAAACATATCTGCATTGTATTGAAATATCATTATAGGAATCTAGAGCAGTTTCCCTCTAGAATTCGTCCAAATGTGTTCTAAAAATATCCAAACATCGCCCAATGAATATCTAGGTGCTATCATTGAAGATCATATCACCTGTGTTGTCTTCCTTTGATCTCCATAAGAACATCTTGAAAATAGTTCTCCTTGATATCTCTTGAACTGTGAGTGATATGTGGAGGAATATTGTTCTCCATTCTTGGGAGTTTTCTAGGAGAATGAATTTCTATTGGGCTTGAGAGGATTCTTCAAATCCATTATTCGTAACCAAAAAAATGAGTTAACTCTGTTAGAAAATAATATAATTACGTTTATATAATAATAGATATAAAATAAAATAATTTCACAAGTGAAAATAACTATTTATGAAATCCCTACAGGACCTCATGTAAAATAATATTGTTATTATTTGTATTTATCGACATCTGATTAACATGAATATTAAATAAAATATTATTGAATAAAATAATATTCAATATTTATTATGTCTCATCTGACCACTAGACTTGGTCTCTAATTCCTCCATGATATTTATCAGGCCTAGAATAATTAATTTTTATTTAATAAATAAATATAATTTCATTATTCACCAATAAGTAAATATAATATATTATTCAATAAATTGTAATTAAATTTACATTAAATATTCTCAAGATGTTATATTCTCTAGAATAAATGGTAATGGAATATATGAAATCTATTAAAAATTAATAATTATTAAAACACCTAGTAGAATAATATTTATTCAACTAGTAAAATAATAAATATTATTATTATTACTTAAATATTATTCCAGATACACTTAGTGTGTGACTCTGTAGTCTTATTTCTCAGTGGAATTAGGTGCAACTACCTAAATTCCACCATTAGTGTCTAGAAATATGATAATTCTCCCATAAATAAATTATTTATTTCTACAATGACATAATACCTCTCATAAATTATTAGTATGTAATATAATTCATTTTTCAAGCTATGTCTAATCAAAAAGGTTTCATGTAAGTGCCATCAACCAAGGTGCTCATAGTCTCTTTCATTAACTTCTAAAAAAATTAACTTCCTTATAGAACACCATGTCCAAGGATTTATTTATGATATATAACTTATACACATCGACTAGATATATCAACTTCCTTTAATGAACAAAATGTGAAAACACATTCTTTCACTATTCATTAATGTATTATTATTTGTGACCCACCAAATGTATCCTACCTCACCGTGAACATATGGTGTCACAGTTATTATAAATAAATCAAAGTAGGTGAATCATAATACACAATAATAATATTCTCAACTCACAATAGTAAATACACACATCCACATACATTAACATTCAATGATATAAATAAATTTAAATTTCATACTAGGAGGAATTGTTTTCATAAAATCCTACAGAAGATTTTACCAAGGCCATAAACCATGAGAATATACCTCAATGTACTATAAGTCTCCACCGATAATAAACTATAGAACTTGTGTCCCTCAATTGATATCATCCGGCAATAGTACATTTATTTTATATTATTTTCGTAGAACATGAAATTTTCACCATAGTAGGGAACTATTATGACATTTTAGACCAACAACTACTCATAGGACATTATCACATATTATAACACATAGCAGAATTATAATTATATGGTAAATAAATTATTAATATTAAAAACTATGAATACTGGTTATAATAATGTATTGATAAGTTGTTTTAGGGTAACTAACACAAAAAAGGTGTGAGGAAGAGAGGATAAGAGGTTCCCTTTTATAAGATATGCGAGAATCACTCTAGGAATAACTTAATTTATTAAATTATTATATATCAAATTTCTAGTTAATGTGGATAAATATATATATAATAGAAAAAGAATATGGTTCTATATCCAATCCTCTAATATGATTTATTAAATTTTATGTGTTGTTTTAACCATAATCTCTTAGTTTTGACCTTCAATTAACCCTTTTGATAATTACAACAATATCAATGATTTTCCCCTTTAACAGTCAATAATGTAATCATAAAAAGAATATTGAATATGAAATGGACCATGGTTTATATTTTAAACTATATCTCTTTAACTTTTAATGATATATAATTTATATAAATTTAAAATAAACAAATAAAATATTATTTATTTTAACATATCATTAATGTATTTTTTGGAATTATTCATTTAATTAGACTTTAATGTCTACTAGATAACAACTTATTTTGAATATAAAATTTTAAAACATCACTAGTATGTCATATTTATCTAAAAATTAATGGAACACAATAAATCACCAAAAAAAAATTCATTTTAATATTTTTAAAATAATTTATTTTATTTTTATATTAATAGAATATATACTATATTGGTGTTGCATTATCATTTAAGGTAATAAATCAAAAAATAAAATTTTAATATATTTTTCCACGGTAAAAAATAAAGTTTATATTTAAAATAAACATTTATAACCAAACATAACCGCATTTTAGAATTATAAAAAATATTATAGATTTTAAAATCAAGAGGGTGGAATTTTGAATTTATCCCCTTCGTAAAATCATATAAACGTCACAAAAATAGAAAAATTATTCCAAGTATAAATATTTGATAAACATGGATTACATTTTTTTAAGTAAACTAAAAAAATAATGTTATGGTATTTTTAGACAAATTGTAATTCCATATCCCAAAGTTTTGACCTTGTTTTACATGTTTTTTCCTTTACCGATGCAACACATATCTATTAGGGTTAGTATTCATAAAACCCTAATGCAAAAAGTAATGATTTACCAATTTTGTATTTTATGATTCCAAATATAGGATCCATTTTTCATGATTAAATTCATAAAAGTGGAAGAAATAAATTTTAATAATGATTCATAAATTTTGACTACAAATAGTTTTAGATAAATGTATTTTTTAAACCCAAAAATTAACTTACAAAAAAAAGTAATTACAATAGTGATTAAAATATAATTTATTATACTATTCCATAATTAAATAATACCTATGTTTTTTAGAGTAAAAATTTAATGAATATATTGTTTTTAAAAGAAAATAAAAATAGTTCTATAAAATTATGTATTTTCACTATTCACTGAAAAATCAATAATTTCATAAAAATAACGAAAATCCACTCTGATATAATTATAATATGATGATTGAAAAAATAATTACTATTAATGTAAATAAAATAAAATCAATCCCAGTATAAATTAATTTTTATAATAAGTTCACATAAACACTGTTTTTCATAAAAAACACTATATACATTCAAACACTATTATTTTTTTATCAAATTAGTAACCAAGGATTTTTTTTAAATATTTGAAAAATTATTTTTAATAATTTATGTTTTCCTATAAATAGATTTCAATCCAATATCAAGACGATAAATATCACATTAAATATTAATATTTCAATATTATAACACATTTTATATAAACATAATCATTCATGCAAAGAAATCTATCAAAAATGTAAAATTTCTTTATAGAGAACTATATCATTAAATCTCATTGTGTTACAATAACCTAGTGTAATAATTATTTTTTCCGCATATATCATCAATTCAATGGTGGAACATTATTAATATTTCGTTTCAAATAAATTCTCAAGTCTTCCTCTATATGGGAGAATTGAGTTTGAGATGAATTTGTGCTTAGGGAACAACCAATAACTACTCATCCATATTTTACATCACAGAATGAGTTAAAAGATTTAAAAATTCAGTTATAATTTTTTGCGGTGATTGTATTTGTCCAATCTATCACATCTCTTTAGTGAAATCCCCTATCATTTTCCAATAAGGTGTATGTTCTTCTACGAATCTATGTGGACTACCAAAAGTTGAGTCATGTAATGATGGAGATCATATACCATTTTTTCATGATTTATGATGTGTTTTATTAGTTATAGGGAAGTCATTGTTTTAATATTGATCTCAATTCAAGCTACAATCCACTATAGGGCATAGAAGTGTAAATTCCAAAGACTATATTTTAGAGTTAATATGTAATGCATTAGTTTCTTGTTATGAGTTTTGGGTTGAAAAATGCTCCAGCGATTTTCATGGATCACATGAATAGTATTTTCCATCCATACCTTAACCCCTTCATCATTGAATATAAGAAATATGTAGTTATATATTCCAAGACATATTATATGTATCCCAGGTTTCTCAAGATTATATTGAGTACAATTCAAGAAAATCATCATTAAGCAAAAATTTCTAAGATCCACTTCTTGATTAAGGAGTTATGATTATGAGGGAACAAAATTTTTGAGTTTGGGAGTTTATTAAACCTATAGAAGGTAGGGGGTTGATTTCATGGTAGAATTACATGAGTATTTTTTTGATCAATATATAACATTGGATTTCGGCGTACTATTGGTTCCTTATCCAAAATATTTCTCTTTTATATACACTGATGATAGATCTGGAAAACATGGGGGTTGTGTTTGAATTTCATGATTAGTGTGAAGCTAAAATACATTATTTGAATAGGATATTGAATAAATCATCTGTTTTGATTCATATAAAGATTATGATGGGATAAAAAGTATATTATGATGCCTCAAGTGTAGGTTTTAGAGATGTGATGATATAGAGTTATTTATTTTCCACTTATGTTTCACATCGGTTAGGACTCCATGAGTGGGACTACCTAACACAGGACATAGATTTGGATGTTTGGGTCTACCCTCTGAAGTGTTAGATATATCATAGCATCAGTGATAGGATTATCCACTATACAGTTCACAATAGTACTTGACACATCTTATGTAAGTAGGATATTAATATATGTAATAAGAGTTGAGTTGAGTATCTTCTAAAATTCAATGTCAAGATACCCATTTCTCCTTGTAATTGAAATATCATTGTAAATAATACTAAAAAATTGGATATATAAGAGCTTAGAGAGAGGACATCATGTGAGGAATGGACTATTATGTGTTTGATGGATGTGTGGCTAGTGGATGATTATGATAACCATAGAGTACAAATATGTGTTGCCTTTGTTTTCTTGAATTATTGGTGGTGCATTTAAAAGAGATCCCAGAATAATTCCATAATTATTTAGTGACTAGGGAATTATAGGAGAAGAATGATTATATCCAAATATTGTCCTTAGATGATGATAACATGCAATGCATACATGTGTGTTGTTGTTATAGCTTTTGTGAGGAGGAGTAGATGATATAATTTCCTGATTTTATGTGGGTAGTGATTCTAGGGTCGATTAGAATATATCATGACTATCAACATTAGTTATGGTGTCTAGGAATAAAAATTTAAAGAATCAAATTGTTTTCATGATACGTGACCTTCCATTAGATTAGGGCTTTATTTAAATTTCTTAGTGGTCTCCTTGAGCCACTAATTGTTCCAATGTATCAGTAAGATGAAATAACGATAGATTTCCAGATTGTGTTACCCATAATTTTATGGAGTTGTGATACCATTTGTGTAATAATTGACTTATTGATGAATGTGGTTCATTTCTTACTGATTATGGGATGATTTCAATAGATTGTTTGGGATGTTAGGTTACAAAAGATTTTACACCGTCATGGAGATCCTTTGTGCATCATATCTGAGAAAGATTTGGATTTCACATCATGGTTTTGGTAGGGATTATTAAAGGATTTGTGTACCTATCTAAAATTGAGCATAACATATCATCTTTATAAAAATCATTAGATAGAGAGTAAAATCCAATTATTAGATGATATGATGTGGTCATGTATTTTAGACCTTATAGGATCTTGGTAGGATCACATAGATAGGGTTGAAATCACATACAATAATAGTTTCTAGCAATCAATTTAGATGAAAATTTTGGAGGTTCTTTATGGTCGGTTGTGTCACTCACCACTACATTTGAATGAGGCTGGTGAGATAGTAGTTTTGTGGATGAGTACTGTATTGGAGACCACCGAGATTGTAATTTTTTTCTACAAGTGTTTAATCACAACTTATATTAGATTCTAATTGTAAGCCAACATTAGGATGTCATCCTTGGAATTTACTACGGGAAACTGAGTTTTCTTGTGGGTGACTCCTCAAGATGGTCATTATCCTCTATGGAAGTATTGTAAGATTGTGTCAATATTTGTTGTTCCATCTAAGATAACTGATTCTGTTGAGATAGTTTCCTACAATTTCTACCATTTTATGGTATTGAGGTGTTCATGATGTCTTCCATGTATCTCTACTTTGGGGGTACATGCATTATCTTATGCGTGATATTGAATGTGAGGAACTTCAGCTGGAGCCTAAGTTGTCATTTATGGAGCACTTGGTTCGAACTATATACCAGAGAAAGAAAGTTTTTCATTGATATATGGATCCACTATTAAGAGTATAATAACTACAATGACATATCCAAGAAGAGACTTGGGAGAACGAATTAGATGTATGAGCTAAATGAAATAAGCTATTTGAGTAGGAACTCTATAGATAATACAAGAGGATCATAAGTCTTTGTAGGGTTATATCATAATGACACATAGTTTCTAAGGAACATTATGACTTACATTAAACCCAAAATTAATGTCTTTTGAGTAATAATTTTTGGGGTGATGCTTGAGGTAGCTTCTAGTTTTTGAAGGTTTTTGGAAGCCATAAGGGGGGTTCATGATGGGTGATCATTTATAGGATACTATGCTGTTATTATGGTGATTCATAGATTTTCTAAACCCTCCATAATTCAAATATGATGCATCAAGATAATTAGATCGTGGGTATTCAAGGTTATAATATGTCTTCTACATCATTACTCACATGTTTCATATATCTAATATTTTTGTCTTGAGGGGAAACATAGATCTATGATATTTTGGATAGATTTATTGTATATATCAATGTAAAATGGATAATTCATGACACTTTGTTGGATATATTCCCATCCTTCGGAATTTTGGTACCTCTCCAAGATCAATCCTAGATATACCATTGAATGTGAATCCAATTTTTATTTTTATGTGTATCTAACCACCTACCAAGATTCCTTCTATTTATTCTAATTTTATTATTATGTGATGTTAAATTGGGACTTTTTATAGATAACATTACATCACAAGAATGATCTGAGTGTTACACCGTTATAGAACATGTATTTCAGCATCATCACATTAAATATTGGAATATCATACCATAATTTGGATATTGAATAGTATTTGTCATAATTGTTTCTTACATTATGTTGGTAGGGTAGAGACCCTTGTAATAATTGCACGTTTGGCATGTGTAGGTTGTCCCACGAGACCTTTTCATGGTTATGTATTTTGTGTTCCTTTCTATGTCTTGTATTACATGTGTAATATTTCATAGCCTTTGGAATAAACTATTATGATATATAGTACCTCTCTATTTTATTCTTTGTATATAGATTTATACATCACAAGTTGAATATTTCTTCATCTTCCCAGATGATAGCTATCCCTATTAGAATTTGTCAGCTCCTTAGAGTGGGGGAGTACAAGACATGCTTCATTAGTGATACCATTGTGTTGGATGGTTAATACTTAATATTGGAATGTTTTTATACCATTGTAATTCCATATTATATATAAGTATTTTCTATATGTTCTGGTATGACATATATATGGGGAACATACTTTTATATGTGATATGGACCATTGTTTGATCTTGAAAAACATGATGAACATAAAATGTGAGAACGTAAACATCAGTTGTAACGTCACGGATCCAGAATCCACACAATGGGTGCCCCGAACCTGGTTGGTCACATGACCTCAAACGCATTTCCCCAAATGCTAGAGGCAAACGACTAGTAGTGAGGGCCCATGTCTGATAGTGGGGAAACTATGCCCTCATTTTTCAAAGTATAGTGCAGCGAAAATGAAAATAACATACAACAGCAGAAGCAGTAAACAAAATTCAATTAAAATGGAAAACTAAAGTAAAAGAGAACTATCAGTCATATATATAATGATGCAGAATGTCACTAATTCTATAAAAGCATCTAGAACATGATACATTGCATACAATACAATACAACTCAAAGTATTAGGTACAAACAGATAAATCAAAGTAGAGTACACAGAATGCAGCACCATCGCAAGCCTAAACTCGATCCCATACTCTCCCACTCCTCTACTATAATCATGTACTTGTATAGGGACCCTTGCCCTTATCGACACCAATATAAATGTAAATAGTTTCGGCCCAAGACATGACCCAAATAGGGTGTGAGAAATAAATCCATTGAGGCAACCACTAAAGGCTTGTGCCCAACTGTCAGTAAAAATGTACAAGAGCATTGTGCAGTAGTAAATGCAATAAACTAAGCAGTACTCAAAAGTAACAAAATATACCAGTTATATTGCCTTTTTAATATTCACTTTACCATGCCAAGCCTGTTCATTGACTTGGAAGGTATAACATTTGAAAATCACCATGGTGAATATTCTAAATAGTTGTGTCAACAGACATACTATCCTTACCCTCATGTAATATAATCAAATACTCACACATGATTTCCCTTAGGCATAATGATAATTGCCCTTAGGCATACGAGATATGGCCCTCAAGTATAGAAACTACAAAACACAGGTATAAACAAAGGATACCCTTAGGCTTACCAAACACTGCCCACAAGCTATGAAAACACTACCCACGGGCTTAATAGTACACTTCCATCAGGCTAATAGTGCACTGACCTCAGGCTAAAAGAATTGTGACGAGCCCAAAGCGTAAAAAAACAATTTACATAAATTTTCTCTCAAGAAATTGTAATGAACAATATAATCATGGAAGACACTTGGGTATCCTAGCCAAATGGATAAACAGAATAACGCACACCTGCGGTGGTCCTGGATCCAAGCAGTTATCCCAACAGCAGTTTAAACTTACCATTATATTATCAATACAATTCTAGATATCTTTTCACCAAAGGCCTCATCCATACGACACCCCAAACATGGGTTCGTAGCACAACAGTGCAAAAATTAAACTCAACAGTTGGAAATAAACAACAGAGAACCTACCTTGATCACCCCTTATTGGTATATGTGAACAACGCCTCTCGAAAAGCTCGTGAATGACGTAGATCTGGAATAAAAGTTCACATGTTCAACCTTAGATAACATTCCCTCTAGAAATAATTTTGAACAACTACTCAATGTGAAGGAAGGACATAACCTTGCGGTTTAAAAGAGATCTATGATGTAGGAATCGGGTTCCAGGTGTGCGGTTGGGAGATCTCTGAAGCTCCGACCTCCTCTCCTGGCTCCAAAATGAACTCAAAGCCTCATCTGCTGATTGAGGAGGCTAATTCCCATTTTAAGAGAAACAAACAAACTAAACAGTGTGTACTCTCATGTACATGGTGTGTACATTCCATAATTTAATTGTTCCTCTGGCAGATACCTTCCACCACAACATTGTCCATCTGTCGACATGAGTACAGGGCGTGTATTTCTGATTACACGGTGTCCATTGTTGCTCCAATAGAACTTGCTTCCACCACCATAATATTCACCAGCTGACTAATTACATTGCGTGTAAATACTATGTACACGACGTGTGGTCAGTTTTTACAACCTTCATCACCGAAAGGCCTACACGCCCCGTGTGTTAATCCCACGTGGCCAAAGTACAAGGCATGCAGAAAAGTACATGGCATGTACCAACAAAATTTGGGATTTTCCCCATTTTCCTTATTTTCTCAAAAACACTTAAGGAAAAGGGAAAAGAACAAACTTGTAACTAAAGAATAAGAACCAGGTTCTTCCAAACATCCCCCCTTGAAGAAATTCATCCTCGAATTTCCCATCCAAGGGTGGCAAAGATAAAGCATTGAACAACTCCAGCCACTAAACATGTACTTCAATCTCTCGATCCTAGGTTTCGTCCTGCACTCGGCCTGGCTGCCATAGCTTCTGTACGATAGGAACTGACCGGACTTGGAAAGCCTTGGTGCTCCTATCGACAATACAAATCGAATTCTCCTCAAAGGATGAATTGACCTCATTCTCAACCTCCTCAGGCTAAAAAACATGATAAAGGTCTGAATGATAGCAATGCAACTAAGATACATGGAAGACGTCGTGCATGCACTAGAACCGCTGTGGTAACTGCAACTTATAAGAAACTGACATGACTCTATCCAAAATCTCAAACGACCCTATATTCCTCGGTGAAAGTTTACCCTATTTCCTGATCCGCATGTGTCCCAACCTCAGTGAAACACGTAGGAAATCTTGATCCCTGGCCACGAACTCTAAGGGTCATCTATGGAGATCATCATAAGATGTATGATGAGGCTGTGTAGTAGCCGTCCACTTCTGTATCAACTGGACTTTCTTTGAAGTCACCTGCACGAGACATGGTCCCAGAAAAGTTGTCTCACCTACCTCCATCCAGCACAAAGGTGAGTGATATGGCCTACCATATAAGCCTTTCAAGGTTCCCTCTCAATAGTTTCCTAAAATCTATTATTTTAGGAACACTCAACCTAGGTTATATACTTCTCCCAAGTTCCCCCAAGGTCCAGGACACATTCACAAATCATATCCTCTAGCACATGTATCGTACGATCTGACTAGCCATCAGTCTCTGGGTGGTTAGTTGTTCTTAGAAGCACCTGTGTACCTAGTGCCCTCTAAAACCTCAGCCAAAAATGATAAATAAAGTGGGATTCCCTATTTGAAATGATAGAATTAGGAAACATGAGAAGACATATGACCTCAAAAATATAAAATTTTCTATGCTCATCAACACCGAAGGTCTTCTTGATCGGTAAAAAGTGATCTACCTTTGTGAGTCTGCCCACAACAACCCACACGACATCATTGACTCGAGGTGACCTCAGAAACCCAATCACAAAGTCCATCGCGACATCATCCCATTTCCATTACTGAATGGGTAACTATTGTAACAGTCCATCTATCCTCTGATGCTCCACCTTCATTTGCTGTCAGGTGGAACATCTCGCATCAAAACTATCTAATTCCCATTTCATACTCAGCCACCAATACTGACGTCTCAAGTCACGGTACATTTTGGTAGCTCTGGGATGTACTGCCCCAGCTGAAGCATGAAACTCTCGCATCAGCTCCTTGCGTATATCCCCAGGAACCCACACTAGTCCATGGACACGCAATACCTCATCATTTCCTGTCGTCTAACCAGGAGGAGGGTCCTCACTTTCCACCAACTCCCATAGAACCAAGCCTTCCGAATCAAATTGTTGTCTCGTCCTCACTCTCTCCATGATGGTAGAAGTCACAACTAAAGAATAAAGATAGGTTCACCTTTGACTATCATGCACCTTCAAATTCATCTCAGAGAACAAATCCATAAGCTTCCACTCACAACTGGCCTCATGAAATTCCTATAAATGAGTCATCCTGCTCAGTACATCAGCAACTGTGTTACCCTTATGAGGTGTGTAGGAATTCTTGAAGTCAATGGAATGAAGGTATTCAACCCACCTTCGTTGTCTCAAATTCATGTCACGCTGGGTAAAGATGTACTTGAGACTTTTGTGGTTAGTGAGAATGACAAAATGCTCTCCCAATAGATAATGTCTCCATGATGGTAAGGCATGAAAAACTACAGGCAACTCGAGATCATGCATTAGGTAATTCATCTCATGTGGCCCCAACTGCCGAGACCCGTACGCAACTAATCGACCGCCCTACATCAACACTACTCTCAGCCCAATACCTGATGCACCATTGTAAACTTTATAGCTCTTCCCTTGCTCTGGAAGAATCGGGATTGATGCTGATGTCAAACTTACCTTAAACTCTTGAATGTCTTTCTCACAATCTTCTGAACTATCGAACTTCACACCCTTCTTAGTCAATCCCACTAACGGCGCTGCTATGTGGGAGAAGTCATGTATAAGGTTCCTGTAGTTACCAGCCATCCCAAGGAAACTTTGTATCTCAAACACGTTCTTAGTCTACTCTTAGGAAACTACGTCTCTCACTTTGTCTGGGTATACTACAACTCTTGCCTCTAAGATGATATGACACAGGAAGTGTATCTGGTCCATCCAAAAGGTGCACTTTGAGAGCTTCACATAAAGCTGATGCTCTCTCAGTGTACTCAATATGATATCAGGATGGGTGGCATGGTCGTGTCGAGTGTGAGAGTACACCAACATATCATCCACAGAGGCTACCACAAAAGAGTCTAGATAATGACGGAACACATGATTCATCAGAGCCATGAAAACAGTTGGCACGTTCATGAGTCTAAATGGAATATCAAGTACACGTATAGACCATATCTCCTCCAAAATGATGTAAGTGGTATGTCTGATGGTCTAGCATGTAACTGATGATATTCGGATCTCAAGTCAATCTTTGATAACACTCACGCGTCACTATGTTGGTAAAAAATATCATCAATCCTTGGTAAGGGGTATGGGTTCCTGACAGTCAAGTGGTTATGCTTTCGATAATCCACGAATAGTCTAAAGATACCATTTGTCTTCTTTGCAAAGAGGATCGGCGAAACCCATGGAGAAGTACTGGGTCCGATGAAACCCTATTCCGGTAAGTCCACTAACTACCTCTTGAGCTCTTGCAACTTAGGTTTACCCATTCTATATGGAGGAATGGAAACTAGTGTCACTCCTGGAACAAGCTCAATAGAGAAATCCACCTCTATCTCCGAAGGAAGTCCTGAAAAGTCGTACAGGAAGACATCCCTAAAATGATCAACTACTTGAGGGAAATCCTTCTGACTAGTCCCATGATCATACATATATAAACTCACAATCCGGTTTGTCACTCCACCTTTCCCTGGGCACTCATGTCTAGCTCATCTCGCCTGGACATCTCAATATCCCTTGTATAGAAACTCTCTACCCTATAATGACCTAAAACTCACTCTGTGATGATAAAAATCCACAGAAGCGCGAAAGGGTACAAACCAGTCCATCCCAAGAATAACATCATAACTAATAATCTCCAAGACATAAGGGTCCAATAGAAGGTGAGACCCACCAACATATAAGGGGGCACTCCCTGCACTGACGCACACCTACAGCTCAAGTTCCCAACAGGGTGTCTAGCGTCATGATATCTGATGAAAAAGAAACATAGATCCCAGTGATCAACCCAATGGAAAAAGATATAAATCTATGTGTTAAAACAGTATCAAAAAGTTGTGAAGATAAAACAGAAGAAACTAGAAATGTACCTATGAGAGTGGAAGGTCTGAGATCTTACACATGTTAGGTCTATTGCACTACAAATGCCTGCCCAGTGTTGTGGCCCTATAACATAGCCTGGATACCCTAAGATGACCCGCCCTACTTCTTCTACGATCCTAGTGTCTGGCTACGATGGCCACAACCACCATCTCTTCTTGCACGCCCTGGAGTATTCATTTTTCCTAACTAGTAAGAACCTGATGGTCCTGCTTCTGATCGCGAAGTCTGTACAGAACCCCTCTCACTAGAAACTAGCATAAACGCCATGTAAAAGCACTACATATTACCCATCTTACTGAAAGCTCGGCACTCCAATGGGTCACGTGGACACTGAGGTCTCTTGTGCTCTTCTCTACCAAACTGGTAGAAAATGAATTGGCCACTTGAAGTATTTTTCTAACTAGTACTACCACCGTGAGTGAATTCCATCTCCCTCTTACTCTTACTGGTAGAAATGGTACCTAAAACTGGTGTTGAACCGCCCTAAATCACACCAATAGCTTCTCGCAGGTTCCTCGCTATAATCATTTCTTGGTTCATAATAGCATGAATAATAAGAAACATGATAACATTCACTAGTGCTCAGATGTCACACTGAAGAACACCCTCAAAGCATCTTGACCTCAACGCCTCATCCCCCACCAGAACATGTGAAAAACATTGATGCTCGGTGAAGTGAGAAGAATAGTCAATCACTGAAATGGCACCCAACTATTAATTCATGAACACTAGATCTAGATTTTCCTTCGGCGTCCCTATGAAGATGAATTCATAGAAGGATTATTGAAAATATTCCCACACCATGTCTCAGTGATGCTTAGATTGGGTGGGTACATCACACCACCTCTTGGAGGAATCACGCAGCATATATGTAGCGAGCTTGACCCTCCTCCCAGGAGGCGTCTCCAGATGCTTGAATATTTTCTACATCGAATCCAACCATGAATTTGTAGCCCACAGTCCTCCATCCCCTATGAACATAGGTGGATGCTGCTGCTAGAAGATATGAGTGATCTCTGCCATAGATGTGGTAGCCCACGTTGCTCCGTGGAAGGTCAGGATAAACTGTATGAAGCCATCATGGAACTGCGAATCAGCACCTTTTCCTTGTATAATGGCTAGAGCTACATCTGACACTCCAGGATGATCCACTTGTAGGCTATGACCTACCATCTATGGAGTAAAATCATCACCGCTCTCTTGGAAAACAATTTTTGGTCGTCCTGGTGGATGTCTTTACAAAGTCATACACACACCTTAGAACAATATTTCTCAAAGACAAAAATGAGGAGACCATGAATTGAATAGAAGAAAGGAAGCATTCATGATTTACAAAACATGAGTACATGGCATTTTATCATAGGCCATCAACATGGGTGTGTACTATAGCTTAATCTAGAAGTGTAACACCCCAACCACACGACATGTATTTTGCATACACAACATTTACTAGAATCTTTCTTCCCTACCCAAGTCATTTTACACGGCTAATCCCCAAGGCTCTACTAAAACAAGTCTACACGGCATGTCACATAGTTACATGACATTTACTCTAAAAGCTTCCATCGGCCCGTGTTGTTCGTGACACGACCTGTGTACCCAGATCACATTAAATGGTGTGTTCCAGAAACACATGGTGAGTACAATGAAGCCCTAGACTGACCCGTGTAGTTCGCTACACGACTGGAAACATTGATGACACTACATGACGTGTTCCAGGTAGACACGACATATACTAGGAATGATAACACCAACCCATGTTTGGTTGTCAGGCGGCTGGGTACCTGCGTCTGACTACATGGTGTGTTCAAGGTAGACACAGCGTGTATGTCTTGTGGTTTCCTCTGTCCATGTTGTTAGTTACATGGCGGACACCGGGTCAACACTACAAGATGGATACAACCGGTACACTACGTGTTTCCCCAAGCCATTCCCTACCCCGTGTCGCTTCCCACATGGCCTATTACACAGGATGAGACTACACGACATGTAATGATGGTACACGACATGTACTTAAAAAGTTTTCATTTCTTCTGGTATAGAAGAACACATGGCATGGGTCCATAGAACTACCCGGTGTGTATGCATGGATTTCCAGAATGTAAGACTAAAAAAGTACTATGAAAGCCAGAATAACACTGAAACAACCACCTAAGTCCCACATTCTGATCCATGAGGGCCCATACTCTCCACGAATCAAAACTTGGCATCTTATACATGTTATAACAAAGTAAACTCGCCAATGATCCACCAAATTCCGGTCATTGAGGGCCCATACTACCCAAAAACCAATTTTTGACGTCAATTCAATCAACAACCTCACACAAAAATACCCTATTAAATAACTGATATTCATCAAAGGAGCTATCACAGCAACATGCTTTTCTAGTGAAACAACTATCACAACAACATGCAATTTATAATGCACCAATATAGCGTGGAAATGAATGCATTAAATGTGATTTCTAGAATGTGACTAAATGATGCATGAGATGGAATACCATCATCTCATCTGGTTGCAACTATATAGAACCCATGTATAAAATATAAATAGTACACAACAAGTGCGTCAATAAACAGTGAAAATCAAGTCAACTGTCAAATTTGCAAAATAAGAAAAATTGCAATAAATAAGGTAGACTGTATTTTCCCTGTAGACAGGTTAGATACTCCCAAGCACAACTTATTACCAACTAATATTTACGTCATATCCCTGAATAAGGCTCCACATAGTATGTCAATGAAAAGAACTCCATTGATACCACTTTGTAACGTCTTGAATCCAGATGCCACACAATGGGTACACTGATCCCGGTTGGTCACAAGACCTCAAGCGCATTTCCCCAAACACCAGTGGCTTCTCACTAGCAGCGAGGGCCCAGGTCTGATAGTGGATAAACTATGCCCTCATTTTTCAAAGTGTAGCATTGAGGAAAAAAAAATAACAGACAACAGCGGAAGCAGTAAACAATATTCAACTGAAATGGACAACTGATGTAAAAGAGAACCAGCATCCATATATATAATGGTTCAACATGTCACTAATTCTATGAAAGCAGCTAGAAAAGGATACACTACAATAAAATACAATACAACTCATTGTACAAGGTACATCCAAACAAAAAAAAAAGCAGAGTAAACAGAACGCAGCGGTACCGCAAGCCTAAGCTCGATCCCATGCTCTCTTACTTCTCTGTTATAATCATATACCTATATAGGGACCCTTTAACCTATCGAAACCTGAAGAAATGTAATCTTTTTTGGCCAATGACATGACCCAAACAGAGTGTGAGAAATAAATCCCACTAGGCAATCACCAAAGGGCTATGCCCAACTGTCAATGAAAACGTGCAATAACACTATGCAGTAGTAAATGAAATAAACTAAGCGATACTCAAAAATAACTAACTCTACCAATAATATTGCCATTTTATTATTAATTTAACCATTCCAAGCCTATTCTTTAACATGGAAGGTATAACATATGAAAATTTCCATGGTAAATATTCTAAATAGTTGTGTCCACAGATATACAATCCTTACCCTCAGGTAACAGAATCAAATAACCACAGGAGATTTCCCTTAGGCGTAATGATCATTTCCCACATGCATACATGATATGGCCCTTAGGAATAGAAACTAATTCCCACAGGAATAACAATGGTTTCCCTCAGGCTAAACAAACATTGCCCACAGGCTAAGAAAACATTTCCCTCAGGTTAAATAAAACACTGCCCTCAAGCTAATAAAACACTACCCTCAGGCTAAATGAACAGGGTTGAGCCCAAAGCGTAAAAAAAATTTACATAAACATTTTCTAAAGAAAGTGAAATTCACAATATAATAATGTCATACCCTTGGGTATCCTGGACAAACGTCTAAACAAAGGAACACACCCCTTAGGTGGTCCTGGATCCAAGTAGTGATCCCAAATAGTAGTTTAAACTTATCATTAGATTATCTATACAATTCTAGATATATTTTCTACAACGTACTCAGCCATAAAACACCCAAAACATGGGTTCATAGCACAACAGTACATAAATTCAACTCAACAGTTCGAAATAAACACCAGACCACCAACCTTGATCAACCCTGATCGGTATACGTAAACGATTCCTCCCGAAACACCTATGAACGAAGTATATCCAGGACAAATTTTTACACATTCAACCTCACATAACTTTACCTCAGGAAATAATTGGGACGAACTACTCATGGAGAATGAAGGAAATTCATGTCTAGTTCAAAGGATATTGACGATGTAAGAATAGGGTTCCCAGTGTGTGATCGGGAGATCTCTGAAGCTTCGGCCTACTCTCTCGGATCCAAAAAAAACTCAAAGCCTCCTTTAATGAAGAAGGATGATAATGACCATTTTAAGTGAAAACCCAAACTACTCAATGTGTAATCTCAAGTACACGACATGTACTTTCCATATTTTAACTATTATTCTAGCTGTTACATTCCACTGTGGCACTGTTTATCTGTCAACATGAGTACACGGCGTGTATTTCAGATTACACTATGTGTACTGCCACTCCGCTGGTGGCTGATTCCACCCATTACTATTCACATGCCGACTGATTACACAGCGTGTAAATACTTAGTACATGGCATGTAGTCAGTTTTTAAACCCTTCATCACCGACAGGCCTACACGACCCATGTACACATCCCACACGGCCAAAGTACATGACATGTGAAAAATTACACGGCATGTACCCACAAAATTTGGGATTTTTCTCCATTTTCCTTATTTTCTCAAAAACAATTAAGGAAATGTAAAACGAAGAAACCAGTGCCTCATGAAAAAGAACCGGGTTCTTACATGAGTCATGGTATGACTTGTCCTTAAATGTGGGAATATAGTTTTTCCATAATAGGGGAATATAAACTACCCTTAAATGAGGATAGAGTTACTTGCACAATCTTTGTCATGTGATTGACAAAAAATGATATAAATTTGTCATGGAACAAAATTAGGTACAGTCAGTGCCCTTTATAGATTGATTAGTGCATGATATCTCATTGTCTATTTTTTATATGTTTATGTGTGAATTTAAATTTCCATCTTACCATAAAATTCTATTTACATGTAATCATTTTTTAATGACACGTTTGTGGTGTCCAAATGGATTTATACTCAAACACTACATGAGTATCTTGGTGCTCAAAGAGACATCATGATCAATGATGCTGAGAAGGGAAAGGGAACTATGGTGGGTTGATTAAGATATTGATATTGGCAGATGGATGTGGTAGTAAGAATGACTCTATATGGTTTCTATAGAACTTTTATTTTTATTATTTCTAGTTATACCATTATACTTGTTAAACATTTATATTATGGTCTATTTGATTGGAATTGAATGACTTGAAATTGAATATGTTATAGAATTAATTCAAATTTTATTTTTATATTCTAATTGGATTGAATCTGTTTGTAAATATTATACCAATAATGTATATGATTACCGGGGGAATATCATCCCCATGTTACACTAGTCCCTCAACAGCAGTTGGAAAACTCTTGGGTATAGGGAGGCACACATGATGTAATGAGACACTTTGGCATTTATATGGTGATTTAGGTTACAGTGTTATAATAGTATAATTAAATCATATCCCCAATGAAACATTAAAAATAAAAGGATATTAGAATATATGAAAATTAACTTAGACCCACCATTTAATATTTTTTTGAAAATAGGTGGAAATATATTTTTTATTTTTTTTCAATTAAACAAAACATTTCAAAAAATTTCAAAAATATTTGAAAATAACCCTAGAAATTTTTAAAAGGGGCTTCAAAAAAATATTATAATTGAAGGAAAATAAATTCATGACATAAAATTTTAAATATATATTTATTTCACACTTTTGGTAAAATGTAAAAAAGTTACTCATTGAAAAATAAACAACTAGATTCCCTATAAAACATTGAAAGGAATTTAAATTCAGGATGAAAAAGAAATTAAATAAAAAATTTATATTAAAATATAAAATTTTGTAAATAATTTAAAATATAATGTACATGGAAGAAGAAAATCAGTCAAAGAGAAAATATGTTTCACTTTTTTTTAAAAAAACTCATGAACATTTTAACTACTAATGAGAGGTAAATATATGGGAAAACTTGAAAACCCCAAAAATAACCAGAGTAGAAGAATATATATTGGTTTTCATGGATAATAAATATATAAATTCTCTCATGCCAAAAAAAATATTTATATTATTTATCAATTTAATTATTTATTTATTTATATATTTATTTTTCTCTATTCTTATCATTGATTTCAAGGTCGTTCCATTTTTATTTTTATAAATTTTTATGTTTATTGATAACCACATGGTTAGCCAATAGAATTATCACTAATTATGGAAGGATATTGTAGATGACATGTAATTTTGAAAAAAAAAATATTTTTTTCATGATTATCCAAGATAAGTGGTAGATTAATGCACATTATTGGTGGGTCTTTTGAGGGAAGCATGGTAGATTAAATTATTCTACCAAACCTTATGAACATCCAGAACCTGAAAAAAAACGTTAATAAAATTAATATTAATAATAACAACAACCAAATTATTAAACCTCTCCCTTTCCCTTATAAATCTCACCCTCCCATATTTCCCCATTCTCAATTGCACAACACCCCGAATTTCCACTTACATCATCATGTGATTCTACCACCCTCACATTGTTTCTTTAAATTTCTATTTTTATGGTAAACTGATAATATATCCCCTAAAACACATCCCTTATATATTTCATTTCTCCCTTCTATATAACAAATTCTATGAACCCTAATCACTAAAAGGACATGTCTTGGGTTATGGGTTATTTTAAAATTTTATTGTTAGCTATTTATGGTTCATATAGATGTGTTCAAACTTCTAAGATCCATCACCATCATGATCAAGGAATTTCGGCCCCTTTTTTGATTGAATCAATCATTATTGAAGTTTTCTCATTTAATTAATCATTAAAACTTTGGAACCTCTTACATTTTTAATCTTTTATTTTATTATAAATAAAAATAATAAATATAATTAATGAATATTTAAAGTAAAATCATCTTTATCATGATATTAATTTTAATTTTAAAAACATTCCTTAAATATATGTTCTTAAAAAATATATGTTAAATAAATATGACATAAGATATTTGATAAAATACATTAGTGACCTTTTAAAAAAAAGTAAATAAAAATGTGGGTATTTTTGTTTAAAATGGAAATGAAATATTATTGAAAGGAAATTTAATATGTATATATATATTGATTCAACACATATACATTGAAATATAAAAATATATATATTTTGTGTGTGTGTGTGATATTTCACCTGATAATTGTGAATTTGTGCAATGGGATGTGTGTATATATATTTTTCTGTAAGGATATATTAGAAAACCACCCAAACAAGTGTGACATTTAATATTAATCCTATACTTATGGTGGTTTTATATACAAATTTTAGAAATATTATTTTAGTATGGTTTTCAAACAACGTTTGGAAAGAATTTTTTCCATTTTTTAAATAATAATAGTTTAACATGATGATTTTGATATTTAATAAAATTTCACTTTGGTAATATAATTGTTTTCCACTTGATATGATAAAGGAAAATGAGTTATCTAATATTCATTGGTTATGATTGAATTAGAAGTAGAAATATGATTTGACTCATAATGGGAAAATAGAGAACATGGAAACCCCAAGAACATTAGTGGACATACTAAGAAAAATACTATTGGATAACCACCCTACCAAGAAGGTTTATAAAACAACACTATCTAAACTACATGGTGATGATACTAATCGATTACTAATCATTCATAGGAATAGTTATATATAGTTTGATAACTAAGATTATGAATATCTGAAAACCCAACCATTGTTAAGTAAGCCTTCCCATTAAACTTGATATATTTATTTAGCCTTTTAATTTATTTTTTAAAAAAATTATTTAATTTATAATAGGTTAGGTTTTTATTTCGAACTAATGTTTTATCTATTTCATATTTAAATTTTTATATATAAAAAATTAATATCCCACAATGTTTCAATGATATTTGTTTTATAAAAATGAGAATAATTACTTGTTTTCATATTATAAAGATAGAAGCAATCCTATATTTTTAATTATATTTTCAGCTATCATGTAATGTATCTTTTATTTAAATAGTATATTTGTATTGTGGTATAATTTCCAGGCATACTCAGTTTACTTCCATTTCTTATCAACTAATTTTTGTTTTAGGTAATGGGCATTTATTTCCACACATGGGATGTTGACGAGTTTTTTATGGATGGTCACTAGTATAGTCGTATAGAGGTTTCTTGTTAGTTTTATTTCGTTTATTTACTTGCAACGTACAAAAAGGAATGTTTAATACGTTTTGTGGATTGATGTTAAAGATATATGTGGGGGGATATGAGTGCATTGGATATGGATATAGTTTTATTTAATGGTGAGAAAAAATGGGGTTCATTGTAGTGGTCAGTTATTTTATATTTTTGTATATATTTTTTATCATGATTTTAGTTTTTATTATTATCTTTCATTTTATTTGTAATTTTCATCATAATTATAGATGGTTCAATATTAAATATTATTTATTTTCGATATATTGTTTCATAATTATTTATTTAGAAAAATAATTACCACTTGGTTCACATTAATGCCTAACACTAGTTATCAACTTGTAAGAATCTGGAACTCCTCTAGGTCTTGTTGAGGATGGACATGGTCAATTGATAGAGGAACAAATCAGGTTTAATTAGGACACAAATTTTATCAATGTTCTATTTATTATGTTCTATGTCCTTGTAAATTATATAAAGGACCATCAAAGATCGAGAGGTTGGTCATGGGTGGGTGACAAATCAACATCTCGTGTGAAAAGATCCAAGTTATGATTGGATGTTAGGATTTGATTTTTGATTTTGGCTTACAACTTAGATACATCATATGACGTTTAGTTCATATTCATAGTGTTTTTAATTTCTATGATATTATTTAGATTAGATAATTTATTTAGGTGTTTTTAGGTAATAATGGTAGTTGGATAACTAGCACATAATTAGATTTCATGGCCCGTAAAACCTTAGGAATCTAGATTACATGGTTTTTAATAACTCTATATAGAGATGTTATGATTTCAACACGGAATTCCAAGCCATGTATCCATGTCATTCATGTTCACAATCCCTTTATATGAATGATATATTCATCTCCATTTTATACAAATACATTTAGGATATGTGTGGGTTTTATTTTTATTAGTTTTAATGATATTTCACAATGGAAATGTAATTTTCAAATGTTGATGGTTATTTCTAAAAATGATAATAATACCGATGCTTTTCATAAATGATTGGAAGTGTGTTTAGAGTTTATAAATATGATTTAATGGGTAAAGGTAATGTTTTGGGAATTAACATGTTGTTTTGTTAAAAAAAATTAATGTGGACTTGATGTTTAAAAGTGGGTAAAATTTTTTATAAAATAAACAATATTTTTATAAATTAGTTTTTAAAGTAGAACTTTTAGATTAATAAAAGTGTATTATTTTTGATATATTCATAGAAAATAATTTAATGATATTATTTAGTTTTATGATCTTGATTTATTATAGGATTTTTTTTACAATTACTCTGAAAGTGAAATAATTTTGGTTTAGTGTATTAGAAAATGAGGAATGTTTTACGAATGATTCCATTGGTTTTAAAAACAATTATATATTTTTTGGATATCTTTAAAATATTTTGGGGTTTAAAAAAAATATTATTAACAAATTTCATGAATCTTAAAATTTAAAAGTGTTAAATTTTAATATATTTTATCAATAATATGTTTCAATTTAGTTCTTTTATTGATGTATTTCATTGTATTTTTGCTTTCAAATGAGTTCAGATTCTTATTGGGTAAATTTCAGTTGGTATTTTTTAGGAATTGTTTTATTCTATCATTATTTTATATCTCCCTCATAGAAAACTATCATGTATTTATATTTGGTATGTCATTCCTTGTGAGTGTTATCCAGTTTAGGTCTTGTTGTTTTTCTATTTTGGTGTACTTCATCAAGACAATTTCCCATTTATTTTTGGGTCATTTTACTTTATGATTTTTTGTTCCTTTTTTGTTGATGTGTTGTCATTAGGTTCTATATGAAAATGGCGATGTGATATTTCTTTGGGTTTTTTAGTCTGATTCAACCTTGGGTAGTTTCTTTGGTAAACTCAGATAGATATTGGTCTAATCTAGTTCATACAATAGATAATGTGAATTTTATTTTGTGGGGTCACCATGAGTGGGGCATATGGTATCCAAGATAAGTTAAACCTTGTTCTTCATCTAAGTCTAGATGGAAAATAGTATTATGGGGGTATCCTCAAGATTGATTATTTCATTATTTTCCATTCTAGTATTTTATGGTGTTGGTGAGAGGTTTATTTATTCTATTCTTTAGATTAACCATTGTGTAATTATAAGGATATTTTCCTTTTTGGATTCATAGTAACTTATTCTCATTGAGAGAGTAATTGATTCTATTGAATGAATTTTTGTTGTTTCCATTGTGTATATTCTAAATTCAATATGGCCATGCATAAGAATAATTTATTCGATTAAATTTCCATTATTTTAACCATTAGGTGGGTACTTCAATGGGGGGAATAAACTAGGGTTCTTCATCCCATTATATTTTTCTCGATTTGGTAATGTTTAGTTGGGGTTTGAGTTTTGTGGATGATCGGGGTTTATGAGAGTTATATGTTTGGTAGAATAATTAAATATTTCTTAATTGAGGAATTTTACAGAGTTATTTTGTTGGGAATGATGTATCATTCTTAGTGGTGGCCATTTTTCTGTATTTTTAACCATTATAGAAATGGTTTCATTTAATGGTGGGATGCCCATTTTAGTTCATTGATCTAGAGTTCTTCCTTGTGTTTTTCGGTGTGAATTTTGATCTAAAATTAATGACGATATTGGTGGATTATTTAGTTCTACTCAACTTATTTATGGTTTTGAACTAATGTCAGTGTTTAATTATTTTTATTTGATTCAGCCTCATTGTTGTGTTTATTTTTTTTAACCTACTAACTGCCTGATTTTTCAATTCAGTAATCTTATTAATATTTAAAATTAGTGGATTTTATGGGTAAGAAATTATTATGGGCAGAATGAGTATTACACTTTGGAATATATTTCAATTTATTTCATTTTTAATTTTTCTATATTTCATTGTTGATTTTCGAGAAATTCGTTATTTAATTTTTAGAATTTTGTAGGTTCATTGATCTCTTCATGGTAACCCTATATGGTTAAAACAAATTGTGTAGTTCCCATGAAAATGACCTTTAATGTTGATATAATGGTTTCACATTATTGGAGGATGGATCATCAGACATTACCAATTCCTAGTGTGTCTTTTATGGGGTTTATGTTGGTTCATGGTTTAATAAATCAAGAGGTTATACCATGCGAGTTGACCAGATCATGAAAAAAATAAATTTAATAATAATTTTAATAATAATAACCTTAATGTAACACCTCCTCCTATCACACGTATGATATGCCTCTCCCCCATGCCCTTCTCTCTATTATGTTACACTCCATGGCTTTACTTACTATATCTCATGATTCTTCCTCCTCTAATCAATACTTCTAATTTCTCTTGATATAATCAGTAGGTAAACTCTTAGATCTTCAAAATTTATTCTTAATTTATTTTCTCCCTCTTATTTTTCTCATTAAATGAACCCTAATCATATTTGGGGCATAGATATGGTTTGTTATAGTTTTAAAATTATAGTTTCTGGAATTCAGGTTATAGAGGGATCAGATCTTACCTATGGTAGATTTCATCATTGAAGGTGAAGACTATCAGAACATTTATGGATTGATCTAGGATATTTGGGATAGGATTCCCCACGTATTTATCATTAAATTTAGGAAAAACACGTGTGTTTTTAACTATAATGTTTTCCATAAAATAATAATATTTAATATAAATGATGACGAATTAAATTAAAAATAATTATTCACATGATTTTCATTACAAATCAAAAGTGTTTCCCCCAAATTACAAATTTTTTAAAACAATATTTTAAATAAATAGTACCACCCACATTTCACTAAATTAACTAATAGAATTATATATTGTGAATGAAAATAAATAGGTGGTATTTTTTAAATGTAAATACATGATTATTAAATGGTCCTTTGATTTGTGTGTGTGTGTGTGTGTTTTAAATGTTTGTATTTATTCTACACATATTCTTGTGTATCCATATGTGTCTGTGTGTGAAAACTCACATGATAATTGTGAATTTTTGAAATGGGAGATATGTATATATATATATATTAATAAATGAGTATGTGTATCTGTGAAAAATAATAAAAAGTATTAATTTTGACATTAATATTTATACTCATAATGATTTTCAAGAAAATTATAAAAAGTATATTTTGGTAAGTCTGTATATTGTTTTTTAATGATATTCTTAAAGGATTATATTAATATTTATTTAAGTGTATATTTGTTTGTTTAAATATTTACCCGTGTTCTATGAAATGTGAATTGGTTATTTGGACTATGTTAATCCTGATTGAGATATAATTGAATATGATATTATATACAAAAGGGGAAAATATATCGCATTAAAACCATGGGAACATATTATATAAGAATTTTATAGGTATTCTAAACATGACATAACCTACATAGAATGTTTGAAAAAAATCACTATGTGAAATAAATGATGATGATATGCATGGGTTAAAAATCATATACATGAATTGTAATAAATATGGTCTGATCCAAGAGAGTAAGAAGATCCTAGAATGTGAACTTAGAGACCTAGGTTACCCAATATGCTTGATATGTTTACATACATTTTTTTCTTTCTTTTTAAAATAAATAAATTGTTTCATTTATGTCAATTAAGGGGTATATTTAAAAATAATGTTTTCCTGTTTATAATATTGTAAATTAATGTTTTATAAAAAATATATATCCCAAAATGTTTTAAAGATATTTTCTCTTAAAATATTGATAATTATTATTTTTTATTTAATATGTGGTAAAATTTTTTTTATAATTGTATTTTTAAAAATCATGTAATGGATCTTTGATTTGAATATTACACATGGGATGTGGTTTAAATATCATACCTTCAGTTTTTATATTGAATATTGTAATATCATTTAATTTTAGGTTTTTTTATTTGAACCAATCTAAGTTAATGTATTATTTATTGAGTCATATAGAGGTATGTTGGTAGTTCAGTTATATTTTTGTTTCTTTCCCCACATTATCCATATATGGATTTTTAATATTCTCTATATATAGAGGGTATATATATATATATATAAGATGACAGGAGAGAACTAGATATGGATACAGTTTTCATTAAAGGGGAGAGAGTCAGAGGGTGAGTAGAGGGGTTTGTTTGTTTATTTTGTTTTTTGATTTTAGAACAAGTTTTATTTTGAAATTTTATTCTCCACTTAGACTTTCCCTATATTTCATTTATATATGGGTCAATCCAAAATAAAATTTCATTTTCGCTACTTGATTCTAAACTAATTTTTTGGATAAATCATTCCCACTAGATTATCTTTGACAATCGGTGATAGTTTACAGCCCCTGGAGCGTTGGAAGGCCCCTCAAGAATGATTGAAAACATGGTCATCCATATAATGAATTGTGGTCTCTTATAGATTTATGTCAAATTTTCTCATTGGAAATTTAATATAGATAATATTGAAAATGATTGAGATTGTAATACAACCTCTAACCTCAATCTAATCTATATTTATATGTGTCCAAACCTCCTTAAAAATTAATATAAATTTGTTTACCTCATATTATAAAACAATATTCAAACATATATTTATACGAATCATTCCATTATAACATCAAATTATCCTTTTACAAATAATAACTCATTAAAATAAACATTTGGGTAAAAATAAGTCAATTTTTCAGTTATATATTTGATTTATGTTTTCAATACTAAAAATAATGTCATGTTTCCATAGTATAAATAATATATATAATGTGATAAATATAATACTTATCCATTATATAATATTTCATATCCATTTATATAAAGTGGTGGAGAAAATATATTATAACACTCCGTGGTGATGGTAGTTCATTTGTATTCATGAATGATGTTTCAACTTTTTGATGAATTTATCATGAGAAACAAAAATAATAATTCCTCTTTAAATAATAATAATTATATCATTAACATAAAACAAAATCATTAATTATATAATTATGACCATCCATGTAAATATGTAATTAAAAATGAATCACATCACTTTATTGAGGTGGTAGTCCACATGTATGCACAAGAAATGTTATCATTTTTTTAATTGATGAGAAAAAGGTATAAATTGTATATTTCATTAGCATAAAATTAACTAATTATAGTAAAGATAATAATTAAATCATTATAATATGGTTATAGAACCATTGTATGCGGTTTAAGGAGAAACGATCGAGAAAATTATTACTAAGAACATATACATCATCTTCTCGAGTATTCTCCTTTGAAAAGAATCTTAAGGATTATTTGATGGGTATTTTGGGCATATGAACACCTAAATGTATTTGATATTTATTATCTAAGAGTATTTGGGTACATTATGGTTGAAACAAATGGATTAAGTGGTATGTATAAGAGAGTATATATGTTTCCTTTTATAAGTGTGGGGAGGTGCACACTAGAATTATAAAGTATAATAAAATATAATAGTGACACTCTATAGGTAAAATGGCTCCAAATTTAATTAATTTAAACAATAAGATGATATTTAATAATAATAGATTAATTCAATAGTATTTTTAATGTTTTTATGTCATTTTAAACCTTATCTCTTTAGTTTAACCCTTCATTAACCCTTTTAACCATAACCACCAAAATAGATTTTTACCTCTATTAATATATATATAATGACCAAAATGAATGTGGAATAATTTACATATTCAAACTTGTGTATAGGAAAATTTTATCAATTTTATCAAATTCAATTCCTATATTAGTAATAAATTCCTATTATTATAAGCGTGAAAATATAAACAGAAAATATTTCTAGTAAAATGATTTTTTATCTAGAAAACAGAATTTAGAATCATTTCATTTTTAGTAAAAAACCTTAAATTATTGTTCAAATATTTAAGGTATATAATATCTAATTTTTTTTAAAAAATATAATTATTTAATAGTTATTGATTTAATTTATTAATAAAAAAACTGACACATTAAAATAAATTTATTGAAAAAAACATTTTGTTTACATTCAGATGGTTTTATTTTCATTTCTCACTTTTTTTTAGCAAATGAATTAATTTAATTTATGTATAAAACTTAATTTTAATAATTTAATAATTATTATTTATATAAAAAAATATAATATCTTTATGATACTTAAAAAACAAAAAAAATGATATTTTAATATCATATTATGGTTTGTTTATACTAAGTGTTATGTGTAATGAAAGCTATCAAAGGCATCTAAATTATTTAAACAGTAATATATCATAAAATAATAGGTTGTTAAATTCTACTCCCTTATAATAATTTAACACTATAAATTACATCACTTAGATAAAAAAAGATCATACTTCCCTGTCATCACAGCCTTAGACCCAAACATAGCTACCTCAAATTCACTAGTTTTTCATAAGACATTGACTTGGTGATTGGTCTTGTGTTGAAACTCTTAATTTATTAGATCTAGAATCTCAATTTTTTTATTATTATATAGATAATTATTTAAGGTTATAACCTTCTAATTATTTACATTTTGTGGATCGGGTATGTACTACATGAAGATAGATATATGAAACACATTGTTTACTTGAGAGATATTCGATAGAAGCAGAATATGAAAATAAACCATACTCATGTGAATAATAATTTTTAGGGGTAAAATATATATAGTACTTATATTTACCTTCATTCCAAATCATATAACCTTCTTATATATATATATAATTATTTATAGGAATACCTTTTCCTTAACTTCAAATTCTCGATCTTGCCAATGACTGGCAGTAAAACATTTATTTCAACTCTGAGGTCCCATGATGTGGTATAAAATATATCTAAACATATTTGTAATTTACTCATCTATTTTAGGTCCCAATAGCTTTTATTCTCCAACATTTTCCAACACATTTGGTTTTTTCACTTCTTTTTATATAGTGGTTCATACGAAACCATCTAAAAACATGAATAAAATATATATTTTTAAGAAAAAATGAAGAACGAACGATTTTGATTCAAAAAGGTATTAAAAAATAGAAAATTATATCAATATATATACTAGGGTATTAATTGTTCTCTTATACAAACCATCTAATTATGGATTATATTTAGGGCTAAAGTTACACTTTTGATAAAATAATTTTAAAATAATTCCTCAGACCATTGATATATACCATAGATCTTGATAATATATGATTTATAGTATTGCTACATTAAACCTTAACACTTCCATAATGAATGACCCAATAATCGGATCAATAAGAAAATATTTTATGACATAAATTAAATTTTATGATTTCATAAGGTGATCGACTACAACACATTTATCATTGTTCCCTATAGATGTCTTATGGATCCCCAAAATGAAATCGATAATGTTTTTTCCCATATATATATTAATATGGAAAATGGTTGTATAATCCTCTTAAAATTATTTCTCTCATACTTAACATTTTTACATCCTATTACACGAGATATATACTTTGTAATATACATGTTCTTGTTGTGCTTCAACAAATACCCTTTTATATCTCTTCACATCTTCATACGTCCATGATGGATAGGTAATGATGTATTATGTATGTCATTTAACATCAAATATAATTATAGTATTTTCAGAAATATAATCTATTCATGTAAATTTTCATTTGATCAAAATTATTGATAAAATCAGGAATATTAATTTTTTTCATTTCTACTTCAACATCTTCCTTCTTTTCATCTTTAATCCTCACATGGATGGAAGGTTGAAAATTCATCACAAAAATATATTATCTATCCACATTCATCATGACATCAAGATATATCCTTTGAAAATACATAATTATTATATCTCTTTCAATCCATAACATCAAACAAATGAAAGGTCTTTCTGGATGAGGGCATTATGAACCATATTACACTTACTATGTTGTTAATTTAATGAAAAAAATAACAATTAATAATCTCTACCCACCCCATTTTTTCATATTTATCTATTTTATGTCAATATATACATAAATATTTTTTGATTGTCATATATATCAAATTTTTATTAGATAAAGTTAGTTCGTCTATATTTTTTATGAAAAAAATACCACTACCAACAATAAATCATCAGTCAGTTTATCTTTGTCTTGATTTTTCAATTAACTTGAAACATATGAAATCACTATATAATTATAAAAAAGGAGTCATACTAGTACCTTAATAAATTTATTATTATATCTCACAAATCCTTATCGATTATTAGGTAGAGTGGTAAAAAGGTGCACTAACCAACCTTCCCTTCTGTCACACAAACGTTTCATATATTTGTCCACCGAAATGAACTCGGTTCCATTCTCTATCAACATAGTTGTGAGAATATATAAACATTATGAATCTATCATAATGAGTAAATGGTATATATATAGTTTAAGAAAAATAAAAAATAATTATTCATTTTTGGTCAATCTCACTTCTCAATATCATCTACCTTTTAAGGAGCCACTGATACACACTTGATGGAGTTTATATAACCCTAGAATGAAACTTTTGGTTTCTAAAATACACACATATGAAATTTTTCATAAAAATTATCCTTCCCGATGTTCATTAATAAAATCTAAAATAAATTTCATACACTTCATTCTCTTGTAATATACAATAATATCATTTATAAAGACTTCCACAAAGTGTTAAAGGTTATCTCTAAAGACCCTACTCATTAAATATATTAATATATAAGGGGAATTTTAATGACTAATGGGAAGAAATAGGATACAGAATAATGTCCAGTCTTCGAAAATATGTTAATATATTCTTAAAAATTATGTATATCTAGAATATTTAGTTTCTCCAAAACTATTTGAGATAAGTACCCATCATGATTATGTAGTAAATCCCATACAATAGACGTAATTTTTATTGGAATTATATTTTTATTCTCATAAAAATACACAGTCATGGGTTAATTAATAATGAAAAATTTGTTTTCCTTATCATGGAAATACATATTGGATCTAAATAATGAAACCTAATCTATGCCCAAAATAACATCAAATTATACTAGATGGATAATTTCATTATTTATAGGTAGAAAATCCCATATACATATGTGAGAGGGATGATATAAATTTGAGATGAGATACTAATAAAATTTACATTATTCCTATATAATTCAATATCAAATAATTTATTCGGTGATATAATACCCTTATAAAATTAATCATATATAAAAGGGTGCGTAGTATTAGAATTGATAAAAACATTTTTAGTTCTAAAGTGGATGATATGTTTATCATTCACCACATCATTCATGTTACCCACATCAATGATTTGGATCGCTTCATATTTCCATATAACTCTTGTATTATGAAGTTATCGATATTAATTATCATCATTAACCCTATGATTCAGAAACATTTTGGAATAATTCCCATTTTACTTGTATTTACACCACTACAGTTTTGGTGTTGCATTAAAGTAAGTTTTATCCCCATATTTTTCATCCACTTTACTCTTTAAATCTCTTATAAATTTACTTCATCAACTTTATTCCTTTCACAAAAGTTATATTTACTAGTCCCTTAGATTTTATTTCCCTCATTATTTTTTTCAGGCCATTGTCGTAAAAGAAGATTAATTCTATTTCTTATATGGGTTTTATTATTATAATTTCCTCAATAATCCATCATAGTATTCTTATCAAAACCATGAGAATGATTAAAATCTCTATTAAAATTTCTACATTGATAGTGAATCAAATTATTTCATTATACCTATTAATTTTAATTCTGGATATTTATTTTCAGATACATAGTTTTAGTCCACTATAGAATTGATTAATTTTATTTAGGGTTGATGATAAAACCAAAATCATACACCAAAAGTCTTGTAATGTTTTTATTGTATGTAATAATAGATTTAAAATACTTCTCCTTAAACTCTTGGAATTACCTTTACATTTTCATATGAAGAGTTAAAATATTATCACAAACTCTACTTATTCAATAGATTTAATTTATTAATTCTTCAATGTATTCTTAATAATATTCCTCCAATACTCTACATCTCCTTCAAAATTAAACACTACCAGGGTAAATTTTTCATGCTCTGAGCACAAGAGAAATTTATTTTCAGTGTTACTGATCGATTTCCCATCAACTAGTAGAATCTATTACCCATTTAAGTATGTTGTATATTTCATTATGAAATATTAAATGATGTTTTATTACCATTTTTTCTTATTTGGAATATCATCAATAGTTTTATCCTAATATTGTTTTGTGATCATAACAATAAGATTTTTTTCATTCCAACTCTTTCTATTTTTATTGATCAAGAAACCTTGCTTTCATTGTCCACCACATTCATAGTAATCATGATTCATCATATTTTAATCCATTTAATAAAACTAAAAATGTATCGAATAATAATCGAACTATAATAATCTGAGTAATAAATCATTTGATCATGAAAGTCATTCATTTAATGTCTTTTATTATGAAACATTATTACCAACATATGGAACTTTTAGGTTCAATATTTGTTAATTGAAATTATTTATTAGTTTTTTTAAGTTAAACCATCATATTCATTATTACATAATCACTGATAATAATTTATCCATCCTATTATAAACACTAAGGTGACATATGTACAACATACATAAATATTGCATCATATTATATTAATATTAATATATATTTAACAATAATACACACCAGAAGACATTAATGCTTTTTGGTATTTATAAACTACATAAATTATCAATTTTTTTACAGATGATATTAAACATGTCCATCAAGTTTCTTCTCTCATAGTAAACTACTTATATATTTATTAATTAAAATGTTTTATCATAACTTAGGGTAAATGAGAACATGAGAAAGGGTAAGTTAGGATTCTAAATATGGATAAACCTAGGAGATATCAATTGATGACCATTTGAAAGAATATGATATTCTCTATTGTATGAGACAAAAATTATAACATACAATGTAAATATATGAATAATAATATATCATAAATCACGAGAAGGGGCTTAATGAATTATAATTCCATAAGAGAAGAGTCTTAATAGTGCATATTAATCATTAACCAATCATTATACATGAAATTAAATCATAAAAATTTTAAAATGTCTTAGAAATTGTGTGCATGAGTTGTAAGAATTTAAAATCATTTCATTAGTCATGGATCACTCAAATAATATCATACTATATAAATCCCCATAGTGTATTGGGTTCACTCATCATTACATCATTTCTCTAGTCATGTTTTAGTCCCAATACTATATCAAACCCCCGACAAATCATAAGAAACCCCAAAGGATGTTTAAATAGTTGAAAAATACATTTAAATGGTCATTTGAACATTTCATAGAAAATAGCGGACAATATAACTCTTCATTCGGTAACATGGGAACTAAAAATTTCAATTATAATAACATTTTTTTTTAAATATCAAAGGAATATTCTAGGGGAATCATCAAATAATATAATTCCTATGATGGAAGTAAACTTTTTTTGTGTGAAAAACATTAAAATTAATATTCCTTTCCCAATGTTAGTATAAAGTCTCAAAGTACCTTACTTATAAAAAAACCAAACTATTATTTTTAAAATAATGAAAATAAATTAAAATATGATTGAAAATGAGATTAAATAAATAATTTAACTTATAATGTACATTTATTTAGTTAAATTTAATGAATATAGAGATTGATGAAATTTTTTTACTAGGAATGTAAAATAAAGGTAAATTTTTTAAAAAAAATTATTTTCTAGATAATTTGTATTAGAAAAGAGAGAAAAGTGAAAGAAAAAAAACATGGTCACCACATAAATAACCACATTAAAATTAAATATGTGGTTTTTAATGGACAATTACTAATAAATATCTCTTAATTGAAATATAATATTGATATCTCCAAAAATAAATGATAT
The DNA here is from genome assembly GCA_963277665.1 of Viscum album. Taxonomy (NCBI): domain Eukaryota; kingdom Viridiplantae; phylum Streptophyta; class Magnoliopsida; order Santalales; family Viscaceae; genus Viscum; species Viscum album. Next base: position 1,594,176,578 of record OY728146.1, on the reverse strand, counting down.
TGTAACATAAACCCTTACCTCAAGTTTCATCAATATTAACTTGAATTCAATCCTCTTGTACAATAAATATAGATTTATTATATATCTATTATGAAACCATATTAATATATTAAATTCTACTTATAATTCTTTTTTTATTTTCAAATTCTCCTTTTATTATCAATTCTTCATTAAAATAAACATTTGGGTGAAAACATGATCGTTTTCCATGAATGTTTTTATTTGATATTTTGGTGCTTCCCCCATTGCAATGGTTTAATAATTTCTATAAAATATAAAATTTTATAAATATCATATTTATTAATCATATAAACTTTTATAACCATTCATATACATTTTCGTTGAAATATAGATTGCATCTCTTCATGGAGACGGTATTGAAGACGTACGCAAGAATGGTGTATCCATTTTTTTATGGATAGAACAAACGATTGTTAAATAATAATTCAACTTTATTGAATAATAATGATATAAAATATATCATATATATTCATTAAATGGAATCTTATTACTATCCATGTAAATAGGAAGTGAAAAAAATCACATCATTTTGTGGATGTGGTAGTCTAAATGTAAACACAAGCAATGTTATCATTTTCCAACAAACAGGAAAGAGAAGGAAAATAGATATAACATTGAAATAAAAAAATATTATTATATTAAAAATAAAAAATTCATCATAATAATATGGTTATAGAACATTTTTATGTGTATTAGAAATAAAAAAATAAAAAATATTTGTTACAACATATACAACTTCATTGGGAATCCTTCTATGAAATAACAATAAGGCTTCTTATATCGGTCATTTGGCAAGACCAAAAAATAAATTCCCTGAATAATTTTTTTTTTGAAGTATTTTTTTATATATTAGTCTAAAAAATGAGAAAAATAGGTGTATAAACAATAAAATATGAGGTTCCCTTTCATAAGAGTGGTTAGTGGCACACTTTTAATTAAAAAATAGATCAAAATATAATAAATTCACCCTAATTGGAAAGTGGATCCAAATTGAATAAATTTTTATTATAAATTGTGTTATTATAGAAATAAATTAATCTAATATTGATTAGACACACTTTTAGGTCTTCTTAACCCTTATATCTTTATTTTAATCCCTCTTTCACCCATTTGACCTTTAACATGGTAATGTTTTTTTACCTCATTTAGTGTTCATAATGAAAAAAATAATAGTGGACCCATAAAAAAATTTACATTACGATTCCAAATAAAAATATAATTTTATCATTATTATTTCTTATAATTGGATTGAATTCATTTTTAAACAATCACACAAAATGAAAAGAAAATAGTTTTTAGAAACCTACAATTTAAATATCAAACTGAATTTATTTAAATTAAATTGCTTGTAATAACCAATAAATTAACGTAAAAATAGTTTATTGAATATATTATGTAAAAGGATAATTATATTATTTAATATATATTTATTAATATAATTTTTTCTGATAAAAACATTTCGCACGGATAAAATTAGTTTTGAATAAAAATATATCATTTTTTATTTTAAAATATATTATTTTCATTTATAGAAAATTTATATCCAATGATCAAATTTTATAAATCTATAAAAAATAAATTTTCATTATTTATATAGTCATATCAATAGCATTTAAATTTACAACAAGGCAATAACTCACACATTTAATAATATTATTTCAATAACATATCTACTTTGTTTAAACATAGTGTTGCATGTAAATAAATCTATATAAGCCAACAATATTATATAAAGATAAATATATCATAAAATATTAGGTTTTAACAACTCCCCCATAAATTAAACGAATTTTTCCTCCTCTTCATCTATAACTTGTTCCAAAAAAACATTTTCATTAGTTGTTTGTCTAAATAATTTCTCCATGACATAAAAAATTTATTATTTAGGTTTATTAAAAGGATTATAAAGTTTAAAAATTAAAATCTTGAATAGTTATCCTTAATCATAGATCCATTTTTATTTTTAAATACACTCAACAATTTTTTCATTCCCAAATTGTATATCAACATCCCCTTTTAAACATTTATCAACTCTCCTTTTAGGGTCAAGTAAGGACTTCATAAGATGATAGAGATTCATATATCATATTATATATCTAGGATAAGAAAATAATATGGTATAAATAATTTACTAACACATATAATAGTTTCATAAAATCTCCTAATAGGGTGAGTATGAATTTTTTGGCCAACTATAGGAAAAAATGGTAGGCTACAATTCCTCATATATAAACTGTAGAAAAAGTGATAATGGGACCAAGTAGATGGTTGAATCGATGTATCATAAGAAATTGATATGTAAAATTATATATAATCTTCATGGAATGAAAAAAATACCGAAATAGTGGAGTTCAAGAGTAATGTTTTGTAGGATAGTGCATGCTCTCTTTTTTAATTATATATATAACAAAAAGCTCCAATGTTTTCTTGTTTGGAAAAATTTCCTGAGAAATATCTAATATGGAGCGATTTAAATTAGATATTGTCAGAAACTATTGTTAAATTAGAGCATTCTAAATTTTAAAAATAACATGATCAATTTAGGTTATTTAGTTTTTTATTTAAATTTTTCAGTGAGTGGAATGGGTGGGTTAAAATTTCTAAGAACATTGAGTATCCTCCAATGATCTATGACAAGTTTTACCTACGATTATTCTCTTTCATATCATATAATTTTTATTCATCACATATTTTTGTGGGTTGATATTTTTATCAAATTTTTTCATGTATAACAATAGTATTTAATTCATTTTAGAAACTAATTTTTGGATTTCTATATTTGGTAAATTATTAATATTTGTGGCCATGTTCATCTTGAAATTAAATTTAAGTAGTCCTAGGAACTTCTATGTTAAACCTATTTGTTTATAAATCACTCCTATGATAATAACCATATGAAGATACGTAATATTTTCCATATTTTTTAGATTTTTTCTTTTTTCTCAACCACCTAATTATCTATCCATTGGACTAATTTGAGTTCGAATTTTTTTCATTGTAATTTTAAAGACATGAATTTTAGATTTCACATTAGATTTTTGATTTTATTTTTTCATGTCATTTATAATTTCTATTTTTTGGTTAATACCTTATATATTTCGATTATAGAGAGATAATTCATTCCTTTGTTGATTTTGGACATGTTCTCTAGACTATGATGGAAATCTAAAGGTAGTAGTGGCTCTAAACCCATCATTCTCTCTCGATTAGAAGATTGGATGATTCATCTATTTATGGTTATATATTTTTGATAAAGTTTCACCTATAGATTTAATTCTAGTATCATATCCAATATAATAATCATTTAATAAGGAAAAGGTAGGTAAATAAATGAAACATCAACAATAAATTGAATGCTCAATTATACCATATTGGAGGCATTTATCCCTCAGATAATTCTTTTGGATAATTAAAAAAACATAGTCCTCGACTACCAATATATATATATTAGATATAGTTATAAAATTCTTTATCTAGAGAATCAATATCATCAATTCTATGAAATTAAGTTGAAAAAATTCTTTATTACATCACGATTTTTGTAATAGAAATAATTTTTTATGACCAGTCTACTATGGTCTGATTATATCCGGATATAACAATATTAAATGTTTCAATTAGTATGTTTGGAACAACTATGGATTAATATATCACCATGAATACTTCAAAAGTTATCAACGTTTTATAGAATAGCTCACCCTCAACTTTCAAAAAACCTGTTATCTTATACAAAATTTTAGTGTTAATTATCCTGCAGTAAAACATATAATAAAATAACTAATTATATAATATCTTGTCTCATAAATATCCTCATATAATTGTTGATGAAATGTATCAGCATTACCCATAATACAAAATGGAAAAACATTCAATTTTACCTCTTCCTCGCTAAATTCCCAGACTGGTTTGGTTCGAGACATAATAAAAGTCCCTAATGAATTATATGGTTTCTTGATTAATTAATCCATTAATATATAAAAATATAGAAATAATTAACTATTTTATTTTATAATTTTTGAACATATGAATCGGCCTAATTCCCTAGGGACTACTATAAATTATCTGAAATTAAAACTCTCGAAGTATATGTGTCTCATAAATGTGATTAAGGGTCATTGTTGGGTAAAAATTATTATTTCTTTTCACAATTATTTTATTTTTCAATTTTTGAATTTTCATGTTCTTATCAGACTTAAGATAACTCATATTTTTTTCTAAAATGTTAGGTTTATGGTTTCTAAATCAGTTTGTTTTTTTCTAGTTTAAAGAATATTTTTTATTTTTTATTTTATTTTAGTACGAAATGGATGAAAAAATAATGGTTAATAATTTTTTAGACTTATTTTTATGAAAAACATAATAAATGTTTTGAATTTAGTTTATTAATATTTTTTAATTTTTTTCAAAATATCATCTCATGAATCCTCTGTTTGCATCAGTGCAAAAAATAATTCTAATGTAATTATACTAGAAAAATTACTATTTTTCTTCTAAAACTCATATATTAATATGATTTCTTTAACCTATATTGAATAACTAATAAAATTTTCATTGATAAAATTGAAAAAATAGAAGTAAAATAAAAGAAACCAATAATAGTAATAAGAAAAAATTACATGGAAGTAATTGGGTCTCTTTTAATTGAGAATGAAACTAGTGTAACATTAATAAAGGTAAATCCTTCTGAATAATTGATATATAAGAAAAATAATCCACTGAATTTTGAATAATTGATAAGTTAGAAAATTTTTTATTACCTTATTTTAATAATACATTTCTTCATTCATGTAAAACATTCTAGAGTCAAAAATCACTATGAATAATATGACCCATATATCAAGAATTTTTAGATGTAATTTGCTAAATTTTATAGTTTCTAAAATATATATTTCACTCAACTACTAGAAATTATGAATTATATTTTTCTAAATACAGACTATCTTATAATTGTAGAAAATTACACTAAAAAATATAAAACATCAGTTCAAAAAAAATTTAAAATTGAAATTATACAAAAATATTTTTTAATATAGTTTACTAATAATTTATTATTGAATTAAAAAACCAATTAAAAATTTAATAGAATAAATGTAAGAAAATATAATATAATTTTTAAAATAAAAATATGGTCAAAATTTTAAAATGTTAAAATAGATAAATCAAATTCCCTAAGTTAATTTCACTAAAAAAATCATTTGAAAATAGTATACTATTTTAATAAAAACTTCTAAAAAATTGAAATAAAGGGTATAAAAGAAAAATTCCCATTGAAATTTATTTTCTCATAATTTAATCTCATGTACTCAATTAAGATTTTTACTATCAAAATTTTTCTATCTTATACTCTAAGAAAATGTGTGGGCCTCTCCCTTAAAAAATGAACGTATTTATTTTTTAAGTACCCTATAATCATGGACATAATTTTATAACATTAAATTTGTGTTTTAAAAACTCAATATAGGTTTTATTTTATCTAATTTTAAGGAATTTAAAAGTCAACCTAGAAGCTAGAAAAAACATACTGTTTCTCTAATTTCATCCAGCTTGTACAAATTTCCACTAATAAAATCATCAGGTCTATATAAAATATTAAATCCCAAAACACCGTAATATAACCCTTAATAAGAAATTAAATAATTAATAACATTTCCCACATATATGATTTCTTATTGAATATCTATGTTCATGTCAACTTCAAAAAACACATAAAAAAGAAACAATTTTATTTACACTCGGATAAATATCAGTGAGGTACAAGTATAGGTTATCCATTAAATAATCTCTAAATTTTATCTCAGTTAAATTATTTGAACACCATTATCACAACACCATTTCATGTCATCTTCCTTAAAAAAGTTGGTTCAAATGACCTTCTTCATCTTAACAATGAAGCTCGACTTGTTTGTTAAAATTATCAAAAACTTGGGTTAGGACTTAATTCCCCGTTAGGAATTATTTAAATTTAATTGATAGAGAAAAATATTTGGATAATATCTCTCCGTCAAACTTTGGCTCCCCTTACCTATCACGACCCATCCCCCTGGGGCCCATTCCATGACCACCAAAACCCCACGTTCCGTAGGCCAGGGGCTGGTGACTAGCACCAAAGGCGCAATTCCCTAAAACTGGGAAGGAATTGCATTTATAAACGTTAAACACACACAAAACAAGATAAGAAAAAAACTAAATTGTATAACTAAAAGGGTTCTATAATTGAAAGGTGTCGGAATAAAATCCCTACAGTAAAGGTACAAGTACAATTGAAAAAAATACAGCTGAAGAAAAAGTAAGAAAAGAAGCTATGGGGTCATCCTAGGTGATTCCTACATGAAGGATAGGTACATATAGCATCCTCAGCACTCTGCATCAGTCTGTATCCTCCACATACTGACATGTTGTATTGTCCCCCTCCGGGCACCATCCAGTCCTGGTATGCTCAGCCTCAGTTAGCGTTGTCTGTCATCTACAACCAACACAACAAGGTGCAGGCATAGCCTGTGCAAGGGGCAATATCACGATACTCAGTAGGGACCCCGTGCTGACTAAACATATGTTGTGCCTTGGGTAAACATGTCATTCTATGTGTATCAGTTCCCTCATATTTCTGATCTGAGTAACTTTTAATGAGTTATTCCTATTTTTTAGAAAAACTGCTTATGCACAATAATAAATGATTAATAAAACTTCGTCGGATCATTCCGGGAACTTCGGGCCTCAGAATCGTGCACCGTCAGATTTCACAATCTCTAAATAATTTAATATAATTAAAAAATATATGAAATTTTCAGGACATTAAATTCTGCCCACCATAGGGCTTTACATTCCTCAATGTCACAAAAAACAAAAAACAATGAAAATATGGTACTTAGAATGAATCTGAGCATCATTCTCCCATGTTCTCTCTTTGAGGTTCCCATGCTACCAGAAAAAGTTCACTAGAGGTATTGACATCCCATGAAGGACTCGCTACTGTCAATCCTTAATCATTACTGGAATCTCTGTTTACGTCACCCCATCATCGAAGTCTAGCTCACCGTGGATGTTGATGTGGGGTGGGTTGTGCACGTATCTCTTCAGATTGGATATGTGGAAGACAACATTCACCCTCTCCAACTGCGGTAGAAGAGACAATTCATATTGTACCTCACCTATCCTCTTACTTATTAGAAAAATTACTGATAAACCTCGGTGATAACTTTTCATCTCAGGGAAATCATTTTAATCCCCATCTAGGTGAGACCCATAAGTGGACATGATCTCCCTCCTCCTATCGGAATAAAACTTCTTCCGGTTCTGAGTATTTATTACTTGCGAATAAGTGAGGCATCGTGATTCAAAATTTTACACAGCTTTATTCATACTTGTAAACCAGTACTGATGTTGAAGTTTCCGGTACATATTCATGACACCTGGATGTACCTCCAGATAGGATGTGTGAAAATCCCTCAACACTTCCTCTGATAAAGCCACTGGTACCATAGTACATCCTCTGAGAAGGATGACATTCTCCCCACCTGCAGAAAATCCTTCAGGTGCCTATCATGTGGATATCTGAGCACGTCAAGTCTCTCAGTCAGTCTCCCCATGATGTGCCTCCCTGATTCGCTGAAGAAGTGGGTGAGTGACTTATGATACTGAAGATAGGATGCTCCATCTCGATCCATGTATGATTTCTGTAAAGTGGATTGTTGCCCTATCGCGACACTCAGAAGCTGCAGGCCAAAACTCTTGCTGAGTGCATCTACTACCATGTTCCACTTTTTATGAGTATAGACTATCTCAAAGTCATAGTCTTATAATAACACTAGCCACTCACATTGGAAACACAAAACTAAAAATTCCTCCTACCACAAGGGTAAGGCTGGCTGACATAAGAGTGATCAGCTACACCCTCAAATGCCTGAGTCCATCCTGTGCTTCCTGGGATTCCTTTTTTCCGACCATGGAAAACCCCATTCCAACATTGTAGAGAAAACACAAACTTTTTCCTAATATAGTCAATATGTTTATGAACTGTCGATTTCCTTTCCATACCAAAAATTATTTTGTAAGGCCTCGAAGATGCCACCAAGAGGATCCAACCAAAACTCTTAACTTATGGGTCAGATCACATCTTCGGCATAATTTTGATTATCGAGTCTCCTGCCAAAGGTATTTCAAGACGTGAAGGTCATGTCAGTGGCTTAATAGGAAACTCTAGGTCTTGAACAAGATTCGTGTAAAGATGGAATTATCGTTATCTATGTCTATTGATACGGAAAATACTAGTCAACACAGACCATACCTCAAATCATTTATAGAGCCCTTGGTTCGCACTCCTTGACTGCATGTATCTACTCCTTCCCATGTCCTCTAGCTCTATGAGCCTAAAGAGGACCACATAGGGGGTGGTTGTAACATGTCGAAATGTACACCACCTCATGCTACTCTCCTGACTCTGCTTCAACATTTATAGCCCTTCCGATTTGTCTATCCGTTACACTAATTCTTCCCGATACATTTTTACACACCCAAGTCTCTAATACTGGCACCAGTTTCTTGTTTTCCCACTACTAACATTCATTGGTTGTATCCTCTCAACCTATAATCATTCATCCAACAAGGTATTATATTTCACCACAACATAAGTAGGAATGAAAAGAGGAATGGTTCCGGCTCAAACTTCCTTAAACACACTGTGCTCGAAAGTCTGAGCCCAGAAGCACTGATCGTATCATATTCATCGAGTACCAGGAATGATTTGTACGCCTCGATGAATATTCAGTGACTGACATGTCATCCTACTGAAGATGTAGAAGATATAGGGAACTGTATTCCACCTCCTCAATCCTGTCATCAGCCGCCTGGGAGTTGGGCTTGCCTCAAAACCTCAGGGGTATGTAATGTTGAATCACACGTAAGGCAATAAGCATGTATGTGTCCTCTATCGATACTACTGGTTGTAACTGCTAACCAACGAGTATTGATATAGCTAACACACTACCTGAAGGTACAATATCGGGTAATGGTCCACGTACTAAAGCCTCATCATTATGCGGACCATCCTTACAGTCACTCACTGAAAAATTCTAGTAGCTAAGACCACCATATACTCAACTGGTGTCTCAACTATGTGGAAGACTCTAGAAACCGCCTCCAGCCATCCCAAAGCTGCGTGAGAAACTCTATCACCTCAAAACCTAAAAGTCCTCAGCTTCTGGAACTTGTACAACATGCTTAGTTGGTGTGAACCATCTGCCAGTGTAGCTCGGGGTATCTACTACGCAATTGGTGTTGGTGCTGCTGATACACCACCTGACGGTGCCAACATAGTAAGAGGGCCCTACACTGGAGCCTCTTCACTCGGTGGGCCGTCATCCAGTACTCTCTCAGGAATCCAAGATGGATGTCTACTTAGTGGAATCCTAATAAGGAACTGGTGTGCCATGGTTATTTAGTTATACCTGGTGATCTAAATCAAGATACTCAGTAGGGACCCCGCGACCTTCATGGTCTCACAAAATTCAAAAAGGATAAATCACAAAGCATGAAATCAACTGAAAACCCTACATAGGTATATTCCCATACATATACCTAAGTTATCAAGTATACCCATCACAATCATGTGGAAAACATAGAGTCCATCTCAAATTCCAAAACTCAACCATTCCATAAAGGAAGGAATACCCTGATGGTAAGTACCCCACAAGTACTCCATAGAGATGAATACCCCCAAGGTATTACCACGAAGGAAAGTACCACAAGGTACACACTCATCTCACAACAGGTATATATTTAGGTACAATAGTAGAGATGATTAGATGTAACTACCAAATCTTCATACTCCATTAAGAGTCTCTGATGCTAACCTGCACAGAATTGATATGAGCTGTCCCACAAAAGATCGTTGGAGCTAACCCACATAGGATTTCTAGGAGCTGACCCACAGAGGATCGCTAGGAGCTGACCCACATATGATCTCTGGAGCTAAACCACAGAGGATCGCTCAGAGCTGACCCATACATGATCGTCGGAGCCCACCCACACATGATTGTTAGGAACTAACCACCTAGGATCGATGGAGATGACCCACACAGGATCGCTAGGAGCTTACACACACAGGATCACTGGAGCTGACCAACACATGATCGCTAGGCGCTAACCCATATAGTATCATAAGGAGATGACCCATATAGGATCACTAGGAGTGCACTCTTAACATCAAAACTAGCTACTGGGTTTCTGCACTCGGAATTCTCATCTCCAAGAGAGTCTGCTCCCCAAGCCACTAGTCGATTCTCCAACTACCACAATGTCCCACGAAGAAGTATTCCAAAGGACAGTAATGACATAAGGAACCCAACACAACATATGGTGCATCAATGATACATACGGTCTGTAAGTTATTATCAATTCCACTCTGAGGGCCCAGTTGGATTCGCGGTTGGATCCAACCCGGTGGTACATTAAACAGAACGAGATAACCAAACTGGTCATATTTTTACGATTCACACAAAAAACAAACGAGATAGACTACCCATTTGTCCAAAATGGATACTTGATGAAAAAGATGCATTTCACTGCAACCCATGCGAACCAGGCCTCATGGGGCCCACACCTCTACCACAACATAAAAATCCAAAATTGGTCTTGAAACATCCATCTTAATTTCAGGGTCTCAATATCACACATGGTTCATCATTCTAACACCGTATGAGGAAGATATGTCGGATACAAAATCCCGTAATAATAATAATAATGATATTATTGGGTGTTTCATGTACATGAGCCATGAACCAGAATTTACTATCCAACATCAGACTTGAATCGACCCTATTAATACCAATATCACATCGCCACTGATAGCAAGTCAAATGGACATCGCATGCAGGAGTTATGGTGGGATAAAGATTTAATAATAATATTAAATCAATTAATCCACAATTGTTTTGGTAACTCGATCCAAAAACAAAAAAATGGAATGAAAAATTGGACTCGAAATTTCCTTCTCAGAGTTAGATCACACTGTCACAGATGAATCATCAAACCGAGGTAGCATAAAGAAGTTACAGACAAAAAAGTTTTTTATCATCAAAAGTAATAATAAAAATATTTTTTTATTATTAATTAATTATTTATTTATTATTCATAACTCCAAAATAAATCCGAGTTTTTGGAGCCTTTGTTGCATGGTGGTAACAATTTGCATCAATTAATTTCATTTTCTTTTTATTATTATTTCATCACCTTATAATATCTCTCTACATTCTAACACTTCCTTCATGATTTAACACCTCCAACCCAACCTCTAAACCCTATCGGCCAGCCCTTTACATGGTGACCTCATCAACTGGATCTACTACCACCTACCCTGCTTGACTGCCACACACCGACCACCGCATCAACGTGGTCCTCCCTCGACAGTATTGTACCCCGTGACCTAGTCAGCTGCTGCGCACCCAGACAGCTGGCTAAAGCAACCTCGGACTCGCCTCACACAACCAGACCTCCTTTTACATGCTAGATTTCTCCCCTGGAGCCATGCCAACTACCACAGTACATCGTACAACCTCTCTCACCCAGATTCATGCCTTGAACACTCAACAGAATGACACTGCTGCGTCTCCCCTTCCGTGGGTCGCAACATCTTTTTTCAATGCCCAGAAATTGTGACGATCGCAGATTGACAATCCAAGGGTCGATATATTCACGTCCGTATTCCTTGCTCAAAATAAATGTAGTTTTTAATATGCTTAATTATTTAGAGATGAAGAACGTGCGAAGATATAAATAAAAATCATCATGGCCTATGTGCATATCAATGTCCATGTTTGATTGGCCATCATCATTGAGAATCAAGAACAACAGGAATTATCAAATAGATATTTCTCATGATTCAAAATGAAACCCCCTAACTATATCATTTGATGGAGGTAGCATGAGGAGGAAGATGATGCATCAGTGCTTCTTGAACATTGGTTCCCCATTCCTCGTTCAGAGGTTGTTCATCATTGGAGAAAGGTCTTCCTTCAAGAGTTCTCCTCCAAATTGATTTGTCAACAACATTCCCCCAACCCCCCACATGATGTGAGTAGCCCCTCTCCTTTATGATTACATAATAAATATATCAATTTTTGTTGGCTTCATTAATTTGGGTAATTTCAAGAGTTATCTCACATTAAGAGATGTGTTCACATTCTAGTGGTTCCCACCACCAGAATTCAAATGGTTGGTTTCATTAAAATAAAATAAAAGATTATTGATTTATTTTATAATATTTTTAACTCTCCATCTAAAATACAAAAAATTAACTTCCACCCTCGACCTACTGCGGTCGATGTGAAAGTCTCCTTAAGTGAATATCAGTGTTGCGAGTTCAATGGTGTCCTCTGATTTGAATTCCGAGCATCGGTTCAAAAGTTACAAAACACCGCTTTCTCATTTACAGAACAAACCTGAAAAAAAATTTGGAAAATTATTTATATCCACCCTTGACCTGCGCCCATAGAGGTAAGTCTTTTCCTAGGTGAAACACCCCACAAAAACTCCAACGATACTCTCGAATTTCCAATAAAATTTTCCATTTAAAATTTGAGGATTTTACAATCAATTAAATTTCACTTAATTATTTTATTTACGTCCAAAAAATAACATTCACTGGTGGCCCGCGCCGACCAAAGTTAGTATCTTCATAAATAAAGCATGCCCTCACGAGTTCATCGGTGGTCTCGAATTTTTAATCTGAGCTAACATTTGTGTGTTATATGCATTTTAAAAATAAAATAATTTTCTTAATTACTTTATTTACGGTAATTCCATTATTGGGTTTTCTCATTGGAGGCCCGCACCGAATAAAATTAAGTCACACCTGGGGTAAACCAGCAAATTATGTTTAGTCGGTGCGGGCCTCCTGGGAGAAAACCCTGAAATGGCATTATAGTAAATAAATTATTTTATTTTTGATATTCTTATAACTAACAAATGGTAGATCAGATTAAAAATTTTAGACCACCGCTAAACTCATGTGGTCATGCTTTATTTATGAAGATACTAACATTGGTTGGTGCAGGACAGTAGTGGAAGTTAGTTTTTGGCCGTAAATAAAATAATTAATTGACAATTATTTTTTTGAAAAATCCATAACATTTAAAAGGTAACTTGGAATGGAAAATTCAGAGTACCATTGGGTTTGTTGAGGCGTGTTTCACATAGGCAGAGCCTAACCTCGACTAGAATAGGTTTTGGGGGATAGTAAATAATTTTCCAAACTTTTTTTAGGTACGTTTAGCAAAAGCGCATGCGGCGTTTTGTAACTTTTTAATAGGAGGACGAAATTTAAATATAAGATCATCGTTGTACTTGCACTGCCAGTATTTTCTTAAGGAGACCTTCACCATGACCACAATAGGTTGAGGGTGGAAGATAGTTTTTCGTATTTTCATGGGAGATGTAAAAAATAATAATAAAATAAAACAATAAACTTCTCTTTTATTTATATGAAACCACCCATTTGAATTCTGGTTGTGGTGACCACCCGAACATGAACTGCTCTTTTAATGTGAGATAACTCTTGATATTCCCCAAATTAATGAAGCCAAAATTAATTGATTAATTAATTAAGTAATGCTAAAGGAGAGGGGCTCCCACCTCTCGTTTGGGGGTGGGGGAAAATTGTTGGAAAATCAATTAGATGGAGAACTCTTGAAGGAATATATTTCTCCAATGAAGAATGACCTACGACTTAGGAATGGTGAGCCAACGTTCAAGAAGTGCTAACACATTAATTTTACTCCTCAGGCTACATCCAATGGATGATTGAGGTAGGGGGTTTGATATTTGATGTATGATAAATATCTATTTGTAAATTCCACTTTTTCTTGAATCACTACGACGATGTCCAAAAAAACATATCCATCGATCTGCACATAGACGATGATTCTTTATATTTCATTCTTCACGCGTTCTTCATCACCAAATAATTAAGAACGCTAAAAACTCATCATTTCGTTGAATGTGGAATAGGGACATGGAGATCTCGACCTGTGGATTGTGAATCTGTGATCGTCACAATTTTCAGGCTATAAACAATGATACAACAACCCACAAAAGTGGTGAAGCTGCAGTGTGCTTCTGGAATGTGTTCAAGGCATGACTCCGGGCGAGATAGGCGGTATGATGTACTACGGTGTCCGGTGTGGCTCGAGGCGAGCAAGGCAGTACATAAAAGGAAGTCTGGCAGTGTATGGTGAGTCCAAGTAGTCTTCGGCCACAAATCCGGGTGTGTATCAGGTGACCAGGCCACGGGGCATGAGACTATAGAGGGGGACCACATCGCTGGGGTGGTCAGCGCGTGGAAGGTATGCAGGGTAGGTGGCAGCAGATCCGGCAGAAGAGGTCACTCCGTGAAGGGCTTGCCGATAGGGTTTGGATGTTGGGATGGATGCGCTAAATCTTGAAAGAAGTATTAGATTGGAGAGAGAAATTATAATGTGATGAAATAATAATTAAAATAAAGTTATTAATTGAGGAAAATTGATTCCACCACACAACAAGTGCTCCAAAAACATTATTGATTGTGCAGTTAAAAATGTTAAATAAATAAGTAATAATAATAACAATATTGTTATTATTACTTTTGATGATAAAACATATTTTTGTCCGAAACATCTCCGTCCAACCACAATTTAATGATTCGTCTGCAAGAGTGTGACCCTGACTCTTAGACGGACATTCTGCGTCCAATTTTGGATGTCTTTTTCATGTTTTTGGATAGAGTACCCTAAACACTTGTGAATTAATATATTTAATATTATTATAAAATATTCAACCCACCATAACTCCTGCGTGTGACATCTATTTGACTTTCCATCAGTGGTGATGTGATCCTATTATTAATAGGGTTGATTCAAGTCTAATGTTGCATACTAAATTTTGGTTCATGGCTCTGGTCCATGAAACACCCAATAATAATATTATTATTATTATTAAAAGATATTGTATCTGAAATATCATCCTCATACGGTGTCGGAATGACGAACCGTCTGCGATGTAGAGACAATGAAATTAAGACGGATGTTTCGAGACCAATTTGAATATTTCTTTTGAGGTCGGAGCATGAGACACACGAGTCTTGGTTCGAGCGTGTTGCGAGGAAATGAATTTTTTTACCGGGTATCCATTTTGGACAAATGGGCAGTCCATATCATGTGTTTTTTCAGGTCAATCCTAACGATGTGACCCTTTCGGTTATCCAGTTCCATTTAGAGTTCCACCTAGTTGGATCAAACCCTAAATTCAATAGGCCCCCCAGAGAAAATATTCTAAATACTTATAAACTGGGTGTCTGATTGATGTGTTGTATATTGTGTTGGGTTCCTTATGACATGATGTACTTTGGAATACGTCTTTGAGGGACATCATGGACGTTTGTGAATCGACTAGTGGCTTGGGGAGAAGACTCTCTCGGAGACGTGCAAGCCTAGTGCGGAAACCCAGTACCTGGCTGTGACTAGAAGAGTGCAACTCCTAGCGATCCTGTGTGGGTCAGCTTCTAGAGATCATGTGTGGGTCAGCTCCTAGAGATCATGTGGGGGTCAAATCTAGTGATCCTATGTGGGTGAGCTCCTTGCGATCCTTTGTGGTTCATCTCCGAGCGATCCTGTGTGGGTCAGCTCCTAGCGATCTTGTGTGGGTCAGCTCCAGCGACCCTGGGTGGGTCAGCTCTTAATGATCCTATGTGGGTCAGCTCCTGCGATCCTTTGTGGGTCAGATCTATGTAATCCTATGTGGGTCATCTCCAGAGATCCTATGTGGGTCATATCCTAGTGATCTTGTGTGGTTCAACACCTAGAGATCATGTGTGGGTCAGCTCCAATGATCCTATGCAGGTCATCTCCTAGCGATTCTGTGCAGGTAAGAAGTATAGCCTCTTAATGGAGAACGATTATTTGATAGTTACATCTAATAATATCTACTACTGTACAAAAAGATATACCCAGTGTGATCTAAGTCTGTACCTTGTGGTAATTTCTTTTGTTGTAATACATTGGTGGTATTCTTCTGTTTGGTGTACTAGTGGGGTACTTCCCATCATGTTATTCCTTCATTTTTGGAATGGTTGAGCTTTGGGATTTGAGTCGGAATCTATGTTTTCTACATTATTGAGATGGGTATACATGATAACATAGGTACATATATGGTCATATAACTAAGTAGGGTTTTCAGTTGATTTTTTTCTTTGTGGTTTATCCATTGTGGATTTTGGGAGACAATGAGGGTCCCGGGGTCCCTACTAAGTATCATTATACTCACGCCAGCATGGGATATGCCCACACCTTGTTGTGTTTGGTGCTGAAGATGGACATCATTGAACAAGGATTAGGGTACTAGTATTGGATGGTGCTAAGCGGTGGATCATACGGCGTGTCGGTATGCAGAGAATATGGGCAGATGTGGAGTGCTGAGGAGGCAATCTATACCTACCCTTCAAAAAGGAACCCTAGAGGATGACCCATTAGCTGTATTACTCTTTCTTTAGTGGTATTTTATTTCATTTTTACTTGTACCTTTACTTTTGGGATTTTATTCCGACCCCTCTTACATTAAACACTCTTTTTTCTATACGGTTTACTTGTGCTCGTATCTCGTTGTGTGCTTAGCCACATGTGTTTACAGGATATAAAGGAAATGACTTCCCAATTTTAGGGAATACGCCATTCAGTGCTAGTTTCCATCCCCTAGCCTATGGAAGGAGGGTTGGGGGTAGTCACAGAATGGGCCCCAAGGGATGGGTACAAATAAACCCCAACCTCGTTCAATTGATGACGTCGACGAAGAGTGAGGAAGGTGAAGTTTTCATTGTTCATAACATACTCCACACACCTCCAATCTTGAGCTCGTGCATCGGTTCGTCGTAGTCAAATACATTCATCTTTGAAGGGTGTCTCGAGGAATAAGTCGATGTCGGCATTATTCATTGTTGGAGAATTCGTCATTGGAGAGCGTAATCCTCCAAGTGATGGGCGTCACTGAACTTGACCAGTGCTTCGTCACTTGGTGAAGCTATCCCAAATCCTCTTCCCAAGCACCATATATATAAGTGGGGGGAAAGAAAGGTAATGATCGTGGAATTTATAGTGGTTCATTTATTAGAAACATTTAAAAATTACAACGACAATGATACTTAATTTAAAAACGGGCGAGCCAAGAGGCTCCTCCACATTAACTAAGATGGAACAATTAAAGGAATGTGCATTGGCACAATTAATGTGGAGGAATTCAAGAGAAACCTCCATATTAATGAGGGGGTGTTGAGAGCTTCTCTTAACTAAAGGTGTGTTTAGTCCCAAATGGTCCCCACCACCATAACCACTCATGGGAGGTTATGGTTCAGGTGGTCCCCACCACCATAACATGTCAAGGGAGTATATGGTCCGGTGGTCCTCACATCCAACATCCATATGGAGGATTAGTTCTGGTGGACCCCACCACCCAACACCCACATGGTTGTTTCAAATATAAAATAAAATTGTCACACACTTTAATTTTTATTTTATTCTTACATGAAAAACCAAAAAACTATCTTCCACTCTCGACCCACTGCTGTTGAGGTGAATGTATCCTTAAGATAATATCAGCATTGTGAGTTCAATAGTGTCGTCAGATTTCAATTCCAATCACCGGTTCAAAAGGTATAAAATCTTGCTCGCACGTTTACTGGACACACCTATAAAAATGAGCAGAAATTTATTCATGGAACTCCGAGCCTCGGTATCATGCGCCTTCAATTTTCACAATCACGTGAAAATTTCCATATATTTAAAAAAAGAGATGGAAATTATGGGTCTTTACATTCTCCCCACCTCAGGCTTTATGTCCACATAAGCCACAAATCAACTAAGTAATCATGTGGGGGTACTGAGCACACATCTAAGCCTCCTGATCCCATGTTCTCTCCTAGAGGTTTCATGTGATGCTAGCGAACATGTACCAGAGGAATCGACCATCCACAATAGACTAGCTCTTGTCAATCCTCAATCTCAAATAGAACCTCCGTAAAATCCGCCACATCATCGACATCCAGCTAGCCATGGTTGATGTTTTGGGAAGGGTTGTGCAGGTATCTACTCAGCTAAGATACGTGGAAGACATCTTGCACCCGGTGCAACTGAGGTGGAAGAGATAACAGGTAATCCACCTCATAAACTTTGACAGGACCTGATGAGATCCTATGAATCTAAGAGATAACTTAATGCCTCATCCAAATCTCTGCAAACCTTGTCGGGGTGAGACCCATAGAAAAACATGGTTGCCATCGTCAAACTGTAGAGGACTTCGTCTCCTGTTGGCATATGAATTCTACCTACTCTGTGCAGTCTTTATCTGCTCGTTGATGATTTTTGCCTTCTCTATGGTAGCCCATACCATCTCCAGTCCCACTAGTGCTGACTCCCCGAGGTCAGTCCAACACAATGGTGATCTATAAGGTTTCTTGTAAAATTCATCAAAAGGTGTCATCCTTATGGTGGAGTGATAGTTGTTGCTGCATGCAAACTCCACCAAAGGAAAGTTATCCTCCCAGCAACAACCAAATCTAAGGACACAAGCATCCATCATGTCCTCGAGGGTCTGAATGGTCAGCTTATTATGACCATTCGACTGAGAGTAGAAGGTATTTCTCAAATTAAGTTGCATCATAAAATCCTCCTCCAACCACTTCCGTATCCAGGAAGTAAAACATGTATCATGATCGGAGACAATCGTCGTGGGTACTCTTTTTTGCCGCAAAATCTCTTACACATAGAGGCGTCCCAAGCTCTCTTCTGAACCCTGCTATCTGATCGGTAGGAAGTGGGCCGACTTGGTGTGCCGGTCGACGATCACCCATATAGAGTCAATTTCCCTGGATGTACATGGAAGACCTGTCACAAAGTCCATGCATATCTCATCCCACTTCCACTATGGGACCTCTAAAGGTTGAACCAATCCCGCTCGTACCTGATGCTCCACCTTCACTTGCTGACAAGTGAGGCATCTAGAGAAAAACCCAACAACTGATTTCTTCATTCTCGGCCACCAGTACTATCGTATGAGGTCTCGGTACATATTGGTCACTCTTGGATGTACATCTAGAGGGGATGTGTGTAACTCCCTCAACAATTCCTCCTGAAGTGACATTGATACCATTGTATGACCACTGAAGAGAATGACGTTCTCCCCACCTTGAAAAAATCCATCGGGTGCCTGTCATATTGATATCTTATCACGTCGTGTCATGCAGTCAGCATCCCCACACTGCATCTCCATGAATTGATGAATAAGTGGGGGAGTAACTATACAAAAATATAGAAAAGTTGCTCCATATCTTTCTAAAAAAGGATATCTTCAAAGCAGCAAGATGCTCTATCACCTCACCTCGCAGCTGTATACTAGATATACTATAAAGTTAATCTTCAAAAAAATTTCCCTTCCCAGGAGTATATACTATCTCAACGTCATAGTCCTAAAGGAACTCAAGCCATCGTTTCTATCTCAGGTGCAAAACCTTATGAGAGAAGATATACAAGAGACTCCTGTGATCAGAGTACACTGTAAAATGCTCGCCCATCAGATATTTTTGCCACATATTCCTGGCAAATACCATTGATACTAACTCTAGGTCCCGAGTAGCATAGTTATGCTCATGTTGTCTCAGTTGCAGAGAGCCATATGTGATCACTTCTTTCTCCTACAATAGGACACATCTAAGCATGATCCCTGATTCTTCATAATAAATATATACCCTACCCCTTCTTCTGGAAGCCTCATGATGGGGGCACTAGTCTATCTCTGCCACGGCTCTTGAAAGTTATGCTAGCATCTCTTCGACCACACAAAGTGTTTCCACTTCTTCTTCAAGGTTGATAGTGGTGCTACAACTCTGGAGAAATATAGAACAAATATTTAGTATCATCCAGCAAAACCTGAGAAACTCCATACCTCCATCACACTCTTGGGTGGCTCCCAAGCTAGTACATCATCAATATTTGCAGGATCAACTGAAATATCAGCTTATGAAATGACATTCTCTAGATGGTGAACCTCTCGGCTCCAAAACTAGCACTTTGAGAGCTTACCATAAAGCTGGGGCTCTTGGAGTGTGTCCAGTACTACCTACAAATGACAAGCTTGCTCCTCCTTAGTAGTTGAGTATATTAGAATGTTATCGAAGAATATTACTACTAGGAAGTCAAGGTACGGCAGAAAGATCTTGTTTAAGATTCCCATGATCACTTTTGGAGCATTGGTTATGCCAAATGGCATAACCAAGTACACATAATGGTCGTACCGATATTTGGAAGTTTTCTTTTGAACATCATCTTCTCAAAAACTGATCTTTGGATAGCCTGATCTAAGGTCTATCTTCGAGAACCACCATGATCCCTTCAGCTGATCAAAGGTGTCGTTAATCCTCGGGAGTGGGTACTTGTTCTTCACGATCACCTGGTTTAGGGGCCGATAGTCGACACAAAGTCATAAGCTCCCATACACCTTCATGGTGAACAGAAACATGGATACACAAGGTGAAACATTGGGACGAATTAATCCTTTCCCCTGTAAGTCCTCTAGCTATCATCGCAGCTCACAAAGCTCTACAGGATCCATCCGATAAGCTGGTGTAGATATCAGTGATGTCATAGGGTATAAGTAAATGTAAAATTCTATCTCTCTATGAGGAGGTAGACCTGGGACATTTTCAGGGAAAACATCGATGTACTAGTCCACCACTATAGGATTACTCGGAATCTCCACTTCAACCGCTGCGAGGGTATGTCTAGACAACTAATAAGTGATCGGATGCACCCTCTTTCGGGAAAGTTCATCCTGCATGGAAAAGTCTCCTTTCTCACTGGTGAAGGTAAACCTGGTCCCATTCATGCGGACACACCACACATTTCACCTAATTCAGTCTATATGGGCATAGACTATAGATAACTAGTCTATACACAAAATAATGACGTAAGGACTCGACGTCGCTACTATGAGATCTTATCCAAAGCTCTCGCCTCCTAGAGTATGCTCACACTAATGGAACCAGTGCGTTATCATTGAATCTACTCATGTAGGAGTCTCTAACTGTATGAATCGAACCAATGGCTCTATCAGAATCTTTTATCCTTGAATATGGTTAGTGAAAATTAAATAATGACTCGCACATGTGTCTATAAGTACTGCAGCTATGGTGGTGTAGACATAGATCATACCTCAAATCATCTATGGAGTGCCATGATCATAAGATTCAGCATCCTGGAGCTATGATCTCCCCATTCCACCTACTCCCTACTGTCTGGGTAGACCTCCTAGTGGTGGTGGTGGTGGTAATATCTTGAATCGTTTCCCACCACCGGCTACACAACCAGCTCCTATGACACATCTTCCTACTCCATATGGACCTCATCGGTCGAATATCTACCTTTGTATGGGAAGTCCCTAGACCATATACAGATCATCCCTACGGTGGGTCAGAATGTAATGAGCCATGTAACCCTGGCCGTTGTATTCATAACAGTGCCCACTCCTGGCAAGACTAGTTCTGCATCGGGTGCCCCGCACAACCCATACTAAGTCATTCGATTGTCCCCTCTAGGTCTGGTCCACATGGACCTCTGCAAAATCTGTTTTCTGCCAGCTACAGAGGACTCTGCTACGTGTCGACTAGTGCTGGATCTCACAATTGGAGACTACTCCGGATTGAAACTCTCTACTAGGTGGACTCTCTCTAACACCCCTACCAGCATCGGGATGTTGAGTGATATCATTAAATCCCTGATCTCCCGCCTAAGTTCGTGCTCGAATGCGCACTGTGTGATGAAGTACCTCCAGAAGTTGCACTATGAGACAAGTCACAGCGACAAAATCTGCCAAAAACAGGCTCTCAAGTCTACCCAGAGAAGCGTCACCTCACCGTGAACCTATAGAATCAAGCTCCACTATCTGCCCAATGCAGCCTATTGAAGGTTGGAGGCAAGCATCACCATGATATTTGTTGGTTTCCCTACCAGTTGGAATGCTCTCACCATGACTCTTAGCCAATCCTCAACCGCTTGTGGGTCCATCTCTCCCCTGAACCTAGGTGGCCTCTGGCGCTAGAACTCGTGCAATGTGCTCAAGCAGCGTGCACCATCTGCTGCGGGGGCTGGTGGCATCGTCAGCCAAGTGGGTAATGGTATCACTGGTGCCTCTACTAGAAAATGGCCCAACACTAAGGCCTCGTTGTTCGGTGGGCTATTATTGCGTAAAACTCTCGAAACACTAAGTGAATGTCTGCGTCGAGGAATATTTAAAAAAACCAGTGTGCTAAGTTCAAAATGTTATACCTCATGAGCTGAGGTAAAGAAAACATTTGTAAACACACACAAATTCAGTGTTTTCGTGCACTGAGTCAAAAATCAGAATTCACGATCATGATGTACAGATACGTCGACCTCCGCACCATCATTGGACACCCTAAACTGAAAGCCACACTCATTACCCTTAAAACTATTTATTTATAGAAATTAATTATTAGAGTCTATGTTTTTGCGATAGAACCGACTTCCTATGATACCAATTAGTCATGACCCTTCCCCCGAGACCCATGTTGTGACTACCCCAAGCCCATATTCCAATGGCCAGGGGCTGGTGACTAGCACCAAAGGCATAATTCCCTAAAACTTGGAAGGCATTGCCTTTATAACCAATAAACACACACACACACCATGATATGAACATGGGTAAACTGTATAACCATAAAAGTGCTGAAGGTAAAATGGGCTGGAATAAAAGCCCAACAGTAATGGTACAAGAACAATTGAAAACAAAACAACTAAGGAAAAAGAAGAAAAAGCTTCTACTGGGTCTTCCTATAGGATTCCTACTCCAAGGGTAGGTACAGATAACCTCCCCAGCACTCTGAGTCCATATGTCTCCTCCACGTACCAAAACATATAATGGTACACCTCTCGGCACCGTCCAGTCATGGTACTCTCAGCCTCAATCAACATTGTCTATCATCTACAACAAACTCAACAAGATGTGGGCATATCCTGTGTAGGGGTCAGTATAATGATACTCAGTAGAGACCCCAAGACCCTCAAGGTATCACAAAATCAAACTATGATAAACCAAAATGTATGAAATCTACAGATAAACTTACATAGGTATATGCCCATTCATATACCTATGTTATCAAGTGATCCATGTCAATCATGACGAAAACATAGAAAAACAGACTCAGATAAACCAGGATTTCATTCTAGGTGTAGTGTCAAGTAACATCCCACATCACATTGTTAAAACCTTAGTTGCTGGAGGACACCTCCTCTATCAAGTACAGTGGGCCTACCGCGACACCATGCACGCTTCACACTAACCTTTGACTGCTGAGGTACTCCTCCTATCAAGTATTGTGTCTCTACCACCTCTCCATGCTCATTCCCCAACATGGGTCTACCGCGTCACCAAGCACGCTCTGACTCATAGCCTACTGAGGTACTCTTCCTGTCGAGTACCGTGGGTCTTCTGCGACACCAAGATGCTCCACACCGTGGGTCTTCCGTGACACCAAGGCACTCCCCAATGGGCTAGTAGAGTCACTTCAAGTCAAAACGTTTAGCAGTCGTTAGGTCTCATCCTGCTACTCGGTCTCCGCACTATGCTCGCTCGTCTCCTGGAAGATCTGCTCCATAAGATACTGGTCGATACTAAAACTATCATGAAGTCCCATGAAAAAGTATCACAATGGTCTGCCACATCATAGGGGTCTCAAGGTAAGATACAATGTGTCAATCAGACGCTTGGTCTGTTAGTTATTATCCATTTAGTTCCAGTGGCCCCGTTGGATTCGTTATCGATCCAACCAGACAGTAACTCAACTATACACAAAACTCCGGTTGCGTATACTCAAAAGTACCATCTCTATCTATGATTTCTAGTGCTGATAATGGTTTGTGAAATAGTTTTCTAGTGCCAATGATATGGTCGAACGAGCGTAAATGGGTTATAGTTTCCCCAGATGTGGTCCAACCCGGTCTGACCGACTCGGCCCGACCCGGCCTAGGCCGGCCAGGTCCTAGTCAACCCTGTATAAACCTGAGTACTCACATAAATAGACATTACATTAATTTTTTGAAATACATAACACATAACAGAAAAAAGTCACCCAAAGACGGTATTAGTTTAGTGTCTTTGGAAACTTGATAATAATCTTCTATTCATGGTGAAAGATCTTCAACATATCCCATAAAGATCTTCTCATTTATGTTTTCATTCCAAAAACCGTTCTTTATATCTTGTGAAAACAAAAACATAAAAATGGTGAGCTCAAATGATCAGTAATGGTAAACATGGAGAACATAAAACAATCCATAAATATATGAACGTGATAACATGAACATAAAACACCAAAATCTTGAGCAATGACATAAATCTTGGCAGTACGTAAGGTATATATCATAAAGGGAAATTGACCATAAAAGAATAGCATCAGAAGAAAACATGTAATTGTAGCAGACCATTAAGAATATGATATGATTTCCATAGCATCCAAGGCATTGCTGCCAAGACCATCATAGTGGAAAAAGTCCCTTACTGAACTGGGTTTACATGCCATTCCATCCCGGAATTACTGAACCATATTTACTTGTCATTTCAGCCATGTCAATCTCATGAGATATAAATCATTACCCAATGCATTGGAGGGAGATATAGGTCCCACCCATATCATAATGAAATCATTCTATCACATTCCAAAAATTAAACATATATCATTCATCATAACCCAATAAATAATATGGCTTTCATAAACATCATCCCATCATCTCATAATCCAAAAAAAATGGATATCATTTCATCATAAGAAAAATCAAACCATGAAAATAATAGAGACATTATACTTGAATCATAAATATATTATATAATGTCATCGTAGAAGGAAAATATTTTTGATAAAATAGTTGAAATTAATTTTTGAGGAAAATTGATTTTTTCTACAAAATCATTTTCTTTTCTCAAAATTCCATGCAACATTAAAAGAAAATTATTTTGATGAAAAAAATCATGAAATATTTTAGAGTAGGATTCAAGGACATAAGGCGTTATGAAACATAAAAATCTATAAATTTCATATAAGTAAAAAAACAATCTCCTCATACTTTTTCCAGAAAAGTCAAAAAGTACCTCATATGGTAAACAAAAGAAAGATATATTCCATACCATGTGGTAAAACTCACAAAAGGGTAAAACAACTTTATACATACATGAAAAAATAGTAAAAATTTTATGAATTTTTTTAGAAAACATGGATATGGATGGTAATGATAACCCTGGTAAATACTTCCGAATAAACAATCAGGATAAGAATGGGATTGGAATAATTATCTCTTATCATTTATAATCTGTGGAATCATACATGTCATAAAATAAAGACAATTACATGCATATGTAAATATCATATCATTCATAATAAAAATCATAAAACAGTCATGGGAATTATAAACACCATACAAAAGAAATATGTGGTCATTAAGGGATATGTATCCCAGACATAAAAGTGAGATGAAATAATTCCTTACCATAGGTCCAATTTCTTCCGTACATTTATGAAACTATAGTATAGTGGGTTTAAACATATTATTAACTTGTAAAAGAATCATAATAATATTTTTTATAGAATATATGATTCACTTAGGTCTTTATATT
Organism: Viscum album; assembly: GCA_963277665.1. Lineage (NCBI taxonomy): Eukaryota > Viridiplantae > Streptophyta > Magnoliopsida > Santalales > Viscaceae > Viscum > Viscum album. The sequence continues at coordinate 1,594,150,862 of OY728146.1, read as the reverse complement.
TCCCGTTCATTTGTCAATTTGATATTAAAGAAAAGTTTTGGGTAAAATCGTTTCATTTATCATACGTGTTTGGACTTTTTGTTCTTCATATTATTACTTATATCACGATTCCCTTATTTACAGAATTTAAAACATGAATTATATATCATATATATTCAATATATATATATAATAGATTGATAAATGAAATGAAATACACAGTTCATAGAGATGGTAGGCCGTAGGTATGCATGAATGCTGTTTTCCATTCCATCTTTACTTGAATGGAAGTAAGTAGATTACATATATATATTTTCATAAAAACAGTAGCATAATTATGTCATATATTTCATTATTATTCATTATATACACTTTATAGTCATTCTTTAATGGTTAGCATGGAGAATTAATCTCATTGCGTCATGGAGACGGAAATCCATACGTACCCACGAGCGATTATATCATTCCCATAATTATTCAATGGAATTAGAGTGGATGATATAATATCTCAGAATTAGTATCATGTTATAATAATCATATATAGTTATTACTTACACCATTATACCCACCCAATTAAGGTGGTGTTGGAAAAACAGATTACACCACGGTGTGGAGACGGTAAACCTTACGTACGCACGCGCGGTGATTTCGTTTTTCATAGGATGTATAGATAGTGAAATATAGATGTTTCATATTTATAATAACATATAAGTATATTATTGATACATATGTTATTACTTTATAATGAAATAAATAAATAATAGGATGTAGAATAAGAAATAATTTTGAAAGAATCGGTAAAGGATATTACTTCTTCTTCGACGCGCCTCTTCTTAACCACCTATTAGGGGAATAAAGATGGTCTTTGAAGAAGACCAGGTCCTTTAGTAAGTTTCTCGGGAAGAGGATAAAAGAAATGGACATTTATTTCCTAGAATTAAGGCACAAAATGTTGTGAATATGAGCGGGAAGAGGTTCCCTTCTATAAGGGATGAGAGGGGCACTTTTGGAAACCTCATAAATATTAATTTATAATAAATTATAACCCCACTTAAAAACAACCAAAAATGACTCAATTCGTAGATTAGATGAGATATGGTTTTAATATCATCAACCACTATAATTTATTTATGTTGGGTATTTATTTAAATCCTTATCAACTTGATTTATCCTTATTTAATCCATTTAATTTTGTTTGTGGTAATAATATTCAAAATTTTAAATTGTTATAAATAATTACTTATGTGTTGTGAATTTTCCATTGTTTGATACCTGATGAAATTTTAGACTACATAAATTTAAATTTATAATTTTTAAATATTTTTTGTGATTTGTAACTAATTTAATAATGTGTTATTTTTATAAAAAAGAATAGTGTCATTTTTGACACTATTTATTTATTTGAATTTAAATAAAATCCACGCAGAGGATATATTTGAAAAAATATATTTAATAGATTCATAACATGTCATATTTGTTTTTAAAATTCATGGATCACATTAAATAGTTCATATAATATTTATTTTAATATTTTTAAAACCATTTATTTGATATTTCAATTGATAAAATAATTTCTAAATCACTATTTTGTTATCAGTAATGATAATTATTTAATCCATAAAAATAAAAAAAAAATTCACATGATGTCTATAATTGTATTATATTTCTGGAGACTATTTATTTTCTACATTTTATGATTTTTATCACAAAATTAAAATTATTACACTTATAAGATATAAGATAGTGGCATGTTGTCACTTTCTTTAGTTTTAATAATAATTACATCATTTTCATGGTCAAAAGTTTACGGAATGAATCTATTCTAACTCATAGGTGATATGGGTCTAATTTTATTCATCTAATTGAATTTTGGCTGGTGTTAGGGTATAAGATTATTGTTACCCTTAATTTACTGATATACCTGTATCTGTGGTAAATAAAATTTGTCATAGTTACTATTCATAATGCCCAAAAATTAAGAGTAGCCTATTAACATAATTAGTACCTACTAATTCAAAATAAGGAATCCATTTTTCCAAATTCATGACACAGAAGATGCAGTAATTAATTGAAAATCAATCTCGTTGTCGAAAAAATGGGTTTTTATTTAAAACATTGCCAAAGATTGAAATGTTTTTACCTATGAATTAAATGTAAAATTTTTGACTATAAAATACATTATATTAAATGGAAAAAATATATTATATTTATAATCTAAAACCATTCAATATCTTACTTTAATTATATAAAGTATCTTGTTGAAAAAAGTTATTTTTAATTAAAATTTAACACATTTTTACTATTCATCCAAATATGAACTTTATTAGAAAAAGATCAAAACATTATCCAACATAAATTTTTATATCCTGATTCACAAGAAGACGTATTTTTCTGTAAAATTAAACTTATAAAATTTTTAAAAATTATATTCAAAATGGGTGCGCCATCTAAAGATGGAAAAACTGCATTTTTTTAAAAATATTTATTTTACCTGAATTATTTAATTTGTTATTGTACCATGATCTAGAAAATGTGTAAGATGAATAATAATGTTATAAAATTCAAAATGTAGTTAATACTATTCATAAATTCTAGTTCATAATAATATTATAATAATATCTCATTTATTGAAACTTGGTATTACATACAACACACGCTATTGAGGAATGTCACTCTTATGTGTAATGCAAGCGAAGTCAGGGTTGCATATAGGGAAAGCTTCCTTTTGAGTTGTGTATAAAATACTCCAGATATAGTTCAGTTATAGATTGATCAAAATCTATATTTCGTGTTGTGAAAAATGAAATTTATTTAAAAGAACTTGAAATTATGTGCATCACAAGCCAAGAATAGTGTTGCGTATACTACAAGATAATACAGTGTTGTGTATAAAACAAGATAATATTGGTGAAGCATCCAAAAAAAGAAATCAAAGAAATTAAAAATAACAATTCTCATAAAATTTTGGGGTGTTACATTCTACCACCTTTAAAATGAAATTCACCATCGAAATTCTTCAGGGTTATAAATGGTTTTCTAATTGAATGTTTCTGTCCTATAAACCAACATTAGAAAAAGAAATATTAAAAAATAATTTTGAAAAGGAATGTTAGACACATAATGGATAACCAAAGTGACTCATCACTTGGTTTCTACATAGGATAATATAGGTGACAACATGGATATTGAACAAAAATATGACCATCAAGTTCAGATGAACAATGGTAGCGAACATGGCTATAAAAAAGACAACAATCACAAAGCCATAAATTTGTGATGAACTAATGTACCATCTAATTAATCGGATATGAGAGTACTAGGACAACATTTTTGGTTTTCAAGATCATTTCCCTAACATTGATGAATCTTTACAATAGGAGAAATACTTACTTGATTTTAGTATAATATCATCGTTGGTCATTCCATTAACAATTTCAACTTCATCTCTTATTTAAAGAAATGAAGTTAAATTTTTCATTCTAGAACTATTAGCAGATCTTGAGATAGAATGATATGTCATTCCATCTATCTCAAACATAAGGTTAGAAAATGTTACTAAATATACATAAGTCCATATATGGTGATATTTATTATATATGGTTTAGAAAATTGAATTATACATCATCTATAATAAAAAGTAATTAAATAAAACTAGTTAATACTATCCAAGGAGTTCATGTGGGCCATTTTTTGTTGATAACGGTTTGTCGCACTTCGGTTTTCGGTTCTATTTCCACATCCTTGTCTGACGTGATGGGTTGTCGTTCGTCCTATAAGTTGTCCTTTTTTTAAAACTTCACCATTATAACATTCCAATAATAATATAAAAAAAAGGTTCTAGCCTTATAAAATTCTATCTAATGTCCAACTTAAACGATTCCAATCATTAGGCTTATCCAAAATACTTTTATCCAATATCATAGTATAACATAAATGATTACTAGAAAGGTCATCTACCAAGCATGTGAATACAATCATTTATCCCCCATTTATCATAAGATATATCTTTTTGGTCACATTCCAATAATGTTAATACCTTAATTACATATTCTCTTGAAACATGAATTACCATATAACCATAGTGAAAACATTAATTCTGTCAAAAGTTAACTCTTTCCACATACCAAAATCCTAAAATTACTATCTACTCAAACCATGATGTCTCTTTGTACATAATAATTATGTGAATATCATCTACTTTAAAAAAATATTTCAATCACTTTCCATGGATACTGGTACTATAAAATTATAGAAAACCAACAAAAAAATATTCAAATATTCAATGATACTATAAATGAGATTCCATAACACTATTTTAGAATCCCTTTAAAAACACTTAATCATTCGACCACATTATTTTCATATTCAACATCACAAATAGTGATCACATGTGACTTCCCTTTTTTTCCTTTTACCTTAGGAGGTTGTTGATTTCAATATTCATTAACCCTTGGATTAGGGAATTGGTAAGATTAATTCCCCATTTCCTTCCACACGAAGCATTGAAGTGTTGGTGGAGTGTTCTCTCTAGTATTTTCCATATTCACATCATTAGATACCTTTTTCCCATTACTTTGACAGTCAGCTACTCGATTACATACATTTACACACTTTCTAGTCCCTTTAAGAAAATATCCACCATGCTTCTTTTCATACTCTGAGAAAAAAGAAACATTCATCTTCTTTTCACAATTGTTTTGATATATTTCCTTGAACTCCATCATTTGTTTCTTGTCAAAACCGTGAGATGGATATGTAACACCAACTTCCAGTTATACCTTTATAGAACAATGCACAATTTCTTCATAGCTACTGAAGTCTCTTATAACTAATTCCATTTTATGACTTGGTTTTAACCCTCTAATGAATTGATCAACTTTACCTTCAGGTCGGATGATAAAACCAGATGCTTACCTTGCATGTCTTGTAAAATTCACTTCGTATATACCAAAAGATTCATAATCCCTTTGCATAAGCCCATGGACCTCCTTTTCCGTCTTGGTTTGATGAATATGAGGAAAGTACTTATTTAAAAATATTTTCTTGAAATCATTACATTGCAAGGATTGAATTTTATCATGGGGCCTTTTATATTTAATTAGAGTCCACAACTAGTCTGATTCACCTTTTAAATGGTAAACAGGAAAAATGAATTTTTCATGTCTTGAATAGTGAAGTATAGAAAATATCTTTTCAATGGTACCGATCCATTGTTCAGCAATAATAGGATCAAAATACCCATTGAAAGAAGGTGGATGTTTCCTCATGAAGGACTCAATAGAATATTATTCCCTTATCTACTCATTTAGAAGTCTAGAATGATTAATTGGTTGTGTAAGTATAACAATAAAAAATTTCACCCCATCTCCCATCACATTGGTTTGTTTGGGAGGAAAATCATTGCATTTTCCATTACATAGATCAAAACAGTTCTTCAGGTTCCAGCCATCACTTAACACCCTAAAATAATAGTGTGATAGGCAAAAATCATGCTAGGAAAAAACTTGATAAAGGTGGAATATCTAACATCTTAGTTTTAATTCTATGATTGTTGCTGTAATTCTAGGAATATAACCTATAATTATACTTAACCTTAAGGACATCCTTAAACATACCATAGAAATATATATAGGAATCTCACTAATGTTTTTTGCATTCTAGTCTCTGAAGGTTAACTAAACCTTCGCTCTGATACCAACTGTAGAAACTCGAGGCCTGATGTACATAAACATTACATTACGTTTTCGTAATACCAAATACATAACACAAAAACACTCTCAAATACCGTATTATATTAATGTCTTTGGAAACTCGATTATAATCTTATATTCGTGGTGAAATATCATCAACATCTCCCATTAAGATATTATCCTTTTTTTCATACCTAAAACCTTTCATTATATCCTAGGGAAAAGAAAACCTAAAAAGGGTGAGCTCAAATGCTCAGTAAGGGTAAACATGGAAAACATAAAACAATCCATAAACATTTGAACGTAAAAAACAGGAACCAAAAACAAAAAAATCTTGAGCAATGAAAAAAATAATGGTAGTTCATAAGGTATAGATCATAAAGTGACATTAATCATGAAATAATATATTTGGAATAAAAAATTTAATTGTGGAAAACCATTAAGCACATGATATTATTTCCATAGTAGCCAAGGCATTGTTTCTAATACCATCATAGTGGACAAAGTCCTTTACTGAACCGGGTTTACTTGTTGTTCCAGCCCTGTATTACTGATCCGGATTTACTTGTCTTTACATCCATGTCTATCTCATGAGATATAAATTGTTACCCAATTAATTGGAGGTAGATATAGGTCCCACCATCTCATAATGAAATCATTCTTTCATGCACCACAAATTAAACACACATCATTCAACATAACCCAATGAATAATATTAATTTCAAAAACATCATACCATCATATCATAATACATATAAAACAAATGAATATCATTTTATCATAAAAAAATCAATCCAAGTAAAAAATAGAGACATTATAATTGAAACATAATCACATTTAATAAGTTCATCTTAGTTGGAAAATATTTTTGACAAAACACTTGAAATGAAATCTTTAGAAAAATATCCTTTCTTCTTCAAAATCATTTTCTTTTATCAAAATTCCATGTAATTTTAAAAGAAAAGGATATTGTTGAAAATAATCATGAAATATTATATATAATTCTTCATGAAAATAATGCGTTATGAAACTATAAATATCCGTTAATGCAGTATAAGTAAAAAAACATTATCCTCGTACTTTTGATAGAAAAGTCAAAAAGTACCTTGTATGGTAAACAACAGAAATATTCCTTCCAGACCATGTGGTAAAAATAAAAAATGGGTAAAAATGAATTTAAACATACATTGGATAATATATAACATTTTCTGAAAAAACTTTTTTAAAAACATGGATATGGATGATAAACAAAACCACAATATATATTTACGAATAAACAATCTCGGGTAAGAATGAGATTTAAATAAATATCCCTTAGCATTTATAATCGGTCAAATCATATGTGTCATACAATAAAGAAAAATACATGCATATTTAAATATCATATCCTTCATAATAAAAATTATAAAATAGTCTAGGGAAGCAAAAACACCATACAAAATAAATAGGTAGTGATTAAGTCATATGTCTCACAGAAATAAATGTGAGATGAAATAATCCCTTACCTTAGGTCCAATTTTTTTTGTACGTTTCTGAAAATATTTTATAGCGGGTTTAAAAATATTAATAACTTCTAACAGAACCATAATAATATTTTTTATATCATATATTATTCACTTAGGTCTTTATATTACCCGTTCATTTGTCAATTTCATGTTAAAGCAACGTTTTGGGTAAAATCATTTCATTTATCATACGTGTTTGGACTTGTAGTTCTTGATATTATTACTTATATCGTGATTTAATTATTTAGAGAATTTAAACCATGATTTATATATAAAATATATTACGTATATCTATAATAGATATATAAATAAAATTAAAAACACCTTTCATGGAGACGGTAGGCATTACGTACGCATGAACGTTGTTTTCCATTCATTATATACTTGAATGGAAGTAAGTAGATTAAATATATATATATATATATATATATATAAACATAAATAAAATAGAATCATTATGTCATATATTTCATTATTATTCATTATATAAACTTTATAATCATTCTTGAATGGTTAACATGGAGAATGAATCGAATCACATCGTGGAGACGGTAATTCGTACGTACGCACGAGCGATGATATTGTTCCCATAATAATTGAATGGAATTAGAGTGGGTGACATAATATATCATAAATAGTGTCATGTTATAAAAATCATATATAGTTATTATTTCCACCATTATACCCATCCAAGTAAGGTGGTGTTGGAAAAAAAGATTACACCACAACGTGGAGACGGTAAGACATACGTACACACATGCGGTGATTTCCTTTTTCATAGGATGGATAGAAAGTGAAATAGGGTGGTTTAAATTTATAATAACAAATAGATATATGGGTGATACTGATGTTATTACCTTATTACGAAACAAATAAATAAGAGGATGTAGAAGAAGAAATAATTTTTAATGAATCGGTAAAAGATATTACCTCTTCTTCAACGCAATTATTTTTTACCTCCTCTTAGGGAACTAAATTTGGTCTTTGAAGAAGACCAAGACCTATAGTAGGTTTCTAGGGAAGTGTAGAAGACAAATGGACAAGTTTTGGCCGAGAATGAAGGCTCAAAATGATTTGAAGATGAGAGGGAGGAGGTTCCCTTTTATAAGAGAGGGGAGGGGCACTTTTTGAAACGTCAAAAATATTAATTTATAATAAATTGAAACCCAACATAAAACCTCAAAAATGACTAAATTTGAATATTATATTATATAGGGTGGTAGTGTGATAAAACAATAAAATTTAGACAGGTTGGGAATTTATTTTAAACCTTATCATCTTGATTTATCCTTATTTAATCAATTTAATTTTATTTGTGGTAATAATATTCTAAATTTTAAATTGTTATAAATAATTTATTATTTGTAGTGAATTTTCCATAATTGGATATTTTATGAAATTTTAGACCATATAAATTTTAATTTATAATTTTTCAGTATTTTTGTTATTTTTGAACAATTTAATAATATGTAATTTTTATTAAATAACAATAGTGTCAATTATGACACTATTCACTTATTTAAATTTAAATAAAATCCAAAAAGAGTATATATTCGACCCAAAATATTTAATAGATTCATAACATGTCATATTTTTCTCAAAAATTCTTGGAGCACATTAAATAGTTAATATATATTTTTTAAATTTTTTTAAAACAATTTATTTGATATTTGAATCAATAAAATAATTTCAACATCATAATTGTGTAATCATTAATATTAGTTATTTAATATCTAAAAATTATAAATAAATTTACATGATTTATATAGTTGTATTATATTTCTGGAGATTATTTATTTTCGATGTTTTATGATGGTTTACACCAAATAAAAATTATTACACTTATAAGATATAAGAGAGTGACATGTTGTCACTTTCTTTAGTTTAAATATCAATTACATCATTTTCATAAAAAAATTCCATGAAATGAATCTATTCCGACCATTAGGTGATATGGGTCGTGTTTTATTCATCTAATAGTATTTCAGCAGGTGTTAGGGTATAATATTTTTGTTACCCTTAATTTCATGATTTACGTTTAACTATGGTAAATAAAATGTATCGTAGGTACTATTCATAATGCCCCAAAATAAAAAGTAGCCTATTAACATAATATGGACCTACTGATTCAAAATATGCAATCCATTTTTTCCAAATTCAAGTCATAGAAGATTATGTAATTAATTTAAAATTAATCTCGTTGTCGAAAAAAACTGTTTTTTATTTAAACCATTGCAAAAGATTGAAATTTTATTACCTGTGAATTCAGTGTACAATTAATGATAATGACATACATTATATTAAATGGTAAAAATATATTCTATTTATCTTTTAAAACGATTAAATATTATAATTTAACCATATAAATTATCTTGATAAAAAATTTGTTTTTAATTAAAATATAGCATTTTTACAATTCATCAAAATATGAACTTTATCAAAAAATTATCCAAAATTTATCCGACATAAATTTTTATATCCTAATTCACAAGAAAATGTATATTTTGTAATATATAACTTATAAACTTGTTAAAAATTTGATTTAAAATGGGTGCACCATCAAAAGGCAGCAAAACTGAATTTTTTGGAAAATACTTATTTAACCCGAAATATTTATTTTCTTCTCATACCATGACCTAGAAAAATTGTAACATGAAAGATAATGTTATAAAATTGACAATTTAGCTAAGAGTATTCATAACGTCTAGTTCATAAAAATATTATAATAATATCTCATTTAATGTAACTCGGTATTGCCTACAACACACGCTATCGAGGAAGGTCCCTCTTGTGTGTAATGTAAGCCATGTCAGGGTTGCATGTAGGGAAAGATTCCATTAGTGTTGTGTATAACATGCTCAAAATATAGATGAGTTATACATTGATAAAAATCTATACTTGGTGTTGTGAAAAATAATTGTATTCAAAAGAACATGAAATTGTGTGCATCACAGGCCAAGAATATAGTTGTGTACACTACATGCTAATACAGTGTTGCATATAGAATAAGATAATTTCAGTGATTCATAAAAAAAAGACATCAATTAAATTAAAAATAATAATTCTCAAAAAATCTTTGGGAGTTATAGACCTGGCCTGACCCGTTGGGCGAGCCAGGCCCTTAGGTTTGGCTCAGCCCCCTACGCCCAGCCCAGAAGGCCGCAAGTGGCCACAGAGAGCCGTGAGGGCGCGGATCGACTGCGAGGGCATAGACCAGCTGCGGGTCAGCACGAGGGCGGTTCGAACGTGAGGACTTCACGAGGGTGTCATGTCCGGGGTCGGTTCGGCCGGCGGGTGGCGCGACCGGGGCCAGAGAGGTCGGGGTAGCTCGGGGCCTATTCGGCAGGGAGGCAAGAGCGGTCGGGTCGCTCGGTCGGCAGATGGTGTGGCCTGGGCGGCGCGGCCAGAAGGGCAGAGCACCGTGGGGGTGTCACGGGTCACGGAGGTCATGGGTGGTGACGTCATTTCCTTATTCGCCTTCGTCACCTTCCTCTATTTTGAAGAACGCCACAAATCAACACAAGGGTTACAGAGAGGAGGAACATTATTGTTTGGCTCTCACTCTCTGCATTAGAGCGGTAGAATGTGGTTCACAAGAACGAAGCACATCAAAACCCCCCCCCCCCCTGCAAGGATTCTTCCCAACCAGCAAAATAAAATGATGGGGTGTACCAGGAATGTGATAAACATATTGAATTAAACCCCTAACTCATTATCTTGCTGGTGTTGGCGCAATAAGGTAGTACAGTCGTCTATTTTCCATAGATGAGGACATCCCACGTTGGATGAAGTCTTAGGGAAGAAGGTCAAAGGAGGTCAGTGTGCTTCCCTGGCGGAGCATTCTTTGTTGGCGGAGTGTTCTTCATTGGGTAGTGTGCTCCTCATTGGATAACGAGTCCTTCATTGGAGAGCATAATCTTCCAAGTGTTGGGAATCACATCACATGACCAGCACTTCGTCTCTTGGTGAAGCTGTCCCAAATCCTCCTCCCAAGCTCCATATATGTAGGAGGGGGAAAGGTAGGTAACGATATTGAATTTATAACGATTAATTAATTAGGAACTTTCTTAAATTAAAACGATGTTGTTACATAATTTAAAAAGTGTCAATCCAATTAAATAAGTTGGAATAATTAAAGGAATGTGCACTGGGACAATTAATGTTGAGGAAGTCTAGAGGATCCTCCACATTAATGAAGGGGTAGAGAGTTTCTCTCAATTAAAGTGGGGTTTAGTCCTGGGTGGTGCCCACCACCATAACCTCTCATGGGAGATTATTTTTTGGGTGGTACCCACCACCATAACCTCTCATGGGAGGTTAAGGTCTGGTGGTCCTTACATCCAACTTCAACATGAAGTTTTATTCCAGTGTACCCCACCTCCCAAAACCCACATGGGATATTCAAATAAAAAAAATGTCACACAATTTTATTTTTATTTTATTCTTACATGAAATACCCAAAAACTATCTTTCACTCTCGACCGACTACTATCGACGTGAATGTCTCCTTAAGTGAATATCGGCGCTGTGAGTTCAACAGTACCCTTAAATTTCAATTCTCAGCACCGGTTTCAAATGTTTGAAAAACCCGCTCGCACATTTACTAAACGTACCAGAAAAAATGTGAAGAAATTCAGTTCGGGCACTCTGGCCCTCAAAATTACACGCCATTAATATTCATGGACTCATAAAAATTCCCAAATATTTAAAACAAATTACATGGAAATTTGGGTCGTTACATCAACCCATAATCTTTGAGTAGAACTACGTCATCATCCCTAATATATATATTGTTTTTACTAATTTATCCATTCTGACTCACTAGTTATTCCATGTAACATGGGGTGTTAAATTTATATGTTTGGTTTACACTCTTACTCCTCACATTGATACAACATTAGTAGTATTTGAATTCCACACAATATTCTTCGTCAATTTTTTCCATTACAACTAATAAATATATCAGACACAATATTTATCAATCATTTTTTGGTATCAATAATTTGGTTCATCATTAGTTCAAATTTAGATTAAGATATTCACATTATTAATCTATTATTATTATTCAATCAACATCAACAATCCACGAATCATAGCGTTATATTTTAAATTTATATAATCAGCAAGGATCTCTACTCTATAGCGGCTCATCAAGACCTCATCATCAATTGTGATTGGGCTCTGTATTTATCCTTACATCACCATACCTTTTTAGAGGTGAATGGATATTATGAACTCTTATATAGAATATAGAAAGAATCAAATTTGGATTTCCATTAAAAAATGTGTGTTCCCTTATGTGGGTGGAAAACACCCAATCTGATCTGTAGTCAACATTCATCTTAGGAAAACACCTCATGTTCATCATCATTTTTGTTAGTGTGTACATGGAAAAATACCATTATTAATTCTATATGAAACAAAAAATCGTATTTGATTTTCGATTTCAATCTTGGGATCCACTAGTTTTAATAGTTTTTATGTGTATTATTTCTAATTCTTCCACAGATAGACCTATTTGCATCAGATAACATTGACATGGAAACCCAAAATGACACTAGTTCATTAGTTCCAGATCCCAACACCAATACTGATATATAATCAACTTTCATTCCATAATCCTTCAATAAACATGAACTAAAACCCTTGATTTATATTCAGATGATTTTATTCAGTTAGTGGTTGAGCTAAAATTCCTACAACAATAGTGTCTTCATAATGGAAAGAAACATTATATTTACATTCTATTCGGCACTCTAAAAGAGATAATAAAAACAATTCTGTAAAAAATATACATAAATTAATTTTTAAACACTACATTTTTGGGAAATGAAAATTCTAACTATTTTATATATGCTTGTATCAATATTTATAATAAAAAATAAACCCTATATTTAAATTGAGCATATAAACTCTATGTGAGGTGCCATAATTTTCTATTAATTTTAAGAACTCAACTGTACACACTAATGTACAAAAATTACTTTTATGAAGAATAAATAAAATATAAATTCATTCCATGACATAGATTAAAATTCAATAATTTCCAACACTATTGAATAAATTTATATTTATTCAAAAATAATTTTAAACATATAATAATGCTATTAAAAACTACAAATTCCACTACTCAAAACACATAATTATTTATTTTAAAATTAAATTTGAATAAATAATTCACCATGAACTCCTATGAAATTCTTCTTATAAGATATGGAAATTAGATAAAGTGTGACTAGTTAAACAAAAATCTATAATTTAAATTCAAGGATTGAAATAATTATAACTTTAACCAAATTATTATATTGAATCAATTATTTCTCATTAAATTCCCATATTTTTGAAAATAAAACTATATATTAAAATTGTAGTGGAACAAATGCATTCAAATTAAGAAGGATTAGGGAATATGACACTCTTTCTAGGGATTAATGATGGATGTTACTGTTATATTAGAGAATATGTTGAGTGATACTCACACATTAAGATGATTAAAAACTAGAATATATTGATTTATAAATTTAATCTATTGTGTATTTTGTTTCATTTATTTTTGTTTTCAAAGAGTGTTAATATGATTGGTCCTAGTAGTGGACATAACCTATTATAGAAATAGTTTTTACGAAATTAATTTCAAAATTTATTTTTTTTAAAAGTGACCCTTGAGATGTTTAAGATAGTTTTGAAAAATATATTTAATATAATTTTCTCAATTTTTTTTTAAAATATTATTTCATCTAACACACCATGATTTTTATATATGATTACCCATAAAAACTCAGTGTCTCTAATAGCATGCTCCATATGAAAAACCAAACTAAAAGAAGATAGTTACATATTTTAATAAAAATGTAAATATTAAGTTTTTCCCTTAAAACAATCCATTTAATCTGTTTTAATTACTACTAATAACAACTTTATCAAATATTTATAGAAATAAAACAAAATCTAAATCTATTACAAATGAAATTAAACTAGTATGGCTAAAAATACTAAAAATAATTTTATATTTAGATGTTTATTATTGTAAAATTTTTCTTTATATTTTATATGAATTATTAGTTTAATAAAAACATAATTAATTATGATAAAAAAAATTATATATAATTTTAAAATACTAATTTTATTGAACATATGAATGATAATTTTTTTTATTCTCAAATATTTATTTCCCAAGAAATAAATTGTTTTTCATTATATTTAACATTTTGGTTTATAATATATTTTTATATAGTTTATAATTTTAATTTTATAAATTTAACATTATTTGTTTACTGATAATATAAATATTATATTAATAATAATTTATGGTATTTTAATAAAATTAATGTTTTTTGGTCAAATAATATTTTGAAAAATAACATGACTATTAAGAGATTATTATAATATAAGTGAGAATTATAATTTTATTAAAAAATTTATAAAACCAAACATATATTTTATATTTGAATTTATAGTTTTATAATTTTGGTATTAATATACAATCCCATATTTGATATTTTAGAATATAATAATTATTTTCTCAAAAATAATTTAATTCATTATAAATTATTTTTTTAAAATTATTTTTTATCACATTTATTAATTTTATTTAATAAAATGGATATAAAATCTATTTTAATTGGTTAAAAATTATATTTTAAGTAAAATTTTGTTTCTATCTATAAATTACATTTTACCTTATGTAAAAAAACTAGTAACCACGGTAAATGAAAAATGATAAAAGTAAAAATTCTAATAGTAAAAGACCTCAAGCAGATTTAAAACATGGGTGGGAAAGGTTGATAGAATCATTTATTTTATATACAGTATCTCATATCCCCTCTATTATTTTTCAATTTTGGATCCAAATTTTAATAGATTTTATTTCTATTTTTCAAAACACTTGGGTATTTACAAAAATGTTAGACATTTTCACTTATAAAAGGCATACTCATGTCCTCACATCCTATCACATAAAACTATCATGTTTCAGCCCCAAATCTACCCAAACCTCTCCTTAACCCTAATATATAAAGTAGGGTGGTTATTTTATTCTCAAAATAATATCACTCATGGAATTAAAACATATTTTAAATTATATAATCTTAGTGGTGGGGTGTAGGTTTTTAACATACATCTCTCTTTAATATTTTTTATATGATTTTATTCTACGTTCAATTTATTTCCACCACATTAAAATAAAAAACTATGAATAATTATTATTGTATTATGTTATTACAGATATGGTAATTTAATAAACAGAATTCCCCTTTTCAATTAGAGAGAACAAAATTTTCTCCCTTTCATTGTGAAAACTGCTAACACTATGATTCCATGTGTATTTTTACCTAAAATTATGGTCCTAATAAGGATTTTAACTGATAAGTAATATATTTAAATATTATTTTAAATTATTAACTTATAAAAAATATTATGAATTTCCCTAGTGATATAGAAAATGAAACCATCATCATCCACGAGTATGTGTGGACTGCCACCCCATGGAATGATTTATTCCCATTTTCCTTTTAATCTACATTAATGGATGGTTTTAATTTTGGGTTTAAATGATAAAATTATTTTTATAATATAATTTGTGTTTTTTATGGAAAAATGAATAAAATATTAATTATATTATCAACAAACGATTATGGTTAATTCAATCATTTAAAAAGAGCAAACTAATAATAAATTGAGCACTTCTTTCCAAGAAAAGAATTTATATAAATTATTTTTTATATGTAAATTTTAAAAATTATGATCTATAATACTAATAAATACAATATAATATCATTATAAATTTTTATAATTAAATAACATATAACCATCCTCATAATCACCCATTAATCGGGGTAGGTTCATGTTTGGGTCAGCTTAACCACCAACTATAGAAAAACATTGAATTTATATCATGGATGAATATAAGAATTTAATTACTAGTATAAGATGATATAAATATGTAAATTATTGTTTAATTTTGTTTCTAGTGTTGTCATATCAACATCTTACCCATTAATTAATAAATCAGCCTCTATAGGTTAAGAATCAATGAAACATTTCTGTCGACATTTTACCCAAATAGATCATAGGATAAAATTATATAAAATGAAATTATGGATTAAAAAATATTAACAGATCTATTATAGTACATTATATAATATAATAATAATTTTATATCAAAACCCAAAATATACAAACCCCAATTTTACAAAAAAGTTCAAAACGATAAACCATACTTAGATGTGGTGTTGAATGTAGGTAAAAACAAACTAATATATATGCATAGAATAATACTAAATTAAGATTATATATGGTTATAGTTATGAATAATTTTATTGGGTGTTAATTTAATGAAAATTATATAATTATTCATGTCATTTGGTTCAATTAAAAAATTAATCTAGACTATGGTAAGGGTTTTTCTCTCAAATTCTTCACTTTGAGTCATGTTTGGTATTTTAAAACTAATTTCATTTGTGGGGGTATATAATTATAACGACCCATACTTTAAATACATTGTTATTACTTCTAAATTGAAGCACACTTATTACAACATATAATAAAACCATGAAAGGACCATATATGTATAGTGTCTTTAGAAACTGGGAAACATAAATAACTGGTTCATAAAGCGTCTACACTGTCTCCCATTTATTTCATCATATCTATAGTCCCTTTTGGCATATATTACTTAATAACCTTATTCACGACCTAGGGAAAAAACATACAAAAGGGTGAGCTCAAATGCTCAGTAAGGGTAAACAAAAGAAATATCAATCACATCATATTCATAATAACATAACATCTTGTAAATCATAACCTACAAAAGAGAGCATATGGGAAAAATCATAGTAGTGAAATGAAATCCCAATAATCATAACTTTAAACATGGAACTTTGTGGCATACAAACATAATCATAGAGTATCATTTCTTATAAGTCAAGACTCATGGCCAAGACTATCTTAGTGGACAAAGTCCATTACTAAACCGAGTCCACTCCTCGTTTCAGTCCTGTTTCACGGAATCGGTTTAACCTGCCGTTCCAGCCATATCTATCTCATGATATATAAAATCTTTACCTAATGCATTGGATGGAGATATAGGTCCCACCCATCTCATAATGATACCATTCTTATGTGTGCCTCAAAATCATAAATCATACGTCATTGCATAACCCATGTAATAAAAATGGGATTCTTAAACAACATGACATCATAAAACAATTCATATAAGATAAAGGAATTCATAAAAATAATTCCATCACAACATAATAAATTAAATTTAAAAATAGGTATAGAAACATAACCCTATATTATCTTATATGGAAAATAATTTTGATAAAAAACTTGAACTCCATTCTTGAGGAAAATATCCTTTCTGCTTCAAAAACATTTTCCTTTCGTAACATGTCATACAATTTTAATCTAAAAGAAGTTGATTAAAAATAAACTTTAAAACTTGTAAAGTAATCTTCTTGGAAATAATGTTTTAAAAATCCTTTCATCCCGTATAAGTTAAAAAAACATTCTTCTCGTACTTTTGTCAGAAAAGTCAAAAAGTACCTCGTACGAAAAACGACAAATGATCCCTTTCATATCTTTTACTATAATCTCACCAAAGGGTAAAAATAGATTTAAACAATTGTAGGTGGATGGAAATAATATTACATATTTAGGAAACATGTATATGGATGATAAAATACAACCCTGTAAATATCGAAGTATAATCAATCTCGGATAAAAACGAGATTATGATATTTCCCTTACCTTAGGTCTGATTTTCTTCGTAAGTGTCCAAACCACCTGTATAATGAGATAAATATTATTATTGACTTATTCCAAAGTTATAATAATTTATATGATATCATATATGGTCATATTATTAGCTTCTTATTAGTAATATTTCATTACTACTTGTTATTCAGGTGTTTATTACTTTTTGTTCTTATGCGTGTTTTGTCAAATAAATTCTGATTTTTCTTTTTAGGTTATAGATACCTCATTTAAAGAATGTTATTAGTGTAATATATATCATATAAATTCATTCAATTCATTTATATAACCATTATTGAATAAATATCATGTAGAATGAGTCGCATCACATCGTGGAGACGGTATTCCGTACGTACGCACGAACGATGATATCGCTCCCATGATCGTGGAATTGTATTTGAGTGTATATATACTATTTAATAATAAATATCCCTTTAAAATAATCATATATAGTCATTATTTACACCATTATACCCATCCAAGTAAGGTGGTGGTGGAAAATAGATTACACCACGGCGTGGAGACGGTATTCCGTACGTACACACGCGCGGTGATTTCTTTTTCCGTAGGATGGATAGATGGTTAATTAGGGTTGTTTCATACATATAATAAAATATCCATATATTAGTGATAATTATGTTATTAATTCACAATGAAACAACTAAAGAAGAAGAAGTTCAAGAAGAAATAAAGTTGAAAGAATCGGTAACAGACATTACCTCTTTTTTGAAGCGCCTCTTTGAGATCTCCTCTTAGGGCACTAAAATTGGCCTTTGAAGAAGACTGGGACCCATAGGATGTTTCTAGGGAAGTGGATAGAAGATATGTTCATGGGTTGTCCGAGCTTTAAGGCTCAAAGTGGTGTTAGGAAGAGAGGGAGGAGGTGCCCTTTTATAAGGGAGGAGAGGGGCACCTTTGGAATAACAATAAATAATATTTTATTATAAAGTCGAATTCGGTTTTTTAATACCTCCAAATTGATTTTTTTCGAATATAAGGTGGGTATAGGTCGTAATCCTCTCATCCAATAGAATTTATACAAGTTTAGGTATCAATTTTAACCCTATCATTTAGATTTAACTTTAAGTTAGATAATTTAACTTTTACCGTGTCTTCTTGTTTTCTTACACTATAAGGTTAATAAAATTACAATATCAAGCCAAACGAACCCCAAGTTGTTTATTATTAATATATATAACATTATCTAAGTCATTTGGCCGAACCTTAGATTTTTTGGAATAAAATTAAAATTAATAATATAATATTTTTTTTAAAAACAATTTTATGTCAATTTTGACACTATTTGGTAATTGATTTTTGTGAAAATCATAACAGAATTATTATTTCTAAAAACGTTAATTAAATCAATACTAAAATGTCATATTAACCTATAAAATTTTTTGAATTAATAAAAAGTCTAAAATTACATTTATTTTGGTATTTATAACATCAATTATGTCAATATTTCATTAATACGATAATTACTGCATCATCGTTGGGTCATAAATAAATTAAATTATTTAATGTCTAAAAATGTTAAATAAAATAAAATTATGTAGGAAATGTTTTTATATTTCTTTTGAATATTTATAGTCGAATTTATCTTATGTATAAACCCATATTTGAAATGATTTACTTATTAAACATTGATTTTAACTATTTTATCCCTTCTTTAAATAAATTAATAATAAATGTCTTATTCTAATCCATGTGGGCCTAAATGGTAATATTTTATTCCTATGTTTGTTTTTGGTCGAATTACACTTATCCAATAGAATTAGGACATGTTTTAAGGTAATAATAATAACACTTTTACCATTAATTACCCTATTTACTTTTAACCGTGGTAAAAAAAGTAAAAAGTTACTATTCACCAAAAATTATTTTAATCTCATTGAACCACATTTTAGTCCTTGATATTAACCATGTCTCTCTAATTTTCACAATTCTACTCATAGAAGCGGTGAAATTATGTTTTATGAAAAAATCAGTTTTTTTAACTACCAGTGTTTTCACTATTCATTAAAAATTGAATGTTTTCAGAAAAATACCAAAATTTTACCCTAGGATAATTTAGATATTCTGAATCCAAAAATGAAGACCATTTTGAAAAATAAAATTTCAAAAATTTTAAAAAGTGGTTATTAATATTAATAACTGCTAGCTTTAATAATATTTTAATAGCATATCATTGTTTTGTGAAACTCGGTATTACGTACGACGCAAGCTATTGAGGAAGGCCGTGATTGTGTGTAAAGCAAGACACTCTAGTGTTGTGTGTAGTGAAAGATTCCTTTGATCATTTAAAAACAAAATATTTTTCATAAAAGTATCTTGTGTTACATTCTACCCCCCTCAAACTGAATTTTTCCCTCGAAATTCCTCACTTTTTAACAAATAGATGAGGATACCTCTACCTCATCATATCGTCAATCTCCCATGTAGCTTATTCTAATTTGTGGTTCCTCCATAAAACTTTCACCAAGCGAGTGATCTTGTTTCATAGAACTTTTTCGCTATGATCCAAAATCTCTATCGGCTGTTCTTCATAAGAAAGATCTTTCTCCAGCGGTACAACTTCTGAGCTGAGTACATGTGAAGGATTAGGCATGTACTTTCTCAGGAGAGATACTAGAACACATCGTGAACTTGATAGAGTTTCGATGGAAGCTCCAATAGGTAAGCTAACTTTCCAAAATGATCCAGTATTTCGAAAGGACCGATATATCTAGGGCTCAACTTCCCCTTCTTTCCAAATTTCATGACCCTCTTCTAGGGAGATATTCGTAAGAACACTTTATCACCCACATCAAACTCTAGGTCTTCTAATCGGTTGTCGGCATAAATTTTCTATCTACTTTGAGCTGCTCTAATGTGTTGTTGAATAGATCGGACTTTTTCTTCCATCTCATCAACAAGATCATGTCCTAGTAGCTTTCTTTCACAAGCTTCATCCCAACAAGTTGGAGTCCTGGATTTCCATCCATAGAGAGCCTCATAAGCAGCCATCTGAATACTAGAGTGAAAGCTATTATTATAAGAAAATTCCACCAAAGGTAGGTGTTGATCCCAACCACCTTTGAAATCCATAGAGAAATCTCTCAACATATCTTCTAGAGTTTGAATTGTTCTCTCAGAATGACCATCTGTCTGAGGATGATAAGTAGTGCTGAAACTCAACTTTGTATCCTGAGTATGCTGAAGACTTTGCCAGAGCTTAGAGGTAAATATCAGATCCTGATCAGATATAATAGAAAATGGTACTCCATGCAATCTTACCACTTCCTTTACATATATCCTGGCAAGCTGATCCAGAGAGAAATCCTCTCTAATAGCCATGAAGTGTGGAGAATTTGTAAGACGATCAACTATGACCCAGATAGCATTATTTCCTTAGGATGTTTTAGGAAGTCTTTTGACAAAGTCCATAGTAATGTTTTCCCATTTACATTCGGGTATGGGTAATGGTTGTAACATCTCCTCAGACATCTATCTCTCAGCTTTAACTTGATGACAAACCATGAATCGAGATACATATTCAGCAACATTTCTTTTCATGCCATCTCACCAGAAGTACTCTTTCAGGTCCCAATACATCTTCGTGCTTCCAGGATGAATAAGGAATGAAGTACTATGAGCCTCATCCAGCAGCTCCTTTAATTTAGGTATAGGAGGAACAAAAACTCGATTCCTGAACATTATTATCCCATCACAATAAAGGTTGAATTCAGGAACATTTCTCACCTTCTTTTGTAACTCGACATCTTTTTTCTATGCCTCTTTAATCTTCACATGTATAGATGGTTGAGCATTAATTTGAGAAAGATAAGATTTTCCCATTCGATTATAATTCCACGATCCATCTTTTGTAAATCAATAAATATTGGATCTTTTGTGATCCTCATCATGGATAAACTGGCATGGTCTTGTCGACTTAATGCATCTGCCACCTTGTTTGCTTTCCCAGGGTGGTAATGGATTGGGCTGTCGAAATCCATAATCAGCTCCAACCATCTTCTTTGGTGCATATTTAGCTTCTTTTGTGAGAAAATATACTTTAAACATTTATGATTAGTATAAATGTCACACCTTTCTCCATAAAGATAATGACTCCAAATCTTTAGTGCAAAGATTACCGCACCTAACTCCAAATCATGTGTTGGGTAATTTTTCTCATGGATTTTCAACTGTCGTGAGGCATAATCTATCACCATATCATTTTACATAAGAACACACCCCAATCCCTTCATGGATGCATCACTGTAGATCCCAATCATTTCTCCACTATAATGCAGTGTGAGCACAGGTGCACTGGATAACCTTTTTTTCAACTCCATGAAATTCTCTTCACATTCCTTCGTCCAAACAAACTTAACTCTATTCCGAGTCAACTTGGTGAGTGGATTAGATAATCGTAAAATATCTTTCTGAAAACGTCCATAATATCTAGCCAAACCAAGAAAAAATCGGATCTCAATTACTGTTGTTGGTCTCGACCATCTTTCGATAACCTCTGTTTTTGCTGGATCCACAGATATCCCCTCTTTTGAGATTATGTGACCCAAAAATGAAACTCTTTGAATCCAAAATTCACACTTGGTAAATTTGGCATAAAGCTTCTCCTTTCTCAGGGTCTTAAATATAATTCTCATGTGATCTTCATGTTCTTCCTTTCTCTTTGAATATACCATAATATCGTCTATAAAGAATACCACAAACTGATCAAGATAGTCTCTAAAGACTCTATTCATCAGATCCATGATGATAGCAGGCGCATTAGTAAGACCAAATGGCATAGCTATAAATTCATAGTGTCCATACCTTGTATGGAAATATTTGTTTGGTATATCCTCCATTTTGACCCTTAATTGATGATACCCTGAATGAAGATCAATCTTGGAAAAGTATTGAGATCCATGTAGTAGGTCAAATAAGTCATCAATTCATGGGAGAGGATATTTGTTCTTGATAGTGATCTTGTTAAGTTCTCGATAATCCATACAGACTCTCATTGATCCAACTTTATTTTTAACAAACAGAACAGGTTCTCCCCAAGGTGACGCACTAGGGCGTGTGAATCCCTTATCAATATTCTCTTGGAGTTGCTTCTTCATTTCTTGAAACTCAATTGGGGACATTCTATAAGGTGACTTTGAAATAGGTAAATCACCCAGTACGAGTTCTATTGAAAACTCAACTTCATGATTTGGTGGAAGACCAGGCAATTCCTCCAGAAATACATCATCAAACTCCCATACAATGGGCATATTCTTAATTGCGAGTTTCTCTCCAACCATTTAAGATAAATAACCTTCATTTAGTAGAATCAAAACCCATAATATGGAAGAAATTTCCAATGGAAGGTTATGTTCATCCTTGCATCGATAGACGATCATAGATTGATCTAGAATATGAAATGTGACATCCCTTCCTTGGAAATTGATATGAGATCTATATAAAGAAATCCAATCCATGCCAAGAATAACATCAAATTCCACTATAGGAAGGATCACAAGATTTGCAGGAATCACATTCCCACAAACCTCAATCAGAGAAGAATTATAAACTTTTGATGCGACTGTTGTTCCATTATGGGTTGTCACAGCTAATTAGATATTTAATTGTTGAGGTAATACGGTGATATCCTTAGAAAATAATTCATAAATAAAAGAGTGGGTGGATCTAGAATCAAATAAAACATTTACTAATTTACAGTGGATGGTATTTGTACCTTTCACCACATCGTTATCATACTCTACATCGCTGATAGAAATTTCATGTGACTTTCCGTTGTCTTTAGCCTAAAGAGTTTTTTGACGTCGACCATCGTCATCAACCCTTTGATTTGGGAATTGATTGGAATAATTCCCCATCTCCTTGCACTTGAAACATTGAAGTGTAGTAGGTTCATTCTGTGTATCCTTTCCTTTGTTTGCATCATTAGACATCTTCTTCCCATCATTGCGGCATTCAAATGCTCGATGACCTTTACACATTTGAAACATTTACTTGTCCTTTTAAGATAAATCCCCCCATGTTTCTCTCCACACTTTGAGCATAAGGTAAAACTAATCTTCTTTTCAGAGTGCTATATAGATTTTCGTTTGAATTCCATTTTCCTCTTCTTGTCAAACCCATATGACTGATGGGTTACTCCAATATCCATCTCGTCTTTGAGAGCACATCAAATGATTTCCTCGTAGCTATTGAAGTCCCTTATGTTTAACGCCCATCAAAGACTTGGTTTTAAGCCACTAAATAATCGATTGATCTTACTCTCAGGTTGGATAATAATACTAGAAGCATACCTTGCAAGTCTTGTAAAATTTTCTTCATAGGTACCAACAGATTCATCATCCTTTTGCTTTAGCTCAAGAAACTCTTTCTCCATCTTTTTTCAGAGAATACGAGGGAAGTAATTATTGAAAAATAAGTTCTTGAACTCGTCCCATTCCATGGACTCAATTTCATCTCTTTGCCTCATATTCTTGATAAGATTCCACCATTGATCAGCATCACCTTCTAAATGATACACAACTAAGATGACTATATCATGTTCAGAACATTGATGAACTGAAAATATCTTTTCAGTAGTACTAATACATTGTTCAACAATTAATGGATTTGTAGACCCGCTGAATGAAGGTGGACGCTTCCTCATGAAGGATTCAACAGAATGGTTCTCCTTCTATTGCTCGAATGGATGTCCTGTATGATTCATAGCTTGAGAAAGTTGTGTGAGAATGGCTACAATATTTTTCATTCTAGATCACATACCATTTGGTTCCTCAGGGGGAAAATCATTGCATTTCCCGTCTCATTCCGCATTAACACGGTTCCTTCGGGTTCCAGCCATTGACTACAACCAAGAAGAATAGTGTGAGCAACACTAATTATAATAGGAAAACCACATAATCAAGAATTTAATTTTACAGTTAAGGTCTTATCCTAGGTTATTCATGGCCATTTCTAAAACACTAAGATTGTGTTATATGCTTAGACTTATCCTTAGGGTTCTTACTAAGGCTTTCACATCCTTGTTTCCAGAGGTTGACTATACATTTCCTCTGATTCCAACTATAACAACCCATACTTTACATACATTGTTATTACTTAAAAATTGAATCACACTTATTACAAGATATAAAAAAACCATGAAATGACCGTATAGGTATAGTGTCGTTAGAAACTGGGAAACATAAACAACTGGTTTATAAGGTGTCTACATTGTCTCCCATTTATTTCATCATATCTATAGTCCCTTTTGACATATCTTACTTAATATCCTTCTTCCTGACCTAGGGAAAAAACATACAAAAGGGTGAGCTCAAATGCTCAGTAAGGGTAAACAAAAGAAATATCAATAACATCATATTCATAAGAACATAACATTTTGGAAATCTTAACCTGCAAAAGAGAGCATATGGGATAAATCATAGTAGTGAAATGAAATCCCAATAATTATAACATAAAACATGGAACTTTGTGGCATACACACATAATCATAGAGAATAATTTCTTACTAGTCAAGACTCATGTCCATGACTATCTTAGTGGACAAAGTCCATTTCTGAATCGAGTTCACTCCTCGTTTCAGTCCTGTTTCACTGAACCGGTGTAACCTGTCGTTCCAGCCATGTCTATCTCATGAGATATAAAATATTTACCCAATGCATTGAAGGGAGATATAGGTCCCCACCCATCTCATAATGATACCATTCTTATGTGTGCCACAAAATCATAAATCATACATCATTTCATAACACATGTAATAAAAATGGGTTTCTTAAACAACATGACATCATAAAACAATGCATATAAGATAAAGGAATTCACAAAAAAAATTCCATCACAACATAATCAATTAAATATAATAATAGGGATAGAAACATAAACCTATATTATCTTATATGGAAAATAATTTTGATAAAACACTTGAACTCCATTCTTCAGGAAAATATCCTTTCTGCTTCAAAAACATTTTCTTTTCATAATATGTCATTCAATTTTAAACTAAAAGTAGTTGATTAAAAATAAACATGAAAAATTCTAAAGGAATATTCTTGGAAATAATGTTTTAAAAATCCATTCATGCCGTATAAGTTAAAAAAAACATTCTTCTCATACTTTTGTCGGAAAAGTCAAAAAGTACCTCGTACGAAAAACAACAAAAGATTCCTTTCATATCTTTTACTATAAACTCACCAAAGGGTTAAAATAGAATTAAAAAATTGTAGGTGGATGGAATTAATATTACCTATTATGGAAACATGGATATGGATGATAAAATACACCCGCGTAATTACCAAATATAAACAATCTCGAATAAAAATGAGGTTGTGATATTTCCCTTACCTTAGGTCCGATTTGCTTCGTAAGTGTATGAACCTCCTATATAATGATTTAAATAATATTATTGACTTATTACAGAATCATAAATATTTTTATGATATCATATATTGTCATATTCTTAGCTTATTATTAGTAATATTTCATTACTAGTTGTTATTCGAGTGTTTATTACTTTTTGTTCTTATGCGTGTTTTGTCAAATAAATTCTTAATTTTCTTTTTGGGTTATAGATACCTAATTTACAGAATGGTATTATTGTAATATATATCATATTCATTCATTCAATTCATTTATATAATCATTATTCAATGAAGATCATGTAGAACGAGTCACAGCACATCGTGGATACAGTATTCCGTACGTACGCATGAGCGATGATATCGCTCCCATGATCGTGGAATTGTATTGGAGTGTGTATATACTATTTTAGAATAAATATCACTTTAAATTAGTCATATATAGTCATTATTTACACCATTATACCCATCCAAGTAAGGTGGTGGTGGAAAATAGATTACACCATGGCGTGTAGACGGTATTCTGTACGTACGCACGCGCGGTGATTTCGTTTTCCATAGGATGGATAGATGGTGAAATAAGGTTTATTCATACTTATAATAACATATCATTATATTAGTGATACTGATTTTATTAATTCATAATTAAACAACTAAAGAAGAATAAGTGTAAGAAGAAATAAATTTGAAAGAATCGGTAACGGACATTACCTCTTCTTTGAAGCGCCTCTTTGAGATCTCCTCATAGGGAACTAAAAATGGTCTTTTAAGAGGACCAAAACCTCTAGGATGTTTCTAAGAATGTCTAGAGGAGATATTGTCAGGGGTTTTCCGTGATTTAAGGCTCAATTAATTGTGAGGAAGAGAGGGAGGAGGTTCCCTTTTATAAGGGAGGAGAGGGGCACCTTTGGAAGAATAAAAAATATTATTTTATTTTAAAGTCCAATTCGGTTTTTAATAGCTCCAAATTTATATATTTCCAATATAAGATTGGTATAGGTCTAAATCCTCTCATCCAATATAATTTAGACAAGTTTAGGTATCAATTTTATTTTTATCATTTAGATATAACTATAAGTTAGATAATTTAACTTTTACCATGTCTTCTTTTTTTCTTACACTATAAGGTTAATAAACTTACTATATCAAGTCAAACGAACCCCAAGTTGTTTATTATTAATATATATAACCTTATCTAAGTCATTTGGCTGGACAATAGATTTTTAGGAATAAAATAACAATTAATAATATAATATTTGTTTTAAAAACTATTTTATGTCAATTTTAACACTATTTGGTAATTGATTTTTATGAAAATCATAACAAAATTATTATTTCGAAAAAAGTTATCTAAATAAATACTAACATGTCATATTAACCTATAAAATTAGTGTAACTCATAAAAAGTCTCAAATTACATTTATTTGGGTATTTATAACATCAATTATGTCATTATTTCATTAATAATATAATTACTGCACCATCGTTGTGTCATAAATAAATTTAATTATTTAACATATAAAAATTACAAATAAAATACCGTTATTTAGGAAATATTTTTAACTTTCTAATGAATATTTATAGTCCAATTTATCTTATGTATAACCCCATATTAGATACTATTTACTTATTAAACATTGATTTTAACTATTTTAACCCTTCTTTAAGTAAATTAATAATAAATGTCCTAATCTAATCCAAGTGGGCCTAAATGGTCATATTTTATTCCTAAGGTTGTTTCCGGTCGAATTACACACATCCAATAGAATTAGGACATGTGTTATGGTAATAATAATAACACTCTTACTCTTAATTACCCTATTTACTTTTAACCGTGGTAAAAAAGGTAAAAAGTTACTATTCACCAAAAATTATTTTCATCTCAATGAACCACATTTTAGTCCTTGATATTAACCGTGTCTCTCAGATTTTCAAAATTCTACTCACAGAAGACGTAAAATTAAGTTTTATGAAAAATTCACTTTTTTTAACTACCACTTAGTGGTTTCACTACTCATCAAAAATTGAAAGTTTTCAGAAAAATACCAAAATTTTACCCTAGGCTAATTTCGATATTTCGAATCCAAAAATGAAGCCCATTTTGAAAAATAAAATTTATAAAATTTCAAAAAGTGGTTATTACTATTCATAATGGCTAATTTTAATAATATTTTAATAGCATATCACTGTTTAGTGAAACTCGGTATTGCGTACGACGCAAGCTATCGAGGAACGTCGCGATTGCGTGTAAAGCAAGCCAATCTAGTGTTGTGTGTAGTGAACGATTTTTTAGATGATTTAAAAACAAAATATTTCTCATAAAAGTCTCGGTTGTTACAATAATAACTTTTTAATATATTATATCATGAATTATATTTCAATATTCTTATATGATATTCAATTTTAATCTGACTCATTCAATGCGTTATGATTCCAATGTTTCTGTAGCCACAATGGTTTTCTTGGTCTCAAATCCGATTCATTAAGAAAAATACATTTTGTGAACTATGTATTTTTAATAAAGTGTATTAATTTTCCATGGATATATTATTCTCATAATATTTCTATTTCATGGAATTTACTATTCATTTCATTGTTCCCTATAGAGGTGATTATTGATATTGTTTTTACCCAATAGTAAAAGTTTTTTTACTCAGCACTCGCTCATCGAGTTATGATCATTGTCTTAAAATTATTTCATATAAGTTCAGTTCATTATACCATTTGATTATATTTTATAATATTCTACCATTATTTTATATGGATATAAATTCCTACTAAATAATCCCTTTGTAAAATATTTCGCACTTTTTTGGTTATATTATTTTGCTAACAGCCAACTTCTTGCTCTGGATGGAATTTGATCATGCTACATTAGGGTTTGCATAGTTTTATAATCATTTATCTATAATTTTTAAAAACTAAATATAACATATTGGATTATTTTCACCTTTAAATATTGTTATGTTATTGAAATCGGTAATATTATTGGTGTTCGGTATCTTCTTATTCTAATACAGATGATCATCAATATGTGGTCTATATACTATTTGACCATACATTTTTTCTATTAAAGGTTTTATTAACATGTATCCTATTTTTTACATAGGGATATATATTTTCATTTGGTATGTTGTTACTGTAATATGGATAATTATTTGAAAATTTTACTATGAATGTTTTATTCATTTTCCCTCATGATGAATACATTGTACTTAAACAAGTGACAGGTGGTGTCCACTATTATATATCCGCACAATGCATTGACTGGATTCATGAAATATATTATGTTTTGGTATTTGATAAATCCTAGCCCTATTCCACAATATGTGTTGATTTCAGTATTGTTTAAATGTAAATTTCTTATAACAAGGACTTGACCACATGTTTTTTATGTCTGGGATTTTGAATTTTTATGTTTTTAGGATCGTAAGAATAATTAAGATGGGATGTGAATATATTGTTATATTTTATAAATTTTTATACCATTGAAATTATCCCCGATCAGTTTTTAGAGTTTTATATCATTTTAAAAATAATATAACTCAACCAATCAGTGTACGTTAGTTACAAAATTAAGGTAGCGAACAAAATATTTTCAAAGACCACCAATAGTTTGGTTAACTATATCCATTCTAAGGTAACTATTATTTTTCCATAATAATTTAAGTATATATTAAGTTAATACAGTTTTATCCAACTCCCAGTAGGAACGATTTATCTCTTTATTGAATATTATGGTGACACTCCCCTGTTACAATTTTTCATTTTATACTAATCCAAAATAAGATTATATTTTTTTAATCCACTCACTAAAATTAATCTAAAAATTCTCTATCTAATTTAATTATTCGTTATCTTTATCTATTTTTCTATATGACTTCATCTAATATATTCCATTTTCTTCACCTCATAAGATTGTACCTCAGATCAGTGCCTAACCGGATAAAAAAAATAACATAACCTCAAACAATTAGAAATCTCTATCTAGTATAACCTCTACCTAATATCTCTGACACATAACTCAAACTGATATCTCTATTCAGCAGCTACGTCTGCTACCACTTTTCCCTACACCTATTTTTGTGTACTTGTACTTTAAATTGGTGTTTCCTTGTATGGAATATCAAATAACTTATAATTGACCATCAATTTACTTTATTCATGCATGTGCAGTATTAGTTCGAATTGTATATACCCCTCTATCTATGGGAACTCAAATAAGGGAAATTTTTGGAACACAAATGTCTTTTTCCCACTCAACCAAAATTCAAATGTTGAATATCCACTCATTTTTAACTTCACCAGACACCATTAAAATATTATAAATCATTCTTGGATCATAAATTAAACATAACCCCAACTTCATCTTACATAATATTCTTAAGCACAATGTAAAGGAACATCTTCAAGAATTCTTAAATGTAGAAATATATAAAAAAATTTAAAGACCAACTTCATCGTTGTCACTGTAAAGGGATTTATAATGATTTTTTAATATTCTCAAATATTGAACTAATAGGTAAATGTATATTTGATAACATTATAATAACATTTCACCTGGTTCTTGTTTTTTCAATGCCTCTTCAATTTTATTATTCATTTTGGGCCTTCATATAACTTCATCTGATGGACTCATGCATTTTTTCAACTAATTTATTTGGTCGAATGTACTCATAATATCCTTAATGGTTTCTCTTCATAATACATATCTATATAATAAACTAACTATATTTCAAAAAAATGATCTATTTGATGTGTTATCATTATTTCATACAGTGTATCCTTCCACATCTAAAACATCATAATGTGCTTGGATAAAAAATGTCTCATTAAATGTTATGGAATAAGTTGTTTAATGACGTAATCTTGATCTATCAAATGCTCATCTGTCTGATGAAAATTTATATACATACTAACTGATCAACCTATTCAACCATTGGATATATGAACAATGAATTTGATCTTATAAAATATATATCGCACCAACCATTAGGACCTATTGATCTTGGTCTTGACAGAAAAACATATTCCCATTCACTTTATCCAAATGTATTTGGTATACACAAAATATTATACATAATTTATGTTTTTATGTAAATATGACTCATTTTTATTATGGTCTTTGTAAAGATATTTATGAACTCTTCATTATATAGAGTAGAAAATACATTGTTAACAAACATCATTATGATGGATATTCATCTCATGGTCTTCATTTGATATCCTTTATTCAGTAATAACCTAAATGATTTTATAACATAAATCATGGTAAATCATGAAAATTTTATTTCATCATTGTTAAACAGAATTTTTTTTTCACAATAATCATTAATAGCTTCGTATATTCCACTTACACTTGAAATTTAATATACCAAACATTGAATAAATCATACATTTTAAAAATGAATAGAAACTCGGTAATAAAGGCTTTTTACGACTGTTTCTCTATACAATGACATCTGTCTAGTAATCTAAAACTGTTGTCCTTGATTTTTTATCATCATTTTGAAAACCACTATCTCCCCATTCATGATCAAAAAAGTCTATGAAAATCATCATGGTTTTAGGAAATTGAATATTGAAAAATAATTTTCTTGCTAAAGGAATGTTTCAAAATCGTAATAAGGAAACATTAATATCCTCCTTCAACACATCATAATAAAAAATTCTTAAAAACTCTATTATCCCATTATTACTTAATATATAAAGCTTTAACGATAATATCTGATGATAAAAAACGAAAATCACTTTTAAAAACCTCCCAATGAAACCATCAATACCTCCAACATTGAATTTTTTAGAAACATTTTTGATAACAATAACATTTTTTCACCTACTATTTTCAAATATTTTTATCAAAAAACATTTTCTACTATAGAGAATTTTCAAGATCCACACAACTAGATAAATAAATGTTTTTTTATAAATTTTATCCTTCATTGACAAGTAATTTTATAACCATGATAATAGAAACTCTTCATCAAACATTTTTCATAGCCATTTTATATATAACATCATCAAATTCATTATTTCATTTTTTATACAAAATCTTTGATGTTTTTATTTTATTTCCTATTTTGACAACATATGCGTAAGAAAGGAGGAGGAAATGTTCCTTACTATCTTTAAAAAGTCATTAGTGGGTTCAGAACATGCATTTTTATCATAAATTCCACAAATAATTTCCTCATCATAGATTTTGTGAAAACATTAGCTGGTTAAAGCAATGTTGAATTATACCCAAGTATATAATCACCACTAGAAATGTTCACATTGATGAAATGAAACTTAATATCAATTTTATTTGACATGGAGTCTTGTACTTGTTTTTTTAAAGATAAATGTCTGATAAATAAAAATAAATTATCATTATTGGATTACAATAATTCCCTCTCAAATATTCTAAATGAAACATCATCCGAAACATTTTTATATAATATTTTGTCAAGAAAACATATTATATTCTCATTGTGATCAATGTAACCGAACATTGTTTCTAACAATTAAAACTCACACAATATTCTACTAAAAATAATTTTCTTCTTGATTTTATTGTTATATCATTATAATCTCTTACGCAATAAACAATATTGGACACTAAAAATGCAAAATCATTACATATTTATAAATGAGCCCATAATTTTATGTTTCTTTTAATTTTTTTCCCAAAAACATTTTTGATTACATTTTATCTCTCTAAAATCTTAAAAATAATATAACACTATATAAAATGCATTTCCTTGAAGTGGTTATAGAGAGTAATCATATGATCATTTTTTAAAATTTCCTCAAATTTACACTTTTCCAAGCTTTATCTATACTCAATTTCATGCCAATAAAAACAGGAGAAGAAACCTCATTCAAAATTTTCATTCCAAACATTTATAATAAACCCATGGTATTGTTTTATTTAGATTAGAAGATTTAAACAATATATATTTGAAGTTTTTATCCTAGAAACATAGTTCACTTTCTATGAAAAGACATTTCAATGTTCTTAAATTTTTGAAACAATTCGTCACATATTTTATTTCTATCATGTGGAAATATTATGTCATAAATGTAAATCATCACAATGAGGGTACATGTGTTCATTCACATATCTAGTAGGTTGTTATCAACAATTCTGCAAGAAAATTTCTACTGATTCATTAACCTATCACATTTATAATATCATGAAAAATGATCTTATTTCAACAAATAAAAATCATTATTCCACATAAATAACATAGTTCAATATTAATCACGTAGGAACACACTAGGTCCGGTAAAAAAATTCACCTTTAATTTTTCTATTTAAAAATTACTAATTAATATTTATGAAATACTTATCAATAAATACATATAGATACATAGGAGAAGAATATTATATTTCAAATTCTCAAAAAAGAGAAAAAGTTTCTACAAAATTAACACATCTGACCAGGGTGTATCCTTTTCAAAAAAGATGACATTTGTTCCATGAAATTTCTCTATATTCATTGATTTTGGTTATAATAATGCAATTTGTTCCCATAAAATTATTTCCTACTACTATTTTAATAATATTATAGTTTTTATATTTCTAAATGTTACTTAAATGCTTATTTAAGTCAAATAACCACTCATCCTTTTTAACTACCTCTCAAACTGGTTATGGGTCCACCTTTGATTTATGTGATGTTTGGTTCTCTACAATTATTATAGTTCTTATCTAAAAAGGTGTTTTTTTTTCTAATGATGTTTTCATAATAAAAATATTTTTATACAATGTGGTATTTATTAAAAACAATTATGTATCAATTTTAAATAATAATACTGATTTGAATAATCATGCACATTTTTTGGAACGCATTCATCTTCCCTTTCATTATCTTCATTGTATCTTTCCAATTTACATCTACCACGTCTTAGAATTTTTTTTATGTATGTTATATTCTCGTGAAAACATCATAAAACATAGATAACATATAAAGTAGTTTATTCCATAAAAATTAACTTCTGCCATCTTATTAGTAACCCACAAAAATTATTTGTTATGTCTTCCCATCAGACATTCTATGATGCATATTTCATAGTTTTATTAAGAAAGGAATCTTAAATTTTTTTAATTATTTCATATTGGACTTTTATTATTCCATCTATTATATGGAGTGATATTTGATTGTTGACTGCAGAAAACATTTATTTTACACATGAAAATTGTTAATTATCAATTATATCTATAGGAATTTTGAATGATTTTATTCAACAACCATAATTAATATATTTTATCTAAAATATTATTTTTCCTTTTCAAGACCATTTTTATATTTAATGAGAAACGTTTTGGTGTTTGAGTATTTTTTTATTTATGTCTCACACACAATAATCTCTTCTCTGATACATTCCCTTTTCAGTTTTTCATCTCAGTACATAAAAAACACTTCTTTTGTAGAATCAATTTCAAAACGTATGAACATCTCCACAACCACTCATTTATATTTCATGAAAAATATCATGGTCACAAGATTCAATTAATAAATGAAATTTATAAGTTAAAAAATAATTTTTTTTATTAATGCTTCAATGGACCAAAAATATTTTATTGAATGAGCACTAGAGGTTTAGTGGTTGGATTTGATCTTTTTTATGGCTATTATTAACCACGATTCTTATTATGAATGTTTTAGAAAACATATTATTTTCAGTTTTCTTCTTGTAATTTTATTCTTGTGTTTTTCTTCTAAATGATTCTCATACTTTTATATCCAATATTCTCATTCACTCAACATCATTACTTATTTTTATCCTTATCGTTTAAGTAACATAAATAATAAATATCATCGATATTGAATGAACTTCCACTGGTTCTTTCTCCCTTGGTATTAACTTTTCTATATTTGAACGTTTTTATAATAAAAAAATATTTGCAAAATAAATCTTCAATATAATCATCAAACAAATTATAACACTATGAAATTTGGGTATAGGGACACTAAAAAAACGTGCTTTTATTTCAGTTTATATGCTTCAATTTTGGTCATTTTTATTCCTAGAAATTTTTAGGAATTGAAATTCCAAATTTAAATACCTCTTCTTCATGTTTCTACATATCTATCAAGATTAGGATATCACCTGTTATAATTGAATAATAACCACTATCCAGAAACAATATTTTGCTCCTTTTTTGGTATTTTAGAGTGTTCTTAATAGTGAAATCTCGTTCCACATTTTTCTTCTTCCCATGATCTTTTTCATTCCATCTATAGAAAACCAATCACATAATTGTTACCATAAATTCTTCTAAATCGTGACCTATTTAATCACACCTTCCACAAACTTCTTCCATGAAATCAAATCTTTTTTTCATAAAAATCCTCTAGCATCTAATTAATTGAGTTTTTTTATTGTTATAATATAATAAAATTTCTATCCTTTCTTCCACCATTACTCCCCCAAAAGTCATTACTCTTACTTGGGTGATATTTTTTTTCTAATAAATATAATCTATGTTACCATATATACCACAACACCAATATTTCTCACTAAAACATGATCTCTTGTAGAAAATTAATCCTTCCTAGAATAAGTTTATTGAGGTTAAATATACTTTCAGGTACTTGT
The DNA here is from genome assembly GCA_963277665.1 of Viscum album. Taxonomy (NCBI): domain Eukaryota; kingdom Viridiplantae; phylum Streptophyta; class Magnoliopsida; order Santalales; family Viscaceae; genus Viscum; species Viscum album. The sequence continues at coordinate 1,594,114,976 of OY728146.1, read as the reverse complement.
TATAACCAAGACTACAGAAACATTTTATTTGAGGTTTTTTTTCGTTATATAGATGTTCTGTGTTTTTCATTAATATACTCAACCCATGTTTCCCAAAAAAAATTTCAAGGCCCTTTATAATTATTATAATTAGTTGAACATTTATATTTTTTGGTATCTAATTCTGAAAATAATTGGAATGAGTTTCTTCAATAACTGGAGATGTTTCAGCCTTCAAATCTATATCCTTACAAAAAAAATTATCATATTTTCAAGTAAAACTCTACATTAATAAATCTTGAGTAGGTTTTACAAAAATTGAATTATTTTACCGAAAGTTTCTTATTAATATCAACCACAATCTTTCCCAATTATATAAAATTATGTTTAAGGTTATTAATCTATTATACGTCACACATAATGTTTTATTAAGTGATATTCTTTACCTATATTATTTTTATCACCATCCTTCTTCAACATTATAATTTTTTTTATCAACACATGGCACAAGTTCTGATCTCATCTGATATTACCTGTAGGTTTGTTCGCCATATTATCATTAACTATTTAATAAATCATTATTTCTATAAACATTAGTTAAGAGAGATCGAAAATTATATATATTTTCATCTTCTAAATACATGTTTTTAGTAGATTCATATTCATCTTTCTTACACAACAAGATTATTTTGTTCATTCTAGGGAACTCTTTCTTACTAACTATGGATATTTTATAATAGATTGATTTGTTCAATACTCATACCATCCAGGTTTTTATTCATAATAATTTTTTTATTCTCCAGTATTCTTCTTAGATAAATTCTTATCAAAATACTCAATTCATCCACACTAGATACATTTTTGTGGGATTTTTCCGTTCTTCATTACTATATATTATAATTAATTTTTTGTGATAATATACATAATTATTTGTAAATCCCTGAGATTTTATGATTTTGTTATTTATTTAGAAATATTTCTTTCATATCATGCCTTATATGAAACATCAGTTTTAAATGAACATAGATATAAAAATAAAATATTCTACATTAATGTGATAATTAATATGTAGTCATTGGATTAGCTGGAATGAATATGAAAAACTAAATTTTAAAAAATGTTTGTTATTCTTATTAATAAAATTAATAGTTTGGATATCTAATAATTAGAAATGAAAATAATAATCATTTCAATATAATGGATTTGTTTTTCTGAAATTTTATTTTTATGTCTGCATTGTGTTTTATCATAATAAACTAAAATAACTACTATTAATGACTGATTTTAATGAAAAATAAATATATTATTTATTTAATAAAATAGTTTAACTATAATTTAATTCTTTTACTTGGATTTGTGTATGAATATAAATCCATTTTTATGCATAAAAATGTGTTTTTCTAAAAAATGGGTTTCCTCACATTTTTGCACACTTTTTTTAAAAATTAAATTCTTCCACTTATAGAAATTTCATTTAAAAAAATGGGTTAAATATTTGTAATTGTGAGGTACAAATTGTGTAAATATATCTCTTTTATTTTTTCAGATTTATGAATATTAATCTTGTTAAAAAGATTTATCACAATAATGGGTAAATCAAGTTAACCTAGGTTAAAACTAAATTTTAATGTTCAATTTTTTCATCTTAAATATTTTTGGATGATGTTATATATACCCTTATCACCAATGTCTCAAAATTTAAATGTTAAAGGTACAAAATTCTATGAAAATGACTTATAATATTTAAAGTAAAGAAAAATACAAAATGTTACTCTCTTTATTTTAAAGAACTATTTTATTTTCACCTGGAGGAAAAAGAATGTTATGAATAAATAATAATGTTAATTTTTAGAATAATATTATTTTTTTAATGATGGTAATTTGTTTTTAATTTTGAGTAAATATATAATTACCTAAAATGGTTATGTAATGTGGCCACATTATTTATTGTAATAATTGAAAAATAAAAGGCATAATCATAAAAATATTAAAATAACCTAATTTGAGAGGGTATGATTTTAAATGATATTTATATATTAATATAACATATTATATTTATATTAAATAATTATATTTAAATTTTATCTTTTATCATAGTGTTTATAGTATCAAATAAATTGAGTACTATCAAAATGAAATTAATTATATTTTATGAAAATAGAAATTTATTAAATTGTTAAAACCTGTAAAAATATAGAAATACGATAGGTTTGATAATATATGGTTTAAATTATCATACCTCTTCCATTTATGAACCAATTTTCCTCTAGTAAGTAAACATATAATCCTTTTAGAGTGAAAAATGTGTCACTATAGTTATTGAAAAAATGGTTTAACTCCGAGGCTTAACCAAAATACAAGGTTTTAAACACCACTTATACCTTTATAAATTTTTTTTGGTATTTAAAAAATATTACCTAATCTTATTACATATTTAAATTTTGAGATATCTATATAGAAAATATAGTTTTTAATATTTTAATTTTTTATAATTTTTAAGTGTTCCCCTCCCCTAACATATATTAAGTCACCCATAATTTCTATTATTAAAACAAAACTGAGTCTTATATATTGACCAATACCTACAAATTATCAACTAAAAATCCTTATACAATGTTTTTATGTGGTTTTCTTCTCAAAATACTGACCATGGGATCCCTAATATGTGACCTAAAGTAGTTATTTCAAATAATTTATAATCTCATTAACTGGTTACATTCTTTTTAAAACCATATTTAACAACTGTTAAATCATAATTATTTGTCAAACAATAATAATTTAATTATTATAAACGAAATTTAATTCTATTATTATTATTAAAAACAATTATCTAGCTGCTTTTTTCTCAAATGGAAAGTGAAAGTATAGGTTGTGCTTATATATGTCTTATCATCTCCACGGTGTAATGAAATTAATTTTCATCACCATATTTCATGGATCTATATTATAATGGGTTTATGGTTTATATATCATATTTATTACATAGTTATTATTTTTATATATTAATATCATATTAAAATTTTTACCTTCTAATCCATTAGAAAAGGATAACCTCATTCATCTGTATGTGTAGACCACCACCTCCAAGAAGCGGTGTGTTTTGTTTTTAAATTTAATCATTACATGGATGGTAAGAAGGAAGGATTTGAGAAATATATATATTTTAAATGATATAATAATTAATGATTTTTTTATTATTATTTAACTTTCTTTATTTTTATTCTTTTTAATGTGAAAACAAATTTCACACATATATATGGCCTATAGTCTCTATGATCTGTGTAATTCTGTTTGTAAAATCTAAAATTTATGGATGAATATAAATATATATATATACATATATATATAATGAATATATATGATATTTATATCATTATTAACATCCAATATATTATCAAATGAGGATCAATGTACATGTACTAGAACTATCGAATGAAAATTCATATTAAAAAATGAAATAGTTCACAATGGGAAGCTACGATTTCAATATAGAATTGCGGATAAATGGGTGTTAAAATGTCATAAAGGGATGATATATGATATTATAGTTATTTAAATTTTTTCAATATAGAATGATAATAAATTTAAATTTATTATATAGTAGGATAGATCATATTTAAAGTAAATGGAACTCGAGGTAAGGGTTTTGTGTTACAATCTCATTGTTTGTGGGGATTACTTATATTTAGTTTCCCAAAATGAAATTTCATGATATACATCTCAATAAATATTCAAATTTTCTTATTATATGGTTAATAATTTATAATAAATGATTAAATTTCATTTTTTATCTCTAAGTAATCAATATACTAAATTCTTTTTTTAATGAATACATACTTTATTTCCCACTTCGATCAGAAATACTTTTGCTTCTATGTACGTGTTTTCTTTAAAGTATTTCCATGTGTGTTTTTATTATTTCTCTATTATTTTTTAAAGTTAAATTTTCCTAATTTGTTAATTTTTAAAAAATGTTTTAAACTGATGATTTTTATTATTTTCTAATAGTGATAATTTTTTATTTTCTTCCAAATGTTTGAAAGGAATGTTTTTATCTTATATGGAATAAACAAAATTTTCCATTTTTATGATAGATAAATGATTCGATGCTTATATTGGATATCTCAATGGTTTTTTTCAACAAAAATTATATTTATTAATATTTATCAAATTTTTAGATGTTAAATATTTGATTTCAATGTTAAAATGGTATTTTTCTCATGAAATGTTCCATGTTATCGTTTAATAAAAATTTTCATCTAAGATAACATACATTGATGACACATAATATTTACCATGTATTTCATCCAATGATACAATGTTTATTCCTTATCTATATGTTTTTTTATTTTTATGATAATATATTTATGAAACTCATTCTTTTTCATTGTTTTTTACTTTAATGAATTGTGGAAATAATTTAGAAACACATTTATTTTCCATATGTTATCCATGATGAAAAGATTATGAATCCTATTTCTTTTCCATGGGTTATTCCATGTAAAATTTTTAGTACACCCATTTATTTTTCATGGGTTATGATATGGTTAATGTTATATGATCTCATAGAATACATATATATGATTTAAATTATGTGATAAGTGCAGACAGAATTTTATGTCCCACTAATGATTTAATTAAAAATGTATATCTTAAGTGAAAAATTGGAATGGAATGGGGGGGTGAACCCATTCCTCTTGGGTAATTTTTATATTATGATACTCTTGGGAGTGAATATTGACAACTGTATTGGTTTGGGGAGTGATCCAAATCAACAATGATAGTATTTTAAGTAATAATTGACTATTAATGAAATTATATGAAATGGTTATGTGAATGCCAAAAACATAATTCTCATTCCATTGTTCTTCACTCATGGATCATGTTCATTGATTTTTATTATGATTCATGTCTTATGAACTGCCACGATATTTTACATAACTCAATATTATGATCTAATATATATGGGATATTGTTTTCATTTGTTATTTTAATTTTCTCATACTCAATTTATCATTTTAGGTTTTATAAATCATTGATATCTTCCATTTTTACCCTAATAAGCATCAAGTCTCACCCTTATTTATGAATCATTTCCATATTTTATGAAAAAATTTATTAGGTATGATATATCTTAGTAGGGTTATAGTTATAATAATGATGGGGTATGATAATTTAGTTCACTTATGAACCATTAGTTTATGTTTCCATGTTTTGAAAGGTATTGTACATATATGATTTTAGCATGGATAGTAATATTATGTAATGAATATTCATGTATTAAGATGTTATATCTATGTATGTAATTTATCTCCCATTTTAGTTAGTATAAGAGATGATTTTACTTAACTTTGGAATTTTGGATAAAAAAATATTTATTTAGAACAAATATGACAATCCTTAGTGTAGGTGAACATCCTTAGTTTTACTATATAAAAGTGTGTTGAATTATTATAAAACATCCCTTTCAAGACACTATAAATATATGATTTTCAGAAAATATTAATCTATGGGTAATAAAACTAAAAGTGTCTGTTTACTATAAATTTTCAATCAATATTGTACATTGTGAGTGTTTCCTTACTATGCACCTAGTTTGACACTCATGTGTGATAGGCTTAGGTTATTTGAAATTTTAGTTATGAACCATCTTGAAGTAATTTAATATAATATGATCATGAATAACATTATTTAAACCTAATGTGTTATATATTGAGAATATAGTGTCATTATTGAGAAATCCTATGAAAAATTCATCATTATTGATCACTCTAATGGTCTTCATGCAAACCATTTTATTTTTACTTAGGGATTCAAGATAGAATGATAATGTTGAGGTTGTAATAAGTAAGATCAGATATTGAAGTATCATATTTCTTCATAGTTTTATGAATTCATGTATACCATTAAAAGTCACTAACAATGTTAATTCACGTACTCAACGGTTAGATGTTTAATTATTAGTGAAACCCTCAAATAGTATGATGATCACATCATATGTATATGATTCTACTCAAATTTTATTTTGTGGAAATGTGGTTCCAACATATCGATGTATTCTCCCTATGGTTGAATTTGATATTATATTAGGGATGGATTTGTTTTCATTACAAATACCATAAATAAATTTATATGTAATGCGTCAAATAATATATTTTAAACCGACCAATGATTTTTTATCCTTGAAATGATAAATTTAATTTTATATTGGAAATAAAAAAAAATTATTCTTAATTCCAATTCAAAAGGGGATTTATATCAAATGGTTATGGGAAAAATCAACATCACTGATATTACTATTATATAACAGTTTTTTATGTATTTATAGAATAGTTTCTTCATCTTACACTAACTTCTACAGGTGATTTTTTAGTATAACTCATAATATGTCCTACAATAATTTGAAGGACTCCATATATAATTCTCCAATTGAGTTGTATGAATTTTATAAGAAGATTTAAGATAATTGTGATAGGGTATTTATTTATTTTATTATCCCACCATGGAGTTCACTTATTATTTTATTAATAATAAAGTTGGATCACTTTATCCCTATATTTTTTATCCAGAACATAACAATATCACAATCAAGAACATGTATTCTTCTATGTCATATTGATGTCATTTTTTGTCAACTACACAAAGCTCATGATTTCCAAAATATTGATCTTCATTATATATATATTCAATTGAGGGTCCAAAAGAAATATATAGTTATGAAATCATTCTTTACTGGGTATAGACATTGTGAATATATAGTGATTCCATTTGGATTTAATAATACCCCCACTATCTTCATGAATATTATGAATTTAGTCTTTAGTGATTACCTTGATCTTTTTGTGGTAGTATTTATAACTGATATTGTTTTATATTTATCTAAGAAAGACAATTATATATATCACTTGATGATTTTAATGAAGACCATGTATGTAGAAGTTGTGTGAAAAAAATTTCATTTTTTCTACCATAAGTTTTATTTTTTAGTCATATAATCATAAGAAAGGGTTTATAGGTGGATCCAAAAAAGATGAATGTTATTGAATTTTAGAACATACTGACCATAGTGACTGAGATCTATAATTTTTTGGATTTATATTATCAACTATTTGTGATTAATTACTCATAAATTTATAATCCTCCCACCATGTTATCATTGAAGGTAGACAAGTTCCTTTGGATGGATGCATGTATTGAAAATATCAAGGAACTAAAGATCTGTTTAGTTAATGCACATATTCTCAAATTACATTATATTAGAGAATTGTTTAAGACCCAAAATTAAGTATCAAAGTAGGTAATATGATTAATTATCACTTAAAATTTTATAGTGATAGATTATGTCACATAGAAATTAATGTTTCATGAAACAAATTTCCCAACTCATCATTTATAGTTAATTACTAAAAATTATACATTAAATATATGGAGGAATTATTTTTATGGAGAAATATGGGATATATATACTATGATAATAAAGTTTAAAATTATATTTTCACTCAAAATTAAATGAATATTTACCATCCAAAATGGTTTGACTTAATTAAAAAAATAAAATTAATATATATTACCACCGAAGGAAATCGTGAAATGTGGAAGATTCTCTGATTCAAAAGGTTCATTCAAGATATATTGGATTATGATAAAAAAATATCCAATATTTTTAGATTTTAAATTGATGTTACTAGAAATATTTATGGATGGGGATAAATCTAGTCTTTGTCAAATGAGTGTTCACTCATCAATTGATGTGAAGATTAAAAAGGTGCATAAAAAATGATGTAGAATAGTAGAAGAAGATCAGAAATTATCTTTAGTTAAATCATCATTTTGAAGTAATTATTAGGTTTATGAATCATCTATGTGTTCTATCCATACTAGTTTTGATGATGGTTTTTTTGGATTAGGATCAAATTCATCATTCTCTATTCATCCCCAAATTATAAAATGTGTAGATATTTGAAAGGGTAGTTCTCTTAGGACAGCATGCAAAGAGATATTTCTGAGTAAGTATCTTGTACTTTAGTATTATATGGGTTAAATATGAAAAAATGGAGTCTAATGGGATGTTAAAACTATTACCCAAACCATAATGTAAAATGGAAAACATTGTTGGTGCCAAAATATTGCACGAAAGGAAGGAGCAAAAAAGAAGCCACGCACGCTGCCTCGCGAAGCACCGACATGAAGCACCCCTGAGCATCACGGCCCCGCAAAGCACTGGAGATGGTACCTCTCCACGAGCGGCCTGATGTTCGCGAGCCCTCGGCGAAGCACGAGAGGCGGTACCTCTCCGTGAGCGGCCTGACATTCGCGAGCCCTCCACGAAGCACGGGAGGCGGTACCTCTCCTCAAGCGGCCTGACGTTCGCGAGCCCGCTGCGAAGCACGGGAGGCAGTACCTCTCCGTGAGCGGCCTGACGTTCGCGAGCCCGCCGCAAAGCATGGGAGGCGGTACCTCTCCGCAAACGGCCTGACGATCACGAGCCCACCACGTAGCTACCACCGCCCCTTCGCGCCGCGTGAGTTCCACTCTGCGGTGCCCCTTGCCTATAAATATTGGGTTCCCCGTGAGCCCAGGGGATGGACGATCCGACCATTAGACTTCTCCTCTCCTAAATCATGAAGCACCCTTCACCCCAGGAATCATGAGCTCCGTGAGGTACTTCTACTTCGCGTGACGCCTTTGCTTTGTCTCCTTTTGAGCCCCTATTCCAAGAGGGATTCCCTTTGCAAAGCTCAAGGGAATTCTTGAAGAAGGGGGATTCCCAAGGGAACCCGAGCAGCCACAGAGCGTTTATGCTATGTGAAACACCCATCCTGTACTAGTTATCCCCATGCTAAGGCGGGATTGCTACACATCGCCAAGCACACTGCGTCGCGGGACCTTGCTTCGCGAGGCACCTCTGCTTCGCGAGGCAGTGCTCTGTGAATAATATTCCACTTCACGAAGAACCCCCCATCCACACCTCTACCCCATGCTAAGGCCAAGGAACTCCAATTCGCGAAGCACACTCCTCTGCATGGAAATTCCTCTTCCCGTGCGACCCTCCAGGTTTGCATGATGTGATTTCAAAGTCCCACAGACAATACCACTCGTAGCGTTTCTTCAGCTAATGCTTCTTTTCATAGGAACGCTAACGGCTATTGCTTCTTTTCATAGCCCTGCTAACGTGGACCCCTCAATGGTTCGCTCTATGACCCCCCTTGACCACGACCTTACTGGTACCTTCCCTTCCACAAGGAGCGAAGGGCACCAGTTTTGTAAGTCCTTGGTGTGCGGAGTAAACCAACCTCATCTGAGCTGTGGGACGTTAAACTGTCAAGCACCTCGTCCTTAACAGATGAATTTAAACTATGATCTGGCCCTATGCTTCGCACGCAGGGTCCCCCCAGCTCGGACATTTTTTACACCACCCATCTCCACAGGGACGGGGTCACCCCCTCAACAAGGGATGATATCCTCCTTCTCGGAGTAGCGTATGTCCATGGGAGAAGGGAAAACACCTTGGTGTAAGACCCTAGCCCCTCTTGCGGAGGGTTTCACCCCTGCATCTCCATACTTCTCCACTACCAAGGTCAGTGGGGGGTGTGGTAGGGAATTTGGAACCTCCCATCATTGGTCCCAATTCCCTCTCTCGCCGCGCTTTGTTGCACTTCGGGCCGCCTTCCTGGAGTAAGTCCCAGCACCATGGGTCGCCTAACGCGTAAGCCCCTATTTGCTTCTCACGGACGCATCCTTCACGACGTGATCATTAGGTCCCTACTACCTTTTGTTTCTCACACCGAGCATGACTCACGTGGGCTTAGAGTGAGCACCGACCCTGACCCCCACCCTAACCGAACTATGAGGACTTTGATCCATGTCAAGGCATGGTATATAGGAAGCCTCTACGAGGTTCAATCCCACCACTCGGTCGTCCATTCACATTGAGTCCCACCCTCTTCCAAAATGATGTTAAACTATATTCCCTTTTCCCGCATGACATTAAACTATACACCCATTATGAACTTTGTGGACTTTGATCCATGTCATGGAATGGTACGTAGTAAGCCTCCACGAAGTCCAAGCCCACTACCCACAATTTATTCATGTCAGGGTTCACTCCTCGTCCCACATGACATTAAACTGTATTTCAACCCAGCGGTAAGTCGTTGTGTCCAACCCGAACTAAGAGTACTTTGATCCATGTCAAGGCATGGTAGGTAGGAAGCCTCCATGAGGTTCAAGCCCACCACCCATTGGACCAAGGTTTCATCTTCATGTAGGTTCACCGACACCCACCATCAGACCAAGGTCCACCTCTACGTCGGTTCGCTGATGAAGCCCCTCCTGAACTATGTGGTCTTTGATCCATGTCAAGAAATGGTACGTAGGAAGCCTCCCTGAGGTTCAAGCCCATCTCCCATCGGACCAAGGTCCCCTCCTCACGTCGGCCTTCTGGCGTCCACACCTGAACTACGCCCATCGGACCAAGGTCCCCTCCTCACGTCGGCCTTCCGGCGTCCACACCTAAACTACGAGGTCATTGATCCATGTCAAGGAATGGTATGTAGGAAGCCTTCATGAGGTTCAATCCCACCACCAGTGGACCCCCGGGTTTACATTCACGTCGGTTCACTGACGATGTCCATCAGACCAAGGTCCCCTCTTCATGTCGGCCTTCCGGCGTCCACACCCGAACTATGAGGACTTTGATTCCCTTCCACGGGGATACATATGAGGTCTCTTAGAGGATCAAGACCAACTTCATTGTCGCCCCGCGATTGTCCCATTTCACTCCACCTATAACTCATTCATCCATCCATAACCCATCATGATTCTCACCTGGACTGCCATATCCCGGCGAGATCATGCCATTCCACTCCACTTCGCAGCCGCCCATGGGCTAGTCCTGTTATCGACACCCCTTCAAGGGAAGTTCCTCAATCCAATCCATTCCAGCTAATGCTCTAATTGGGCTGATCCATATCCGTTGGATGTTAAACCTGTGGCATACCCTGTGTTAAAACACAGGAAGTAGAATAAAACCTCAAATATATGTCTATGGTATATAATTCCCTGTGCTCGATGTGGGATGCCACAAGTTTCCACGCCCTCGAGAAGCCCTATGACAAGGTATGAAAGACAGACATGCCAGTTCCCCAGCATCCAGACATGCTACTGATGCCTCGACGTGACTACTCCCCCGACAGAAGGTTTCTGCCCTGACTGGACCCTTTGGAATGTCCCGACAGAAGTAGTGTAATTAACTAGCGTCCATGGAAACATGGCACTGGGAAGAGTTTCACGAACAAAGTATTAAATATTTGAGGGAGACCCGTACTAGGTGACGAGTTATGTGGAGGAATCCACAGGAGGAAGAACCGAAACCCCATCATCATGTTTCAATAAAAGAGAAAACGTCCCTGAATAAGGAGCGAATGACGCCCACCTTTGGAAAGCGGGAATGTGGGGCAACAATGTCACACGTCATCCCCCGTAGACGGATGGATGTGCACACGCCCCGAAGAAAAGCATCGGAAACATAATTGTTGAACCCGACGTGAAATTCTTCTCCTGAATATGGAGATTAGTAGCGTTCGAGACACAAGTAGATTGACGTGTCACTCGATCTAGATATCTGGCACCGAGTCTCGCCAAGCAAATAGCGGGACTGGCGTGAATCTCACCAGAAATCAAGGAAGTAGAACGTGGGGCATTCCATTCTGCATCATGTTGGTGTGGATCCTTCTTACAGACGTGGAGAATGGAATGATGTTGGGGCACTGGTTGTCAACTCTTTTCCTCATTGTGCTGATGAGTTGATCTCTCCATTTCCCAGGAACCAGGTTATTGTAATGGAGACACAATCACTTCCCACTCTCCTACGCAGGGGCAGGGATAATACCGGCATAGTAGCCCCGCGTGGCTCTACTACCGCCACGATGGCCTCTACATCCATGAATACGGGGCGCCCACGTCCCCTCTCCCCATCAGAGATCATCTAGCGAAGGGTGATCGACAACCTTGTACACAGGTACGAGGAGGAAGGGGTCATCCCAACTCGGGATATGGCCCACCTGGACCTGGAGGCATCCATGCCCCGCCATCAACGCCGTCCTAATAGGCCGCGCAGGGAGCCCTTGCTCACCACCCCAACATTCAATCGTTTCTTGAGCCTGTCCTCGGAATGCCTTGACGACTCCTCTCCTTATGCTGATGAGACGGGTGATGTCCGGCTCGGCCCACTCAGAGTCCTGATCCAAGGGCTCCAGGAAAGGGCTCCCATCGTCCACGTCAACCCCGCCATCTGATTCCATAGGAAGAGCAGGCAAGCTTTGCCCCTACACCACCTACGCCAGCTCGTCTGACCCGACGTCAGCCCTGGGCCCGGGCTGAGGACGCTCGCCAAGATATGTCGACGTCGACAACTACTATGGATGAAGACGTCGCCGATGTACATCATGGAGTTCCTGCATACACTGGGCATGGGCACTCCTTCACCCGACCAGGATCGAGGCCTCAGCCGCCCCACGGGCAGGCTGGGTTGACTCTCGGGGTCGCAGGCTCGTGCGATGATTGTCGCGAACCAATCTGTGGTAACGTCACTCCATACAGAGGTCCTCTCTATACCACCATTCCCCAGAGTGAGGGATTTACCCGCTCTGATGCTCGTCACGGAGGTATGCCTCGTGCTACCTCCATCTCGAAGGAAGACCCGCCCCGCGGCGGTGAAGCTCGATGCTGAAACCTCTCCTGCGCCCACTATACAGGGTATGGAGTCCCTCATCCTTCCCCCGACTACCGATCTGAAGGCACTATCCATCCGGTCCTTCTCCAACGTGGGGGTCCTCCCTACGTCCTCTCTACAACAGGCGAAGGTCCTCCTCACCGCAACAAATCAAGGAGTGAAGGTTAGCCTCGCTCCGCCCGCATCAACCATGGAGGTCCTCCCCATGCTCCTACAGATTCCAACAGAGGCTCCTCCCACATGGGTGATGTCCATAGAGGTCATCCCCATGTACCCTTCGACATTTTCCCTGGTTCCCCTCGCACCCCAGCCACCTTGAGCGGGAGCCCTCTCCACCACGGCGCCAGCGCCGCCCCAACACTACATATTGGGAATCAACCATGTCCTGAGGAGCCACCCCATGGTAGAAGTGCGGGTCATTTCCACCACAAGAAGAGTCCTGGAAAGGCCTGGGTGGAGATCAGACCCACCTGTTTCTCGGATTCTGAAGCGGAATGCGACTCAGAGATGGAACCTTCACCCCGTTCCTCTGCATCAATGACTGGGGCACAAACTAGGCGTGTCAGCCTCATTCTCCCAGAATGCGAGGTCCAAAAGATTCCCACCTCTCTCTACAGGTACATCCAGTAGGATGAAATCATGGAAATTCCACAGGTCCCGACAGTGCAATCACCACCATTGTCACCAGAAGTGACCTCTACCTCTACCTGAGTTTACGGGGAGCTGTTTTTGGGAACAACGACGATAGAGCAACGACATAACCCATCTCCAGTGACCATGACTCCTGCACCTGAGGCTGTGGCTATCAGCCCATCGTGTCATGATATCGTGGTTAGGTCACCTCACTCTTTAGAGGATCGCTCAGAATTCGTCGGCCAGTTAGCTCGTTCGTTGTATTATCCGCCGCCATGTTTTCTGTCCCAGCGGTCCGCCTCAGTACCGCTACCGGTCCCTCAACCACCCCCGATTGATGAGTGGGGAAATACAGGGCCGGAACTCGAATCCAAACCCAGGAGCTTCTGGAGCATTCTCGCATCGGATCACTTCCCGGAGGAGTTTTGGACAACGGCGGTGCCGAACTTTCGTGCACCAGAGTCCCTTACCCCATATGAACTGGGGTGCTTTTTCCGAACCCTATGGGTGACACACTTCCTCCTTAGTTATCAGCGTGTGATGTACACCAGAATTCGAGTGAACTTTGAAGAAATCGGCGAGCAATTCCACCTGATCGATTTGGCCGCACTCCCTGTGGCCCAGCACCCTGAGTCATCAGGCCATCTGAGCACCCTTCAACGAAAATGTGTTCAGAGTTTCAAAGTACTCTGTAGATTCATCTGGGAAGCTACCCCCCATGTGCAAGTTCGTGGCTGGGGACACTATGTCTCTTTTCTCTTCAGCCCTATCTGAGGACAATCCGATTCGTTCTGCGACATTGAGGACATGCCCTCGAGAGGGGTCATAGTCCACATGGCTGACGTAGTGGAAAAGGAAGACGAGCTTGAATTTCTTGATGGAGACTTACCCTCCGAGGGCGTACCGCCACTGCTGGACCCATCAGGGAGGGTTACCCATCAATAGAGGAACATTCTAGGCCTCCATGTACCCACAAAGTCGTTGGTACTTAGTCGAAATGCTGGTAAGGGTAAGGAGCACATTGGAACTGTCAAGCACTCCGACCCGTCCACCTCTGAACAGAAGATGGACGAAGATCTCGTGAAGGCCATGTTATGCCAGCAGCTTGCTGAGTAGAAGATGCTGGTTGACGAACTCTTGGCCGAGCGCGCTGCAGAGAGGCGGCCAGACTATGGTAATCCCAAGATGGGGCAGTAGTGGCATGAACAATTTCCCCTCGGTGAGATGCCTCTGAGAAACCCTGATCATGCTACATCCCAAGATAGGGAATTATCCAGAACATATGGCAAGAGGGCGTGATATGTCTCGATGAACCCTCCTGAACGACGGGGCAATCTGAAGAATCTAGTCCGGGTTCTCCCAGTCGCCCCACAGGCCGTTCCGCTAGTCGCTCCACGAGCTGCCGAAGCCATCTATCGTGTCGATGAACCTAGAAACACACTTGTTATTAGGGATCCCCATCAAGACAGGGACCCCACCCGGATGATCTTATAGCGGCACTCATCGCTCGCCTCGAAGAGTTGGAAACGCGGCAGGTGGCAGTCTTACCGGATGGCAAGCCATATCCCGCGTGGGTGCATGATATGCCCACACCCCCGGGTTTTGGGAATACCACTTTATCTCCCTTCAACGGGATAGGGGTCCCGCCACAAAATTTGGCCCATTTTTGTTCCAGGTGTGGCCCCATGCTAGGGACTCCGACCCATAAAGAAGCCGCAAAGCTCTGATGTTTCGTGCAGACATTGGAAGGTCCCACATTTGTCTTATACAAAGAGCTCCCTATCGGATCGGTGACCGGTTTGGAGGATCTCCGCCGGTAGTTCCTATACCAGTTCATCTCCACCACGCGGAAGACAAGCATTGCAGACCTCTTCAAGGGAAAGTGAAGTCCTGATGAGCGAGTCGCAGATTTCATCGCCCGGTGGAAGGGACTTACATACTCCCTCAATATGCCACTGACTGAGGAGAAATTACTGAAGATGTGTGTAGGGAACGTTAAAAAAGAACTGGTACCTACCCTAATTACCCAGAACTACCCTGGAGGGTGCTGGGATTTCTCAGATTAGGCTCAGCGCCTTGAGGAGGCTCTGCAACAGGCTAGACAGGCACGTTCGCTGCCCCCTATGATCCCATTCAGGAGGACTTCCAGAGCCGAACCCGCCGTGGTGGCCCAAATAGAAGCCCCCAGGCAATTGGAATTACTACCAGTATCACCAGCCATCCAACCATGCATAGGTCCTCCACGTCAAGCACAGGCTCCTGCCCAGCAGCGACTGTCTCAAAATCAACAGGTTCCCCCGCGCAATGCGTCACCTCCACCTAGGTGAGGCAATCACGCGCCGCCTCCTCGGCAGGCCCCTCCAGCCCCTCGTCAGGGCCCGGCTCCCAGGGCCCCCTATCCGGAAAGAAGGCTCCAGACCTATTCGTTCACCAAAAATCAGGTCCCTGGCTACTTCCGAAGTGCTCTAGAGCAAGGGATTGTGTGTCTGTCCTAGTGCAGAAGGCCGATAGAGGCGAATCTCATTGATCACCCCAACTACTATCCTTATCATCGGATTTGGGGGTACACCCTCAAGAAATGCTTTGTGTTTATAGACTAGCATCAAGACCAGGTCAAAAACAACATAGTCAGGTTGGGACCGACACCAACACAAGTGGCTAGTGTCTTTGTAGGGTCAGAGATCAGTAGCGACAGCGAAGGCGAGTGGCAGTAGGTTCCCTGCCGTAGGGCCCAGAGACACGACGACTGGATGGCTCGAAAAACCATCGTTGGTGCCCATGGTATCATCTGGGCATGCCTAAAGTAGCCAGAATCTTCAGAAGAAGTAGCCAGTACCTCTACATGACCTTCACAGTCGACCTCTTCCAAAAAGGGCAAGCAGCGACGATGCAAGAAAAAACAACGTGCTCCACCGGTGCCATCGTCGTCCCATACTCTTGGCGACTTTATGCCCCATGGAATGGTGATTCCTCCTAGAATCCACCTGATAGTGGATGAATCGTCGAGCGATAGCCAGAGGTACGTTTCAGTTAACACTGTGGAGATGGTAAAGCCCTATATGACCCCTGATGAGGGGGAACGCCAGGAAAACCCCCCTAACGTTTCCAGATGACATCAACATCAGCGGAACCACAACCAATCCGGTCATTGAGGCACATTAGCAGGGAATTTCAGCCAGGCCGTGCACGCTACTGAGACCAGACAGTAGGCTCAACACAGAGCTCAGCACGCGCAACCCCATCTGACGCCTTCAACTCTACCTCCACTGCCGTTTGTGCTACTAGATCAGGAAGAGCTGCGTTGTTCGTATCAGAGTCAGTCTTTCCAAACTAAGGGCCAGTCTCCACTGTCTGATCTTAGTCTGGAGACTACTCTCTAGACTTCAACAGTAGGCAACGGGATGTTCCCAACACTAGCAAACCACCGGTTCAACAGGCTGGACCCGCTATGCCTCCAACTGCAGAACGGCCTCCTGTAAGCAGAGGATAGTGTTTGGCACGAAAGTATGATGTCCTGATGCACCTGGCTGGAATTCCGACAAGGCTTTATATTCTTGAGGCCCTTCGCATATCTTCTTAAATGCGCTAAGCAATTGCCGAGGCCCTAAGGATCCCCCTCCAGTTTGAGGCAGAGGTAGTAGTTGTGGAAGCCTTCAACACTGAGACCATTGAGAACGCCGAATGTCAGGCGGTTATCTCGTTATCCAGTGAAGATGAGGACCCTCCTATACATGGGCATATTCTCCCGCTGTACATCACTAGCCACTTCAATGGTGTGGAGGTCCGCCACTGCCTCATTGACACGGGTTCTTAAATCAACCTGATTCCAACTCGGACACTATGCAAGCTGGGTCTGTCTGAAGATGATTTAACTCCTTATAACCTAAGAATCTAGGGATATGACTGGACTGAGCCAACCCCAGTGGGCAAGATTCGCCTAAAGACTCAGTTTGGTGGCCTAATTTCCAACACCGAGTTCGTGGTCGTCTCTCAGGACACTGCCTACAACGCGTTGATGGGTAGGCCCTGGCTCCATCTTCACGCAGAAGTCCCTTCATTGTATCACCAGTGCCTCAAATACTCCCTCAACGGTCGAGTAGGCGTGCTCCAAGGAGATTCGTCTCCTTTCGCCTCTTGTGAGGCCCGCTATCTAGATTCTTATTATTACAAGAGTAACGATAAGCAAATCCTAGTAAGCTAGGATGAACCAGACCCAGACACAAGTGATCCCTAGGCAGGTATGGATGACTCCTACATCCTCCCGATCCACCGATGGGAGGCCACGGCCCCCGACATTGGGCAATGTATTGTTGTTTCAAGTATGAAAGGAAGGCATGTTCCCATGTCCAAGTGATGGCGGGAAATCACATCGTACTCTTACACCAACCAGGATCAGGTGATCCCAGAGCCTCCTACCCCTGTGCGGTATCGGGATGTAAAGCTTATGACAATAGCAGTACGTCATACGTGTCTTATCCTCCGGGCTGGAATCATCTTACTAAGGCCGACGCTTCACCACTGCTTTGATATCATCAAACGTGGCCCCTTAGTCCGAAGGCCATATGGGATAGCATCGACTGTCTTCATTGCTATGGTCTCAATGGTGAGTGAGTCTCCTAATATAATGACCACTGCAGCCCAAGCCGGCACCAGCATCCCCTCAGGTTTTGATAGCCCAGAAGTATCCCGTTGCGGGAAATCCCCCCATGGGTGGAGAGGAAGTCCTGGAGGATGCACCCCCCGCCCTTAAGGAAGGCGTCTCTACCCCAGTTGATGAACTAGTACAGGTGAACCTTGGTAGCGAGGCAGATCCGAGACCCACATTGATCAGTGCAGCCATGTCCCCCGAGGAGCGACAACGGTACATAGACTTTATCAAACAACATCGTGATGTGTCTGCCTGGAGTTACAATGAGATTATAGGACTTGATCCCCAGGTGTCCATTCACCGTCTAGGCCTCCCGGCAAACCATAGTGGCTTTACGAAGCCTCCCAGGAAGATGCACCCTTCTCCTAGTTCTATGGTTGAGGCCGAAGTTGACAAGATTATCAAAGCCAACATCGTTATGGAAGTCCAGTACCCCAAGTGGATTTCCAACATTGTGCCAGTCAGGAAGACGAATGGGCATATCAGAGCCTGCATCGACTTTCACGATCTTAATTGCCGCTGCCCAAAAGGATGAATTCCCACTCCCAGTGACTGAGTTATTGATTGATGCCACGGCCAGGTTCCAAGCTCTCTTTTTCAGGGATGGGTATTCCGGGTACAACCAGATCCAGATGGCCCCGAGGACGAGGAGTCCACTACCTTCAGGGCTCCTCAAGGTACCTTTTGCTACCAGGTTATGTCCTTCGTCTTGAAAAATGCAGGTTCCACTTATTAGAGGGTCATGCATCGCATATTCAAGCCGATTCTCGGGACGTTGGTGGAATGATATGTGGATGACCTAGTGGTTATATCACACTAGCTCCAAGACCATCTCAAAGACCTTGAGATAGTGTTCAGTTTCCTCCGTTCCCATCACCTGAAGATGAACCCGTTGAAGTGTGCCTTCGGGGTCACCTCTGGGAAGTTTCTAGGCTTTTTTGTTAGATACCGAGGCATTGAGATCGACCCAGAGAAGGTCAAGGCTATGAGCCAAATGCCACCCCCAAGCAGTATTTGGGAACTTCGAGGTCTCCAAGGCCACATAGCCTATACACGCCGATTCATCAAGAATCTGGCCGAAAAGTGTAATACCTTTTCCCGGATCATGAAGAAAGGCACCGCTTACGAACGGGGAGAAGAGTGTCGGACCGCCTTCCAAGAAATCAATCAGTATCTGCTCCAACTTCTAGTTTTGATGTCAGCCGTCTCTGGAAAGCCGCTGGTCATTTACATGACCGCCCTAGAATGGTCCCTCGACGCACATCTCACCTAGAAGAATAATGATGGTACTGAGAACAGTCTCTACTATCTCAGTCGCATGCTTCTCGATACGGAGGTCATATACTCCCCTATCTAAATGAGGTTCCTTGCGCTCGTCTTTGCCATACAGAAGTTGTGGCATTACCTGCAGTACCATAAGGTATAATTGGTCTCTCGGTTAGACCCAATGAAGTACATCCTGAACCGCCCCATGTTGACCGGCCGACTAGCGCGGTGGGAAGTGATTCTCCAGTAGTTTTATATCAGGTTCGTTACTCAGAAGTCCATTAATGGATAGGCGTTGGCAGAACTTTTAGTCGCCCACCCAACCTATGCGGATCAGTCCTCGAACCTGGATTTTCTTGGTGAGGCAATCCTCTTAGTCGATAATATCGTCCCATGTTGGAAAATGCACTTCGATGGTGCCTCCCAGAGCCCCACCGGTAGGAGGCTCAATGATCATAAGCTCAACAGAGTGGGCCTGAGTATCGTCTTAATTACCCCGGCTCAAGCCATCCTACCATACTCGTTCCTATTGTTAGAATGTTGTACCAACAATGAGGCAGAGTATCATGCTCTCATCACCGGCCTCGAGTTGTCCCTTGAGATCGACGTGCCCCATCTACATGTGAAAAGAGTTTCTGAGCTTGTTATCAAGAAGGTAAATGGAGATTATGTCGTTAGGAAGCCGGAGATTGTGTCATTGCTGTAGTCTACCCTCCACCTAATGGCCCAGTTCCCCTCTCGGCCAGAGGTCACCCATGTCCCTCGGTCACAGAACGGTCGAGTTGACGCTTTGTCCAGCTTAGCTACGTCACTCGTAGAACTCAAGCAATATGATTTGATCATTCAAGTGGCACACCAGAGATTCATTGGTCCCATCACCCAAGAGGACAATGATGGCCTGCGGATAAGTCATCTAACAGCTGGGCCCTCTACGTCAGGGGTCCCGGGTTTGTCAGACACAGTGGTTGAAGCCACTCCCAAATGGAGGGCACCTTTTGTCGAATATCTCCAAAATGGTCGCCTCCCGGACGACCGGGCAGAGCTCGAGGGAATCTGACGCCCCGCACTGCAATTTACCCTCTAGAGCAGCCCTAGTCTTGAAAAGATCCTTTATAAGAATAGCTTCGATGGTATTCTCCTTCGTTGCATTCAAGGAGCAGAGATCCCTCAAGTTATGCAAGAGGTTCACGCCGGTTCCTGTGGTGCCCATCAAGCTTGGCCGAAGCTGTCCCATCAAATCCGGAGGTTGGGGTACTTCTGGCCCTCTATGATCCACAATTGAATCGGGTATGCCAAGAGATTCCATGCATTCCAAGTACACGCCAACTTCATGCATCAGCCGTCAGAGCCTCTCCACCCCACCAAGTACTCTTGGCCATTTGCGGTATGGGGGCTTCATGTAGTGGGACCATATCCACCGGAAACAGCTCGCCAGTGTAGGTTCATCCTGACTGCTACAGATTTATTTTCCAAGTAGGCAGAGGTAGTTCTACTCAAAGAGGTCAAGGCTCGTTCCATCGTCGACATTGTGATCTCCAATATTATCTACCTGTTTGGGGTCCCTCACGCCGTCCTCACCGATAACGGCACCAACTTCCTAGTGGCTGAGCTGAAGAAATTTTACGCCAAGTACAACATCCATTCAAACCATACCTCCCGCTATCACGTGCAGGAAAATGGACAAATCGAGGCTTTCAACAAAACCCTCTCTAACATTTTGCAGAAGATGGTTGGTCAGAACAAGAAAATATGGTCGGAAAAGCTCCCCAATGCCCTCTGGGCTTATCGGATGACGACTCGCAACTATTCCCATGTGACCCCACATTCCATGGTATATGGGGTTGAGGCCATCCTACCCATTAAGATCTAGCTTCCATCGCTGCGCACTGCAGTCGATGACCAGCAGGCACCAGATGAGGTGGCCGAAATCCGTCTAGCTGAATTAGAAGCACTGGACGAGAACCGGCTTCGTACCCTGCACAATCTGGAAATGCATCAGAATAAGATAGCAAGGGACTTCAACAAGAACGTTTTCCTCTGTTATTTTCTACACGTCGAACTAGTGATATCCCTTCGAGCGGCAATGATCCTTGGTAGGAAATCGCCCAAGCTAGAACCCAAATGGGAAGGACCTTATATCATCCATAAGGTTTATCTCAACGGGGCATACTCCTTGGTAACCACATATGGTGAGTGCGTAACTCCTACCACAAATGCTAGGTTCCTCAAGCAGTACTTTGTCTGAGCCCCCCTTTTCAGGTCCAACACGACCATAAACTTTATGGTCCTCCATGACCTTAAATAGCATCGTCGTCCTGCAGGATGATAAACTGCAAAATTGTCTGAGCTCTATGACCTTAAACTAAGATCTCTCCTTGTCCTTACTGCAAGACGTTAAACTGCAAGCAGGTCAGGACTTCCTGACCAAGGCTCTACCTCAAGCCCCTTGGACACCTTTGGCCCGCGGCACCCGTCCTTACTGCAAGACGTTAAACTGAAAGCCAGTCAGGCCTTCCAGACCCATGCGCAGCCTCAGGCCCCTAGGCCTTCGTTGACTTGGACTCTCTTATGTGATTGTACGGTGTGGTGTGGGATCACATCCTCATTCACGTTGGGTTACCCGCCGTAGGAATGCTCGGACGCCTCATCTTGAGCCCATCCCCAAGCTCTTCTCTCCCACTATTCCCCCCTGGGAATAGTTTCCTTGGAGGGTCCTTATGTAGCAAGGAGTAGGCTTTCATATCCCCGCTCATACAACCCCTCTCATACATGGACTGTAAGGGTTTCCCTATGTGCCCACTCCCGTTATTTTATCCTACCTCGTCCTCACCGCATGACGTTAAACTGCATGGCCTTCTAGAACTACGTATGGCTTGATTCTAATCTTAATGAGATACATAGGAATGCCCGGACATTTCGTCCATTGGCCCAGCCCAAAAGCCAAAATCTTCCCATCGGGTCAAGACATATGGCAGGGTGAACACTTTTCCCCCAACTCACAACGAGCAAGCTTCGACCCGACTGCACGTCACCCCTTGGAGATGTTTTCCTCTTTTGCGGATGGATACAACTATGATTAACCCACTACTTGAATGGGATTCCATCATTTTTCACACCCAAAGGGACCCCCAAGAACGACCTAGATACAACGCCCAAGGGATCTCCTACCGATACGGGCCAACGCCCCCGAGGCTTTCTGAGCAACAAGCCGATACAAGTCCCATGTTGCGAATTTGGTCAACGGTCGATGCTCATTTATTGCTCCCATATCAGGCCACCATAGGAACACTGCGTTTCTGACATGGTCAACAGTGTCATGGATCCTCGGGTCCACCCCGAGATGGCCCAAACATCGAGTGCAGTAACTCGTTCTTCCCCATCCTGAAGCGACAAACTTCCCTCCGGGTGGTGCCAACGGTCGGGCCCACGACCTCGATTCTATTATAGGAGTGTATGGTGTGGTTTAAGATTACGTACTCTTTCATGTCATGTTACTTTCTAGGCCGTACACATCCCCAGACGAGATACTGTTATCACTTTCGTTGTCCATGCTGCAAGACGTTAAATTGCATGTTAGTCATGAAATCCTGACCGAGGCCTAGCCTCATGCCTCCCTCAACGAGGCCCAGCCTTAGGCCCCATGGCCTCCTTGGTCCCCTGGCAGTCGTCTTTACTGCCAGACGTTAAACTGCAAGTAGGTCAGGCCTTCCTGACTAATGCCTAACCATCATGCCCCTTGGCCTTTTCGGGCCCCTGACCTAGGTCCTCTCTTGTAGGAGTGTATGGTGTGGTGTGGGAGTATGTCCTCATTCACGTCGGTTTATTTGTCGTACCATACACCTCCCTTGTTTTGGGGTATATTACTCCCCTCCTCGTCCCACATAACGTTAAACTGCATCTATAGAACTATGTGTGGCTTGATTCCCATCCTCATGGGATACGTAGGATCACCTAAATGTCTAGGATTCGGGTCTAGCCCCAACTCTCGGTAATCTCCATCCCATCTTGGCACATTGGCCTACCCTTCCTCCATGAGGGGATTATGTGCTGTGATGTGGGATTATGTCCTCGTTCATGTCGGTCTTGTAATGACCGCACCATGTACCTCTCCCTCTAGAGCTGTTCCGTCGACCCTTTTCAGCGGTTCACCAATGTGCCTAAGGGTACTCTGGTTCATTACCAGGAATGCCAGACTTTACTCGAACACGTCCGCACCCGCCTTCCAGGCTTTGCGTATCCCTTCATCGGGGATTCTGTCATCTTTCACACCCGGAGGGACCCCCAAGAACGGCCTGGATACTACACCCAAGGGATCTCCTAAAGTTCCGGGCCAATTCCCCTCGAGGGTTTCAGACAACAAATCGATAAAATACAGTGTTGTGAATATGGTCAGCAGTCGATGCTCGTTTGTTGTTCCCAACTCTGGCTAATGCGATATGGAGAGTGATTTTTCCTCCCTGGTTAATAGTTTTCCTCTATAGCCACACCAACCCCATTAAGCCCAAAATGTTGGTTACACGATTCACATCCTTCTCCATTCTCATCATGTCCATGTAGAGTCTCGGAACTCTTGGTACTATTCCTCTGTGCACGTCTGCGCGGTGGGGGAAAAAGTCGCGTCAAAGGTGTCCTTAGAGGCTCTCTGCCGAATCCCCTTTGGTGGACTCCCCTAGTATTGCGATAAGGATTCCCCCCCTTGTTTCCCACACCGATTTTAACTCATGTGGGCTTAGGGATCGGGTTGACGTCTGCGCTTACTCGGGATGTTGTCACCACCCATCGTCAGATCACTATGACCATAAAATAAGATCCTCTCATAACTACATTCAACTTGATTCCCATCCTAATGGGATATGTAGGAACACCCAGACCTCCTGTATATGGGTCTGGATTGTGTTCAGCTAATTCAACTCTCCGGTCCTACCTTCGGGACACCGACTATGGGACTGTGTGGCGTAGTGTGGGATTATGTCCTCATTCACGTCGGGTTTGCAATAGCTGCACCACACGCACCCCGTTCTAAGATTTAGAACACATATTCCCTTTCCTGCATGACATTAAAAGGCACCCTTCAAAACTATGCGTGGCTTGATTCCCATCTGTATGGGATACATAGGACCACCTGAAGGTATATACTTCTATTCCAGCCCCACCTCTTAGACATCTCCCGATCTCCCGGTCACCTAGGCCCCTTGGCTTGTCCCTCTCTATGAGGGGGATATAAAGGTATGATACAGGGTTTTTGGCAATATGCCCCATTTTCCACGAATCCTCCATCTCTTGGCCGCCCTCAAGTCATGTCCCTCGGACCCTTGCAGTGGTTCGCCTATGTTTTAAGAGTACTCTGGTCTAGGACCAAGAGTGTCAGATTCGACTTGGTCAAGTTCCATCCACTTGCCAAGCTTCGTGTTTCCCTTCATCAGGGCTTCCATTATCTTTCACACCCAAAGGGTCCCCGAAGAACGACCTGGATACTACGCCCAAGGGCTCTCCTACCATTATAGGCCAATGCCCCCGAGGGTTTTCAGACAACAAATTGATACAAATCTCGTGTTGTGAACATGGTCAGCAGTCGATGCTCATTTGTTTGTCCCCATTTTAGGATAACGTGGTAGGATGCTATTTTGCGAACATGGTCAACAATAATCCTCTGTCGTTATGCCAACCCCTTCAGTCCTTGAATGTTGGATTCATGATTCACATCAATTTCCACCCCATCATATCCAGGTGGAATCTCGACACTTTTGGCGCTATCCCTCAATGCAACTTTGCATGTCAGGGGGACAAAGCTGTAATACGGCGCCCTTAGGGGATCCCACGGTTCGAGCTCTAACACCATAAACTATGATCTCCTTAGAACTACGTTCACCTTGATTCCCATCTTCATGGGATATGTAGGACCACCCAAACGTCTCGTTTTCAGGTCCATCTCATTTGGGAGCTAATCTCTCCCCCTTCACTTCTCACATCCATGTGGGCACCTCGGCCTAAGGTTCCTCTCTCAGGACTATGTATGCTGTGATGAGGGATCATGTCCCCATCCACACCAGTTATGTCACACGACACCATACACATTCCCCTCCTAGCATCGTCTCTTCTACGTCTGTGTTGTATGAAGTTAAAATGCATGCTTGGTCTTATCATACAACCCTAAACCGTGATATTATCATCCTAGCCACACAACGAAAAACAGCACTGCATTGTGATGACCTCGTTGTAGAGGAAATCACATTGGGTATTGGCCATGTGCCATGCCATTTGTCAATTCCTATCACGACTTGATTCTTGTGGTGACACCAGGACCTGCTACCCAAGGCCTGTCGCTTCACCAAAAAAAACCACTCACCTTAAAGGAAAAATAGGATTTATCAAATTCCGCTTCTTTTAGTGCATGGGCCACGCCCACACTCCCCTTTTCTTTTTTCCCCTTTAGAACTACGTGAGGCTTGATTACCATACTTATGAGATACGTAGGAGTGCCCGGGCACTTACCCGCATGCCCAGCCCAACCTTCGTGTTCGGTCCCTCGACTCAAGTATTTACCCAGAGAACACACAGTAAGTAGGTATTAGGTCCTCATTCAGGTCAGGTTTTGTAACCGCCTTTCCATGTGTCTCTTGATCCCCTTACCCATTCACGGTCCAAGCTCTAAGACCTTAAACTAAGACAGTTTCAAGAAAAACGTACTACTTGAATCCCATCCTCATGGAATATGTAGAGACACCAAGGCATTTCACCTAGGGTCCAGCCCCAGGAATCACAAAATCCTGTTCCTCCCCATTTCCAGCCCTCTGGCCTGACCCCTTGGGGGGAACTATGTAGATGAAATTTTGCCCTGAACAAGTTTAGGATGCCCCAAGATCCCATTGGGAAGCGACATGCCCCCTCGCCATAGAGGCCCTTTCCTAAAGATGGAATGATCCATGATCAAACAAATGCGCCCATATGGTGTACTCCCACCACGGTGGTGTAATTACATGAGTGTTGAATTATTTTCAGAAAAACCATCCCTCCATATTCCACGCTTTGCGTGCCCCTTATTCGGACCCTCGCCCCATTTCATGTCGAAAGAGACCCCCTAACGGCCTGGTCTCATGCCACATCGGCTCACCTACCGTCCTAGGCCAACTTCTCAGATGACTGGTCGTGTTTGGAATTACCCCCTAATAGTATCGATGCTCGACCTAGGGTCCACCTACTGTCCTGGGATAATGTCCCAAAAGATTGACATACAACATTTGTGACATGGTCCCGTGTTTCGAACATGGTCAATGGTCGACCCTCATTTTTGACCGCATTTTAGGATAACGTAGTAAGGGTACCACTTCTCCTCCATGGTTAATGGCTGTCCTTTTTTGTCACGCTATCCCCATAGTGCTCCAAATCTTGGGCATCTTAATTCATGCTTCCTGTTTCCTTCTGTTTGAACTGATTTCAGTGCCCCTGGCGTTCCACAATTTGTGTATGAGGGCATGCTAAAGAAACGGTAATTAGGCTATGTTGAGGACCTCCGTCCTCATCCAGGTCTCTCCCATCTTCCGGAAATCTGGACTGGTTATCCAAACCCCAGATTTCCAAAGCTTGGTCTCCACTCTTATGTTAGGTGGGACGATGAGGCAAATATGTCATGTTTCTCACATCGGGCTTAACCCACATGAGCTTGGCGAATTATCGTCGAACGTCCCGAAAACATTTTAGGGATGTAACGAACCGATTCAAACAGTGGAAATCGCGCATGCTACAACATTCAAAACATAGAAGGAAGAAATTGAAGTGTGAGAGTACCAATAAAAGTTTTTAGTTTGTTATAGTACCCGGTTGCCGACTCCCCCCATGGACAGGTTGACCCCATCAAAATATCGTTGCAGCTCTGCCACCCATTGGCTTGTAGCATCAAAGACTTGCTCTCGCTGACTCAGCTCCAGCTCCTCCTCGGCAGCAGTGGGGCACAGTTCATCAGCTTTGGCTCTGGCCCTCTCTACCCCAGCCTGAATGGAAGAAATCATTCCAGAAGCCTACCTCATATGCTCCTCTGCCTCTGCCAGCTGGGCCTTCAGCTGTGAGATCAGCTCAGAATGTGCATTAAGAGAGGTTGAGTGCTCATCAACCTGGGTCTATAGCTTTTAAACCTCTCTTTCAGCCTCCTATTGCTTCTTCATGTTTGTTACCTTCCTCTGCTGCTAGCCCACACTGAGTCCACGATCATGCTCCCAGATATTCTTATCCATAAGATCTTGGACGAGCACATGAGGACGTTGGGCATCCACTCCCCCAACGCACAGTTCACGCAGCCGCGAGCGAGGTCTGTCCATTTCGTCCAGCCATAGCACTTGGGGTGTCCTTGATGAAGCGTGTGATCATCTTCCATGAATGGTGGCAGACTATGATGTGTCTTCCTCATCGGAGGCCGTTTCGTCCCAGTCTGTGCGATTAGGAGGCTCGTACGCCGGATATGCCCGCAGAATGTCCTCGGCAGGATCTGCATCTGGCGTCTAATCTGGAACGACATCTGGTGCTGAAGTAGGCGCGACATGACTAGGACTGGCCGGTTGATCCTCTTCATCAAAGTCTACCTCAATGACCTCAGGCACAACCCTGATGGAGGCCCCGCCAGTGATGATTTCTGTCACAGCTCGGGGAGATGGTGGGACTATCTCCACCATCATCGGCATGCCCCTAGGAGGGATGCTACCAGACATCCCAACTAGCCTTGCCACATCAGCCCCCGCCAGTCAGAGAACTGTACAATTGAGAGGGACATAAACGTTAGTTGGAAAATTCCACATATGATGACAAGTTAACCGGTAGATGAAACTTAGAGAGATTGACCTCTTGGTGATGCTCTTGAGCCGATACTAACGGGACCCTGAGGTGAGGCCCTCCGTATACTGTTGGAATGTCTGGAGATTCCGGAGGAGCCACCTCATGTGCTCTGGACCCACCAGAAGCAGAACTGGATGCAGCCATAGGCGCAGGTTCTGAAGGTCCTACATCATCACCCGCTGAGGGCCGAGAACGAGGCCTGTGTACAAGTTCCTCATACATGGCTCAAACATCGGTGAGAAGTCTATAATGGCCGAAGAGTGGACCATAAGGAAAGATGTTCGAAATGCTACCTCGAGAGCCTCTGCGAAATCATCGGAATCTGAGCCTTGATCTCCGACCTCGCCCTCCTCCAACAGGCTCCCTCCTCCATCCTCATCCTCCTGCAAGGAGTCCTCTGATTCTTCCGGTAGGGGGAAGCGCTCCCTCAGATCGGAAGCTGAAAACTGTGGGGGCACCGTTCGATCCTTCAGTACTCTCACCCGATCTGTCATTGGGCGAGGGACACCACTGGAGTGGAAGTAATCATCCATCTCATCCACGAATTGCTCTGCCTCTGATGGAGACGCCATGAAACCAGCCTAGACTGGGCCTAAGCCCGGTAATTCCATCATGAGATGATTCAAGTTCACCCATATCCCGAGTGGACTGAGGAATTGCCGGTTGACGTCACAAATGTCCCAGGCCTCCGGGAAGACGGCATACTCAGCCATGTCGATATAACGCAGCCGCTTCCCCGGAGCCTGGGTGGATATCCTACGAAATCCCCTCGGTGGTCGCCCCTCCTGATGGATCTGCTCTTCCAGAATCACCGGATCCTCCACTGCTGCCACATCCTCGGCCGGTGCGGGTCTCGCTACCATGGCAGCCCCGCCATCGCGAGAGGCCCTAGCTACCCTTCGACCCCGACCTCGGGATAGAGGAGGCCCACCGTCGCCAACCCGAACAGTTGGCTGCTTCAGCATCTCCCCCGGGTAAGCAGCCTCCCAGCTAATGGTGTACTCCCATACCAATCCGAAATCAGCTGTGGATGGAGGCAATGTGATTCGCATTTTTCCTTCTTCTCGCCTGAACATGAGCCACAGCTGCCTCATCACACACGTGTTCTCCTCGTGACAAAAATCCAAGTAGACTTTCGGGGTCAGCCGCTGGAGGCACCAGAACTGCCTCGCTAACCGATGCGGGGTGTACGGTTCGCAGAGCAGCTCACGATCAACTCGTGCCACAAAAACTAAGCCTCAAAAGCCCAGGAGGTTATCCCAGTGATCTTCCGTTCCCCGCCCATCATCAGTGAGTATCCCCGTCAGCAATGGGAAGGGGTGGAAATTAAACTCATCCGCCCTCCACACCCAGTTCAGCACCATCGGCACGGTTAGTTTGAAAGGTAATATTCTTACCACATTCAGGATAGAGGGGCGGAAGTCTGATCCTGGCAGCGAGATAGGGTTTGGATATTCATAGGTCCCCCTGATTTGCGCCGCAACCCACCCATACTGGCAGTGGAAGGGCCTGCATATCCTTGGCGGCTTCTTGTCCTCGCTAATGTGCTGCAACATTTTGTATAGCTTGGCGAGCATGGGGATCCCCAGATTGAATGGCTTCCCCATGGCCAGCATATACGATATGATTAATGAGCTGTGCCACACCCCCATGCTGGTATCCCTCACTAGTAAGATCCAACCGCAGATGAGAGCTGCAATGAACGCCGCCAGCCTGACTATCAGCTGTTGTTCAGTGCTGACACTGAAACCCCACGTCTTCCATTGGCTATCCTCCAAGACCCGCCAATACAAGTGCTCCTTACCCCTTTGGGCTTCACTTTCACATGTTCAAGGCCTCGGAGGGAACTGTCAATTTACTGGGAAATTCAGGAAGTGCTTGAACTACTTCTTAAAGTGTACATCCCTCACTGCCTCCTTGTCCTCTCCAAGGATGAGCGCCATCAGCAACGACGCTAGTCATGACATTTTCTCTGTATCCTCTCATGTGCTCATAACGGGGAGGAACTCATCATACATGGCCCCCATGATCGGGACCCATGAAATCTGGTGGACATCCCACAGGCTGATTCCCTCCTCCCCGTGGTGCAGGTGAAAAGTATTGGTCCTAGACAACCATCTGCTCAGCAATTCAGGAATCATTTGTTTGGGTTGGTAAATGTTAAATTGGGAGGCCCATGCTGCCTCATATAAACCCAATCTTCTTAGCTCGGACCCAAAATCCTCGTAAGAGGTGCCTACCTAGTAGGCCCATGCCCAGTCATCAGTAAAGTTGCTGCCTTGGCGTAGGTCCCACTCTTCAGACAACCATGTCTTTGGATCCTGCAACGCCGCCTTCAGCATGGTACAATATAGAGGAGGGGATGTCTCCAGTTTCAGTGGATTCCTGTTGATATTTTTGACATGGTTGTAGAGACATTAGGCAGTTAGGGTGTGAAGTCCTCCCGCGCATGACCATCGGCTGCCCTGAACCATTGGTGCTGACATGCCGTGCTCCTAAACCCGCAAGCAGGTTCGTCCCTACTCGCCTCAGGAATAAAGACATCATCCCTCAGCTCGAAGCCATACAAGGGAAGTTTCTTGCACTACAGATAGTTATTATGACCCTTTGATAGCAGTTCTGTCAAAGATGTATGGTCCGAGTGGATTCATACCATCTCCCCAAGGCCAGGGCGGTTGGCCATCTAATCCCTCCGGACGGCGTCTAAAAGCACCCCCAGTAAAGCTTCTTGATGGGCCATTTCGGTTCCAACACTCAGAAAAGAATTTTTTTCAAAATGGATCGCGAATCTAGGTCACGAAGCTGGCTCGCGAAGATCTCTCACGAAGCATGGTTGCGAAACCAAGCCGCAGAGTCGGACATAGGCCGGCAAATAGGAGTTCTCTTGGCGAGGTCACGGAGTCGGAGACTCGCGGTTCACCGCGAAGCTCGATTCCTAGAGAGGAGGCGCAGAGTAATAGGATCCTTGCGAAATAGATATTGCAAAAGGACAAGAAAGTCGTGTGAGGACAAAAGAGGTCGGCCCCTTATTTATAGGTGGCGACCCTAGAGCTTCGCGGCGCTTCTGGATCATGTGGCTGAGGTCCGCACCGCGGGCCCCTTCGTGAAGTTGCATCGCGAACCGCTGAAAAATTTGGCGATTTTCCTTCAGACATCGACCCCTCATCCCTCCGCGGATCCATGTCTGAGGGGGGGCATTTATTGGTTCCATAATATTGCATGAAAGGAAGGAGCGAAAAAGAAGCCCCACACACTGCCTCACGAAGCACCGACGTGCAGCACCCCCGAGCATCGTGACCCCGAGAAGCACTGGAGGTGATACCTCTTCGCGAGCGTCCGGATGTTCCCGAGTCCTCCGCAAAGCAAGGGAGGCTGTACCTCTCCACGAGCATCCTGACGATCGCGATACCTACGCGAAGCACGGGAGTTGGTACCTCTCCACGAGCGGCTTGACATTCTCAAGCCCTCCGTGAAGCACGAGAGGCGGTACCTCTCCGCGAGCGGCCTGATGTTCACGAGCCCGCCGTGAAGCACGGGACGCGGTACCTCTCCCCGTGCGGCCTGAAGTTCACGAGCCCGCCGCGAAGCATAGGAGGCAGTACCTCTCCACAAACGGCCTGACGTTCGCGAGCCCACCACGAAGAAACTACCACCTCTTCGCACCGCATGAGTTCCGCTTCGCGACACCCCTTGCCTATAAATACTAGGTTCCCCCTGAGCCCAGGGGGACGGATGATCCGACCTTTCGGCTTCTCCTCTCCTGAATCGTGAAGCACTCTTCGCCCCAAGAATCATGAGCTCTGCGAGGTACTTCTACTTCACATGACACCTTCGCTTTGTCTCGTTTTGAGACCCTCTTCCGAGAGGGATGCCCTTCTAGAAGCTCAAGGGAATTCACAAAGGAGGGGGATTCCCAATGGAACCCGGGTAGCCGCAGAGCGTTTATGCTTCGCGAAACACCCATCCTGTACTAGTGATCCCCATGCTAATGCAGGATTGCTACACATCACAAGGCACACTACCTCGCGGCACCTTGCTTCGCGAGGAACCTCTGCTTCACGAGGCAGTGCTCCGCGAATATGATTCCACTTCGCGATGCACCACCCATCCACACCGTTGCCCCATGCTAAGGCCAAGTCACTTTACTTCGTGAAGCACACTCCTCTACTTGGAAATTCCTCTTCCCGTGCGACCCTCCAGGTTTTCACGATGTGATTTAAAATTCCCATGGACAATACCACTCATAGCGTTGATTCGCCTAATGCTTCTTCGCATAGGCTAGCTAACGGATATTACTTCTTCGCATATCCACGCTAACATGGACCCCCTCGATGGTTCTCTCTACGACGCCCCTTGACCACAGCCTTACTGGTACCTTCCCTTCCCTAAGGAGTGAAGGTTATCAGTTATATATGTCCTAGGGGTGTGGAATAAGCCCACCTCGTCCGAGCTGTAGGACGTTAAACTGCCAAGCACCTCATCCTTGACACATGACATTAAACTGTGATCAGGCCCCGTGCTTCGCACGCAGGGTCCCCCCAGCTCGGACATTTTTTACGCCACCTGTCTCCACAGGGACCGGGTCACCCCCTCCACAAGGGATGATATCCTCCTTCTCGGAGTAGCGTATGTCCATGGGAGAAGGGCGACCACCTTGGTGTAAGCCCCTAGCCCCTCTTGCGGAGGGCTGCACCCCTGCATCTCCGTACTTCCCTACTACCAAGGTTAGTGGAGGGCCTGGTAGGGAATGAGGCACCTCCGATCATTGGTCCCAAATCCCTCTCACGCTGCGCTTTGCTGCACTTCGGACCTCCATCCTGGAGTAAGTCCCAGCACCATGGGCCGCCTAACGCATAAGCCCCTATTCGCTTCGCACAGACGCATCCTTCGCAACGTGATCGTCAGGTCCCTACAACCTCTTGTTTCTCACACCGAGCATGACTCACGTGGACTTAGAGTGAGCACCATCCCTGACCCCCACCCTAACCGAACTATGTGGACTTTGATACATTTCAAGGCTTGGTACGTAGGAAGCCTCTACGAGGTTCAAGCCCACCACTCTGTCGTCCATTCACGTCGAGTCCCATCCTCGTCCAGCATGACGTTAAATTTTATTCCCTTGTCCCGCATGACATTAAACTATACACCCATTATGAACTACGTGGACTTTGATCCAGGTCATGGAATGGTACGTAGGAAGCATCCACGAGGTCCAAGCCCACCATCCATCATTTATTCACGTTAGGGTTCACTCCTCATCCCACATGATGTTAAACTGCATTTAGGCCTAGCGGTAAGCCGTTGTGTCCAACCTGAACTACAAGGACATTGATCCATGTCAAGGCATGGTACTTTGGAAGCCTTCACGAGGTTCAAGCCCACCACCCATCAGACCAAGGTCCTTTCTTCATGTCCTTCCACCGACACCAAAAATTGGACCAAGGTCCACCTCCACGTCAGTTCGCTGATGAAGCCCCTATTGAACTATGAGGTCTCTGACCCATGTCAAGACTGGTACGTAGGAATCCTTCCTGAGGTTCAAGCCCATCTCCAATAGGACCAAGGTCCCTTCCTCATGTCAGCCTTCCGGTGTCCACAGCTGAACTACGCCCATCGGACCAAGGTCCCCTCCTCACGTCGGCCTTCCGGGGTCCACACCTGAACTAGGATGTCTATGATCCATGTCAAGGCATGGTACGTAGGAAGACTTCATGAGGTTCAATCCCACCACCATTGGACCCATGGGTCTACATTCACGTCGGTTCGCTGACGATGTCCATCGTACCAAGGTCCCCTCCTCACGTCGGCCTTCCGGCATCCACACCTGAACTACGAGGACTTTGATTCCCTGCTACGGGGATACATAGGAGGTCTCTTCGAGGCTCAAGCCCAACTTCACCGTCGCCCCACGATGGTCCCATTTCACTCCCCCTCCACTTCATTCATCCATCCATTACCCATCTTGATTCTCACCCGGACTGCCATATCTCGGCGAGATCATGACATTCCGCTCCTCTTCGCAGCTGCCCATTGGCTGGTCCCGGTATCAGAACCCCTTCAAGGGAAGTTCCTCAATCCGATCCATTCCAGCTAATGCTCTGATCGGGCTGATCCGTGTCCGCTGGATGTTAAAACTACGACATACCCTGTGTTAAAACACTGGAAGCTGAGGAAAACCTCAGATATACTGCTATGGTATATAATTCCCCGCGCTCGATATGGGATTCCTCGGGATTCCATGCCCTCGAGAAGCCCTATGACAAGGGATAAAATATAGACATGCTAGTTCCCCAGAATCGGGACACGCTACCGATGCCTCAACGTGACTACTCCCCCGACTGAAGGTTGCTGCCCTGACCGGACCCTTTGGAATGTCCTGACAGAATCAGGGTAATTAACCGGCGTCCATGGAAACATGGCACTGGGAAGAGTTTCACGAACAACTTATTAAATCTATGAGGGAGACCCAAACTAGGTGACAAGTTTTGAGGAGGAATCCACCGAAGGAAGAACCGAAACCCCATCATTCCGTTTCGTTCAAGGAGCAGACATCCCAAAATAAGGAGCGAATGTCGCCCACCTTTGGAAAGAAGGAATGCGGGGCAACAATTCCATGCATCCTCCCCCATAGATGGACGGATGCGCGCGCGCCCTGGCTAAAAGTGTCGGAAACGAACATCAACATGGATATTTTCATCTGTATCCTGAAAACTACTAATGGTCACAAATCAAGATGTGTTACAATAAATCACCTTACCTAGTTCAGAATAATTTTTAATATCAAATAATATCTATCTTTTTATCATATTTCTAAAATAAATATTAAGGAATATCTAATGGTGTATGGAGTACCACAATCTATTACATCTAATCAGTATTTGAGGGTTACCTCGATGTTCTCAAGAAGTCTTCAGTAGGCTCTATATAGGGAGTTGAGTTTTAGTATATCATTTCCTATATAGATAGATGGTAATTCTAAGTAAATAATTTAAACCTGGAGAATATATAGAATTCATCTTCAATATATTTCATAGGTACTTGGGATTAATACCTTTTTCTAGTACAACACTCTTATGAAAATATCTTGTAACTGAAAAATAATTTGGATCATTAAGAGGGCCTATATGGAAATAAGTGTATAACTACAATGTGTTAGGATGAAGAAGAATAAAAAATGTTATTGGGACCGAATATATGATAGGAAATTATTGATAAATATAGATCCATTAAACATCTAATTAAGGTATCTCATATTCTATAATAAAATTATCTTGATAATTATCGATAATAATTGGAGTTTGAAGTTGGTTCAGATTTTGTATCTATGAATTTACTAATTTAATTAGTCTATGATATCCCAAAATAAGGTAAAACTAATTCATAGTTATATTAGGGCCTTTGATATTCTTTATTGATTACGGATGGTATCTTATCGCTTAGTACTTCCACGGAACGTATCACAAGTTCTTGCTCTATTTTATGTATCTCCCATGGGGAAGTACATAAGTAAACCTTTACATGTATTATATTAAGAGGTAGTACCACTAGATCATGACCTTTAATATATATAAAAACATGTAAAAATATTGGATCGATGATATAATGGGATATAGAACAATACAAAACTCCATCATTAAATTCCCTAGAGGAATCCTAAATATGAAGAAGCTAATTCATAACATGTGGATTTAATGAAACAGAGATACCCTAATATGTTTGAATTAGACTGACATAATTTCGAGGTTGAAATTAATTTTAATGGGGTATAAAATAATACCCTTGGATTTAATTATATGTTTACCTATATAAAATTTTTATATCTTTGATATCTTGCATTACATGCAACAACGATTTTAAATGAGTCATGATATACTTTTAAAATATTATCATTTAATGTGACAGATATTTCATAGATGCAAGATTAGAGAGTATGAATTATATTAACTAAATTATATTATATTTATGGTTTATATTTGAATAAAATTAATTCATTTTTTTATCAATGAATGAGAAATTAAAATTAAATTTATTTGAAAATATATGAGTTGTTTTCCTGAATAAATTGTTTTTATGAGCATCAACTGTTTTATGATAATAAATTAAATTAATAACTATTGTAGAATTATTTTAATGAAAAATATATATATTTTATATTAAATAATTTTTTTTATCATTCATATAATTCTTTTTTAGATATTAGATAAGAATATTATACATAGTTATGCTTACTAATGAATTTTTCGAAAAAAACATTTTAGTGGTGTTTTGTGTATTTACTATAAAATGGATTTCTTCCACTTATATAAATTGATTTTTTAGAAATGGATTCCATAATTTGAATTAGTTGGTCCATAATTAGTAAATAAATCCCATTTTGTGCATTATGAATAGTAATCATGGTAACATTTATCGCATCGAAAAATGGTAAATCGGGTTTACCTAGATTAAAACTGAATGACTGAGTCTCCAATTTTCATATTAATTTTTATTCGATGAATTGTATTATACCATTATCAACTTAGGCTAAAAATATATTTTTTATGGTACTATTTCCCATATAAATGACCTATGTAATATTTAAATCATAAAAAAATACACAATATCAATCATTTTCTTTTAAATGTTTATTATTTGTTCACATAAGGGAAAAAAGAATATAGTAAATGAATATTAATGGTTACTTTGGAAATGATGAAATTATTTTAATTATGGTAATTTTTTTCTATTTTTATTATATTTATAACTACCTCAAATTCTTATGCAATGTCGACACAATATTTATTCAATTAATAGAAAAATAAAATATATAATTTTAAAATTAATAAAAGTAATATATTTGGATTGATTTGTAGTGTTCCCAAAATTTTATAGATTAATATAACATATTATTGTTTTATTAAATTATTATATATTAATTACATCTTTTTTGGTGTAGTTTGTCATGAACCAATCCGGGTCAACCTCGAATTGGCCACTCGAGTGGATCTCTATAGAGGCCTGGTAGGTGTTCTAAATCCCCCCGAGCTGGTGACAAGCACCAATGGAATCAACAATGGGATGAAGGGAATAATTTCACCCAATATAAATAAAAAACAGTGTAATAATAAAAAAAATATCAAACAAAACTCAAATTTATTTCTAGATTCTATATAATGTACACTTACAAATAAAATGATAGAAAAACTAAAGAATAAACAAAACCAAAATAGCCAAACTGAACCTGACACCAATCAACCCCTTCATGTGACCACGAGGTTTACTCTCCTGCCAAATAACAACCATCGCATGAGGAAACTAAACCGAATATAGAACCTTCATGAGGAACTAAAAAAAATAAACACTATTAGCATTTCTATTAAAACTCACTAAGTTGGCCCACATTAATCTATTCACAATTTATATCTCATAAGTAAAGAAAAATTGATTTTCAGGTATGAAATACAAACTATAAACGTTGGTTTTTCTATAATTTCTATTTTTGAGAAATAATATATCAACCCATTTCACTCAAATTTTTAAATAAGTCTCATTCCTGGAAGTTATGTTGTGGTTATAGGGGATATGGGAAGAAAAAATAAGTAAATAAGAAACTCTATTTTCCATTAAAAAGAGAAATCATTTGTTTATTTAAAAATTCATTCTTGAGACCCTTTAAATCAAAATTTCACTTTTTCCATTTTCCAAAAGAACAAAAAAAAGAATAATGGATATTTTTACACAATGATGTAAATATATAACGATACTAGAGACATAGCAACATGGGAACACTTAGGATATCAGAGGTGGGCATGAACATATTGTACACGAGACTGATACTGAAGGAATCCCCTACTCGATGAAATCATACATCCCAAACACCCCAGTATCTCCCTATATGGAATGGTTGAGGGTCTCGATATAATAGTAAT
Organism: Viscum album; assembly: GCA_963277665.1. NCBI lineage: Eukaryota > Viridiplantae > Streptophyta > Magnoliopsida > Santalales > Viscaceae > Viscum > Viscum album. The sequence goes on along the minus strand of OY728146.1, from coordinate 1,594,076,986 downwards.
AAAACAAAGTATCCAGCATATATAAGACACTATCCAGTACAATTACCTATAGTAGTATAGCAATCATTCTCAAAAATAAACTTTTTTATTCTAGGTTATCATGCTATGATCATAAGGTGGGTGTGAAAAATAATTCAGGAAATGTGTCACACATATATAATATCATGCACCACCATAACCCTCACCAACTCATCCTCTTCAAGAACCATCCCATTCCTTAATAAGGAATTCCATAGGTGGAGTCCCATGTTGAGGATATTCCAACCTATTTAACAATAAATTGGGAAATAACTCTCTCCTAGAGGGGTTTTCTAAATATCCAATACATGATTCCAAACTAGCCTTACAAAATTTTTACACAATAATCTATTTTATAAAACATCACTCATTTCGCAACCAAACACACCTTCAAATCCCATTTCTTCAATCCAAACAACTGTTCTAATCAAAAACACACTAACTAGGGACAAAGGGGATACTATAAAGTATTTAATGTAAAAACCCCATTTAAAAACCCAAATATCAATTTTATGAATCACCTTGGCATTTATAAAAACCGAAATATGCCTTTAAAAATAACTAATCACTTGAAATAGATAATTTTTCCATTTAACAAAAAATTAGTGTGCAATATCTATACCAACCATTCTAATCAAAACCACAAAAAGTGGAAACCATCGATATTCACTTGATATAACGAATTTAACAATGATAAATTCTTATTTTTTTATTAAATGATGATATAACATCAAGAAATATATACAAACCTAATTTAAAAGGAAATATGTATTGGGTTCACAACTCACTAATGGATATATTTTCGAAATCTGGTGTGAAACAACAATCGCACCACCACCGCACCCTAGGGAGAAAAGATCCAACCTCAGACATTAATATCGAACCCAAAAATTGAGGATTCAACCATATAAACTAGAACCCTAGCCAAGCTAGAGAAATAAACCAAAGGAAACGGAGAAGAAAGTCCAAAATATAGAGAATGAATGAGAGAGAAGGAACTTGCTTGAAGTATCGAGGAATAACCACACAAATTCAATAATAAATAGGGGCCCCAAGGGGGGATGATAAATGGGGAGGCATTCCTAGGGATGAAGAACCTGATGGAGGGGAGAAATGAGGGGTAATAAATGTTAAAGTCAGTAGGATAGAATGACACTAAATTTTTAATGACCTTGCAGGACACATGGTTAGTTTACATGGTTTGAAAAATGATGTGGCCACCTTTGCGGAAGGAGACACTGGTCTCATGCTTACCTAGGCCAAGGTGCATGGCCATACTGAGGTCGTGTGATATGTTATATATCCTACCACATGGTTTCCTAGCCTAGTTCAAAATTACAACTAACCGTGTGAAAACTGTGCACCTAGTCTGTCCAACCCAATAAATTTCAATTTCTTCCAAAACCTTAATGAAATACTAAAGACAGAAACTAAATCAAAGAAAAATAGAAAGAATACCTAAAAATATTAAAAACCATTACACTATGTTATTGATATAAAAGGTCGGAGTACCACCCCGAACTGAAGAAAAGGAAATCTTAAAACTCCGTTGTGAAAATTCTCCCCTCCAGAATGATTTTTTCCCTTGAAAAGCCAACCCATAGCTACCTGAAATCAAAATTCAACATTTCATTACAACCCAATGAAATTTTCAATGAATAAAAAATTAATAGGTTAACAAGACATAACCAATTAGGATATAAAAAAAATAACTCAAAGGGTCCAAATTTGTCTCTTTACATTATGAGATCTTCCTCGAGCATTTAAACACCTCCCATTAACTTGTCTAAGGACATACTAGTTTTCACCACACTCCATTCAACTTTGAACACAACATCTTGAATGAAACTAAGAGAAACATAGCCATACATCCAACACCAACAATGAGCTTAAACCTCATCCAATGAGTACCATTTAAAATCCTATCCAACCAAATAATGGATTACTCCCATACCAACATTTTACTCGAAATCAGGACATAAAAAGAATTTGGTTCCATTAAAGACCAACCACTACAACCCAAAATGAGAAAAAAACCAAGACGTCATCATGAGAAAGATTGGAAGGACTCCCCAAAAAAAGTGACTATTTTAGGTTGCTTTCATTCATGAGAATATTTTAATTAGACCCATAATGGGTCTCACTAGCATTAAAACTAATGATATCCAATGAACATGAGAATTTTTCCACAAGAGCCAAGGAATCCCACCATAATTGAAGGGGAGGGAGTGACCATCTAACAGATAGTCCAATCTATGGCATACATACACCAACTTTTCAACATTCCCTAGATTACCACAAACCAACCAAACATAAATAAAACAATCCAGATGCAAGGGTCGAAAAAAGGAGACCCGGATTTGATTTAACATACCGAATATGATCGTCATAAAATGATACAATTATTCACCTGTTATAACTATGGAGAAAAATCTCCCTCCCAAAAGGGTCACAATTTGTAAACAAGGTTCCCATTCCACCTTCCACTAAATGGATCTACTAAAAAAACTATGCATGAGGCTTAACAACCTCTGCATACCATGATGAGAACATAACTAAAATAGAAGCCTTCCACATTTCTAGGGTTCCCCTGACTACAATCCATATTCAATACATCACCTAAGGCTAGAGATCTAATGATTAAAAATTTTCTAACTTTTATTCATGCTTCAGAAACCCCTGAAAAAACACATGGACAAAAAAATCACAAAACACACTAAAATTGAAATAAGAGTTCACATGGGTTCAGAAAAACCACTATTACAACTGAATAAAAAATGAACCACTATGTAATTCCGCCAAAAAAGACAATTAAATTATTGAAAACATTAAACAGAAAAAGAAACACAAAAATGACCCCCAACCCGCGCCCAACTTCTATAGATGGCCTAGGGTGTTATTCTAGGAGTAAAAACTTACTTCACATTGCTTCTTGGAAACACCCCAACATAACTTCTTCATGTTACCCAAACAACCATAGGGTTGGATGATTTTTCGATCACTCGGGTACTGTGGTATCTTATGATAGAGATTTCCCTATTGAAGGATGGTCACAACATTTCAACTTGAAGAGGTTACCAAGAGGTCTAAATGCCTCTTAATTCCCATACCAGCACCACTGTCATCTGGATTCATCACAATCTTTTTACTGAAATCCTCTTCACCATTTCCAAAGACCATATGATGACTTTTCATCTCAAGCCCTCTTACTAACCCAGATTCAGCATGGAAGGCTTACCTTACCACGTCAAATAGGGTGGTTAGGTTGATCCTTCCACCTTTTACTACAGATCAGGATGAAGCCTGAGTTTGAAATGAAATTACGTCACAAGATCATTTCCATCATACCCTAAATTATATGAATCCAGGTATAAGAAGCGATAATAGAAATCCAACACCTTTTATAAGGATGCATAAATCCATCCTATTACTCACCATCTTCATCTATAAAAAGTATTATGGGATAAAAAAGGACATGAATAACTCTGTGGTGTGATCTTTCTAAGACTTTATTTGAGATAATTACTTCCCCCATTTCTAGGTTTAGCCTTCCAACATTGATTTAGAATACTTTAACATCAATTGTACATGAAACTCGAGGAAACAGAAGTCCCTTTCAATCCTTTACATCAACTCCTTGAATTCAAGTGGATCTAATAGGCCTTAAAAAAGATAACTATTTATCTTCCAGAAATCAGGAAACATATTCTATGGGTTGATCAAATGGAGTGTTTTCTAGAGATTTACCACCAATAGCTACATCTTGGGAATCCATCAATCCATTGTTGGGAGGACACAATGAAAAAAGGAAAAACAAAGAACTTTGTTAAAACCAACCCAAATACATAGATGCTCGACATCTAATATCTCAAAAATATCTATGCATGGGGTCTCACACGGAAACACCAAAGGTAAAAAAAACATAAATCATCCTTCCTTTAAGAGTCCCAAAATACTCTTCTCAACAACCACTATACAAAAAAAAAATCCAGTAAAAATCTCAAAAACCCACTTTTTATCAAAAATCCACCAATTTGGTCGAATCAAATTTTCCTACATTTCACGTCCAATATAAATTGATTCATTTAATTCAATAATTTTAGAAAAAATCTCAATAAATATACCAACTACTTAATTGAAACAGTTTTCATTTTAACTCAAAATTATTTTCACAAAAACCTAGTTTTACACTTACCAAAACAATGTATTTTCCATTTTAAATTTAGTTTATCAAAATTTCAAAAAAAAATTCAAAATAATCTTCAAAATTAAAGAATAAAAAAATATTCATAAGGGGGGAACTATAATTGACGGGTGACTCGATCAAAAGGTTAGCAGCAATACGCCAGTCATACCACCATCATATAGAGCATTCCAAGGGAATGTACGAAGATCCAAATAATCTTCTAGGCCCTTTGAGCTCAAGGAGGCCATTACCGAAATCCCTTTTCAAATACCAACACAAAAAAATACACAAGAACCAAATACTTTGACAAACCATACATACCATGGAAACCCGATGTTCAGAACAAGCAAGAGTTCACGATGGACTTCTTACACCTACACCTCAAGCCCAAAAATCCCACTCCAACCCTGACAACCCCAATTAAGAATGGGCACTCTAAAGTCAACATCCTTAAAATATTCAACCTTCTCTGAAACCATTTTTTCCCAAACCAACATAGGTAGACCTTGTACTAGTCACTTAAGTCAATCTCTAGGAAGGCCCAAGAGGTGTTCTCGAACATCTCGGGCTAGCGACAAGTTCCAAGGGCATTAAAAGATTGTTGTAGGGAACAATTTATCCATAAATAAATAAAAGAATAAAACAAATATATAAAATATCAAACCAAACTCAATTTTATTTCCAGATTCTACATCATTTACACATAAAAATTAAATGGCATAAAAAAAATAATGAACAAAACCATAAATTCCATGTAGAACCTAACACCAAACATCACCTCCATGTGACCCCAAGGGTCACTCCCCACACAGGCACCCATCATCAATCGAGGTGACTGAACCAAAGATGGAAACTGGAAGAGAAACTAAATATAAGAAGACTATATATTCACGAGTAATAAAACTCAATTGGTAGGTCCAAATTAATCTATTCATACTTTATATCCAGAAAATAATGAACATTGATTGTAAGGTTTGAAATAAAAATTATAGAAATAAGTTTTTCAATAATTTAAATTTATGTGAAAGAAAATAATAACCCATTGACCTCACATTTTAAAACATGTCTCATTCATGGATGTTAACTTGGCATCATTGGGTACATGGTGAAAATAATGAGTCAAATAGAAAACTCCACTTTCCATTATAAACGGAAAAATTACTCACAAAGTCATTCCTGAAACCCTTTTAATAAAAACCGCTTTTTCTATATTTTCGAAAAGAACATCCAAAACCAATTACAAGGGATATAGTCTCACAATGATGGAAATGGATAATTTTACCAGAGACCGAGCACATATGAATACCTAGGAACTCATAGTATAACCAATACATACTATACAAGTGACTCATGTCGAAGAAATCCCTACTGGATGACATCATAATTACCTAACACCCAATCATCTCCTTACCTGTCCTACTTGATGTGCCTGATTCCATATCAAATAACCCTTGTATTCACATGTTATGTGGAATTATCTTGTAAAATAACATATAATTATGCAGGAAATGTTCTCAAAATCCATTTTTCTATGTTAGGTTCTCATACAATGTTTGTAAGGTGGTGTGACACAGAATTGAAGCAAAAATTCACACATATATACTTTCATACAACACCAAAACTAGAACCACCCCATATTCCTTAAAGATTATCACATGCCTTAAAAAAGAATCCCATGGGTGGAGTCCCACGTCCATAACTTTCCTACCCATTTACAAATCAACTAGAGAATGACTCCCTCATAGAGAGGTTTTCCAAAGAACCAATTCACGATGTCAATCATTCCATATAACATTTTCATAAAACAATATATTTTACAAAAAACCACACACAACCCAAATTCTCAACCAAAAACACCTTTGGAAACCCATTTCATCAATCCAACCTATCATTCAAATCAATAACACACATTCAAGGGCCAAATGGGCATACAATTGAAAATTTAAGGTAAAATCCCCATTTAAAAATGATAATATATATTATTAACATCACCCATGCATTTATAAAAACCATAAAAAGCCTTTAAATATCACTAATCAATTGAAACTTAAAATTGGTCCATTAAACAAACACTTGGGGTGAATACCCATTACCAAACATTCCAATCAAACACACAATAAGTGGAAACCATCTACATTCACGTGATATATCTAATTTAATAATGATAAATTCTTATTTATCCATTAGAGGTGAAAAAATCAAGAAATAAATGAAAACATAATTTAAAGGGTAATAATCAATGGGGTACTACCTCAAGAATAGAGAAACTTTTGAAATCTGGGGTGAAATATCAATCGCACCACCACAACACCCAAGAGAGTCAAGATCTAGCCTATGATATTTAGATTGAACAAAAAAATAGGATTCAAAACTATAAATTGGATCTCATTCCAAGGGAGAGAGGGTACTTCAAGAAAAGGGAGAAGAAACCACTAAATGGAAATAAGGAATGAGATAGAGGCAACATACTTGATAAATCAAGGAAGAACCACCAAATATAGCAAGAAATTGAGGCCCCAAGGGAGGAGTATGGAAGGGGATGCACTTCAAGGGAGTTATAAAATGAGGGATGGGAAAAATGATGGTAATGAAGGTTAAAATAAAGAATAGAGAGAAAAAACATAAATTTTTTTTATAACCTGGCAGTCCTCTAGGATAGTCCGTACTATTTTCCAAACCATGTAGAAACTGTGTGACCACCTCTACAGAAGGAGACACATTCCACACAATAACCTGGGCTAAGGTGCTCGGCCGTACAGTAGGGTTTGTGTAACGCCCCGACCCCAGTCACCTAGAGTCGGTGCATTATAACATAACATTGGCATGATCACAAGAAAGATCAAATCTCGAAAGACCGATTGGTTTAGTAGCCTTGGAAACACTAGATATATTCATAAGTTTTACATTACATCATAAAATGAAAAACTACTACCACAACATAATATCTCCACAGTCCACACTATTATCCCGTCATAATATCCCTGCAGGTCATTCATAACTTACTTCTTCACATCCTGGGGAAAATAAACATAGAAAAGGGGTGAGCTCAAATTCCCAGTAAGGATAACAATATAGCGGAACATTCAAAATAAGCATAAACATTTAAGGCAATGCATTACCTAAACAAAAGCCTTTTAAACTTGAACTTCAACATAGTATGGCAAAAGTAAAATGAAATAATCCCATTTACTAATTCACATGGATATTCTACTAATCGAATAATCACATGCAAAATCAATAACCACTTTCATAATGATGGAATGCATAATGCTAAACTTTAATTTCTTTTCAAGGCCTCATCTCAAGACCTTGGGGCTAACTGTAACCGGAACCCAACCCGGAGTGCCTCTAATAACCGGACACCAACCCGGAGTGCCTCTAATAACCGAAGACCAAACCGGAGGTCTTACTTTTACCAGTCCCTAACCTGGAGGGCTTACTTTTACCAGTCCCCAACCCGGAGGGCTTACTTAAACTAGTCCCCAACCTGGAACATACTTGTCCAACACATTCATATGAAGTAAAGGTTGAAATATAACATAAACATTCTTATTGGAACTAGCATACAAAATGTCAATACTTTACTCATAAACCATGAATGACACATCTACAGTCAAACATATCACAAAAATTCATTACAATATGGAAGTTTTATATCATAATAAATCAACTTCAAATAATCTTAAAATCCATCAAAGGATGTTGACATAGATGAAAATGTTTTTTTACAAATTATTGAGAGAAATATCCCTTTTTCATGAAAATATTTTAATGTTACAAAATTAAGAAACTAAGGAATTTAAATACATTTTTGGATCAACGTGTCCCATACCACTTTGAAACTTTTGAATGGAATTAACACTTTTAAAACATTCATTTCATATAAATAAATCCTTACAAACCATTTTGAAAACAAGGACATAAATGAGGATGATTTAGAAGAATAAATATTTAAAACATTTAAAATGATGTTTTAGTAAAAGTTCCCTTAGAAATAATCCCTTTGAAAACTCTTTTATGAAATATGTACATGGATAGTAAATATGTCCCTGTAGATACTTACGTAAAGACAACCTTGGGTATTAAAGAGATTGTGAAGTAAACCCTTATCAATTTGGTAACTTATGAAACATACAACCCATGAAAAAGGTATCATACAATGAAAATGTAAATACACATAAGGTAAAGTGTATTACATAAATAATACAATTATGGGCACCACACAAAAGATAATAGTGCAAATATGGCATGAATCTCACAGAATTAAAGAGTGAGATGAAAACCCCTTACCATGTTAATCAACTGAGTCGTATGGCCAAAAGTTAATAACCACCAAATTATTTACAGAATAACATGAATATAAAGATATTCATGATAATATATATCAAATTCCAGTACACAATACACCACTTTCAATAATTTAGTGGCGAATAATGGAAATCTCACGGAATTGAATGTGAGATAAGAAAATCCATTACCTTGTACTTTTACTTGGTTGGGGTAGGTTAACCTCTTGTATAATATTGAAATAATTGTTATTAAATTATACAAGAATCATATATATTAATATGATATCATATATGATCTTTTAATATTGATTTGATAATAATATCTTAGTATTATCGTTATTTCGGGTGTTAGCTTACTTTTTTTCTTTTATATGTTTTGTTACGTAAGACATGTTTGTAAAGGATAGGTTTTATATTATTCATATCTAGAATGATATCAAGTCCTTAAACATCATTTTTTAAATCATCAAATGAAAATTATACTTGAATGGATACGATGGAGAATGAATCTCATCGCGTTCGTGGAGACGGTAGTCCGTACGTACGCACGAGCGACAATATCATTCTTTTGATATTAAAATAATATATAAATGGATGGTATATCATATATAAAAAATCATTAACATGTTATATTTATTATTTACATGAGTTACACATCATTATTATACCCATCCAAATAATATTATATTGAATAACAATTACACCACGACGTGGAGACGGTAAGTCGTACGTACGCACGTATGGTGACATGTTATTCAAAGGGTGGATAGAATACTGAATATGGTTGTACCATATTTATAATAACATCACAGTATATATATATATGATACTGGATTTATTATTTTAGAATGGTAACAACAAAGGAAGAAGAAGTGGAAGAAGAAATGAACTTTGAAAAGGGGTGGTGAAAACATTACCTCTTCTTCGGGTTCTTCCTTTTGATTTGATCAAAAGGGCTCCTTAGGTTGGCTTTCTGATCAAACTATGGCCTCTAGGTTGTAGTGAGGGAAGTTGGGAGAGTATTTGGGTAGGGTTTGGACGATCCAAGTGGCTTGAGAGGTGTGATGAATGAGTAGAAGTGGTCTCCTTTTATAAGGGAGAGGAGGGGCTCTTTAGGAAAGAGTGAAAGTATTACTTTATAATATAATTATATTCGGTTTATAATGGTCCAAAAATCATTGAGGTCAAAGATAAGATGAATCATATTCTAAATAACATTAACCAATAATAATTGGACAGGTTTTAGATAATATTTTAATCATTATAATCTTATTTATTTAAATGATTTATTAATGAGGTAAACATTTCATCATTATTGTGTCATTAATAATTTAAATTATTTGATGTTTAAAAATTATAAATAAATTATCTTTATGTAGGAAATCTTTTTATCTTTCTAATGAATATTTATAATCGAAAATCCAACATGTATAACCCCATGTAAAAATTGTTCTTCTAAAAGATATAAGCTTATGCCATTTTTATTTTTATTATAACTTTATTAATATATTGTGTCCCTACCACATACAAGTGGATCTAAGGGGTCCCCAAATCGACCCAAGGATGCCCATGGTCGGGTATGTGTCCACTAATAAGGTTAGGACACGTTTTAGGGTAATTTTTTATTATTATAATATTATTTTTTAACCCTTATTTACCGGATTTACCCTTTAACCATGGTAAATAAAATATTTACCGCAGTAATTATTCAAAATGTGTAAAAATAAAAGTTACCTATTTACATAATTTTGACATCCTGATTCCAAATATGTAATCCATTTTTCCAAATTCAAAACACAGAAGTGGAAGAAATTAATATAAAATTAATTCCCGTTGTTAAAATAAAAAGCGTGTTTTTAAGAGATAATAACTATCAAAAGATTGACACTTGTTTATGTCTGGTTTAATTGTGAAATTATGTTCAATGAAAAAAATTAAATTAAATGGTAAAAATATATTCTAAATATACTTTAAAACCACTCAAATTCATAATTTATCAATATTAATTATTTTGATTAAAAAAGTTGATTTTAATTAAAATTTAGTAATTTTCACTATTCATCAAAATATAAAAGTTATCCGAAAAGTACCAAAATTTCACCCTAGGCTAATTTCAATATTCCAAATCCAAAAATGAAGTCCATATTGAAATATAAAATATATATGATTTCAAAAATTAGGTATTACTATTCATAACGGCTAGTTTGATTGGTTGTGGTGTGTTAGAACTCGAAGTTGCGTACAACACACGCTACTGTATTATTCAAAGGAAAGCGTACCGTGGAAGCTTGGGATGTTTCATTTTAAATTTTTTTGATGTCCCCATTTAGTCACAAAGTTTAAAATATTGTATTTAAAAAGGTTTCACTATTAAAAGTTGGTAAAATTGCAACAATGAAAATGAATCTGTTCTTGTATTATGTCTAAGAAACTCATAATATGGATTCTAAAATTAAAAGGATTATATAAAGTTTAAAATTTAGTTAATACTATTCATAACCTCTTTTGAACAGCTTGTTTGGTAATTCATGGTGTGCTTGAACTCGGTGTTGCGTGTAGTGAAAGTTATTTTATTATTTTAAAGAAATAACACACTATGAAATCTTGAGGTGTTACATTCTCCCCTCCTTCAATAAATTGCGTCCTCGCAATTTGAAATTGTTCTTCGAAAATAAAAGGTTGAAAATAAAAAATATCTTTGTGGAAAAACCCACATCGGAAATTGGGTTACTAAAATTTAGTCATAATATGAGGAAATGAGAAATGAAAGGGTCACCACCAAATTATGATCTCGATTAGGAGAACATTGGTGGAAATTAGAGACATATAATTGGAGGAAAAACGTAAATATTTATAGGTAGTGATTGAGGTCATCAATCACAAACAAGTACAAAATTGAGGTCCTTAAACTCATCAATCTATGATGATTTGAAATACCATCGGTTCAACAAAATATAGGGTATTAGGATAACACATTTTTGACATTTCAAAATATCTTAGTTGAAATCCCACATCGAAAAATGAATTAATGAGGCCTCTATTTAAAATAAAGAGTGGAAAGTATGAATATTACCGAAAATAACACATACTAGTTTTCCATGTAAAAAAATATGGATATGGAAGAGAAATCTAACCATCAATTATCTGATGGAGAGTGGTAGAGAACATGGCTATGAAAAGGCCAACAATCCCAAAGCCATAAATTAGTGATGATTTAAGGTACCATCTAGGACAAAATTTTTGTTCTAAGTTCCTTTTCTTAATGTTGAGAAATTTATTTATGAGATTGTATAAGATCATAAGGAGATATACTTACTTTATAATTAGAGTTTTGTCCATTAATGAATTTCTACCACAAACTCATCTTTCACTCGTAAAAAAAATCTATTTATACTATTCGTACAGGGTTCCAAAATAAACGAATTTATAATTCATCTACCAGATCATTAAAAAAAACTAAATTATTTAATCCAGGACATCTCTTGGGCCAGTTGTAGGTGATACACCCTTGTCGCCCTTCGGTTGCGGGTTCAAGTCTCACGGCCTTGCCAGACGCGACAGGTTGTCGCCCGACCTCCGGGTTGTCCTTTTATGGCAATCAAAAATTAATCTCAAACTAGAATTTATCCAAAATATTTATGACCAAACTCACAGTCCAACATTTATAAGGAAGTTAAACATAATGTAGATCCTTTTACCATGTAATAGCATATGAATACCTTCATCATGTATTCTTTTAATACACTGAAACATCCTGAATTACCATATTCCTTATTAATTACATTCATGCTCCCTTATTCCATATAGAATGCTGGATATACCTCATCAATCCAAAAATGTTTTAAACCCCAACAATAATGGAATATACAGATCATTAATCAGTTCCAAGGTAGTCAAGAATATCCAATATAATTTATCCAAAACAATCATGTATTATTCCAAAATCACTAACTCGGTATCAAAACTATATTATGGTTTATCATTCTCTCAACTACATATTTTCCAAAAATTTATCCTGCTGTTGAGTCACCTTTCTTTGTTCCACACAATCTCAAGTCCTTAATGAAATAGTACTACAGTACAATCCTTATATACTCCATAATTATTATAACAAGTACATTGTTGATACAACACTCAATTGACATAATCAACATAAGAACTCTAATCATTCCTCTTCATCTGTGGTAGTATCATAACTTGATTATTATCCAATAACATCATTTGCGGCATATTTTGATGACTGGGACATAGGTTCGCATAGTGTCCAAACTCCTTGCAAATGAAGCATTGTACATTTGAAATCATTTTCTTACCCTTGCAGTCACGTAATTTGTGCCCTTTTCCTCTACACATATAACAAACTCCCATTCCTTTCAGGCACGTTCCAGGGTGTTTCTTTCCACATTTACCACATATGGGAAAATTCTTCTTTTTCCTCTTCCCTTAATCCATCTTTCTCTCTTCCACCCTTTTCTTCTCTTGCTTCCCTTCAAAGCCATAGGACTCAGTAAACTCTTTACTTATCTTATCAAAACATGATATTATTTCTTCATATGATGATAATACATGCGAGACTATTTCTCTTGTAAATTCTGGCTTATGACCATAAAATATATGATCCTTCTTTCTCTTTGTATCATGTGCATTGCTGGAGTTCTCATTCCTTCTACTAGGCGCCATTTCTAAACATTGGCATACACTAGATTAGTTTATGAATAATAATACCTAATCCCAAACTTTTAAAACACATAACATAAATTAAATAGTTTATGGATATAATCCATAATCATAAAAATGTCTCCTTTGAGGAAGTATATACTCATAAACCCTTCATAATGATATGTAACGAAAATGAGAGTTATCCTAAGCATATCCCCCGGGAGTGTCGTAACCAAGAGTGCAGCAAGGCCCGTTGTCGTGCACCAGTTCCCGTTCGAGTCTAGCTCAAAGCGGTGTTTTCAGGTTTTACCCCTAGGTACATCTGTGCCAGAGCCGCCTCTACCTGCTCGTATCCAGACAGGGATGTATTGCTTAGAAAACTCACAAAATATCTACAATACCAAAATTCTAGGAAGTTCTTATATACTAATCCTCAAAGTTCATCTTAGGTCTACGTGCTCTAATCAGAGTTTATCTAAATCTAGCTTCCAAGGTTTGTACTAAACTTCCTCTGATACCAACTGTAACGCCCCGACCCCAGTTACCTAGAGTCGGTGCATTATTACATAACATTGGCATGATCATAAGAAAGATCAAATCTCGAAAGACCGATTGGTTTAGTATCCTTGGAAACACTAGATATATTCATAAGTTTTACATTACATCATAAAATGAAAAACTACTACCACAACATAATATCTCCATAGTCCACACTATTATCCCCTCATAATATCCCTGCAGGTCATTCATAACTTACTTCTTCACATCCTGGGGAAAATAAACATAGAAAAGGGGTGAGCTCAAATGCCCAGTAAGGATAACAATATAGCGGAACATTCAAAATAACCATAAACATTTAAGGAAATGCATTACTAAAACAAAAGCCTTTTAAACTTGAACTTCAACATAGTATGGAAAAAGTAAAATGAAATAATTCCATTTACTTATTCACATGGATATTCTAATAATCGAATAATCACATGCAAAATCAATAACCAAATTCATAATGATATAATGCACAATGATAAACTTTAATTTCTTTTCAAGGCCTCGTCCCAAGTCCTTGGGGCTAACTGTAACCGGAACCCAACCCAGAGTGCCTCTAATAACCGGACACCAACCCGGAGTGCCTCTAATAACCGGACACGAACCCGGAGTGCCTCTAATAACCGGAGACCAAACCAGAGGGCTTACTTTTACCAGTCCCTAACCTGGAGGGCTTACTTTTACCAGTCCCCAACCTGGAGGGCTTACTTCAACTAGTCCCCAACCTGGAACATACTTGTCTAACACATTCATATGAAGTAAAGGTTGAAATATAACATAAACATTCTTATTGGAACTAGCATACGAAATGTCAATACTTTACTCATAAACCATGAATGACACATCTACAGTCAAACATATCACAAAAATTCATTACAATATGGAAGTTTTATATCATAATAAATCAACTTCAAATAATCTTAAAATCCATCAAAGGATGTTGACATAGATGAATTTTTTTTTTAAAAAAATTATTGAGAGAAATATCCCTTTTTCATGAAAACATTTTAATGTTACACAATATAGAAAGTAAGGAATTTAAATACATTTTTGGATCAAAGTGTCCCATACCACTTTGAAACTTTTGAATGGAATTAACACTTTTAAAACATTCATTTCATATAAATAAATCCTTACAAACCATTTTGAAAACGAGGACATAAATGAGGATGATTTAGAAGAATAAATATTTAAAACATTTAAAATGATGTTTTAGTAAAAGTTCCCTTATAAATAATCCCTTTGAAAACTCTTTTATGAAATATAGACATGGATAGTAAATATGTCCCTGTAGATACTTACGTAAAGACAACCTCATATATTAAAGAGATTGTGAAGTAAACCCTTATCAAATTGGTAACTTATGAAACATACAACCCATGAAATAGGTATCATACAATGAAAATGTAAATACACATAAGGTAAAGTGTATTACATAAATAATACAATTATGGGCACGACACAAAAGATAATAGTGGAAATATGGCATGAATCTCACGGAAATAAAGAGTGAGATGAAAACCCCTTACCATGTTAATCAACTGAGTCGTATGGACAAAAGTTAATAACCACCAAATAATTTACAGAATAACATGAATATAAAGATAATCATGATAATATATATCAAATTCCAGAACACAATACACCACTTTCAATAATTTAGTGGCGAATAATGGAAATCTCATGGAATTGAATGTGAGATAAGAAAATCCCTTACCTTGTACTTTTACTTGGTTGGGGTAGGTTAACCTCCTGTATAATATTGAAATAATTGTTATTAAATTATACAAGAATCATATATATTAATATGATATCATATATGATCTTTTAATATTGATTTGATAATAATATATTAGTATTATCGTTGTTTCGGGTGTTAGCTTACTTGTTTTATTTTATATGTTTTGTTACGTAAGACATGTTTGTAAAGGATAGGTTTTATATTATTCATATACATAATGATATCAAGTCCTTAATCATCATTTTTTAAATCATCAAATGATAATTATACTTGAATGGATACGATGGAGAATGAATCTCATCGCGTTCGTGGAGACGGTAGTCCGTACGTACGCACGAGCGACAATATCATTCTTTTTATATTAAAATAATATATAAATGGATGGTATATCATATATACAAAATAATTAACATGTTATATTTATTATTTACATGAGTTACACATCATTATTATACCCATCCAAATAATATTATATTGAATAACAATTACACCACGACGTGGAGACGGTAAGCCGTACGTACGCACGTATGGTGACATGTTATTCAAAGGGTGGATAGAATACTGAATATGGTTGTACCATATTTATAATAACATCACAGTATATATATGATACTGGATTTATTATTTTAGAATGGTAACAACAAAGGAAGAAGAAGTGGAAGAAGAAATGAACTTTGAAAAGGGGTGGTGAAAACATTACCTCTTCTTCGGGTTCTTCCTTTTGATTTGATCAAAAGGGCTCCTTAGGTTGGCTTTCGGATCAAACTAAGGCCTCTAGGTTGTAGTGAGGAAAGTTGGGAGAGTATTTGGGCAGGGTTTGGACAATCCAAGTGGCTTGAGAGGTGTGAGGAATGAGTAGAAGTGGTCTCCTTTTATAAGGGAGAGGAGGGGCTCTTTAGGAAAGAGTGAAAGTATTACATTATAATATAATTATATTCGGTTTATAATGGTCCAAAAATCATTGAGGTAGAAGATAAGATGACTCATATTCTAAATAACATCAACCAATAAGAATTTGACAGATTTTAGATAATATTTTGATCATTATAATCTTATTTATTTAAATGATTTATTAATGAGGTAAACATTGCATCATTATTGTGTCATTAATAATTTAAATTATTTGATGTCTAAAAATTATAAATAAATTATCATTATGTAGGAAATCTTTTTATCTTTCTAATTAATTATTATAATCGAAAATCCAACATGTATAACCCTATGTAAAAATTGTTCTTCTAAAAGATGTAAGCTTATGCCATTTTTATTTTTATTTTAACTTTATTAATATAATGTGTCCCTACCACATACAAGTGGATCTAAGGGGTCCCCAAATCGACCCAAGGATGCCCATGGTCGGGTATGTGTCCACCAATAAGGTTAGGACACGTTTTAGGGTAATTTTTTATTATTATAATATTATTTTTAACCCTTATTTACCGGATTTACCCTTTAACCATGGTAAATAAAATATTTACCGCAGTAATTATTCAAAATGTGTAAAAATAAAAGTTACCTATTTACATAATTTGGAAATCATAATTCCAAATATGTAATCCATTTTTCCAAATTCAAAACACAGAAGTGGCAGAAATTAATTTAAAATTAATTCTCGTTGTTAAAATAAAAAGCGTGTTTTTAAGAGATAATAACTATCAAAAGATTGACACTTGTTTATGTCTGGTTTAATTGTGAAATTATGTTCAATGACAAACATTAAAATATAATGGTAAAAATATATTCTAAATATACTTTAAAACAACTCAAATTCATAATTTATCAATATTAATTATTTTGATTAAAAAAGTTGATTTTAATGAAAATTTAGTAATTTTCACTATTCATCAAAATATAAAAGTTATCCGAAAAGTACCAAAATTTCACCCTAGGCTAATTTCAATATTCCGAATCCAAAAATGAAGTCCATTTAGAAATATACAATATATATGATTTCAAAAATTAGGTATTACTATTCATAATGGCTAGTTTGATTGGTTGTGGTGTGTTAGAACTCGAAGTTGCGTACAACACACGCTACTGTATTATTCAAAGGAAAGCGTACCGTGGAAGCTTGGGATGTTTCATTTTAAATTTTTTTGATGTCCCCATTTAGTCAAAAAGTTTAGAATATTGTATTTAAAAAGGTTTCACTATTAAAAGTTGATAAAAGTGCAATACTGAAAATGAATCTGTTCTTGTATTATGTCTAAGAAACTCATAATATGGATTTTAAAATTATAAGGATTATATAAAGTTTAAAATTTAGTTAATACTATTCATAACCTCTTTTAAACAGCTTGTTTGGTAATTCATGGTGTGCTTGAACTCGGTGTTGCGTGTAGTGCAAGTTATTGTATTATTTTAAAGAAATAACACACTATGAAATCTTGGGGTGTTACAGTTTGTCTCATACTACATGGTTTCATATGATAGCATACAGTTACTAATACCCATGGAAAAACCATGGTCATATTCTATCCATCCCAAAAAATCCCATTTTTCTCCAAAACCTCAATGAGAACCCAAAAAGAAAAGTTACAACAATGAAAAATAGAAATAATACCTCAAAATATTAAACCTGTCATGCTTGGTTCATGAGATAAAAGTTCAAGGACCAATCCCAAACCAAATAAAAGGAAAGCTCAAATCTATGGTGTGACATATTTGGTGTCTAATTAAATGAAGAATCAAAATTAAATAAATTAAATTTTATTAAAATAATATTTTATTAAATTTTTTGAATTTTTTTAAAAAAATAGAAAAATGTAAAGGGTTATAATATATGGTCTAATATATTATCTATTGTCCCATTATAAGCTAGTATTCACCTTACAAGTGAAATTATAACACTTTAATAATAAAAAACGTTCTCTTGATTAAGACTAAAATAGGTCAACTATGGGGTTAAACCAACAAATCTGGTCTAAAAAACCACATGAACCTATCGAAATTTTATTGGTTGATATAATTTCAACCTGATACTACATTATCTTATAATATCTAACTAGTTTTAATAATTTCTCTAAACAACAGATTTTTTATATTTTAATCATTTATTAAATTCCATGGCTGCCCCTATCCTCAATTATAAAAGGGAACCCATACATTCTATTCTTTATACAAATTTGAGACTTATCATATTTAAAACTCCTGAAAATTTATCTCTTAAACACCATTACCCACTTTATAGATTTTATTTTCTTACCAAAATACCGACCCTAGGATCCATGTGAGGATATTTAAAGGAGACCTTCCAAATTATAGGTAATCTCCATAAGTAATAACATTATTTTTACTTATTATTTGAGAACATATAAATCTATGTAATTCATAATAATAAAAACATAAGTATCATTAATGTATAGAAATGTTATTATGATTATGAAACCATCATTATCCATCCTCTCTTCCATCAAATGGGATGTAAGATAATCACCCATGTGTAAGTACCGATTACCATCTCCACAAAGCTATAAAATTAATTTTTCATCACCATCATTTATAGATGGGTATACTTATTGGTTTAATGATTATATATGGTATTTATTTTATAATTTTTCTTCTTAATTATAATATCATATCTAAAATATTTCATTCCAATATGATTGAAAACAACAAATTCTCTTGTGCATACATGTAGACTACCAACACCACTAATGGATGTGATTTATTTTTCATTCCAACATTACAAGGATGGTAATATGGATGTAAATTATCAACATATATATTTTTTAATATAATAATAATAATTTAAATTTAAATTATTATTTACCGCTCTTTCTTTCAATCCGTCAGAAAGTAAAAACTGGATTCGTGCGTACATATGACCTACCGTCTCAATCAATGGTGCAATTAATTTTTCTATCTCTAAATTTTATGAACACACACACATATATATATATATAATGAATATATATGATATCTATATCAATATTATCTTCCTGGATATCATGAAACTATGATTAATGTAAAGTATCGTAACTACCATATAGAATTTATTTTGAAAAAACAAAATAGTTAACACCAAGAAATAATGATTTTAATAAGGAATTATTGATAAATGGGTTTTCAAATATTATAAATGAGTAATATATAATATTAAAATCATATACCTGAATTGGGTATAGTAGTATGATTAGTTGAAATTTATTACACAGGTGTATAAATCACTTTCAATGAAAGTGGAACATGAGGTTATGGTTTTATGTTACAATTTCATTATCTATCTAGATTGTTTCTGACTAGTTTATGATAATGAAATTTCAGGATCTACCTATAAATAAACTCGAGAATATTATTCTCCTCTGATAATTTCTATATATTAAACAGTTTTCGTTAATTTTCATCTATTTATTAACTCAATAGATTGAATAATTTTTTTAAGGAAAACTGAATTTATTTCCCCCTTTGGTTGAAAATAATTTTTTTTCAATGTCCATATTTTCTAAAAAAATTAAAAATGTTTTTAAAAGGAATATTCTTTTGATTTTCATGAACAATGTAATTATTTATCTATTTTTCAATTGTGTGAAAGGAATGTTTTTTTAACTTATATTGCATGAATGAAATTTACCTCCATCATAGCCACTCAATTCTTTGAATTTTACAATACATGTCTCCAATGTTATTTTCAATGAAAATTTATCATTAGTATTTGGGAAATATTTATATTTAAAATATGTTGTTTCAAAGTCAAATGGGTATTTTCTACATGAAAAATTACATGTGATCTTTTAAATGAATTTTTAATCTATGATGAATTCCAATGATGTTAACTAATATTTAATGGGGATATAATCCAGGGATATAATCCATATTATTTCTCATTATGGTTTAGGATTTTTAGGTTATGATATTTAGGAAAGCAACTCCTTTACTATGGTATATAATGTGATGAATTGATGACATGATTATAAAACTCAATTCTTTTCCATGGGTTATTCCACGATGAACGGTTTATAAAATTTATTTATTTTCCATTGGTTATTCCATGGTGAAATGTTTATAACCCACCTTAAATTTTCATTGGGTTATAATTTGATAAATGTTTTTTAATCATATGTCATACTTCTATGTGATTTTAATTAGTTGATGAGTGGTCCTAAAATTATACACCACATTAATTCATTAGGTAAAGATGGATATCTATTTAGATAAATAAGATTATAATTTTTTGTAAAAAAAATTTAGTAAGTTACTTTTCCACTATGACAGTCAGGGGCATGAAATTTATCTAAAATGATGATTTGGTGTGTCAAATCAATACAATATTATACTCATGGAAATAAGCCTTAACTTCAATGGAAATGATATTTTATAATTCTTTATATGCCACAAAAGTATGTCTTGTGATAATATTATGCTATCATGTTTTATAAAGTAGCATAATTTATCCCTCAAATCCTGATTATGATCTGGGATACGAATAGTATAGTCTTGATATCATATGCTCATGTTATCATACAATTATTCACATGTTATGTTTAATTGTTCATTGATATCTACCTTATTTAATCTTATGATGAAACATAGATCACAATTTATTAGGTTTCCATTCCCCATTTTATAAAGAAATTTATTATTTATGAAATTTCTGAGTGGTTCTAGTTATGATGAAAATAGTGAGAGATGATGTAATCCACTTTTGAACAAGTTTCGTAGGTATCTAAGCTTCTAAATACACTATACCAATACAATTCAGGAATGGATCCTTATCATCTATAATTCATATTCATCTATAATATGTTATATTCATGTATAAAAATTATGCATTATGGTATTCTATCATTTACATTAATGTTAATTTCCTTATCTTCTGATTCACTAAGTTCCACCAAATCATCTTATAGTTCATGAAAATTCAGTTTTATAATATCTTGAAAATATATTTCATCTTTAAAATATTTATTTTGGAATGCTATTTCTCTCCTCATATCATAAGAAATAAGAAATTAATTAAATTCATCAAGAGATAAATCATCTATATCTTATAAGTACAAGTTTTAGGATCCAACCAATATAAAATGTATCACATTTCTTTCATAAAAAATTTATAATCAAAAAATACCTATCTTAATCCTCCAATAATTCCAAAAAAACTACATTAACTTTAATTAATAACTCATCAATAGTATCATTATCTTTTGTTTTAATACATTTAAACTTGTTTCTCCATATTTTTGTCTTTGATTCATTAACATTGATATTTCCATCAAAGATAATATTGAGGTTGTCCCTTATTTCTATAACACTCTTCAGAACCAAGACATTCATATGAAATTTTATTAAAAAAATTTGAATGTATTTATAGATTTCAAATCTACCTCAAGATTTATTTTGTTAAAATATTTGATAGGATCATATGTTTTAATGGGTGGAAATCACACTATAGTTACATCAATTACTTACAAGCCATGAAATAAAAGATAATAAATCATATTGATTTTTAATACATTATAATAACTTCCATGTAGCACCCTGAACCTAGTTACCCAGAGTTGGTGAATTATTACATAAAATTTGCATGATTACAAGGAATCAAGTCTTGATGGACCGATCAGTTTAGCAGTATTTGAAAATAGATTACATACATGAACATTACATTACACCTTAGAAAATAAAACACAACATAAATGATCATTTTAGAATTCTATTAATACCTTATCATAACCCTACTTATCAATCATAATACACTTCTGGGAATCATGGGAAAAAAACTTAAGAAAGGTGTGAGCTCAAATGCTTTGTATTGTTAAGAAATACAATGAAAGTTAACATAAACATTACGCCTGGTGAATAATTTAAAACACCAACCTTTACAAATAAAAAAATGGACACTTTATGGAAGGAATATAAGATGAGTAAATAAATCCATAATAAACATAGTCTAGGGTATTATAATACTCAAATAACCACATGAACCATTAATAATATTTTCATAATTTTGGAATGTATAAGGGCAGACATTCTAAAACATCTTGTCAAGGCCTCTACCAAGATGTCAAAAAATGATTTAGGTCTCTGCCAATACCATATATGAAATTGGGAATGACCTCATCCAATTCCACGTCTAATTGATTCAAAGGACCTACCAATGCATCGAGAAGCTATAGCAGGATCCACTTATTAATTACTAAGTCCAATGCATTCCTCATATGACAAGGTTTAAAAATAACATAAACATTCATATTAAAACTAGCATAAAAAATGTCAATACATTATCCCTAAACCATGAATGGAATAAAAATAACACATCCACAGTCAATAATATCACAAAACCTCCAAAACAATAAGGAATAATTATATTTTAATAAATACACTTCTATCAAGAATAATATCCCGTAAAGTATATTGACAGAGTTAAAAATTCTCAGTAAAAATCTTTTAGGGAAATATCCCTTTTTCATGAAATAATTTAAAATTCATATAAAAGAATTCATTTAAAATATTGTTATAAATCAATGTTTATCATACCATTATTAAACATTTTAATGGAATTTATATTCTATAACATTCATCTCCATATAAATAAATCCTTAAAACCATTTTGAAAACATAAACATTAATGAAAAAGGATTAGAAGAAAAAAAATTAAAAAAATTTAAAATGATATTTTATTAAAAAGTACCATAAAAATAATACATTTTAAAACTCTTTTAAGAAACATGTATATGTAAAATAAATATGTCCCAATAGATACTTATTTAAAAACAACCTTATATAATAAAGAGATTGTGAAATTAACCCTTACCTTGCACTTTATTTTGGTCGAGGGTACATTTAAACTTTTGTATAATGACCATAGTATGTTATTAAATTTTACCAAAACCATATTCATATTTATTATATCATACATTATTCATTTATTAATTTATACTACCAATTTAATAATTATTTCCATGTTAAATTACAATTTTGGTTAACAGTCGCTTTCTTTATCGTATGGGTTTTAACTGGTTATTCCCGATCGTATAATTTAGATAATGATTTAAATACATCTAGAATTTAAAACATTATTTATATATAACATATTTTTATTATATAATATTTATAGTATAAATATATATATAAATGGAAGGCTACGTTTATGGAGACGGTAGGTCGTACATACGCATAAATGATGTTTTCGTTTTCATATTGTATTGAACAGAAGTAAGTGAATCAGATATATATAAGTACATAAAAACACACACACACACACACACACATATATATATATGAATTATTATTTCATATATTACATACTTATTAATAATATATTTTTTATAATCATCACTGAATGGTGAACGTGGGAATGAATCGTATCGCGTCGTGGAGACGGTAATCCGTAAGTACGAACGAGTGATAATATCATTATATTGATGGTGAATTCTTACATAATTGGATGGTATATCATATATAGAAAATAATTAAAATTCAATATTTATTATTTACCTCAGTTTTACTCATTATTACTCCCATACAAATAATGACGTATTTTAATAACAAACTACACCACGACGTGCAGACCATAAGATGTACGTACGCGCATATAGTGAATTATCATTCAGAGGATGGATAGAAAAATGAATTTGTTTGTACCAGATTTTTTATGACATAATAGTATGTATGTGGTACTGGATTCATTATTTTGATATGGAAACAACAAAGAAAGTGGAAGTGGAAGAAGAAAAGAACTTGAAAGATGGTGGTGAAATTATTACATCTTCTTCTGGTGTTTGCTTTTTAGCTGATCAAAAGGTCTCTTTAGTATGGATTTTGGATCAATGTAAGGACTCTAGGTTTATGTGAGGGGAGTTTATAGGATATTTGTGTAGGTTTTGGATGAGCCAAATGGCTTTGATGGTGTGACTTTTAGAGAAGGGGAAGCTCCATTTTATAAGAGAGGTGAGGGTCACTTTAAGAAAATCTTGAATAATTATTTTATAATAAAATAATTTTCGGTTTATAATGGCCCAAAAATAATTTATTACATGGATAAAGTGGTTAGGGGTCTAAATACTCACCACCAATAGGTTTTAGACAAGTTTATGTTACCATTTTAAACTTATCTTTTAAATTTAACTCTTAGTTAAATAGTTTAACTTTTACCATGTCTTTAAGTATTCATACACAATATGGTTGATAAACATACACTGAACATACAAGATAACCCCAAGTGGTTCATTAATGACATATATAACATTATTTAGGACCTTTGGACTAACCTTATATTTTTAGGAATATTATATCAACAAATAACATAGTATTCATTTTAAAAATTAATTTATGTCAATTTTGACACTATTTGGAATTTGGTTTTTTTGAAAGTCATTGCAACTATATTAATTATAAAAAGGAAGATGGAATCAACCCTAAAATGTAATTTTACCATAAAAAATTCTTGTAGGTCATAGAATCTTTGAAATTATAATTATGTTTATATTTATGATTATATTTATTTGATTTTTTCATTAATAAGGTAATTACTACATCATCATTGAATCATAAATAAATAAATAATTTAATTTATAAAAATAAAAATAAAATTCCATGATGTAGGAAATTGTATTAAATTTATAATTAATATTTATAGTCGATTTTATCTTATGTATAACCCTATATTAAAAATGGATTGGTTATTAAACATTGAATTTAACACTATTAACTATTCTTTAAATAAAATAATATTAAATGTCTTAATGAAATAAATGTGGACCAAAAGGATCATATATTATTCCTATGGTTGTATTAGTTCGAATTAAATTTATACCATTGAATTAGTACATGTGTTAGTGTAATTAGAACATCATTTTTAAACATAATTACCAGATTTACTTTTAACCGTGGTAAATAAAAGTCAAAAGTTTCTATTAAAAAAATTATTTTCATCTTGTTGAACAAAATTTTTATAACTGATGTAAATCGTGTCTGTTGGATTTTTGAAATTCAACTCATAGAACTGGTAAAATTAATTTTTTTACGAATTTTCAAATGCTCCAAGAAGGTGTGTAAAACGTTAAAAAGTTCAATAAAATTTTATACATCTAATTTTATTATAAAATGACACCAATGAATTAAATTTAACTTATATAAGTAGTATATATATATTTTTCCTTAATATAAATTTAAATAAAATAAATAATTATTTAAATAAAAATTTGGTTTTAAATATAATCAGATTGTTTTTCACTATTCCTAAAAAATTGAATGCTTTCATAAAAATTGTAATGCCCTGACCCTAGTTACCCAGAGTCGGTGCATTATTACTTAAAATTGGTCTGATCACAAGAAAGATCAAATCTCGAAAGACCGATTGGTTTAGTAGCCTTGGAAACACTAGATATATTCATAAGTTTTACATTACATCATAAAATGAAAAACTACTACAACAACATAATGTCTCCATAGTCCACACTATTATCCCCTCATAATATCCCTGCAGGTCATTCATAATTTACTTCTTCACTTCCTGGGAAAAATAAAACATAGAAAAGGGGTGAGCTCAAATGCCCAGTAAGGATAACAATATAGCGGAAACTTTCATAAATAAGAATAAACATTTAAGGCAATGTATAACTAAAAAAAACCTTTGAAACTTTAACTTTAAACATTGTATGGAATAAATAAAATGAAATAATGCCATTTACTCATTCACATGGAAATTCTACTAATCGAATAATCACATGCAAAATCACTAACCACTTTCATAATGTTGGAATGCATAATGCCAGACTATCATAACCACATAGCCAAGGCCTCGTGCCAAGACTACAAATAAGATTTTGTCAAGGCCTTGTTCCAAGACAATAGCTTGTCTCATGAGACCTACTGATGCATCGAGGAGCTATAGCGGGCTCCACCTGTCACTTATTAAGTCCAATGCATTCCCATATGAAAAGGTTTAAACATAACATAAACATTCGTATTAAAACTAGCATACAAAATGTCAATAATTTCACCATAAACTATGAATGGTATAAAAATAGCACATCCACAGTCAAAAATATCACAAAACCTTCAATACAATATAGATGATTTGTATCATAATAAATCAACTTCAAATAAGCATAAAATCCATCAAAGGATGTTGACATAAATGAAATCAAAAAACTTTTTAGAGAAATATCTATTTCTATTTTTGAAATCATTTAAGAGCCATATAAAATAAAACATTTTCTTGAAAATATTCTTATAATCTTGTAAGGAATGATTTGAAGATTTTATAACGGCGGAAAATAACCGCACCCGCTGTATAAGTTAAAAAAAACATTCTTACCTTAATTCTGTCAAAAAGGTTAAAAAGGACCTTGTTTTGAAAACGAAGGAAATATTACTCTTACAAAAAGTCAAAAAAGGGTATAAATGACTTTAACCTATATTCTTGTAAATAATAAAAATGTTTTGAAATACATTTTGAAAAACATAGATGTGGATGATAAAGAGATCCCAGTAGATTATTACGTATAAACAACCTCGGATAATGAAGAGATTGTGAAATAACACTTACCTTGTACTTTTCCTTGGTTGGGGTAGGTTAACCTCCTGTATAATGGTAAAATAATTGTTATTAAATTATACAATAATCATATACATTCATATGATATCATATGTGATCTTTTAACATTGCTTTGTTAACAATATCTTAGATTTATCGTTGTTTCGGGTGTTAACTTACTCGTTTTCTTTTATATGTTTTGTTACGTAAGTCGTGTTTTTCATGGATAGGTTGTATCTTATTCATTTCCAGAATGATATCATGTCCTTAAAAAGTATTTTTAAATCATCAAATGATAGTTATACTTGAATGGATACGACGGAGAATGAATCTCATCGCGTTCGTGGAGACAGTAGTCCGTACGTACGCACGAGCGACAATATCATTATCTTGATATTAAAATAATATATAATTGGATAGTATATCATATATACAGAATCATTATCAAGTTATATTTATTATTTACATGAATTACATATCATTATTATACCCACCAAAATAATAATATATTGAATAACAATTACACCACGACGTGGAGACGGTAAGCCGTACGTACGCACGTATGGTGACATGTCATTAAAATAATGTGTAGAATACTGAATATGGTTGTTCCATATTTATAATAACATAAAATTATATAGAAGACACTGGAGTTATAATTTTAGAATTGAAATAATAAATAAAGAGGGAGTGGAAGAAGAAAGAAACATGAAAGAGGGTGATGAAAATGTTACCTCTTCTTCGGGTACTTCCTTTTGATTTGATCAAAAGGACTTCTTAGGATGGATTTCTGACTAAAGTAAATAATCTAGGATGAAGGGATAGAAGTTGGGAGAGTATATTGGCAGAGGTTGGCCGAACAAAAAGACTTGAAAGTGTGAATAAGGTGGTAGAGGTGGGGGCCTTTTATAAGAGGAGAGGAGGGGCTCTTTTGGAAAGATTGAAATGTTACATTATTATACAATGATTTTCGGATTCTAAAGGTCCCACACTTATATAATTCGTGGATAAGGTGATAAGGGTTCGCAATATCCTCATCAAATAGGCTTTGGACAAGTGTATGCCTTGGATTTTGCATTATCTTCTCATTTTATTTAAATCGTTAAATAATGAGGTAATCGTTGCATCATAATGATGTCATAGATAATTTAAATTCTTTAATGGATAAAAATTCTAAAAAAACTACTATGATGTAGGATATCCTTTTATCTTTCTAATGAATATTTATAGTCAAAATTTGGACTTGTTTAACCCCACTTAAAAACTGTTTTAGTAAAACAACTCATGTTTGTGTCAATTTAATTTTAACATTAAATAAATATATATTAATGTCATTTTCCAACTGAAGTGGCTCCATGGGGTCCCCAAGTTGACCCATGGGTTGCCTTGGTTGGCCATGACTCATCCAATATGAGTAGAACAAGTGTCATTCTCATCTCATATTATTAAAACATTATTTGTACCTTAAACTACACTAATTACCTCTAATCGCAATTAAGAACTTAAAAGCTAATATTCACCAAAAAAATATTTTAATCTCATCCAACCACATTTTACTTCTTAATGACAACCATTTATGTCAGATTTTTGAAGATCAAATCACAGAAGTGGTAATATTTCATTTAAACGAAAAATCAGTTATTTAACTACCACTTAGTGGTTTCACTATTCATCAAAAATTGAAGTTTTTCAGAACAATGCCAAAATTTCACCCTAAGCTATAATTGATATTCCGAATTCAAAAATGATGTCTATTTTAAAAAATTCCAAACATATAAGTTGCATTAATTAATTTTATAATTAATTCCCGCTGTTACAAAAAATAGCGTGTTTCTAAGGAACAATTTATATCAAAAGATTGGCAATTGTTTATGTCCGATTTCAATGTTAAATTAATTCTAATGACCACCATTGGATAAAATGGTAAAAATATATTCTAATTATACTTTAAAACCAATAAATAGTATAATTTATCACTATAAATTATTTTGATTTAAAAAGTTGTTTCTAAGTATTTTTCACTATTCATAAAAAATTAGAAGTTCTCAGAAAAATACCAAAAATTCAACATAGGCTAATTTCAATATTAGGAATACAAAAATGAATTCCATTTTGAAATATAAAATTTCCATAAATTTAAAAAGAGGTTATTACTATTCATAACGGCTACATTGATTAATCGTTGTGTTTTAGAACTCGAAGTTGCATACAATGCAAACTATTGCATTATTGAATGGGAAGCGTATAATGGAAGCTCGGGGTGTTACATTCTCCCCTCCTTCAATAAATTGCGTCCTCCCAATTTGAAATTTTTTTTCATTGAAAATAAAAGGTTGAAAAGAGAAAATACCTTTGTGGAAAACCCACATCGGAAATAAAGGTAATAAAAATATAACTTTTAAAGAAATAAAGATAAGTACAAAGGTCACCCGTGATAGACCATACAGGGATTCTATGAAAATATGGATATGGAGGAGAAACAAACTATCAAGGTCTGATGGAGAGTTGTAGAAAACAGAATTAGGAGAAAGTTTAACTACAGGAAAATCACAAACTTGTGATTGGTTAAACGATCACTGATTCCCCAGTAGGAAAAGTTAACCGACAACGTTTTTGTTTTATGTTACCTTGTATAAAGTTGAGGAATTTATTTAGGAGATTTACTAAGAATGTAAGGGAATATACATACTTGTTATGTATACTTTCATTCTTTAATAAATTTTTACCACAAACCCATCTTTTACTCAGAAAGGTAATAGAACTCAAAAATATTCTATTTATCCTAATTGTATAAGGTTCCAAATATTAACACATACCATTTAGATTAGTAAAACTATTTTGTAATAACCGGGGACTTCCTGTAGGCTAGTGGTAGGAAATAAAGTCCTGTCTCACTATAGTTGTGGGTTCGATTCCTGCAGCTTTGTCCGACGTGATGAGTTATGCCCCACCCTACAGGTTGTCCTTTTCTTAAAACTATAGTATTATAATATTACAAAAATATCCTTCATAATTTTTTTAACCATAAACAATACTATCCAAAGATAAACTTAATCCATTCCAACCTTTATTGTTATCCAAAATACCTATGTCCAGACTTTCTCTAAAAGGTCTCTTAATTCCAAAATCAATTTATCAGATTCCCCAAACAAAGTAAAGTTTCTATTATTGTCACATACTAAAAATATAATTACCTTCATCATATTAGAACCTTAATGAAATCAACATGTACTGCAGTACAATACTTATATATATATCACATTATTCTAATAACCAGAATATAATCCATGAGTCCAAAAGCACCATTACATTAGTTATTCTGCTTCAACTGTAGTAACAACATAAGATTGTCCTTGATCCCTTGGCGTTTTCTGAGGTAAGTTTCCATGACGCATAAAACATTCATTTGCATAATGACCCATTTCTCTACAGTTTTAACATTCAACTTTGATAGCCACTTTCTTTCCCTTACAATCACGAGCCTGGTGACCCTTTTTTCTCCACATTAATAACAAACTCCCATTCCTTTTATACAAGTACCAGGGTGATTCTTCCCACAATTATCACATAATGGAAAATCCTTCTTTCCCTTTTTCCCTTTATCTGTCTCTTGTTCCACCGTTCTCTTCTTCACTTGCTTTACTTTGTTGTCATAAGACTTAGAGATTTCTTTTTCTGTCTTGATAGCACATGAGACAATATCTTCGTATGTTGAGAACGATTGTGATACTAAAGCTCGACGGAGAAATGGTTTTAACCCATCAAAAAAACGATCAATCTTACCTCTTGGGTTACATATATAATCTACAGCATACCTCGCTAACCTTGTAAAGTTGGCCTCATTCTTTGCGACATTCTCATCCTCCTCTTGTTTCAGACTCAGAAATTGCCTTTCCATATCTGCTCGATGATCGCGAGGAAAGTATTTTTCTAAATACAGATCTTTGAACTCCCTCAATTCCATATTTTATACTTCATCATCTTCCTTCATCTTTTGAATAAATGACCACCATTGATCAGCATCTCCAGTGAGGCGGTAAACTGCCATGATAACTTTTTCCCTTTCACTGCTCCCCAAAGCCTGAAATATTTTCTCTAGGGAATTTATCCATTGCTCGGATACTAAGGGATTTGTACTTCCATTGAAAATTGGTTGTTGTTGCCTCAGGAATCGATTTAACATTGATCCTCCACGCTGTGGATCAGGGTGCTCCATACGGGTAATGTTATTATTCATAACCTGAGTAAGTTGTCCCAGTATGGTGATTAGCTGATCGGCACCAGTTGCATCACCAGCCCCACTATAATTATCTTGAGCAGGAGGGAAATCCCTACATGGAGTGCGTGGATTGATACTGTTTCCATTTCTTCCACTAGGCGCCATTTCTAAATAATGGCATAAACTAGATCAGTTTATGAATCAAAATACATAATCCCATACTTATAAAACACTTAACATAAATTGAACTATTTATGGATATAATCCATAATCATAAAATTTTTGTCTTTGAGGAAGTATATACTTAAAAACCCTTCATAATGATTTGTAAAGAAAATTAGAGTTATCCTAAGAATATCCCCCGGGAGTGTCGTAACCAAGAGTGCAGCAAGGCCCGTTGTCGTGCACCAGTTCTCGTTCGAGTCTAGCTCAAAGCGGTGTTTTCGGGTTTTACCCCGAGGAACATCTGTTCCAGAGCCGCCTCTACCTGCTCGTATCCAGACAGGGATGTATTGCTCGGAAAACTCACAAAATCTCTACAATACCAAAATTCTAAGATGTTCTTCAATACTAATCCTCAAAGTTCATCTTAGGTCTACGTGCTCTAATCAGAGTTTATCTAAATATAGCTTCCAAGGATTGTACTAAACATCCTCTGATACCAACTGTAATGCCCCGACCCTAGTTACCCAGAGTCGGTGCATTATTACTTAACATTGGCATGATCACAAAAAGATCAAATCTCGAAAGACCGATTGGTTTAGTAGCATTGGAAACACTAGATATATTCATAAGTTTTACATTACATCATAAAATGAAAAACTACTACAACAACATAATGTCTCCACAGTCCACACTTTTATCCCCTCATAATATCCCTGTAGGTCATTCATAATTTACTTCTTCACTTCCTGGGAAAAATAAAACATAGAAAAGGGGTGAGCTCAAATTCTCAGTAAGGATAACAATATAGCGGAAACATTCATTAATAAGAATAAACATTTAAGGCAATGTATAACTAAATCAAAATCCTTTCAAACATTAACTTTCAACATTTTATGGCATAAATAAAATGAAATAATGCAATTTACTCATTAACATGGATATTCTACTAATCTAATAATCACATGAAAAATCACTAACCACTTACATAATGTTGGAATGCATAATGCCAGACTATCATAACCACATAGCCAAGGCCTCGTGCCAAGACTACAAATAAGATTTTGTCAAGGACTTGTGCCAAGACACTAGTTTGTCTCATGAGACCTACCGATACATCGAGGAGCTATAGCGGGCTCCACCCGTCACTTATTAAGTCCAATGCATTCCCATATGAAAAGGTTTAAACATAACATAAACATTCGTATTAAAACTAGCATACAAAATGTCAATAATTTCACCATAAACTATGAATGGCATAAAAATAGCACATCCACAGTCAAACATATCACAAAACCTTCAATACAATATAGAAGTTTTGTATCATAATAAATCAACTTCAAATAAGCGTAAAATTTATCAAAGGATGTTGACATAGATGAAATCAAAACACTTTTTAGAGAAATATCTCTTTGTATTTTTGAAATCATTTAAGAGACATATAAAATAAAACATTTTCTTGAAAATATTCCTATAAGCTTGTAAGGAAAGCTTTGAAGATTTTATAACGGCGGAAAATAACCGCACCCGCCGTATAAGTTAAAAAAACATTCTTACCTTAATTCTGTCGAAAAGGTTAAAAAGGACCTTGTTTTGAAAACGACGGAAAGATTCCTCTTATAAAAAGTCAAAAAAGGGTATAAATGACTTTAACCCATATTCTTGTAAATAATAACAAAAATTTGAAATACATTTTGAAGAAACATGGATGTGGATGATAAAGAGATCCCAGTAGATTATTACGTATAAACAACCTCAGATAATGAAGAGATTGTGAAATAACCCTTACCTTGTACTTTTCATTGGTTGGGGTAGGTTAACCTCCTGTATAATGGTGAAATAATTGTTATTAAATTATACAAGAATCATATACATTCATATGATATCATATATGATCTTTTAACATTGCTTTGTTAACAATATCTTAGATTTATCGTTGTTTCGGGTGTTAACTTACTCGTTTTCTTTTATATGTTTTGTTACGTAAGTTGTGTTTTTCATGGATAGGTTGTATCTTATTCATATCCAAAATGATATCATGTCCTTAAACATTATTTTTAAATCATCAAATGATAATTATACTTGAATGGATATGACGGAGAATGAATCTCATCGCGTTCGTGGAGACGGTAGTCCGTACGTACGCACGAGCGACAATATAATTATTTTGATATTAAAATAATATATAATTGGATAGTATATCATATATACAGAATCATTATCATGTTATATTTATTATTTACATGAATTACATATCATTATTATACCCACCAAAATAATAATATATTGAATAACAATTACACCACGACGTGGAGACGGTAAGCCGTACGTACGCACGTATGGTGACATGTCATTCAAATAATGGGTAGAATACTTAATATGGTTGTTCCATATTTATAATAACATCAATGTATATAGAAGATACTGGAGTTATAATTTTAGAATTGAAATAATAAACAAAGAGGGAGTGGAAGAAGAAAGAAACATGGAAGAGGGTGATGAAAATGTTACCTCTTCTTCGAGTTCTTCCTTTTGATTTGATCAAAAGGACTCCATAGGATGGCTTTCTGACTAATGTAAAGCTTCTAAGATGAAGGGAGATAAGTTGGGAGAGTATTTGGGCAGAGGTTCGCCGAACCAAAAGGCTTGAAAGTGTGAATAAGGTGGTAGAGGTGGGGGCCTTTTATAAGAGGAGAGGAGGGGTTCTTTTGGAAAGATTGAAATGTTACATTATTATACAATTCTTTTCGGATTATAAAGGTCCCACAATTATATAATTCGTGGATAAGGTGATAAGGGTTCGAAATCCCCTCATCCAATAGGCTTTGGACAAGTGTATGCCTTGGATTTTGCATTATCTTCTCATTTTATTTAAATCGTTAAATAATGAGGTAATCGCTGCATCATAATGATGTCATAGATAATTTAATTTATTTAATGTCTAAAAATTCAAAAAAAAATAGTATGATTTAGAAATCTTTTTGTCTTTATAATGAATATTTATAGTCAAAATTTGGACTTGTTTAACCCCACTTAAAAACTGTTTTAGTAAAACAACTCATGTTTGTGTCAATTTAATTTTAACATTAAATAAATATATATTAATGTCATTTTCCAACTGAAGTGGCTCCATGGGGTCCCCAAGTTGACCCATGGGTTTTCTTGGTTGGACATGACTCATCCAATATGAGTATGACAAGTTTCATTCTCATCTCATATTATTAAAACATTATTTGTACCTTAAACTACACTAATTACCTCTAATCGCGATTAAGAACTTAAAAGCTACTATTCACCAAAAAATTATTTTAATCTCATCAAACCACATTTTACTTCTTAATGAAAACCATGTATGTAAGATTTTTGAAAATCAAATCACAGAAGTGGTAATATTTCATTTAAACGAAAAATCAGTTATTTAACTACCACTTAGTGGTTTCACTATTCATCAAAAATTGAAGTTTTTCAGAACAATGCCAAAACTTCACCCTAAGCTATAATTGATATTCCGAATTCAAAAATGATGTATATTTTAAAAAATTCCAAACATATAAGTTGCATTAATTAATTTTATAATTAATTCCCACTGTTACAAAAAATAGCGTGTTTCTAAGAAACAATTTATATCAAAAGATTGGCAATTGTTTATGTCCGATTTCAATGTTAAATTAATTCTAATGACCACCATTGGATAAAATGGTAAAAATATATTATAATTATACATTAAAACCACTAAATAGTATAATTTATCACTATAAATTATTTTGATTTAAAAAGTTGTTTTTAAGTATTGTTCACTATTCATAAAAAATTAGAAGTTCTCGGAAAAATACCAAAAATACAACATAGGCTAATTTCAATATTAGGAATACAAAAATGAATTACATTTTGAAATAAAAAATTTCTATAAATTTAAAAAGTGGTAATTACTATTCATAACGACTACTTTGATTAATCGTTGTGTTTTAGAACTCGAAGTTGCGTACAATGCAAGCTATTGCATTATTGAATGAGATGCATATAATGGAAGCTCGGGGTGTTACATTCTCCCCTCCTTCAATAAATTGCGTCCTCGCAATTTGAAATTTTTTTTCTTTGAAAATAAAAGGGTGAAAAGAGAAAATACTTTGTGGAAAACCCACATCGGAAATAAGGTTAATAAAAATATAACTTTTAAAGAAAGAAAGATAAGTACAAAGGTCACCCGGGATAGACCATACAAGGATTCTATGAAAATATGTATATGGAGGAGAAACAAACTATCAAGGTCTGATGGAGAGTTGTAGAAAACAGGATTAAGAGAATGTTTAACTACAAGAAAATCACAAACTTTTGATTGGTTAAACGATCACTGATTCCTCAGTAGGAAAAGTTAACCGACAACGTTTTTGTTTTAAGTTACCTTTTATAAAGTTGAGGAATTTATTTAGGAGATTTACTAAGAATATAAGGGAATATACATACTTGTTATGTATACTTTCATTCTTTAATAAATTTTTACCACAAACCCATCTTTTACTCAGAAAGGTAATAGAACTCAAAAATATTCTATTTATCCTAATTGTATAAGGTTCCAAATATTAACACATACCATTTAGATTAGTAAAACTATTTTTTAATAACAGGGGACTTCCTGTAGGCTAGTGGTAGGAAATAAAGGCCTGTCGCACTATGGTTGTGGGTTCGATTCCTGCAGCTTTGTCCGACGCGACGGGTTATGCCCCACCCTGCAGGTTGCCCTTTTCCTAAAACTATAGTATTATAATATTACAAAAATAACCTTCATAATTTTTTTAACCTTAAACAATACTATCCAAATATCAACTTAATCCATTCCAACCTTTATAGTTATCCAAAATACCTATGTCCAGACTTTCTCTAAAAGGTCTCTTAATTCCAAAATCAATTTATCAGATTCCCCAAACAAAGTAAAGTTTCTCTTATTGTCACATACTAAAAATATAACTACCTTCATCATATTAAAACCTTACTAAAATCAACAAGTATTGCAGTACAATACTTATATATATATCACAGTATTCTAATAACCAGAATATAATCCATGAGTCCAAAATCACCATTACATTAGTTATTCTGCTTCAACTGTAGTAACAGCATAAGATTGTCCTTGATCCCTTGGCCTTTTCTGAGGTAAGTTTCCCTGACGCATAGGACATTCATTTGCATAATGACCCATTTCTCTACAGTTGTAGCATTCAACTTTGATAGCCTCTTTCTTTCCCTTGCCATCACGAGCCTGGTGACCCTTTTCTCCACATTTATAACAAACTCCCATTCCTTTTAGAAAAGTACCAGGGTGATTCTTCACACAATTATCACATAATGGAAAATCCTTCTTTCCCCTTTTCCCTGTATCTGTCTCTTATTCCACCGTTCTCTTCTTCTCTTGCTTTACTTTGTTGTCATTAGACTTAGAGAATTCCTTTTCTGTCTTGATAGCACAAGAGACAATATCTTCGTATGTTGAGAACGATTGTGACACTAAAGCTCGATGGTGAAATGGTTTTAACCCATCAAATAAACGATCAATCTTACCTCTTGGGTTACGTATATAATCTACAGCATACCTCGCTAACCTTGTAAAGTTTTCCTCATACTTTGCAACATTCTCATCCTCCTTTTGTTTCAGACTCAGAAATTGCCTTTCCATATCTGCTCGATGGTCGCGAGAAAAGTATTTTTCTAAAAACAGATCATTGAACTCCCTCCATTCCATATTTGATACTTCATCATCTTCCTTCATGTTTTGAATAAATTACCACCATTGATCAGCATCTCCAGTGAGGCGGTAAACTGCCATGATAACTTTTTCCCTTTCACTGCTCCCCAAAGCCTAAAATATTTTCTCTATGAAATTTATCCATTGCTCGGCTACGAAGGGATTTGTACTCCCATTTAACATTGGTGGTTGTTTCCTCATGAATCTATCTAACATTGATCCTCCACGCTGTGGATCAGGGTGCTCCATACGGGTAAAGTTATTATTCATAACCTGAGTAAGTTGTCCCAGTATGGTGATTAGCTGATCGGCACCAGTTGCATCACCAGTCCCACTATAATTATCTTGAGCCGGAGGGCAATCCCTACATGGAGTGTGTGCATTGATACGGTTTCCATTTCTTCCACTAGGTGCCATTTCTAAACAATGACATAATCTAGATCAGTTTATGAATCAAAATACATAATCCCAAACTTATAAAACACTTAACATAAATTGAACTATTTATGGATATAATCCATAATCCTAAAAATGTTTTCTTTGAGGAAGTATATACTTATAAACCCTTCATAATGATTTCTAAAGAAAATTAGAGTTATCCTAAGCATATCCCCCGGGAGTGTCGTAACCAAGAGTGCAGCAAGGCCCATTGTCGTGCACCAGTTCCCGTTCGAGTCTAGCTCAAAGCGGTGTTTTCGGGTTTTACCCCAAGGAACATCTGTGCCAGAGCCGCCTATACCTGCTCGTATCTAGATAGGGATGTATTTCTCGGAAAACTCACAAAATCTCTACAATACCAAAATTCTAGGAAGTTCTTCTATACTAATCCTCAAAGTTCATCTTAGGTCTACGTGCTCTAATCAGAGTTTATCTAAATCTAGCTTCCAAGGTTTGTACTAAACTCCTCTGATACCAACTGTAACGCCCCGAACCTAGTTACCCAGAGTCGGTGCATTATTACTTAACATTGGCATGATCACAAGAAAGATCAAATCTCGAAAGACAGATTGGTTTAGTAGCCTTGGAAACACTAGATATATTCATAATTTTTACATTACATCATAAAATGAAAAACTACTACAACAACATAATGTCTCCACAGTCCACACTATTATCCCCTCATAATATCCCTGCAGGTCATTCATAATTTACTTCTTCACTTCCTGGGAAAAATAAAACATAGAAAAGGGGTGAGCTCAAATTCCCAGTAAGGATAACAATATAGCGGAAACTTTCATAAATAAGAATAAACATTTAAGGCAATGTATAACTAAAACAAAATCCTTTCAAACTTTAACTTTCAACATTGTATGGCATAAATAAAATGATATAATGCCATTTACTCATTAACATGGATATTCAACTAATCGAATAATCACATGCAAAATCACTAACCACTTTCATAATCTTGGAATGCATAATGCCATACTATCATAAACACATAGCCAAGGCCTCGTGCCAAGACTACAAATAAGATTTTGTCAAGGCCTTGTGCCAAGACACTAGTTTGTCTCATGAGACCTACCGATGCATCGAGGAGCTATAGCGGGCTCCACCCATCACTTATTAATTCCAATGCATTCCCATATGAAAAGGTTTAAACATAACATAAACATTCATATTAAAACTAGAATACAAAATGTCAATAATTTCACCATAAACTATGAATGGCATAAAAATAGCACATACATAGTCAAACATATCACAAAAACTTCAATACAATATAGAATTTTTGTATCATAATAAATCAACTTCAAATAAGTGTAAAATCCATCAAAGGATGTTGACATAGATGAAATCAAAACACTTTTTAGAGAAATATCTCTTTCTATTTTTGAAATCATTTAAGAGCCATATAAAATAAAACATTTTCTTGAAAATATTCTTATAATCTTGTAAAGAAAGCTTTGAAGATTTTATAACGGCAGAAAATAACCACACCCACCGTATAAGTTAAAAAAACAATTTTACCTTAATTCTGTCGAAAAGGTTAAAAAGGACCTTGTTTTGAAAATGACGGAAATATTCCTCTTATAAATAGTCAAAAAAGGGTATAAATGACTTTAACCCATATTCTTGTAAATAATAAAAATGTTTTGAAATACATTTTGAAGAAACATGGATGTGGATGATAAAGAGATCCCAGTAGATTATTACGTATAAACAACCTCAGATAATGAAGAGATTGTGAAATAACCCTTACCTTGTACTTTTCCTTGGTTGGGGTTTCTTAACCTCCTGTATAATGGTTAAATAATTGTTATTGAATTATACAAGAATCATATACATTCATATGATATCATATATGATCTTTTAACATTGCTTTGTTAACAATATCATAGATTTATCGTTGTTTCGGGTGTTAACTTACTTGTTTTATTTTATATGTTTTGTTACATAAGTCGTGTTTTTCATGGATAGGTTGTATCATATTCATATCCAGAATGATATCATGTCCTTAAACATTATTTATAAATAATCAAATGATAATTATACTTGAATGGATATGACGGAGAATGAATCTCATCGCGTTCGTGGAGACGGTAGTCCGTACGTACGCACGAGCGACAATATCATTATTTTGATATTAAAATAATATATAATTGGATAGTATATCATATATACAGAATCATTATCATGTTATATTTATTATTTAAATGAATTACATATCATTATTATACCCACCAAAATAATAATATATTGAATAACAATTACACCATGACGTGGAGACGGTAAGCCGTACGTACGCACGTATGGTGACATGTCATTCAAATGATGGGTAGAATACTGAATATGGTTGTTCCATATTTATAATAACATCACATTATATAGAATAAACTGGGGTTATAATTTTAGAATTGAAATAATAAACAAAAAGGGAGTGGAAGAAGAAAGAAACATGAAAGAGGGTGATGAAAATGTTACCTCTTCTTCGGGTTCTTCATTTTGATTTGATCAAAAGGACTCCTTAATATGGCTTTCTAACAAATGTAAAGCTTCTAGGATGAAGGGAGAGAAGTTGGGAGAGTATTTGGGAAGAGGTTGGCCGAACAAAAAGGCTTTAAAGTGTGAATAAGGTGGTAGAGGTGGGGGCCTTTTATAAGAGGAGAGGAGGGGATCTTTTGGAAAGATTGAAATGTTACATTATTATACAATTCTTTTCAGATTCTAAAGGTCCCAAACTTATATAATTCGTGAATAAGGTGACAAGGGTTCGAAATATCCTCATCCAATAGGCTTTGGACAAGTGTAAGCCATGAATTTTGCATTATCTTCTCATTTTATTTAAATCGTTAAATAATTAGGTAATCGCTGCATCATAATGATGTCATAGATAATTTAATTTATTTAATGTCTAAAAATTAAAAAAATACTATGATGTAGGAAATATTTTTAGCTTTATAATGAATATTTATAGTCAAAATTTGGACTTGTGTAACCCCACTTAAAAACTGTTTTAGTAAAAAACTCATGTTTGTGTCAATTTAATTTTAACATTAAATAAATATATATTAATGTCATTTTCAAACTAAAGTGGCTCCATGGGATCCCCAAGATGACCCATGGGTTGTCTTGGTCGGCCATGAATTATCCAATAGGAGTAGGACAAGTGTCATGCTCATCTCATATTATTAAAACATTATTTGTACCTTAAACTACACTAATTACCTCTAATCGCGATTAAGAACTTAAAAGTTACTATTCACCAAAAAATTATTTTAATCTCATTGAACCACATTTTACTTCTTAATGACAACCATGTATGTCGGATTTTTGAAAATCGAATCACAGAAGTGGTAATATTTCATTTAAACGAAAAATCAGTGATTTAACTACCACTTAGTGGTTTCACTATTCATCAAAAATTGAAGTTTTTCAGAACAATGCCAAAATTTCACCCTAAGCTATAATTGATATTCCGAATTCAAAAATTATGTGTATTTTAAAAAATTCCAAACATATAAGTTGCATTAATTAATTTTATAAATAATTCCCGCTGTTACAAAAAATAGCGTGTTTCTAAGATACAATTTATATCAAAATATTGGCAATTGTTTATGTCTGATTTCAATGTTAAATTAATTTTAATGACCAACATTGGATAAAATGGTAAAAATATATTCTCATTATACTTTAAAACCACTAAATAGTATAATTTATCACTATAAATTATTTTGATTTAAAAAGTTGTTTTTAAGTATTTTTCACTATTCATAAAAAATTAGAAGTTCTCAGAAAAATACCAAAAATTCATCATAGGCTAATTTCAATATTAGGAATACAAAAATGAAGTCCATTTTGAAATATAAAATCTCTATAAATTTAAAAAGTGTTTATTACTATTCATAACGGCTACTTTGATTAATCGTTGTGTTTTAGATCTCGAAGTTGCGTACAATGCAAGCTATTTCATTATTGAATGAGAAGCGTATAATGGAAGCTCGGGGTGTTACAATACCAAAAATTCACCCAAAGCGAATTTTGATATTATAAATTACAAAATGAATTCTATATTACAAAATTCAATACATAGAAGTTTCTATTATTAATTTAAAACCAATTCCCTTTTTCAAATTCCAAAAGCGGGTTTTTAAAAAGTAAAAACTATGAGAAGATTCGCATGTGTTTATGTAATATTTAATTGTGAAATTACTTATAATGAACTAAATTATATTAAATTATAAAAATATAATCTATGTATGCTTCAAAACCTTCCAATTTTGTTATTTATCACAATTAATTGTTTTGATTAAAAAATTTGTTTTCAATTAAAACATAGTATTTTTTTCACTATTCGTCAAAATATTAATGTTAGCAGAAAAGTACCAAAAATTCATCCAAAATAAATTTTTTACCTCTTCTAAAAAGAATTTAATTTCATTAATTAAATATATAAAATTTTCAAATATTAGATTTAAAAAGGGTTCACCATTAAAAGGAGGTAAAATTTTATTTTGTTGAAAAATACTTCTTTTATATGAAAAAATGAATTTATTCTTATTTTATGTATAATAAACACATATTATGGATTTTAACATTATATATAGTATATCAGATATAAAATTCAGTTAATAATATTCATAACCTCTTTTTGAATGGAAAGTTTGATAAGTTTTGGTGTGCTCGATCTCGGTGTTGCATGAGCTCAAGATATTGAATTACTTTAATAAGATAACATACTATGAAATCTTGGGGTGTTACATTCTCCCATACGTCAATAAATTTTTTCCTATCAATTTGAAATTTATTTTAGAAACTAAAATGTTAAAAATATAAAAATACCTTTATGGAAACCCCACAATCGAAATTGGGTTAATAAAATTTAGTCTTAATAAGAGGTATAGTGAAATGAAAAATTCACCACCAAATTATGATCTCGATTAGGAGAAAAATGGTGGAAATTATTGACACATAATTGGTAGAAAAACATAAATATTAATAGGGGATATTGAGGACATCAATCACAAACAAGTGTAAAATTAAGGACCTCAATGAAATCAATCTATGATGATTTAAAATATCATCAGTTCAACAATACATAAGGTATAAAAATAAAAACATTTTTGGAACTAAGATACCTTCACTAAAGTGTAAGAATTAATTTATTCATGGAATAAGAGGAAAAAATATATATCTGACAAGTAGGGTTTCATCCTTCAACTAATTACTACTATAAAATCATCTTTCATCTCAAAAGATAATAGAATTAAAAAACATTCTATTTATCCTTATCATATAGGGTTCCAAAAATAATGAATTCATAATTCATCTGTCAGAATATTAAAAAAATACATTGTACAAACAATGATATCACGTATTTCAATGGTATAAGATCCACTATTGTCACCCTTCAGTTGTGGGTTCAAATCTCACAGCCTTGCCGGACGCGACGGGTTATCGCCCAACCTCCGTGTTGTCCTTTTTATGACAATGAAAAAATAATCTCAAGAAATGATTCAACGGTAACAATAGCAACCAAATGTTATACTTAATCAATTCAAACCTTTATACATATCCAAAATACTCTTATTCAAACTCATAGTCCAAAATTTATAAGGATGTTATACACAATTAAGATCATTTTTTCCATATAATAACATGTGAATACCTTCATCGTGTATTCTTATAAAACACTATATCATCCAGAATTACCATACAACCTTATTGATTACATTCATTCTCCCTTAATCCTTATATAATACTGGATATACTTCTTCTATCCAAATTTGTTGTAAATTCCATCAATGATGGAATATACAAATCATTAATTACTTTCAAGTTAGTTAAGAATACCCAATATAATTTACCCAAGTCAATCATATATTATTATAAAATCACTATATTAGTATCAGAACCGTGTTATGGTTTATCTCTCTCACAACCATATATTTTCCAAATAAATTAACATGATTTGAGTCACTTTTCTTGGTTCCACACAATCTCAAGGCCTTAATGAAATAGTACTATATTACAATCCTTATATACGCTATAATTATTATAAGATGTACATCATTAATAAAATACTAAAA
Source organism: Viscum album (assembly GCA_963277665.1). Lineage (NCBI taxonomy): Eukaryota > Viridiplantae > Streptophyta > Magnoliopsida > Santalales > Viscaceae > Viscum > Viscum album. Next base: position 1,594,033,420 of record OY728146.1, on the reverse strand, counting down.
TGACACAATACGTTAATAACAACATAAGAACAATAATATTTCATCTTCATCTTCGGTAGTATCATAACATCATTATTATCCAATAGCAACATTTCTGGTAACTCTGATGATTTAGAAATTTGTTTGCATAGTGTCCCAACTCATTTCAGATGAATCATTGTACATTTGAAGCCATTTTCTTACCCTTTAAATCATGTACTTGGTGTCCTTTTTCTCCACACTTATAACAAACACTAATTCTATTCATGTTTTACCATGGTGATTCATTCTACAGTTATCACATATATAAAACTCATTCATTCCCCTCTATCGTTTATCCATCTTTATCTCTTCCGTACTTTTCTTCCCTTACTTCCCTTCAAGCACATAGGACTCATAGAATTAATTACATATCTTATTAACACATGATACTATTTATTTATATAATGAGAATACGTGGGAGGCTATTTCCCCTAAAAATGTAGGCAAAATACAATAAAATATACAATCCTTCTTAATCATTCGATCATGCGTTTTGCTAGAATTTCATTCTTTCTACTAGGCACCATTTCTATATAATGGTATACACTAGGTTAGTTTATGAATCACAATGCATAATTACAAACTTGTAAAATAACTAACAAAAATTCAAATGATAATCTGTATAATCTATAATCGTAAAATATTTTACATAAGGAATTATTTAATCATAAATCTTTCATAATGTATTGTAATAAAAATGTGAATTATTCTGTGAATATCCCCAAGGATTGTCGTAACCAATAGTGTAGCAAACCCCATTGTCGTGTACCAGGATACCATGAGTCAAGCTAGAAAAACATTGTCAGAGTTTTATCTCTTAGATACATCTATGCCCGAGCCACCTCGACCTACTTGTATCCAGAGAGGGATGTATTTCTTGGAAAATACATAGTATCTCTACATTACCATAATTCTAGGCAGTTATTCTATACTAATCCTCAATGTCTATATTTGGGTAATGTTATATAATCAAAGATTATCTAAATCTATTTCAATGGTTATTGCTAAACATCCTCTAATACCAAATGTAACTACCCGGCCCCAATTACATAGAGTCGGTGCATTATTACAAAACATTGGAATTATTACAAGGAATCAAGTCCAGAAGGGCTGATCAGTTTAGCAGTCTTGAAAAATAGAATATATACATGAATGTTACATTACACCATAGAAAACAAAATACAACATAAATAATCCTTTAAAAATGCCATTAATCCCCAAGATTAACCCTACTTATCAATTATAATGCACTTCTTCGAATCCTAGGAAAATAAAACATAAGAAAAGGGTGAGATAAAATTCTCAGTAAGGGTAAGCAATGTTGTGGAAGATAACATAAACATTAGGCATGGTAAAAAATTTAAAAATATGTCTATACAATTAATAAACATGAACACATTATGGAATGAATTTGAGATGAGTAAATAATTCCATAATAAACATAGTCATGGGTATTATTCTAGTACAATATCCACATTAACCATCAGTAATATTTTTATAATGAGGGAATGTATAATGTTGGACATTCTGAAACATCTTCTCAAGGCCTCAGCCAAGTAATCTAGAGATGATTTACGCCCCATCCAAAACCATATATCAAACTGGGAAAGGACACATCCAATACTGTGCCTAATTTTCTCATGAGACTTACCAATGCATCTAGGAGCTATAGCGGGCTCCACCTATTACTTACTAAGTCAAATTCAATCCTCATATGAAATGGTTTAAATATAACATAAACATTTGTATTAAAACTAGCATAAGAAATGTCAATACATAATACCTAAATCGTGAATAGTATAAAAATAACACATCCACAGTCAATCATATTAAAAAACATTCAATAAAATATAGAATATTTTTATCATAATAAATCAACCTCAATGAAGAAATATATCACTTAAATTATGTTGACATTGTTGAAAATGATTAGTAAGAAACATTGAAAGAAATATACATTTTTTATGAAATAATTTAAAAGTCATATAAAGGCATTCATTTAATAGATAGTTTTGAATCATAGTTCCTCATACAACTTTGAAACTTTTGAATGTAATTTAAATTTTAAAACATTCATGTCCTTATAAATAAATTCGTAAAACTATTTTGAAACTATGGACATTAATGAAAAAGGTTTAGAAAAATAAATCTTTAAAACATTTAAAATGGTGTTATAGTAAAAATTAACATAAAAAAGAATCCATTTGAAAACACTTTTATGAATCATGGATATGGATACTAAATATTACCTAGTAGATACTTACGTAAAAACAATCGCAGATACTAAAGGGATTGTAAAATTAACCCCTTCCTTGAACTTTAATTTGGTCGAGGGTATGTTTAACCTATTGTATAATGACCATAACATGTTTTTAAATTATACTAGAATGATATTCATATTTATTATATCATACATTATTCATTAATGGCTTTATACTAACTATTTAATTGTGATTTCAATCTTAAATTAACATTTTGGGTAGTAATCGCTTTCTTTATCGTACGTGTTTTAACTGGTTATTCTTGATCATATCATTTAGATAAGGATTTAAATGCATCCAAAATAGAAAACATGATTTATATATCATATATATTTAGAATATAAATATTTATAATTGATAAATCTATGAAATGGAAGGTACCCATTTATGGAGATGGTAGGTCGTACGTACACATAAATGTTGTTTCCGTTTTCATATCTTTTTGAACTGTAGTAAGTGAATAAGATAAATGTATGTACATACAAACATATATATATATATATCCAGTAGAATTATTATGTAATATATTACATACTTATTAATAATATAAATTTTTATAATCATTTTTCAAATGGTGAACATGGGAATGAATATCATCGTGTCTTGGAGACGGTAATGTGTACGTAAGCACGAGCGAAAATATCAATATATTGATGGTAAAATCATATGTAATGAGATGGAATATAATTTATACAGAATAATTAAAATTTTATATTTATTATTTATATCATTTATACTCATTATTATACCCATACAAATAATTACGTGTTTGAATATCAAACTAAACCACGACGTGGAGATGGTAAGTCGAATGTACGCAAGTATGGTGACTTAGTCATTTAGAGGATGTATTGAATAATAGATATGGTTGTACCATATTTATAATAACATCACGGTATTTAGGAGGTACTGGATTTATTATTTTGGTATGAAAACAAAAAGTAAAGAATGAGTGGAAGAAGAAAAAAACTTGAAAGAGGGTAGTGAAATTTTTACCTACTCTTTGGGTGTTTCCTTTTAGGTTGATCAAAAGGGATCATTAGGTTGTATTTATGATCAGAGGACTCTAGGTTGATGTGAGGGATGTTGGGAGGATATTTTGGTAGGAGTTTTCCATGCCAAAGGGCTATGGAGGTGTTATTTAGATATAATAATAACTGCCCTTTTATAACAGAGGTGAGGGTCACGTTAGAAAAAGCTTAAAATATCATTTTACAATAAAATAATTTTCGGTTTGTAATGGCTCAAAAATGATTTATTTAGAGTAAAATATGGTTATGGGTCAAAATAATCTCAACAAATAAGTTTTAGACAAGATTAGGTTACCATTTTATCCTTATCTTTTAGATTTATCTCTTAGTTAAATAGTTTAACTTTTACCGTGTCTTCATGTATTCTTTCACCATATTGTTAATAAACTTACACTAAACATCCAAGGGAACCTAAAGTGGTTCATTAATGACATATATAATATTATTTAACCCCTTTGGACAAAACATATATTTTTAGTAATATTATATCAACCAATAATATAGTATTTTCAAAAAACTTATTTTTGCTCAATTTTGACACTATTTAGTATTTGGTTTTTGTAAAAATCATCACAACATGATTACTTCTAAAAGAATACATATAATAAACCCTAACATGTCATATTAAACTTGAAAATTTATGTATGTCATAAATACTTTGAAATTATATTTTTTTTAATATGTATAATAACATTTATTTGATTCATTCATTAATAAGGTAATTACTTCATAATAATTGTTTCATTAATAAATATGATAATTTAATGTATAAATATTAAAAATAAAATACTATGATTTATAAATTAATTTTATTTTTCTAATTAATATTTATAGTCAAATTTATATTATGTATAACCCTATATTAAAATATGTTTAGTTATTAATCTTGGAATTTAACACATCAAACTCATATTTAAATAAAATAATAATAAATTTCTAATCTAATACAAGTAAACCTAATTGATCATATTTTATTCCAATTGTTTTTTTGGTCAAATTACACTTATCCAATAGAATTAGAACATGTTTTAGAGTAATTATAATATAATTTTTACCCTTAATTACCTTATTTAATTTTTATTGTGGTAAATAAAAGTCAAAAGTTACTATTAAGAAAAAAGTTATTTTTACCATATTGAACCAAATTTTTCGTAATGATGACAATTTGTTCTCCCGGTTTTTTTTAATTCAACTCACAGAAGTGGTAAAATTAAATTATATATATATCGAAAAATGCTTCTAGAAGGTGGGTAAAAAACATTAAAAAGATCCATGATAGTGTATACATCTTATTTTTTAAAAAAATAACTCTAATGAATTTAATTGAACTTATATAGATATTATAAATTTATTTTGAATTAAAATAAATTTTATTAAAATTAATAATTATTTAAATAAAAGTCTGTTTTAAATAATAACGCAGTGTATTCACTATTCATCAAAAAATGAATGTTTTTAAAAAAACACAAAAAATTCACCATAAGATAATTTTGATATTATAAATTAAAATATGAATTATATTTTTCCAAATTAAAAACATAGAAGTTTCATTTATTAATTTAATATTGTTTCCCATTGTGAAAAACAAAAGGTGGGTTTTTAAAAAGTAAAAACTATCAAAAGATTGACATGTGTTAATGTAAAACTTGAATGTGAAATTAATTATAATGAATTAACTTTTTTTAAATGATGACATATAATATAATTTTTATTCAAAACCATTCAAATTCCTAATTTAACACTATACATTATTTCGATTAAAAAAGTTGTTTTTAATTAAACATATTATTTTTCATTATTTGTCAAAATATGAAAGTTATCAGAAAAGTAAGAAAAATTTATCCAAACCAAATTTGTATGTCCCTATTATAAATAAGAATTTAATTTCATTAAATCGAATATATAAAATTTTCAAATATTTGTTTTAAAAAGGGTTTTCCATTCAAAGGTGGTAAATTTTCATTTTTTGATAAATAGTTCTTGTATTTGAAAAAATTAATTTGTTATTATATTATGTCTAATAAACACTTAATATGGATTTTAAAGTTATATAGATTATATAATATTTAAAATTTAGTTAATACTCGTCCTATCCGCTTTTTGAATAGCTAGTTTGGTAAGTTTTGGAGCGCTCTAACTCGATGGTGCGTGTAGTGCAAGCTATTGAATTACATTAATGAGATAACATATTATGAAATCATGGGGTGTTACATTCCATCAAAGACAGGAATATCTATTTATTAAATTAGTTTATATTATCCATGATTAGTATCAAATAGGGGAATCCACCTCGGTTACCACTCCATTCTCCTTCCGACCATAAAACAACTCAGAAGTGGGGTTGAATCAGTGGTTATATTTTACAATGTATTCTCTATTGCAATTAGCCTTCCACAAATTGTTAGATTATTAGATCCTTTTTCGAATTAATAAACCAAAATTTGAATGCTATTTTCGAAATGAAAAACATAGCATACTATAATTTCAAGGTTCACCACCATTGTGGGTGAATACATACTTTCCTTGGGGCCTCCCATCAGTTCAAATAAATTCACTATAACACTAAGTGAATAAAATTTGAAAAAATTCTTGTTAACCAACTTATGTCTCCAACTAAAAAGTTATGCTAGCTCCCATTAAATATAATTTTTCTTGATAACATTTCAAAAACAAGATAATTTAATTTTATAATCAACTCATATAATGTCATAATGTAATTATGCATCTGGTGTCTTAATTTGGTATCTACATTTGGTGTGAAATCAACATTTATACCGTATAATTCATCGGGTGAACCTCATGAAAATACACATTTTATTGGTTCTAAATATGTTGAACAAAACAATTATACCCCAAAATTATTTTTAATCTCTATCTAGTACACCAAATAACCAACATCTCGGACCATGGAATTTAATTAGTGTATTTTGTTTGAAACATTTGTAAAGTACCAATCCTCACTACATCTTTTTTATAGTGTAATTTTACATAAAATATGGTTTCCTTTGTTAAAATATCAACCAAATTCAAATTATTCAACACTTAACATTTTTCATGTAATAAATGTGTTAGTATGATTTATACATACACCCCTCTATATAATCCCTCACCAGGGAGAGAATTTAGTTACCCAAATGTGTTTTTCCTGCTTAATCAAAGCTCATATTTTTACTCCTTAGTATAAACTTCACTAGATGCCTCTACAATATTCTAGATTATTCTTGAATCTTCATACAAAATCAATGTCGGCTTGATCTATTCAAATATTATTAAACTCAAATTTATGTAACAACATCAAACATCCTTAATAATAGAGTGATAAATGAATATTTAAAGGCCATCTTAAGTGTCACCATTATAAATTTAATTTCAATGATTTTTAAAGAGTCTCAATACTCATACTAGTAGTTAAATGTGTGTCTGATGACTTCAAAAGTATGTTTTATCATGCACATGTTTTTCTACTGCCACTATATTAAGATTATTCATATTGGGTATTCATGTATCTTCATCTCATGGAATCATAATTTTCTCTAACTAAATGACTTAGCCCAACAAACTCAACCCATATTTGATAAGTTCTCTTCATATTCATCCTCTATCTAATTCATTCACAATTGTTTACCAGTCATGATCATCTGATGTGTTGGAATGTTTCTATTTGGTGTATCCTACCTCATATAAAACATTATATATATTTTGCCTCACAAAACCCAGTTTGGTAAAACTTCATGGAATCTTCTATCTGATAACATCATCTTCATTTTTTAGTTTTTATCCATCAAAAAAATATTTCTATGGATTCTAACTAATCAACCAACTTGACCAATGGATCACTGAGGGATTAAATTTATCTAACATTATACATATCACAAAACCCATTTAGAATTAATGAAAACAATCCTATAAAAACTCATTATATTTAAATTAATCTACTTTTGTCAAGAATACTCTTAGAATTATTCTTTACACATGTATTTTTTATGCAATAGAGAGTTTGTTTCCATTGATATTCTTAAAGATCTATACAAACCCTTCTTCACAAATGATATAAAATTTCTTTTCCCGAAAACTAAATTTGATGGATCTTCATTCGATTGACTTGATCTCATACCCCTAATTTAAAAAAATCCACTATGTATTCATAAATTTGAACCTTTTATATCATAGAGCATTAATTTTGAAACACTTTCATCATCAAAGTTTCTCATCGTGCACATCTAAATAATTAACTTGAACTTTTCACTACCACTGAATCAATAACTTGTCAAACAATGTAGATATATTACATTATATAGATCATATTTTGTAAAAATTTATACATACATAGTAACATAAACTTATTATAATAGATTCTCTTTCCGATCAAATTTTTATTATAATCTTCATCTGGTAGCTGTGATCCATTACCATATTTTTCGTAGCCTAAATCAACCCCTTTTGATTCATGCATGGATCATGAGAATAATCATGATTTTATGAACTTGAATATTGAAAAATCAGTGTATGAATAAAGTAATGTTTACATATACTATTAGGGAATAATTTTTATGTTATTCTAGAACTTTATAAAAAACATTCATAAACACTTTAGTACCTCTTTCTAACCTATGATATAAAAACATTACCAATAAGGTATGTTGACTAAAAATTAGAAACACATAACAAAATATCCCATAAAATTTTCTCTTTTAATTTGTAATAGATAAGTATTATTTATATCCATGTTTTCATTTATTATTATGGATATAGAGTTCTCTAAAATTAAATTGATTATAAAATTATTATAAATATTTATTCTTATCATATTATGTACCCCATGGTTATGTTTTTTATGACATAAATCATAAGTTTCCCTCGCTGATTGTTTTAAATAACTATTTTTATATGTTTCATTCCATAGGTTATTATGAAAATTTATACTCATGACATGTTTAGAAGGATAGAATATGTGTAATAATTTATGGTAGATATAGAAATTTTTTTATAAATTAAGTAGTATCTTATATAATCAAAAGTAAATAATTCTTTAAAAAATGGGTTTTTAAGTGTGTGCCTTGTTTGAATTCCCTAAATAATTAATCATGAAAAGGTAATGAAGATGTAATAGATTTAATGATCTTATATATATATATATAAATTAGTATACTTATATAAACTATTTTATAGAAAGAATCAATGTGATAATGTAAATCATGTGTTCAAGGAACTGAAACTGGGATTATGGGTTAGAATAATCACATTTGGTATCAAAACCAAAAGATATAAAAAAATTTGTTGATTAGTATTTTTTTAGGATAACTTATCGACTGATTATTTATGTTTTACCATAATAGATAACACATTTCAGATAGTATCTGATTTAATTTTAAGGTAATAATGCACTTATTATTTGGGGAATAAAATGAGATAGATTTAGAAAAATCTAAAAAATAATACTGCATGTAGGGTGAAATGATGATGTTATTCTCATGCCTTGAGTATGAGGTTCATAACAATTATATCTATATCTGCATACATGAATGTGTATATGTTTTGAGAAAAGTTATACCTAGATTTAATAACCCCGAAGAGGGTGTGTTAGGTATTAATTCAACTATGACCTCATGTGCAACAAAGAGTCCTCACTACACACCTATATAGATACTCCCATGGTATATTATTTAATTAATTCACATTCAATGTATGAACCATTTCATGGGTTTTAATATGTTTAGGTTTCATACACTACGAAAGATTTTACCATATATAACATATATTGATATTCAATGATTTATGAGTAAAGGTACACATTAATCGACATGTTTATTAATGGATAAAGAATAATTTGAATTGTTAGAGTATGAATTTCAATGAATATAGGTCTTAGAATATTTAATGAAATTTAAAGGTTATTTTGGATCTCAATTTTGAGGACTACATTCATAATTATGGAAAAACCCAACCCAAAGTCACATAGGTTGAACCCAAAATGATTTTGGATAAACTAAGGGTGATATGGGAAGAAATGAGTTTGAAACATGTTGTGTTGTAATAACTAATGTATAACATGATATTTTTAAATAGTGATACATGTTGAGGTTAAATTTTCTTATGGTTATTTATGAAAATTCTATTATAATTATCATCACTCATGTTAATTCTCTTGGTATTACTAATGACTAAATCTAGAATGAACCATGTTAACTATGGATACCATTAAAACTGTGGAAACTATCAAAATGAATAACCTAACAGATTAAAGGCTGGAGTGAGAAGTAATATTTTTAAAGCAAAATATATCATGAATCCTAATTAACAATGTGAACAAAGTCAAAATCCCAAACACGCAAAATAAAATAAATATGGAGTCTCACGAAATATTAATGGATGAAGATGGTGAAAGAAATAATATTTAATTTCCATCATGTAAAAAATATGTGAATAATAATTGTTAAATTTTTCTTAATCCGATAGGTAGATTATATAAGGGTAGACAAGAAGGTCATAAGACTCCCAAGTGTATGGGAAAGATATAATCCACAAAAATCTTATTCTTCAAATGTAAGAGAATTTGGTATTATGTGACTCAAGGTCTCAATCCAGGGGCCAATGTGGGAAATAGCCACTAATAACCATGAAAACAAGGAAAATCCTTTCAAACTACAAATAATGTATCACATATAGTGTCCTCACTATACATTTTCGAGTATCTAATGTCATGTATGTTTTCAGTAAAACTATATATTATGTCATAAATTAAAAACCCATGTGGTATGATTATAATATTAACAATTTTCATGGTTTTTTGGAGGATATTCCCAATATATCAAGATATTATTTCCTTATAAGAAATCTATATGAAATTATAAATGATAAAGATCTCTTCTAATGTGTTTAAAAAATTTCTATACAAATAAATATATTTCGGCATCCTAAATAAACCTATGATTATATAGAACTGTATAGTCAATTATGATTTCCCAATGGAAATTACTCTTACCTTATCAGTAAAATTTTGATTACATAATTTATTAAAAGGATTGAAATTTTACACCATAATATTTTAATATATGATCACATTTAAATATGTTAATATCATAGATAGCTTTCTCCATGCAAAACACTGAACATAAATGAAAATTTGATATATTTTTAAAAAATTATAAATATTAAGTATGATTATTGGAACCCTTCCATTTAATGAGAACTAATGAATTAGAGTAAATATATTTGAAATATTTATCGAATGTAAATAAATGATAATTTTAATACATATGAAATTCAATTGGAATATCTAAAAATGAAAATAAATTTATTTTATACATAGAAGTGTATTTTTATAAATATTTCCATTCTATAAATTTTTAATTTCAATATCAAGAAACATGGGATTAAGGATGTTAAAATGTTATTTTATGTGAATAAATGTTTAATATTAATTTAATATGAAATATGAATAATAATGTTAAAGCTTCATGAAATATATTTTCTTATAAAAAATTATTTATCATTACATCTAACTATTTTATTTGAATAATAAATTTCTGTATTTTATAAATTTTATTTGAAAATATAAAAATTATTATTGTATTTATTAGATTAATATTATATAATGATGATTTTTGTCTATTTTTCTAAAAATAAATATATTTATAAGAAAATATAGTTTTTTTCAAATAACATGACATTTATAACATCACGAAAATATATGTTTGAATTAGAAATACATTAAATTTCATAAAACCAAAAATTTATTTTATAAGAAAATTCATAATTTTAAAATTATGGATTTAATTTTAAATCACATATTTTAAATTTTTTAAGATAAATAATATTTTCTCAAAAAAATTATTATATTATACATTTTTTTAATCAATTTTTATTAAAATTATAAATTTAATATATGAAATAAATTTAAAATTTATGATCATTATTAAAAAAATTAACTAATAATTAAATCATTATTTTTGGGTAAAATGTACTAGTTGTTGTATGTAAAAACTAGTTACCATGGTAAAAGATAACTTGTAAAAGTATAGAATAAATGAGTAAAAGACTTCAAATATGTATAAAAATGTGTGGGAATGGTTTTTTGAGTTATTGATCAACCGTATACATTCATTCCTATATTTTTTTAATCAATTTTTGTAACATGTTACTCTAGATTGACTTTATAAAATAGAAAAAAAATATTATTTACAAAAATACCATCATTTTCACTAATAAAAGGTAAAATCCTCTTCTCACTTCCCATCTCTACAAAACCATCTAGTTTGAAATAAAACACTAACCAAATTAGTTCTTAATAGTCTATTATAACCTAATTAGTTTATTTTCTTCTTAATAGACCATCTATTAAGGTATTACCCCTTGTTAAAAGAGAAATACTAATAATTGAGTTATAAGTTCATAACCATTATATTTTTTCATATATCATTTTGGGATTTTATTCTATTGTATATATATTTTACCTATGTAAAAATATTAAAATCATTACCAATGTTATATGGTTATTTTATATTAATTATGGTATAATAATTATCCTCATTCCACTTTTCTATTAAGAACAAAAAATGTCCACTCGTCTGTTGTGCGGACTATCCCATCCACAACGTGGCACTTTTTATTTTCCACAAAATATTAAAATGGTGATAATAATAAAAAATTTTAATATAATTATTATATTTATAACAAATTTTATAATCTTAAATGATATAGACATATGATACATTTCTCATATTCAATGGAAAATGAAATTTACATCAATGTGTACGTCTAAACTATCTCATCCATGGAAGGATTAATATTTGTATTTATTTTTCCTTACTAAAATTCAAGGATTATAATAAGAATAATTTTAATTTATATATTTTTTAATATATTAATTTTCTGGCATGAAAATTAGAGAAACATTTAATGATATGATAAACAAATGATTATTATTAATTCAATTGTTTAAAATAAGCGAACTAAGAGGAATATAATCTATTATTTCTATTTGTTGACTTTGTGATAATTATAAAATCATTATGATACGTCAATATTATGATTTATAAAAATTATAATCAATTTATAATATAATTATTCTCTTTCAATAAAGATATTTTAACTGAGCCACCCCATAATAGTCCATTAATCATGATAGTTTCATTTTTAGGTCGGTTTAACCACCTTAATAGGAGAAATTATTTTTTTATGTCATGCACGAATACGAAAACATAATTAAATAAATAATATGATATAAATATATAAATAATTATTTGGTTTTTGTTCTAAAAATTTTATATCAACATTTAACTTATTTATTATGAAATCAACACGTGTATGTCTAAAATCACTGAAACATGCTTAATGTTGATTATATCATCATGGAAAGTAACCAAATATATAATTTAATGTAATTATATTAAAAAAATATCTTTTAAATTTTACTAAAATGAATTATATGATCTAAAATTAATACATAACATTTTAAATATTTCATATTCAGTGATTGTTACCATGAATTCATGTTATTCAACTAACAAGGTGAATAATAGTAGTGTTTTGTTGGATGTTATTCCAATGTGATTGATTATATATATATTAACTATGGATTATTTAACCATCCACCTTATTCATTTATATGGTTTATAATCATTGTTTCCCTTTTATTTATGTGGGGAAAAGTCATGTAATTCTATTTGTTCTTACACCAATATGAATGATTATTGGAAAAGTTATTTTATAATTTTTATTCATTTCCCCGCACGATGAATGCATTATACTTAAACAAGTGATGGCTGGGGACTATATAATATATCCCCTAGATGTATATACATGTCTCATAAGACAAAACATGTATGGTTATTTTGTTTATGCCTTCCCTTTTTAGTAATATGTACTGATTATGGACTCAATTACATATTAATGTCAGGGAATAGTACCTTGACAATTTGTTTTTTATGTTTTTCATCATAAATTTATCATTATGAGATTAGTATTATTGAAATCCATTATTTAATTTATTGTCAATGATATATAATTATCTCAGTTTTAGTTGATCATGGAGATATTATGATTATTTTTTCCTACCATATTACGTACACCATGATTATGTTTTTGGAAACATTAGTTATATGTTTTCCTTACTAAGAATTTTGCAACACCTCTTTTTTATTTTGACATTCCCCGTGTTGTGAGGAAAACTAGTAATTAATACATATTAAGAATCAAAGTATGTCTGGACGAATTTTTAGTACATGTTAAATACCAAGAATCAGTTAATTTATTTTATATAGAGTTGAAAAATATATATGATTGATAAAAAGAAAATGGGAATTTTATTTATTTATTATTTTCACTGATTTTATAAATATATAAACATGACAATACCATCTTTATATTTGATATGAAATATTTTTTTTGGATTTTTTAATTGATGATTATTATATCCTTTATTTTATAGCCAATGTCAAATTGAGCATGTAAGGTATGTTATTATCAAAATAGAATCTAGAGTGTTAGTATGAGACCTCATAGTTCAGGATGAAAACTATATTGTTTATTCCATATATTTATTAGAAATTAATAATGTGTTAAATATCTTATTTTCTGATTTAATATTTATTAACATGTTGTTCAAGGAATATATGGTTTGTTTTGATATTTGAGTGTCAAAATTTTTGGGTTTGGAGGATGTAATAGTATTAAATCTCACATAAATATGAAATCTTATATGCATAAAATTCACATATATTTTACAATAGGTTGTATTATTAACACCCATTTGAATTTAGAATAATTTTTTAGATGTCTTTCTAGATCTCCTTGTTATTTTTATAGAGAAATATTTATAGTTTCATTTAAAATTAGAAAATAGTAAATTCATCCTAAGTGGAGTGTCCTATTGAGAAACAGACTATAATTGTGTTCAAAACGGATTCCTTACCCTAAGGTATAAATTTCATAATTTTCAGGAGGTCATAGGTCATTTCTTAGTAGTGGAAATACTTTTTAAAAGAATAAAAAAATTTCATATTATAATACATTAATAAATCATTATAAAATGAATAGAATATATTTAGTTTATATAATGGTTCCCATTTTGCTTCTATTAGAGTTTTTTGAAATTATATTAATTGGGATGGGTCTGCAATGATTTTTTGTCCTACTAATATAAGTTGGAATTTTTATCCCAATAATAATCATAGAGACCACTTTTGGATTAGAAATAATATTATATTTTATATGATGAATTTAATTTGGGAAAACACTACACAAATTATTCTAGAATGGTTCATTATCATTTAATTAGAATTTGGAAATTTTATAGGATTTTCTAGACTTGAAAGATGCATAGAGTGTGTTAAAAACTAGTATGTGTGGGGTGATAAATGGTAACTTCCTCCCATGTTCTCCCTAATATCTCACTCACTCCAAATTTATCTACCCTTGGCCTATAAATTCTCAAAAAATGAAGATGAATATGGTATAATTAATGATGAATGGATGTTTTCATCAAAATTTAACCCTTTATGAATTTTATGATTATTTTCATTTTTTCGATTATTAAATTTCTGTAGATCCACTACAATTTACTTCAATTTATCTAAAAGGACTAAAATTTCACAATGAGACGCACATAATGGGTAAATGAAATGGTCTATGTATATGATGGGTCAAAATATATTATATAGAGAATTTGATGGGTTTACTAATATCTCTCTTGAATTAAATGGCCTAAATAAAAAATTTTCTATATAAATTTACCAGTTTTGGAATAAACTCTAGAATGTATATAGTCTAGTGGGTTTTATTTATTTCAAAATACATTAGGATAACTTTGTGGTTTCCAATTACTGGATTGGTAGTAATTTTGGTGGCCATCCCACCAGGGATATGGTATGGCAGCACAAACACACTACCCAAAACATTTACAAAAAATGGAAAAAAGAAAAAATGAATAAAAATATATATTGTATTGAACTAGCCTCAATCGTTGATCTAACCAAGTAAAAATTTCAACAAAACATGGTTTTGTGAGTAGGGTGGCTCCCTCCAATCACGAATAGTGTGTGTGTGTGTGTGTGTTTATGTGTTTGGTGGGGCCTTGTAATTATAATAATAGTATTATTATTACTGATAATATTTTTTTATTGTTTTGGAATTTGGAAATTATATTCTGATTTATAAATAAGAAAAAATAAATAGTGATTTTTTCATTTCTTTCATAAGGATTTTCGTGGTGAGGATTTATTTTTATATTTGGATTAATTGAAGTATGTTTTGTGTACATTAATATTTTTTTGTAAGAAATCATTAATTCATAACCATTTTAGTATTATTAGGATATCCCCATGACCATTTTACCATGTATAATCATATTGAATCCTGTGTTTTTTTATTCAAAATTCCTATGTTATAAAAAATGTGAGTTTATAATTTAGAAAAAAATATTTTTGTGTTTTTTTAAAATAAAAATGTTCATGAGGTCACATAATTTCATCATGTGGTAGTAAATAATGTAAATATCAATGATGATACTAGTGTTATTATCGGGACACATGTTAGAATGAAAATTCTAGACTAAAATGCCAAGATTGATTTTTTCTTCATTAGAATTTTATTTTTGACTAATAATAATAATAATAATTTATAGTGTATGTGAGGTAGATTCTAACCCCCCCCCCCCAATTTATTAAAATAGGTAAAAATATTGTAATCGAGAGTTGTACAGGTGGTCATAAACATCCCCTCTAGTGTTCGGTATTTGGAAATACATTAATTCACCAACCTGTTAAAATAGATAAAACAAAACTCCATTCACTACAACAATACTTGAGAGAGTATAAACTATTATATTATCCTCCTTGTATGTTTGTGTCACCTATAGTTTGAACTCGCCAAACCATTTCAAACAATCCCCCCATTCAAAATTACATTTTCCATGAAACATCAAAAATTCATTTTTTTAAAATTTTTAACAACATTGAAGAGTTACTTTTGATACATATCCTCATTCATCCATGATTATTATCGTATTTTATCAAAAATATGACTGCCCAATGTTTCATTACAAAATTATTGACATTCCCCATATATTGGAAAAATAATATATTAACAATGATTAGGCATGTTCTAAACACAAACCCAAATCTATCCTATTTATGCATGCCAATATCTAAATATTCAACATTGACATAAATCTTTGAGAGTGAGTGGGGTATTCATATAACCAGCTTTGTTTTCTGGGTTACCATGGTATGGGTGATGCATTAAGAATTCTTGTGATGGTAAGATCATATAAGCTGTTACTTATATAGTATTTTTGAATGACGTTTCTGTTCCTAATGTCTATTTAAATGTTGATGGAAATGGATTTTGAATCACGATGAGTCATACTAAATCAAATTCCAATATTTTTCCTCTAAATAAAATGGATGTTTGAGTCCATAATAGAAATAATTATGTTCATAATCCTTCCATTTAAATTAAAAATACCATTATATTATAGGAGTGATTTAATTTTTCTCGCCACATATACCTTATGAAGAAAAAAATTGAACATATAACTCTATATTTCTTAAAAAAAAAATATGTATTCCAAGTAAATATGAAGACAAAAATTAGCTTCATAAGTACAATTCATGCATATGTAGGATAATTATGGGAAATCCATTAAAAGTATTCCATAAATAAAAAGTCTATTGAGCCCTATTATTATATAAGAATATATATTGAAGTTAAAATGTAGTCCTTTATAAGAATATTAATCTATTTTTAAATAGTATTTATATTTTCAAAGTGGTGTTGGTAGAAGAGTTTTATGGAAACTGTACCCTTGTGAGATGGGAACCAAAATGAAATATCTAAATTAAAAAAGTTGAAGTCCAAGATTATCTCATCGAATTGTATGGGAACCAGTTCTTCATACCACACTACGATTCTATGAGTGTTAAATATCAACATGTTTTTAGATTATGATAGAGGATAAAAAATTAGTGGAATAAATTATTTTATCCAAATATAATTTTATAAATAGATTTAAATTTACACGTATGTATCCATTAGGTATTAATATGGATCTCATAAAATTAGGCCCTTGAGGTCATCCATATAGAGGAATCAATGTTGAAAGTGTTCCCCCTATATAGTCTCTAAAAAATCATTCTTATTATAAAATCACTGACAAAATTATGATCAATATCAAAACTCCATATAAAGTTATCATTTTATTATTGATTAGAAAGTTATAGGTTTTTAGTTCGCATTCCACCCTAGGAGAGAGGCTTCGTTCATTTAATCCACTCCATGAAGATGTTCTTCATCTAAAATATAGAAACCATAAAACTGAAATTTATTGTCAAATTTTAAATCCTTTTTATCATATCTATAGTATATTAATATATTTGGATTTAATAAAAATCATTTAAGTGATAAAATATTTCTATAAGAAAATGAGAAAAGCCTAAGATAATATTTTTCATTTCAAACTACTCTGTTGTGAAATGATTCCATCACCAACTACTATGGTTAAAAATTAACTTCCAAGGTAAAAGTTAATTTAGGAAAAATGTTAAATGTAATAAAAAGATTTCAATCACTATTGGATTGTATCAATATTAATAGATTATATTATTTTAACATTATATTTTCTCACACCACTGCCTATTGTTCTTATTTTGATTCATTGCCCCTTGAATAATGTCATTATGTTATTGAAAAATGATGAGTATTTCCAAAATTTCCATATTCCTCCACTTATAAGAGGTTATAACTGACACCATTAAAGGATTCACTTATCCTTTGATTTCCTCCCAGAAACTCTTCCTTTTTAAGCAACTAATGACCCATTCCCATGGAATTTATCCATGGTCACACATTATTAACTTATTCCCTTCAATTTTAGGCTATCGTCTAAAGAAATATGATATCTCTAACATTAGTATTATTTCATTATTATGGTTTTATTACTAGTATTTCTCATTAAAATATATTTTAACAAAAATAATATGATATCTTGGGTATAATTATTAATATTTTTAATTGTTATAATAATTTTATAACCCTTAGTTATCCGTTTTTATTCACATAGAAAAAAAAATTCATCATTAGTGTGTTGTTTGGACTACTACCTCAGCAAAGTGATGTATTTTGTTTATATATATATATAACAATAAACGATCTAAACAAAATCAATCCTAGTAAAAAATGATAATTACATAAAAATAATATCATTATACATCATATATACTAATATAATGTAAAAATAATCACCTCCTAAACAATACTCTTCAATCAAGTTAAAGCATCTTCGTGTTTAGATTTATTTACCCACCTACGTGAAAATAATTTCAAATATAATTATAGATGACTATGGAAACATTAAAAAGTTTTTTTATTATAATATATTAACAAAATAAATAATATTATATGTATTTAAAACTATTATATTTTGTATTTAACATTATATTTAAATAAAATTTTCAATCACTAAGACTAATAAAATATGCCGCCAGTAATTCAATTTTTACAACAAAACAAAGTGAAAATATATAATAAATAATTAGAATATAATAATAAAGGGTCCATGTTAAAATAAATATACAAGTATAAGGTTATAAATAATATATCTAATAATTTCAATTTGGTAATTAATGAAGTTAATATTATGTGGAAAATTAATCTAGAACATGGTATGTGTTTTCATCTCAAAAATCCCCCTTTGAGACAGGTTTTTAATTATCCACAAATTATGTGTGGTATATGAATCATATATGATATATTATATCATTATTTATCAATTTGTTTGTGGAAAATTTAATAAATTTAA
Organism: Viscum album; assembly: GCA_963277665.1. NCBI lineage: Eukaryota > Viridiplantae > Streptophyta > Magnoliopsida > Santalales > Viscaceae > Viscum > Viscum album. The sequence continues at coordinate 1,594,014,311 of OY728146.1, read as the reverse complement.
ATCTATATCTTTCTTGATGATTTTAATTTAATATTTATAAAGTAGTAGTGGGTTTTTGTGACTCAAATATTCTCATTGGGTCACGATAACTATAATGTACTATTATATTTATAGATTTATATATTCAGAAATATGTGAATTTTATATTGAATTTAGAAATTCTTTTTTAGAGAAATTTTGTTTCATATATATGTCTTCATCCTAGAAGATTTTAATGTATCATTAATATGTATCTTAGTAATATAAATTCTCGTTATATTTAATATATTTTTCATTCATGTAAATTTTTTGTACATCCCACTAATGTTATCATTTCCCTATTGAAAATTAAAGTTTTTTTACCTCTAATGATCATTATTAATCCACTTAATAATTTTAAAATAAGTTTTTAATCATCCTTTTAAGGATGTGTGTTTTCAACAAGTTAATTTTAAAATGTTTAAATGGTTATTCCATACCTTCCAAATAAAATTTTATATCATCCACTACTTATTTTCTTCAAATAAATAATATTCAATTTTATATGTTCTATTTTAAAATATTATTTTAATATATAATGTTTTCAATGTATTCTCACATTATTTATTGAAGGAATTATGTTTTTTTATGTTTCCATTATAAAATATTTGTTTTAAAAGTAAAATTTATAATTAAATGTCACTTGATTTTCTTGAAAAATTGGTAAAATTTGAATGTTTCTATAATTAAAGATATTTTTATAACAAATTTTTTTTCAATTTATTTTCACTTTAATTTCCATGGAAAATATTATGTATTTCTACGTATACATTATTTAGAACTGTTTAAATTAATATTTAAAAAAATACTTCATTTACCTTCAAAAAACATTTTTCTAAAATGAACCTTTAGTTCATTATTTTTGATTGTTTTTTTTGAAAACTTTTGTATATTCACTTTTATTTATCCCCTCTCGGTTTATCTTTAATGAATTATTGTTTTAATCCCCCTTTAAATGTTATTATGATATGATTTATTTTGGAAAAAAAGAGTTCTGATATCATATACCATGTTCCACCTACAAAACCTAGTCTAAATAAAGAAACATAATAATATATAATATTTTAACAAAATCTATAACAAATAATAATAAATATTCATAATATTAATAATTAATAAGACTAAATATTGAAAAAGATAATTTTCAAAAAAATAAATTTTAATGATATTATATATTCTCATTTAGAAGTAAATTTAAAAATTTATTAAATTAAATTTTATAAAAAACACTTTTTTAATAAGTCACATGAAAATGTTCTTACTAAATCTTTTTATTTTTTTATAAAATGGATGATTTTCAGTTATAAACTATGAATTTTCAAAAAAATTATATTTGTGATTTTATCATTCTTCAAGATTATCATAGAAAATTATAAAACTATTAATGTAATAAAATAATGATTTATTTAATAATATTATTCATTTTAAAATATTTTTTGAACATACAATTATATATCCAATATTTTGTTAAAAATAAATTAAAATGTTGCTTTTATAAAAGAAATATTATTTTCAGCATTTTCTTATAATTAAGTGATTAGATATTTACATTTTGTTTAGTATTACATTTAAAGAATCCTTAATTTTAATTTTTTATAATAAATCAATTTATGCAATTAAAATTAGTATCCAAGATAATTATTTCTTATACATAAAAATAAATCATATAAAACATATTTTCCTACAAAATATTTGTATGTGATTATGTTTGTTTATTATAAAATTAACTTTTCAAACCATTAGAAATTTCATGTATTAAAATAATTTCTAAATTTGAAATCAAAAGTTCAAAATTTAATAAAAGGTTAAAAACATAAATTTTTTTCATTACTTTTATTTACTAAAGTTAAAAAAATAATAACCCGTGTATAAGTTAATTTGGGTAAAAGGATAAAGGTAAAAAATAATAATCTTTAATAACTCATAAATTTTCTGAAAATTAATTTATTATAGTTCTTTATACCGCATATTTTCTCAAACCACACATATTTACACTTTGGAGTCTTTTAACATTGAAGTATTTCATAAAAATACTGAAAAATGATGATTATTTCAAAATGTGCCCATTTTCACCTCTTACAAAAGTGTACCACTTCCATCATTAAAATATTCAATAATTTTTTTTAATCCTTTAAAATATTATAATTTACTCTCTCTATAACCATATACCATAAAAACTCCCTGGGAAATTAATTGTTATCCAATGACCTTCATTTTCAAGGGAACATCCAAGGAATGATCATGTTTCCAATGTAAGTATTATTTACTTCTTGTGTTTTTCATCATAGTCTTTCCCATCCAGATATTGTATAACCATAATAATACTATTAATTCAGAATCTATACTATACAGAGTTGTTTTTATATAAATTTTAAAATCCTTAGGTATTTGTTTCCATCCACTTAGTAGGACAAAATAATATTTCTATTGTATTGTGCAGCCTACTGCCTCCACGAAGAGACATTGTTTGTTTTTCATTATCTCCCTTCATGGATGGTCTTGTTGGTATTAATTATGAAAAATGGTGACATATATATTATTAAATTATGATTTTAAAAATAAAATAAAATATACACCATCACCCCCTCTCAAACATTAAGAAACATGAATGTTAAACATACATAAGTGAGTAATCTTACCTCCATGATGAAATGTTTCTTGCTTTCATAAATATTATAAAAAATTATATAAAATTATTCATATTTGTTTTAACATTTTAAATACATAATATTAATAATGTTATAATTCTATTATAATGATATTATGTCACTATAAACAACTCATTAACCGTAAACTCCACACAACATAAATAGTGTTCATGTTTTGTTTGATTTAACCATTTATATAAACAATGCATTAAAATAAGATTATTTATGCATATTAAAACATGAAAAAAAGTTATTATAATCCATTAATGAAATTATGGTTTATATATGGATATTTAAATATTATATTAATTATACAACATATTATTAAATTAATAGTTTTATTCATCGTGATTACTAAAAAAAGGTGAAAACAATTCAATTTTCACACAATGAAAAGTAGGAAATGCCCATTAAATAAATATTATATTATAATAAATTTTAATTATTAAATTAAATATATAATTATGATTTCCTAAAAATTTATTTAATATACTTAATTTTTTTTCATGATTATGAATGCATGCGCATAATGAATCTGGAACATGGCCATGGTTTTCATCTGAAATATATCTCTTTAAGACATGTTTTTTCCTTATCCCCTTAAGTGAATTTATGTGTTGTATATAAAGAATTTTTTATATATTACATAATTAAATAACTTTTATTCATGGTAATTTATGTTTAATTTCAATTTCACTATTTAACAAGTATTTGTTTTTAAAATTTTCCCATGTTGAAAAGTATTTTATTTACTGAAGTCTTTTCCTAAGGTCATAATTACCCTTAATGGCACTTATCTCCCAAGATTGATATATTATCATATATAATAATTTTTTTTATTATTTAATTTTTTTGGCTAAATAATGTTTCACATCAAACACTTCTAACTTGATTATTTCATTATTTATTTCAAATGATTTTTATAATGATAAATCAAATTAAATTTAATAAATTTTTCATCCATCCATGTATTTACATCCCCTATTTTTTTATCCCCATTTATCTTCTTTCATCCATTTAATAATCTAAAAAAAAGTTTCTATATCCTTTTAATGAAGTGTTATTTCAAATATGTTATTTCAATATATTAACATTGTTTTTATATCCTTTCCAAATAAATATTTTTATCATCTACTCCATATATTATTTTTATAACTTTTATATATTTATATATTTTCTATTATAAAATATGATTTTTAAAAATAAATTTCTCATGGTATATTATATAATTTTATAGAAAAATTTATGTTTTATTTAATATTATATTAATAAATGGGTTTTATAAAAGTATAATTATTCAAATTATTTTCACATTATTTTCATCAAAATATTACTTCCTTTTCAAGTCTCGATTATTTATTAATCTTTTAAAAGTAAAAAATTTTCAATAAATCTTCACATGTCTTATATTAAACATAAATTTATTTTCAAGGATCATTTATTTCGAACTATAAATATTAATGTTTTCAAAAAAAATCATTCCCTTCATAAAAATTATTTTTAAAGTAATTTGAACCGTAATTTTTTAAAATTTTTCTTAACTTCTGTATTTTCACTTATTTTAACCTTCCAATTTTTATCTTTCTTTATTTGATGTTTCTATAACACTATATATATTATTTTGATGTGATATAATTTATAAAATGTGAGATTTAATATCCTATTATTTTTTAGTTCATGTTATGTGATTATTTAAGGTGATGATGTTTTTGGTTTCAAATGATTTAATTCTTGATGCCATTTTTTACCATTTCAGTGTTTTATGAATCCCAATTTATTGTTTTGGTTCTTTAGAAAAATTAAATGTTTTCTATTTATATGTTTAATAAACCTATTATTTTTCGATGTGTCTATTAAGATATGATTATTATTGGTTTTTTATGACATGTCTATGTATGTAAGATGACTGGTGGGGTCCGATATCATCCTCAAATGCATTGGTTTATGTTTATGTATCATGATCTTAAAAGGGTACATAGAATGTTTTATCCAAACCCATAAGGTACACAAAATGATTTATCTAATACCATTAAGGTACACGATAGGATTTATCCCATGACAAAAGCTATACAGGGATATATATTACAAGTAAATGAGGTACATTTGAGAATTTATCCCAAGTCAAAGGGTGAATGGGAGGATTTATTCAAAGACAATAAGTTATATGGGAGGATTCATCCCAAGAAAAAGAGTACATAAAAATATTTATCCCAAGTTAATGAGGTATATAAGATGGTTTTCCCATTCTATAGGGTAAATGACTAGATTTATTCCCATGAAAAACAGCTATATAGGAGGTTTTATCTAATGCCCAAGGGTACATGAGAGGATTACCCCAAGACTAACAATGTAAATGTATCTTTTTTGTTATAATTTTTCTACGATTATGGGAATTACATGCTTCCATGTTTTTCCTAAAATTATGTTAAATTTTTATGATGAATTTCATTCCCATGAAATTCCATGTGTTCCTGATTATAACTTAATTTTTAATTATTCTACAATTTCATGCAATTATATTATGTTATATTATTATTGAGATGTGTTTTTGACATATAATATCTTTTCTACATAATAAATGATGTTTTTATTGTATTTTGTTACTATATGATGTTTTATGATTTCTATATAGGGTCTTCAGATCCTTTATTATGATATTTTTATCCTCCCCATGTTCTCTTTCATGTTTATGATATATTACTCTATTTTATTTCTTACACTTACTAAGTATTCAACCTCACTGATTTCTTTTTTTTCAATCTTCATTTTATAAATATTATAATATCATGTGATATTTCTAGAAAGGTTTCTATATATGCACAATTATGGAGAAAATTTCAACAGTGTTGTAAAATTAGATGTTTATATAGCTAATCATTGAGAAACTGAACTAATTAGTACTTGTGTTATGAAACTATTTGAGAGAAGTAACAATTAAATTTTAAAATCAATGTATTATTAATATATGTTTTTTGGGTTTCAATAAAAATCTTATATCAAAAGAGATAATTTTCCACAACACTCAAGACAAGTGAAGAAATGAGGATTTATTTTCTAACACCCTTGGAAGAGGAAAAATATCCAAAAAGGAGTCATTGATTATAACATATAGTTTGATACTCTAGATTAGAAAGAAAATGATCCTAATAAATCAATCATAGTTCCAATTGAATGAAGGATTTTGAAAATAAAATCACATCTGAGTGTATCAAGGGTCATTGATTTTACATGCTTAAATTTTATATTTCCATTTGTATATTGTTGCACAAGAGCCTCATCCCAGTGGGTGAGGAATCACTTGGTGGATCCAAGAGACCCGAGATCAAATCCGGGTGGAGGAATATTTTCAGGGTACTATAGAAGTACTGTAGTGGTACTGTAGCAGACACTGTAGTAGTACTGTAGCAGCCATTATTTAGTACTATAGTAGCCGAAACTATTCGTCCATCTGAGCCTTCGGTCCACCGGTTTGGTCCTCAAGTCCTATAAGGCTTTCGGGCCATCCAAGGCCTTTGAGCCAGTTGTTCCTCACGGCCTTCGGGAAACCTTAAGGCCTTAGGGCCACCCCAAGTCCTTTGAGACACATGAATGTAGGCCCCAGAAACACAACAAAAAAGGAGCCGCCCCAGAGGAGGAATCAGAGCAGTTGCACCCACCTGAGCAGAGCCACATGGATTGTCAGAATGTGAGGGTATTTCTATGCCATCAGTACCAACCCGTTCTTTCATGGGAAGCCTAGCCAAATGTTCATGTAATGGTGGAGAGCTTCTATCAGGATGTAGATGCTGGGGAGGGGAAGTTCCTTATAGATATGTTTGTTGAATTCCCTATGACCTTTAGGTCATGTAATCTCCTAAGCCTACGGGCCATGTAATCTCTGAGCCTACGGGCCTTGTTAGGGTTCCCCATTATCCTTTGAAAGGGGGGTTATCAAAAATCAATAAAAAATGAAGGCCCTCGGGCCATTCAGGAATTTGTATATTGTTGGTTAACACATACTAATTTCATATATAAAAAATTCTATATTTTCCTTCTGTTAATGAAACCATATTTGTTTAGATATAATTTTACCAAATATTGATCCCATTATTATAGAAAGTAGTTTCCAAATGACTTTAGTTATGATGATTCCTATAAAAAAATTCCATTTTCTTTAATATCTAGAGGATTTTTATCCTTTGGGATGATATTGATAAAATTTGATTTTAGTTCCACTATAATAAAAAAAATCAACAATAACTACTTCACATCCCAATACATATCGTCTAGCAAAAAATTCCAAATGGTCTTAAAGAACTTATTTGAGAAGCCATCAGGTATAACAGTGATATAAAATTTTAAAAAATAGTAATGCATCATTTTACAGTTCCTTTTGAGAATACAGGTTTAGAGTTTATTTTTCAAACTATCCATGTGTCATTGAATGATAACTAAAAAATTTAAATAGGGTTCCATAAAACATTAACAAATAAAATTATCAAAATTAGAACAAGGACTATGAAAATTTCCCCTTAATTACTATGTATCCTTCCAAATTAATTAATAATCCTCTCAGTCTTCATTTCTCTATGTATAGGAACAAAAAAATTAATTTCTTTCTACAAGCCTATTCTAGTGAATCTCATATACTCCTTCCATATTGTTTCTCTACTATATGCCGAATAATCCAACTTATTGTGTAACAAGATCACACCCCATGATGAATTAGTTTTCCCATTGTGTTTTTTTAAATATAATAAGAAAATACGACTCCTTCTCTATATCTTGATAATTATAACTAAAATTTTTCTTGATCCTGATTCTTAAAGAACAGTTGATCACATTATACTCCAATTTCATTTTTTGAATGTCATAAACAGTGAAATGAAGAAATTATATTCTCCCAAAAATATTAATACATTCATCATAGTCTAAAAAATATTTATTAATCTTGAATATTTATGGGGTTATTAATAAATGGTTCTATTGAAGTGACAACAATATAAGATTGGTCTGAGTGATCACTGGGTAAGGGACCACTAGAGATCAAATATATAGGATCATTAAAAATTAAAGAAGAAAATTCCATATCAATCTTATTAGTCTACCATCCATTTATGTTACTTCATTACGAGGTTAACTCTATATCAACTTGTCTAAATTTACTAAAGAAAAAAAATCCACACAAGGTTAAAATTTAATCATGGTTGTTTTTATGAAATTATTACCAATCTTTTAAAAGGTGTAAATTTCTACATTGAATTCTCCTAAAAGGATCAAATTATGATTTATAGATAATTCAATATGAAATATATTTCTCCATAGGTACCCTCTATTATGTTATAAATTAATGTCATAGATGAAGTATATTTCAATATCTAAACATTTAAGGAGTTATTGAGGGTGAGGTGTTGTTTTTTGGTCTTCATGATGAGGGTGGTGAAGAAATAATAATAATATTATTATTAATAAGTATTGTGTTTCCAAATTTAGTGTAAAATTTATTTAATCAATTTTATGTGTGTATTAACCATGATAAGTGGTGATTAATATTAGTCAAAAACATGGTGTTTTTGTGGGATTAAAAGTTTTTAAATTTACAAAATGAAGATAATTAATCATGGTAATTATTATCTCCAAATATATTTAAAACAATTATAATTATCGTAATGTTTATTAAAAAATGAGATTTAAATGATGGATTTTGTGAAAGTGATCATGATATATATAATACTTTTAATGTGAGATGATTATGTTGAAAATGAGGATTTACTGGGATTTAAATAAATTCTATATCATTTTATAATCCAACTACTTCATCAATAAAATTGGGTTTGAAATATTTTAAAAATTCAAAAAATATGTTTCCCATAATGGTACTCAATGGAGTTGAATAGGTGATATTAATTTATTAAATTATATTAATCTGTGAAACAAAATTTAATGGAAAAATGATTGTGGATAGAATGAGTTGATTGTGAAAGTTGGCGTATAATATTTTTAGTCAATTTAGAAATTAAATAATGTCATAGAACAGAGGATGTGTATTCCATCATATAGTGCGATTTGATAACAAATTAGTAGAAAATTCATTACCTAATTTGTTTTGAATGATGGGAAGTCAACAAAAGAATCCTGAGGTTGATTTTGAATACTAAATCTAGGTTATATTTATAATGAAGATGCATGTATTTATCATTAGTTATGAAACATATTAAAAGTACATTTAGTTCCTTCAAATAACATGAAATTAATTCTATTTGGAGAATGTGATCTTCTATATTTTTATATGGATATTCAGAAAATTAAATAACAATATTTATTATTTATTGAGTTACTTTTCAGTACCTAATAATTTGGTATGTTTGAATTTATTAAGGTGGATATAGTATCATGGTTTATACTCAGGGAGTTGTGTGAGACTGATAGGTGGATCCTTGAATGTTATTGACATTATTTTTTATACACTGTTTACCTTAAGATGTGATTCAACTTATTTTATGTGAAATTTATAGTGAAATTATGTGATAGTTTATTCTTTCTACACTCTCCCATGAGTATGAATTGAATTATAATGATAATAAATAGGGTAATTCTTTCTTATTGATCCAGGTAGGGTCCAATGATAACCAACAAATGTACCTATTTCTACTCACCCATAATTATTGGATGAGATACATAATATGGTTCTAAAATTTGTTTAGGGATGGAAAATTCCTCCAACATATCTATTTTTGTATTCATGTTGATGGGAAATTTCTCTGTTATTCCCTATTTGAGAACAAGATAATTGGTTTTGGTAGAGATATGTAATTACATAATCATCCCTTATAAGAGAAGCTGATGGATAAAGATTCACAAGAGTAACAAACCTATCCCTCACCCAGTGTTCTAGGGTAGATGTTTACAATGATTCCCCTAATGCTATATCTAATTATCCACACTAATATTCTACTAGAATTATATGATATACATTTTAGGGACATTACATGTGAATTTAATCTATTATTCTAATATAAATATTTACCCTTAAAGGTTGGTATTTCCTCTATATTCTAAACAAGTATATCATTATATCATTATAGGAGTGTATTTTCTCCAGCTAAATATGATTAATTTCATTTTTAATTTAGAGGTAGATAAATATCTGTATTTCCACCAGTGATTCGATCCTATGTGGAGATGTGTGCTTTCAGTAGAATCTATTTATCAGTGTTTCTAGGGGGAATTATAAGAAAATAATTCTATGATGGGTTGTGATATTTTTTTGTTTCTATTTCCCATAAAGTTTTTATATATAGAGCATAAAAAAAGTTATCCATAGACCATTGATCAAGGATAATCGTGGATGTTTCAATGTGGATGATGACTTTGAGTGATGTTGTCGGTATAAACTTTATGTATTTATCATTCTTGTATGTTTACATGGGATGTTTATGGGGTGATCTCATTTCATAGGGTGACCATAATAAGTTTTGTCTCACTCAAACCTATACACATAGATGTGTGGTATTCTTATTATTTCCAATAATATCAATATATATTGATGAAAGATCATAATTGATTTAGTAGATTAATAGTCAATATTGATTTTTGATATATTTTATATGATAATGATTGGGTATGCACTCACTTCATATGTATTTTGGATAGAATCTATTCTGTATGTGTTAAATGTATGTAGGACTCATTTGTATCATTTGATAATATATTATGTAAATTATTATATATATTTGAATTTGTAATGTTATTCAACATTATATATCATTCATGTTGTGGTTGATATGGATGTATCAGAGTATGTTGTATGTGGTTTTATAGGTAATTCCTCCCATGATTGTATAGATACCTCAGAAGTGATATCCAAAAACTGACCTAGTGGAGGATGGAATAGGGAGATCGATTTCTAGTAACTAGTAATATTACAATATACTCTACATAAGTCATTTCATAAAATCATGCTCAAATTTAATTAGGTTAAACATTAATGGTAATAAATATAAACCACACATCTAAAAACATTCCAATAAAAATGATTTTTAATTTTGAATATTAAACATGGAATGTTTTATTCCCATGCCTCATAAAAACCCTTCATAATCTAAACATTCAAAAAACATATTGTTTCTAATTAAACATGATTTTATGTTATAAAATAGAAAAAATAATTTAGATTAATATTATAACTCTAACATAAATGAAACAATTAACGATTGAGGGGATATATATCAATATACAATTAATTTTAGAATCAATAAAAAATGTTATAAACCGATCAAATGTAACATCCACAATAACAAAAATAACATAGCATTTAGAAATCACCATTAACATGTCTTATATTTAACCATGTTTACATAAAAAGTGTCTTAATAAATATAGTAAGAAAATACATGATTTCCAGATAAACTAATCCAATTAAACCACATTCATCATCAATAACCCCTATTTATGTTATATTGTATAAATTAAATTAGAGACCACAATAGATTCCCAAAAATAATCTATAGAAACTACACATAATTTCTTGCATGGTCATCACAAACACTCATCAATAATATGCATTGAGTATATCATATATCAATTATACTTTTATCTTAAAACAATGTATAAATTATGGTGTTTCATATTCAAAAAACATAAAATAACCCACTCTTCTTATATTATAAATAATATAATAAATTTTTTATTTAATGAGATTATTTCTTGAACCATGTTAAATCACTTTTTTTCATTATGGGTGTGATTTATTTATTCTTCAAATTGATTATGTATGTTCACAAAGGTCTATAGTGGATACAATTAATTTTTTGTGTGTTTCTTGTTCTATTTAGTTTATCTTGATATTAAAACAGTGTAAAAATAATTTTAAATAATTAGTATCATGTTCTAAAAGTTATTTTTTTAAAGTTAATTCTGTAATTTAGGTTTTCCATCATTATAATTAGTATTAGATCTTGGTGATATTTAGTCGAAGTTATTGTCCAAATTTAACAATTTATAAAACCTTAAAACTACCAAAAACTATTTTGGTGGTGAGTATGGGTTTCGATTCCTTAGGTAAGGGTAGTTTTTGTTTTAGTAAACAGAAGAAATATATCTAAACAAAAAATAGTACGGAATAAGAAATGGTGAGATGATGATGAAAATATGAAGTGTTTGATAGGGATTTTGAGGTATGGATGTGGAGTAAGTACAAAAAAATATTGGAAAAGAATAATAGGTATAAAATTTGGTAGATCTGGATGACATGAATTGATTTAAAGAGTTTTGTGTTCTTAATTATGAATTGAAAAATTATAAAACTGTTTGAGAAATGGGGATGATAGATTGAGCTCCCACTTCTCTATTTAACATAGTTCATTTACCTTTCTTAAAAACAATATATTCATCATCATTTGGAAGTTAAAATTTTATTAATTATGAATATAATGTTATTATTTTCCTTTTTAGTTCATTATTTAAAATTCAAAGGTAAATTTTTCGCCATTTTCACCAGTCAATTTATAGAATAGGGAAAATTGATGCTCATTTATAACTTAAAATATATCATTAAGCGTAAATGTCAATCATGAAATCAAGTAATTTAAAATAAAAACATATTAATGACTCGAATCATACTAATATTATTCTAAAATAAAATTATATACTCATGTATAAGATTAAAAAAATTCCATAACTCCATCTCAAAATAGAGTAATATATTGATGAACAAATAGAAGATAAGATTATTTTTCATGATTCACTCCACTATACTTCTCCAACACCACTATCCTATCCACCATGTTGTTTTTATGATAACCCTGCTTTTTATTACAACTTAAACATCATTTATTACATAAAACTTAACTTGATACAACAAAGAAGATTGAGAGGTGTAGTGTCATTGGGGCTTAGGATCATTACATAAAAACTTCAAACATGAAATACGACATCTTTATTGAAAACTTTCATTTCATGACCACTAAATTTCATCGTACTTAGCATTGCATGGGATAACCTGAGGACATGCATAAGAAAAGGGTGAGCTATAAAGCCCAGTAAGGGAGTACACATGGAATAACATGAGGAGTACTATACATGTTAGACAATAGAAATAATCAATATATCATAAAATAAACATGAACATAAAGTCATGGTAAAGAATTACAATCATGACATGGAGATGTGGCAACAACACATATCATGGAATTAGCTTGAGCCAAGGCTCATTGCACATAGAGCATGAGTAAACCCCCATTTCACATGAAGCACGAGTAAACCCTCTTTTCACTTGAATTAGCATGAGTCAACACTAATTGCACATGACGTATCATGATACTATAATTTACCCAATTCATTGGAGCGCTATAAGGGCGCACCCTTCTTAAACATTTCATTTCATGCATAAGTGTGCCACATGGATCATAAAACATGGATTCATAAAAAATAAACATTTATTCCACAATAAAGGAATATGGAATTCATACATGAAACTTTGTAATCAATAAGTAAAGGTTCAAAAATTTGGATACCCTTGATGGAGAAATGGTCATGGTATCCACTACACAATGGCATTGGCTTAAGAAATCAGTGCGATTTGGGCAGTGAAACGACGTGACATAAGAATTAATAAAAAATGGTTGATGATAGAGAAAGGGGTTCCTCATAATATTTACATGTAATGGAATGTTAGGAGGTCATATAGATAAATGTCCCAACAATTGTAATGGAATTTAGATTCATGATACAAAATTATTGCTTGAATGTAAAAGAAGAGAGAGAGGTTCCTTTCGAAATTTCGGCATAGTAACGGGTGTACATGGGAGGAAATTTAATGAGAGAGAAAGGGGTCTCCCATCATTCAAACAATAATAGGTAAGTATGGGGGAGGTTTGAAACCATTCCCCAACATTCATAATTGAAATTAAAAGGGCAATACAACTTAATGAAAATTGACAAAAATGAGAAAGGAAGAAAAAACACTTACTTGGAAGTGTGCTTCCAAAGGCTAGAGAGAGGCTTGTGAGAGGCTACTTGGGAGTTTGGGGCACCTTGTGTCACGACCCGACCTCGGGGCCCGTGCCGTGACTACCCCAAGCCCGCCTTCCTTAGGCCAGGGGCTGGCGACTAGCACCAAGGCGTAAAATCCCGGTAAACAGGGAAGGCATTGCCTTTATAAGTAACAACCACCACAGAGTCAGCAAGCGGAAAGTAACTACAAAGTGCAGAAAAGTAAAGGGGGCCGGAATACAAGCCCAACTGAAAGTAAAACTGAAAAATTAAAGAACATCAACTGAAGAAAAGACGGCGGCCTCGTGTCGTCCACTGGAAATCCCACCTGAAGGGTGGGTACAGATAGCCTCGAGGCTCCTCGGGTCCCACGTCCGCTCCAAGCACGTCCCGTCGAGTGGTCCACCTCCAGGTACCGTCCTGCTCCACGCCCCGACCGTGATCAGCGCTGCCCGTCGTCTGCATCCAACACAACAAGGTGCGGGCATAGCCCGTGCAGGGGTGAGTATAAGCTACTCAGTAAGGACCCCGAGACCCCCGAAGGTCTCCCGAAATCCACAAAGGATATAGCACAAATGAAAGATGCAATCACGAAGTAACATCTGACTCGACTTAGGTATATACCCATACATATACCTAAGTCCCCAATTCTAGCTCTGCTCACAAGCTCAAGAACAACTCAATCCACGCAGGAAAGCAAGATTCAAATCCACAACGGAGAGTAAACAGTAAATCCACATAGGATAGTTCAACACAATCTACAAAAGAGAGTAACATAAGATTCAGCTCAACCAGGTATACTTTTTCAGATGACGTCAAAGATGATCACTGACCCATCTAAGTCGTCGGACCCACGAAGGATCGATAGGTACTAACCCCCGCAAAAGACCCACACAGGATCGGGGTCACACAGAACCTGTAGGCAGTGGCTCACACAGAACCGGTAGTAAGGACCCACATAGGATCGGTCTCACACAGAACCTGTAGCACTGATCCATGTAGGATCGCTGAGTGCAGTAGTCGACGCAGTCCACTGAGGATCTCTGCACAGTCGTCGCCGCAGTCCACGGAGGATCTCTGCTCTGCCGTCGTCGCAGTCCACGGAGGATCTCTGCTCTGTCGTCGAAGTCACAGCCAGCGCTAGGGTTCCCGTACACAGCGAGCTCGTTTAGGAGGGTCCGCTCCACGAGCCGAGAGGCTGATACATCAACTGACACGTAGTCCGAAGTTGATGTATCCAAAAGCTCCGTATCGACAACAGGATCTCAACGCAACAGACGGCGCGTCAATCGGACGCCCGGTCTGAGAGTTATTGGCATTTTCGTCCCAGGGGCCCAGTTGGTTTTTAGGGCATAACCAACCCGACCGTACTTCGCCTGTGTCCGATCCTCGGGCGGAGTATGCCAAAAGTTCCGTCTCACTTAGAGGAAACTACCACAGCTGACGGTACGTCGATCGGACGTCCGTAGCTCAAGTTATGAGCGTTTCTGCTCTGAGGGCCCGGTTGGTTTCGTGTACGAACCAACCCGGCCGAACCCAAGGTCTTCCGAAACCTTGAGTGTAATATACCGAAATGACCGTCTCGATCCATGGATCGCGTAGCCGCTGACGGTTCGTCAATCGGAGGTCCCAGGCCCAAGATATGAGCAAAAGACCGAAGAAGGCCCGAAAACGGGGGTTCTGGGCCCGGGGCGACCCGGCCCGAACCCCCCCTGGGTCGGCCGAACCGGGTCGGCCCGACCCAGCTAGGACGGGTCCGGTCCGGCCTGGGCACCGCCGCCGCCTTCCGCGGGCCGCCGGAGTTGCTCCGGTGGCCCGTTTTTCCTCCCGTCTGCGCCATTGCTCCTCCCGGGGGCCGATCTTCACTGCGGGATCAACGGATCGCCCTTGCCGCACGGTTCGTCGTCGTCCGCCAAATCCGCACAACAAAAGATCGGCGGAGGGTTGCCGGGTCTTGTTTGTTAGACCCGCACCCTCCGCGTTAGTCATAAACAACGGGAGAAAAAGAAATAACCAATCAACAAATTAAAATTGTTCCGAGATCGGGTTCTTTATCTCAAAAGAATAAACACGGGAAATAAAATATTCCAACAACCCTTACCTTGTCGTCGTCGTCGGACGAGAGGTCGTCGCAGAATCGCTCATCACAGAAGGAGGGGATCGTCGCGTCGTCGCGGAAGAGACATTCGTCGCACCGCGGGAAAAACGTCGCGCCGACGATCTCCGGATCTAGATCAAACGGATTTAATTAATTAAATCTGTTGTCATTGAAATTAAAAAGGGAAAAATAAACGATCTGATTCTCACCTTAGTTGCCGAACGAGGATCGGCCGCGGAAGAAGAGGCGTCGCCGAAGAACGTCGCGTGTAGAGCTCGTCGACGTCGTAGATCACAGTGTGCGTCGTCGAATTCCGGTTGCTGGCGTTCTTCGCGTTCTTTGCGTTCTTCGCGTTCTTCGCGTTCTTCGCGAGGAGGGTGGAGGTTTAGAGGATCTCGCACAACAGGAGGATCCTCCAAAATAGACAAGTTTGTCTATTTTATTATTTTTCCAACAAACGCAAAACGCGTAAGTAACGACCCATTAAATTCGTTGAATTAATTCAACGAATGAAACAGCCCATTTAATTCTCGAAATAAATCGCCCAATTAAATGGTCTGTTAAGAAATTAAAGAAAACGCGTTGGTTGACTTTTCAGTTACTTTGACGGGTTTTCGCGGGTGCGTTACTTACCGAAAGAAACGGCGGGGCTCGTGCGGGCCCCACCTCACAAATATCCTAACAAGGGGTAGGATATTTCCGGATAGCACCCTATTCGCTTTAACTCAGTTCAAGTGGCTTCCAAGTGACTTCCAAGTAGCTTAAGTGAAATAAAATAAAGTCGTCGCACAAATTTTATTTTATTTCTGACTTTAAGCCCCAAAATTTAAAAACCACGTCTGAGAAAACGCAACTCCGGAAGAGGCGTTTCTAAGAAAATATCGGCGCTGCGATTTCATCGGTGCCCTCAGAATTCGATTCCGGGCACCGGTTCAAAAGATAGAAAAACTCGCTCGTCTGTTCACTGAACGTACCCGAGCCAAACTTCGGAAATTGATTCCGGGCACACCGGGCCTCGGAATCAGGTGCCGTCTGAAGCTGCGCTCTTGTAAAATTCCAAAGAAAATTAAGAGAAAAATAATTTCCTTGAAATTTGCGGGTCTTTACATTACTCCCACCTCAGGTCTTTACGTCCCCGTAAAGATACATCAAAACTAGGGGAACAAATGGGGGTACTAAGCACGCATCTGAGCCTCCCGCTCCCAAGTGCTCTCCTGGAGGTTCCCGTGCTGCCATCTGACGCGCACAAGAGGAATCGACCACCCACGCAGGACCCGCTCCTGTCGATCCTCGATCTCCACTGGGACCTCCGCAAAAGTCGCCCCATCGTCCACGTCCATCTCCCCAAAGTCGATGATGTGCGTCGGGTCGTGCACGTATCTCCTTAGCTGAGACATGTGGAAGACGTCGTGCACCCGGTGCAACTGAGGTGGTAGAGCCAGGCGATAAGCCACCTCTCCTATCCTGCTGAGGACCTGGAAAGGCCCGATGAAGCGTGGAGACAACTTGCCGCCTCGGCCAAATCTCCGTAAACCACGTCGAGGTGAGACACGCAAAAAGACGTGGTCGCCATCCTCGAACTCTAGTGGCCTCCGCCTCCTGTCAGCATATGAATTATGCCGGCTCTGAGCTGTCCTCATTTTCTCCTGGATGATCTGGACCTTCTCTATCGTGGCTCGGACCATCTCTGGTCCCACGAGTGCTGACTCCCCAGGGTCTGTCCAGCACAACGGTGATCTGCAGGGTCTGCCGTACAACGCCTCGTATGGTGCCATCCCGATGGTGGAGTGGTAGCTGTTGTTGTACGCGAACTCCACCAAGGGTAGGTGGTCCTCCCAGCTGCGACCAAAGTCGAGAACACATGCACGGAGCATGTCCTCGAGTGTCTGTATGGTCCTCTCCGTCTGACCATCCGTCTGAGGGTGGAAGGCTGTGCTCAGATGGAGCCGTGTCCCGAACGCCTCCTGCAACCCCTTCCAAAGCCGGGAAGTGAAACGAGCATCTCGATCGGAGGCGATAGACGATGGCACACCGTGAAGCCGTACGATCTCCTGGACGTAAAGATGTCCCAAGCTCTCCACTGAGCCCTGCTCTCTGATGGGTAAGAAGTGTGCCGACTTGGTGAGTCGGTCGACAATCACCCAAATGGAGTCGTGACCTCTGGAAGTGCGTGGAAGTCCAGTCACGAAGTCCATAGATATGCCATCCCACTTCCACTCCGGGACCTCCAAGGGTTGTACCAAGCCTGCTGGTACCTGATGCTCTGCCTTCACCTGCTGGCAGGTGAGGCATCGAGAAACGAACTCTGCCACATCTTTCTTCGTGCCCGGCCACCAGTGCTGTCGTCTGAGATCCCGGTACATCTTCGCCACTCCGGGATGCACCGCCAAGGGAGAAGTGTGAAATTCTCTCAGCACCTCCTCTCGTAAAGCAACTGGTACGAAGGTACGTCCTCCGAAAAGGATGTCGTGCTCTGCTCCAAGGGAGAAGCCATCAGGCGCCTGACCTGAGGATATCAGTGCACACCGGGTCTCACAGTCAGCGTCCCCACGCTGAGCCTCTCTGACCCGCTGTAGAAGTGGAGGAGAGACTGTGAGAGACTGAAGATAGGCTGCTCCGTCTCTATCCACGAAGGATATCTGTAAGGAGGCTAGCTGCTCTGTCGCCTCCTCAAGTAGTTGAATGCCCGTCCTCCTGCTGAGGGAATCGGCTACCACGTTCCCCTTCCCAGGAGTATAGACTATCTCAAAGTCATAGCCCTGGAGGAACTCAAGCCATCTCCGCTGTCTCAGGTTCAGGTCCTTCTGAGAGAAGATATTCCTGAGACTCTGGTGGTCAGAAAAGACTGTGAAGCGCTCGCCCATCAGATAGTGCCGCCAAGTCTTCAGAGCGAAGACCACTGCTGCTAACTCCAGGTCATGAGTGTCGTAGTTCTGCTCATGTGGCCTCAACTGACGTGATCCGTATGCGATCACGGCCCGCTCCTGCATCAGGACGCACCCGAGTCCAGTCCTTGATGCATCGCAGTAAACTACGTATCCAACTCCCTCCTCAGGTAACCTCAAGATAGGTGCGCTGGTCAACCTCTGCCTTAGCTCCTGGAAGCTCTGCTGACATCTGTCTGACCACACAAAGGGTTTTCCCTTCTTTTTCAAAGCTGAGAGTGGTGCCGCAACTCTGGAGAAGTCTGGCAGAAATCTATGATAGTATCCGGCTAGGCCCAAGAAGCTCCGCACCTCCGTCACGCTCCTGGGTGGCTCCCAAGCTAGCACTGCCTCGATCTTCGCGGGATCCACTGCAACTCCCGCCTCAGAGATGACATGTCCCAAGAAATGGACCTCACGTAACCAGAACTGGCACTTTGAGAGCTTTCCATAAAGCTGGTGCTCTCGGAGTGTGTCCAGCACAACTCTCAGGTGGTAGGCATGCTCTTCCTCAGTCGTCGAGTAAACCAAAATGTCGTCAATGAAGACCACGACAAATCGGTCGAGGAATGGCTGGAAGATCCTGTTCATGAGGCTCATGAACACTGCTGGAGCATTGGTTACGCCGAACGGAATAACCAAGAACTCATAATGGCCATACCGACACCTGAAGGCCGTCTTCTGCACGTCCTCGTCTCGAACTCTGAGCTGATGATAGCCTGACCGGAGGTCTATCTTCGAGAACCACCGCGCTCCCTTGAGCTGATCGAAGAGGTCATCAATCCGTGGCAGCGGATACTTGTTTCTCACTGTCACCTGGTTCATGTGACGATAGTCGACACACAGTCGCAATCTCCCGTCCGCCTTCATGGCGAACAAAATCGGGGAAGCCCAGGGTGAAACACTGGGTCGGATAAACCCCTTGCTCTGCAAGTCCTCCAACTGTACTCGCAGCTCTCGAAGCTCGGCGGGGGCCATCCGATATGCTGGGGTAGATATCGGGGCTGTCCCGGGGTACAAGTCGATGTAAAAGTCTACCTCTCTACGAGGAGGTAGCCCTGGAACGTCGTCGGGAAAGACGTCCACGTACTGGTCCACCACTGCAGGAAAAGCTGGACTCCGCACGTCCACTGCTCCTAGGATGAGGCTAGCCAACTGATGAGAGATGGGCTGCACTCTCCTCCGCGGAAGTCCATCCTGTGCTGCAAAGGTTCCCTTCTCGCCGGTGAAGGTAAACCTGCTCCCGTTGGTGCGAACACATCGCACCTTGCGCCTAAAACAGTCGATCTGGGCATGAACCATGGATAGCCAATCCATGCCCAAGATGACATCGTAAGGCCTCGACGCTGCTACAAGGAGATCCCAGCCGAAGCTCTCGCCTTCTAGAGTAAGATCACACTGCCGGCACCAGTGCGTAATCGTCGAGTCTGCTCCCGTAGGGGTCTCTAGCCGTAAGGATCGAGCCAACGGCTCAGTCGGAATCTCCGAGCTCCGAACAAGGGTAGAGTCTATGAAAGAGTGACTCGCTCCTGTGTCTATAAGTACTGCAGCAAGGGTGGAATAGACACAGATCGTACCTCGAATCATCTCTGGCATGTCGGGGTCGTAGGCCTCCACTGCCTGGAGCTGGGCCTGTCCCTGCCCGCCAGCTCCCTGTGGTCGAGGTGGCCCTCCTGGTGGTGGTGGGGGTAGAGCCTGGAAGCGTCGCCCACCACCCGCTGCTCGGCCAGCTCCTCTGCCTCGTCCGCCTCCTCCCTGCGGACCGCCACGGTCGACCCTCTGCCTCTGCCTGGGTGGCCCCTCCACCGTCTACTGCTCCTCTGGTCGGCGAGTCGGGCAATCACGAGCCATGTGACCCTGCCCGCCGCAGGAGTAGCACAGCCTGCCTCTCGGAAGGCTAGCACTCCGCTGTGTGCCCCGCACTGCTGAGCTGGTGTCCTGAGGCCGTCTGCGTGGTGGTCTGGTCTGCCTGGACCCGAGAGTCATCCGTCGGCTACCTGCTGCCGAAGACTCAGCTACCTGCCGCCCTGCGCTAGGTCTCGCCGCTGAAGAAGGCTCTGCCAGGAAGCTCTCGATCAGGAGGGCTCGCTCCAGCACTCCCGCCTGGGTCGGAATGCTGAGGGAGATCAGCGACGCCCGAATCTCCTGTCGCAAGCCCTGCTCGAAGGTCCGGGCCCGGAAGAAGGGGTCCCGTACCATGTCGGTCGAGTAGCGAGATTGGTCAGTGAACCTTGCCGCGTACTGAGCGACCGTCATGCTGCCATGGCGCAGCTGGAGAAGCTCCTGGATGCACACCGCTCGGAGGGTGGCCGGGACGAACTCAGAGCGGAAGAGGCTCTCGAAGTCCGTCCAGAGCAAGGATGCCTCACCGTGAACCTGGAGCATCAAGCTCCACCATCGTCCTGTCGCCGCCTGCAGGAGGCTTGCCGCGAGAATCACCATGAGATCCGCTGGTGTCCTCACTAGCCTAAAGATCCGTACCACCGCCTCTAGCCAGTCCTCGGCGGCCTGGGGGTCCACCTCACCGCGAAACCTGGGCGGTTGCTGGCTCTGAAACTCATGCAGTGCCCTGAGGCGACGTGCATCGTCAGCGTCTGGTACTGGTAGCATCGGTGGCTCGGCGGGTAAAGCTACCGCCGGTGCCACTGCTGGCAAAGGGCCCTGCACCGAGGCCTCGTCGCTCGGTGGGCTGCCGTCGCGCCCTACACTCGGAACCCTAGCTGGCTGTCGTCGCGGGGCCATCCTGAAAAGGAGAACAAGAGAACCACAGTCAGAACAGTATACCTGGTGAGCTGGCACAAGTAATCACAAGGAAAACTTGAGACTTTCATAAAGCAGATCAGTATACCCGGTGAGCTGACACAAGTAATCACAAAGAAAACTTGAAAC
This sequence comes from Viscum album, assembly GCA_963277665.1. Classification (NCBI taxonomy): domain Eukaryota; kingdom Viridiplantae; phylum Streptophyta; class Magnoliopsida; order Santalales; family Viscaceae; genus Viscum; species Viscum album. The sequence continues at coordinate 1,593,992,763 of OY728146.1, read as the reverse complement.
ACACACGCAATCAATGTTTTCATGCATTAAGTCGGAAATCAAGAGTCAGGGTCCTGGTGTACGGATACGTCGGCCGCCGCACCAACACTGGGCTCCCTGAACTGATAACCACACTCAATACACTAAACACTATTGCTTCATATAGAATGAAAGGACGATCAGAGTCTGCGGTAGAACCGACCACCTCTGATACCAATTTGTCACGACCCGACCTCGGGGCCTGTGCCGTGACTACCCCAAGCCCGCCTTCCATAGGCCAGGGGCTGGCGACTAGCACCAAGGCGTAAAATCCCGGTAAACAAGGAAGGCATTGCCTTTATAAGTAACAACCACCACAGAGTCAGCAAGCGGAAAGTAACTACAAAGTGCAGAAAAGTAAAGGGGGCCGGAATACAAGCCCAACTGAAAGTACAACTGAAAAAGTAAAGAACAGCAACTGAAGAAATGACGGTGGCCTCGTGTCGTCCACTGGCAATCCCACCTGAAGGGTGGGTACAGATAGCCTCCAGGCTCCTCGGGTCCCACGTCCGCTCCGAGCACGTCCCGTCCAGTGGTCCACCTCCAGGTACCGTCCTGCTCCACGCCCCGACCGTGATCAGCGCTGTCCGTCGTCTGCATCCAACACAACAAGGTGCGGGCATAGCCCGTGCAGGGGTGAGTATAAGCTACTCAGTAAGGACCCCGAGACCCCCGAAGGTCTCCCGAAATCCACAAAGGATATAGCACAAAAGAAAGATGCAATCACGAAGTAACATCTGACTCGACTTAGGTATATGCCCATACATATACCTAAGTCCCCAATTCTAGCTCTGCTCACGAGCTCAAGAACTACTCAATCCACGCAGGAAAGCAAGACTCAAATCCACAACAGAGAGTAAACAGTAAATCCACATAGGATAGTTCAACACAATCCAAAAAGGAGAGTAACATAAGATTCAGCTCAACCAGGTATACTTTTTCAGATGACGTCAAAGATGATCACTGATCCATCTAAGTCGTCGGACCCACGAAGGATCGATAGGTACTAACCCCCGCAAAAGACCCACACAGGATCGGGCTCACACAGAACCTGTAGGCAGTGGCTCACACAGAACTGGTAGTAAAGACCCACATAGGATCGGGCTCACACAGAACCTTTAGCACTGATCCACGTAGGATCGCTGATTGCAGTAGTCGACGCAGTCCACTGAGGATCTCTGCACAGTCGTCGCCGCAGTCCACGGAGGATCTCTGCTCTGCCGTCGTCGCAGTCCACGGAGGATCTCTGCTCTGTCGTCGAAGTCACAGCCAGCGCTAGGGTTCCCGCACAAAGCGAGCTCGTTTAGGAGGGTCCGCTCCACGAGCCGAGAGGCTGATACATCAATTGACACGTAGTCAGAAGTTGATGTATCCAAAAGCTCCGTATCGACAACAGGATCTCAACGCAACAGACGGCGCGTCAATCGGACGCCCGGTCTGAGAGTTATTGGCATTTTCGTCCCAGGGGCCCGGTTGGTTTTTAGGGCATAACCAACCCGACCGTACTCCGCCTGTGTCCGATCCTCGGGCGGAGTATGCCAAAAGTTCCGTCTCACTTAGAGGAAACTACCACAGCTGACGGTACGTCGATCGGACGTCCGTAGCTCAAGTTATGAGCGTTTCCGCTCCGAGGGCCCGGTTGGTTTCGTGTACAAACCAACCCGGCCGAACCCAAGGTCTTCCGAAACCTTGAGTGTAATATACCGAAATGACCGTCTCGAACCAAGGATCGCGTAGCCGCTGACGGTTCGTCAATCGGTGGTCCCAGGCCCATGATATGAGCAAAAGAACGAAGAAGGCCCGAAAACGGGGGTTCTGGGCCCAAGGCGACCCGGCCCGAACCCCCCCTAGGTCGGCCGAACCGGGTCGGCCCGACCCGGCTAGGCCGGGTTCGGTCCGGCCTGGGCGCGGCCCGGCCGACCGGACCGGCCGGCTCGGCTTCGGCCGCGCGACCGAAGGCAACCGCCGCGGGTTTGACCCGCGGCTTGGAGGAACGCGGCCCGCGCGGGCCGCGTGCTGGGTGGCCGGACCGCGGACGCGGTCCGGCGGTTAGCCGCCGCCGCGGCGGAAATCCCGGCGGCGCGCCGGGCGCTGCCGCCTTCTGTCGCCGGCGCCGCCGCGCCGACGACCCGCGCCGCCGGCGCCTTCCGCGGGCCGCCGGAGTTGCTCAGGTGGCCCGTTTTGCCTCCCATCTGCGCCATTGCTCCTCCCGGGGGCCGATCTTCACTGCGGGATCAACGGATCGCCCTTGCCGCACGGTTCGTCGTCGTCCGACAAATCCGCACAACAAAAGATCGGCGGAGGGTTGCCGGGTCTTGTTTGTTAGACCCGCACCCTCCGCGTTAGTCATAAACAACGGGAGAAAAAGAAATAACCAATCAACAAATTAAAATTATTCCGAGATCGGGTTCTTTATCTCAAAAGAATAAACACGGGAAATAAAATATTCCAACAACCCTTACCTTGTCGTCATCGTCGGACGAGAGGTCGTCGCGGAATCGCTCGTCGCGGAAGGAGGGGATCGTCGCGTCGTCGCGGAAGAGACGTTCGTCGCACCGCGGGAAAAACGTCGCGCCGACGATCTCCGGATCTAGATCAAACGGATTTAATTAATTAAATCCGTTGTCATTGAAATTAAAAAGGGAGAAATAAACGATCTGATTCTCACCTTAGTTTCCGAACGAGGATCGGCCGCGGAAGAAGAGGCATCTCCGAAGAACGTCGCGGGTAGACCTCGTCGACGTCGCAGATCACGGTGTGCGTCGTCGAATTCCGGTCGCCGGCGTTCTTCGCGTTCTTCGCGTTCTTCGCGTTCTTCGCGAGGAGGGTGGAGGTTTAGAGGATCTCGCACAACTGGAGGATCCTCCAAAATAGACAAGTTTGTCTATTTTATTATTTTGCCAACAAACGCAAAACGCGTAAGTAACGACCCATTAAATTCGTTGAATTAATTCAACGAATGAAACAGCCCATTTAATTCACGAAATAAACCGCCCAATTAAATGGTCTGTTACGAAATTAAAGAAAACGCGTCGGTTGACTTTTCAGTTACTTTGACGGGTTTTCGCGGGTGCGTTACTTAGTGAAAGAAACGGCGGGGCTCGTGTGGGCCCCACCTCACAAATATCCTAACAAGGGGTAGGATATTTCCGGATAGCACCCTATCCGCTTTAACTCAGTTCAAGTGGATTCCAAGTGACTTCCAAGAAGCTTAAGTGAAATAAAATAAAGTCGTCGCACAAATTTTATTTTATTTCTGACTTTAAGCCCCAAAATTTAAAACCATGTCTGAGCAAACGCAACTCCAGAAGAGGCGTTTCTAAGAAAATACCGGCGCTGCGATTTCATCGGTGCCCTCAGAATTCGATTCCGGGCACCGGTTCAAAAGATATAAAAACCCGCTCGTCCGTTCACTGAACGTACCCGAGCCAAACTTCGGAAATTGATTCCGGGCACACCGGGCCTCGGAATCACGTGTCGTCTGAAGCTGCGCTCTTGTAAAATTCCAAAGAAAATTAAGAGAAAAAAAATTTTCTTGAAATTTTCGGGTCTTTACACCTTGTTAGGATGTTAGAGAGAGCAGGTCAGAGGTTGGACCAACACCAAGGGATTTTAGTGAAGAGGAAGTGGGAGCTTGGGAGGGTTTATGTAGGAAAGGTGAGGGAATTCTTTATTATTTAGGTTTGGGTCCCCTTACAATAAATTAATCCAAACCACAAACCATTCCATGGTTTTTGACCATAGTTTTTGGAAAAGGTAAGAGGAAAACAATATTTTATAAGGGCCAAGTCTGAAACTATAAAAATAATAAGGTTTCTTATGTGGAGGTGAGTCACACTCCCATGGAAATTAATTTAAAAAGGCAAAGTGTTGAATATGACTTGAGGGGTCCATTAATACTTTGAAAAGTAAGTCAAACTAACCCAAAATCAAATTATTTTATGATAAAACATATATTGGCCAAACACAAGGATTATGGTATTTTTATTACATCACCATTGGGTCATTATGATGTTATAAAACACATTATATATTTAAACATTATTTAATTTTTTACCCAAATATTTGACTGTCTCAGAAAATTATGAAAAAATCATTGTTGGATAATTTTGACGTCCTGATTCCAGAAATGATATTTAAATTATCTAAAAAAATTTCTAAATATGTTAACTTTTACTTTTAAAATAAAAACCTACATTTATAAAAAATGCACGGGTTTTGACAAAAATGGCTTTCAAACCTTAATAAAAAATTTAATCGCATTCATAAATTATAATATCATTTATATTTAAAAAAAATTAATTTAATAATAATATTATTATTTTATTAAAATAGTATTTAATTAATAAATCCATTAATTTAATAAAATATATTTCTTAATAAAATAATAACTAAAAACACCATTTGTACATTAAAAACTATTTATAATGTTCAAAAATGACTAGAAATTATATTCATTATTATATAAAAAATATAATGTACATGAACATAGTACTACTTATTTGTTACATAACCCGTTAAAACAGCCGCATTAGACCTAACAGTAAGGTGTCCGATGGTGACAGAATCTTGGGGTGGCTCGGATAACATCGCTCGACTGGTAATTTCAATCAACTTCAACTTTTCCCGTAGACGGTCCCGTTTGAGCTTGACATAGTGATGCTCAGCTTGGGGATGGTCAAGGCCGAAGCCCAAGGATGCCACATCTTTTCCGTGCTCCGACAAATGGGCTTTGTATGGGAAAATTCTACTGGATGAGGTCATCGCTTCCTTTGTCTGAGTAAAATTGGGTTTGTTAAAGCCTTATATTTATACTAATCAAGTGATCACTATTCAACAACTATATTAACAACGATTACAATTATTAACATAAAACCAAAGAAGTTGACATCTTATAAAAACATTTTTTCATAAAGAGACATTTAACTGGATCAAGAGGGATTTTCCATTAAAAACTATGGGTTGTTACAATATTCCCCCCTTAAGAAATTTCACCCTAAAAATTTTCCTTTTCCCATACTAAAAAAAATATGGGTAACTCCGCTTCATCATATCCTCCGATTCCCAATTCACTTCTTCAAACTTGTGGTTTCTTTATAACACCTTAACGAGGGGCATTGTCTTATTTCATAGAACTTTTTCTCTACGGTCTAATATCTTCACTGGTTCCTCATCATAAGAAAGATCGTATTCCAATTGTACCACCTCAGAAGAGAGTACATGTGAAGGGTCCGGTATGTACTTCCTTAAGAGGGATACATGAAAGACATCTTGCACCATGGCCATGGTAGGTGGATGTTCTAGTAGATTGGCCACCTCCCCAACACGATCATGAATCTCGAAGGGGCCGATGTACCTTGGACATAACTTCCCTTTCTTTCCATACATCATGACCTTTTTCCACAGAGATATGCATAGAAACACCATGTATCCAGCATTAAACTCAAGGTCTCGTCGATGATTATCTACATAACTCTTCTTTCAAATTTGTGCTGCCTTGATATTCTGCTGAATGGTTTTCACCTTCTCCACCATTTCTTCGACCATTTCTGGTCCAAGCAGCTTACGTTCATCGACCTCATCCCAACATGCTGGTGTTCTGCACCTTTTCCCATACAGGGCTTCATATGGTTCCATTTGGATTCTTGAGTGGAAACTGTTATTATATGAGAACTCAACCATAGGAAGATGTTGATCCCATCCTCCATTAATGTCAATTGAGAACGATCTCAACATATCCTCAAGTGTATGGATATTCTGCTCGGATTGGCCATTGGTTTGAGGATGATAGGCCATACTGAAGTTCAATTCAATATTCAGAGCATATTGAAGACTCTTCCAAAACATAGAGGTGAATCATGGATCTCGGTCAAACACAATAGATAGTTGTACTCCATGAATCCTTACCAATTCCCTGATATAAATATGTGCTAGTTGATCCAATGAAAAATCCTCCCGAATAGCAATGAAGTGTGCAGTCTTTGTTAGACGATCCACGACAACCCAGATTTAATTGTTGCCTTTGGATGTCCTTGGAAGTCTGGTGACAAAGTCCATTGTGATATTCTCCCATTTCCATTATGGTATAGGAAATGGTTGCATCACCCCCTTAGACTTTTTCCTCTCTACCTTCACTTGCTGACAAACCAGGCACTTTGATGTATATTTAGCGATCTCATTATTCATATTATCTCTCTAAAAGTTTTCTTGGAGATCACGATACATATTTGTGCTCCCTGGGTGAATAGAGAAATTTGAACTATGTGCATCATCCAAAAGTCCCTTCTTCAGCTCTGGACTTTATGGAACACATAGTCGTTTCCCAAACTGCACAATTCCTTCTTCATTAACATTAAACTCCGAGGATTTTCCCTTTTTGATAGCTTCCACTTTATATTTAATTCCCAAATCATCGTTTTGAAAATCCTTTACCCTTTCCAAAGAGATAGTTGAGTAATCATTTGTGAAAGGATTGATGATGTTCCCTTCTTTGTGATTCCCACATCCATCTTCATCAAGTATATGATGATTGGATCCTTCTCAATTCTCATCATTGATAGAATCACTGGATCCTTTCTACTTAGTGATTTTGCCACCTTGTTCGCTTTCCCAGGGTGGTAATGTATTGAATAGTCATAATCCTTGATGAGATCTATCCATCATCTCTGGCACATATTAATCTCTTTCGGTGTGAATATATATTTAAGACTCCTGTGGTCAGTATATATCTCACATTTCTCTCCATAGAGATAATGCCGCCAGATTTTCAAGGCAAAGATCACAGCCTCCAAATCTAGATCATGCGTTGGATAGTTTTTCTCATGGATTTTCAACTTCCTTTAGGCGTATGATATCACTTTATCATTCTGCATGGGCACACAACCTAAGCCCTTCTTTGATGCATCATTGAATACCACAAAAAGTTCCCCACTTGTGGGTAAAGTGAGAACGAGTGCAGTGACAAGCCTCCTTTTCAACTCATTAAATCTTTCTTCGCATTCATCACTCCAAGAAAACATTACTCCCTTTCGAGTTAGCTTGGTAACAGGGTTGGAAAATCATGAGAAATTCCTCAAAAATCGTTGATAATATCTAGCTAACCCCAAGAAGCTATGAATATCTGTTACCGATGTTGGCCTCGCCCATCCCTCAATTGCATCTATTTTGGAGGGGTCCACAGATATCCCATTTCTTATGATGATATGGCCTAAGAATGAGACCTCCTTTAAGAAGAACTCACATTTTTTGTACTTTTCATAGAGCTTCTCCATGTGCAAAGTATCTAGTACATTTCTTAAATGATCCTCATGAACCTCCCTGGTTTTGGATTATATTAGAATATCATCTATAAAGACTACCAAATATTTTTCAAGGTAATCTTTGAGGACTCTATTCATCAGCATTGGTGAGTCCGAAAGGAATTACTATGAATTCATAGTGCCCATATCTTGTACGAATAGCAGTCTTGGAGATATCTTCCTTCTTCACCCTTACTTGATAATATCCCGACCGCAAGTCCACCTTGGAGAAGTATTGTGCTCCATGCAGCTGATAAAACAAGTAATCAGTTCTTGGGAGAGGATACATGTTCTTTATCATGATTTTGTTAAGTTCACGATAATCGATGCAGAGCCGCATTGACCCATCATTCTTTTTGACGAAGATGATTGGTGCACCCCTTGGTGAAACACTTGGGCGTATAAACCCTTTATCCAAATTATCTTGTAGTTTTTTCTTCAACTCTTCAAGCTCAACAACAACCATTCAATATGGAGTCATGGATATTGGTAATTCTCAAGGTATAAGTTCACTTGAGAACTCAACAACTCTTATAGGAGGAAGACCAGGAAGTTCCTCGAGAAAAAATACTTCTGTGAATTCCCTCATAATAGGAATTTCTTCAAGGATGGTTTCTTCTTTGGACTCAATCATCTGAGCCAGATACGTGTGCTCATTGGGTAATAATATCCATTCTTGATATGATTGAGCTAAAGGAGATTCATCTTCCTCCTGACACGTTTAAAGAATCGGGGGTCGATTCTCCATATGGAGTGTGATTTCCCTCTCCCGACAATTTATGTTGGATCTATATAAGGAAAGCCAATCCATGCCATGAATTGCATAAAATAAGAACAGGGTTCACATTTTGTATTTGAGAAAATCTTCTAAGTATATCTAGAAAATTTATCTATTATTACATAAACATATTGCTTCCCATTTAGAATATAAATATTATATGTTCAAAATAAATCCATATTAACCAATATAAGAGCTTGAGAAGTTTAAATTTTTTTCTCCAATTTAAAATAAATTTTCTGTTGTTTCTCTTTTTGACTAGGGTTATATACTTTATTGTTCAAGATCTTTATTTTGGGTAGATCCTTGACTAAACATTTCATATTAAGCATCATAAGTGACTAACTATTGAAGTGTCTTAGACTCCTATTCCAATTCCAAGATTCATTGTGAAAATTACACAATAAAGAAACATTTTATGAAATCGATGAATTAAGATCAACAACATAGACATTATCATTTCCAAAATCTATAAAGACCAATTCATCTTTAAAATAGAAAAATTTACATGAATTATTTTCAAATTTAACATTAATACCATTATCACATTGTTGTGAGATTCTAAGAAAGTTACACATCAAACAATCAACAGACAATAATTTAGAAATTAAAACTAAATTAATGTTACCAAATTTTCCAAGGATAATGATTTTCCCTCTATAATTTTCACCAAATGTGACACAACCACCATCAATATTTATTTGACTCTTGAAGCATGAGTAGTCTCTGGTCATATTACTTGAATATCTTATATCAAAGTACTGTTGAATTTTATAGGTGGTCTTGATGAAACATTCCAATAAAACACATCTTATACAAAAAATTATTTCCCTACACATATTTTCTTAGATCAAGATTTGTTTGAAACTAGGTATTTAGGAACCCTCATTTTTTTAATATGTATATTGTAAATTGATTATATGATTTTTGAAATAATAACATTATTTGGACCATTAGAAAAATAACTAGTCATAGTACTATCTAATTTTGACTTCGATAAAAATGTGATCTTAACTATTATTCATTGTCCGGGTTGGTTTCCTAAACCTATAAAATACTTAGGAGTGAACAGTTTTCATTGAATCTGAGTAAGTGTTTCTCTACCATTTTTAAATATTCTCTAATATTTATTAAGTTTCTCATTAGACTATTTATGCTTTCTATTTGATTTTAATAAATTATTTTTTCTCATTCACAATAGATAAATAAAATTTTATATTGGACAATAGATCATCCTATCTTTTAATAACTCTACAATTAACCCTAACATCATAAAAATTGTCTTTTATCATTTTTTTAATATTACAAAAAACATGATACATTTCCTCATAATTATATTAATTATCATGATAATCAAAATTAATCCTAGGTAACAATGTATAAATAACTGGTGCCTTGGAGGAATTAGTCATGAAGCACATGTTAGATCGATTATAATTTTCTTCATTATTAGAGTCAGAATCACTTGATCTATCCTCAAAGGCACCCCATGATTCTTTCATAGATTTCATATACCTTTGGAGCATGGCATCATATTTGTTTTTGTATTTCAATTTATGATAATATTCCTTAACCTATCAATTTCTCTTTCATTAATAATAGGTAATTTCATTTGTGTTGTCACCATTTTTTAAATCTCTTGTCCATTTGACTTTTGTGTAGTACATTCCTATATAATTTATACATCTTAAATAAATATTATCTCTATAAAAATTCCTAAATATATTATCCAAATGGGATATCTCCTCCTCATTGTATGGTTGGACTCACTATCATTAGAACATTAAAATTGTATAATTTATTTTTCTTTGTCTTTATGTCAGGATATAGTTGACATAAAATATACTAATTTTTTTTGTATCATCATCTTCCTATCAATTCACATTCAAATCTCCTTCATACATCATAATTTTCCCAATCATCTCCTTGAATATATGTTTTCTGGTGTCACATGAACCTCAAATTAAAAATACATGTTCATATCGAAATTTTTTTATGGAATATTAGAATCCACATAATCATATCTTTTTCAAATAATTGATTTCTCAGCAAGATCATGGTGTTCAAATTTTAATTGAACCTAAGATAGATATCATAAATTAATTCATCATGATTAATTTTAATAGTGTCATACATTATAGTATATTTATTCAATCACAAATCTTAAACCTTTTTTCCTACAAGTGGAAAATTTAGTGTATCCAAAATTTCATAGGTTGTTTTACAAGAAGACAATCAATTGAATTCGTCATCTTCTAAAGAAAAATACATGGAAGTCATGGAATTAAATATTTTGTTAAAAGTAGTTTTTGTAGCTTCAACCCATGTATCTCTATCATATGAAAGTAATTCACATTTATCTTCTGTGGCACTCTAAATATCAAAACCCATACCATCAATATGAACTTTTATTTTCATCTTCCATGGAGATTAATAATTACCATTAAAAAAGGAGTTCAGTTAGTAGCAGAACCTTCTTGTCTATACACAATTTAAGGAATTAAATTAAAAACTAATAGAAATTTATGTTCCTTAACGAATAACAATAATCATAGTTGAAAAGTTTTGATAAACATTAATACTTATGATAAATCCTTTAATATCCAATGTTCATCTGAGTGAGTTTCTCAAGAGTGGGTGAATTGAGATAACAATAAATATTTCTATTTAAAATGAATTTAAATAAAATCACTTAATTTAAATAAAATATCATAGTCAGTGAAAACAATAGTTTTATAAAAAACATGATATTTTAAAATAATTCTCAAAGACTAATTAGCTCTTAGTTAAAAAGTATATACAATAATACTATAACCATTTAAATAAATTTACCAAATTGAGTTCTTTTCTAAAATCTAATTAAAAATTACTATCAAATTAGTTTTTTCTTCTTGGAGGTAAAAATATATTCAATTTTATAGTTCATTAAATAATGAAAAAAACAAAAAACGCATAGATTGATTTAAATAAAAGAGGGTCATGCTCGAGTGAAAAAAATTTACTGTATACTTGGATGTCACCCACATACAAGAAGTTTATATAAAATATTATTTTTATCTTCAACATAGATCATGTTTTACAACTGTTTGAAAACTGTCTAGGAAACATAGGAACTCTTCCACTTTTTTTGTTGGAGGAAAGAAAAAAATATCATTTCACAACTAGACCAATACCACAACACATGGAAAACATGGATAAAAAGTTGATAATAAGATATCTTTGTATCTTAAAATTTATAGAAGTAGGTAACATGGGTGTAATAAATAGAGTTTCAAAAACTGCACAAAATTTAACTTTAAATAAGATGATATAGAAAATTAAAGTTGTATAGGGATATAGTTTATCGGTCTATTATGCTCTAAAGCTAATAACTCCATGAAAATTATTTAAACTATGTCTTGTGTCATGTTTTAGAAATATGTTATAGAATAATGGGTTGTAGATTTTTTCTTCTTGACTCTAATAAACGATTGGATGTATTTTGTTCTTCAGATTATTTAGTCCGGTTCATGTATGATGTATCATGTATGATCTTCTGATTATTTTAGTACTATACAACTCAATTCACATTTGTAGCTCTCCAAGTTTATCTAAACATTTTTTTCAGGAGGGTTCTACTTCCTCAATATCCTCGAAAAGTGAAAATAGAGTCATCGAGATCCTCTGCATCCTTGTACTTCATGAATGACACATATCATAATGCATCCCTAAAATAGTGAATACTCAGTCATTAAAATAATTTTTTGCATTAAATATAAAATACTCACTCTTAGATATATTTAATTCAAAAAATAATAGAAAAAAACAGTGGTGGTGGGTCTTTTGGAAAGTGAACCTAGTAGTTTCTAAATCTCGTAGTGAGACAACATGTTGGTGAGACAACATGGTGGTGACACATTGTTGCGGTTTCTATGTTTGTAGGTATGTTTTGATCTTGCGATATATTAGGACGGTAGTGAATCATACATTATAAAGATTAAATTAGAGAGGAGACTCATGCTGACGGTGAGTCATCCCAGTAAGTAGCCAATTATAGATCCAAATAGCGAGAATCCTTCACTGTGTTTCAAATTGATAGTTAGACTGTCAGTTGTGTATCATACATGGTAGTGTGTCTTCTCAAGACACAAACACATTTCATGGCAATCTATATTATAACATAAAATCATCTCATAAAACCTAAAAATCATTATTATCATAATTAACATGATCATGTGATCATTAAAACAAGGAGACTTGTATCATGTATTCCATCTAGTTCAAAAGAAATAATTGAGAATACTAATAATACTCGAGATGAACCTAAACAGACTACCAGAATTCATAAGGGGAAACATCTACATCCATATTTATTTTCTCCTGATTTTATAGTTTTTCTTCATTTAAGGAGGTTGAATTTATAATCTTATTGAATATATTTCTTATGATATTGACAATAGAAGATCTCCCAAAAACATAAAAATAATATATGAATTAATGAAATGTTTCTTTTTGAAAATAAGCATATAATGATGAAATGGATTCTATTATGGGTAATAATACTTTGGTAATTTTGGATTTATCTAGATGTTGAAAACCATTTAGTTCTAACTGAGTTTTCAAAAATAAGTATGATTTGAATGGTAACATTCATGATTTTAAGGTGAGATCTATTGCTAAAGGTCTCATAAAAATATAAGGGATTTATAATTTTTATACATATGCTCTTTTGGATTGGATTACATCAATATGGATATTATTTGTCTTGGATTCTATGAATAATTTATATGTCCATAAAATGTATTTCAAAACTGATTTATTAAAATGGAGACTAAAATGATGATATTTATTTTCATCATGAGGTTTTTCTTTACAAGTCATGGAAAACAATGTATGAGAACTTGTTAAATCTATTTATGGACTTCAAAAAGATCTGAATAATTGGCATGAGAAATTTTATTCAATTTATTTATCTAACATATTTATTCATAATAATGTATATATATGTGTTTATTCAATGTTTACAAAATAATATGGAGTTATTTTGTGTCTAAATGTGTATGATATATTAATTTTTGGAACCAATATTAATAGTGTAATTGAAAAAAATAATTACTTATATTATATGCTTACAAAGAATAATCAGGGAATAGTTGATACTAATATGGGTATTTATTTTAGAAACAATTGTCTGAATTTTTCTTTAAGTTAGTCTCATTGCATAAAAAATTAAATAAATATTATCATCATGGTTTTAAGGAAGCTAATGTTCCATTTTATTCTGGTGTTAAATTATTTATAAATATGGTTACAGATGTAGCACAACTTTATTATGCTAGTGAAATTGGTTCTTTAATATATAAAATGTAATGCACTAGAACTGATATTACATTTTGGTATTTAGAAAGAGTAGATATACGAGTAATACTAGCATAGATCATTTGAGATGTATAACAAGAATTTATGGACATTTAATAACTACTATTTATTTAAGATTATACTATAATGATTATCCGGATGTATTGGAATTGTACAATGATGCAAGATTGATTAATAGTATTTCTGATAACCAATCCACAAATGGATTGTTTTTTTGGAGGTTGTACTCTTTCTATGGGGAGTAGGAAAAAAATATGTATTTCACATTAGACCATGGAGTTAGATATTATCACTTCTGAAACATGTCGAAGGGAAGGATAGTGGATTAGAAATATATTAATAGAAATTAGTCTATAGCATAGTATGATGACTCTTATATCTATCAGTTGTAATAGTGATCAAATTTATCAAGGACTTATAGTTTTATGTACAATGAAAAGTCTAGGAATATAAATTTAAGACACTCCCATGTGAGTCAATTGATAAAAGATTGTACCACAACAATTTCTGCATGAGATCATGTAAGAAATATTGTAGATCAATTTATTAAATCTCTATTAAGAGAGACTATTCATGCCAATAATAAAGAGTTGGGGATAAAAACCATAGACTAAACCATTTCTGTAATGGAAACCAAAAACTCATTTTAGAATGATCATAAACAAATTTATTAATAGTAAAAACAAGTTACAAAAATGATTTTTGATATTGACAATTATAACCAAAAACTATTTGGTGTCAATATCATCTGTTATGAGCAGAGGTTGAGTTATGAAATCTTAATAAAATATTAATACTTGATTAGATATGTGTTCAAATAATGGATTCATGATGTAATAATTTTTTTATGTGAACATAGAATTAGTGAAACTTCTTATGGGAGTTAATGAATTTACTCCTTAGAGGGTTCATGAAAAGGATATAATAATTTTCCCATACAAGTTCTACAAAATGTGATGTTGGATGGAATTATTATTTTATGTATGATATATCTAGTTTCATTTTATGTTTAACATGTTTAATATTTCACCAAGATATAATTATAATAATAATTTTACATATTGATACTAATTAAATGTTTAAACTAAAAGATACCAATATTATTTTTAATTATTTACTTGTGATATAGATAATAAATATTTATGATTAAAAGTGGGGGATTATTATAATTTTATTCATAAATTATAATAAATAAATAAAGTGTTTGGTTTACAAAAAATGGACAAGATTTATGTGGTGGATAATGCTTTGGAATACCACATTGGAGTTGGGAATAGAATTCTCATATCCCACCCTCTTATCAAAGGGTCTTGAGAGTTAGAATTTTTATAAAAATTTATATTTTTTTAAATGATTTAAATGTGTTTCAATATATATATTTAGTAAAATTTAATATGTATATATATATATATATTATATAACAAAACCAAAAAATTATAATACAATAAAATAAAATATTATAAAAAAATGACTAATAATGTGATTAGTTTTAATTTCTAGATTTTGGTTCATTGAAATTCAAATGGGTTCCACCAATAAATATATTTATCATTTTAATCGAACCTATTGTTCTTTGATCAAATGGGTGAGATAAAACTGGTTTGATTCACATCGATTTGGATTTATAAATGAGTGATAAGAAGATCTATCATGGGTTAATTATCATTCAACCAAAAAAATTCTACAGATATTTTCCCAATATCAGTTTTCTGTGGTTGTCAAAATTTGGTGTTTGATTTCCCCAAAATCATAGTTAAATCCTCGATTGAAATATCAACTAAAAACCGTACAACAACAAAATTTTGGGTGGATCAAATACTTTTAGATAGTGAATTAAATTCACACATCTAGATTCAATAATTCTTCTTCATCTTCATAACTATTTATCAAGAGGTTCTTTCCCGTCATAATATCATATAACAAATTTTTTTAGTCTTTTATAAAAAGGATCATTTTCAGTGGAAAAATGAAACCACTTTAAAAAATTGAACATTTATGATTTTATGATAGTCCACAATTAATCGAGAAACATAAATAAATCTAATTTAATTTATTAAATATTTATATTATGTAATTATTCATTTAAAAATATTTTTTGAACATTTAATGGCATATCGACGATTTCATTTTAATTAAATTAAAATGTTACATTTATATAAAAAAAATTTCGTCATTTTCCTGTAATTATGTGCTTAGAAGACCAAATTTTGTTTTGGATTTCCATTCGGGATTCCATAATTATATTGTTTTTAACAAATCAATTTATTTTAATATATATAGTATCCATGATACTTATATATTTAATATAAATTTTAATCTTAAAAAAATTACTTTCCAACATAAAATATTTTTATGTGATTATGTGTTTCTAGTTTAATAATCACTTTTCACACCATTTGAAATTTTATGTGTTAATATAATTTTAAAATTTTGAATTTGAAGGTTCAAAGTAGATAAAAGGATCTGGTCTTAATAATTTCATTAATTTTAATTATTAAGGATAAAAAATTAATTTCTAATGTAAATGTTAATTTTGGTAAAAGGATAAAGGTAAAAAAACTATAGAACAAAAATGACTCATAACGTGACTCAATTGAATGTATGTGAGTATTTTCTACCTTATCTTGTCCCAATACTTCTAATTTACACTTTTGAGTCATTCAGCATTGAATAGTGTCATTACATTATAGAAAAATTATGACTATTTCAAAAAATGCATATTTTCACATAAAATAAAAGGGTAGAAATTCCACCCTTAATAGTTTTATTACTCCATTGAGATAATATTTTGAAATATTATATTTTACTCTACATATAACCATATCCCTTAAAAATTATCTTGGTCACTCATTTTAATCCAAATCCCTTCAATTTTAGGGGTACTTGTAAGGAAAAATCAACTCTCCAATATAAGTATTATTTACTTCTTAATAATTTAATCTTAATCTTGCTCATAAAAATATATTATAATGATATATATATGATAAATTCTTTATAATATTATAATTAATTAATTATATATCATTTTAGCAACACTTATGTATTCATTTCCACCCAGTTAGAAAACTAAAAGAACATTTTAGTGTGTTTTATAGACTATCACCTCCATGAAGAGACATTGTTCATTTTTAACATTAATACGATTCATGTATGGTCTTACTGATGTTAATAATGAATAAATATGATATATATCATGTAATTATGATTCTAAAATTTTAATTAAATATCCACCATCACTCCCTATCAAACATTGAGAAACATGAACATCAAACATCTATAAGTGAGGACTCATACCTCCACAATGAATTGTTTATTGTTTCACATATAGTTTTTCAAATATTGTCTAAACAGATTAATATATTGTTAATAATTATAAATAAATAAAATATATCATTATAAATCTATTATAGTCTTATTATTTTAACAGAAAAAACACTTTAACCATACCCTTTAATCAAGTTAATGCGTGATCATTGTAGAATTGAAATAATGATGTAGATGTTCAATATAAAAGAGGGGGGTGAATTGAATACTTTAAAAATTCCTTTGGAACCTTTAAAGTTGGTTACAGATAACTATGTTTTCCTTAAACAAGGAAGTATCTAAGTTTAACAAAGTCAAACTATGCTAATTCACAACACCTCTAACACCAATGGGAGAATTGGAACTAAGGTCTAAAAAATGAGATTCTACCTTAAAGCATATAGAATCTAAATTAATCAGAGTACGAATGTAGTGAAATATAAGAAGATTATACATTCCATACAATACAAAAGTGAAGCAGAAAAACAAGTAGTAAAACTACAAGTAACAAGATATTAGTCTTTTAACCCAAAGAGAAGGGTATCCAACAACCTCAGATAAAGGTCCCTTGATTAATACATTCAAGAAAGTGTGTATTACCTACACCAGGGTAATCAATTGATACGAAGATCGGAATCTCTATCTTGTTATCCTCGCAAGCCCTCAACTTCAAGGTAGTTGGAACCTCTACCTTCCTTAACAATGAAGCCCTCAAACATCAAGATAGTCGGCACCTCTGTCATCCTATCCCTGGAAGTCCTCGAATGTAATCACCAATATTCGGAGTCACACGAAGCAATACGAACAAGCAGTTCAGTACAGACAAGGAATGAAAAGATTCTCTCTCTAGAAATCACCTTAACAATGTGTGGTCTCTAGATTGATCGACTTCATTATTTTTGAGCTCTTTCATGTGAGCTCCTACTTATAGGGAAAAATTTCCAACGGTCGGCTCCCTCCTCCAACGATCATATTTTCCATGAAATTCGGAGGGACCTGTATACATGTAACTCAACCATTGGTTAATTTGAAATAGAATGGATGGAATCGTTTAATAATATATCATGTATAACTGAATGCCCGACATCGTTTTGAAATGGAGCATATGTAAGCAAAATCCATACAAAATTTCATAGTGTAAGCAAATTAATAGTTCGGAGTCTAACCAAAATGAAATTCCGAGTCTATATTAATAAATGTTCGGACTCGGTTTTATAGGGAATCAGAGTCTGGTTTCACCAGTGTTCAGAATCTGAACTTACATAGTTCGATGTCAAACGAGTAAAAGTTCATTGTCGAACTTCATAAGAGTTCGGAGTCGAACATATGAATGTTTGGAGTCGAACATTATATGAGTTCGGATTCAAACTTTATAAGAGTTCGGAGTTGAACTCATTAATGTTCAGAGTGGAACATCATAAGAGTTCGGAGTCGAACTCATGAAAGTTCAGATTTTAACTTCATAAGAGTTCAGAGTTGAACTCATGAAAGATCGGAGTCGAACTTCATAAGAGTTCAGAGTCGAACTTCTGAAAGTTCGGAGTCGAACTTCATAAGAGTTCAGAGTCAAACTCCAGAATGTTCGGAGTCCAGAATTCGGATTGGCACATCATTACAGTTCTCATCTAGAATTCGGATCCAAAAATAGAATGCTCTAAATCTTTACATTATATGTCTCTAGGATTTTGGGTATGAATCCGGTTTCTGTACTTAAGAAAAATATTAAAATGTATAAGAAAATCTAGTTTAGGGTAAATTTCATTAAAGAAGAAAATTTTCCTTATTGAGGTAAAATATATATATGCTTAAGTATAAGGTGTTTTTGATTTTCAAAACAAGAAGGAATGGAAAATTTATAAGGAAAACATTATTGACTCAACAATCTCCCCTTTTTGGAAGGTGCAAACATCCATACGAAAAACAATATAAGGACTTTGAAAATTTTAATTAGACTTTGAAATTAAAACTTGTCTCCCTTTGTTCATGGATGAAAGTGAATACAACTAACTCCCACTTAGGCATTGAAACTCTAAGGATTGTATTCTGAATTTCCGAATTGGGTTTTTCATTATTGTATGAATGAAAAACTTCGTAGTGAGAAACTCTCCCTTACATTAAGGATATTTCACTTAGAATTTTTTTTCTCCACCTTAGGAGTAGTTCTTTTTCCTTCTCCCCCTTTGTGATTTTCAAAAATAATTGATGGGAATGGAAAAGAATATATGGTACCTAAAACATTAGTAAATAACAAGATACATGCACCCAAATTACATTTCATTAGAGTTGGAAAAATTTACAAAGAAAGACAATTACAACAAAAGAATCGGAGTGAGGTCATTTGTCTTACTTTTCCTTTGGGATGAGCTTCTTTAACAGGTTTTTGAGTTTCTTCATGTCTCTATGGTCTTCCTCAAATTTTCTCTACATGTATTTTAACTTTTCTTCATGAACTTTTAAAGCTTCTTCCTAGGCCTTGATGGCTTCTTTCTGTAACTTTATTTTCTCAACATTCTTTTCCAACTTCTCCTTAAACTCAATCCGGAAATCTCTTTCACTTTTCCAATTCTGAGATACTGAGTTAAGCATCCCATTGAGGTCCCTGACCTTTTGATTTTGAGAATTTTTCTATTGGGTCAGCTTTTCATAAATCCCGTTAACCATTTTAACTTCCATTTCAAAATCATTTTTAACTTCATCCTGAAAACTCTCAAACTGAACTAAATCATCATAAACTCTCTTAGACCACTTTGTTACCTTACTGCAAGACTTTCTATGCACATTATAATCGATAAGAAAACTTTTTTGTTCATATTCAATCTTCACAAACTTATCCATGACCATGTATAAGGAATCCAATTTCTGATTCATACTTTGTTGCAACATCTGTCATCTGGAATATATTGTTGGAAAAATTAGAATGTTGTCCACCAACTTCTTCAAAGATTGAACCAGAAAATCATGACCATGAGATGATGACTCTGAATCAGATAAATTTCTTGGAGATTGATCTTCTTCATATTGCACCAACTTTCTTCTTGAGGTACCCCCAAATGTTTTCTTCCTTATAGTATCTTTTATTGAAGTCTACATGAGAGATTGCTTCCCCATATCATCTCTCGGAATGGGCTTCTCATCAGGAGATACATCCCCAGATTCTGAAACACTAATAATCTGGTCTTCATCTGGTTTCTGTTTTTCTTTTACTTCCTAAAGAAAATTCTTCTGATAGGATTCTTCCTCATCATACAAGATATTTTCTTCTTCTTCTTCTTGTTGCTTATCATCATTCTTACTAGCTTCCTCATCTCCCTTTCTTGGAGTTACTATCATTGTGGATTCGGCCTTATCTTTATAAACCTATACTTTCCTGATCAAGGCATCTAAATCTTCACTTCCCTCTTCTTCTTCTTCTTATTCTTTTTCATCCTCTTCAACTTCTTCCTCTACTTCTACATCAAGTTCTTCATCTGCATTTTTAGGAACCTCAACTACTTCTTTACCCTTGGATTTTTCAGGAAAGGCATAGTTATTGTCTAGAGTTTCTGGTAAATATGGTCCAGAACTGAACGTTTCCGGAATGGGATGCATTTCGGAAGTTATCTCTATAGCTTTCAGAAAAGATTGCACCACTTCAGCTTCAAAAAACATCTTTTTCATCTTCTTTTCTTTTTCCTGTTTCTCTAGCTCTTTCACAGCTCTTTCTTTTTAGGCCTTAGCCTCCGCAGGGTCCAATCTGAATTGTGGATCCCCTTCTTTCCTCTTATCTTTGGCTTCCCTCCACTTTGCTGCCACTTCATCTGTATATGTTTTCTAATTCTTCGGCTTGGGAGGAGCAGACTGAGTTTACTTAGCCTAAGGATTTTCTTTATCAGCAACCACTTCCTTATGTTTTCCCTTTTTCATTTGCTTTTTGGATGGTTCCGTATTCTGTGATTCATTCTGAGGTGCTTCAACCTCTTCCACAGATAAAGGATAAAACTCTCCGGATTTACTGGAAAAACCCATCTCCATCCTCTTCAAGGTATCATCACTAACCAGCATAAGCTTGCAATTCTGAACAATGTATTTGCATGAAACTTTGATGGATTCTAAAAACCGAACTATCATCCAAGATAGTAAGGCAGGGTACATAATTATTTGAGCTCTAAAATTTCCATCTTTGATGTTCTTGATTGTAATCAAGACATACTTCATCAAATTTATCTTTCTTATATTTACCATGAAATCTAAGACATATATATCACTTTTCATTAAATTATCTTTGTCGCCACTTCTTGGTACAAGAAATCCTTGAACCCAGAGCTGAACAATCTTATTGTTCGGAGTGATATGAGCAATCTTAGCGGTCATAGAATCCTTAAGTCCAAGGAATTTTAAAACTTTCACCTTGTTGAAACTTCCTTGCTCATATGAAAGCTTATGAGAGCAAAACTCAGCTTCCCCCTCATAGGCCTAACCAACCAAGCTCGCAGCCGTGGTGTGGGATAGCTTATAAGTCATCCCATAAGACTTGAAAGAAAACCACTCTCTGCCATCTTCCATCAGGAAGGAAACAGACTCATAGAACTCGATCAACAAATCTATATAAACCGGATCCAGTTTTTCTGACTTGAACAAGCATATATCTTCCCAACCATTCAACATAATATTCTTTGTTATAATATAATCAAGCTTGTAGAAATCCGGATGAACTAACCATTCCCTGAAGACTAACCACTTAGAGATTGTTTTCGCAGTTGAAAGATCATGAGATGTAGCTTCAATAGACATTCGGAGTGAAAAATTCTGAAAGATTCGGAACGACTTTACAATGTCTGGAACTGGGCTTAAGAAGATCAACAGGGCTTCAAGATGTGAATGCTTTCAAAATCGATGTGGGATGAGTCTTGGGGTCCCCTTTATATAGGTAATGGATGTGATTTTTGGTCTTCCAAAAGCCATGTAATGGTTGAAAAGGTTTGGATCTGATCTGACGGTTGAAAACACTACCGCAAGGAAAACATGACTCTGATATATTGAGGTTTTAGGAAAAACATTCGGATTTGAGGAAAAATAGAATCTGAACTTTTAAAAACTCAGGAAAATACCAGCAATAAAAATATTATTACAAAACTTTAAGAATATGTTTTGGATTGGCTAGATAGATTTTTTGTAATTGGTAATATTCTTCTTGAAGAAATGAATTTAAAAACAAACTCATTACGAAATTTCCAGTTATGAAAATTCCAGTATGAAAATCTCGTTACAAAAGTTACAGTATAAATAACTTCGTTACAAAAGTTACAGTATCCAAAATATCCATTCCGGAAGTTTTCATTCTGAGAATTTCAATCCTGAAAATTTCAGTTCCGGAAATTCCAATTCTGGAAATTTTAGTTTCAGAAATTTCCATTCTAGAAATTTTAGTTTCATAAATTCCCATTCCAGAAACATTAGTTCCGGAAAGGTTTTAAATAATAACTATAATAAATTTTAGTTAAAATAATTTTGAAAAACAAATTCTGAAAACTTTAGTTACACTAAAAATAAAATGTACTCCCCCTCTAAAAAGGTGATTATTACTGTTAGGATAATTTTTCAACAAGATGTAAATGAATAATGATTACCTTACAGTTATCATTCCTAACATTTTTTTAATGTATTCAAATCTATGGGAGGGTAATGATTTCATTAAAATATCAGCAAGTTGATCTTGCATTCTGATAAACTAAAGAATGATGTCTCCTTTTAGTGTGTCATCCCTAAGAATGTGATGCCTAATATCTATGTGTTTTGCATGAGAGTGATGTGAAGGGTTCTTACATAGGGCAATGGAATTTGTGTTATCACACAAAATTTGAGTCATAGTAAAACTCAGGCCATAATATGTTAGTGTGTGTTGCATCCACAACACTTGAGAACAATAACTTCCAGCTACTACATATTCAGCTTCAGCAATGAAAATAACTTGTGCTCTAAAGATTTTGAAATAAGAAAAATCTTCAGACATCTTTGCTAGAAAATAGACCCATGTAAATATGATGTAATCATAAACTAGAAAAACACATAGTATTTGCCTCCAATACTTCCAGTTTGTGTTGGACCAAAAATTCCATGTGCACTAACTGTACTGCATCAGTTGTTGAGACTTCACCGATTGATTTAAAACTAGATTTATGTTTCTTGCCATATTGACAAAGGATCACAAACTTTAGAAGAATCAAATCTATGCTCTGGTAGATACTTAACTAGATTCTTCTTAGAAAGTTTACATAAGTTTCTAAGGTTACAGTGACTTAGTCTTTTATGCCATAAACAGGAATGATCTTCCATTACACTTAGGCAAGGAAGCTCTTGGACCCTATGGTCTTCTTATTTCGAAGTATAAACATTCTATTTCCTGTTGGATGAGATAATTCTTCCATGGAATTGTGTACTAAGAACTTATCATTCCTAAAATTCATAAGGTATCCTTCATCAATTAAACGACTTATGCTAATGTAGTTGTTCTTAAGACCCTTAACAAATAAAAAATTTGAAATCAATGTTTTACCAAGAAGAACAATTTTACCTATACCAACAATTTCTCCCTGAGCATTATCACTGAATGTTACCTTTCCTCCTTTCATTTTGATAATCTTTTCAAAATAGATTTTGTTACCAGTCATGTGCCAGGAACATCCACTATCCATGTTCCATGTATTGTTGTTGGTACTTCCTCTATCTTCCTGAAATCATGAAAATAATATGACTTTGGGAATCCAAACTTGTTTGGATCCGAGATTTCAAGACAACAAACGTTTTGGAACCCACACTCTCTTAGAAAAATAGGCTTTATAAAAACCGAAATATTGGGTTTTATTTAACAAACAATTCTTTGCCCAGTGACCAAAACATTGACACTTGGTACAAAATGGGGCGCATTGTGGAACAAAGTATATGTTACTAAAAGTTGGTTTTTCAAGGGTATAACCAAATCGGGATTTTTTTCTTAAAGGTCGTATTTGTGAATGCATTTTATCAAAATTTTCATTACCATGGGTAATGTTTGAAAAAAACTTCTGTAAGGAAAAAATTTTGTACTTGAGTTTAATAACCATATTTTTATCTTTAAAATTATTATATTTAGAACTAGAACTAGGCTCGAAAACACTTTTCTTAAAAATTACTTGTTCTAACTCTTTAGAAAGTTTGTTCTTCTCAGAACATAATTCCTCGCGATTTTTTGAAATAGTTATAAAATCATAATTTTTCCTATCAAGAACTTGAGAGAGATCTGATATTTATTTTGTACGAATAAAATTATTAGAGTTTTCCTTATCATGTTTTTTATTGAGTTTAGAATTCTCAATCTCAAGAAGTTCAGAAAACCTAGAAACTTATTCATAGGTAGGTGAATTATTTTCTTCAACTGAAGAGGATTCTTCATCTGAAGAGTTATAATACTTACTATCATTTGAATTTAAAGATACATTGGTCAATGATTTAGTATTTTGTACCTTATCCATAAAGAAATGATTGTTAATGGGTAATTAGCCTATAAAACCATGATTCTTCTGTCATGAAGATTCATAATCAGAATATTCATCTAAAGATTCACCACCACTGGCACTCCAAGTGTCATTTTCTTTGAGAACATTCTTAGCTTTGGTTTTGTATTACTTCTTTCAGGTCATTTCAGAATGATTTTCTTTTCATTCTTTATTTTTGAGCAGACGACAATCTAGTCTAATATGTGCAGCTCTCTTGCATTCATAACAAGTAACTTCTCTATATTTCTTGTCTTCCCTTTCCTTTTTATTATACTTGGATTAAAAACTTCTCTAGCTAGCTATCTTGTTCATTCTTTGAGCAAGATTTTCTAACTCATTTTCTGATACTTTACTTTCACTAGATTCTGATTGAATAACCACCTTCTTAGACTTGGATCTGGTTACTCACTCAGGAGTCTTAGCTTTCATATGATTTGATGTTGTTGTAAAAGAAACAATACCATTCCCATTCTTCTTTTTGATGTTTTCAACGTCTCTCTTCATTCTTGTTTATTATTGGAGAAGAGTTCAAAATAGTTCATCAAGGGAAATTTGAGTGACCTTCATGTTCTCATTAATAGATGTTCTTTTTTATTCCCACTAATTAGTCATAATATCAATTATCTTATGCACAAGGGCTTCATCATCTAACCCTTTTTCTCCCATATACTGTAATCTGTTGACTATAGTCATAAATCATTGTTGAACTTTACAGATTCATTAACCATATGTAAAATTGAATCCATGGTATTCAGATCTAAGCATAAATCTCTTAGTTTCAATCACATTAGAAGTGCCAAATTGTGTAACTTCTAACTTCTTCCAGATACAATTAACTACTTCACATGAAGAAATTTGGCTATATATATTTCTAGTCATTGAACATAGTAAAGTATTGTGTACATTATAATTGACTTGATACTCTTGCTTTTCCTGGTTAGTGAAAGTTCAAACTTCCTTATCAGGAATTTTATAATAACCAGTAAGTGTTCCAAAATTATCCACTCTAGTATTGATAACAAAGGTCTTCATTTGATCTCTCCAGTACTCATAGTCATTACCATAAAATATTGGTGGTCTTGTAAGAATTAGATTATCAATAGAACCAATATTGATTACTACCATTCTTAAAAAAAACATTGGAAACCAAACTAGTTAGTAGAAAAAAGTTTGTAACCACAATGTTCAGAATGACAATTCGGAAGGATAATTCGGAATGAAAATTTCGGAATGACAATTTTGAAAGAATAAAAAACATTCTATGAAAGGATGAAGAACAATGAAAAAGTGAGCAAGAAAAACTAATATGTGAATATAAGTATTTCAGAGACCTGCTTTGATACCAATTGTAGGATCAAAATAATGATATAGATGCTCAATATAAAAGTGGGGGGTGAATTGTATACTTTAAAAATTCCTTTGGAACATTTAAAGTTGGTTACAGATAACTATGTTTTCCTTAGACAAGGAAATATCTAAGTTTAACAAAGTTAAACTAAGCAGATTCAAAACACCTCTAACAACAATTGGAGAATTGGAACTAAGGTTTACAAAATGAGATTCTACATTAAAGCGTATAGAATCTAAATCAATCAGAGTACGAATGTAAGGATATATATGAATATTACACATTCCTTACAATACAAATGTGCAGCAGAAGAACAAGTAGTATAACTACAAGTAACAAGATATAAATCATTTAACCCAAAGAGAAGGGTATCCAACAACCTTTGATAAAGGTCCCTTGATTTATACTTTCAAGCAAGTCTGTCTTACCCACACCAGGGTAAGCCCTTGATATGAAGATCAAAATCTCTGTATTGGTATCCCCGTAAGCCCTCAACTTTAAGGACGTTGGAACCTCTGTCTTCGTCAACAAGGAAGCCCTCGAACATCAAGGTAGTAGGCACCTCTGTCTTCCTATCCCCGGAATTCCTCGAATGTAATCACCAATAGTCGAAGCCGCACGAAGCAATCTGAACAAGCAGTTCAGTACGCAAAAAGCATGAAAAGCTTATCTCTCTAGAAAACACCTTAACAACGTGAGGTCTCTAGATCGATCAAAATCAGTATTTTTGATCTCTTTCAAGTGAGATACTATTTATAGGATAAACATCCAACAGTCGGCTCCCTCCTCCAATGGTCATATTTTCAATGAAATTTGGAGGGACATGTACACGTGTAACTCAACCAACACTTAATTTGAAACAGAATGTATGACATCGTTTAATAATAAATCATGTATAACTGAATGCATGACATCATTTTTAAATGGAGAATATGTAATCAAAATCCATACAAAATTTCGGAGTGTGAACAAATTAAATGTTCGGAGTCTAAACAAAATGAAATTCAGAGTCCGGTTTCACCAGAGTACAGACTATGAACATATAGTGTTTGAAGTCGAACTAGTAAAAGTTCCGATTCAAACGTCATAAGAGTTCATAGTCGAACTTAAGAAAGTTCGGAGTCAAACTTTATAAGAGTTCAGAGTCAATCTTTATAAGAGTTCGGAGTCGAACTCATGATATTTCGGAGTCGAACTTCATAAGAGTTCGGAGTCGAACTCATGAATGTTCGCAGTCGAACTTCATAAGAGTTTGGAGTCGATCTCATGATAGTTAGGAGTCGAACATCATAAAAGTTTAGAGTCTAACTCTTGAAAGTTTGTTTTCGAACTTCATCAGAGTTCGAAGTCGAACTCCTAAAAGTTCGGAGTCCAGAATTTGGATTGGAACTTCATTAAAGTTCTCATCATGAATTCAAATCCTAAAAATAGAATGCTCTAAATCTTTACATTATATGGCTCCGGGATTTTGGGTATGATTCCTATTTTTGTTGTTAAGAAAAATATTACTATATATTAGAAAATCTAGTTTAGGGTAAATTTCCTTAATGAAGAAAATTTTCCTTATGGAGGTAAAATATATATTTTCTTAAGTTTAAGGTGTTTTTTATTTTCAAAACATGAAGGAATGGAAAATTAATAAGGAAAACCTTATTGACTCAACATTCATGATTCATTTGATTTAACCACCTATGTAAACAATGCTTTAAAATATGATTATGGGTGGTTATGGAAACATAAAAAAATATTATAATGTATTAATAAAATTATTATTTTTATATGGATATTTGAATATTATATTTAGTATTGAAAAAATTAGTAAAGTAACTTTTCTGTTTTCTATAATTACCTAAAATAAGTTGATAATTATTCAATATTCACCCAAACATAAAGAAGAAACACATAATAAATAAATATAACATTATTAAAAAAATCTATAATAAATAATTTAAATAATTATAAGTTTCTTAAAAATTTAAATAGAAAACTTAATTTTTTAATCATAATGTTAACCACATGCATAGAATGAATCTAGAATAAGGTAAAGGTTTTCAACAGAAAGTTATCACTTCGAGATAATTTTTTAATTTTAACCTAATTAAATTTATGTGTTGTATATATATAATATTTTATATATTATATAAATATTATTTTTTGTTTATGGTAATTAAATTTCAATTTCAAACTCAATATTTCATGTGTATTTGATTTTAAATGCACATAATGTTGTAAGGGGATTTTTAACTTGAATCTTTTCCATCAGTAATAATTACTCATCTTAACTATTATACCCCACGATTTATCTAGTATAACCTATAATAATTTTTTGATTTGTTTAAAAAAAATCTGTAAATGATGTTCAGTATCATTCTCTTCTTCCTTGAAGATTTTATTATTTCGTTAAAATGTATTTTTTATTTATAAATATCATTATTTTTAATAGATTTTTCATCTATATCCATGTTTTCAACTACATAATTATTTTATCTCCAATTATTCTTTTAGTCCCTTTAATAATTTTAAAAAAATTGTTTATTTATACTTTTAATGATGTTGGTTCTCAACAAGGTTGTTTCAAAGGGTTCAACTGGTTTTTCCATTCATTCCAAATAATTTTCTTATCATCCAATCCGTATTTTATTTTGATAACTTTTATGTATTTCTATAGGATTAATTAATAAATTTTATTTTTAAACATAATTTTTTTATTATTTCATTTTATTTTATTGAAACTGATAATTTAATATCACTATTCTATTATTAAATAATTCCTAAAAAAGTAATAATTTTCAAAGTATTTTATCATAATTTTCTTCAAATAATTATTTCATTTTTAAGATTCCATTCTTATTGACCCATTTATAATTAAAAAAAATTTAATGTATCATTACTTATCAAGTTTTTTCAATATTCATTTCTAGCCAACGATAACATATTTTGAACTCAGTATATTAATATTTTCAAATTCTATTCATTCCCTTAACAAAAATTATTTTTAAATGTAATTTCAACATCAATGTTTTTAAATATTTTTTTATTTTTTATTTTTACTTATTATAACATTACATGGTTTATCTTTTAATAATTTATGTTTTTATGTCCCTCTATATGTTATTTTGATATTATTTATTTGAAAAAACCATAGTTTTTATATCCTATGATTTACTTAGTTCATGTTATGTAATTATTTTGGATGATCAAGTTTGGGCTTAAAATTATTTAATTCATGATGTTATTATTAACCAAATATATTTTTTTTGAAGGAATTTTTTTTGGTTATTTATTAAAATTAAATGATTTTCATTTATATGTTTAAGAAATACATTATTTTTCAATGGTTCTGTTAGGATATTTTAAGGATTGATTTTGTTTATCACAAATGTATGTATGTAAGATGGTGGGTGTGACCTATATCATCCTCCAATGAATTTGTTTATGTTCATATCTAATGAGACCAATAGGGTACATGGAATGTTATAAACAAGGTCATAAGGTAAAAAAGAGGATTTATCTCTAACCAATGAGGTACACATGAGTATTTATTCCAATAAAAAGGTATATGGGAAGATTTATCCAAATCTAATTAGGTACACATGAGAATTTATCAATGGAAAAAGGGTACATGGGATGATTGATCCCAATACAATGAGGTACATGGAAGGATTTACCATAAAAAAGGGTATGCAATTGTAATTATCCCATGTTAATGAGGTATATAGGAGGAATTTTTCCAATCCAAATGGTACAAGAGAAGATTTATCACTATGCCAATGGAGTATGTGGTAGTTTTTATCCCAAGACCAATTTTAAATTTGAGGATTATCACAAGACCATGAAATTGCATGTATTTTTTTGTTATAATTTAATTATTTTTAAGGGTAGTCTACATTTCCTTATTTTTTATAAAATTATATTAAATTTTAAGAATGCATTTATTTTACAAAAAATTACATGTGTTCTTAAATATAACATAATTTTTAACTATTCTGCAATAAATGTCATTATATAATGTTAGATTATTATTATTGAGATGTCTTTGATACGTTTAATATATTTTATTCTTCATAAATTATGTTTTTATGATCTTATGTTACTCAAAAATGTGTCCTGATTATCAGATAAGGTATTTTGATCTATTATTTTGATATTTATTTATTCCTCGTGTTTTTCATCATGTTTATGATATATTACTCTATCATGTCTTTTTCAATAACAAATTATTTGATCACACAAAATTCTTATTTTTCCATTCCATTGGTTCTAACGGTTATTATTTCAAGTGAGATTTTTAGAAAATTTTCAGTAAAACACCATTAAAAAGAAATTTTCACAAGTATAGTAAAATAATATGTTCATGAAGCTAATATCCAAGACACTAAAGTAATCGGTCCTTGAGTTATGAAACAATTTTTTAAATGAAATTATTAAATCATGATATTAATTAATTTTTTATTTTTGTTTTTCTTGGGTTTCTATACTAATCATATATTAGTTATGATAGTCTTCCACCACACGAAAGAGAAGATAAGGGGATATTAATTTCTAATACCCCTAGAATAATAAAAATATAAAAAAATTGTTTGATTGATTATAACATAGAACATTCTACTAAGTATTAGATTAAAATAATCCTAATAAATCGATTATATTACCGATTGTATTAATGTATTTTGAAAAAAAAAATATCATCTGAGTCAATCAAAGACCTTGTATATATCAATCTTCAATGTCATATTTCCATTAGTGGATTTTTTGTTAACACATTCTGATGTCATGTACACCAGTACTATATAATCCTTCTGTGAATAAAACCATAATTGTTTGGAGATACATTTTTAACAGAAATAAATCTCATTCCTACATTAATTAGTATCCAAATGACATTAGTCAGGGTGTTTCCCACAAAATATTTTCCACCATGTTTACTATCCCGAGCATTCTTATCCTTTGGGATAAGATTGAACGTTTTTGATTTCAATCCCACTATACTAAACTCATTAAAGAATAACTACGTCACACCATATTAGATAATGTATTAAATAATATACCAAAATATTTTAAATAACATATTTAAGAACCCATCAAGTCTAGTAACGTTATCAATATTTAAAAAAATTAATGATTATTTTACCTATTCATCTTAGGCAATATATTTTTGGATTTCATTTTCCATATCATCCATGTGTTTTTGGATGATATCTAAAACTTTTATTAAGGGTTCTATGAAACATTCAAAAATCAAATTAGAAAAATGAGAAACAAGTCCAATAATAATTTTCTCATCATTATTAGGTATACATACATAAATATAAATTTGGGTGATTCTCCATAAATCCTTCCTTTCTAGGTATAGATGATAGAAAAAATTTAATTTCATTATAGATGCCTAAGACAATTAATTTCATATATAACATCTATATTTTTTCTCTACTATAGATCAATTCATTTATATTATTTTATAACTAGATCCCATTCCATGATGAAGTATTCTTTATTTTTTGTTTTTTAAAAGGTAAGAAGAAAATATGGGGCCCAATATATATCCTAACCATGGAATCTAATGTTCTCCCGGATCTAGCTTTTAGAGAATGATTTATCTCCCGATACACTAATGATGCTTTTTAAAATTCACTATCAGGGAAATGAAGCAACCATTTGTTCAGAAAAATATTCCTAGATTCCTTATACTCTAACCAATAATTATTAAGATATAAAAGTGTGTTGGGTTCTTAATAAAATGTTCTATCTACATCACCACAATAAGGGAGTGGTATGATTGATGCCTTAGTAATGATATAATAGATATCAAAATTTAAGGATCATTACCAATTAACGAATTAAAATCCCTACCAATCATATTAGTCTAATTTCCATTGATTGTATTTTTTTCCAATTTGTACTATGTACTAAATAAAATATCTTCATAAAAGAAGAAAATATCAATAATTTTTCAAATTTTAATGGAATCAATTTTGATGAAATTATCACCATTATTTTCAAATGGATAAATTACTACATTAAATTCTCCCCAATGAGTCCATTTCTTAATTATAAATGAACAAATATGACATATATCATTCCATAGAACCATTATATTAAGAAATAAATTAAATTCATAGATGAAGGAGACTTCAATATATAAACTTTCTAATCATATATTGAGGGTTATTTGTTTTCTTGGTCAGTATGATGTGTGTATTGAATAAATAGTAATAATAATAAGTATAAGTATAATCATTTCAAATTGAGTGTGAAGTTTAATTAATAAAAATTTCCTTCATATTAACTATGATAAGTGGTGATTCGTATTAGTAAAAAACATAGTGCATGATAGAAGTTTTAAGTATTTAAAAAATTATGATAATTGGTCATGGTAATATTTCTTTAGATGTATATAAAAAATAATATAATGATTAATTGGTTTATTCAAAAAAAATGAGCTCTATAGGATGGATTTAAGAAAGGTAATATGATATAAATGATAATTCTAATGTGAGATAACTATGTTTTAAATGATTATTTACCATTATTTAAATAAATTTTATATCATTTTTCAACCCAAAAACATTATCAATACACCCATGTTTAAATGTTTTGATAAATTTATAAATTGGGTTTCCAATAATAGTAATAAGTGGAGTTGAAGGAGTGATATGAATTTATTAAATTATATTAACATGTGGAACTATATATATTGAAAAAATGATTGCAAATATGATGTCTGAATTATGAAGTTTGGTGTATAATTTTTTAATTCATTAGGGGAATTAAATAATGTTTTGGAACTAAGTGAGTGTATTTCCCCATATTGTATTATGTGATCTAAAATTAATGGTAATGTTATTAGTGAATGTTTTATGGTTAATGGGAAGTGGACAAAGATTGTTGATTTTGAAATTGAATAATAATGTGAATTAATATATAAAATAAAGATACATGTAGTGTTTCATTGGTTATGGAACATAGTTAAATTACATTGAGTTAAATTAGATAACATGAAATGAATTTTATGTGGTTAATGGGATCTCCTATAATTTTATGTAGTTATTATGAAATTTAGAAAATAATAATTATTAGCGTTTGAATTATTTTCCACTCCCTATTAGTTTGGTAAGTGTGATTTTAGAGAGGAGGATATAATATATATATTTCTTCTTAGGGAGTCGTGTGAGATTGATAGGTGGATCCTTTATTGTTGTTGAGTTGATTTTTCACTCTTTACCTTCAGATATAATGAAACTTTTGATGGGTGGACATTGAAAATAAAAGTATGTAATAGTGCATCATCATTAAAATCGTCTACTACATTGGATTGGAGTATGAAGATAATAACTAGGCTCTTTCTCACATAATGATCAAGGTAAGGACCAATGATAATATACACATGTCCATACTTGTACTCATCAATTACTCTTGGATGTAATAGATGTGATATTTCTGAGATCTTTTTTTGTACGGGTAATTCCACCAACATCTCCATTTTTCGATAGATATAGATGGTAAATTTCTCCAATATCTCCTATTTGGGAACAGAAGAAATGTGTTTTTTGGAGATAATTAGTTTCTTAAGAATTTCAAATAAGAGAAGGTGATGGATGGAATTCAAAAGAGCAGTGACACTCAACCTCAACCAGAAATATGGTGAAGAGGTGGACTATGATGCACCCAATACTATCTCTGATTTACCCCCACGACTATAATATTGGGACTATATGATATAAATTAAAATTCCATGATTTATTTATTTAATATACTTTTCTAATACAAATCATTATACCTAAGGACAGATATTTCCTCTATCTTTTTTACTTGTATATGCTTATGAATTTGGAGTTGTGAATTTTATCGAGCTAATTTTCTTATTTCCATTAAAATTAAAAGATAGAGAGATATGTGTATTTCCTCATATGATTCCATGATAG
Source organism: Viscum album (assembly GCA_963277665.1). NCBI lineage: Eukaryota > Viridiplantae > Streptophyta > Magnoliopsida > Santalales > Viscaceae > Viscum > Viscum album. The sequence goes on along the minus strand of OY728146.1, from coordinate 1,593,959,227 downwards.
GTTGAGAAGTGTGTTTCTAGTTGAATCTATGGATTAGTGTATCCAGGACGAATTACATGGGAAGAATTTGATTATGGGTTGTGAGATCTAATTGTTACCCTTTTTCTTTAAATATTTTAATTTATAAATCATAATAAAGGTGAACCCTAGACCTTTGATCTTTTCTTATCATAGATGTTTCAATGTGGAAGATAAATTTGAGTGATCTTGGGGGAATAAAAATTATGCATTTATCATTCATGTGAGTAGACGTTGAATGTTTTTGGGGTGATATCATTTCTTAGGGTGACCATAATAGTTATTGTTATACTAAAAACTATATGTACACTTTTTGGTGAATATCATTGTGTCAAAGTTGATCAAAATATAAAGATGATGCATCATCATGGATTTGGGAAATTAATAATAGATATGGATTTTTCATGGAGTAGGTATGATCATGATTACAGATACACACATTTCAAAATAATTTTCAATGGAATCTATTTAGTATGTGATAGATATATTCGGTAATTCATTTTTATCATTTCATATTATATTGGGTAAATTTTTATATATATAACATTTTTTATGGTATTCAACGTTATATAGAATGCATGTTATGGTGGATATTGAAATATTATAGTCTTTAGATTGTGGTATTAGATATAATACCGCCCATAATTGTATAGATACATAAAAATGTGTATCCAACACCCAACCTATAGGAGGTGGTCTTAGGGAGTTAAATAATGAGTAAGAAGAAATGTAATAATATAAAGTACTAGAATTATTTCATAAAATCATACGCAAATGTATTTAAGATAGAATTTTAGGGTATTCACTATATCACACACATCTAGAAGAATTTAAATACAACTGATTTTAAATAATTAAAATTAATCAAGACGCGTTTTATTCTCATGCATTTTGATAACCCTTCATAATCATTACGTTTTTAAAACATATTGTTCCTAAATAAAAAATTATGTTATCGAATTGAAAAAATAAAATACTTTCATATTATTACTCTAACAAAATTAAAAAAAAATAATTGATTGAGGGTCAATATATAAAGATTCATTTCAATTTAAAATGAATAAAAACTGTTCTAAAATGACCAACTGAAACATCTACAATAACAAAATGAACACTATATTCGGAATAACATTTAACACATAAAATATTTAACCATGTTTACAAAAAATTTAAATCAATAAATATAGTAATTTTATATTTCATTTTCAAAATAATTAATTCAATTAAACAATTTACATCATCAAGAAATCCTATGTTTGGTATGTTATATACATTAAATTAGTGGTTAAAAAAATTAAAAAAAAACTATAGAAAATGCACAAAATTTATAGCATGATCATCATAAACACTCATCATCAAAATTCCCTAAGTCTTACCTATATAAATCAAACTTTTACCTTAACTTATTTTATAACTATTCATTTAGATAAAGGTTTCAAAAAAACTAATTTTCTTATGTAAATGTTTTTAGAACACATTAATTATTCAACAAAGGTGTATCGATAGTGCTGTATACTTACATTAATAAGAAGTAATATAACAATTGATAACCATACACATCAAATGTAATCCCATAATCATTATTTAATAACAACACAAACATCATTGATGTATATCAATATCATGAATATGGAAGAAAAAAAATTAATTTATATTAGAATTATCTAACTTTATAATATTTTATTTGACTTCAATTGATATATATTATATAAAAAATGTATCATAGATGGGTTGAAACTTATATTTTTTTATAATATCTTTAATTAATTAAGGGAATGTGATAAATTAATTATAAATGAATTAGTTTTAGATGATGGGTTACTATGATAACTATTTTTCAACAAAGGAATTACATATTATAGATGGTTTATTTCTAAAGGACTTGTTATGAAACCATGTGAAAGAATTAGAGCAGAAAAAAAAATATTCAAAGTGAAATATAAATCCAAATCCAAATCAGGATATGGTGGTGTCAATTGGGTAAATTAGAACTAGATGATAAAAGTAAAGACTGAACCATTTACTTGTATTGGATTAACAATGATGGATACATATGAATAAATTTTTCCTTTTTACATAGGTATATATAATATTCAATAGGGGGTATGTCAGATTAAATTAGATAGATTACACAATTCAATATGAATCTGATTTTTAGGAATAATAATATAAATATGCCCTTTTTCAACATGCAAAAATGATTTTAACAACTCTAAAAAATAATTATTAATCAAATCATTAATAAATGCCCCACATACTACAAGATATTGTTTTTATAATATCACACTACAATGAATTTTGACTAATACACAAAGTAAATAATTAAATTGAAATAAATATTACAACATGACAATAAGAAAACACCACTATATGCATTTTATATAATGTTATGTATGACTAAAGTTATAGTTAGTATAAACAAACATTTAAATTAATTAATGTTTCATAATCCTTTTCCCCCATGATCCCCAATCAAAAATATCCTCCCATGATATCCACTTCCTAACAAATCACCTCTACCAGTGCATAAAAATCGACCTATATAAGAAACTAAATCTTATGTTTGTAATATTATTAAAAGAAATTAAACATTAACATGAAAGAGTAAATTTAAGAAATTTCTACTATAATTAAAAAGAAAACCATGTAGTTATACTGATCACACCATCCAAGGTATTTAGGTGTGGTTAACTCCCACAATTTATAGATGAGTTATGTATTATTTTCATAATGTATCAAAATAATGAGAATTCATTTTTTTATGTTTTGTGTTTGTTAATTATTCTATATAATGCAATTAAAATTGATTTTTAATAAAGACACCCTTGGATAAATATCAGTCACACCATGCATAGGATTTAGTTGAGGTTGATTCTTACATGTCAAAAATTACTTATGAATCACTTCCCCAAATTATCAAAATAATCTGAATTTTTTTCATAGTTTTCTGTGTGCCACTTATGTTTTTTACCAAAATGTCATTTTAATTTGGAAACACGCAAATTGAGACATATTGGTCACATCACATGTCATTTGGATGTGATAATTCTTTCTAAGCATCATAAATGATTTTTTTTCCCCAAAATTAGGATGATAATCGGAGCACATTTTCTTCAATTTCATTGATTAACTCATGTTTTGAACAAAAATATCAAATTTAAACTGATAACATACACATTGAGTCATATCAATAACACCGTTCATCTTATTGGGGTGATTTTGATACCTACAAATTACAAATGACTTATATATCATTTTTCTAAAGTATAAAATTAATTCTAATGTGTTTTCTTGATTCTGAGTTGGTCAATTTTCCTTTTTCTAAAAATGATGTCGATTTTAAATACAAAATACGCACATGTAGTCATACCCGTCAAACCATGCATCGGATTGCAATTAGAATGATTCTTACACATCTAAAATGACTTATAGATCATTTTCCTAAAGTATCAAAATAATACAAATTTTTTTTTGTTTTTGAGTAGGTTAGTAGTCATATTTACTAAAATTAGTGTCAGTATTAAATAAAAGAAGACACTATGTGTCATACCGGTCACACCGTACAACGAATTGAGGTGCAGATGATTCTTAATTATCTTAAATAACTTATGGATCATTTCATTAATGTTTCAATACAATCATACTATTTTCTCTTGATTTTTAGTATTTAAATCTTTATTTTTTCTAATATTATTGTTAATTTAATAGAAAAATTCACACATGGAGTCATATTAGTCACAAAATGTGTCGGATTATGCTGAGGTTGATTCGTACACATAAAAAACGACTTATGTATATTTTTCCTAATGTGTCAAAATAATATGTGTTCATATTCTTATTTTTGAGTATGTTAGATTTCATTTTTACCAAAATTGGTGTCAATTTCAAATCAAAAAACGTACTCGGAGTCCTAATGATAACATCATGAATTAGATTTAGGTTCAGTTGATTCCTACACAACACAAATAACATAAGAATCATTTATTTAAAATATAAAAATAATTTGAATTTTTTTTTTCAATTCAGAGTTACTGGGTTCTCCTTTTTAATAGAATCGATGTCCATTTTGAATAAAAATACACACTTAGACTCATTCCTCCCACACAGTGCATTGGTTTTAGGATTGGTTGATTTCTAAAACATTAAAATTAATCATTAATTATATCCCTAATGTATCATTACAATATTAATGTAACAGCCCAAGATTTTATAAAAAAATATTCTTTTTAATTTTATTAAAGTCTTGTGTTGTATGCTACACCAAAAGGAGCTTTCACAACACACATCCTTGACTTGCCTTGCATTACACGCAATCGCGACCTTCCTCGATAGCGTGTGTAATACGCAATACTGAGTTTCATTAAACAACGATATGCTATTAAAATATTATTAAAACTAGCTGTTATGAATAGTAATAACCACTTTTTAAATTCTATAAATATTATTTTTCAAAATGAACTTCATTTTTGGATTCGGAATATCGAAATTATCTTAGGTTGAAATTTTGGTGATTTTCGGATAACTTTCATATTTGGATGAATAGTGAAAATTACTAAATTATAATTAAAAAAAACTTTTTTAATCGAAATAATTAATAGTGATAAATCATTAATTTGAGTGGTTTTAAAGTATATTTAGAATATATTTTTACAATTTAATATTGGTCATTGGATATAATTTCACATTTAAACTAGACATTAACAAGTGTCAATCTTTTGATAGATATTGTTTCTTAAAAAACATGCTATTTGTTTTAACAGAGGGATTTAATTATAAAATTAATTAATGCAACTTTTATGTTATGAATTTGGTAAAATAGACTTCATTTTTGAATTCGGAATATGAAATATAGCTTGGGATGAAATTTTGGCATTGTTCTGAAAAACATCAATTTTTGATGAATAGTGAAACTACTAAGTGGTAGGTTAAAAACTGAATTTTGCATAAAACTTAATTTTACCGCTTCTGTGAATGGAATTTCGAAAATCCGAGAGACACGGTTGATATCAATAAGTAAAATGTAGTCCAATGAGATAAAAATAATTTTTTGGTGAATAGTAACTTTTTACTTTTTTTTACTGCGGTTAATAGTAAATAGGGTAACTAAGGGTAAATATGATATTAATATTACCCTAACACATGTCCTAATTCTATTGTATAAGTTTAATTCGACCAAAAACAACCTTATGAATAAAATATGACCATTTAGGCCCACTTGGATTAGATTAGGACATTTATTATTATTTAATTCAAAGAAGAGTTAAAAGAGACAAAATCAAAGTTTATTTACTAAAACATTTTTAATATAGGGTTATACATAATATAAATTCGATTTCAAATATTCATTAGAAAGATAAAAAGATTTCCTACATAATGATATTTTATTTATAATTTTTAGACTTTATATAAATTAATTTATTTATGACAGAACGATGATGCAGTAATTACCCATTTTAAGGAAATATTAACATAATTGATGTTATAAATGCTCAAATGAATGTAATTTGAGACTTTTTATGAATTCCACTAATTTTCTAGGTCACTATGATATATTAGTGTTGATTTAATCAACTTTGTTCGAACATATAATTCTGTTATGACTTTCACAAAAATCATATATCAAATAGTGTCAAAATTGACACAAAATAGTTTTTAAATCAAATATTATATTATTAATTGTTATTTTATTCTTAAAAATCTAAGGTTCGGCCAAATGACTTGGATAAGGATATATATTTTAATAATAAACAATTTGGGGTTCGTTTGGCATGTTATAGTAAGTATATTAACCATATAGTGAAAGAAAACAAAAAGACACGGTAAAAGTAAAATTATTTAACTTAGAGTTAAATCTAATTGATAAGGTTAAAATAATACCCTAAACTTGTCTAAATCTTATTGGTTGATAGGATTTCGACCCTTCCCCACTTTATCTTCGAAATAAGACCCTTTGGAACCATTATAAACCGATTTTGACTTTAATATAAAATAATATTTTGAGATATTCCTAAGGTGCCCCTCTCCTCCCCTATAAAAGGACACCTCCTCCCCCTCCTCCTCACACCAATTTGAGCACTCAAGCTCGGCCAACCCCTGCCAAAATCTCTTCTCCACTTCCCTATAAATATCCTAGAGGTTCTGGTCTTCCTCAAAGACCAATTTTAGTTCCCTAAGAGGAGGTCTCCAAAAGGCGCTTCAAAGAAGAGGTAATTACCGTTACCAATTCTTTCATCTTTATTTCTTCTTCCACTTCTTCTTCTTATGTTGTTTAATTATGAAGTAATAACATCAGTATCACTCATATACTGATATGTTATTATAAGTATGAAACAAACCTATTTCACCATCTATCCATCCTACGGAAAAAGAAATCACAGCGCGTGCATACGTACGGAATACCGTCTCCACGCCGTGGTGTAATCTATTTTCCACCACCACCTTACACGGATGGGTATAATGGTGTAAAGAATAACTATACATAGTTATTACAACATCATATTGATTCTGATATATTGTATAATCCACTCCAATTCAGTTCAATATTTATGGAAATGATATCATCGCTCGTGCGTACGTACGGACTACCGTCTCCACGACGCGATGAGATTCATCTCCATGTTAACCATTTAAGAATGATTATAAAGTATATATAAGAAATAATAATGAAATATATGACATTATAAAGCTACTGGATTTATGTATATATATATATATATGTCATCTACTTACTTCCATTTCAAGACAATAAGGAAAGTAAAACAGCGTTCATGCGTACGTACGGACTACCGTCTCCATGAACGGTGTTTTTCATTTTATTTATCTACCTATTATATATATATATATACTGAATATATATGATATATAAATCATATTTTATATTCTGGAAGTAAGTAAATCATGATATAAGTAATAATGATGTCAATAACAACAAGTCAAAACACCTACGATAAATGAAACGATTTTACCCAAAACGCTTCTTTAACATGGAATTTACAAAAGAACGGGTAATATAATGTCATATGTGAACCATATATGATATCATAACAAATGAATATGATTCTGTAATAAGTCAATAACATGATTTAAATCATTATACAGGAGGTTCGGACACATACAAAGCAAGTCGGACCTAAGGTAAGGGAAATATCACAATCTCATTTTTATCCGAGATTGTTTATTTGTAAGTATTTACTGGGGTGTATTTTATCATCCCCATCCATGTTCCCTCAATATGTAATATTGTTTCCATCCACTTACAATAATTTAAATCCAATTTTACCCTTAGGTGAGTTTTTAGTAAAGAATATGAAAGGAATCTTTTGTCGCTTTTTCGTACGAGGTACATTTTGACTTTTTCGACAAAAGTACAAAGAATGTTTTTTTAACTTATACGGCACGAACGGATTTTTTACGGTTTTATAAAGCCTTATTTTCATGAACCTTCCTCCAAAATATTTCATGTCTATTTTTAATAAAATCTCTTTCTTTTAAAATTGTATGATGTTTTGTGAAAAGAAATTGATTTTGAAGAAGAAAGGATATTTTCTTCAAGAATTCATTTCAAGTGTTTTATCAAAATTATTTTCCATATAAGATAATATAGGGTTCTGTTTCTATCCATATTTTTACATTGATTTGACTATGTTGTGATGGAATTATGTTTATGAATTCCTTTATCTTATATGAATGGTTTTATGATGTCATGTTGTTTAAGAATCCCATTTTTATTACATGGGTTATGCAATGATGTATGATTTATGATTTTGTGGCACACATAAGAAAGGATTCATTAAGAGATGGGTGGGACCTATATCTCCCTCCAATGCATTGGGTAAAGATTTCATATCTCATGAGATAGACATGGCTGGAATGGTAGGTTATACCGGTTCAGTGAAACAGGACTGAAACGAGGATTACTCGATTCAGAAAGGGACTTTGTCCACTAAGATAGTCTTGGCAATGAGTCTTGACTAACAAGAAATGATTCTCTATGATTATGTGTGTATGCCACAATGAGTAATGTTTTAAGTTATGGTTTCATTTTCACTACTATGATTTATCCCATGTTATGAAATTATGCTCTCTTTTGCAGGTTAAGATTTCCAAAAATGTTATGTTCTTATGAAAATTATGTGATTGATATTTCCTTTGTTTACCCTTACTGAGCATTTGAGCTCACCCTTTTATGTTTTCTTTTCCCCAGGATATAAAGAAAGGTTTTAGGTAAAAAAAGGGATGACCTTTATGGGAGATATTGAAGAACTTTCACCATGATTATAAGATTACGTTCCGAGTTTCCAAAGACACTAAACTATTACGATCCTTTAGTGTGTGTTTTTGTTATGTACTAAGTATTCCACAAATGTAATGTAATGTACATGTATGTCAGGCTACGGGTCTCTACAGTTGGTATCAGAGGAAAGGCTTAGTCAACCTTTGGAAAATAGGATGCGAAAACGTTAGTGAGATCCCTAGAGATATTTCTAAGGTATGTCTAGGGATGTCCCTAGGGATAAGTATACGTATAGGTTATAGTAATAGAATTACGCTAACGATCATAGAATTAAACCTAAGATGTTAGATATTGAAGGTACTCCCCCTTTATTATGTTGTTTTCCCTAGCATGATTTTTGCCTCTCACACTATTCTTTTTGGGTTTTAGACGATGACTGGAACCCGAAAGAACCGTGTTGATCAATGCAATGGACAATGCAATGATTGCCCTCCTGAACAAACAAATGTTATGGGAGATGGAGTGCAAAATCTTATTTCAATACTTACACAAGCTATGAACCATTCTGGACTTCCAAATGAGCAGAGAAGGGAACAATATTCTATTGAGTCCTTCATGAGGCAACGTCCACCTTCTTTCAGTGGGTCTTATGATCCACTTATGGCTGAACAATGGATCAGTACTACTGAAAAGATATTTTCAGTTCTTCAATGTTCTGAACATGATAAAGTCATCTTAGCAGTATATCGTTTGGAAGGTGAAGCTGATCAATGGTGGAATCTTATCGAGAATACGAGGCCAAGAGATGAAATTGAGTCCATGGAATGGGACGAGTTCAAGAACTTGTTTTTCAGTAAGTACTTCCCTCGTATTCTTCGAACAAAGATGGAGAAAGAGTTTCTTGAACTGAAGCAAAGGGACGATGAATCTGTTGGTACCTATGAAGCAAATTTTACAAGACTTGCAAGGTATGCTTCTGGTATTATCATCCAACCTGAAAGTAAAGTTGATCGATTTTTCAGTGGCTTAAAACCAAGTCTTCGAAGGGCATTAGCTATAAGAGACTTCAGTAGCTATGAAGAAATTGTGCGTTGTGCTATCAAGGTAGAAATGGAAGTTGGTGTTACATATCCATCTCATGGTTTTGACAAGAAACGAAAGATGGAGTTCAAGGAGAAATCTCAGAATAATGGTGAAAAGAAGATGAATGTTTCCTTATGCACAAAGTGTGGAAAGAAGCATGGTGGAGATTGTCTTAAAGGGACTAGAAAATGTTTTAAGTGTGGAAAAGAAGGTCATCGAGCAGCTGAGTGTCGAAGTAATGGAAAAAGGGTTTCTAATGATGTGAATAAAGCAAACACTGCAGAGAACGCACCACCAACACTTCAATGCTTCAAGTGCAAGGAAATGGGGCATTATGCTAATAATTGCCCTAATCCAAGGGTTATTGATGATCAACATGAGCAACCACTGAAGGCAAAGGACAAAGGGAAATCACATGCGATCACTATTGGCGATGTTGAATATGATAACGATGTGGTGGAATGATTAAGTGTTTATGTAATGGGATTCCAAAATAATGTTGTATCATGGATTATTGGAATATTTATGTATTGGTCTAATGTGGTATTCAAAGTGATTGAGATATTACGCGCATAATGAAGGGAAAACGAGAAAACAAAATGTTTAACAGTATTCATGAGCTGATGATTGATATAAGGACTAAGTGATATCATGGTTTGAGTATATATAATTTTGAGGATTTTGGTATGTGGAAAGTGTTAACTTTTAACTGCATTCAAGTTTTCACTAAGGTTCAATGGGTATTCAAGAGAGTACAAGATTAAGGCCTTTGAATGTTTGGAATGTGACCAACAAGACATATCTTATGATATGTGGGGATCAACGACAGTATTAAATCTCTAGTAATCGTTTTCACTATGTTATGAGAGTGGACTGCAGTATTATGGATAAGCCTAAAGATTGAAATGGATTATGTTGGACATAAGTTAGTATTGTTTAAGGATAGAAGTTTTTTCGATATTATTGATGGGATGTTATAGTAATATAGTTTTAGAAAAAGGACAACCTGCAGGATGAGCGACAACCCATCGCTTCGGACAAGGCTGTAGGAATCGAACCCACAACCGAAGTGCGACTGGCCTTTATCGCCTACCACTGACCTACAGGAAGTCCCTGTTTAGTAGAAACTAGTTTTATTATATTAAGCAATATGATATATGAAGTATAAGTCCATTTTAGGAACCATATATGATTAATCTCACTATAGATCGACTTATGCATATAATTTTGCTAACCTTTTGTTTGAAACAGATGGAATGACCCGTCATTCTATCACATGATCTGCTAACATTTCACTAATAACAAATTCAACTTCATTTATTTAAGAGATGAAGTGGAAATTGTTAAAGGCACGAACAACAGTGAGATTGTATCAAAATAAAGTAAGTATTTATTCTAATTCAAATTCTTTAACTTTAGGGAAATGATCTTGAAAACCAAAAATGTTGTCCTAGTTCTCTTATACCTGATGAATCAGATGGTACCTTAGATCGTCACAAATATATGGATTTGTGATTACTGGATTTTCCATAGCCATGTTCTCTACCACTTTCCATCAGAACATGATGGTTAGATTTCTCTTCCATATCCATATTTTCACCTATGTGGAAACCCGGTGATTAGTTTATTTGGGTAATCGTTACATTTCATACTTTAGTTTTTAAAGCCAAGTTTTGGTATTCCTTTTTTACAATGTGGGTTTCTATTAAAGAAACTTTCGAATAGTAAACCATTTATAACCCCGACGAATTTCGAGGGCGAAATTCATTTTAAGGGGGGTAGAATGTAACAGCCCAAGATTTTATAAAAAAATATTCTTTTTAATTTTATTAATGTCTTGTGTTGTACGCTACACCAAAAGGAGCTTGCACAACACACATCCTTGACTTGCCTTGCATTACACGCAATCGTGACCTTCCTCGATAGCGTGTGTAATACGCAATACTGAGTTTCATTAAACAACGATATGCTATTAAAATATTATTAAAACTAGCTGTTATGAATAGTAATAACCACTTTTTAAATTCTATAAATATTATTTTTCAAAATGAACTTCATTTTTGGATTCGGAATATCGAAATTATCTTAGGTTGAAATTTTGGTGATTTTCGGATAACTTTCATATTTGGATGAATAGTGAAAATTACTAAATTATAATTAAAAAAAACTTTTTTAATCGAAATAATTAATAGTGATAAATCATTAATTTGGGTGGTTTTAAAGTATATTTAGAATATATTTTTACAATTTAATATTGGTCATTGGATATAATTTCACATTTAAACTAGACATTAACAAGTGTCAATCTTTTGATAGATATTGTTTCTTAAAAAACACGCTATTTGTTTTAACAGAGGGATTTAATTATAAAATTAATTAATGCAACTTTTATGTTATGAATTTGGTAAAATAGACTTCATTTTTGAATTCGGAATATGAAATATAGCTTGGGATGAAATTTTGGCATTGTTCTGAAAAACATCAATTTTTGATGAATAGTGAAACTACTAAGTGGTAGGTTAAAAACTGAATTTTGCATAAAACTTAATTTTACCGCTTCTGTGAATGGAATTTCGAAAATCCGAGAGACACGGTTGATATCAGTAAGTAAAATGTAGTCCAATGAGATAAAAATAATTTTTTGGTGAATAGTAACTTTTTACTTTTTTTTTTACTTCGGTTAATAGTAAATAGGGTAACTAAGGGTAAATATGATATTAATATTACCCTAAAACATGTCCTAATTCTATTGGATAAGTGTAATTCGACCAAAAACAACCTTATGAATAAAATATGACCATTTAGGCCCACTTGGATTAGATTAGGACATTTATTATTATTTAATTCAAAGAAGAGTTAAAAGAGACAAAATCAAAGTTTATTTACTAAAACATTTTTAATATAGGGTTATACATAATATAAATTCGATTTCAAATATTCATTAGAAAGCTAAAAAGATTTCCTACATAATGATATTTTATTTATAATTTTTAGACTTTATATAATATAATTTATTTATGACAGAACGATGATGCAGTAATTACCCATTTTAAGGAAATATTAACATAATTGATGTTATAAATGCTCAAATGAATGTAATTTGAGACTTTTTATGAATTCCACTAATTTTCTAGGTCACTATGATATATTAGTGTTGATTTAATCAACTTTGTTCGAACATATAATTCTGTTATGACTTTCACAAAAATCATATATCAAATAGTGTCAAAATTGACACAAAATAGTTTTTAAATCAAATATTATATTATTAATTGTTATTTTATTCCTAAAAATCTAAGGTTCGGACAAATGACTTGGATAAGGATATATATTTTAATAATAAACAATTTGGGGTTCGTTTGGCATGTTATAGTAAGTATATTAACCATATAGTGAAAGAAAACAAAAAGACACGGTAAAAGTAAAATTATTTAACTTAGAGTTAAATCTAATTGATAAGGTTAAAATAATACCCTAAACTTGTCTAAATCTTATTGGTTGATAGGATTTCGACCCTTCCCCACTTTATCTTCGAAATAAGACCCTTTGGAACCATTATAAACCGATTTTGACTTTAATATAAAATAATATTTTGAGATATTCCTAAGGTGCCCCTCTCCTCCCCTATAAAAGGACACCTCCTCCCCCTCCTCCTCACACCAATTTGAGCACTCAAGCTCGGCCAACCCCTGCCAAAATCTCTTCTCCACTTCCCTAGAAATATCCTAGAGGTTCTGGTCTTCCTCAAAGACCAATTTTAGTTCCCTAAGAGGAGGTCTCCAAAAGGCGCTTCAAAGATGAGGTAATTACCGTTACCAATTCTTTCATCTTTATTTCTTCTTCCACTTCTTCTTCTTATGTTGTTTCATTATGAAGTAATAACATCAGTATCACTCATATACTGATATGTTATTATAAGTATGAAACAAACCTATTTCACCATCTATCCATCCTACGGAAAAAGAAATCACCGCGCGTGCGTACGTACGGAATACCGTCTCCACGCCGTGGTGTAATCTATTTTCCACCACCACCTTACACGGATGGGTATAATGGTGTAAAGAATAACTATACATAGTTATTACAACATCATATTGATTCTGATATATTGTATAATCCACTCCAATTCAGTTCAATATTTATGGAAATGATATCATCGCTCGTGCGTACGTACGGACTACCGTCTCCACGACGCGATGAGATTCATCTCCATGTTAACCATTTAAGAATGATTATAAAGTATATATAAGAAATAATAATGAAATATATGACATTATAAAGCTACTGGATTTATGTATATATATATATATATATATGTCATCTACTTACTTCCATTTCAAGACAATAAGGAAAGTAAAACAGCGTTCATGCGTACGTACGGACTACCGTCTCCATGAACGGTGTTTTTCATTTTATTTATCTACCTATTATATATATATATATACTGAATATATATGATATATAAATCATATTTTATATTCTGGAAGTAAGTAAATCATGATATAAGTAATAATGATGTCAATAACAACAAGTCAAAACACCTACGATAAATGAAACGATTTTACCCAAAACGCTTCTTTAACATGGAATTTACAAAAGAACGGGTAATATAATGTCATAAGTGAACCATATATGATATCATAACAAATGAATATGATTCTGTAATAAGTCAATAACATGATTTAAATCATTATACAGGAGGTTCGGACACATACAAAGCAAGTCGGACCTAAGGTAAGGGAAATATCACAATCTCATTTTTATCCGAGATTGTTTATTTGTAAGTATTTACTGGGGTGTATTTTATCATCCACATCCATGTTCCCTCAATATGTAATATTGTTTCCATCCACTTACAATAATTTAAATCCAATTTTACCCTTAGGTGAGTTTTTAGTAAAGAATATGAAAGGAATCTTTTGTCGCTTTTTCGTACGAGGTACATTTTGACTTTTTCGACAAAAGTACAAAGAATGTTTTTTTAACTTATACGGCACGAACGGATTTTTTACGGTTTTATAAAGCCTTATTTTCATGAACCTTCCTCCAAAATATTTCATGTCTATTTTTAATAAAATCTCTTTCTTTTAAAATTGTATGATGTTTTGTGAAAAGAAATTGATTTTGAAGAAGAAAGGATATTTTCTTCAAGAATTCATTTCAAGTGTTTTATCAAAATTATTTTCCATATAAGATAATATAGGGTTCTGTTTCTATCCATATTTTTACATTGATTTGACTATGTTGTGATGGAATTATGTTTATGAATTCCTTTATCTTATATGAATGGTTTTATGATGTCATGTTGTTTAAGAATCCCATTTTTATTACATGGGTTATGCAATGATGTATGATTTATGATTTTGTGGCACACATAAGAATGGATTCATTAAGAGATGGGTGGGACCTATATCTCCCTCCAATGCATTGGGTAAAGATTTCATATCTCATGAGATAGACATGGCTGGAATGGTAGGTTATACCGGTTCAGTGAAACAGGACTGAAACGAGGATTACTCGATTCAGAAAGGGACTTTGTCCACTAAGATAGTCTTGGCAATGAGTCTTGACTAACAAGAAATGATTCTCTATGATTATGTGTGTATGCCACAATGAGTAATGTTTTAAGTTATGGTTTCATTTTCACTACTATGATTTATCCCATGTTATGAAATTATGCTCTCTTTTGCAGGTTAAGATTTCCAAAAATGTTATGTTCTTATGAAAATTATGTGATTGATATTTCCTTTGTTTACCCTTACTGAGCATTTGAGCTCACCCTTTTATGTTTTCTTTTCCCCAGGATATAAAGAAAGGTTTTAGGTAAAAAAAAGGGATGACCTTTATGGGAGATATTGAAGAACTTTCACCATGATTAGAAGATTACGTTCCGAGTTTCCAAAGACACTAAACTATTACGATCCTTTAGTGTGTGTTTTTGTTATGTACTAAGTATTCCGCAAATGTAATGTAATGTACATGTATGTCAGGCTACGGGTCTCTACAATTAATGTGTTTTCTTAGTTTTTAGTATGTCACTTGTTCTTTTCTATAAAATTAATGTCATTTTAAAATAAAAAAGACACACTTAGAGTTATATTGGACAAACCGTGAGTCATATTTGGGTTTCATTGATGCCAACATGTCATAAATGATGTATGTATTGTTTTATAAAGGCATCAAAATAATTTGAATGCATTTTCTCAGTTTTTATTATGAAAATTGTTCTTTTTAATAAAATAGATTTAAATTTTAAAATAAAAAATAACTATTGGATTCAAACCGGACACACCGTGCATGAGATTGTGGTTTGGTTCATTTCCACATGACTCATGTGACTTATGGAACATTTTCTAAGAGTATCAAAATAATTTGATTGTGTTTTCTTAGTTTGGAGTATGTCATTTGTCTTTTACACTAAAATTTTTGTCTATTTTTAATAAAAAGATTCACCATGAGTTATATTGGAAACATTGTGTGTTATATTGTTGTAAGGCTGATTCCTACACATCCAAAATGACTCAGGGACCACTTTACTAAAGCATCAAAACGATCTGAATGAATATTTTCCATTTTTAGTATGTCAATATTTATTTTTTCTAAAATTAACGTGAATTTAAAATAAAAAGGCAAACATTTATTGATATCAGTCACACCATGTGTCACAATGAGATGTGGTTTATTCCTACATGTTTCAAATGATATATTTATTGATTTTGTAAATTATAAAAAGAATCCAAATTCATTATCATACTTTTTAGTGTGTCACTTTTCCTTTTTCCAAAATTTATGTCAATTTAAAATAGAAAACACACATGGATTCATATCAGTCACAATGTGTGCTGGATTTAGTTTAGGTAGATTACTACACATCAAAAATGACATCTGGTTCATTTTTCAAAAATTCTAAAAAAATATTAATTTTACTTTCTTTTTAGTAATCTAGTTCTCCTTCTTACAAAAATTGATGTCAATTTAAAATAAAAATATGTATTTAGATTCATATAAGTTACATTGTACACTTGATTGAGGTGTGGTTAATTCTACCAATATAAAATTACTATGGATCATTTCTTTAAAGTATAAAAACAACATGAATGTTTTTTCATAGATCTGAGTTGGTCATTTGTCCTTCTATCTAAATATGATATCAATTTTAAATAAAAAGATTCACTTGGAGTCATACCGATTACACCATTCATCATATTGAGGATAGGTTGATTCCAACATGTCTCGAAGTGAATATGGTTGGTTTTCATAATGTATCGATATAATATGAATTCATTTTCACATTTTTTAGTACATCACTTCCCTTATTTACTAAAATGTCATTTCCAACTGGAAATACACACTCTAAGTCATAACGGCCAAATTTTTTATTGTTATACATGATATTGATTCCTACATGTCAAAAATGAATCAAGAATCTATTTAAAGAAATTATAAAGATAGTCCAAAAGTATTTTATCATTTTTTAGTGCGTGATATATTTTGAATGGAAATTTCAATTTTAAACCGATAAAAGACACATGGATTCATACCAGTCACACCGTGCATCAGATTGACAAGATGATGATTCCTCAAAAACCTAAATGACTTATGGATCATTTTATAAAAGTATTAAATTTTATAAATTTGTTTGTCTAGTTTTGAGTATTTTATTTTTCAATATTACAAAAATTAATGTAAATTTTAAATAAAAAGAATCACCTAGAGTCACACTAATTACACTGTGTGTTATATTGAGGTGTGTCTTATTCATACATGTCTCAATGTATCAAAAAATTAAAAACATACAATATTACCATGATTAACATTGCATTTGTTTTCTTGAGTTCTCAACACTTCATATTGAGTTGATGTTTTTTTGCTATAAAAAAATCATCCTTTTTTAAACTAAAAGAGTATAATAAGATCATCATCCTATTGTATCATGAAAATTCACCAAAAAGGTGGCAATATCTTCATCCACTATTATAGTTTTGACAAATTAGAAAGGTTTTTCAACTAAGAACATCATCTCATTTTGTAGTGTCTGAAGGTTGATAAAGAAAAGTAATGGAAAGCATTGTCATTATCTTAGTTGTATCCTTGAATTCCAATATATCATGATCATGTGAGGATTCAAACAAACCAATCCACTTCAAACAAAGTAATACACCGTTATACGAAAAAAATTCCTATGTTATTAATACAAAAAAAATAAGTAAATTAAACAAAAATATGAAAAATTTCACTACTTTAATGGAAGTCACATATTCATTCTATTTGTATATAATATTGACTTTTTTACATGTTATTATTTTAATTGTTGTACTCTCAAATGAGTGTTAGTATATTTGATCAAACCACCTCAACTCAATAAAATTAATCCACTTACATTGTTTGTATTTATAATTATCCTTAACATTATCTCAACAACCATTGAAGGAAAGTTATAATTTTGAACAATGTAGGGGTGTAAAGGCTTTAAGGGAGTAGATATGGTCTGCATGATTTGTAAAAAATTTAATTTTAATTATGTTAATGTATTAGATAATTTGATAATATTATGAGGAAAAAAATATTCTTTTAAAAATATTACCATCTCATTGAACTTTGAGTTACAGCATCGACGTTCAATCTCTCACGAGCATGAGCAGCTTCAAACAAACCACCCCAACTCAAACAATGGAATACTTGAGTATAAAAAACCAATTATAATTTTATTCATACTAAAAATAAGTAAATTAAATATAAATATGAATCAAACCACTACTTATATGGAAGTCACATCATCATCATATTTGTGTAAATTCATCCAAATGTTATACTAATCATTTTTTCTAATAAAATCTATATCATCTTATAAATGACATTCATTTAAGAAATCCAAGAAGTACTAGAAAAAAAATAAATATATAAAGTATTAATAAATACTTAAAATTAAATAATAATTATATTTGAAAATACCTCTTTAGGTATTTTAGTTTATTGATGGAATATGATCTCTATCATAAATTTACTAACACAGCAACCCCATTCATTTCAATTTTTTTGTTTCATACACTATAGATACATTGAGATAAAACTAACATGTTTTTATTTGTGCATGGATAGTGAAATATTATTATATATAGCGTGAAACCTTTCCAGTTGTGGAAATTTAATGGATCTTTATGCTTAACACAAATCCTTAATTATTTTTTCTTGATATTTATACACCTCCCTATCATAAAATAATACTTATTAAAGAATAAAAAATTATATAACATAAAGTTTTGATCTAAAATTTATGATCCAGTGTATTTCCAATTGAAAATTTCCATCATTTATGGTATGTTTTTTTGTGACCATGCAGTGAATCCATGAAATAAATCATTTGCATATCCAAATTGTTCACAATGACCATCCTATGTTTTCTAAAAAAGAATTAACTAATGATAGGAATGAAAATCTATTTGATGTGATTAAATTGTATAGTTTTACCTTTTCATATTTGGTATTAAGAAGAGTTATTCATCCATAAGGATTGTTTCAAAATATTTAACCATGTGTTCCACTATTTCATCGATTTCTTTGGATTCTATTTTTTTTTTTGTTCTGTAGAGGTTGCGTGAGGACTAAAAAGTCCAAAACAATCCAGGGAAAATCTCTTAAATGTGTACTAATATATATTCTTGCAAAAAAGATTAAATTTATTTAGTCATAATGAACATAGTGTATCAGCTTTTGTAAAATTTAGTCATGAAAGAACACGTCATATATATACTTACAATTAAGGCTCATAAATATTCATAGTTTAGATTTTATTGAAATTATGATAATCAATGTATTATGTAGCTTCCTATGAGTATATATTTTCTAGAAATCAATTATGTGAGTACCCCCATTTTGTAACATTGTATGTGAATTAAAAATAAATGTTAGTAAATATAGATATTGAAAATATTTGATAAAGGTATTTTTGGAATATCTTTTTGATCATTTGATCGGCCCTTTATATTGTTTTTATTTTATATTTAGTTTCACCCACATCCCTTTGTTCTTCTGTAAAAAATTCATCATTTGGGAACATTTTCATTAATTGTTAATGGTTTAGAAAGAAAAAAATTGGAAATTAATAACTCCTTGTCAAAATGTGTTTTTACAAGATCTAACATCTATTATATGAATGTTGAAACAATCAGGTCAACATTATAAATATCATCATTATCAAGTGGAATAGGTATCTCAGTAGTTTCCACACAAGCTATTATGATCATCACACTCACATGAACTATTTGAAGTGTTTTATTGTGTATAATGTCATCTTGGATATTGAAAAATGTAGCCCTTAATATATAGATCTTGGTGCATGTTGATAGTTGTAAATCATAGTCATATTAACCCTATAAAATAACAATATATGAAAGGAATGAGTGATTGTCAGATTCACATTTCATTTTTTCAATTATTAAAATATTGATTACCACATCTTAGAAATGTCTATGTGGGGAATGGCTTGCCTCAATGCTGGTAGGGGTGGGGGGATCTTAACGCAATGGGTTTTCCTAAGTGGTTTATTATAATTGCTTCCCCCCATAACATTTTAAAGAAACTGATACTTTTAATGAAATTGATCAATTAGGGATTCTAGCCTAGTTTTCATCTCTATCATTTCTCTATCTTTATCCACCTCATGTTTTTTTCGTAAAATATATTTGGTGTGTCACCCCCAAACCCACACCTCTAATGTGGTCATACTATTTAGGATACGTCAAGGACACCAATTGTAGCTTGTCATCTAGTACATGTGGTGATGATTCAAGTGACTCTGATAGATATAAAATTTAGAAAATTAAGTAGTCATTGTTATGTAATAGTGATTTCAATCAAAATTATAATTATTCCATACTTACGCATGTTTCGTAAATTTTTTTCATGTTTTAATTTATTATTATCTCATTATAACTTACAAGTGCCTCTTTACATAACACATCGCATGTGATGGAAGTGAATTTATATTTTGATTCATCAATAAACATATAAATGTAGGAACATAATTATGTTTTCATTTCATATCACATAAAAGTATTAAAGTATACTAAAAATATGGACCAATTTTTTTTCAATTTAAGCAATCCACATCATTTCTTTATGGTAGAGGGACATTGGGTTTGATTCCTATACATTATTACCATCAACAATGTACCTAAAAAGAAACCCCTCCATGATTATCAGCAAACACATCCCAAACTTCTTGGGTTATCGAGAGTTCATACATATGGAGTGGATGTGGGTTTATTTTTCCTTCATCATCATTAAGTTTGAATCACATTAGAATTGTGAGAATTACTCTGTGAATCCTTCTAGCATGATTTTACATAAATTTCTTCTAGGATATATCTACTATTAATTAACACAGTAAGGGATGATCATGAGTAATTAAATGTTTCGAAATCTTATTTTTTAGTAATATAAAGAAATTATCTCATAATTTGACCATGATCTCATCAAAAATTAGTTTCATAAGCATGGGAACAATATGATGCACCAAATCTAAATCAATTGGAATGCATTGTTGAGTGATGAGCCCAATGTAAATACCTAACATGGAATTGTTGGGTATAACTTGTTGGTCTCGCTTATTCCATCCAACCAAATATTTAATGAATTTTTATTTCTCCTTAAATATTTTTATTACACCAAAAAACTATGGTGCTCGTATTTTTTTTCATTACTGGTCCATTAACTCAAAAAATTTCTTTGGATTCAACATTTTCAATATTTTTTCCTCTAGATCTATATTGTTTTCTTGTGTAGAAACTCATTGCAACTCTGTAATGGGAGAGGCATCATGATGAAAAACTTATTGTTTCTCTTGAGTGGTAGCATTGGCATGTGTAGAAGGTGATTGTTATTCATCAATGGTTGAAACAGTGTGTTTTGAGAACTTATGTTCCTCAGGATTGGGATAATTATCCCATGAATATGAATTTATCAACAAATGTGGTTTAACATTTAATTTAGATTACATAAATAAAGAAGTGCAACGATAATAATATGAGGTAAAAAATTTATATTACAAAATATATATAATCTGATTATTGAAATCTACTTTTTTAATGAAGAATAGATTTAACCCCTTAATAGATTATCCAAATCCCATCACTCTGGTCTCCTCTAACATAAAATCTCTATATATATTGGGGAAGTTGTGAAATTATTGCGAAGTCCCAATGAAACGGTCATCCATAGATGATGTTTCCTCTAGAAATTTTGTGTTTTTGGTTAATAACAGAACAATTTACAACTTTAATTTTATAGTATCTAGAATATAAACCAGTTGTACTGACTGTGATTCCATTATAAATATTTTTTATTTGTACCTTTTTTATAAAAATCCACTTTCATTAATCTTGATTCATCTATTTTAATAAAAACCTATTTCAAGCCACTTTCATTGAAAAATTGGTACACAGAATATTTACTAATAAAACTCTCATATTTTTTTATGAAGCCAATGTATGTAATATTCATGTAATTTGATATTATTTCCTTGGAACCAAAAAAAAGCATCGCTTCATCCATAAGTGTAAATCCACTATATTTCCTAGTGTGGTATTCATCATATTTATTTTTATGGAACATATAACCATTAAATACATAACCATTTAAGGAAATACATACACAATTGTTTATATAATTGTCCATTTATATTGTTCTAAAATTTAATCTATATTTTCATCTGACTCCTTAAAAATATGATCCTAAAACCATCATATAAACTATTGATTATGTATATATGATATCCATATTTTAGACCTTTATCAACTCAAATTCCAAGTAATTCCATTATTGGATTCAATATATAGGGTAACCTCCAAAATATTATGAAAAATGGAAAGGTTTGTCTTCCCCTGATTTGTAATATTGATTGTAAAAATTACTTTTCTACAACTTCCTTCACTTGTAAGTCACCCAATGTGATAATATTTCGATATACCAATACTTTCCAAATCTGAGAGGAAGTTGGTACCGAATTCAATGGCTTCCACAAGTATATATCTCTCTTCAATACAACCATCTGAATGACTTTGATTTTTGATATACACTTTAAGAATCATCATATATCATTAAATAGGGTACATCCATCTGTAGTTTATAGGAACACATAGTCGAATATCACTCCCCAAGTGAACCATCATATCGAAAAATGATTGTGATGATAATATTTCTAATTATCATAATATGTAGTAAATTTCACTCTATATAGTCAAAAATTTCACCGCGTCCATAACATTGCTACAAATAGCTTTGTAAAAGAAATAAATCTTGGTTAATGTATAATGGACATTCATGGGGAAAATTAAACAAAATATTTAATAATTTGAGCTTATATAAAAACCTAGAAATCATGTGATTACATTACCTTTAACATTAGATCAGTCATTGCCATGATATTCTTGATATTCAACAAATACCCCTCTGGAAACATTATTTCATTAAAAAAACATAAAAAAGTGATATCCATCCTTTTGGGAATGTGTTTAAGCAGCTAGAGGAAGAAAAGTTTTTTTCCACCCATCATCAGTGCCAACTCTTCCCATATTCCCATGCCAACGATATCAAACCAAGTCTTATTCCCATCCTTTTTTTCTGGGTGTATTTAGTAATGTGCCAATTATACTACAACATATATTTTTTTCATCATTCATAACATCAAGAAAATATATGACATATAGTCAGTTCTAGTATAGTAAATAAAAAATGATATCTTTTCCCTACCGAAAATCAAATGCGCTTTTGAAAATGGTTTAACATAATCACTATAATTTTCTTTTACTTCTCTAAAATTTGATCACATGTTAGTCAAGATAGTTTTGAATTTTCTAATGAAGTTCCATCAAATTATGTCATCCAAGTTCAGTACTTATTCTGTTGGGGTAGAAATCTTCGACATCCTAGAAACACATTATTCGGTGAATGATTCAACCTAATTTAATGTGTACCCTGTTCACAATTGGGAGACCCTTGTGTTCTTTTAAATCTATATTCTAAAAATTTTCCATAAGAAGTAATTTAATTTATCATCCCATAAAATATGCCTCTAAGTGTGAAATGTTAATTCATGAATGTATTATTTAATGTAACTCACAAAACCCATAATAATTTTAAAACCTCGATCAATGTATCTAAATAGACCTCAATATCATTATCCAGTTGTATTGGATCTAATATAAGAATAAATAACCTGCTTTGTTTTCATTACATTCATAACCATGATGGGAAGATATATTTTACCAACATAACCTTCCATGTACTATGTGACATTTTTTAAAAACCAAAAGGATTCAATCCATATGTAGATAACTCTAGACGAAGGGTTCCCAACACGCTTCCAAATTTTGGATAGTCATGATTAGTTTTCTTTCACTAAGGAGGGTCTTATGAATGATGAATTTTCCAACAATTATTTCTTGTATTGTTGTTCCACATCAATTTAGCTGAAGTATCCTAAAGTCTATATTGGATCCTAAACATTAGAATGATTTGAATGTACTATAATTTTTTTTTGGAACTGATTCATATTTCTTGTATTGTGAGGCACCACACATTGGGTATTATTTAAGTGATTTTTGGTCCTTACGAGATGGTATATGGTCATTTGGGAAGGCATGTATTATTTTAGAGATAGTACCCATCAACCGTAGTATAATTTTTAGGTCATATGTACATCTATAGAGCTTATTATCTTCTAGGATCATATCATTCAAGAGATCATGTAGTTTAGTAAAGCTAACACCCCCAATACATTTCATGAGTTTAAATTATAAAACATTAGTACTATTATAATTTCTATATATCTAGTGGAACCATAATAGAATTTAATATTTTCACAACTATTTAACTTCTAAAATAATTTTTGGAAAATTAATAAGTTATTATTCAATTTTACATGTCATTTACTCAATATGATCTTCATAACCATTTACACATGAAATCATATCCTTGATAAAAAAAATTTCTTTTCCCACGCTTGTAATCATATCAGATGATCCATAAAATGATGTTTTATCCGAGTCACTATCTACATTATCATTTTCCCCATTTTTCATCCAACATTTATAATGTCGACCAATTGCATGACAGATCAAGTTTTCATCCAACTGCTCATGTCTAATTAGTATTGAATAAAAATAGCTTAAATACAAAAAATGTATTTGAGGAGGGTCACAGGAAAGTTCATTTGAAAACATGATAAGGTTCTTCACTGCATCTTAATAATATTTTCTCATACTATTTACATTCATCATTTCATTATTAATATCCACCCTATTTGATTTGGTATTATTAATATTTTACAAAACATATACACTAAATATCTATAATTGATATCTCTCCAAAAAATGTCTATTGAGTTTACTAGAAGGATACTTAAGTATTTTTTATTCAATTACACTGAGTTTACTGTATTATAAGGATCAAAAATAAAAATATATTTATATATTATTATTTATTTTATATATTTTTTCCATTATATACATGATTTTATGGTCTCAATAAATTATTAAGGCCAATTTTTGGAGAAAATAAAGGTTAATAATTTGTATGTCCAAGAGTAGATACTTTTATAGAGATACACATCATTCATTATATATATATATATATATATCAAAATACTTGAATAAAAATAGAATTGATTTGTGATTATTATATAGATTGTTGTAATATTTCATTTTAAGATATGCTAATGGATGATATTTTAGGGAAATTAAAATTATTTCTACCTAGAAGTCACAATATTGTAAATCACTTAATAATCCCAAAACCACTCTAATATCATCAAGAACGCCACCCAAAAATAATAGTCACCAGATACTAGTAATGAGTCTTCTACTTTCTGAATTTATAATGATTAAAATAAAATTCCATAACTACATGAGGATCTTGGTCACTAGAAATAATGTAAGGACAATGATTCAATAATTACTAATGTTAAAAATATTATTCCCCAACCACTCCTTTCAGAATATAGGGATATCTAATCACTAGAAAAAATACATTAAAAGAATATTATGATTCTCCCAATGTCATATCCTCAGAATGGATTTTCTACCCCATCTTGAGACATTTCACGGAGCTGATGTAAAGAAACAGGAAACATGAATCTATCTCCATCATGTTTTAAAAGATGCTCAAATAACATAGTCCCAATTCAAACCAAGAGGCCAAATCCCAAAGCACATTCCATGTAGTAAAAAACACAAAAAACATTTTAAAATTTTTCATTTAAATTAAAATGTCACCCATATGCCAGGAATGTTGAAATATGTTTTCAAATACTTTCACACATTAAAATTCAACTAATTTATTAAAAATTAATTCTAATTTTCATGTAAAATAACTTCACCAAATTAAAAAAATGTTATCTAATTTTTCATAATTAAATAAGCCGCATCACAAACATTTCAAATTAAATATATTCATTTTTACAAAGATATATTCACAAATGGTTTCAGAAATTAATGAATTTCTAAAAATCTTCTATTAATTTCTATACCAAAAATTTCATGTAAAAATGAAATGATAATAGAAACCATATTTTAAACAATTTACAGCCATTAAAATAATTTTCATTCAGCCATAACATTGGTTTTAAAATCATCTCACTTAATAAAATCTCCTTTTCTATTCAAAAATATTTTTTCCCTTGCACAAAACAAGATTCTAAATCCAAAATCTAAACAAAACGCATATGGAACCATGAAATTCAAGATCACTTGCATGAATGTGATTCTAAATAAATTATTTTAAGTAAAAAAATTTTATCCCATATATGAACAAATAAAAGAATTAAAAATAATTTGATAAGATCAAAAAGAAGAAATCATTAATAATAGAATCATAGAAAGCAATATAATTCAACAATAAATGAGTTATTATAATAGAAAAAATATATTTAATGTGAATTAAAATTAAAATAATTTTAAGAATACAATTAAAATTATATATTATAACTTGAAACAGAAGATAGTATTTCATCTTCTAGTAGAGATATTCCTACTTCCATACCTACTTCTAAAATAATTGTAACACCCCAGGTAAATAAAGAATATGACATTTTCATATTTATCCATATTTGTGAATAAAATATTGATATGACTTTAAAGGGGACGCTATGCTTGATGGCGTACCAAACACGCAACAATGAGTTTCATGGGAATTTTACGTTGCACTCTAATAATAAAATAATATTATTTTAAATTTTAGTTAAGATGTAGACGTTGTATTGGCGGGAATGGATAGAAATAACTAAAATATGATTATATATTTTTTTAAATGTTTTTACATTTATCCAATAGAGGATAGAGGCTTAAAATACGGAAAGAATTCAATTTTAGGCGTATATGCCCTAGTTTTCACTAAAGGTTCACTTATCACCTTTTGATGGCGAAACGTCATTAAATATAGTTTTGTTCACTCTTATACATTCATTTGGACCAAATGAAACTTTTCGTGAGAATCGGGACATCAAAATTTACTTTGTGTAAATTTTTGGTATCTTTCTGATAAAGTTCTTTTTTTTAATGAATAGTGTAAAATGTTGTATTTTAGATTCAAAACCTCTTTTTAATCTAATTTATTTATATGATTATATTATCTTTTGAATTGGTCTTAATGTTTAATATGAATATATTTTTACCATTTAATCCAATGGTGGTCATTGGAATCAATTTCACTTTGAAATTAGACTTAAACTGGTGCCAATCTTTTGATACTTATTGTTTTATAAAAACACGCTATTTGCTCCGACAGCGGGTATTAATTATTAAATTAATTAATGTGACTTATATGTTTTGAATATTGTAAAATAGACTTCATTTTTGAATTTGGAATATCAAATATGGCTTATGGTGAATTTTTGGGATTTTTCTGAAAAACATCAATTTTTGATGAATAGTGAAACCACTAAGTGGTACTTATAAAAACTGATTTTTCCATTTAAAGGAAAATTTTCCATCATTGTGTTTTGAATTTTAAAAAATCCGACATACATGGTTGTCATTAATAAGTAAAATGTGGTTCAATGGTATAAAAATAAGTTTTTGGTGAATTGTAACTTATTATGTTTTTAATCACGATTAGTGGTAATTAGTGTAGTTTAAGGTAAAAATAATGCTTTAATAAAATGAGATGAGCTTGACACATGTCCAAAAGTGCCCCTCCCCTCCTCTTATAAAAGGCCCCCACCTCTACCTCATTTCAGAAAATCCTCAAGCCTTTGGCTCGGCCAACCCCTGCCCATTTACTCTCTCCACATCCCTCTCCTCATCCTAGAGGATTCCCTTTGGGCAGAAGCCTTTCAAAGGAAGCCTTTAGGCTCAAATCAAAAGGATTTACACTTTTAAAGGTAATTCATTCTCTCTTGTTCATTTGTTTTATTTTTCTTCTCCAACCCCTAAACTCTTTTTATTTACTTCTTTTGTAACAACACCAGAATCTTCAATATACTATGATGTAGTTATAATATTTATTCTTGCTACACTCTCAAACAACTACATCAAATGGTTAATGAACATACGGTTTCCGTGGATGGCGAAATTCTGCCTCCCGAAACGATGATTGATCAAAACTCATTTAACACCTTCACAGATGGCCATTATGATGTCACTATTTTTATATATGATATATTATATGTTTATGTTTTACTTATGTTTCTGTATTTTTCATTTGTGTCTTACCTTTATGGCTTCCATTATAGGTATACGCGATATCTTCATTTAAGGAAGTGCGGACTACCGCCCCCTCAAAGTGATTTGATTCGTTAAGTACCATATGTGGGATGTATAAAGGATGGAACTATGATATTATATATGATGTTATACTGGAATTATAATATACCCTTATATCATTATTATTTCATTCTATAAAATACAAAATAGAAATGAAAGTAGCGTTCATGCGTACGTATGGCTTACTGTCTCCATGAACGGTGCATTTCATTTCTTACCTCTAAATGATTATGTAATGTTATAAATGCATGCATGTACTGGATATATATGACATATATGATATCTACATCATGAATACAATTCTTGATATAATAAACATTTGGCCACACGAACAACATGTAATTGTAAGAAGTCCACTTTCGACTTAAGAACCAAATATCGGCAAAACAAATATTATTAACTTAAATGATTACATAATGTTTATGACATGGTAATAAGTGATATAAAAGTAATAATGAACATGAAAAAGGTTCTTAAGGAAGTAGAAATTAACTCAAGTTTATTATTTAGGATATTAAAGAACGATCGAGTCAAGTCGGACCCGAGGTAAGGGATCCTACTCCTCTCTTTCTTTTTAAGCACTCACTTTTATGTCATTCCTTTTAAAGCTCATATTTCTTGTTATTGAGATGATATTTTTTATTATACTTACTTTAATTTTTATGTTCATTTTATGAGAGACCCTATTATCTCTCATCAATCCATTTTGGATGTTTTGAGTGGCGTTGTTAGGCTGCCGAACATTCGTAAGAGATCTAACCTCTCTCTTTCTTTTTAAGTACTCTCCTTTATGTCACTTCTTTTAAGATCCTCTTTGTAATGTTGGGGGATATTCTTTTATATTCCTATTTCTTTAAATTTTATTGTAATGTGATAAGATACCCTATTTAATCTCATCAATCCATATTCGGAAGTTTTATGTGGCGTCGTTAGGCTACCGAGTTTTCGTAAGGGATTTTTCATCTCACTTTTATTCCCGTGAGATTTATGCTACATTTGCCACAAATTCTATTGAGTAGTGTATGTAATTCCCATTATTCTACTCTTTGTGTAATATTCTTTCGTTTATGAGTATTTACATAAATGATCTATTGTCTTTCTTTCATGGGGTGTATGTTTTGAAAGATACCCAAGTCGGTAAGGGAACCTTTCACCCTCCACTTTTTTAAAAGACTTCTTTTGTTGGGTCTTTTAATTTACATATTGTTATGTTGGGATATGTTCTCATATATCCTTATTGATGTAAATTTTATTTCCAAGTGATGAGATACACTTTTTATCTCTCATCAACTCATTTTGATGTGACGCCGTTAGGCTGTCAAGGGAACTTATTAACCCAATTTCGATTTCGTTGGGTTCAACATGTAGTCATTGAATATGTCATCCATTGAATATGTGTGAATGACATTTTATTGTTTTACACTTTATATCCACTTATATTGGGTGTATTTATATTTTTCACACATATTTTTGAGATTGATTTGTCCTTAATTTAAGGATACCTTCTTTATAAGGAATTTCATCACGTTTGACTTTTCTATTGAGGGTTCATTGTTGTTATGCACCAATTCACTCTTATATGGTGTATATACTGTCCTTTGGAGTATTATATCATGAATCCATTTATTCTCATGATATTATAAAGTTCTGACTAATTGTTATTCCTCTATTATTGTATTCAAGTGTCTCTAATTTTGGTAAAACCCCATTAACCAAAATATCATTTTAAATGTTTTAATTATTTGTTCTCATTAATATCCATGTTTTGAAAATGGTTTTAAGGATTTATTTATATGGATATTAATGGTTTAAAATTTTATGCTTCAAGGTGGTATGGGACACATTGATTCAAAAATCTCTTTATTAAATGTTTTAAATGGTTTTGGAAATGGTTTCTTTTTGAATGGAATCATTATTTCAATATACTAAAATTTTATATTGTGATTGAAATGTGGAAATGTTATGTTTCTTTTATGCATGTTTTATGTGGCACATTTATGTTATGGTTCTTGGGCATTGTTATGAAAATGGGTGGTTCCGTGATAAACTAAGGGCGGGTGAGCCCGATATAGCTCTCCAATGCATTGGGTAACGCGACTGAGTGAAACGTTAAGGTTTCTCCGAAGAGATTTAGGGAATATACTGTGATGGGTATTCCAAAAGTAACCAAGAGGGTTACTCCCTACGTAAGAATGTTATGAATGCCTCAAGTTACCTTTTATGTCTTATGATTTCTATAATTTAATCATGATTTGATATGCCTATGTTTTATGGGTAAAGTATGATTTCATTCTTATGTATACATGTACTCATGTTTCCTTTCCATATTTTTATATCCCTTACTGAGCATTTTATGCTCATACCAAGTTTTTGAAATTTTTTTCACAGGACAAGGGAAGGGTACATGACGTGATGATAGTGTCAAGGATGTGTCAATAAAGAATCCATGTTTTATTTTAAATATGTTTCCGTTGATGGGAAGAATGAATACTGTGTTTTATGTAACCACTTTGTTTAAATGTGGAATGTAATGCAAGATTCATGATCTAATTCTCTAAAACTCTATACCTGAAAAGATCCTCAATGTGTAATCTTGTAATAACTCAAGATTACGTAAGGTTTAAGGCTGGGGCCTTATAGTTGGTATCAAAGGTCGGTTTAGATAACTTTAGAGGTTAGGGTATTCTTTAAGTATAAGTGACATTACCATAATGGATAGGATTTTAGAAAGAGTCCTAGTTTTAGATAAAGTGAATGAGTAAGTATATCTTAGTGTTTACCTTCCTCATTAGTACATGATGGTTTTTTTGATATACTCACACTGACATTTCTGTTTTTAGTGAATGGATGGATCTAGCAGGCACCAAAGAGACAACAGGTTTGAACGAAACTGTGGTGGTTCTCTGATTAAGAGTCTAGATAAAATGGAGGATTCAATGAGGAAACTCATGGTTGTTCTAAACCAAATATCAAGGAGTCGTGATCAACCACTTTAACCTTGGTATGTTCTATAATGCATCATGTACGAGATGACCAATCGATGTGGAAGTTCAGGTAATAATTAAAAAGGTAACCATTAGGGTTTATATGATCCTTACTTTTTAGGTAATTATAGGTTACTCTATGAAATGATGGAAAATGAAAGGAATGAGATAAAAATGAGGTTAAAATATGTTATGATTATTTTTGAAGATTTTATCTCATTTTGGGTAATGTTTTAAGAATTATATAGTTTTGGAAAAAGGACAACACACAGACCGTGTGACTACCCATCGCGTCGGACAAAGCTGCGGGAATCGAACCCACAACCAAAGTGCAACTGGTATTTATCGCCTACCACTGGAATACGTGAAGTTCCTGGTTAGTTTGACTGATTCTTTTTAGTTATATTATTTTATGAATTAAGAGTAAGATTATTTTGGGTTATTTATGAAAATGATTAACCTATCATGGAGGATATGTGATTAGGATAATTAATTTTCAATGCGAGGCTTTAGGAGCGACTGATGATGTTTGGAGATAAATGTTACAATTTAACTTGGAAGAATATGTGACTAAATCATTCAAATATTTGGGTTTCAATCTTAGATTGGGTTACTTTGAAGAATTTTTTGGACAAATTGTTTATCGGATGGTCCTCGTTGAACTTTGGGTTTTGTTGGACAAGTTTTGGAGATTAAGAATTGATTTTCTTTTTAAAGGGTTATCCTTTTCTGGATTATCTGGCCTTGTACTAACCTTTTTGGTTTTAATTTTGGTTAAAGCCTAAAGACATGGGATTTATATAGTTCAATTTTTTGGATTAGGTGATTCTCTAGAAGTTGATTATAGTACTCTTAATGCGAACAAGTCTCCCAAAATACTCGTCTTTTGGAAAAAATATGAGTTTGATTAAGGAATATAGTAAAAGTTGAAAGTCAACATGATAAGTGATTATGTTTCCTTATGAATAAATTCCTCAATAAAAAGTAACTTAAAACAAAAAAGTTGTCTATTAACTTTTCCTACTGGGGAATCGAATACCATTTAATGCATCACAAGTTTGTGATTTTCTCATTGTTAACTTTCTCCTTGACATGTTTACTATCACTCTCCCTCAAGAACATGACCCTTTTCTTTTTCTTCCATGTCCATGTTTTTCTACATGGAATCCTAGTATGGGTTAACTCAGGTGACCTCTGTACTTATCTTCCTTTATTTTAAAGTGATTGTTGTACAGACTCTTGTTCCGATGTGGGACTTTCAAGGATGATTACGAGCTCAATTTTAAAAATTGTGAGGACACAATTCCCAAAAGGGGGGAAGGATGTAACACCCTAGTTAATAAAGAATATGAAATTTTCATATTTATCCATATTTGTGAATAAAATATTGATATGACTTTAAAGGGGACGCTATGCTTGATGGCGTACCCAACACGCAACAACGAGTTTCTTGGGAATCTTACGTTGCACTCTAATAATAAAATAATAATATTTTAAATGGTAGATAACATGTAGCCATTTTATTGGTGGTAATGGATAGAAATAACTAAAATATGATTATATATGTGTTTAAATGTTTTTACTTTTATCCAATAGAGGATAGAGGCTTAAAATACGGAAAGAATACAATTTTAGGCATATATGCCCTAGTTTTCACTAAAGGTTCACTTATCACCTTTTGATGGAAAACCGTCATTAAATATAGTTTTGTTCTCTCTTATACATACATTTGGACCAAATAAATCTCTTCTTGAGAATCGGGACATCCAAATTTACTTTGTGTAAATTTTTGGTATCTTTCTGATAAAGTTCATTTTTTAATGAATAGTGTAAAATGTTGTATTTTAGATTCAAAACCTCTTTTTAATCTAATTTATTTATATGATTAGATTATCTTTTGAATTGGTATTAATGTTTAATCTGAATATATTTTTTCCATTTAATTCAATGTTGGTCATTGGAATCAATTTCACTTTGAAATTAGACTTAAACTGGTGCCAATCTTTTGATACTTATTGTTTTATAAAAACACGCTATTTGCTCTGACATCAGGAATTAATTATTAAATTAATTAATGTGACTTATATGTTTTTAATTTTGTAAAATAGACTAAATTTTTGAATTTGGAATATCAAATGTAGCTTATGGTGAATTTTTGGGATTTTTCTGAAAAACTTCAATTTTTGTTGAATAGTGAAACCACTAAGTGGTACTTATAAAAACTGATTTTTCCATTTAAATGAAATGTTTCCATCTTTGTGTTTTTAATTTTAAAAAATACTACATACATGGTTGTTATTAAGAAGTAAAATGTGGTTCAATGGGATAAAAATAATTTTTTGGTGAATAGTAACTTATTATGTTTTTAATCGCGATTAGTGGTAATTAATGTAGTTTAATGTAAAAATAATGATTTAATAAAAAGAGATGAGCTTGACACATGTCCTACCCTCATTGGTTGTGTCATGTCCGACCAAGACAAGCCATGGGTCAACTTGGGGACCCCATGGAGCCACTTTGGTTGGGAAATGACATAAATAACTATTTATTTAATGTAAAAGTAAAAATGACACAAACATGATATGTTTTACGAAACAAAATTTTACATGGGGTTATAAATATCATATTTTTATTATAAATAGTAATTGGAAAGTTAAAAAGATTTCCTACATCATAGTAATTTTTTTATAATTTTTAGACATTAAATAAATTAAATTATTTATGACATCATAATGATGCAGCGATGACATCATTATTTAACGATTTAAATAAAATGTGAAGATAATGTATACTCTATGACCTACACATGTCCAAAACTTATTTGATGGGTGTATTGCGAACCATTATCACCTTATCCACGAATTATATCAATGTGGGACCTTTTAAAACCGAAACACATTTTCAAATAAAGTAATATTTCTTACTTTCCAAAAGTGCCCCTCCCCTCCTCTTATAAAAGGCCCCCACCTCTACCTCATTTCACACACTCCTCAAGCCTTTGTCTCAGCCAAACCCTGACCATTTACTCTCTCCACATCCCTATACTCATCCTAGAGGATTCCCTTTGGGAAGAAGCCTTTCAAAGGAAGCCTTTAGGCTCAAATCAATAGGAGTTACACTTTTAAAGGTAATTCATTCTCTCTTGTTCATTTGTTTTATTTTGCTTCTCCAACCCCATAAACTATTTTTATTTACTTATTTTGTAACAAAACGAGTATCTTAAATATACTAGGATGTTTTTATAAGATTTATTCGAGCTACACTCTCACACAACTACATCAAATGATTAAAGAACATACGGTTTCCGTGGATGGTGAAATTCTGCCTCCCGAAACGATGATTGTTCAATACTCATTTAACACCTTCAAAGGTGGCCATTATGATGTCACTATTTTTATATATGATATATAATATGTTTATTTTATACTTATTCTTATGTATTTTTCATTTGTGTCTTACCTTTATGGCTTCCATTAGGGGTATACGCGATATCTTCATTTAAAGAAGTGCGGACTACCGCCCCCTCAAAGTGATTTGATTCGTTAAATACCATATGTGGGACGTATAAAGGATGGAACTATGATATTATATATGATGTTATACTGTAATTATAATATACCCTTATATCATTATTATTTCATTCTATAAAATAGGAAATAGAAATGAAAGTAGCGTTCATGCGTACGTACGGCTTACCGTCTCAATGAACGGTGCATTTCATTTCTTACCTCTAAATGATTATGTAATGTTATAAATGCATGCATGTACTGGATATATATAAAATATATGATATCTACATCATGAATACAATTTTGGATATAATAAACATTTGGCCACACGAACAACATGTAATTGTAAGAAGTCCACTTTCGACTTAAGAACCAAATATCGGCAAAACAAATATTATTAACTTAAATGATTACATAATGTATATGACATGGTAATAAGTGATATAAAATTAATAATGAACATGAAAAAGGTTCTTAAGGAAGTAGAAATTAACTCAAGTTTATTATTCAGGAGATTAAAGAATGATCGAGTCATGTCGGACCCGAGGTAAGGGATCCTACTCCTCCCTTTCTTTTTAAGCACACACTTTTATGTCATTTATTTTAAAGCCCATATTTCTTGTTATTGGGATGATATTTTATATTATACATACTGTAATTTTTATGTTCATGTGATGAGAGACCCTATTCTCTCTCATCAATCCATTTTGGGAGTTTTGAGTGGCACCGTTAGGCTGCCGAACATTCGTAAGAGATCTAACCTCTCTCTTTCTTTTTAAGTACTCTCCTTTATGTCACTTCTTTTAAGATCCTCTTTGTAATGATGGGGGATATTATTTTATATTACTCATGCTTTAAATTTTATTGTAATGTTATGAGATACCATATTTGATCTCATCAATCCATATTCGGAAGTTTTATGTGGCGCCGTTAGGCTGCCTAGTTTTCGTAAGGGATTTTTCATCTCACTTTTATTCCCGTGAGATTTATGCTGCATTTGCCACAAATTCCATTGAGTGGTGTATGTAATGCACATTATTATACTCTTTCTGTAATATACTTTCATTTATGAGTATTTACATCAATGATCTATTGTCCTTCTTTCATGGGGTGTATGCTTTGAAAGATACCCAAGTCGGTAAGGGAACCTTTCACCCTCCTCTTTTTTAAAAGACTTCTTTTGTTGGGTCTTTTAATTTACTTATTGATATATTGGGATATGTTCTCATATATCCTTATTGATTTAAATTTTATGTCCAAGTGATGAGATACACTTTTTATCTCTCATCAACTCATTTTGATGTGACATCATTAGGCTGTCAAGGGAACTTATTAACCCAATTTCGATTTCTTTGGGTTCAACATGTAGTCATTGAATATGTCAACCATTGAATATGTGTGAATGAACTTTTATTGTTTTACACTTAATATCCACTTATATTGGGTGTATTTATATTTGTCACACATATTTTTGAGATTTATTTGTCCTTAATTTACAGATACCTTCTTTATAAGGCATTTCATCACATTTTACTTTTCTATTGAGGGTTCATTGTTGTTATGCACCAATTCACTCTTATATGGTGTATAACTGTCCTTTGGAGTATTATATCATGAATGCATTTATTCTCATGATATTATAAAGTTCTGACTAAATGTTATTCCTCAATTATTGTATTCGAGTGTCTCTAATTTTGGTAAAACCCCTTTAACAAAAATATCATTTTAAATGTTTTAATTATTTGTTCTTATTAATATCCATGTTTTCAAAATGGTTTTAAGGATTTATTTATATTCATATTAATGGTTTAAAATTTTATGCTTCAGGGTGTTATGGGACACACTGATTCAAAAATCTCTTTATTAAATGTTTTAAATGGTTTTGGAAATGGGTTCTTTTTGAATGGATTCATTATTTCAATATACTAAAATGTTATATTGTGATTGAAATGTGGAAATGTTATGATTCCTTTATGCATGTTTTATGTGACACATTTATGTTATGGTTCTTGGGCATTGTTATGAAAACGGGTGGTTCCGTGATAAACTAAGGGCGAGTGAGCCCGATATAGCTCTCCAATGCATTGGGTAACGCGAAGGAGTGAAACATTAAGGTTTCTCCGAAGAGATTTAGGGAATATACTGTGATGGGTATTCCAAACGTAACCAAGAGGGTTACTCCCTACGTAAGAATGTTATGAATTCCTCAAGTTAACTTTTATGTCTTATGATTTCTATGATTTATTCATGATTTTATATGCCTATGTTTTATGGGTAAAGTATGATTTCATTCTTATGTATACATGTACTCATGTTTCCTTTCCATATTTTTATATCCCTTACTAAGCTTTTTATGCTCATCCCAAGTTTTTGAAATGTTTTTCACAGGACAAGGGATGGGTACATGCTGTGATGATAGTGTCAAGGATGTGTCAAGAAAGAATCCATGTTTTATTTTAAATATGTTTCCGTTAATGGGAAGAATGAATACTATCTTTTATGTAACCACTTTGTTTAAATGTGGAATGTAATGCAAGTTTCATGATCTAATTCTGTTAAACTCTAAACCTGAAAAGATCCTCAATGTGTAATCTTGTAATAACTCAAGATTAAGTAAGGTTTATGGCTGGGGCCTTAAAATAATTGTATTGAACTATTTTTGGGTTCAATGGTATTAATCATTTAACTGTTATCCTAAATTGAATTTTTTGGCAACATAGAATCTCTTTGGAACTCACTTGAACTACCATTAATTATACATCATCAGCTTTTTTGGGTCATTCCACATGACGTAGAAAATAATTTATGATAGGATATCTGAATTAATTAATATTAAATGATTCCACTAGATTTGAAACTAGGGTGCCGAGAAAATGAAGACAAAATATGGATGAGTAAGAGGCATGCAAATGATGCGAGTTCTGTTTTTCAAGAGAAAGTGATATGTGAGAAGGGGTGATCACTCCCAAAAATAGGCACAAACTAGATAACACCTTATAATTGGAGGTCCAACAATAGTAGTTGGGTTTGGTGGTTGGGGCGCCAGATGGTGGCGGGGATGTTAAAGTTGGTGGTAGATCCCTAGTTCTGCAAAATCTTGAGGAGCGAGTGGCAAAAAGGATCTGATAGGGTAAAATTTATAAAAATATGAAAGACTTATATTAGCGATTTTTAGAAAGTGTTGATAAAGGAGGTTTTAATCTGTACTAAAAAAATTCCCTGATAAAACTGAACTTTATCAGGGATTTTTTAGTGCTAAAAAATATACCCATTTATGAGTGCCTTTTTAGTGATGATAATGAACTATTGTTAATAAATTATTAAAATTATAAAATGATAATAATTATATATATTTATATATATTTATTTTAATTTTATAATTATTTAAATTAATAATTATTTATAAATTTTTATAAGTAGAAATAAAAATATATTTATTTAAAAAATTATAAAATTATAATAAATAAATATAATTAAATTTATAATTTTATAATTATTTAAATAGATATATTTTTTTTATATGGAGTTATAAGTATAAATAAATTTATTTTAAACCTATATAATTATAGAATTATAATAAAAAAAATAAAATTATGATTGTAATTTTATAATTATATATGATAAATATATCAATTATATATAATTATAAAATTATAAATGTAATAAATATAAAGTTTATAATTTTATAATTTTTTAAATAAATATATTTGTTTATTTATAGTTATAAGTATAAGTAAATGTATTTTTAATGTGTATAATTATATAATTATAATAAATTTATAAAATTGAATTTA
This sequence comes from Viscum album, assembly GCA_963277665.1. Taxonomy (NCBI): domain Eukaryota; kingdom Viridiplantae; phylum Streptophyta; class Magnoliopsida; order Santalales; family Viscaceae; genus Viscum; species Viscum album. The sequence continues at coordinate 1,593,920,848 of OY728146.1, read as the reverse complement.
TAAATTTATATTTTTATTTGATAAATATATCAATTATGTATAATTATAAAATCATAAATATAATAAATATAAATATTATAATTTTATAATTATTTAAATAAAAAATATGTATTTATTATTACACCTATAAATAAATAAATAAATAATAATAATTATATATATATATATATATTAAATATTTTTAAATATTTATATAATTATATATATTTCTATGATTATATATAATTATAATATTATAAATATAACAAATATATTTATTATGACTTAATAATTATAAATACATATTTATTTATTTATAGAAACATTTCTAAAAATATATATATTTAATCAAATAAATATGACATTATTATAAATATATTTATTGACCAAATTCAATAGAGATATATATTTATTTAAATATAGATTTACATTTTTATAATTATAATTATAAATAAATATATTTAAATAGAATTTTTTTATAATTATAAACATATAATTACAAATATAACAAATATATTTATCATTTATAAAATTTAATAAAATTTTATAATTATTTAAATATATATACATATTTTTTTTATTTATTTATAAAATTATAAATCAATTTCATGAAACAATACATATATATTATAATTATTAAAAAATAAGTATTATAATATATCTCATTTACATTAATCCAAAACATGCATAATCCAGGTAATTTATATAGATAAACACTATATTTCAATATAAATATAATAATTTTATATATATTAAAAATATTTTTTATTATTTATTTTATCGGTGATAATTACAACATTGATAAAAGATGTAGCATGCCATTTTTGAATCTGTGGAAGTTGTATTGTATGTCTGGGGATGATACTGGTAGATTTGAATAGATTAATTGTTTTCCATGAATATTGTAAAGCTATGGAATTAATTACTAATATAGGTATGTGATGGCATCGAATCTAAGACTATAAATGTATAAATATAGGGTAATGGTAACTCTTGTCCAATAAACTTATAACCATCCCTTGTTCTTCAATAATTTATAATTTTATTATTTTTCCCTGTTGAAAGTTATTAATTCTTGAACCATTTAAAATACATTTGTTGTTCTATGTTTATGTGATTTTTTGTTTCATGAAATTGTGTGTGTATATTAAGAAAGGTATATAGAGGATAAAGGTGATATGGTGTGAGTTTTTTTGGTAAATTTCCATCTTCTAGACATTAAAGTTGACTAGTGATAATTTCAAACCATTTGGACCATGTTCTACAAGTGATATTTTGGAAGGTAATTCTGAAATTTTGGTTTTCTGAAATAATAAGGGGTAATGAATATTGGTGTCATTAATTCGAAGTTCTAATACTGGTTTATTTTTTTATAGAATTATACACCTACATAAATCTAGTATAGTGGTGAGTGTGGGTATTTATTCATTATGTAAGGCTAGTTAGTTTTTGAGTGACCCAAACCAAATATGAACAAATAAAAACAATGAGTAAGAAATAGGAAATTGTGAAATGATGATGATGAGATGAAGTGTGTGATAATGATTTTCTATTATAGATGTGTTGTTAGGAGAAAAAAAAGAGATTGGAAATCATTCATAGGTTTGAACATATATAGTTCATGTAATATGAATTGATTTAAATTGTTTTACACTCAGACATTATAATACCACAATTGTAAAAATGTTTGAGAAAACATGATGATATTTTTTTTGTTCCTTCACTGCTCAACACAACTCATTGATCTTCCATAGAAGCAATTTATTGATCATCACTCATGCATTATATTTTTTTTAATAGAGAATAAAATGTTATCCTTTTACATTTTTAATACTTCAGTTAAAATTCAAGGAAAATTTGTTCACTATTGTCACAATTCTATTCAAACAATATAGAAAACAATTTATACGTTAAGAATAGAACAGAGATTGTTGAGCTTAAATGTCATGCATGCATTCGAGGAATTTAAAATAAAAATGTATTAATGACTAAAATAGTACAAGTATGATTCCGAAAATTATTTATCTACTCAACTATATAATTAAGGAAAAAAATATTGATTAAATATACCTTAGAAACCGATTAATAGAGTGAATTACAGGAGATAAGGTTCTCTTTCTAGATTCACCCCACTCCACTTCTCTACCTCTATTGTCTCCTTTTACTAGTGGTTCTGATCTAGGATTTTCTACACATTGTGTTCCCCCATTAGGGAGAATGATATATTGTGGGTCGGTATCCCCTTTCACAAAAATTCACCTTCTTCATAATAGAAAATTCAACATGCATCCCAATTTTATGCTCACATTCACTATTCAGTAACCACTTTCACTCTCCTCTGTCGATAATTCCCTATGATTCCCCACACGAGCATATCGTAGAACACCTAGGCACGTGCACCAAATAACCTTAAAAAAAGTTTCTCCTCATATGTGGTCACCATGTACTTAGAGGGATCTCTCACTTGATTCCCTGTTACCAACACCTTTTCACCATCCCCAAGTACCTTATTATACTTCTTGACATTTCTCATTTTCTTACCATTGATTAAATTAACTAGGACTTGATATAACTATGGGGGTTTTCATCATGGAATATTCTTAAAAAATCATAATTTTACTATGTTCCTATGATTTTTGGGGGCCTACTCCTCATGTATTATTCTATTAAAATCATTGGAATTGGTTACTCTAACACATCATTGATCTTGGTTCCTCAAGAAGGGACTTATATAGAATATAGTTGTCTCAAGGATTGGTGAGGTCTTAAATGAAGATGCAGTATCATGGATTCATATTTAGGTCTAGTGTGGGTCTTTACCCTGCTCTTTGGGCAACCCCCTTATTCTTCCTTCTAGTGGAGGGATTCTCTTCATTAATACAGTCATAGGTTGGGGGGTCAGATTGCATCAATCAATGCTTATCTCATTATCCAAAAACCATCTACCCCGTGGGAGAGGTTGAGTTCTTACATTAGGCTAATTATCCCATAATTTGAAGGTGGATCATGGAGTTTCTTCTTTTGCGGTGTTTGAAGTAGTGTGACGATGGTTCGGTAGGTGGACATATCATTATCCTTGGTAACAGTGATGACACCCAGGTTCAGATTCAGTAGTGTTCAAGTAGTAAATCATGATCACAACTTTCATTGTGAGTATTTTTTTCAAACATTGTGGTGTTTGGATTCAATGGTGGATCTGGTTGTTGAGGCTCGACATGGGTTTTGGTGGTATCGTATTGGAGGTGGACGTAGATTTGTGGAGGTGGGTGAGGTTAGTGGTAGAGTTTATAAGTATGATGGTTAGGATGGTTGTAAAAGTAATTTCATAAGGTATCAACAAGTTAATGCTACATGTGGTTTCTCTCAGTAGATGATTCGATCAATAGGAGAGGGATTCAATAGGAGATGTGGGTAGAGGTGGGTGATCTATGTGACAGTGGAGTTTTGTGATATATTTTCCTTGGCGGTGGGAGAGGGTGGTCATAGGAGTGGGAATGGTATATTATAGTGGTAGGAGTAACTAAAAAATAAACAATTTAAATTATAAAAATAATAAAAACAATTTTAAAACTGAAAATAAAATTAATAAATGGTAATTTTATTATTTATTGTTAAAATAAATAATCAATGAATTAATATACTTAAAACTTATCCATATTAAAAAAATATTATTTTGAAAAAAATTTTTTTGAGGTAAATGAATAAAATAGTGAGTCTAAATTTAAAAATATTATTTTGAAAAATTAAAAAAAATTATTAAAATAAATAAAATAATTAAATACTATAATTAATCTAATCATAAAATGATGGATAAAAATTATTTATTTTTTTAAAAAACAAAAAACAAAAAATAAATTGATTTTTTACCATTTGCCTTCATACTAGTAATATTTAAAATTAATTCAAAAAAATAAGCTATTTTACTAATAAACACTAAATTAATTACAATAATTGATGTGGTAAAATATGGATAACAAAACAATATATTATCTCACACTTAATCAATTTCACATCATAAAAATTCAATGCATTTTATTTACTTTAAAATATTCTTACAAAGAAACGTTTTTGTCCTGCCTAGATTCTAAATTACATCAATATCTTAAGAAATAAAAAATTCATCCCAGCCCTGAAATAACGATGTCTCTTAAGTGAATGTCACAAGGTGACTTGTGAGATCCCCATTTCCCACATTAATCCGGTTATAAAGGACTTATATTATTATTTTTTGAGTTGTCTCCCAGAGGTGTTTGTCTAAAAAGGTGATTCCCCTATGTTTAAATTCAAATTTAAAGTTTTATCATGTTATAGTCTCAATTACACTATAATTTCTCTAATATTACTCAAACTCATAGATCATTAATAGAACATCCCTAAAAAAATTACGATATAATTTAAAAACGACACTGCTTTATCAATTTCATAATTTGTGAAACCCTTCAATTGAGTATTCAATTATCACCAAGATAGGATATAATGGAATATTATTTTTCCAAAATAATGATTCTATTCAAAAAATAGATTAAATTTATATAGTGATAGGGAGGAAATTTGTAAAAAATATGTTTTATAGGTTTTAATTAAGGATAGTTTATCACAATTAAAACTCATCCTCTATACATAAAACTCAACAATATATCCATTAATGAATCTAATGTTAAAGAAACAACTAAAAGCTTTTGTTCAAATATATTTAGAAATGTTTGATAGTGAAATCCAATTGATGTGTGGTGGGAAAGTTCAAAAATCAGTTTCCCACACAATAATAAAACAACACAAAATCATTCACAAAGGATCCCTATAAGACACTACCATGAAATCAAGCACAAAAAATGGTTTTTCAAAAAACTTCATTCAATTAGTAGCACAATTATGTTCAGTGGAAATTTTAAAAAGGAGTAGTTAAAAACATGGCATTATAAAAGATTCTATAATGGGAGGAAAATTTCAAAAAATTAATTTTTCTGAGGAATTTTTATTAATCTAGTATGTAATCTCAAAACAGGATATAAGGATTTGAAATATTTACTCCCCATATATATAGATTCTTCTATCCAAATTGTATAGAAAATGTTTAGCCTCCACCCAATGAAATATTTATCTGGTTATAAGTTCACGTACCCACAAAATGAATTGATCTTAATAAAGTTCAAAAATTCAAAAATAATAAGATTTGATGTTTGAGGATGTTTTATCAATATTTCTCTAACTAAAAAAATATATTGGAATTTTAGTTCAAAATTAATTTGGAATCAGTAAAAATTTTATACAATTGACTGTGATATATTCAAGTGGTCACTTGACCTACTGCACGACCACTAGAAATAGTAACTATAGTTACTACACACCAACTTCATCTTGGTAAATTATCCTTGAAACATACTAACAATAAGAAATTAGACATAAGTAAGAATATTTCCTTTAAACTACAGTTACAACGGTTTATCAATTCCGGGATATAGAAAACCAAGAAAGAATCATTTATTCAAAAAAAATGAGAAAAATAAGAAAATCATGGGTTTCTCATCATTTCGTACTGATTTTAAGGTCTTATACTAGACACAAGGAAATAAACGTTATATCCCTGGCCATTCAATGGGTATGTTTAATTGATGTTTCATACTTCACTATTCATTAATCAATCATATAAATGACCTCTCAAGAAGTTTCCAACTTTAGCAATAGGAAAAATACTCCAAAAATATTCCAATAAAATTGTAGGTATTGTGTTGTCTATTTCAACATATCCCCTCGGAACCTCTCTATGGGCTATCAAAAATGTTAACAATTGAATAAAAAATTTATATATTTTGTTATAATATAACTCTTAGATTCTCTCAAACATAGAGGGTTAAAAAAATATAAAAAATGATTTTAATATAGCTAGAAATTTCACTATAAATCCAGAAAAAAAATTCCTAAAATAGATTTTAAATTGAACAGATCTCAAAATAATCCCATTTTATATATTCAAATTCTATATCCCAATTATATTTTCCAATTCCACAAAATAATCCAATAATTTGAACCATTAAAATTCATGTTGGATGTTTTTACACTTAGCCTCAAATTCAGTAGAAAAAAACATTGAAAAATGAAATCTCTTTCTTATTGAAAACATTCTTTTTTTAGGACATAAACCAAAAAATTATTTAGGACTAGGAATTTCTATAAATTAAAATGTATATGAGAAAATATCATAAATAAGCTTAAAATATTATGAAAAATGGTTTTTGGTAATTAATCCAGAATCTGATCAAGGTTGGAAATTTATTCATCATAAAATGGATCAAAGGGTGGGACAACAGCCTTACAAACACTTGTAATGGATTGAAAATTTATAATACTTTTAAACACAAGATAGATACAACCCAAGATATATCCAACCTAAATTTTATGTAAATTAGTCCTAGAAACATCAATAAGGTTAAAATGAACCTCAAGTTTGGACTTTCATACGAGAATCTTTTTTTTCATCATCTATAGCCTAGAGGGTATGTTTTCCTTTAAATACATTAATAATGTCACCCTAGGTAGCAATTAAGTTTCTACCTAAGATAATTATAACTTTTTCATCACTCTCCTTGTCAATAATTATAAAATTTCATGAAATTTATTCTTTTGTATAATAATTAATAATTTTTCCTCTATTCTATATGGTTGAGTGAGTGGTTCACGCCCAAATTTACCCAAGAGAATAAGGGTAGAACGGTCCTTGTAATGTAGCTTGGGTTGTCGATTCCATAGAGACCTAAGAAGATACCTAAGATACACAACCAAAGGGATGGATTTTTGTCTATGAAGTGGCCAACTTGGATTGATTTTGGATGGTTTTTAAAGATATCTAATATATTTAAGTGGATTGAATTTAAAATAATGAGTTGATCCTAGGTTATCGCTCGGGGTGGATTGGACGTATTTTCTTTTTAATGATTTCAATTTCTTAAATTTGAGATGGGTTCATTTAAGGAGATAAAACAACATCATAACTTACTGGTTTAATGCCTACACCCTCTAATACTAATCACCTATACACTTGAAGGATAAAAGTTTTGAGCACTTCAAGGTAAAGGATCGTATTAGTACTTGAAGTGTGTGGCCTTAAATTCAACAAGGACGATGGAGTTTAAAAATCATCAAATAACAATCCCAATTAAAGAAGTGATTATACATTAATTAGGTGATAAATAACATCCAATCCAGCCTCTTGCTACTCCGTTGGATCAACCCATAAGTGTCTTAGCCCTCCATTTATCCCATGGTTTCAATGGAAGCGGAAAGTAGACTCATGATGGAGGAAATGGAGAAGTAAAGAAAACAACAAAAATAAAATGATCACTCCACCGTTGTGTGAATAATTTCACAAGAGCTGGTGTGAATAAATTCACACCTTGATCCAACGGTATCAAAGTGATATTAAGAACAATAGAATAAAAGTAGAAGAAGAACTTTTATTAAGAAACTAAAGTCTATTGAACAACTTACATGTGAAAGACAAAATTGAGGCAACAAAAATGCAGCATAACAATACAATTGAACAAAGCATCCAAGATCTTCAACTCCTTCACCACCACTTCCTTAAATAGGAATTTTGGGAGCCTTGGGTAGAGCCTCCAATAGTACAAAGCTTCTAAATTAATTTTGGTAGGCCATAGGTGGTGGAAAGCTTGTGGAATTTGAACTTTTCCACATTTGACCCGAGGTGGCAGCCAGCTTTCCTTCACCGAACTGACGCATCTGTAAGACCTTCTAGAAGGCCGAATCAGAGTGGTCCATAGAAGAAGAAAATGGATATTCGGATGTGCTCTAACAGAATGTACAATTTGGTACCATTTGGAGTTACGTATAACGAGATATGATAAAATTAGTGGACTGTTGTTCTGGGCCGCAGAATCTGTCCCAGAATTGTCTCTCTAACTTGGGCCGATTAATGATCACCATAGAAGCCGAATTAGCGTTGGATCATGAAGAGTCATTTGTTCCTATGAATGTCTTCTAGAATTACACAAAATTTCTGATTCATTGGGCCTGTATGTTGGTCTCCACAGTCTCATCAGTGGGCTAGTGTCCAATCTTCCTTCTCTAGAATTGCTTCCTTTCATCACAAAATATCCCCATCTTCTTCCATGAATTCTCCATTGATCCCTGAATAAAAAATGTTCACATTTAGGTGTAGATAAAGTTCCCAAAATATCAAATTAAAAAAATTGACTATTACATTCCTTAGAATCATATGACTCATTGGGCCTAAATTTGTGTATATTAGGCATGAAGTGCACAAATGATGAGAATGGATGTTCATAATGAAAATGCACTAACTCAGGCCCATAAGATCAAAAATGAAAATTTAATACCATTAAAATGTAATTAAAATAAATGTTTTTATTGGATAATCACACCCCCCAACTTGATATTTGCTAGTCCCGAGCAAATAATTCAATGATTTTATTTGAATTCCTTTCTTCAAACACATTATAACAAACAGTGCTCACAATGTAAACTGCACAAAAATATATTTTTATAACCTATCAAGATAATTCAAAACAAGATGAATTTAAAATCAGATCCCAATCCCAAGCACATTCCTTTGATCAAATCCATCATCATACTTCATCCAACTCAATTAGGTGTAATGATGTGTTGTGTATCACAATAGATATGGGGGTTCATTTTCATTCAAGGGGGAAATCATGGAAACGCTAGGTGGAATCACATTTAATCCTTATAGGAGTATTCTTCATTCTTTTTTTTTGATTTTTTTTTGCAATATTGCTATAGTAATTGAGATTGCAGTTAATCAAATTAACCCATGTAGCAAGACTTTGCCGATGACTCCCAGACTCAAAGGCCTTTGGGAACCAAGTGCAGCCCACATACTAGGGCATCGTCTCGAGTTAACTTAATAAAAAACAAAGTCATATTACCATAAATAGAGATATATTGAAAAACTCAGGGCTAGAAAACTCTGGAGTCATGATCCCCAAGTGCCGAAAGCCTCGTATTTTATCAATCCATTGCTCTACACATAAATTTTTAAATTTTTTTTTAATAATTTTTTTTAGTTAGTTTTTTTTGATTACTCATATTATTCATAAAAATAAAACCAGCCTATGCTATTTATTATGGGACCCCAAAAATTCAAATTAGTACCCCACATTCTAGAGGACGTGCATTGTGGCATTTTTTTATTTGTATGAAAATATAAACGATGAAATATCACATTGGACAGCCACACTTTCCAAAATCTATGCATTTAAACTTAATCATGAATTAAATTAAGAGTCAAGGAAATAATAATTATTTGATATGTAGTTTTTATGTGAGCAAAGATGTTATTATATAAATGATAAAGGAATTTTACTTCTTTTTGTTATCATTGTTTTTTTTAAACAAACATTTTGTTTCCACACCCCCCAACTTAGAATGAAACTATCCCTAGTTTCATAAAAAAAAATTAGAATGGGGTAGAGTAATAAAAAGGAGAGTTCAATAAGGAAATTTAAATATGAGGATCATGGAATGAATTCACCTGGTGGTTGAAGTTTGAAGTTTTTGCTGCTTGAATTTATTCCTTTGATATCCATGTCACTTGCAAAGTTCCCTAGTTGAAAAAGGAAAAACAAAACAAACAAAACAAACAAAAACAAACAATATATATATATATATATTTATATAATAAAGGAAGTAAAATATAAGAATATATATAAAAATTATAGAATAAGAAAGCACAAGAAGCCGCAGGTCAGTGGTAAGCGTGCGCCCCTGTCTCCCTTCGGTCCCGAGTTCAAGTCCCCGCGGCTTCGCCGGTTGTGACGGGGTTTGCCCCACGGCCTATGGCATGGACTTTTTTTTATTATTATTTTATTTTTATTTTTATCTTAACCTATAAAATAATAAAAATAAAACAAAATAAACTGATGATACATTGTCTTCTTTTTAAATTTTTGGGTAAGGTATTACTCAAGGATCACACCACGTGACACATATGAATATGGTGCTCCCCTTTCGTACCCATCCATACTCATTATAGAAGAACAGGTCAACAGTTTATTATTATTTATCAAAATATCAAAATGTCTCATTAACCCGATTTAAAATATAAAGTTGATTAAAACAACGAAATTATTGGAAACTTGAAAGCCATGGGTTGCCTCCCATTCAGCGCTTTTTTTAACGTCGTTACCCCAACATGGACCCTAAATCTATTAATTTGTTCCTTGTTCATAGGTTGGATCAATTAACTCAACCTCTATTCCTTGTTTATTGAATGATTCAATGAATGGTTTTAACCTTTGACCATTGACCTTGAAAATGTAACCACTTGTGGGATCTTGAATATCTACTGCCCCATGGGGGAATACATGATGCACTATGAAAGGTCCTGACCATCGAGACCTTAACATTCCCGGATGTAAATGAAGTTTTGAACTATACAAGAGCACAATTTTTCCTGGTTCAAAATGTTTGACCTTGATATTCCTAGATTGGTAGGCTTGAACTCTATCTTTATTGATCCATGAATTTTCATAATCCTCCATCCTTAGTTCCTCCAGTTCATTGAGATCAAATTTTCTTTTTGTTCCGGCCAATGAGAGATCATAATCCATTTTCTTAATTTCCCAAAAGGCCTTATGTTCAATCTCCACTGTAAAATGGCATGCTTTACCATAAACCAACCTATATGGGGACATTCCTAAAATGGTTTTATATGTGGTTCTATAGGCCCAAACAGCATCTAAGAGTTTCTCAGACCAATCTTTCCTAGAGGGGTTGACAGTTTTTTCATGAATTTTCTTAATTTCAAGATTGGATAACTCAGCATGACCATTGGTCTGTGGGTGGTAAGCAATGGACACTTTGTGAGAAATTCTATATTTTTCCATGAGTGATGAGAATGGAAGATTGCAAAAATGAGTTCCACGATCACTTATGATAGCCCTAGGAATTCCAAATCTAGAGAATATGTTTTCTTTTAGGAATCTAATCATAGTTTGATGATCATTGGATTTTGTGGGAATGGCCTCAACCCATTTTGAGACATAATCAACAGCTAAGAGTATGTAGGGGTATCCCCGAGAGTTTGGGAAGGGACCCATGAAATCAATTCCCCAACAGTCAAAGATTTCAACCACTAAGATGGGAGTGAGTGGCATTTGATTCCTTTTTGTGATGGACCCTACTTGTTGACACCAAGGACATATTTGACAAAATGTGTAGGAGTCCCTTGAGAGGGTGGGACAGAAAATACCACATTGAAGAATCTTAGCAGATGTTTTCTTAGAGGAAAAGTGAACTCCACATGCCTCACTATGACAGAATTTAAGGATGGACTCTTGTTCAGATTCTGGAACACACCTCTTAATGACTTGGTCAGGGCAGAACTTATAGAGGTATGGATCATCAAACTCATAGTGTCTAACATCAGAAAGGAATTTCCATCGAGCTTGTGTCCCTAAGAATTTTGGAATGACTCATGTCACTAAGAAATTTGCTATGTCAGCATACCAAGGGAAGTCACTCACAGAGTATAAGTGTTCATCAGGAAACGAATCAGACACAAAAAGGTGATTTGAGTTGACTTTGAATTCCATCCTAGAGAGGTGACCAGTTACAACATTTTCAACTCCCTTTTTATCCTTGATTGTGAGGTCAAATTCTTGTAAGAGAAGGACCCACCTAATCAGTCTAGCCTTAGCATCTTGTTTTTGGAAGAGGTATTTTAGTGAAGAATGGTCAGTGAACACAGTGATGGGTGATCCTAAGAGGTAGGACCTAAACTTCTCTAAGGAAAACACAATATCAAGTAACTCCTTTTCAGTGGTGGTGTAGTTGATTTGGGCATCATTGAAGGATTTTCTTGCATAAGCAATGACATAAAGAGTTTTATCACAACGTTGTCTTAACACAGCTCCAATAGCAAAGTCACTGGCATCACACATAAGTTCAAAAGAAAGGTTCCAATTTGGAGATTTCATAATGGGAGGAGAGGTCAGAGAGGATTTGAGGGTTGAGAATGAACCCTAACAGCTTTCTTTCCAAACAAATAGAGAATCCTTTACTAAGAGAGCACAAAGGGGACGGGATATTGAACTAAAGTCCTTGATGAATCATCTATAGAAACCAGCATGTCCTAAGAAAGACCTCACTTCCTTGATAGTTTTGGGTGATGGAAGGTGACGAATGATGTCAACCTTTGCTTTATCAACTTCAATCCCCCTACTCGAGACCAGATGGCCTAGAACAAGTCCCTCTTTAACCATGAAATTTCATTTTTCCCAGTTTAGGACCAGATTTTTTTCTTCACATCTTGGAAAGACACTCTCCACATTCTGCAGACATCCCTCAAAAGTATCCCCAAACACAGAGAAGTCATCCATGAAGACCTCAAGAGAATCCCCTACCATGTCTGAGAAGATTCCCATCATGCACCGCTGGAAGGTTCCAGGGGAATTGCATAACACGAAGGGCATGCGTTTGAAGGCAAAGGTACCGAAAGGACATGTGAATGTAGTCTTCCCTTGATCCTCTAGGGAGACCCCAATTTGATTGTACCCCGAGTACCCATCTAAGAAACAGTAGAAGGCATAACCTGCCACTCTCTCAAGGACTTGGTCAATGAATGGTAAGGGGAAATGGTCCTTCTTGGTGAATGAGTTTAGTTTCCTATAGTCAATGCAGACCCTCCATCCACTACTCACCCTTTTTGGAAGAATCTATCTATCCTCATTGGTTATCACTATGATTCCATCCTTTTTTGGAACCACATGGATTGGGCTCACCCATTCACTCTCAGCTATGGGATATATGATACCAGCTTTCAACAATTTCAGAAGTTCTTTCCTTACTACCTCTTTGAGATTAGGATTGAGTTGCCGTTGAGGATGACGACATGGCTTTGAATCAGATTCCAGAACAATCCTATGAGTCCCGATAAGTGGGCTAATCCCAGGAATATCAGAAAGGGTCCAACCAATGGCTTTCTTATGCTTCCTAAGGACAGCTAGAAGCATCCTCTCATGATTGTATTCAAGAGAAGAAGAAATGACAATAGGATGTGTTTGATTTTCCCCTAGGAAGGCATACATTAGTGCAGCAGGAAGTTCCTTCAATTCAAGATCAGGTTGGTTCAGAATTTCAGAAGAAGATTGGGACATTGGATCAAGATCAATTTCTTTTTTTAGAGGATCAGATTGGATTGATTCCTCACATGTAGAAGTTTCAGCTACTAGATTGGCTTGATCAGATTTAGGGAAGGAATTTAGAGGGGTCACTATGAAATTGGTTTCTTGAAAGGTTTCACTGATTGTTGGACCTAAGAATTCATCATAAGAGCAATTTAAAAATGATTCAAGCCAAGGAGATAAACTTCCTTCATATGAACAAAGGAAATCAATCTCATTCAGACTTAAACATTCATCAAATATTCCTTGATGTTCCATGGATTCATTATCAATGCATCCTATTATGTTTACTTCATGAATATCCTCGTCATACCCTATTTGTGAGCGTGCATTATAGATGTTCAAGTCTAGACTCATGTTCCCAAAGGTGATGGTCATGTTCCCATTCCGGACTCGGATAATAGAGTTTATTGTTGCAAGCAAAGGATGACCAAAGATGATTGGGGTTTGTTCCTTATTTCTTAAATTTGGATGGTTGTTAAGGACAATGAAATCAGCAGGGTAGATGAAGTTTTCAACCATTACCAGAACGTCCTTTAAAATCCCCTTTGGAACCCTAATGCTACGATCAGCAAGCTAAAGTGTGACAGATGTGGGTTGGAGCTCTTCTAGGCCTAACTGGCAGTACACAGCATATGGTATGAGATTGACACTAGCACCTAGGTCACACAAGGCCTTGAAAACTTTGCTTTCTCCTAGTTCAACATTGATGTAAGGGCAACCTGGGTCTTTCAACTTAGGAGGAATGGTCCCTTGAGTGGTGTTACTCACATTAGCAGCCAAAAGGACTTGGTTTTTATGTGAAAATGTTCTTTTAAAAGTGCACATGTCCTTAAGGTACTTAGAGTAGGCAGGTATTGTTTGGATGGAATCGAGAAGGGGTATGTTCAACTTGACTTGTGAAAATATTTCTCTCAACATTTCACTCAGTTCAGGCTTGGATTTCCCCCTCATGCGTTGGGGAAATGGTGCAGGTTGTGGGGTTGTTTGTTGAAGAGTTGTTTCTTTCACATTGTTATTTGTTTCCTCAGTTTGATCTTGTGGTTCATTTGAATTTTCATCCACGTTTGAATCTTCAGGTGGGTTCTGAATTAGTTTTTCAGGTTTCTCAATTGATTTCCCACTTTTTAAAATAGTCACATCCTTTAGTTGTTCATGAGTTGTTTGAGCACAACATGACTCTCCCCTTGAAGTTGAGGATGGCACCGCCTGAGTAGGCAAGGGTGCCTTTCCTGTTTTGATGGTTTGAAGTTCTTATTTTAGGGAAGAGACTTCTGAGTTCATCCTCTCCATTTGTTTTCACAGTTGTTCTAGTAGGCTATGTGGAACAGTTTGGGTTGGTGCTTGAGTAGGTTGGTTTATCCAAGGGGGATATTTTGGTGGTGGGATGGTTTGTTGAAAATGGACCGGTGGCTGTTGGTATTGGATAGGTTGGGTTTGGAACTAGTTATGGGTTTGGTAGTTCTGTCGATGGTGAGGATTTTGCCCTTGTGGTTGGCTATGTTGTTGGTTATCCTTCCATTGGAAGCCGGGGTGGTCATTGTACCTTGGATTGAAGGTGTTTTGGTATTGGGGATTTTGAAAGTTTAGGGCATTGACTTCCGCTGGGGGTCCTCCTAGAAGAACATCCTTGATGGATGGAATGGTTGTGCAGTTGTCTATTTTATGGTCATGTTTGTCACAAATTGTGCAAACAAGGTCTACATTTTGGATTTCATGGACTTTCCTAAGGTCTACCTCTTCAACCTTCCTAGAGAGTGCTGAGAGTTTAGCCCTAAGGATTTCCTCTTCTCTAAGTGTATGAATTTTAGTGGTTCTTTATGGCTTTTCAGAATAAGGTGTAGTTCCCCAAGTTTGGTTTTGTTCAGCCAGACTTTCCAGATACTCGTAAGCATCATTTGGGGCCTTGTTTTTAAAAGTTCCATTACACATCATGTCAATGAATTGTTTATTACCCAGACCCAACCCTTAATAGAAAATTCTCACTTGTTCAGGTATGGAAAACCCATGGTGTGGAACCATGTTTAGGGTGTCTTTGAACCTCTCCCATGTTTCATAAAATGACTCTCCCTCTTTTTCAAAAAAGTTTTGGATGCTCTTTTTAAGTGCAATTGTTTTGTGATGAGGGAAGTATTTTTTGTAGAATTCTCTTTGAAGTTGGTCCCAAGAGTGGATTCATGCAGGTATCAAGTTGTTTATCCAATTTTTAGCTCGATCCTTTAATGAAAAAGGAAATAGCCTCATCTTAACGGATTCTAGTTGATGTGGGGGACACATGGTATCAACAATGTCGTTGAACTCGTTGACATGAAGGTATGGCAATTCTGACTCCATCCCATGAAAGGTTGGAAGGTGGTTTAGGACATGGGGTTTGAATATGTAGTTGGTGTCTCCTATGGAATTGTTTCTAATGCATGAGGGGGAATTGGTCCAAGCTGGAGTGAGGTAGTCGTTCATGGTGTGATCAACTACATTCCCTAAGTTTGGAGCTTCTTGGTTTTGGTTTCCCATTTGATTCCCCCCATGGTTTACAATTTGATTTTGTGGATGACCCTCCATTGGACTTGTTTCAAGTTCTGAATTTGGGGTTTCAAGAATATTTGAATCTGATTTAAACAATCCCTTAGGTGCAGTTGACTCACCTATCCTAGGACTTTCCACCCTAACTAGTCTGTTTGAGAAATCGCGGGTGTAGGCGGACATGCGCCAAAAAAAAGCGAGAAAGGGACAAGATAAGAGATCTTGGGTGAGAGTAGAAGAATGGAGGAGAGGAAAGAAGGGTTTTTTTGGATCTAAGGTACATACTTGGTCCCCGGAAACGGTGCCAAAATTTGGTTCACACCCAAATTTACCGAAGAGAAGAAGGGGAGAACGGTCCTTGGAGTGTAGCTTGGGTTGTCGATTCCACAGAGACCTAAGAAGATACCTAAGATACACAACCTAAGGGATGGATTTTTGGCTATGAAGTGGCCAACTTGGATTGATTTTGGATGGTTTTTAAAGATATCTAATAAATTTAAGTGGATTCAATTTAAAAGAATGAGTTGATCCTAGGTTATCGCTCGGGGTGGATTGGACGTATTTTCTTTTTAATGATTTCAATTTCTTAAATTTGAGATGGCTTCATTTAAGGAGATAAAACAACATCATCACTTACTAGTTTAATGCCTACACCCTCTAATACTAATCACCTATACACTTGAAGGATAAATGTTTTGAGCACTTCAAGGTAAAGGATCGTATTAGTACTTGAAGTGTGTGGCCTTAAATTCAACAAGGACAATGGAGTTTAAAAATCATCAAATAAAAATCCCAATTAAAGAAGTGACTATACATTAATTAGGTGATAAATAACATACAATCCAGACCCTTGCTACTCCCTTGGATCAACCCATAAGTTGGTAAGCCCTCCATTGATCCCATGGTTTCAATGGAAGCGGAAAGTAGACTCATGAGGGAGGAAATGGAGAAGTAAAGAAAACAACAAAAATAAAATGATCACTCCACCGTTGTGTGAATAATTTCACAAGGGTTGGTGTGAATAAATTCGCACCTTGATCAAAAGGTATCAAAGTGATATTAATAACAACATAATAAGAGTAGAAGAAGAACTTTTATTAAGAAACTAATGTGAATTGAACAACTTACATGTGAAAGACAAAATTGAGGCAATAAAAATGCAGCATAACATTACAATTGAACAAAGCATCCAAGATCTTCAACTCCTTCACCACCACGGCCTTAAATAGGCATTTTGTGAGCCTTGGGTCGAGCCTCCAATAGTACAAATCATCTCAATTAATTTTGGTAAGCCATATGTGGTGGAAAGCTTGTGGAATTTGAACTTTTCCAAATTTGAACCGAGGTGGAAGCCATCTTTCCTTTACCGAATAGACGCATCTGGAAGACCTTCTAGATGGCCGAATCAGAGTGGGACATAGAAGAATAAAATGGATCTCCGGATGTTATCGAACCTGATGTAAAATGTGGGACCATTTGGAGTTACGGATTACGAGATATGATAAATTTAGTGGACTGTTGTTCTGGGCCGCAGAATCTGGCCCAGAATTGTATCTCTAAATTGGGCCGCTTTAATGACCACCATAGATGCCGAATTAGCATTGTCTTATGAAAGGTTAGTTGTTACTACGACTGTCGTCTAGCATCCCACAAAATTTGGGATTCATTGGGCATGTATGTGGGTCCCCACAGTCTCATCAGTGGGCTAGTGTCCAATCTTCCTTCTCTAGAATTGCTTCCATTCATCACAAAATATCCTCATCTTCTTCCATGAATTCTCCATTGATCCATGAATAAAAAATGTTCACATTTAAGTGTAGATAACGTTACCAAAATATCAAATTAAAAAAATTTATAATTTCATTCTTTAGAATCAGATGACTCATTGGGCCTAAATTGGTGTATATTAGGCATGAAGTGCACAAATGATGAGAATTGCTGTTCATAATGAAAATGCACTAAATCAGGCCCATAAGATCAAAAATGAAAATTTAATACCATTAAAATGTAATTAAAATAAATGTTTTTATTGGATAATCAGTGAGAGATCTATTATAAAGTTTAAGACACAAAATAATTCGATGAAAATCTATAAGACACGACTTTTTTAATAAATAAAAAAGAATGAAATTAATTCCTAAACAAAAATCACCCAAAAACTCAATTTCCCACTTCATCATATCCAGTATAGAATAAAAAACAACTAACATCCATTAATGTTAGTGTTTCCTTCCTCAAATGAATAACATTACACTTCTCATTAATAATTATTTTATTAAAATTATTTAAATAGTTGTGTTTCTATAAAACTCATGATGAATTTTATATTTGATATAATTTTATCCTAGGGATAAAAAATTAAATATTGATGCTACAGGTTTGAATCGTTTTCAATAATATCAAGTAGAAAAGTTTATCACTCTTTTTGTCTCTTTATATAATGGGAATGGGGGGTGTAGTGTTTTAAAATTGGTATATTTCTCACTATCTCCTCAAATCCATATTGCTTCCTTTCATCCATATTCAAATCTAACTTGGCTATTTATCTTTTTTATGTGTGGGTTCATCATTCTGTTCATGTTGAAAACTTCTATATAGAATTCCAAAATTTTTGTTTTTTGTGTTTTTATTTTTAGATTCAACATTTTCATCACTTTTAACTTGAATTGGTTATTAAATTAATTTATCTTTTGTTTAAGACATGATCTAGTTGTTACATACATGAAATATTCTCATGGGATTGGAACTGTTGTGTTGGGAAGGTTACCTTTGTGTCTACCACCTATATCTCTAACCATTTGACCAATTTGATGTTCTCGACAATGATTCCATGTATATGTGACTTTAATTAGTGAACTAATTTCTCCTAAAACATATTTCTCTTTCCCTATTGTTAAACTTGTTAATTTTATGATTTAATATTATATTTATTTTGGAAAATTTATTTTGTTAATGTGGAAAAACATGTGCAGTAGGTTGTTTAATCACTCCTTAATCTCTCCACTACAAGTTTGGATTAATTTTTTTTAAAAAAATTATTTATTTAATAATGGATCATTTAATCCCTAATTTCAAACAAGATAGTCTATAATATGGGCACTCTCCATATATAATATATGAATTTAAGTATTGGGACAAAATTTTTTATTAAGAACATACATCCCAAAATGAAAAAATTACTCAATAAGAAATTTATCATGAACAATAATAGTTTTGTTGTCTATTTCAACTGTATGTATAAATATATTTCGTATTCACTTGTGATGATATTATTATTCATACTTGTAAATGTTTTTTTAATATCATCTATACTCATATCAATGAAGTCACCCCCAAGTGATAGGTAAAATAAATTTTTATTTTAAGGGTGAGAGAATTATAAAAATTAGCGATAAGAAGATGAGGGTGATTACTGATGATTAGGAATCTACCTAATAATAATTATAAACCCATCCCATTCCCCATTAAACCACTATCCCTAGTCCTCGAAAAAAAATGTCCTTGTCTTCAAGGTTGATAATGGTGTTGTGAGAGAAATTTTTTGAGACAGATATATTAAAAAAAATTAAAAATTTAAATAGCTGGGTTCTAAAACCATGTTCTAGCCATTCCCATAAGACAGAATGGATAGATCCTTAACTAAAACTCTACCTCACTCATACCTCTTAGTGGTAGAGTTTAGATAGACCTATAAATAACTATAATAAAATTTATTGTATATTTTCATATAAGAATTTTAATGAAAGTTTCATGGATATGTTACATTATTTAATCTCATAATTCATTGACCTAGGATTCAATGTAATTCTTTAATAGTAACTCGAAAATATTGGTAGTTGAATGTATAAATGTTTATAAAAAACATTGTGGGTTTCATTGAATTTATGTTTTTATTTTCAACTCTTCCTAAATCTAGTTTTTCTTAATTTTTCTATTAGAATTTTTTATTCAATTGAAACCATAAAATATTATTTATTTATTTTTTTAATTGTATTTACTAGATCTATTTTAGAGGATCTTTGGTGTATATATAAAACATAATAGTATTCAAAAAAATATAATGAATTATAATGTTTTTTTTGAATTTGATGTTTTATGTATATATATTAGGTTTTTTTAACTATTATCCCACTTCATACCTAGAAATGATTAAAAAATTTTACAAGAACTTTAATTTCTTGTGAAAAAATTATTTTTCTTAACACCCTACAAGAAACTATATCTAGTACGGTGGTAAGTATGGGATCTTATTCATTAGGGAAAGCTGGACTATGTGTGAGTGAGAAAAAACTAAAAAATACAAAGAAAAAGGTTTGAAATAGTAATATGATGATAATGAGATGATGTTTGTGAGAGTTTTGTTGTGGTTTGTATGTAGTGTTGATAGAATAACATGTTGTGATTGGAAAAAATTTATATTTATAAAATTAGAGAGATAAGACAGATATGAATAAGTTTTCAATATTTATTATTCTTACATAATAATAAAACATTTGTAAAAGTTTTTGTGAAAAAGGTGACGACCCACTGAGCTCTCACTTTAGTTTGTTACACATTACATTTATATTCTGTTAAAAATATCCCTCAACTGTCACTCAGAAGATAAATTATTCTTAATAGATAAGTGATCATCAACATTTTTCATTTTCAGTACATCAATTAAAATTAAAATTCAATGTGTTCGCTATCATCACATAATTTTTCATAGAATAGAAAAAGTTGATGCTCATTATGAATTCAAATGAGATCATTGAGCTCAAATGTCACTCATGAAAATGTGAAATTTATAATCAGACCATATTAAAGATTCAAATAATACCAATTAGATTCCCTAAATGATTTATCTACAAAATTTTATAAGTAAAAAAACCAAAATATTCAATAACTATATATCATAAATAGTGTAAAATAAAGAATAATAAAGAGGCTTAAAATTATCTTTTGAGATTCATTCCAATCTCCATCTCTAGCTCTATTGTCTCTTTATATCAATGGTTTTGATCTCTAATTTTCCATTCTCTATGCTCTCCCTTTGGTTAGAATACAGGATTATTGGTTGGAGAACACTTTCACTACACATATTACTCACTTTAATTTAACATTACATGTGAATCTCAATTATACACTAACAATCACTATTCGGTAAGAACCTCCACTTTCCTCTATGTGGGATGCCCATACCTACCCATCAATAACTTCCAGTGGAACACCTAAGAAAGTGTAGAAAATCCCCCTAAAAATGCTTCATTCATGTGTTCATCATATACTCAAAGGGATCTCCTTATAAATAAAAAATTCTAGACATATTTTTAGAATCTTTTCAAACCATCATGTAATTATTGATGTTTCTAGTTTTGTTTCCTTTGATTAAACCACCCAGTCCTCGATATAAACATATTCCACACCCATCCTGGAATATGCACAATATAAATACTAAGATCATAATAAATAAATTTTATTTTATTATTATATAATTATTATATAATTATTTTATATAAATACACTCATGATCTTCCTACCTGTGCGAGATTTAGTGGCTTTCTCCTTAGATGAATCCCTATTCAAATCAGTGGCCTCGCTTTCTCTCTCACAGAGGTGATCTTAATTCCTCAAGCATGGGATTTTCTCAAATCTTCTAATCACAAGCTTCTCTAAGTTCTTGGATTTGGTAATGGTCTTGGGGATTCATATTTGATTTTTTTACTGGTTTAGGATCTCACACAGGTCTTCACTCATCTCATTCAATCACAAACAAACCAGCAACCCCATATTATTCAATATATTGAATGTTCCTCTTCATTGGTGGTAGACATAGGTCATAATACTTCAATCGGAGCCTAGTTCAACTTCATTTTTTTATCTTACGCACATAGGTTCTCAAATCCTATAATATGGTTCTTAATCTCATAATATTCTAGTGTATCTCAGTGGTGTTCTATGTAGTTCTGTGAGTGTTTAGTAGGCATTCCGATCTTCATTCACGACTGCTATAGAAACACGATGGTTGAGGTTCGATAGGGTTCAAATGAGGAATCAGGATCTTAGCTCAGCCTAGGAGAATATTCTTAAACTATGGTGGTGGTTGATTTCAAAGGTGGATTTGGATGTAGAGGATCTACTAGGGTTATGCTGGTTGATCATTGTAGGTGGCGTTAGATCTATGGAGGTGGGTAATAGTAGCGGTTGAATCGACTGGTTGGAGTGTTGGGACGGTGGTATAAGAGGTAGCTCAATTGTTTTTTATACGTTTTTTTGATTTTTTTAAAATATGTATGGGTTATAAATTTTTTTAAAATTATTATAGAAAGGATACATCACCTATTTCACTTTTCAATAAGTCAAAAGGTAGCATTAGCAATGCCTCCTTTTATAATTTTTTTAAATATAAATGATTGTATATTAAAAAATATATTTGATTGTATATATATATTGTGTTTATTTCATTCTATTTATAATTATTTCCATCAATAATTTAATGTTAAAATGTAATATTCTTAAACAATAAATTTTTACGTCATGTAAATCCGATTATACTAATTAATTTTTTAATTTTTTTACTTTCAATTATGTTTTATATATTGTGTCACTTTTAATAATATCCTTTATATTGTTTTAATATTATATAAGTCATATAATCTCAATTTCACCTATATGACACGTAATAAGGTTTCATGTTGGAGACATTGAAATTCTATAAATAATAATGTATAAATACAATCTAAATGAAATACGACAGTATTACTGATTATGTAAAAATTAATTAAAAATAAAATTCATTTTGTAAAAAAAATCAAGGAAAAGTAATTTTAGTGGAAAAATATATTTTTGTTTTAAACCATAATAAATTTATTTATAAAATGTTTTTACATTTTTTTATTCTAACATTTTTCTAATTTTTAGGAAAATATTTTTATTCCCAAAAAAATGGTTTCTTGGGTAATCCTTTACATTTTATTTATATTATTCTTTTTGTTTACATATTATAATCATTCAATGTCACAAACATTAAATTTAATAAATTTTATATGTGTCAAGTAGTTGATTTTGAAATCTCAAAAAATATAATAGCTAAATAAAATATAAATGAAAATTAAAATAGTGGATAAACATATAAAAATGATTAATTGTAAAAATAATTTCATCATTTTAATAGATAGAAAATCATATATAGGATATAATATATTGTTGTTTCAAATCCATTAAGTTAACAAAAATCATATACATGAAGGATTAGAGTCACTCTCTATAGTGCAGACTCATCCCAAAATCTACTGTGTGAATAGGATGATCATATTGAGATCACCGATCTCTATGTTGGGGTGAAGTGTGATGACATGGAGAGGGATGATCATTGGGCACTAAAACCTCCAATTTTGGATGATATGCCCATGTCTAAATGAGTGCAGGTTTTAACTGGATATCAATATGTGCACCTCATCATTATTTCACTAGGTGAGTATAAGGACCATCACTCATTTCCTTGGGGAATAATACCTTGAGTAAAGGATCAGTCATGAAAGGTGGAGGAATGGGAAATTAGCCCTATTAGAATCTAGGATGAGCTATATTTGTAGAAAAATATGGATATCCAAACAACACAAATTGATCCCATGCCTCTTGATTCGCATCCCCAATCAGTTGAGGTTGTACTACTAGAGGAACAACTTCTACCTATATAATGGGTGAGGTATAACGTGTAGTGCAACGTATTCTATTTCATCACCATCATGGCTCCTCCACATCAGTAGTTGTTGAAGTAGGTTCCTAAGAAGGAACCTCCACTCCTAATGAAGTAAAATCATCTCTCTAGGGAGGATAATCGATGATAATATCATGAACAGTTTGATAATATGCCATCAACCCCTATAATGTAGCATCGATTGCTGCAATGCTAGCAACCCCGTCAACTTTTAGATATTACATGTGTATAATCCACAATAGGCGATTATATTGTAAATATATTCCAAATCAATTTGAAATTGTACAATAAAAAAACAATTTGAAATTTATTAAATTATATAATCTTATAGAACTCTTCCATGTGGAGCAACATACAATATATACTTAATTCTATAACACATCTCATAGTCACGCTATTGTGATAAATGAAATCACATCAAATGCACACCCTTGATATGAAACAGTGACAATATATCCTATAGATATAGACACTCGGAATGTTGTTGGCAGTAGTAGGAATCTTTATTCACTATTATCTTCATGGAATTAAGTGATGTTGATTTTCTCAGTAGAAACATAATACGCTAAACATAGTTAAAATTGTAACATCCTAGGCATGTATTCCACTCAACAGGACCCTGATCCTGGTTGACAACATGGGCTCAAGTAAATCTTCCTAACTTCAAGAGGCTTATTACTATAAATGAGGGCATGGGTGAGTAACTGGGGAGATTATTCACTCATTATAAAAGTATATCACAGAGAAACCCAATCACATTCGATTGGGGAACTAGATAAAATAAGAAAACAATAGCTAAAATAGACAAGAATGAAAGGAATATATAATAAGTAAGAAGTCTCTCATATAAAGTGACGTAGATGGAATGTGTATCTAGAAAACATCCAAAATAGGTACATGGTAGAACAAAATGGTACAAGGATACAAAATGAAAAAAGACCAAAAAGTATCCCAGTAGAATCGCAAGCCTCAACTTGGTCTCATGCCATCTTACTCTAATATAATGATCTACAACCAGTGTTTGGGTGCTTATACCTATTATCACCTAAAACTATATAATCTGTTTAGGTCCCCAAGGAGGCCAAAAAGGGTTTTGAGATAAACATCCTAGTACGTAACCACCCATAAGTCTATACACCTCTTAGAAACACCATGAAATATGATAAATAGTTGTAAGTAAGAAATAATGTTTCTGTGAATGCAAATGGCATGTGTCTAATGAAAAAATTAAAACTAAACAACCTCTCCAAGCTATCTAAAACAAGTTTTATCTTCTAAAAAGGTTGATATAAGAAATGTAAACAAGTAACATGACTTTACCATATATCCACCGATAACCAGTCTACGTGGCCTTGTCATATAATTAAACAATACTAAAAACCCACTGCATTTCTGTACAACCATAGTCATATATCTCAAGGTTGTTGCAGATAATGATGTGTTGATTATAAAGTCCCATATCCATGGTGTCTATGACAAGGAAACCTCATCAATTTATAGGTTCATCTCGATGGAAACTCAGTATAGGTACTCTTTGGAGTCCTAGGAGCATGTGTACCAACATATCCTACGTGGGTCAAATAAATCTGGATCGAAGGGGTAGAAAATCTTTATACATCACATGGAATCAAGATCCAAGGTTCATACAAATATAAGGTGTCCACTACCACATTCTATATCAATGTAGATTTATCAATGGAATCTATAAAAACATGAACTATTTCATACCATTTAACTTCTCCCAACAATATGAGTCTACCCACTAATACAAAAATTTACATTCAAATTCATTAAATGAGTATTTCCACTCATTTATACCATTAAAAATAATTTTTATACCCACTCATGAATTCCACATCCATTTAATAAATCCCCATGGATATACCCACCCATTTACCACAAATATCAGTTTAATACATCACATGGTTAAACAGCCCATGTATCACAATTTCCATGAAAAACTATTTTTGAAATCTCAAAAAAACCAAAGAATATACCCACTCATTTAACAAATTTCATTCAAGTATTTAATCATGTTACTCATGGAATAACACGATAACATAAGATAAGGTTGTATGATATCTCATATTCATGTAATTAAAACTCTTTCATGTGGAAATAGGCTTCTTTAAACTATGAAAACATGAGGTCACACCCCTTGGTTAGTTCATCAATGGACAAAAAAAATTAAGGGAACGGTGCACCCCATGGGTGGACATAGGTTGGGGAAACTAGCAATGAATTTCAAGGAAGCTAAGGGAATCCCTAATAGTGCCTACTTTTTCTATTTTAGTTTAGCATTTCAATTCAAGGCCCAAGCCGAAATGTCTTGAAAGTAGAAAAATGGCCCATAGCTCTTTACAACATAAAAATGAAAAAAAATTATAAACCACCTACCTTATCTAGGTAGTGGAGTTATCATCTATTATTAAGTCGTGATTCATTCGGGTTTGGAGAAAATTAGACAAATGGATGGAGAACAAGAAATAGGGAAATGATCCTAAATCTAAATAGTGTGGTTATGGTTCCAAAGAATACAGAACGCCTAAATGGGAATTAATGACTTACCGAGGTGGTACCAGCATGAATAAAAGTGCATGAAATGGAGTCCAAAAATGTGCTAGATTTGAAAAACTATAAAATAAGGTTTTAAGCTTCAACAAGAAGAGAGGTTTTTATTTATGAAAATAGTGGCCTCTGCCACTTTTTTTAAACTACATTGTAAAATAAAAGATGTGTAATTTCCCTTCACATCATTTAATGATTGGTTTTCCTCACTGGGGAAAACCATTACATTTCAAGAAAGGTCCTAGACAGACAATTAAATGTCATGTAATTTGATTACAGGGCATTTACTGCCATTGATCATTGTGTAATTTTCCTGCAGCTAGTATACAACCTGTTTGCCTCTTCATTTCCAAAAACAACACAACCATCCCATGACCCAGATTTCAATCTAGGCCAAAAAGTAGATATAATAATAATTTAACCACAAAATAAAAGATCTGTAGAAAAAACATAGGATCTTACAAAACTAGAACATGACTATATCAAGATGGTTTCACTCAAAAATATGAAAATAAATGATAGGCACAAGATCCATCACATCCTGAAGTCCAATAGTAATGTATGTGGGAAATTGTCTAATAAATAATAGTATAGAATCCATTTAATTTTGAATTACATGTGTGATGTTTTAAAAAAAATATTATTATTAAAAAATAAAAATATTGATATTATAAAATTTTTTAGTTAATGAAATATTGTATATAATTACATTAGTATGTAGTATACTATTCACCGTGAGACTATATCTACCCAAATTATGCCTCAGAGCCCTTATGATGTGTTTTTCCTCACTACACCTAAAAAATAAAAAATTTCAAGTGGTAAATAAAAATAAATAAAATTAAATAAATCATATTATAATAAGAAACCAATAGAGATGAGTGATCGTACCAGCATCCACGTGGAGCATCACACAAGACATCTATATGCATATCTTGACCAACAAAAATAGAAGAGAGAAGAGGTATGTTCTCCCATTCCCACATCTGATTAAAGACAATACATCCCCAGAGATCAGTTTAATCTAAGAAGTTTTTTGTGAAAAATGCTCTATATGTGTAGGAGAAGAATAAAAATCCTCAACTGTATCTCCCAACTTGATAAAAATCCACTAGTATACCTAGATACACTATGTGTATATGCATACTAGAGTGATCAGTGTGCAATGTACACCTAATTATTAGTAGGATATATGCACGTGAATGACTCATGACTATCTTCCCATCAACATTAGTCGGTAACTATGAAAAATGAATATCTAGCCACCTCATAGATATAGACCAACCATCGGTAGCCTCATCATCTTCCATAACATCAACACTGTGAAATATCTATACAATCTAGGGAAAATATCAATGGGTTGGTTTTATAACTTCATCCCCTATATAGGAAGACTGAGCATGACTTCCACATCTTCATGGGTGGTGGTCATCTTTCCCTCAGGCAAGTGGAATTTTGTGTCTTTGGTCACCATGTCTTGGTGAGGGTCGTAATTAGGTTATGATCATTGAATTAAAATTTGATATTGTAATTCCATAGAATCTATAATGGTGTAGGCATGGTATAATGGTGGCTAGATGAAAAATATGATTACAATGGTGTGCTCGATGCACCATAGTTCATCAAACCTCATAACTTATTATCACGTCATGTGATGATTTCCTATACTGCTCATTGAGAACCATAGTACCCTCCATCTTTATGTGAAAAAATGAAATAAATCCTAAGTGAAATAAATATTACATTATAGTCAACAGAATGTTATAACTAGTAGAATGAAATCCATTATGTGTCTATTTCCATTATTTTATGATTTTTTTCCAAAACAACATGAAATTTCATCATGTTTACCAAAAGATATTTCTAAAGTGGTTCTAGATATATTTTTTCCTATAAAATGGTTTTTTATAAGATATGGTTATATATATATATATATATATATTCTTTCTTATCTAAATATTTATTAGAAAATAATACATATATTTTTTAATGAAAATATAAAAAGAAAAAACATCAAATAAATTTATATATCTCATATAAAGTAACACTTGAGATCATATACATTGAAATGAAAAAGAACAAACCCATTTAATAACACTTGAATTCATTAAAATATCCAATAAATTCCTTAGTGTTTTTTAATATAAATGAGTTTTTATGAGTTGTGCCTTATTTATATATGAATTAAAATATATCTTATTTTTAATTGGTTGTTTAATAACAATTTCTAATGGTATTTACATAAGTTTAAATTTCCAAAACATTAGAGCTTCAAATAAAATTCCTCCCCATATGGTAGGGATTTCATTATAAGGATGAAATATTTTAATAAATCAAAAGTTAAGTACATCACATTGGAAGATGTTATCAAGCTACCACTTGAAAATAATTTTTATTTTACTTCACATTTGAAGTATATATCATCTCTTAAAAACTATATTCTATTGAAAAATATCATGGTGTTTATTTTCTATTGTAAATCAGTCAAGTGTTATTTAATTGGTTTTTTCTTGTCTATTTCACATTATATGATCATAATTGTGATTTTTTTCATTGATAAATAAATTTATTTCATGTTTTATCTTCATTTTACCTCACATTCCCAAACATTCTATACTTTATTTTCTAATTTTCATTTAAATAATGAATAAAAAGGTTTTTAATAACCCAAAACAATATTCATTTTAAATTAACTAAAAATTTAAATTTCAATTGGTGTGATTTTGGATTTACGCATGATTTCTCCCAAGATTGTATATTTCATTATTGTTTTCCCACATGTTTGATTCATTATTTAACCATATGTAGATTCATTATACATTCATGTCACCTCACATGTACATTTAATATTCTTTTTAATGTGAATATTAAAGGAATAATATTATTTTATAATTAAATTATTTAGAAATGTCAAAAAAACTCTTCAAAATAAGGATTTTATATTAACACTGAATAATTAATATTATGAAAAGATAGAATTGGATACAATACATCATTATGGTTGATAGTCTGAACTCTATCCAACAATGTCAGTTCATCATTTCATGTTTTGACCTTATTGATGAAATATGATATATATCAAAACATTCCATTTTTATTGAGGATAATTCACCTCATTCTACCTCTTACTGGACTTCATTATCCCTCAATGAATTACATTTCAATGTTAGGTATCAATATCGGGTGGTATTCACGAATTTTGAAATAGAAAAACACTCCAATAAGTATCCATGGGGAAGCATAACAGTTACCAATGGTGTACATCCGGTACTCTAGATCAATATAAATTCTCTTTATATATTCATAGAGGAACATGTTATAAAGGATTATGTGCATTGAAATAGTAATTCCTAGAATTTTCCACTTTCACTTTTCCTTATTTCTTGTAATAACACGATTTTTTCACTAATTATACTTGTGATGGGGTATGGACATTTTTGAAATTCAAATCAAGTGTCTTCTTAGAAGAGAAGTCACACTCAATAAGAAGAAGCTTGTTCTATATTCCGTTTAATCAATTCATGAATGTGTCTCTTGTACCATATCCTTTAATAAATCCCATCCATTGCTAGTTTTTATCTAAAAAAGAAGTATTTCACATAATGATAAAATTTCTTCTCAAATATGGTAGTTATAAGAAATATTCAAGGACCCTTGAAGACGCAATTTTTGTAATCTACAATGTGTTTGGTCATTTTTATATACCTCTATCCCCCATCAAATTCCTTTTTCAAGTTTTATTTTGGAATCTAAATTATATAATCATACACTTCTTGATTATCCTTGAGGATTTCTTCAAAACATTTTCCAAATCTTCTTTGATTCAAATCTTATGCTATAATTAAGTGATCATATTTCACATAAATTAATTTAATTTCATGTTGAAATAGTTAAAAATAAGAAAAACATTTCACACCAAGCCTCATGATTTCCTTCTTCATATATTCATTATGGAATGTTTTTTATATTTTGTTGGAAATGTGTCCAATAAAATACCGATGATGTGAATTTGGTAGTTTAAATGCGTCAAGATTTGCACATATTTCCTGGTTGATTTTTTTATTCCAAGTACATATAAAATATAAAATATGAATATAGGGGAAATTTTTTTTTGATTCATGCCAAAAAATAACTCAATGATTTGTAGTTTTCTTTATCAATAATGGATAATTCAAACATAAGAGGTGAACGGTTTGCCACTTGGGTTTCTAAAATCAACAATACACCCTTATATATTTCAATTATAAATTTTCTATTAGTCTGAATGAAATTCATATAGATATGAAATTTGGAAATACATGTGATGAATGACTAAAAATATGATGAAATTGAACACGATATGGATCAAGATGGTTATCCTGAGACACATGTTCATTCATATGAAGATAAAAGAAAACTTGGTCATTGTGTCTTATTATGTCTATAAATTACAGAAACACTTGATATAAGTCTTCCCAATCCCTATAGTCCTTCAAAGTTTTCTTTTGATTCTCCATCCATGACTTATTATATGAAATATTATAACAAAATATTTATTTTATCCTTTGTTTAACAAGGGTTATTAAAACATATTATGTGGTCATAATCATCTCAACAACAATAGATGAAATAAATTTAGAATCTAATAAAGTATGATATTATGTTAGGTTAGGCTGATCGCAACTATGAGAAACCTCAATCATCAAAATTCTCTAACCTCCAAATGAAGATTATGGAATCTCCCTCGAGAAGACTCTAAAATCATTCCCATATTTGTCACAGAGCATGATGTATTTTTTATGAAATGATTCCGGAACAAAATATCTACATTTCCTCCCAATTTGAAATATTTTTTGTATGTTTTTTAAATACATATTTTCTTGGAAAATACCTTCAACATATAATGTTTCGTCTAGATCACAAAACATATCCATTACATCTCCAGGAAACATAGTTGACGTTGTGAGAACATTGAAGTCAAATTCTGGGAAACATTATAATTTTTATGGCTAATATGTGAATAATGTTGGATGATTTATTATGGGTAGAGGCTATTATAGAATAACTTCATTTGTTGAAACTTTCTCTCAAACTTTAATTTATACCGCCTCATAAGTACTATTGTCTATGTCTATTCAATCATTAGAAAATTACTCATCATAAGTCAGATTTAAAATAATATCCTATATATAATTTAGGTTTCCTCCTCTAAATCATAGAGAATAGCCTCAATATATTGGGATGGAACTTCTTCACACACTATTTTAGTTATACATCTTTATACAGTTGGAAATTATTGTTATATAGTAAAAACCATAACACATAACTCCATCATAGAACTATTTGACCTCTGGGAAAATAAATTTATTGCTAAGAACCAATTTTGATCAGAAAACAATGGATAATAAATATTCCATAGTGTAACTGGTAATTGAATATTTCTATATATAATATAATTGAGATATTGATTATGTCCATGATTTAGGAAACAATGACTTCTTTCTTAATGTTCACCTAGGGTTACATAACCTCTTGTTCTAGCCATTGATGTTTGTTCTGTACTATAAGAAGTGAATTTCTCAATTTGAATAACCTACCCATAGTAGTAGACAAAATAAAACATTATTCTATATGTGAAATTTTAAAAAAAGATTCTAATAGTTTAAATTTCATTTACATTGAGGGTTGACCCTACGATATCTATTATACTGAATTTACAGAATGCCTTTTTATATCCATAAATATGAAATGATATCTTAGTGAATTCATTAATATTTATGAAGTTATTTTCTATTGTTTATAAAATAGATATGAATAATTTAAAGTGTATCTTACATGAGTGTCAAACATGGTGTGTAGTAAATCATATTTTCATGCTCCAGTTCTTGATCGAGTCCAGCTCAATTGAGTGTTTTTGGGTTTTACACCTTGGGTCATCTGTGAAAGATCAACATATACTTATAATATCTAGATAGGGAATTTATTTCTTTGATTACCAAAATAATATTTAATGATAAAAAAATTTACTACATTTTCATATATCCTAAAATATGGCACTAATGTTTTTTATTACAAATTTTTAAATTTTCTATGGTATGTTCAGTAGTTTGTAAATAGAATGTGATTCATCTAGAACATATCCATAAAGAGTAATGATTAATTAATCAATCGTTAATCATTATTTAATCATTAGTTAATCATTCTTGTATTATTTTTTAATTATTAGATAATCATTATTTAATGATTAGTTAATTATTACATAATAATTTGTTACAAATTAGTTAATCATTAGTTAATCATTCTTTAGTAATTATTTAATAATTTTATAATCATTAGTTAATCATTATTTATTCATTATTAAATAATTATTTTGTTAGTAGTTAATCATTGTTTAATCATTAGTAAATCATTACCTAATAATTGGTTAATCATTATTTAATATTTTGTTAATCACTATTTAATCACTGATTAATCATTAGGTAGTCATTAGTTAATCATCACAAAATCATTAGTTAATCATTAGTTAATAATTAGTTAATCATTATTTATTAATTATTTAATCCATCATTAATTATTATTTAATTATTCATTAATCATTATATAATCATCAGTGAATCATTAGTTAATCAATATTTAATCATTACATAATCCTTGATTAATATCACCTTAATCGTTATCAAATTGTTCTTTAATCACTAGTTAATAAATATTTATTAATTATGTAATCATTCTTCAATCCTTAGTTCATCATTATTTAATCATTATTTAATCATTATTTAATCATTCTATAATCATTCTTGAATAACTAGATAATCTTTCTTTAATCATTGGTTAATCGTTATTTAATCATTCTTTAATAATTAGTCAAGCATTATTTAATCATTACATAATCATTATTTAATGATTTTTAATAATTTTTAATTCAATATTAAAGCATTATTTAATCACTGGTTACTAATTACTTAATCATTATTAAATAATTCATTAATAATTAATTAATCATTCATTAATAATTAGATAATAATTCATTAATCATTACTTAATAATTATTTAATTATTAGTTAATAATTAGATAATAATTAGTTAATCATTTGTTAATAATTATTTAATTATTATTTAATCATTAGTTAATAATTATTTAATCATTACTTAATCATTCCTTAATAATTAATTAATCTTTCATTAATCATTGTTTATCCATTAGTTAATAATTACATAATCATTAGTAAATCAATATTTAATAATTATTTAATAATTAAATAATAATTTGTTAATCATTCTTTAATAATTAGTTATGAATTATTTAATCTTTACTCAAACATTACTTAGTATTACTTTTTTCATCAGTTATTCATTTTTTAATCATTCTATAATCTTTAGTTAATCATTTCCTAATCATTAGTTAATCATTAATTAATCATTAGTTAGTAATTATTTATTCATTGGTTAATGATTATTTAATCACTACTTAATCATTAATTAATCATTCATTAATGAATAGTTATTAAATGTTTAATCATCACTTAGTCTATAGTTAATCATTAGTTATTCATTCTTTAATCATTAGTTAATCATTATTTTATTATTTTTATTAATTTTTTAATCATTACTTAATAGTTACATAATTTCTATTTAATCATTAGTTAATTATTATTTTATCATTATTTTATCATTCTTTAATCATTATAATGTCATTATTTAGAAAATAGTTAATCATTATTTAATCATTATTTAATCATTATATAATCAATATTTAATAATTAGTTAATCATTCTTTAATCATTAGTTAATCATTATTGGATCCTAATTTAATCATTAATTAATAATTGGTTAATCATTCTTAATATTTTAGCTAATAATTAGATAAAATTTACATAATCATTAATTAATCATTTTTTTGTCATTAATTAATCATATTTTTTTCATTATTTATGATTGTAATCTCATTATTATGTAATCAGTCCTCTTTCCTAAGTTATTCATCCTCGAATCTATACTTAATCATTACTACTAATAACTATTATTTCTATACTATTTATAATAAACTAGAAAATAATATAAATAGAATTTGTAGAACTCACTAAATACAAAAAAATACCATTAAAATATATAAGAAAAAATACTTGTAAATGACACTTAATTAAAAATGGCACTCATTTTAGGCCACCAAAACTACCACACACAAAGGAAGAACCACCCAAAATATTATTGAGATAGAGAGTGAAAATTAGAGAGGTAAAGGTATTTTGGAGTGAACATGGGGGTGCGTTGTTATAGCCACCTTAAAGAATGGAGGCACACCCGTGACGATTTTCTCCATTATTTATGGGAAATGTAGCTTATTGGAATATGCCTTTCACATTAGTTTATTTCAAAAGGTGGCCACACCAATTCCATTATTTCCATGTACATGATCCACATTGATGAGGGGAAAAGGTGTTAGAGGAACTACCACCATTAAATTAATAGAAAATGTGAAAGGGCCTCTAATGCCTTTCAAAAGTGATTTTCCAAAATTTATAAACGTTTTATATTTTGAAAAATTAAAAAAAGTTATAAAAACACTTTGTATCTCAGGGATACAGTAATGTGGGGTCTTATAGTAAATGAATGTAACTATTAATATGGATCATTGTGAAAATGGTGACCTTAAATGTTGGTTATTGATGTGTGTCTTGGTAGATGGTCCAAAATGATAGGAGAGAGTGGCAGTTGGAATTGGAACAATAGAAGATGAAAGTTGTAACTAAAAAAGTAAATAATTTAAATTCAAAATACAATAAAAACCAAAAAACCCAAAAAATAAAAATACAATAAAACAATGATAAATTAATTATTTAAGGTTGTAATAAATAACTTATTTATTTAAAACTCCAAAAAAAATAAAAAACCACAAAAATTGTTTTTTTGAAATAAAATTTCCATAAAAATAAAATAATAATTAATAGAGAGTTGATATTTTACATTAATATTTTCAAAAACCGAAAAAATAAATAAATTAATTAAACAAATAAAATAATGAAATACTATAATTTTAAAAATCATAAAAATGTATGATCTAAAAAAATATTATTTATATTAAAAATATAAATAAACAAATAAATTTATAATTTGACATTTAATATCACATTAGTATAAATTGAAATTTATTCAATGAAATACACTATATTACTAATGAAAATATAATTAACTACAATAATTGGGGTGGTAAAAATAAATGAATAAATTTCACATCACTTGTTCACATACATATGGAGGTTTCATCTCATTAACATGTTTTAATTTCAATGGGAGTTTACTAATTTATAAGGAACGGTATTGGAAGAAGAAAACGTATATATTGAAAATTTCAAAGGTTCGCACTTTGAATTTTGGATGATTTATTCTGAAGATTAACAATATTGGAATGAGATTGTGATTCCATTAAAGGGGTAAAATATGAAGTAAAGAAATAATTAGAATGGGAAGAGTCAACTGGAAATAACGTGGGGTAGTTTTTATGGTGTTCGATAGGAATATAAGCTTCAATATTTATAATGTGAAGATAATTAATGAATTAATGGAAAATATTTCAAACATCAATGGGAATACCTTCTCATTAAAAAAATTGTTCATGTGATTGATACATTTTAGTATGATATTTTTAGAATCATGATTGATGACTAATCATATGGATAAGTCTAATATGATCTCATGTCAACTAGATTTCACTAGGGTGAAGTTTAATTATGGCACGTGGGCCTGAATAATTCTATCAAAATATTTGGAAACTTAGGAAAGAATTTCCACCCTTGTAAGTAATTCAAACCATAAAAAATATTTATTGTGCAATGAAATCTCATAATTTTTCCTTTATTATGTGATTTTGGCGATGAAGTTATAAAGTTATATTAAAATACAATTTGATGTGAAATTTAATGGATGATCTACTAGAATAGAAAAAAATGATATATAAGGGGGAATGAGAAAGAGAGAAGTCAGGAGTAAAGTTCAATATTACTTGACCAACATAATAGAATTATAGGAAGAAAGGGGACGTAAAAAGTATTTTAAATAATTAAGGAAAAATTAAGGAAGTTTCACTTCATGAATTAAATTTTTAACTAAATATATTAAGGATCATAACACAATTTTGTTTTAATTTTCACTAGTTCATTTGGATCATGGATCATTGATTTCAGTTATTTGTTTCACTCAACATCTGAGAGGGGGAGTATATAGATTTATATATTCAGAATATTTTGGAAATTCACATATTTAAAATGATAAAACACTTGAGAAGGTTTGAATAAGAGATTTGAAAGTATAAAATAAAAGTTTGTGCACACTAAATTTGAAATTTGGTGTGACACATACAATGATTATTCTAAAAGAAAGGAATAATTTTATCTCAATAATTGTCTAGCTTTAAGATATTGGTTTCTATTATGCAGAATATTTTAGGATATCATGTTGTCCCATGGTGTATACTAAATGAGTTAATGATATAATATAGTGACATATGGAGAGTTAATAATATATGACACTTTCCCAAACCAGATCTTCAAGAACATAAAATTTGTATTAGTGTTATTTAAGGAACATGGGTGAGAATGAGATGAAAATACTTATTGAAAAGAAGACTGATAATTTTTAATATAGAAAATTAGAAGATTAATGACATTAGAAGAAATATAATGTTCCTTTTAATATGAAATAAATAACATGAATGAATTATATAAAAGAGATAATATATAAAAATTTATGTGGGTTATCACTAATGCAGTCTCCTAGAGGTACATGTTTTTATCTTCATTGATGGTTTAACATAGAAGGTGTGGGTGGTATTTAAATCTAAATTTTTCATAGCTTTTATTGAATATAGATCCATGGTTTCAATATATATTTGTTTAAAATATATGTTATTGAGGTATAACAATGATATGGATTTTGAAGGAAATGAGTTCTAATGGTTTTTCTTGAGGAAAGAAATCTGTTTTGAGGAGAATGTTCCAAAAAAACCAGAAGAAAAATCGTGTAGTGGAGTGAAACAATCAGATGTTGTGTGAGGGAGTTATAATCATGAACATGTAACATCTTTCATTTTAATGGTATGAAAACTCTAATTGAATTTGATCATTAATTTTGTGGACGAGCCAATTTTTGAACATTATTTCAGGATGGATTTATGATAATTAGAACACATAAAAGAGTTGTTTTTATAAATTGAATAAGTCATAGAAGGGGGGATAAATTTTTAGGCTCATCTCTATATTTCTGTACAAAAATGGCAGTTTTTGAAGAAATATCTTTGATCACACGGTTGGAACATGATTACTGATAATCTTGAGGCTCAACCACGCACCTTGTTTTTTTTTGAATAATAGTTTTTCTAAATAATGTGACTTTTCTTGTACAAAAATAAAACCCTTAGAGGAAGGTGCACATTATGTAAAATCATTCACTTACGGCTCCACATCCATGTAAACCATCTGCCAAAAATAATAGAGGATAATAACACATCTTCTGTAGGATTTTCATAATTGTACACCTAGCCATGTAAGGGGGTGTCCCTTTGGACAGTGGAACATCATGGTTGGAACACGGTTAGGAAAACTGTAATGGGAAAAAATGCAGTTTATTAAAAAGTGGTAAATGATTATTTTACCTGTAACCTTTATCTTTTCCTCCTTTCATCGATTCATTTTTTTCACACAGAGTGTGTACCTTCTCAACCTGACTAACCACAGACCTCGAGACAAACTGGTCCCAACATGGCCTAAAGCATGCCTCGATGTACTCCATAGTCTTCTGACTAGCCACATGGGTTTAGTGGTTATACAATAGGGAGACTATAATCTAAATATTAGAGTATCACAACAATATACTATAAGGAAACAACAGACAATGTCCGAACTAGTTGTAAAAATGAGAAAAGAGGAATATAGGTATTATAATTGTGTCAAGATGTCCAAAACCAATATTCAACAATGCATGAATGACTATCTTATGCTAAAATAACAAGAATAATGATATAAAATACTTAGTGCAATGTAATAAATGAATGAAATCTCAAAAACAAGCTTTATGAGCATCCAGACTACTAGCTTGGTCATGTGATTCTAACTCTAACATATTATTCAAAACACAATTATTAAACCCTGGTCTTATGAACAAGAAAATATGTTGGCGTACCCTAGTGTAATGGACACCTGATTTGGGTGTGAGATGTACTCAGTAACCCTCCACTAATAGTATCTAAAAAAATCCAATTTTTTCAAATAAAATGAGCCTCATGTTTTATAAAAAAAATTAAAAAAACATTGCGATATTAATAAATAACCATGGCAGGATCTGGTCCCCCTATGACATCAACCCAACCATACCTTCTATGGCCAAAGCCAGAATGTCGGAAAAAATGGTAACCTGCAAGAAATGGGTAAAAATTAAAATGGGTAATTAGAATTTAAGCATCCATAAATGATTGAATTTGGACATGGGATTCAACTTGGAAGATATTATTTTTTATTTAATTACTTATTATAATTAATTTTATTTAAATAATTATATGTATTATTCATTTACATGGAATTTTGTTCCCATCCATGTTGAACATTATAATGGATCTTGAGTATCGAATCAGGAGCTTATCACATTACCAAATCTTGAAAAATTTTGTCCATGGGAATCCACAAAATGAATCCCAAGTGTCACTCCCAACATAAGTAAAACAATTCCCATCTGATTACATCCCTAGTATCTCACAAAGGGGGTCTAATTATCACTTATTTCATGGTGTAACCATTTTTTCCACCAATACCATCCTCGGGTTCTCATCTAAGCATTACGATCACTCATATCGAGGTAATAAACACGTGTGATGAGACCATCCATTATATAGAAGGTATTTACCTTAGTGTATGAATCATCATCAACTCTTGAGCCCATATTTGTCATTACTTATAGAAGAATTTAGTGGTCACTCAAGGCCTAAGTAGTAAATTCATTGCATTAGAATTTAAAACACTTAATCAACCACGTATATAACCTTTCTTTGTCATAGATATTGTTCAAGTAGTATGTTGTTTATATAATAAATATACATAAAAATTAATTCATTCTAATATACAGGGCCAATACTATTAGACATTTAAATTATAAAACCAATAGGTTTATATACTAAAAATGTCACGAATCTAATGTGATGCACCAATAAGTATAAAATTTTTGGTTTAGAATACATTGCACCTCAATAAAGGGGTTTTATTAAAAAAATGACATTTTTATAAAATAGTTCGTTTCATTTGGTTTTAAAAATATTGATTTATAGATGGCATAGAGCAACCCACTACAATAGAAGTCTTTAACAAACAAGAATCACATTTTATCATATGAATAAATGCAATCCCAAAGGGGTGGATCCGAAAATTATATATAATAACTAGAAGGGGTTTATATATGGACTCACCCTAATGGGATAGTTTTAGTGGAGGTTATAACCATCAATCATTCCAAGGGGGGTCTAGAATAACATACGGTATTTTTTAAAACATTAATTAAGATAAAACTTAAAATTAGAACAACATCAGATAAGTATGGAATGAAACACATGATGACATTTTATTAATGTGAAAAAACATAAGATAAAAGATTTAGGCCACATCCCTCATTCTTAATATTACCCACTTATCCAATATTGAGGCCTTATTTTGTCCGGTTTGAGATAAATCAATTAAATGGACAAATTCCATAAAAAAGGGTGAATGAGTTTGAACAAAAATAGAAAATGAACTGGAAATATAAATTAAGAAAAGAATAAATAAGAGTCCTAGACAAGACATGATTCTTCTAATGAAATAGATGGTTCTCAAATCGAAGTTCGTATGACGAAGATCTCCTCATACCTAGAGAATGGGACACTACTTAATTAGGTGCATCATTTGGCTGCCTGATTTCCATACTGTGTGCTAGCCATGCAAGGGAAATTGCTTAAGGGGAATGGTCGCACAGTTTGGCCACACAGTTAGACAGTCTATGCATCATCCATGCGAGGATTAGTGAAAACACACTACCTAAATGGCACTAATAATTAAAGCTGGGCTCATAGTTTTGAAAACCATGTCTAGCCCATGTGGATCACTTCTAGTCACATTCAGATCCTGAATAGTTTTCACTGGTGGGCCATGCAGTTTTAGGATATTTTTGTTCCCAAACTAGTCCACCCAAAACATGAATCCTCTAGTCCCAACACACCCTAAACTTGATTATCCATCCAAATCACCTAACAAGATTAAAACATTTATAAAATAAAAATATAATGTTTTTCAACACTCAAAATTTTGTTATGAAGCTCAATTTACAAAACAGACCATCCACCAAACAACAGAATTCAAAATCCCTTGGAATTTCATCTGGTACAAAAAACATGATACAATACAATTTCCCCACATTAAAACTTATAAAAAATGATAAGCCTTTGGGAAATGAATAGAACACCACATGACCTGCTGGGGTCATGTAGTCTTGCTCAAATGGCTACATGTAATTTCTAAACACCCAACGCACCCACACGAATCCCCTTAACATAAAGTATATAAGATGTAGAAATGCTAGAATACACTTGTTTTCGACACTGAATCATTGAAATGTAACTTACTCTAACCCTTCAATA
Source organism: Viscum album (assembly GCA_963277665.1). Taxonomy (NCBI): domain Eukaryota; kingdom Viridiplantae; phylum Streptophyta; class Magnoliopsida; order Santalales; family Viscaceae; genus Viscum; species Viscum album. The sequence goes on along the minus strand of OY728146.1, from coordinate 1,593,880,272 downwards.
TAGATAAATGATTCCCACATTGTCAGTTTAATCATCCGGACTATGGTGCTTCCACCATAGGTTTTGGAATTTAATGTCTGATTCCAAATCATGGTATTCAATTGTCAAAATTGTCTTGCAAAATGATCCAATATAATTACAATTAATCACATTAAATGAGTAAATATACATGATTCGATCGAAGGATCGATTCAAAAATGACCACTTTTAGGCAAGACAAGAGAAAGATATGTAATGTCGCTTCCAAGTGAACATTATCCAAATACATGGCTTAGATGACTGGCATGTTCAAAAAGCTAAACCAAAAGCATTTAAATGAATATAACATGATATTTTCTCATTGTTCACTAATTGAATCATGTAAACACCTTCTATTGAAATCTCTAGAAAAAAACCACTTATGTTATCAAGGCCTGGCATGATTAGGGTTGTAAACAGAATCCATCACACCTGGAATGTTATAACCCAAATGCCACGTATGATATAAATGAAGTATATGGTATCATTAGAGTCAAACTAGAATCAATGGATCTCATCTAAAGAAATCCACACCCCTTCAGTTACAGGAGAGACGTTTCTACAAGCTGAGACATCCGCATATCAGGAACGCTGACTAAACCTAATGCAACATCTTTTGGATGGTTAGGTCAAATAAAAATAGTTTGTTTCAATGGACCTGTCCATATAATTTCTTCATTGGAACCCATATATCACCTAGGACTAACCATACCTTGATAAAACCATGATTTCAAAGAAAAATCTGATAGAAACCACCAAATGAATCTCAACAAGTTTTAATAATTTAGCATGAAATAATACCAAATATCTCTCAGTGTATCAAAATGGTACCAAGATAGGGTGCATGGCCATACTTAAGTTAAGAGTACACTAAGATGATTTTAACAATATTGAAAAGGATCTGCGACATTCCTACTACCCCAAAAAACCATTACTAGGATACTTTTTTAGTGAAAGATCATCTTCACCTACTGACAAACCGTAACTAACTGATCTCATTGACCTTAAAACCAAATCACCCCATACCAACTCAATCCTTACCGTATAATCTCATCACTGAATAATAGTGTTTCAGGGAGTTCATTCGTGTCCAACCATGCTTTCATCAGACTACCGTGTAAACACTATTGTAAGAGAGCTTACCATCCAAAAGGGAATTTTAAGATAGACCAACCATTTCCAAATTTTCTTTTCATGATTGTGTTCTGTATACATGGAAGGACACATGAAATCAAAATATAAGTGATTCATCTAACCTTAGGTGTGTGCATAACATTGTATTTAGAGAGTGAAAAATCTCATCATTCAACACATGCTCCATTAATGACAGACAGAGGTCCTAGAGGTGGTCATCCTACTTTAGAAATTGTTTAACTAAAAAGATAGAGGTAATGGAGAACTCAAGTGATATATCATAAATTCAAATGTATATGAACACATGAATCTCCTCTTGAGTTACATCCACTTGCACCACAACATCACTCATAAATTCCAAAATGACTATCTAGCATGTCATATCACATGATCCTTTTAGGTGCTCATAACGAGCATTGGGAAAATTATGATTTCTAAAATCGCCAGGTCACTCTACTCCATAGATGACTTGAAATTAGGGCATAACACCTCAAGAGTAAAAGGACTCTCACTGAACTCAATAGCTCGCTTCACCATTTAAACAACTCAATGGTACAGTGTTTGATGACACATATTACCTTATATTAAATGGAACATGCTTGATAAATCACATGGGCATATCATCCCCAAAAATTCAAGTATCAGATGACCCATGAAAAATAATTATCATGGAGTCACATTACTACATATGACTACAAAACTAGCAGAAGACCTCCAAATTCATCCAACACTAAAATAGATGGAAAATATTGTTCAAAATACTTCTTAAGCGGTAGTCCATGCCCATGGAATTTCTATCCCACAAGAAAAAATGATTTCCTAATATTTAAAGTCATAGTGAAGTTCAAAACATCACATGACCACCTGTCAGAACAAGGGTTTCATTTCTAAAACTAAGAGTCCAGCATGGTCAAAGGCATGCAGACAGTAACAAATGGTAGAAAAATTTACAAGTATCTGGATAAAGATTTGATGAACTGAGAGTGCTACCTAAAATAGGTAGTCCCCTTCTAGAAATGAAAAACAAAAACCCTACCAAGGGATCATTCCAAAGAAGTTCACTACTCAAAAAATCCTATCACATAGGATCGAGATATAGAAGAATAGGCATATGGGAAACTTTTACATTTTTGTTAAAAGGTGTACTTAAAGATACATCTATCTACCCTACAAGGGGATAAAGAAAAAACCACAACTATAGGATCCCTTATGAGGAAGTATCCAAAAAACTAGTTAATTATTTTACCATTTAAAGGTTAATATTCCAAGAAAAACTAAAACAAATCACATGAAAAAATAATCTAGATTAGGCCATAATATAGAATAGTAAAATTATTTTAAACTTCATTTTAATCCTTATAATTTTTTTATATGTTTTCACAATTGTTGGAATATTTCAATTTTAATCTATAGAGGAAAACCCTTTACGTTGTAATTGGAATTTTAAATAACCAAGTCCTCAACACAGGAAGATTAAAATGTTTTCTATTAATTTTCTAAAGGGGTACCAGTTGAGATGATACCACCTTAAATTTACATGAAATTACATAGAGGTAGATAAAATAACATTAAAATTATCCCCACACATAGAATAATCAAACCCCCACGGGGTTCAATCTCTAAGGAACACAAAAAGTAATGGTGAATTATAAGGGTCATGTCATGCCATTTTGATTTCGACTCAAAGAAACCAAAAAAAATTAAATATTTATTATTTAAAACACCCTCAATGTTTTATTTCTTAAGAAACATTCTCTAAATGACATACATGGGACTATATTTTTTTAGAATTTTCTCCTCACAAGTCATTCAACCTAAAAAATAAGGGTACAAGATATAATAAGGCAACTGAAACATGTATGGTCAAATTTTAACAAAATTTATATATAAAATAGTTTTTAAAAATATACGGCTAATAATAGATTGTTCTATTTTATGGGTTACAAACTATAAAATTATAAATAGACCATACAAATTACATGTCACAGGCAGTTCCCATTTAACCATGATACATTTCTCTAGGATTTGGGATAAATTTAACAATTTTAACATTTTTGTATTATAATTCAAGTATCTATTGTTCATATACATTGGTTCGATTATATGGGTTACCTCGTTCCACTTAATAAAGGGCCCAAACACTTTACCAATTATAAATTGGTGACAATTTAACCATATCCATAATGTTTCATCCCATTAAACCAATTGTTCATGGCTCAAACAATTCATAATTGATATGTCTGGTGTCACCATCCATAACCAATTGCACAATTTAATATTTAAATGAGAATCATACACATAAAAATTTCATATTGTTTACCATTTTTAGAAAACCATAAATAATAACATTTGCCCATGGAAGGATACTAGATAACCAATGAAGAATAAACAATATGCTAATCACAACACTAAAATCAAGGAAGCATAGTTTAATACTCATGGAAAGAACATTATTTAAACACTTAAACATGGTATACACAAGTATAATATAAAATACTAAAGATGGTAAAATCTAATAATGTTACCAAATCACCTATGATGGAATATAATAGGCATGTAAATAGCACACTAGGCACATCAACTATTTCAAATAACCAAACAATACATCCTACATGGCATGGAATATGCATGGAATATGAATTCATATGATATTATAATGATTCATGTAATGATAACTCATTTACCCACTGGGAAAATAGAAAATACTATAAATCATGGAAATCAGTATTCAGTGTAAAATACTCCAATCACTCAAGGTGAAATCATAAGAAACAGTAACAAATAACAACACAAAGAAAAATCCCACAACTGGACACTTGGACTTTTACCAGTAAATTGGTTGATCACTACCTAAAATAGATATTTACTATGTACTAACATGTTCCTAGTATAATTTCTACCATCTGAAAATAGTATGATAAATAAAAAAGAAATCCATTGATACAACTTTGAATAATCTTGACCCTACTAACCATAAAACCGGTAGCCGTTTTGGTCTCCTCATGACCCCAAGCATGCCCCCCCCATGTGAAAGAGATTTTCAACTAGAAGAAATGGTATAATGGTGTTTTAGTGGATATAATACACCCTCATGATAAAAGTATATTAATGGTATAAAAGAGAAAAACAAAATACAATTTTGGAAGATGAACTAATAAAAGAAAAAGAGTGGAATATATATAAAAAACTAAGTAAAGATACCAACAAAAATAATAAAAAATGAATTCCTGTCTAGATAATTATAAAAGTAAAGGTATAATGAAATACAGTGAGTAACATAATTAAATAAATGAATAAAATATGAAGGACTATATCCATGAGAATCATGAGTACCATCTCTATCATTTTCTCCAATCTCCCATGAACTACACACAACACATGCAGTAAACCTTGTTTCTACGAACAACAATATATGATCGTATACCCTAGTGAAATGGATTCTTGAGAAGGGTGTGGAATATACTATGTAGAATACCACCATAGTGTCTAAAGAATACTTCAGTTATTGAATATAAAAAAAGTATTGTCCATGTATAACAAAAGTAAGTAGTGATGCAAAATTAATAAATTACCAAGTCAGGATTAAGTCCATCAAAGACACTAGCCAGACCATACCTACTTCGGCCTAAGCCTGAATTTATGTTCAAACGGTAAAAAGTGTAAAAGGGATTTAAAGTAAAATAGTTCATTATATTTTTAGTAGTTTGAAATTTAAAAAGCTATACATGTGATTTTTTCTGATGGACGAGCCCTTTTGTTTAATTAATTAACATGTTTCATTTAATTTAAAGAGGAGTATCTAGTACTCAATTACATGGAAACCTATATTTATCCCAGGTGAACCTTATAATGTAACCTAAGTATCACACCACACGAATATCACTATACCAAATCTGAAAGAAGTAAGTCCATGGAAATCTATATAAGGAATCAAAAATGTCACTCCTGACATAAGTAAAACATGTCTACTCCAAGCCCATCACCTGTATCCCACAAATGGTTCTAAGTATCACTCATGGAATGGTATAACCATTTTTTCCACCTAGGATGTCCATGGGTGTTCCCTTGTAAACTAGGATAACTAATATGGAGGTATAAAATGTGCACAATGAGCCCATCCAAGATATAGTAGGTATCTCCCCTAGAGTATGAAGCCTCATCAATACATAATCCCATCCTTATCATTCCGTAAAAAGGAATCTAGGTGTCCCTTGAGGAATAAGCAGTAGATTCATTCCATTAAAATATTAAACACTAAAGTGGACAAGTATATTAATACGCCTTGTCATAGATGTGGTTCTTGTAGGATGATATGTATATTAGAAAGTCAGATCATAAGTAATGCATACTAAAATAGATTTCAAATCTCATTAACCATTTAAATTAAAAAACAAATTTTTCTATATACTAAACATGTCCCCAATCAAAATAAATGAACCAATAATCATAATATTTTTTATTATAATAATGTGGACCTCATCAATGGTTTTTATTATAAAACATGACATTGTTACGAAAATAATAATTTCATTTACATAGAACAACTTATATTCATCAAAAGGCACAACGAAACCCCCAAAACAGTGGTCTTTAACAAAAAAATCACAGTTTATCATATAGAAAAAACATCACCCAAATGGGATGGTCTAATAATAAAGACAAAAATTACAAGGGGACTGTATACGGATATACCCAAAACGGTTATTTTGGGTATTGTTCATAACCTTCAACAACACCAAAAGGGTCCAAACACATCACAAGGAAATCTCAAAAACATTATCTAATCTAAAGAATAAATTTGGAGCAACATATGCTATGTCTGGTGTGTCAAACATAAATATATATAATAAAATAGATAAAAATTAATGTAAAATATATATACCCCCATATTCATTCTTAGTATTACCCACTTTTCCAATATTTTTGGATTATTTAGTCCAGTTTGAGAGAAATCAAATTAATAGAGAAACACCCAGAAAATAGGGTGAATTAGATCACACCAAAATAACACAAGTGTATGAAATATAAAATAACAACAACAAAAATATGTGTTGTAAAATTACTAAAATCATTCCAATTCACCTAGTGGAGCTTGAATTAGAGGATGTATATGGGAGATCTTCTCATATTCAGAGAAGGTAAAGAATACCCAAGAAAGAGGTTGTTGCATGCAGATGAGGAATAATAAATGAGAAATGAAAATAAATAATGTAATTGGGTAAAAGTGGTATGTTTACACCTTTAATGAGGTTCATGGATTAGTCGGTTGTTTTCCAAACTGTACGCCAACCATGTGAGGGATACTGCTTAAGGGGACGGGTCGCATGGTTTGGCCGCACAGTTATCCAAACTGTGTGCTAACCATGCAATGAACAGTGCACACACACTAGTTAAATAGTACTAATGGTGTGAACTAGTGGCATGATTCTGGAAAAACTATGTAACCCATTTGGATCAATTTTTCTCAGCTATAAGTTCAGAATAGTTTTAACTAGTGGTCTATATAGTTTTAGTGAAACTGTGTGCCCTCTCCAACGCACCCAAAACATGACTTTTCAGGTCTTAACGGACCCAAAACATGATAATCCATCTGAGGAACCTATAAATACATAAAAAAGACTAGAAAAAACACATTAATGTCTTCTAACACACATAATTCAATTACAATGTTTAGTTTAAAAAGAGGTTCATTCACCAAATTAAATAATTACAAATACCTTAAAATTTAATCTGAACCAAAAACATGGGATGCTACCCAACAACTTCTCAAGAACTCCTCCTTCCTCCATTTTGGATTATATGGTTCCTCCTAATCTCAAATGTGATTCAAAAGTAGTTAGGTGTGTTTAAATCATATCTATGATTCTAAAACTCTTCTTTATTTCCTTATTAGTCTCTCTTATTGTATTGGATGTCATTTCTATATGAGATCATATAACCAATTTTCTGGGAATTTTTTTATTCTTTTAATTTCACTTAGTCTCGAATGAATAAAATCATATTAATGGATAAGTGAGTTTTTCTTATTATAATGTCTTTGTACAATGGATTATCCTTTAATGTTTCATTATTTATAAATTGTCATTTTTGTGTCACATTCTAGAAATTCCATATAATTTTCCAAAAATTCTTAACTCATAAATTTAAGTATCTAAACTACAACCTTGAGCCTTTATTAGGACCATTAAAATTTTTAGATGTTCATAACACAATGTAGACCATCCCATTAGTGTGTCACCTAAAATAAATTGATAAAAAATGATTGTATTTGGCCAAAACATCGCTATTTGTGTTTGGCCTAACACTTAAACATGGAATTGATTAAATAATAAAAAACTAATTGAATGAATGTATTTATTAATTGTATTCATACATAGATTTCCATAAATTTTGATGTGTACTCATGGAAAAAAATATAATAAATCGAAATTTGAGATTCTTATAATTAAATTTCATTGATCATATTTATGAGTCCTTTTTCACCATCGAGGTTGATGGATTTTGTTAAATCCATCCCTTAGGATGTACAATATTAAAATTTTATTATGAACATATTATCTATGTAACTAATCACCCTCCTAGGAATTATTTTTTATTTATTTATTCATAAATAATTAATATAATACTTAAATATATATTAAAAAGGTTAATAACAAACTATGTCCCACTTTCATTTCTAGATGATTTATAATAAATCGTAAACATTAGGTATTCATACATGCCCTCATTATATATTTTAAGGGATTTCAATAATGATATAAAATTCTAAATGAATAAATTTATTAGAATCATGATGAATGTAAACGAGAATGAAAAATGACTATTTCATATGTTTAATTATTAAATGCATCAATTTTATTATTATTGAATATCTTGATTGATACATATATTACAAATATGGAATGCCTCTGATGTGCTCATAGGATAAATGAAATTATGTTAATCATTGAGTGATACCTGCATTCAGGATATGAAATGCATTTTATGGGATCACATGTTAAATGAATTATTATATTCCTTGAGAGGTACATGAATTTATAGTATATAATTACTAGGATTGTCATTGATGATAAATGATTTAGGATATACCTTGAGAGATACCTGTATTCCAGGTACAATCTGTATCAGACCGTATCAGAGGTTTCATGAACTGGTAGAAACCTTGATATATACTTGGACTCCTGATAAGTAGTCCCATTGATAGGATCATATGTTAAATGAGATTATAGAATTCATTGAGTGATGCTTGGATTATTATATGAAATTTCATAGATAGGATCATAGGTTACTTCAAAATGTGTTATGGTTGATTTATAATTATTTTATCTTCAACTACTAAACCATAAATGTTATGAAATAGGTAGGGACTTTTTATCCTCATTATATAGGGACGAATTTGATTCTCCTTGGGTCCCTCATGTCTAGTATTGAACATGGAATCATAAGCTTATTTACTATGGGTCTTATCTGTCTACTTTACTATTCTCATATTCAAATATATCTGGTGTATGAGGACTCAAGTATAATCTATCTAAAATATATAAGGGACCTGATCCTATCATGGTTTACATTTATTTATTTCATTATAATACCATGTTATTATACCTACACACTGATTTATTTATGATCATTGATGATATTAACATTTGATATCATTGGTGGTGTCTTGTTTATTTTTACACACAACTTCTTCTTGCTGATGATTTTTACTTGGATGAATCTTATTACTAAAAGTTAGGATCAATTATTTTTCTTCATTATGGTGGACTTTATGGACTCATACATGATGTGGTATCTAGGGGATGGGCATGTACTCGATATTTCTATAGGTGTTAGATTCATTAAATTTTATTTTTCTCAGTCTATCCAAATAATATGATTTTTTTGATTTATGTTGACTACCTAGTATTTAAGTAATATTATGATCATGCATGGATATATTATTTCATACTATCCTTATTATATTTTTATTTTTATTACTATTATCTCATTACATATCTTACACTTTATAATTGATCATTACATTAAAAATATATATTACTGATCCATAGGGTATAGTCACCCAACTATACAACCTTGATACACTCACTACTAATCGGATGCTCCTGGAATATGGGGAGTAATTCCTGAGTCCATGTGACCAATCATTATTGGTAACTTGTGAGGGAACTGATTTTGATACATTATACGGGGTTTCAGATCCCTTTATTTCTCATAATCTAATTATTTGTGTGTTGTTAGATAGGATACTAGAAATTGGTAGGAACTTGGCTAATATCTCCTGTCTAGGTCCATCCACGTAGGGGGGATATCATTATTATTGGGATGAAATTGTTTATATTTTTATTATTAAAGTGGTTTCTGTTTCACCATAACTAATTTATGTCCTTTTTTAGTACTTATATATTTATGGTGTTTATTGTATTTTACCATTAGCTCAGTATATCAAGGAAGTATTGTTCATGCATCATTATAGGTACTCGATGATTTAAATGTCATTCTTATCCCATGTCATGTTTATTTTTGTTCATTTATATTGGATACATTATTATTTATTCCTTGAATATTAAATTTAGGTTACACTAACAATTCTTCCTAGAAAATAATGAGAAGAATAATTGGTTATTAAAGTGTTTTCATTGCCCTAAATGATTTTTTACTATATAGATTTTTGGTTGAACCTTAAATAAAGAATTATGTTATCTTCAATACATGGAACATTGGATACATATGATAAAATTATAGTTGATTTCACTTACATGGTTTCCAATCGTAATTTAGAAATTTCTTAAAACTATAAATTTTGGGATGGTGATTCATATAATTGAATAACCATATTTGAGATGTTATATTCTCTTACTGGATGTAAGGTCTAGTTACAGTTACATGAATGAAAATTGTAACTTATAAATTGTATGAATTCATAATTTGTGAATATAAATTCATCTATCTGGATGATTTCAAAAATATGAATTTTCATGAAAATATTAATGATATATAAATCTTTTTCTTATGGATCTTATGCTTGAATTGACCTGAGTAGTCTACTACTGAAATGATATGATTAATAGATAAACCTACTAAGGGTGTGTAAAATATTTAATAAATCAAGGTGTTATTATGATAAACTTAAATGTACCAATGTTGGAATTATGGGACCTTATTAGGTCACCATTATATTTTATTTCCTAAGTACTTAACCCCATGTGGGTATATGTGTTCAAGAAAAAATAGGGATAGTTATTTAATGTGTCAGCATCCACTTATATAGTGTTTCCTATAAATTTATAGTGATATGTTACTGAACTGATCTCCTCTTAAATAATAAATACCTTATAGTTTTTTTGGGATAATTATAATGAGGTTCTAGTTAATTAAAATGTCAATTAAAACATAAAGGTTGTTTTCCTATATAGATTGGAATAGAATTTTTTTTAAATGATCCATATATTAAAAACTCATGGATATATAAATAGTACTTTAAATATAAATTATGAAATAATTTTCCTAATGATGCTTGAGGTTAGCTAAATAAAGTGCTATGTACTATTGAAAATGTTTTTCTTAATAACCAGTTCTTGTAAGATTGTATATGTCCAAGACTATTAAATGTTAAAAAAATGTAAATCTATGCAATGTATTAAATAAAACATGTAATGTTCTTAATAAATTGAACCTTAATGTAAGGGTTAGATTTTGTATTGCCTTGAGGGTTTCCTTTTATTAGTAATAGTATGTTTCCCAAAGCATTCAATGGATTTTAATAATGTGTTTGATCTAAAGGATATTTGGTATATCCTAGTGACTTTTTAGGTGTCACTCATGTTTAAAATATCTAGAACCTTTATAGAATGAATACATATACCATTATGGTAAAGATTCCAAGAATAAATCCCGAGTAGAATTTTTGGATAGTCTCTTTGGAATAATATCTTCCAATACATGATCATTCAATTAGAATATGACTCTAGGTGGTGAACCATGTGGTGGTATTACTGTATACTGATTCCCATTGAGTTTTATAACCTTTTTCTTTTATATTCATATCATGAACCTCTATGAAACAGATCCCTATAATGATGATTTGAGAGAAACATGGCCAAGTATGCTGATACATCAGGGGAGATGTTGTTATGATTATGTTGATCAGCTGGCCCTTATAAGTTGATTCTATTTTTTACATACCTTTATTTTTCCATCATTAGTGGGAGCTCATAGACATTTTTTATGTCATATAATAAATTCCTTTAGAGGACATGAGTTGGTTATATTCTCATTCGTTTGAATTCATGAAAGGTTATCAAGTTTTTCTATATAGGAATGTAATTCTTACGGATTTTGTGGAATTATCTTGATTGATTGGGTATTGAGAGTGGATTTTATGGGTGTGACTATTTGGGTGCATGGACTAGTTGACCAGTGGTAGTCTAGTAGATAGTTTAAAATTCAGAAACAACGTCATAAAGCGAGTGATCATTTGGTGAATCATGGAATTGGTAAGGTGCCCAATTTTTAATAGGAGTACCAAGATAAATTTTTTATATAATGATATTGGCTTGCCTAAAACCACATTCATCTTGGATTTGTTGATGGAAAACACATGATAGAGTGAGTTTGTTCTTGAACCAAGTGGTGCGAGATTGTACACCAACTATGTAATACATGTTTAGTTCTCGAAAAATGTGCATATAAAGTGTTCAATGTAGAATATTAGTGAGTGGATGGGTGTATTCTAAGGATCTATGGTTTCTATTATTATTAGTATGGGAATAAGAACCTTGAGATTTGGGTAAATATAGAGGAGGTTCACTATGATATGGGATATCCTAAATTAAACTGGGTATCGTGAGATGGTTGAACTATGGTAGGAATTAAACTTGTTTTTCCATGAAATAGGATATCTAGATGTGGATAAAAGAAAATATAGCTTGTTTTTTGTGATCATGGCTCAAAATTATTAATACATACCTCTTGATTGAATCTTATTGTACTGTAATTGTGTACATGATCATGCCCAATATCATAAAATCATCTTGATAAAACTAGTGAGATCATCAAATATACTCCAATATTTTTATATATATTCATATTTTATGATAAAAAGTACTCATTAAGAGTTTATCTCAAGGAGAACTATAAGGTAATCCACAAGGTGCGGTGTACACCTTTGTCCTTCTGAGTATTTTTAACCTAGTTTTGAGATGAATTTCATAAAAACCCATGGAAACCATTCTTTATAAGTTGGAAAAAATAATGGGTGTCCTTTATGTTATCACTTAGTAATGAACAGATACATATCCATACCAATCATTGTGTCCAGTGAAACATGGAGCATGAGCTATGGAAATTCTATTTTCTTTTGTTGGAGTGAAGATAAGGATTATCTTAAGGTGGGGAGTGATATGTTGACCATTGATTGGAAACCCTTATGTTAGGTAGGGTCATGGTATTTTGAAATTAGTTGTTGGTCTGTCATTAGGAAAGTTTATACTATAAGATAAATATAAAAATTCATTTTTAGATATATCTATAAATTTTAGGAACAATCTCAAGTGATTCAAGGTAAACTACGAGTTTCTTTATGCACAACTATGGTCATGAACTAATACCTCTATATAGGCATGGATTTTTTCAGATGGACTCTGATTTTCTAGGTAATAATTCTTTATAAGGGCTTGGGCCACTAGCCAATCCATAGACTCAAACTCCCTGTGAGAAAGCACTATTGGGATTAGTCATTGGTTCTAATTCATGGGTGTATTGGCTATGCACCAATATTTCACTTGTTGCGCTTCAAATTATAGTATATGAAGGATGAGATCCATGTACACTAGTAATTTGATTTTTAGGTTACCCCATAATGGAAAACATGGTTAGATCATGATTATCTAATGATAATTCCAGGATACTAGATCAAGCATATGCCATTGTACACATTGTTAAATGACAATATAAAATAGAAGTGGTTGGTTTGGCGAGGTGATGCCTTTGGATTTCAGTTACAGGATTTGTGAGCTTATTCAAAATGGTCTTGAGGTGCCTCAGATTAATGTATTTTGGGATCCAGATCATGTGACATGTCATCTGTTACAGCTATGTATTTTCAGAATTAATCAATCATACGTGGTTTGAGTAATTTTATCCTAAAAAGATGGATACAGTCAGTGAGAAACTATATCAGGAACACCATTGTTGTGATATTGGTGTAGTATAAGTGTCACTCATGGATATTCAAGGGAAATCTAGTATGTCAATGTTAAAAGTATTTTATGGTATTCTACAATTTCAATCAAATAATAAATGATCTAAGAGTGTCACTAGGATGCTAAGGGATTATTCTAATAAGAAATTTCAATGGGGGGAGTACCATGACTCGAAGTCATCTGAATAAAGTCGGGAAATATCATGGGGAGAATTGTAGGATGGATATTGAAAAAGAATAAAATGTGATCATGTATTGGTTTGTACATTCTTAATTAAGTATCTTCTAAATATTCATATTTAAATACAATATTTGGATCTTGTTTTACTAGTTTGATATTCCTTTAATTTAATGTGATACTTATAGATGTATTGTTCATTGAAAACACAACACGAGTATTTTAGTGGAAATTCATAACCTGGGTTGGTCGGTTGATATTTACATTATTTTATAAGGATTACCAATAATGAAATTTTCTATATTGGAGAGGTTATAACATGCATCATTTTGGAATTGGGCAAAAAATCTAATAGAATTTACACTTCATCTTTATGGATAGGACAAAATCTAAACTAAGATTCAGAATGGAATTCTATTAGTAAGATTACATAAAATTATTTTTTGTATATATGGAATGACTCCTAGAAGCTGATGATGTAGTGGGAATGTACTAGGAATGTAGTGTAAGCTGCCAAAATAATATTTTAAAATTTTTAACTGATGATTTCTATGAGCTCATTGACGTCGGTGAATTGCTTCATAGTATAAGGTGAGGATCTTAAGGGGATAAAATTTAGCAAAAAATTAGAACAATAAATAATTACTTTTCATTTAATCCTTAATCGATGTTTACTCTTCATTGGTGATCACTACTCAAGGAATATGAATCTAAATTCCTCTAAATCTTCCACATGATCCTTAATTATCTACGTGAGTGTCGATCATTAAAATCCAAATTCTAGCATGGTGTTTCAACAATGACTTTGATTCTCTGATGATCAATGCATCTCCTTACTTAAAATGCATGATAGAGAACCCAATATGATCTCCTGGATATAGAGTTTATCTATCATAAATGCAGGATAGAATATAATAGAGAGATATATTCTATGCATAATATATATATAATCCCCTCCTCCTTTATTTATAGAGTGTTATAAGATTATCCACTATTGCCACACTAACCCCCAAAAAATTAACACCCTATAAACAATATATTATGACTACCGTATAGAGTTATAAATAGTATTCTCACATTCCAATAATATAATTAATATATCAAATTATAATAATTGATCCATTAACTCGACTCACTGTTCCTGCAAATATTTAATTAACCTTGAATATTTTTAAAATATTATCCATTCAATTTATATTTCCTTGTATTTACTTTAAAACATTTAAATACATTAAATAAATAAATTCAATGAAAATTATTCTTAACTTTAATAACATGAATTTATTTATTCCATTGCTGATCATATGTCCTTGAAAAAATCCCAGAACCCAAATGTGGGGCTTAACATATCCAATATAACTATTTAACTAAATAGGGATGATTATTGAATTTTCTATTGTTTATGCCCATCTAAGAACTTATCTTGATAGTAGTGAATACAATTCACATATGAATAGTAGGAATTGAAAACCCATCTTGACTCCTCAAAAGATAAGTATTTTTGCAATAGGGACAACCAACATACAAATAAGCACTATGTAATATAATCTCTTTGATTTTAATATCTCATAAATTTGGATGCACACCCATATCATCAATATTTTCTTTATTTATTATTTGTTTATCTATCATGAAGGATCTACCAATGACTTATATGGATATGGTGCTACGAATGTACTACCATCATTATTAATGTGTCTTGATATATATTAATTCTATAACTTGGGAGAGAAAAATATGTTTTTGACCATTCATCCAATTTTATACCACCGATGATGAACCCAACAGAAGCTACATCTCCATAATTTCATATCATGGATTTTTCCTTGCATCAAAGTTTACAATCAAATGTAATACATTGGTAATGATATCAAACCATGATACCATTAAACATGTCTATTGATAGGAACATACAATGGTTCCCAAAACATGTGGTGTTCATATTTGATGGTATGTCCTAATGATCTAAATACTAGAGACCAACAATTGATAACTTCATAAGAATAAGTCTCACAGCTAATGACTCCACAACACCAGATAGTCAAACATATACTGTGTTCAGTCAGTAAGTTGTACATATACCATAAATCCATTGTTTAATATTAATTTTATAGTATCTTGAGGTTCTCATTATATCTTTGGATCTACTATAACATTTTTACATGATAATTAATCTTGGTATATTACCATTTAAATAGTGGATGCAGAATATTATACACGATAATAATATGTTAAACATCATGTATATCAAGTTGTTCATATGATATGGTAATCAAAAGTACTTTACAGTTGTGTATAGGGAACCCACTATTACAACAATCCCACTTTCACTAGATCTAAATTTCTAACCAACCATGTTATCTCCCACATGATAAAGACCATGTTTCTTTAGATTTGTGTCTTTATCTGGAGGACCTTCCATGATTCTACACCGTGGCATATTTGTTATATGAAAAATAGTCTTGTAGAGTAAAACTATTTAATATATTTTATGCCTGAGTATATATTATTTTCTACATGACATCTTTGATAGTAGGTGTATAATAATTCACATTATGATACATATTTACTTACAAGGTGTGATTCCAAGAACTGAAACAAACTATTTTATATAACTTCTTATTAAGGCCCTTGGAAGTTGCAACGTACTATGTATTTGTTGATATGGATACCACATTCTTTTATGAATTTTTTTAAACACATTACCTTAACTATTATATAATATCACATTGATCTAGGTAATACGAAATTATGCCCCATGAAAACTAGTATCAGTTCTTCTCCAGTAACCTAGTATATGTATTTTATACTTTCAAAAGTAGAATCATATAGTTCTAACTACTTCCCATAGAGTTCTCAAATATAGAATGGATATTTTCCTACTCAATTTATATCATGGAAATTTCAATTCTTTTTACACATCAAGGAATAATTTATTTTCCCATTTATTAATAATATTGAATCCAACTCATCACTTTAATCATCTTCCATATCCCTATCATGTCAAACTAAAGAGATGATGCCATGTGACATTGGTAAAAATTACCACTCGAATTGTTCCAACTTTTATTCAATCCCATGTCATTATATATATGACTGACTATGTCCAATAATCAGTTAGATCCACCACATTTGATATTTTTTTTTCAAGAACATAGGTTGTTAATTTAATAAAATCATTTTATAATTATATTTATCTTGGACTTAACTAACTTGAAGACTGGTAGATCTTTTCATATGTTTCTTAACATATTTTACCCAGAAAACAAAGGTACTCCCACTAAACTCTAGTAGAAACATGAAAAAAATTCATTCTAAATGAATAAATTATGATCTTGTGTATTAACTCAATAAAAAATAGTATTTTAGTAACTTGGAAACTTTATTAGTATGCTGGGATGTGGTCATCACTTTCTGGTTTCATTGTATAAACAATGTCCATGTTCTATGGTCATGAAATATATTGATCAATATAATATGATCATACCAAGTAGCAATGAAAAGTAAAATTATAATGGATTTTAGGATAAGGATTTGGTGTAACCAATTAAGCTCTATTGGTACTACGATTCTACCACCCATGTATCTTATCGCTTGAATACCCACCATAGTATTCAAAAGTATAATCCCTTTTACAATTTTATATATGGAATCCATTATTTAATTTTAACTGATCTTGTAAATCTTATCTAATTTTCATATACTGGTAACCTTTTGGATTTATGATTCCCAATGAATAGTGGAACCATGATTGTGGTGAATAAAAAACCGTCACCATAGTTTTATCCATCCTATAGAGTTTGTGCCTATTGATCATTCATGTTCTACATGTCATATCGAACTTGTTCTTCTTCCAACAAATTTTACATATTTTTCATTAACTTAATCCAATTAAATTTTTATCCCACTATCTCAAGTATAGATGTTGACCCTTTTATTGAATTGTATTCTATCGCTTGGCTATCATTTTGTTATCCTATGGATTAATGGAATATCTAAAGAAAAAGTTAGGATCATTAATTCAGATGCACAATGTGTTTTTCTTGATTAATGTTTATATATTTCCTAACGAACTCTTTGTATATAAACACATGATCATTTGTAATTTATGGATTTTAATCATACTATAACCCATATGATATCTATTTTTAATTATATTTTGTGTATAGCTATGGGAAATATTTTTTATTTACAAATCACATCATGCAACATAATTGATGTTTCTATAAGTTCAAACATTGATACGACTTACATCATAACTCTAATGAATAAAATTTTCATTAAATAATTACTACATTATACCTAATGATCAATGATTGGTTTGTAAATATATTCATTGTCATGATGGCCTGAAGTAACTCATATCATTTTACCATGCATATAATTCAATTTTACTTACCATACCCACTTAATAGAATCTAAAGAATTATGTTTACCAATAGCTTTCTCGGGGGATTGTTCCTTCACACATGTTGAATTAAATCCACAATCATTATGTGTAAACATTATTTCTAAATGTTCCTTTTTCCCAAAATATCGATGCCAAAAATACCAATTGTGTTTGGCATCATTAATCCTGAATAACGGTATGGGTATAAAATTAATGTATAGTTATGTTTTTCTTGACAAAGACCATTATTCCACAACTATGTATAAAAGTATAACATTTATATTCATCATATATTGAATATGATTATTGTATCACTAAACAATTGGATGAGTATTCAACACCAAAAAAACATTCATTCTAGAACCTAGAATAATGTATCCTTGTCTCCAATGGACACATGAGATAAATGTTTTGGTAATACTAAATAATATTTGTACAATAACCATTCACATAGACATAGAGAAGTCATGTACTTATCAACATTGACTTAGAAATCACCCTTTCACAACCACTTGGAGAACACACCTGACCACTAATAATGATTATATGCATCCTTGGTTACAGTATTAAAATAGATAGAAATAATTATCATATTTTATTTCAAACCCATGTTGTCCTATTGAAAGATCATTGATGAGTATTCCTGGAGGAGAGTAATGTTCTTCATTCACTAATATAGTTTTTTTATTTATTATTTTATAGAAGTATCCAATGTAAATAAACTCATGTTAATATCTATTTCATTGAATGAAATTATGTATGTTCCCTTTGGCATGACACTTTACATTTCCCATTTTCCTTGTATTTCAATTTTTTCATCATAATAATTAAATATGAATCTTTATTTTTTATGCATATTAACGTGGTCAACCATTACTTTAGGAGTAATGAAGAATTTAGTCAATACTGTCTATTTTATAGCCTAAAATGAGACTTGAGTAAATGCATTAAAATAATATGAGAAAGGGATCCAAATAAATATCTTGATCCATCTTTCAGTTTACACATGTCGGTGTAATCATCACCTTAATAAAATATTGATTTAGTTTATCCTTACAAACATCTTTAAGATTTGAATATATGTCATAAAACTCATGTATTGATGTAATGGCTACATCTATAATTAGACATTGATGATAACATTATGACATAACCATCATATTCTTAACACCTTAGTCGCCTGTAATATTATTTACCACCCCCATTTTTAGAGGATAATTAATAGGTGCTGGAAACAGTAGAACTTTGAGTCTTGTATATCTGTTATATTATATTCTCAAAACCCTCTGCACTAGAATCATAGTACTCTGTCAGATCAATACTCTAGTGGTAAGGATCCTTGAACCCCCCCACATAGTCTACAAGTTAGGTTTACACCCCTACTCAATGGGTTCAAGGTGGGTGTTTGGATAGAAAACCACATTAACTCAAGTTTTATTGATCTGTTGAGTAAAGTCCTAGCTTCTCAAAATATAACATGTTTTACTCAATGCTTACCTCTACAATTATAGGAGTTTATCTATGGATAATCCTCACTACCAGATAATAATGTTGTCCCGCCAGGCTTATATGAACTCTCTGGTTGTTTGATGAACCCATAGATATGACATTACAAGAACCCCCCAAACACCCGGTGTAGTTCAAATTTGAATGATAGAAGGTGGTAATGATATCATATTTCTTTGAGGGTTTTTTTATTTTAACGTGATGAATGAAATAATTTTCTATTTCATAAGAATGTCCTATGTGATCACATTCACAACTGAATATAGACTAAATAAAAAAATTTATCACATCACATGTTCATTTTAAATGTGCAAGCTTGTTAATAATTCTTTGTGATAGTAAATAAACAACACAATTATATAATAATAAACCATCAAAAAATAAAATGATGACCTCATCACGATATGATAATCGAGGTTGATTCATTGAATTAATAATAGATCAAACTAGACCATAGATGTAATAACTTATGTTTTGTCACTTGGGAATCGAATTATAGCACCTTCCCATACAATGAAACAACCTCATGTCTGGTGTGTCACTACTCAAATCGTCATTGTAAAATATTACTCTCTCAAAGACATGGGGAAATGGGGATTATAAAATACATTTATGAAAATGGACATTCAAGAACTTATACATATAATAACGATTAGATGATATGTGGATTGTCTTTTATTTAAGATACATATTACAAACCATTGTAATAAATAAAAAAACACCAGACATGCATTGGTCGATCTTATGATAATGATCAGTTAATACACATTAACTTGCATATTTAAATTAAATCTAGAAATAAAAATAATCCTTGCATTAAATAAATCCTGCAGGTTTTTTTTGGAAAAAAACTCACCCAAATTTTATTTAAATAATATTAAGCATTCATTCCATTAATTTAATTTATTTTAAATAATAATAATTAATTAATTAATTAAATTTTAATATAAAATTGAATTAAATTATTGATCAATTAATAAAATTAATTTTTAAAACAATAAAATAAAAATTTCATTAATTTAATTTAAAATCAAAATTAAAATAACTAATTATTTTTTAAATTAAAATCAATTAGGCCATAAAACCCCATGGTAAGGCTTATGAGGGTTGGGAATAACCCATACATGCCAATTATAGTCTATGTCGACCGTATGCATGGGTTTTATAGGTGATCCAGGCCTACCCAAGTCTGTAATGGGCTGATGACATCCACAATGGATGGTTTCGGGGTATGATATGTCCAACAGATAGAGTTCCTCACTAACTATGACTATTGGGGGAAGAATGGTGGTGGACCTCATAGTTCTAGGAAGTCAAGGTACGCATGAGTCTGTGCTAGGGTGCATTGCAGCCCTACATAGCCACGATAAGAGTGGTTCGGTGAAGATAATACAAAAGAGTGAGTGAGGAGGGAGTTACCGGGTCAAAGATGACATCAATAATCAACATAAGGTGGTATTATACCACGCAGATGTTTTCTTCCAGCCAGATTTGGGCTAGTGGGGAGGATGAAATGGGTCGAGAGTCTCATATTCCTAGTTGAATTTCTCTAGAATGAGTAACCTCGTGGGAGGAGGTATCATAGAAAAGGGGAGGCTTGTGGTACGCAATCGGAACATTGAGCATGTGCAGAATGTCAGAGTGTGTCGATAGCAGAAGACATATCTAGGGAGTGTTGGGCAGATGAACTATCAGGCGAAGGTGTGTGTCCAGTGGAGCTATATGCCACATAGTCGCAACCTCCAGGAGTGATCGCCATCATGGGGTGCATGGAAGAGGTGAAAAGGGGGTTCCATCCAGCCACATTTGTTTTTTATTAATGTCTTTCACTTGTTTGGAGTTTAATTGACGTTGAACATGGCCATATTTTATTTTAATTTTATTTCTTGACCTAGACATCCCCTCTATTATCAAGATCTTTTTTTTACTAACAATAGAGTTTTTGCTTGTTTCCTCCAAATTCCACAATTTTGTGGAATTACTATCACTGGTCGGTTATTACTATTCTTGCCACCAAAAATTTGACCAGTGATTGGGTTCATCAAAAAATGGTTATGGAATAGGTCTACAGGTATTATGATATATTTAAAATCATAAAAATTAATATCCTCAAATTGAATTTTCAATCCAAATTTGAAACTTCATAACTGTTGTTGTTCGACGCTGCTCGTTCCTTCGTCACCCCCCCCCCCCCCTCTGTAGGTGACGATGGCGGCTGTCACGCCGACCCCATCCCCTTTGATAGGGGAGGTAGAATTGTCGTCCCTTGGGAGGGAGAGGATCTTCTGTCCATTTTCTAACCCTGATTTCCTTCCCCCTTTCCTGAAGGGTTCTTTAAACCCTAATGATCCTGATCTAGTTGATGGGGTGCCCAATCTCCCCTTATCTTCATCTGAGTTTTCAAAATCTTCTAGCCTATTGAACCTCACTCTTGTAGCTCGCTTCATGGACATGAGGCCTTCTGTGGATGAGTTCGACCAATTCGTTTTCAGATCGTGGGATCTCCAAGAACGCGCGGTGGTTGGTTTCCTCGATAATAAGTAGATTATTATTCGATTTGAGATGGAGGCGGATCTGATTCAAGTGTGGTCGAGGGTCCCTCGCTTCTTCAAAGAATCTCGTTTTCTACTCTTTCGAGGGTCCTTCGACCGTCACATGAAATGTGATTTTCCTTCAATCGTGGTTTGGGTATGTTTCCATAAACTCCCCTTGCCGATCAAAACCCTTCAATTATCTAGATGCTTGGGAATTTGGTAGGCCGATGTCTTTGCTCTGCTATTTGATCTAAAGCATTGTGTTATCCATTGAACCACAGAGTGTGCATTCAGATGGATGCATCTCACACCCCATTTGATTCTGTTTTTGTCACTATTGGTGATGAATACTGCTGTAGACAGCGAGTTTCTTATGATGATTGGATAGGTTTTTGCGGTTCTTGCAGGAGGTTGGGGCATTCAGATGAGGTTTTCCAAAGGGGACTTCCTTCATGGTCGATGGAGGTCAACTGTAAAGGGATGTTTATCCCCTTTCATATGGATGTGGACTCTTGTTATGAGGCAAAGTTGGATTCTGAACCGAGGTAGATGGAGTCTCCTGTCAGAGGAAGTTTCTCTGAGGTGGCTGGCTCGACATTGGATGGTAATGCAGCTAAGTTTTGTAAGGTGAATTTTGAGAGTACTATTGGTTCTGAAGCTTCAGTTGAGAAGAAACATGAGGCTAGCTTGAACATGGATAGTTCTAAGGAGTCCATGGGTTTAGATCCTAGGGATTAGCCTTTTCTGTCTTTGAGTAATAGATTCGACTGCATTTCGGATGCTGTAATAACTAAGTTCCTGGAAGAGGGGGGTATTTCAGGAGAGGTGAATAGTGTGAAATTCTTAGAGGATCAGCCAGTTGGTTGTTTGGAGATCGAAGCTGTGGAGGCTCTTCAAGAGGGACACAAAGTTCACACTGGATTCCCCTTGACTGGCAATTAACCTGAGGCTAGGAGCTCCACTCCGGTGGAAGCTGATAGGAGTCAGAAGGAGTAGGCTGATGGTGGCTGGAAGGAGTTCCCTGCGGAGACTTTGGATAATGTTATCTCAGTGGGGGTGTTACTTCCTTTGTTGGTGAACTCAGTTCCGGATTCTGGTCTGGGGGACCAGGCTAGAAAAGGTTGGGAGACCCCCTGGGGAGGGAAAGAGAATGTGAGTGGACCAGCTGTTCGTTCTTTCAGCGATGTGGTCCATAGTGGGAAACCGACTCTTGTTACTGTTGAAGGGCATGTTCCTTCAACTCCAAGACGTCGGCCAAGGAAAGACTACTCATGTCTCCCGCAACCGATGATGACATGTTCCGCCTCTAAGAGGAATGATAAGGTGATTGTGTCCTTTGCGAAGAATATCGTGACCGAGAGGGCATCACTGGACCCAGTTCTGGAGGAGCTTAGGAACCGGGTTCAAAGTTATTACGACTGGAGGCCACAAGATTGGGAGACGACCTTGGCGACTGGTGAAGATGATTCATGTTGGGGATGCGGAGAGGATTTTGGATTTGATGACATTTAATCTGTGTTTGTATGTTGTTTTTGTCTGCATCTTGTTTGGTTTTGTGATCATTGTTTGGGTACCGGTACCCGCTAAACCGGCTTTTGAAAATCAAAAAAAGGATTTCCTGGCAGCCAATCCATATTTAAAATTTTATATGGTTGTTACTAGGCCATCCCAGATCAGATTGGAAATTCATATATAGTGTTGGGACCATTATGAAGCCTTGTACTATATTTATTGACAATTTAATTTTTCCATGGCTTTAAATCATCATGATTTCCTTTGATTGAAATTTAAGGTACCGGGCAAATAGTAGAATCCCCAAAAATTATATTTTAAAAAATTTCACCATTGATCAACTTGAGCTCATTGACATTGATGAGTCTCTACCCAGTATAAGCCTAGGATCTAACATGAAGAATATTAAGCACAAAAATAAAAACATAAATAGCTAGTTTCTTCTAAAGACTCAACTGAAGTCTAATCATTGTTTGAGATCACTACTCGAAGAATCTAATGTCAAAACCCTCTTGATCATCCACACACAATTGAAAGATCTGTTAGAGAACTGATCATCAAAATCTTGGTGCTAGAGTGGAGCACTGATAGTGCCTTCGATGATTTGAGGATCACCGCAATGCCTTTCTTGTGATGCATGAGTGTGATCTTGATCTAAGATCATGGATCTAGAACCTCTATATAATTTAGGTGAGATGAGTACATATGGAGAGTTTGTGAATAGTATTTTGAAAATCTCTCTCCTCCTCTATTTATAGAGTGTTTGATGATTATCTAGTATTTCCTCTCTAACCCTTGAATAATTACCACTCAATAAATGACATATTATGACTATTGTATAATGTCATAAATATTATTATCACTATTCTATAATATAATAAATATATTACATGATAATAATTAAGCCATTAACCTAACTCATCATTCCTGTAAATATTAAATAAACCTTGAATATTTTTAAACTAATATTTTTTCAATTTACATTTTCTTCTATTTTTTTTAAAACACATAAATACATTCAATAAATAAATTCAATTCCATTTTTACTTAAATAATATTAATTCTTTTATTCCTCTCATGGTCTTATATACTTATACAAATCCTGGAACCTAGTGGTAAGGCCCACCATGTCTCATATATCTATTAAACTGATTAGGAGGGATTATTGAATATTCTATTGTATATGAACCTCCATGCCATTATCTTCATAGCAGATAATACTATTTACATACCAAGGGCGGGATCTAGCAACCCATCATGGCCCCTAAAGAGATAAGTGTTATCACAACAATGAAAACAGACCTACAAATATGCACTGTGTAGTATAATCTCTTTTAATTAATATCTCTTAAATCATGACGCACACTTGTGTCATCTTCCTGTTCTTTAATTATTGTCTATTGATCCAAATGGACATATTTAACCTCAACCACAATGGCTATGGTCTTATGAAGCTACTAAAATCCTGATCAACATGGCCCCAGAGATAGTACTTTGTTATCCTGGAAGAAGAAAATCCTTTCTTTACCATTAAAAATTTTCATTCCACCAACAACCCACCCAAAATAAGTTTACTCATCACAATTTCTTTATCATGGTTTTTTCTGAGCGTCAATATACATGATAAAATGGAACACATTAGTAATAAACTCAATTCAGTAAACCATTAAACATGCCCCTAGATAAGAACATATAATGACACCAAACACATATGGTGTTCCTAATGGAAGGAATGTCCCCATGATCTCACTACTAGAGAAAACCAAGTGCAAGCTTCATGAGAATATGTATCAATTCTTATGAGCCCATGAAACCTAATAGTAAAAAATCTACTATGTCTAGTTAGTAATATTTATCTAGACCATCAAATCATTTTTCAAGATTAATTTCATACTATCTCAAGGTTCTCTTTATATCGTGGGATCTACTATAACATTTTTATACGATAATTAATTTAGAGATGTTACTATTTGAATATTGGGTGATGAAAAGTCTAAACTATAATGATAAGTAAACAGTATTGTATATAAAAATGTACACATTATATGGTAATCAAGATTACTGCATAGTTGGGTCCTGGGGATCCACTATTGAAAAATCCTGATGTTTTTGGAATTGAAATTTATGTTTTAAAAGAAAAAACCATGGATATATGGATCACATACTATTAGTTTTAAATATGAAGCTCATCCTAGAAATATGTTTTATTAAGAGAAATATATTTTCTAAACCATGCGACTTGTATTATACAACCACACAACCTATAAATGAAGGTTATGCATTTTCAGACCATTCACTTAAGGATTAATGGCTATGGAATCTTCTATAAATAAATCATAATAGAATCACATGGCTTGTGAAAATATTTTCAACCATTGTGCCTAGTCATGTGAGGGGATTTCACTTTCAAAATTCATACTTCTTGATTGGAATATGATAAACAAAACCATGTGGCTCATTAAAGGGGATAGAAATGAATTTTTTTTCCAACATCATTTATCTTTCCCACCACATTTCTTCTCACTCTAGTCCCACACACAACATAAACCTTGTATCCCATCCTTCCTTGCTTTAGGATTTCATGGGTTTTAATTAACTAAACTCTTATTAGAACATCATTGGTTGTGTTGGATGTGTAATAATGATTTTATAATTTTTCTTGATTTCTTTCTCAGTTTCTCCATCCACATTAGATTTTATTTCCATGTTATCTAATATACCCTATTTTCAGGGAATTCATTGATTCAACTAATTCCCATCATTTTAGTATGAATAAAAGCTCTGAAATGGACATGTGTAGCTTCCTCGGTATGATTTATGGGTTCTATGGATTATCCCTTTAATTTTTTCATTTATAAATAGTATTTATTGTGTCACATGTCAAACATGTCATGTGTTTCTCCTAAAATGGGTAACAATTAAATTAAAATTTATTTACCATGACCTATAGATATCGTGAGGCCTATTCACATTATTACAAGTTAATAAATATATGTAGAAAACCTCATGGTTTTTACACCTTATATTACACTTATGAAAAATTTGTGTATTTGGATAAAAAACATTAATTTTTTTTCAAAAACATAGAATATGAATTGATTAAATTATAATCATTTATTTTAATGAATTGAAATACTAATTATATACATACTTGTATAATGTTAAATTATGTTTTGTAAGCTTGTAATAAAATGGGGATAAAGAGAAACATGGGAATCCTATAATTAAATTTCATTAATAAAGACTATGAGTATCTTAAAGCCATCACATTTTGATGGATTTTGTTTAATCCAGCACTTAGGGTGTACGCTAATAAAATATTATTCTGACCATGTTTCCTATTTTACCAAACACACTCCTCTGGCATGTTGGATTGATTATTTATTTCCAAATAACAACTAGATCAGTTAAATGAATTGATAAATTATTAATAAAATCCTATAGACCGTATTAATCATTATATGTACTATTATAAATTTTAAAAAGAATGTGTGATTACATGGATATCTTAATCACTTGAATGTGATTTCATTAATTAAATAAAATTATAAATGATGAAATTTATTGAATCATATTGAATGTAAATTTTTTTAGAAATTTACCATGGAATGTGATTAATTATCAAATGAATAAATATTTTTATGATTCTATTCCATTATTTATACACTTATTCCTAATAAAAAATGCCTCATATGTTCTCATAGGTTAAATGAAATTATATTCAGCATTGGGAGATACTTGGATTACTGACACTAGATTATTTAGATGGGCCTAAGGTAAAATGAATTAAGATAATACTTGATTGACACCACGATTCCTGTTATATAATTCAGTAGATGTGATCATTGGTTAAAAGAATTATGATACACTTTTAGTGACACTTAGATTCATAATATGGAACACCCTAGATGTCCTCATAGGTTGCATGGCATGATATCTTCCTTGAGGTATACCTAGACTCCTAATACATACCTCTTTTTTGGGGATCACATGTTAAATGATATTATATTATGACGTGATCGATACCTATATTAGGATAATAATTCCCTAGATTGCCTCAAAGGTTAAATAAAATTAAATTGTTCTTGATTTTTAATTATTTAACCCTTGACTATTAAAACATAATTGTTGTGAAATAGGTAGATAATTTTATGGTCATAATTATATAGGGACACCATGGGATATCCTTTGGTCCCAAAATATTTGTTTTGTAAATCTAAATTTAATATTATTTTACAAGGGTACAATCTTTATACTTTATTATTCTCATGTTTAGATAAATTTTTAATATTTTAAATCATCAAAAGTTTATCAATCATTCATAAGGGACACGTGCCTGGAATGTTACACAATTATTTATTTCATTTCATAACTTATTTTCACACCTATAAATAACGTAATATATATTCACTTATTATATTTTCAATAGAAACCATTGGTGGTGGACTACTGTGGTTTAATCACACCCCATTCGTGCCACCGATTGGCACCCAAAATAATCTCATGGATGAAGGCTAGGATCTTGAATTTTTATTCATTCTGATAATCTTTATGGGCTAGGACTTGAAATATAAGCTAGGAGAAATGTTTCTACTCCAGATACCTACATGAGATGGAGTATTTTATTTATTTAATCCTTTTCAGTCAAGACATGTTATATTCATTAATAATTTTATATTGAATGCCTTGTCCTTATGACAGAACATGTTCATGTATGGATGGATTATTTGGAATCGCCAAATTAGCTATTTATGATTATTGATGTTTTTTCACTATATATCTTCTACTTTTTTTTAATTATCATTACTTCCATAGTATATATTATTGATCTATAGGGAATAGTCTCACCTCTGTAACACCATCATACCCTCAGAACTAGTTGGTATCTTATATTATATGGGGAGGTGCACTTGAGGCTATATGACCAACTAGGTTTGGTTTATTATGAGAGAATTAGGCCCAACACATTATATAAAAATTATTCAGGGTTTCACATGATTTTTTGGAAGAAACTATGAATTTTTAGGCATACCACATGATTATAAGACCTTTTACAACAATGGTTAAAGAAAATATACTATATAATTATCACATGGAGTGTTTAGGTATGGTATATTTTCTATTGGAGAATTAACATGATGATGGTATATCTAGATTCCCACTATCTCAAAGGCAGAAGAAAATAAATTTCAAAAATATCTTAACTGAGGCATGACCATAATAGGTATTTTTTTAATGTAATATTTTTTGAATTATCTATCCATGTAAAAAAGGATACTAAATTATAACTTTAGAGAAGAAAACATTATCATAATGAAAAATATTGTTCCTATGAAAAATGAAAAGAATCTTTGAATTAAAAGAAAATTTATTTCAGAATGAAACACTATTTATCGCATTGGGGAAAAATAATATTGTAGATCAAGGAATGTTTCAAAAAACAGCAGTAATATTTTAATCAAAATATACATCATTTAAATAATGAAAGTAAATATATAATTGAAATAAATAATATGCTCTAGATATGATGAAATTAGGATCTTATCTTGATTAAAAACTCACCATGGAAAACAATATGCGGTATTATTAATTTATATCATACAAGATAACCTCGAGAGTGGCCACACAAAATATAACACAAATAAATAGGTGAAGGTTGGTTAATGAGTGTTTCTGTGGTATAGAAATAATGATGAAAACTACAATGATTGTGAATTAAAGAACGAATCTTGAACAATTGGGATTATTCACTCAATTAATTTAGAACTTACTCTATTAATGGATAGTTTCAAAAAAAAACATCCTGAATAAATTTATTATAAGTGGTTACACTCAATGGAAAACTGAAAAAAATATTTGGAATAATATTAGAAAAAAATTGTTCATTCACAAAGTCCAACCATGTTATTTAACATAGAGAATATTAGGAAGTACCCCACTTCCCATGTTCATAATATTTATATATGACTCATAGAGTAATACAAGATGAATGGATAAATATGATATGGTGGTGTTTATATGCTAAAAATAAATATATTCTACTATAAGTGGTGTAGAAACCACAAATAGTATCAATTATAAATATTAATCAATAAGGGATATCATGTTTCCCCAAATAAATCTTTATATTGTTGTCCACGTGTATATGTTTATTTATAATTTCTATAGAGCCTTATTTGGTGTAAAACATGTGTAAAAACTATATATTAGTTCTTTAAATGCTAACAAGCAAATTTTGTAACACAAAATATTTTTTCTTTCCTTTACCAAGTCATATAAGATTCTAAAGAATAATGTGGATATAATTATTTATTATAAGATAAATATATAGTTGAATACATATTATATTTTTATGGGGTATAAAATATAGTATCATATGTTTGTTGTTTGGGATACTAAAATCCATTGGAATAAACTTTTTATGGATAAAAATTGTTTCTCTTGAAAAAATTATTTTAAACAATATTTTTTATCCAAAAATGAAGAGATTAAGATGGAGTTGGTGTTGAGTATTCCAAGTATAGTAACCCTGATCTATGAAAGGATAAGCCTAATGTGGAATTAATTTTCATGGGCATTAATTTGTATAAAAATATTATCATTAACAAGTGATATAAATTGGTTAAAAATGTGTCTTGAACCACACATTTTGTGATTTATTTATTATCTACTTATAGAAATGTGTAAGTGTAGATGAGATCACATGAATTTTTTTATTTATTAAATATTATTACAAAAGTTTCATGATATTATTTAAATAAGCGGGTGATAGGGATATCATTTTTCTTACTGTCATAGACTCATGTTTCCAATATCTAGGTCTAACTTAGTAGGCATATAGAAATCATTGATACCTCATTTACAAGTATGATATTTAATCACTAGATATCCTCTAACGGAATGTATTTTGAGGTGAATTCTTATTAGTGTTGATGTTCTAATGAATAATGAATTTATGAATCCTTATGTTGTGAGGGGAATAAACTAGAGGATGAAGTCACTTAATGCTTAAGGGTATAATAAATAGAACAAAAGTTTTTAAGGAGTTTTATAAAAATGTAAATATTTATTACTCTCTAAAATATATTCTTATTTGTCATGTGGTATGTGGAGCATTACTTCTATTGATGTATAGTATTATGGATCCATGTAGTTAATATCCATCGATGATCATTGTCTCACTAAATCTGTAGGTTCAAGGATTAATTAAGACATGTTAATTTCTCTTAATAATGTGTGGAAAGAAGATTATTTACTAGGGGTAAAGTTAAAAAGATATATTTGTACATGTTTGTACATAAGGGGAAGAAAAATAAAGAATTATACATTGATAATGTACCCATTGTATTTTATTTGAAAATCGGTAGGATAAAATTCCATAAAATTCATATTATTGGGGGATATTGGATTGAAAAACAATTTAGGGATATCAAATCCACCATGTTTCATGGATTTTATTGAAGAATGGTAAATAAAATATAGTGGTCAATATTGTTACAACAAAAATGTTTTTTGTTGTATAGTTTACAGTCATTGAAGTTTGATGATAATTGCGGTTTGTGATATTAGATTACTGAAAATATGATTTTTTTCATCAAGAGGTTATGAGAATGATTGGATGATTATAATAACTAAAAGGTATACATTATTGAAGACCAATTCGAATTATCAGGGACCATTGAATATGTAGGGATTATTATATGGGAATTCATAACACTATAATATATAGACATTGAGTATTAAGAGGATCATTGAAAATATAGATAATAGGTTTACAATGAAGTACATTTGGATAGATGAAAAGAGAAATAGTTACACCTATACATGTCATGGTCCAGGAATCAAATGATCACGATTGTGTTTTATTGTGAAATATGACTTCCATAGATGTTTTATGGAGATAAATTTTCTTATTCCATCTTAATTTGGATTTATACATTCTTGGAGATGACGAGAAATTATTTATATATGAATAGAAGAATTATAACAAATGATGAATTCACCATTCCATGGTGACACTTGTTATGTGGTGTTGGATCTAGAAAATGGTGAGTTGAATGTTTTTTAGAGAGTTGTGTTTTTTGGTGAATGTAGGGAATGAAATAGTCATAATAGAACTCATTTCAATGAAACAATGTATTCTGGTTTCTTAATAAACTTGGTTGGAAAAATGGATACCTAAATATAATGTTTTAAATTACAGATGATGTTCTTAGATACAAAATCCCTAAAAAAGTTGGGATTCTTGCAATAAAATTTTTAATGTCAATGTTGGACTATGCCTAAGATTAATAAAAATGTGGACTCATATATGTAAAATGAAAATAATGGAAGAATCAAATAAAAATAATTCAAATTGGAAACTTGTGAGTTATAATATTCTGAAGCAAGGAGTTTATAGTATCAAGATTTCAAGAATGGAATAGTAAATTACATACTAATTGTAGTCGAAGATATTTCAATGGGGTTTTTACTAAAGAACCATATTGACATGCTTATCACTAGAACACGCCATTGCAAATATTAATGTG
Source organism: Viscum album (assembly GCA_963277665.1). Lineage (NCBI taxonomy): Eukaryota > Viridiplantae > Streptophyta > Magnoliopsida > Santalales > Viscaceae > Viscum > Viscum album. Next base: position 1,593,848,267 of record OY728146.1, on the reverse strand, counting down.
GTTTAACTCAACATGTTAAATTACTTCAATACTAAGTATGTATAAGGATCTTGTCATGGTATATAGAACATATTGCTAAAATAGATCCTAAAATGGGTTTTTGGAGTTGTGGACACACCATAGTAAAAGAAAAGAAAATATATTAATATAAAATTTTGGACCTGGATCACGTAATATGATTTATTATTTTTGAAAATTATATAATTATTAAAATATATTTCTATTGTGATGAGTTACTTTATGAGAATTTAATCGAATAGGTTGAAGTAAATTAAGTTAGAATTTGGTTTTTAATATTGAATTTTGAATTTTAATTTCAAAAATCCAACTATATAGTTTGATACAAAAAAATATATTTAGTATATTGTTTATTGAAATAAATAACAATTTGTCCCTTAAATAAAGATGCATCATGAAGGAAGGGAAAACTTATATTTTTTAGAATATTTTATTTCAATGAACATTGAGATATTTTTATTTTGATAATATAAAAAATATATGATTGATTATATTTTAGTATCTTGAATATTGACGGTAATAATATGAAAGTGGAAATAAATTTTTAATTGATATAGTATAGTCCCTAAAAAGAAAAGTAAGTAAATATAGTTAAATATTTTTTATGGATGACAACTTGTTTAAAAACTGAAGATGATAGAGTTCAATAAGATACTTACTAAAATATAATTATATTCATCTGGAGTATTTATTCTTTATTTTTTTTAAATAAAATATTTGGTTCTTCTTTTGTGGATTTGATTTTATAAAACACAAATAAAGGATACATCATGTCGAGTTTAAAGAATCATCATATCTATAAATATGATGAAGTATACATATTTCATACAAGATGGTCTTAGATAATCCTCCATGTTGATAAATTAATGTGAGACATACAATTCTATAAACTGATATCTTTTTTATTAGAGCATGAAAGAGGAAAGTAGAGTGAACCTTAAAAGATAATGAATTATTCCATAAACCTATGTATATGTAGTGATACTTGGAAGAAAGTTTCTTCAAATAAAAATTCTACCATTTAAAATAGTGAATTTATAAAATATATTAGGTGCACCAAACAAAATGTTTATTGTATTATCCATGGATATATTCTCAGAAAAGTGAACCAAATAAAACATATATTTTTCAGTATTTTATTTAATTTCCTATACGCTTGAAGAGTATAATTTGTAAATATGACAATAATGTTGATAAAATGTTTATATTAATATAGGAATAATATTCAATAATTATTCTATTTAGAGAAAACAACATGACTTGAGAAACATAATATCCTCCACCCCCACCCCTCCACCCCCACGGGGTCTCTCGTATTACAAGAAACACATATTTAAATGGAATAGAAGAATTAAAATAAAAACTAAAATATGTTGGGATCATCCAGTCATATTATAATAAATAAAATAAATTAACAACATTATACAATTTCACTAATGATCCAAATATGTTAAATATCTTCACCATGATATTGATAATAATTACTGATAAATATCCAATGGGATACTCCCTCATAGGGTATCCATGGGTAGTTATAATCTCTTAATTCATGGGATAGATTCCCTATTCCTCATGGATTTATAAAACCCTTCATTATAGATAGAGATAGATAGCTTCAAATTGATTAGTAATAACTGCATTCAGGTGATAATTTCCACAAAAACATCATCCATGGATTAAACCCTTTTAAATAACCATCCAATTACCATCTATGGAATTTTATTGTTTTTCCAAATTAATGAATCATTTCTAAAATGTTACACCGTTATAATAATTTTATCATATGTTTGATTCCTCTTAACAATTATCTAACACATAAAATATCATAGTTAATGTCCAATCTCTTAAAATCATCATTAGATGGGGATCAACCTATGTATGATATTATCGTGCTGGACATGTGGGTTGAACTGTGGATTATCTTATAACACCCAAATTTTCCTTCCATAGAACCATGATGTGTAGACATTCAAAATGACATGGTGTATCCTAGAATATTGTATAAAACATTATACCATAATATTTCCTTTGGTTTACATTTCCAATAATAACTCACTTTAACATAACCCACATAGACATAGTGCATTTTATCATTATTTCACATCATATATAAAAACTAGTGAAACCTTAACCAAAACACATTATATATATATTTATAATATTATTTTAAAAATTATATCATATATTTTCCATACATGTTATATAAAATTTATTAAATTATGTAAATCTATCTAAAACGTCTTTCAAATATATTAAAAAAACATTTGGTAACTCTCAATGCTTTGAAATCATATTTATAACAAAATCCTCATTAAAAAGACAAAAAGTGGGATCCCAGGAGATTTTGTAGGAATGAATAAAATTATGAATTCTATAATATATAAATATTGGAAAATAAGACCCTCTATAAAATAAACCTTGCTATTGAAGATATAAATTGACATGGAATAATCATTATTAAATGCATGTATCTGTATACTTATGTCCAATACGTGTATCATATACAAGAATACATTATTATATAATCCCCTTTTCCAATACATTTTGTTACCATGGTTCATGGATCTTGTCAATTCAAAATACATAACTCATTTGTTCTCAATTATCTATGAAACAAATGATCAGAAATATGGAAACATCATATGCATTTAATCAAAAATTTTGAACAGACAATATTCCCCTCATCCAAAAATATAGTAGATTAAACTTTTATGTATATAGGTATGAATATATTCCTCATTATTTTGTCTCCAACAATAGCACATATGTTATAAGAGGAAAAATAAAATCATGGTTATGCCTCATTCAATGACATTATCAAAAACACACTCAATCACCCCTTTATTAGATCAACCTAAAATATTGTGTAATAAAGTTATAAAAGTATGAAGGTTACCATGTTTGGTATCTTTCCAACCTCAGTTATTTTTATTAAATATAAACATTATAGCCCGATCACAACAAATACATAGTGTATGGCACTTTATATGTAATATCTAGAATGTTATCCTACAAAAAAATATTTTAATATCTTTCTAGAATATTTTGTATCTCTATAAGAAATATTACCCACACAAAGCAAAATATTTCAATACAACTTATAATACTCCATGATAAACATTGATTAATAATAACTCAATGCCATAATTTTAATGGTTAATTATCATTTCACTTCATATAATATATGCATACCACATGAAATCAGAATAAATTATATAATATATTTTGATTAACATCAAACATTTTATATTATTATTCTTATTTAAGAATAATAAAATATGGAATATAGAAACACTTATATTATTCTATATTATATGTTAGACATCCCGAGAGGAATTGTCTTAATTGTAATTTTATAGTTTTTCTCAACTCATTAAATATCTAGGAATTTGTGGTCATATCTCTTTGTTAACATCTGATAAAACCTCCCACTAAAAAAATATAGTGAGTCACCTATATATATAAAATATTTGATTATTGTTGAGGATTTGGAATAATATTCCTAATGTTCAACTCCTTGAACAAATTATTCATACACCTTTACTCAAAAAAATAAAATATAGTTAAGTTAATCAATTTTATTTTCTATTTTTATCTCTTTTTATATTCCTCACTATCATCATGGAACATTCTCATTTAAAATATTATTTGGGATTATTTTTTTAGAAAATGTAACAATTTAAATTGACTTTTCTTACTAACATACCAGAAACTCAATTAGGATAAAATTTTATAATAAATTAAAATATGACTATTCTAATCATTTAATAGTTAAATTTTGAAGATTTTTAAGTTAAAAAATACTCTTAATTACCTCTTAGAAACTAAAAATTTACAAAATATAATATTAAGATATATAAACTCTTTTATATTATGAAATAACATTTTTTCCTCTGGTGGGAATATTTAACGAAAAACTAATAACATTCATAAGTTATATATTGTTGTATAAGATTAAATTAATATTTTAATGAGAAAACAATAATATTTAATATATGACAATGAATAATTCTAGAACTATTTCCCTCATATTTTAACCCAAGTATTGGATACACATTTCATAAATTGATGAAGAAAAATTATTCTTAACATAGTTTCAATCATGTTAGAAATAAAATAATTCATAATCATGTGTATTAAAACTATCAAATCTTATATTTGTAATTATAATTTTTTACAACAACATATAAATTATCACAAATTATAAATGAGAATAAAAACATATCCTTTTTCTAATATAATAGAGAATTAAATGGATCCATTGCATCAAAATCATCGATATAGAAACCCCTTTCTCCATTACATGAATACACACTCTAATAAAAATATATCAAACAAATTTATTCGAAATATTATTTATAATTAAGAAATTTGTATAATGTAAAATCAATATCGTATCACCTTAAAAATAGAATAATTAAATATCATAACATTTATATATAATGTGGACTCTTTATGGTACTCTTTCCAACCTTTTTAGAATTGAAATAAATTCTTTTTCTTGTGACTATGTTTTCCACAACAAAATCATTAACCCTACTTTATGACTCCTAACATTAGTTTCAAAGACCATGGTTCACCATTGGTCCCTTAAATATTATTCTTCAATATTAAACAGTTACCCTTTTCATTCGGTATAATGATAATATCACAAAATCTTTGACCTCCCATATCATGCTCAGTTATCATAAGCACAGTGAAGAAATCAAGTACATTTTTATTGAACTCATTCATGATATAAATTATAATAAACTTTCATAACCTTTATAAAAATTATTATTGAATGAATTATGTAACTAGATGAATATTTTTTCTAGGTGATTGATGTACTAAATCATAATTAGTTCATGATCCATCCATGATATTTATTTGGTCATATTATATAGAACAAATGATTGTCAAACATCATACCTACCATTCCATTCTTATTTTGGATAAATAAATTTTAGGTTTTCTATCTTATTCAACACATCTATGTTATAATGTTTATTTTTTGACATAGATTACTTGGATACTAGTACAAGAGTGGATTCGTCAAGAAATTCATTTAAATGTCTATAATAAGCATATAAGTCATTCTATTGAATGGATTCACCAAATAGTTTCTCAGGAATGGGTTTATCTAACTCATAATGTTTTCACTATTTCTTAATAATGATTTATATTTTTTTACCAATAAATAAATTTACTTCCATTATTTTTTATCTTTTTAAATATTTTTTTTGGAGTCATGTTCAATTACTGTGATAAATTTTATTTAAAATAAAATATTATTATAAAATTATTATATTTTTTGTGTATATTTATTATGGAATATTATTAAATTTTATCCCACTAAAATGATGTACCTTTATTAAATGAGAACAAATAAATTAGTGGAAAAAGATCAATATATCACTACATAGTGAGTCCATTTTAAAATCCCTCTCACAAATTAACTATTTAATTTCGTAATCATGATAACTATATTGTATATGAATATTGAATAGTTCAGTAGACATGATTCATGGATGATATAAAATTGAGTATACTTTTTAATTACTCCTACGTATTTGACAAACTATATTAATATTTCAAGACATGAAAATTTCAGCCTCACTACAATAAGACCTAATGAATTTCTAATAGATTCAGGTAGGTCCATCTCTATTTCATCCATTTCTACTTAGAATATATACTTATCTATTTATAAGAAATGTTAAACATATGTTTATATGATATGATTCAATATAATCTCAAATAATTTATCACTATGAATATAAATCTTTCTAAATTTTGAAAATATTTTCATTCAATAAATGGCCATTTTCATTAATTATTTCTAAATATTAATCTTTATCAAAATAAATATTCTTGTAAAATTATATATTTTCTACACTATAACACAAAATACATCTTAAATCACATCTTAAGAAGCATGATATGTACTTAAATAATAATTGCATGGAATCATCATAATTATTTATAAATGAAAATAATTTATTCTTATGTATCTTTGGGTTGGCCTTCTAAAAACATTGGGTGACTCTTTCATATACTTAATAACTCATAAAAATACTACTTATACAATATTGTGGTCTTTTTTAGTTATCTTCAATAGAACGGTATTATTATAATGCAGTTCACTTGATCTTTTAGAAATTATCTAATAAATAATTTCTTCATTAAGATGATTCATCTGTATCCTTACCCTCATATATCAAACTTCATCACTACGTCATAATTTATAAAATAATTTTCAAATTTTTACTTCTAATTCCGATCTTAAAAATTATACTTCTCAATACATCTACTTCTTCTCCTACCTTTGGTATTCAAAATTATCCTTATTAATACTTAATCTGAATTAACAACCATACTTTAACAGTATCCAAAATAGTTATTCTCACTTTTATCATTATGAACTATCAATAATTTTATATTAGCTGAAAATGGAATCATCACTAACCACACCCATGGAATTTTTTAATGATGATTATACCACCATTTTCACTTTCTAGACTAACTAAATATTACTATTCTATAACTATAGATTTCAAAAATTCGGTATTTCATGGAATGAAATCCTATAGACTTCTAGAAACTTCATTACTTTTAATTCACTTATACTTGTGATTCTAGACATTCTCAATCCCTCTTGAATTGGTTATTATAATCAAATTACATCAAGAACATGAATTATCTACATTACTATCATATTTTGTTAATTTTTTGAAAAATCAATGTTTGAAATTTAATTCTAATGTATAACATGTTTAATAATACATAGAAATGGAAGTAATAATTTATTCTTATTTGATACATTATCAATTATCATACTTCTCTAAAATTTTATTTGTCCTACTTGTAATTTGTTTCCATATCTCATCTTCTAGAATGGGTTTTTTTTATTTTCCTCTAAAAATTAACTAAAACTAAAGTTTATCATTCAATAAAAATTTTCTAAAACTTCATGTTTTTGGAACATATTTTTCTGAACATATAAGGTACTATATATCTTATTTTAATCTCTTCTCCTTATATAAAATGATAATTATAACTCAAATGATTCCAAAAAAATAAATTTTGTTTTTCTTATATTTTCCATGAAATGCTAAATTTTTTTCTTTATGTTTCTTTTATATACTCCTCTTATTAAATTGATACCTTTTAATACACATAGTGATACACATATGTATTCATTTTGGAATCAATATTCCATATTCAAATCCCCCATATTATAATTTTAGAATAATAAAATTAATGCATTCATCATAATAAAATTGGTGTTCTACATAACAAAAATTTTCATTCTTGATAAACATAAAGCTGAATTCTGACAAATTATATCAGAAAAAATACCATATTAAGTTTCTTTCGGGTAGTGTTTGTTGATAAATTTGATAGATAATGACTTCACATGTGTTAATTATTTTTTAACTAAGAATAAATCAAGTGTTTTTTCCAATTTTTGAGTATATAATTCATCATTGATTAATCCCTACTATGGTGAATTCATTCAATCCATATTGATGTTGGTTATGGTTGGAGTAGGTAACCATGCCAACAATGGTTGGTGTTTTTATCTATGATGTAATTTATGAAAAATTTCTATGTTCTCTATGGGTTTTTGATGGTCATGGTGAATGAGAAATGACCAGATAAAATGAACTACATCATTTCACTTTCAATGGTGGAAGACACTCCACCTACGAGAAATAGGGATTCATGCAACGAGCATGGTGTTGGTCTTGATAGATTGAGCATAAATTTATGAATAACAAGGAGTCTCACTATATTCATGTTCAATGAAATGTTTTGGATGAATTATGCCTGGGAAAAAATGGTCTTTTTTAGAAGGATATGGGAATATTTCACAATATTTTATGGAAAAATGGATATGGATCTATCACCATACTGTGTTTCATTTCTTTTATTGTTCAAGACAAAAAATCTAGAAAAAATGTGTCATAATAATCAGGGATTTTATGTAAGTTGTAACAATCATTTGGTGGGTTCTTTTTCATTTATTTTTTCAGTCATAACATTATGAAGTTATGGTAATAGAGTGAATGAAAATGGAATATGGGATTTGAAATGATAATTTTTTTGGGCATGGATCATGCAAAGAATAAATAGGTATACTATAGAGAAATTATAGATTGAATATAGAATGGAAAATTTGGGTAATAAGGTGATTATGTTGTCTTAATATCGCACTATACATCTAAACCATAATTTTTTAATAAGAAACACCATATATGGTGATTATTTATATCATCATTATTTAAATAATTATAATTCATTATAATGATGAGTGATTTTCCCAGTTTAGGTGGGATGTGATACTTTTAAATGATCATGGTAGTGAACTAGAAGGGTTAGTGATATTGATACAAACCTATAAATATATAAACAAGAATATTTTATCATGATCTATTCATATGAAAATTTATATTCATACTTGTTGGACATAACTCAATGTGATTGAACAAAGTAAAATAATCAATGTTAATTACTAATTTATTAACTCTATAAAAAAAGAAACGGAGAGATTGAACTGTTCCAAGATTTGAGGGAACAATATAAAAACAAAGGATCATACTCAATACACTGATTAACCCCACATGGTATATTTTTTGATAAATGGAAAAAAGTGGTATCAGAGTAGGATTTTTGGGTGATTTTCTCTCTCTATCCTAAAATAATGGTGAAAATGGTCAACCATAATTTTATTATTATGTTTGAAAGAGAAAATGAAATTATAAAAAAATTGTATGCAACATAATTTCTGATCTTTGGGTATAAATTTTTATGTGGATTCCACATATGGTAATTATATAAGAATGGGATGAATATCTATATTAAATAATGATCATTGAGAATTATATGTATATTTAAAGTCAATGAATTCATTATTATGATCAATAGAAAATACAATTTACATAAATGTAATTTCTTATAAAATTTATCATGTTGTACCAGAAAAATATATGAATATCAATTGAGGATATTAAATTTTTTATGAGGAAGATTTATAGGTTTTATTTAATAAAAATTATAACATGAGAATGGGTCTAGGTGAGAAGTTAAATTCCATTTTTGTTGACTAAATGATATTCTTGAGGACAAGAATGATCTTCATGATGATGATAAAGATGAGAAGATTATGAAGAGAATCATTAGAAGATTTTATCCTTGGTTTAATGAAAGAGTGTTAGTTATAGAATAAACATACCCAAAGTAAATATTTTTGGATATAATTTATATAACTCAACTTTAATAAGGTAACTTAAATGATGAAAATGTATCTATGGTGAAGTAAAATTTTCATAAAGTGGTTTTTAAATCAATAAAGAAACAGATGTTGTAGGATGTCTTAGAAGAAGAAGAAGAAGAAGAAATTGATGAGATAATTTATTTTATCTCAAGTTTCCTTAGAAGTGGAAAAGTAAAGTTAAATGGTAAGCTTACACATTCTCATCTCATGTGTGGAATAGTTGTATATCTTGTCGTTAAATGTCCCAAAAAATTTCAAATATATGATAAGGGATATGTAAAGGGAAATAATATTGTTTTCAAAAAGAAAAATTTTCTCACACAAGATGAAATAAACATCTGATAAAATTGAAGTTAAAGATCTTTGTGATTGAAAGCATTGTGATGAATAATAACAAGAAGTCATTTCATAACATAATAATAGTTAATCTAAAAATCAGGTGAATGGAATAGTTGTTCTTAAGGACAAAATCGAGGTATCTCTTGAAGAAATTGATGTTTGGAGGTCCAATACAAAGAAGGATAGTGAAAATTTTAAGGACTCTAAACACTATATGTAACAAAAATAGGAATAGATGTCAAAATTGAAATAATAAAATGATAAGTTATAGTATAGGAATTCATGAGGATAAAATAAAAAATTTGAGTTGAAACTCAAAGATGAAGATAAATCCTTAATCATTGAAGGGTTATCTGCACCAATGAAAGAAAAATACCAGTGAATAAAATATCTATTAGAAGTGGTCATGAAATGTAAATATATATATAAGGACCATGAAAGGTTTTAAAACATTCTATGGAACCATGTTTCTTTAATTACGTTTCACATATAAATGATGGGAAGTTGTCTAAGGAATTCACTAGGATCATATTTCCATTCCAAAAGTAAATTGTTTTAAATATAATGGTAAATATGTTGTGAAACATGATGAGAATATAATCATGGTTAGTTCTAAACATCAAACATAAATACCTCATAGGAAGGTGGATCTTCACAAAACTCAACAAGGTACATTTGGATTAGTTGATACTAAGAATAATCTTCCAATAATTAAATATTTCTATTGTGTAAATATGGGACACATTAAATATTTGTGCTCTATTATAAATGGATATATTTTAGTATAATACTCATGAAAACATGAATGTAGGATTTCAATGTATTCCTATGATTTTAAAGTCTATTGTTCTTATTGTGATGTATCTACAAATAAATATATCTGTTGTTCATTAATAGTAAAGTAGATGGTTGCAAGTGAATCTCATAAGGGTGTAAAATAATAGTTAGAATATTCATCGAAAATCCCAAAGGTTCAAAACAGATTCTATGTTTTCCAAGATGAAGAAGACATATTTGAGGCATATGAAAATATAGTTTATTTTTCATTAATAATAATGTAATAAAGACATTGGGTGAATAAATGAAATTATAATAATTCTAATGAACTTTATATTGGTTTTAGAGAAATATAAGATGATGTTTTTCCACATTGGATAGTGTCTTTAAATATAAAATGGAATTAAATGAAGACCTCATCATGGAAAACAAATATAATAAAGATGGTATTGTTTATTTTTAAAACAATGAGGCTCTCAGAATTGATGGATCCAAGATATATACCATTTGTGGTGCTGATCTTAGGTGAATAGTTGTTCTCTTAGTGGATGGACTTAGTCATAATCTTCTTAGTATTAGACAATTATGCAGCTCAATGCATTTTTTGTAGTTCAAAAATAAGGGAATAATAGTTTTAGAATGATATTATTCATTCATTATTCTAGGAATATTAAAAAAAGTAAACCATTATGTTTTTAATGATGATAATTGGTGTATAATGTCCATGGAAGATAAAACTAGATTATTGAAAAAACAAATTTGTCCATATCAGCAAAAAGTACAAGTAAATCTTGGTGAAGTCAAATGTGGATTGATACATCCAAACACATACATATGATCACACTCATATATGTGATTCTTGTAAAATGGTGAAGATTATTCGAAATAATTACATGAAAAAGAAGTGGAAGTCATAATGACTTCATGGGAACAAAATATGGATTTGTGTGGGAAAACTAAACCCAAATACTTGCGAAAAATATAATATATCTTGATTATTAATGATATTAGTATAATGGCATTCCTTGTTGTAATGTCTCATGATTCTTAAGTCTTTATGTGTATCACATGAATCGATGTAAGGATGAAAATATAAATTGTTTTTAATGTTTCTCACTGAAAAAGATATCGAATTTATAAATACTCATGTGTATGAATATATTGAAGGTCATGGGATTCAACACCAAGATTCAGTGATGAGAACTCTATAGAAGAATGGTGTCGTTGAAAAAGGGAATCACATTATCGTCAATATAGCTCAAAATATATTTAATGACAAATTATTATTTAAAAAAATATAAATAGGAAGTTCAATTTGGGGTATACATTTATAATAGAGACTTATTATATCCCAATAAATACAAAACAACATATAAGTCTAGTATGGAAAGAATCCATCTCTTAAATACTTCTATTTCTTTAGATGTGTGTGGTTCATTTTCAACAAATAAAAGAATAGAAATTTTAAATATCACAGTGAAGAATAGATATTTATTAGATATTATTCAAATAGGATAGTATATTAGTGATTCAATAAATGTATTGTGAAGGTGATTGAAATTAATTATTTTTTATTGTTGAAAATGAGTTGGTGATAAGGATACTTGAACATAATTAAAATTTTGGTGAGAAAATTTCAGATGAAATTTTGTTATTTTTTGATGATGAAAGATATGAATAAGTGTATATATTAGGGGGTTCAAGGGTTGTGTATGATTCTTATAAAATCTATAATGATAAAAAACATCTACAATAGTCTGTTGAGGATGATAATTGAACATGGCAGAAATAATTTAAAATTACACTATTATAGACCTTTCATACCATGTTCAAACATGAAGGATAAAAACATTAAAACATGTGTGTCTCCAATAATTTATAGAAACAAAATCTTCTAAATAATATTTTAAGGTTGAAATTTGGGTTAAACATATGAATAAAGATCATGGATAAATAGAAGAGATTGGGACATTGTAAGTTTATCTTAGGCCACAATTTAAGAACATCATCCAAGAAAAAATGGGTTTTCTAAAATAAATAAACTGAAGAAGAAAATTTTATAATGAAATATATAAGACTTGTGTTAAAGTGATATTCCCAAATTAAATGTATTTTTGTGAATGAAACATCTTCACTAGTGGAATGAATTGAAAAAATAATATTTTTCTTGGCCATAGGGGTCAAGAATAGATTCAGGGTGTACCAATGGACATCAAATCATCCTTTCATAAAGGGTTCTTTTATAAGAGGTTTACATTAATCATCTATATGTATTTCTCATTGATAATGATGAAAATAAATTATGTTGGTTGAAAATTCCATACATGGGAAAAAGTAATCACCAAAGATCTTAGTACTCAAGGTTAGACCAAAATCTAGATATATTTAGATTTCAAAGGCTAAGGGGTTTACCACAACTCAATATCAAGAATGAAGATGAGAAGAATATTATGGTATGTTTGTTATTATATTTGGATAATCAGGGTGAATTAAATGCGATAAATAGTTTGATCATATGAGTTATGAATTTGAGATTTCTCTTATTGGTGAATTTTCATTATTACTTATATTAGAGGCGATTCAAATAAAATATGGTATTGTTGTACCACAAATGAAATATTACAATAAGGTTTTGATCTAATTTTAGATTGATAATTCATGAATAATGTTAACAATTTCTAATACTTGAAGAAAACTATCAAATTATTAAGAAGAGAAAGGGTCGATGTAACAATTTATAATAAATTATTGGATGTTTACTCTACTTGACAACCACTTGGCCAAATATTGTGTTTCCCACATGTCAAGCAGCACGATATCAAATATATTCCAAATAAAATCACATGAATTTTATGAAGAGGATATTTCATTATATCTATCATTTGGTGGAATATTGGTTGTTTTACTATAGTAATACCTAATTGTAGTTATTGGGATATTCAGACTAAAATTTTGTTGGATATGTAGATGACCAAAAATTAACCTTTGGTTGCGTATTATAACATAGGATTTATTTCATCTCATGTGTTAATAAGAAACCATATTTTATATCATTAATAACCATGTAGTATGAGTATATTATAGAAATAGTGCATAAAATCAATTGATTTTAGTGAAACAATAGGTTAAAGACATTGGAATTGAATTTGGATCGTCTATTATGATCAAGTTTGAAAACCCAGGTGCCATAATCCTTGGAAAAAAACCATATGAAATATGATTACAAGGAACATCAAGACAATATATCATTTCATAATGGTTTAGATTTATCATTATTTGAGGAAATTAGAGAATGTTTCCACTCAATAGAAAATTATGGATATAATTGTAATGGGAATACCTAAGGGGGAATTATAAAATAATTGGTTGGATATTATATTATAACTGAATCCATCTACCTAGATGGTCCGGAAGAAATCCCACTCTTCCTAGAGAATTTTTATCATGAGAAACATATGGAGCTCTTTTAAAATTCATTATTATATTTATTACCCTAACATATTACCTTACATAGAATTAAAATCATTGGGTTCCTTGAAAAAGGGGGAGAGATATCATCACATTTTGAATGTATGTTTCAAAGGGGAAGATCCTGGCTGGGGAAGAGCTTGGGGAAAAAATAAAAAGGTGTTTGAATGAATATTTTGATACCTTTAGAATTAAGGTATGTTCTTATGATAATATTTTTATTTAAATATTTTTTCCTCACAATAATTATAGATCAAATGGGATTAGATTTTGTAATTATTGAATCATTGATACATGATTCTGAATGTTGAATACCAAATATTGAACATTATATTATTTATTGGAGTTCATTAAATAATTTGTTTTAAAAAATTTCAACAGTATGATAGGGTTATATTGTATGGAAAAATAACTTATTATGAATTTTTGGTTGTTTTTATTGAAAAATCATATGGAGGGTGTATTTTTACATGTTAAAGATCTTTTATCAAAGAAGAACTTGATTGTTTTTAAAAAAATGGTTAAGAAGACATTCACCATAGATTATACTGTACTCTAGTAAATTCAACCATGTTGTGTTAAATTTGTTCATAGATGGACTATGTAATGTTTCCCATAGATATGGTATTTTTTTTGGGAATTCATTTGTGAAAAATGGTCAAGTCCCTTTTGGGCACATTGATTTTCATGGTGAGAGAAAACTGGATAATTGAAATAGACCGCACTATTCTACTAGGAATGTTGTAATATGAATCCACCTATAAGAATCATGGATTAATGATTTAAGAATAACGAAGGGGTTAGTTGATTGGGTTTCAATTTATAAAAAATATGGAGTCTTCTTACAATCATGTTAATGGTCGTGATTAGAAGGAAGTATTCTGGAGTAAAATGGTCAATATAAGAAGGTTAACGATGTGGTTATGACAGTTTTGAGGAATTAATGGGAAAGGATAGTGCACCACAACATATTACAATCTATTTAAGTGTTTTGGTATGAAAATATATAAAATACATTTTGTAACTATCATTCGTTTTAGGTAATTTGTAACTGTCATTTTGTAGATGTTTTGGATAAGTTTTGAATGCATTAAATTTTTAAATTCATGGGTATAGAGTGAATACACATTGAATACTTGATTTAAAAGGATGATCTATTTTAGTTCTATAGTGTGTGACGAATACAATGGTAGATCTAATAGAAACTTTAGATCGATTCATAAAATTAAAATTCAAGGAATAGGGTGATCCCAATGTTTCAATATCTCACTAGAAGTTCAACATATATGAGATAAAGAAGAAGTTCCATCTATGGGGAATATTTTTATCATATGTATTTGAAGAAGGAGACTACATCATGTGGAGTAGTGAGTTTCTTGGTGTATTAAATCAATGAGTTTTTCTAATAATTATTGGTTGTGAACTATGGGGGTTAGTGAGACCACTAAATACTTCTAAACATTGGGGCTATGAGATTTCATTATGACTGGTATATATTCACATTGTATTTCATGATCCTTTGATATATCACACCATTAAGGGTGAACCAATTAAATATTATATATAATTTATTTTATTATTTTGTCTAGAGAGATATAAATAGATGAAAGAACCCAATAAGAATGTTCATAGGATAGTGGTTCAATCATCTAGTAATTATTATTTATTCAAACTAGCTCTAACTCAATAATCATCACTTTTTTAACTAGAGTTTTTATATCTAATGTCTCCATGAAGAATATGTCTCCCTTTCTTAATATTTTTTTCCACCATAATATTATATCTATGATACCTGAATAAATTGTTGGTGACATGAATAATGGAAGACAACATGGGAACTCACAAAGGTATCATAAATCATTGAAATTTTCAATATCCCCATTTTAATGAACTTATTTTTATTAATCATGGGATTCTTAAATATCTTCATTCATTGAATTATTTATTAATACCCAACACACATTTGTAGTCTGAAATATGAATGTTAAATATATTTTTCTTCCTAACAATCCATAAGGCTCTTCAATCACTATCTTTTTATTTGTTATCAATAAACATAAACATAAATTGATAACAGCATGAAAATATATTCATATAAATTATAATTTCATCTCCCACATATTGATACTAAATTCAATTGTTAAAGAGTAAGTGTTATTAATAATCATATCATGATTCAATCATAACTAATAGTTTAACTTCTGTCCCTTATTAAATATAAAATATATGATAGTTGAGAGAATTATGGAATTATTTTTCCTATAGAAATAAGATGTAAATTAACCATATATATCTCAATGTGATACCATCTATATAATATTATTTTATGGCATATTTAAATTAATTTATATGTAATATCTTTCAATTAACTCAAAAAATTTTAAATTATTCAATGTTAAGTATGTACCCCCCTTAAAATTATTTTTACCACATCATTAAATAATAATTATAAAAACGTTAATAATAAATTTTAATCTCTAAATAGAAGCATATTTTACTGTGAAAATCGTAATTAATTAAAGAAAAATTATAGTACTTTCCTAAATTTAATATTTATATTATACAATAATATAAGTAAAACATTTAACTCATCTCCCCCTTATGTGGTAAACTCAATCTATCTCGTTAATCATTAATAAAACCTATTAAATTGATCCAAGGAGGAATAAAATAATTCTTTACAGGTCATTTAATGTTGTATAACACTACATATTGAAATATTCCACAATATAATCAACTGTTCTCATCAAAAACACATGAATCATCATGAATTCATAGTATATAAAAATAAGAAAAATTTTGATAGGAATGAGGTTGTACTTATTTTGATTCTAAATTAGTGAAATAATGGTGAGAAGTGTTCCTAAAACAACAATTTTTTTGAAATTAACCCCATATTTTTTATAACTCTTCATGCTTTTTCATTGTCTTATTTTTTAAACACAATTTTTTTTGATATCATAGTATTTTTCATTGCATCATGTTTTTTATTATATTTAATTAGACTATTTTAAATTAGATATGATAAAACATGTATTCTTTTATTTTTACCACATATTACATGATAATTTTAACATTGATGGATAAAAAATAATTCATTTTTTATGAACATTATCCGATTTCTTAGATCTTCCATTTCATTTCTCATTTATTCATTGGTCACCCTTATATGGATTTTATAAACAATTACCTCTACTTATTTATATATTTATTCCAATAAACCAATCTTTTTATATATTTCATAGATTAAGTGTCTGTTTTTAAATTTTATTCTTTTAAAATTAATGATCATGGATTTCTTGTAACGATCCACGATGTGTCCTTTCCTTCCATAATTAAATCATCTCTTCCTAATATTATTCAAAGGTGATTTTTTAACCTTCTCCTTTTTCTTACACCCCAATGTGAAATTTAAATATTTTTTCTTTTTCATTATTATTAATAGATATTAGACATATTTTTTCATTAATAAATGACTCATACTTAATTTTTGGAAAAATAAATCATCATCACAATAACCTCTTGTATTTAAATTTATATAGAAATTATCAATACATTAAACTATGTCTGAAGTGAAAATATGAAATCCAATATTTTTTGTACATTTTATCATTTTAACAGAATTAATTTTATTCACATTAGATATGATCCACCATTATAAAGTCATTCTTTTTCATTTAATGATGGGCATATTATTCAAAAATATTAATAGAAATATGGCCAAACTATTTCCAACACCAAAAGTAGCCATAAAATCATGATTTATTCTATTATAAATCCATATATCCTACATGAATACCAGATATTATTTGTATAAATGAACATTAATTTATATATTTTCCAAAGGCTAAAAAATATCTTATCTTACTGATATCCAACATTAGTGATGTGGTGGGTTTCCTAAAAAAATTATATAGCTATATTTTTTCAAATTTCTATTTATATCATGTAAAATATAATGAAATATGTTTGATAACAAAAATATTTTCTTGAGAAAGGGTTTTCTTTTTATTAGAGACTATAATGGATGTATCCTGAGATGATTTTAGGGTTTTTTGTAGTATAATGAGTCCTTTCTAAAATAAGTCTCTTATAAAAAGATTACATAGAAGAAACTATTTTCTTATATTCTTTAGAATATTAAATTTGTGAAAATCCCATATTTTTCAAATTGATTTCCAACTCAATAAATTTAATATGTATAGTGTTGTTATAATCTTAATGATATATGACATAATCATCACACTCTTTCATCATATTTTTAGTATTATCTTCTTCAATAATACTTGTTTATTATAAATATTTTCACTACTATAAATTAGATCCTCAACCACTAGCCCATACTAATGGTTTGGAATGATATTATTATAAGGTACCTATATTAATAGGTTTTTAAAACATTTGGTATATTTTTCTTATAACTGTTGTTCTGGAAAACCATCAGTATAGAACCCAAAAATTTTGGGGAACTATATAAATGGTTTTATAGAACCTTTATAATGGGTTCATATAATTTTTTTGGATAATAGTTGTTATAGGTCTTAAAAAATTATGGTACATATACCATGGTTCTACAAAACCATTCGTATAGACCTATACATCAGGTTTTAAGGATATGTTCATTTAGTTGATTTATTTTTTATGAATTATAATATAAATTAACAATAAATTCCAAAAAATTTAAAGTTATTTACATATAAATTATATCTTATTGTGTTTATAAAAGTGGTTATACCTTATTAGATTAGTTATTAATGTGTAAGTAAATGTTCTCAAGATAAAAACAAAGGATGTTTATACATTACATATACCAAGGATTTTAGTAAACAATTGGTATATGTAATTTTTATGACTTATACCAATGGTTTGGGAACAATTCATAATCTCCACTAATACTAATGGTTTTATCAAAATTGGTTATATAGGTCCATGACTATACTAAATTATCCAATTACTCGCTTTTATTGGATATACCAATGGTTTTAGGGACTACACTAATAGTTGTTATTATATATTATTTTCATATGTTTTTTGAGATCCTTTAACATTTTATCTGTAATCTACTTCTGAGAATTCTACACATAAATGATAACTTTATGAGTTTGTTCTATTGCATGGATCTTCTCATCACTATTCTTATTTTAATTTAATTTCTCACTGTTTATCATTTGAAATTATTCTCCATGTAGTGATAATAATTATTTATATAATAATGAAAAATATTGTTTGGATTCAACAAGGATTTTGAGAGACTTCTACATTTTTAACTTATTAGCCAAATCTTTTTCCATTGCATCAGATTCCAACTCCGGATTTTTTTCTCATCTTGTAGACCCTTTTTAAAATAAAATTATAATGTGAAAACCTCATGAAGGACATTTTTAAAATAATAATTTATTTCATAGTAAAAATTAGAAATATATTTTACCGGATAATACTCTTCATAACAACAACTTTAATTTCTATGAATATAATAATCAAAATATATGAAATAAATATTACCACTTTGATAAAATTTGATTAGTGTTAACTCCATTTTATATTTATTAAAAAATTAGATACTTATCATTTAATATATTCCCATTTCTTCATGATATTAAATGTTTTTTTAGATATAACATCCATATTTACAAAGATTGGGAACTAACAAAATTATTTAAATATATACTTCTAATGTTATAAATAAAAAACCTAGAAAAAATTGATTTATTAAATTTTTTAATATTTTATCAATACCAATTAGCATTCCAAATAGTTTAATATAGTGATAATTATAGGGGTCGAATCAATGTTTTCTATGACTTAATTAAATATTTTCACTTAAATTAACCCATAACTCTACATGTATTTGAAAAAATAGATCTCATAAGAATCACGAAACACAAAAACATTATATGAAATAGATATATTAAATAGAGCACAAAAAATGATATTTTTAAAATTTTTACCCCACAATGTTGGGGAGTATATTAATATGTAATTAGGATAGATTCTGTAATATAGTTCCTTTACTAATATCCCAAAGTGAATACAAATAAAGAATTTATAATCCTTTTATCTGAATAAAATCCCAATTGTCATTTATCTCCCAAAATGTTATTTATACTAAATTATTCCACTTTTCCATGGATCTAAAATCCTCACTATGGAATAATATCTGTTGTTTTACTTGCGATATCACTACATAAGAACATTATATCATCTTCCTCAATAATATGACTTCCACTTGTAGTGACGGAAAATATCCAACAACATGTATGATATGTCTCTTCTCTCAATATTTAAAATTATCAAACAAATAATTATTATATATCTCTAAATAATATTCTTTATAATCTCAATTAATATTCAAAATATGTTGACATGTTTCTCTATATTCAATTCTATTTAATCTTTTCAATATTCTCTGATTCCAAAAATGTTCAGATTCTGAATCACTGAATTTCTTAATTAGATCTTCTTCTTAATATTCCAGTACACATATGATGAATTTTTATTATATTATATCCTTCATTAACTTAAATAATATTTGGGAACATTTTGTTCTGAATATCACTTCTTCTTGACTATATTTATCTTCTAAAACGTGCAATATGGACTATCACTTCTTATACATAATTGATTTCTATTAAATACATGTATATATCTATCAATACCACCAACATTTCACCAATATTGATAACACTCCAGGATTTTATACTATATTTTAATTCAATAAATTTTATGTTTTTGATATATTTCTTTACATACAACATTTATCTATGAAAAACATAGATATACTACCAAAATATAAGTATTAAATGTGATTTTTATCGCATTGACATTAGATTCATGGGTATGAATATGAATAATGGAATTGGGAAAAAATGTATATATTTTTTCCGTAATAAAAATTAATTAATTAATTCATAGAAAATATGTACTAAAATTCTATTGATAAGAATAAAATCATATAATTCCTCATTTTCAAGATTTTTACATTCTATATATTATGTGTCTTTTATCTATATAAAATATATTGATCATGGATGATAAATAAAAAATATAATATAATTTATATAACCAAGTCAATTATCATTTATAAAATTAATGTTAATTAGTAATATATCAAGTTAAAGTCATTTGAAAGTAAAAAAGAGCCACTTTTCATAATACTCTTTTTATTGCATGAAATATTTTTTTATCTTATTAATTTTAATCAATCACTTTTGAGGAATGATTTTGAAGAAAAATATTGATAATTTATTAATTAAAATTTATTAAAATTAATCACATGGTTGTTACCATCCATGTAGTGATAATGATATCATTTTATGCTTAAAATATATTTTCTCTAAAAATGGGTGTCAAACGTATTGTGTGTGGATATTATAAATAATTTCTTCCGATTTTATAAATTGAATCTTATAAAATGGAATAATAATTTTTAATAATAATAATCATAATAATAATAAATATTATTTAATAAATTTAAATTAAATTTTCTTATAATTAATAGTTTCCATGGTAAAAATTATGTTACCACAATAATGGATAAACGGGTTAAAAGAGGGGGTTTCCTGTGTGATAAGGATTAAAATAACAAAACAAAAAAACACAACACTATATTTAATTTATTGATTTTATTTCAAACTAAACCATACCATATTTAAAAATTACATAATTGTTTGAACTTTACTATATTAATATATATATATTATAATAAAGTTTCAAGTATTGACGGATTTTCCGCCCATCTAACTTATAATTGGGAACCTCTATTTCTCACTTATCCACACCACATGAGAATTTTAGTTCAAAAAATAACTACCTGAATCCTTTATGAACATTCATAACCAAGTATTTGAGGTATTTTATCACTACCATACCGTCTCAAGAAGGATTAAGTTGTAATATGGAGGAAGATACCTGAAGAAGAGGTAATTTTCTCAACCGATCTATTTTTTGATTCTTTCTTCCTTAAAATCTCCCAAGTATTTTATATCCGTAATTAAATGATGAAATAATTAAATTTAGTGTTATTAAATTTTATTATATTGATGTATATTCATTTTATATAACATTTATATCAAATTTAAATTAAAAATATCACTTATACATATGAACAAACTACACCTTTCATTAAGCAATGTATTTTATTTTTCCCCATTGGATCACAATGATGGTTATATAGATGTATTTAATTGATTCATATTATCATTATAAAATAATTATTTTTTTAAAAAAATGAAATATTTTCTATCTTTTTACCTACCCATCTATTGGAAAATTATATTATTGCTCATGTGTACATGTGAACTACCACCACCACGAAGTGATGTGATTTATTTTTTGATTTCTATTTACCATGGATGATAATAAAGATATATTTTATGAATATATATAACATTTATCATATTATTTTCATTCAATATATATAATTATATATATATATATTATTATTTTTTACCTTTATTTATTTTCATTAATTTGAAATTAAAAACATCACATTCGTGTATGTATGAGTTACCATCTCCTCAAAGTAATGTAATTTATTTTCATTCACCAAAATTTTTTAATGGGTATTAATGTGTATATCATTAATAAATATAATACATATCAAATTATTAATATTATAAATATGATGAAATCATTTCCAAAATGAAGATACTCGAATTTTCAAACCAAAACATGAATGGTAAGATGAGCAGTTAACACCCAAATATTCATTTTAATGAAGTATTTTTAATAAATAAGTAATTATAAATTATTTAGGAATAGTATATTTTAATATAATATGAATTTAATTATTTTATAGATTTATAATAAATCTTAATGTATTATATAGGTGTTTAATATCATGTGTGAAGAATTTTAGGACCTAACATAAGGGTTTCTCATCCAAAATTTCTTTATTTGAGAAATATTTAATATTCATAAATTGTTTTATATTTTTGGTGTATATTTACTATCCATGAATGTATTTTATGATATCTGTCATTAAAATTATTTGTATTTAAAAATTAATCTCATCGCATCTCTTTCAAGAGGTTTTATTTCAAATTTTTCCTATATTGTAAATTTTTATGTTAAAATATCATTTTTTTAGGATTTTACATTTTAAATTTCCAATGAGGGAAATTATATGATCCTTATCATTTAAGTACAATATATTTATTTAAATTTTATTTTTTTTCTAGGTTTTTCATTTTTTCATTTCATTCCCATCTCTTTAGTACTTATAATGATCAAGAAAATATTTTTATGAATAGCCAACCTTAATTTCTCTTTTTTAGTCAGGATAAATTTTTGTTAATATCTATTTTCATAAATTGTATTTTTTTAATTTTTTATATATAATAAATTCTTGTAAAAAATCATTTTCACTACCAACAAAATTATTTATAATTTATTAAAATTAATTTGTTTTCAATAGATTTTTATAAGACTCTCTTTTGACAGTTTACAAAAGTGTAACAAGAATTTTCTCTTTTATTATATATAAAAAGAATGGATTATCCCACTGTCATAACCTCTCTTCATAGTGAATCATCATTTATACGTACCAAATATATCAAAAATATATTAATATTCCTATTTTTTCATGGAATTTTAGTTTTTCCAAAAGCTACCAAAATAAAAATGAAGTTTTCTTTTGATTTTCAAAATGTATTTTAAATACATTAACAAAAGAGATTGTTCATCAATTTCAACATCCTTTAAGGATTTTTATTATTTAATGGGGATATTATATTATAATCCCATAAAATTTATATCATTAGATGATTCATAATGATGATGTTTTAAGTATGATTTCATAAAACCCATTTTCTCCCCATGGGTTATTTATGATAGGATAAAATGATGAATGTTTTTATTATCTTGAGGCACACTAATGTATGGTTTTTAATATGTGATGGGTGGGCTTGGAATTTAAATCCCTCTAATTAATTGGGTAATGATTTATGTCTCATGATCCAATATCAACTATTAAGATGAGTGAACCCAATTTAGTAAGGTACTTCATACACTATGATAGTCTTGGTAGTGAGCTATGACTACTGAAATGATGGAAATATAGAGTGAACCAATCATGTATAAGACTACTAAAATTATGATATTCTTGGAATTGATCCTTAACAAAGGAAATTAATTCATTTACTTATGTGTATACAAAAATCTTATGTCTTATTCTTATGTCTTATTCTTATGATATTCTCTCAAATCACATGATTGAGCTGGGTTTAGTTATTTTTTAAGAATAGGTTATGAGTAAAATAAGGATAAAACTGAAGACAACAAGTGTTGAACTGAATCTGAGATAGGATTAAACTAAAGTGTCATAGTTTTATAAGAAGTTATCATAATTTTGGATAACTTTATAATTATCTTTATGATCATATGATTTCTCACTCTAATAAATGATTCTTAATGATCACACTTTTATTTTTAGATTTATTTAATGACCATGACTGGGAGTAATCATGCTAATAATGAATGTAATAAAAATTAATTATATTCATCAAGAGAATATGAACATCATTAGAGAAGCAATAAGAACTATTTTTGTCATACTCATAAAAATCTCTCAAAATATGGATCTTTTTAAGCTTATAAACACCCAAAAAAATGAGAGACAGATTATTGATTCATTGATGAGGAAACTCCAACCCTCTTTCATTGGGCCCTCTAATACACTGATTTTTGAGAAATATATCACTACCACATAAAAGATATTTTGTATTCTCTATTTATTGATGCTTGAAAAGGTTTTTTGGGTTTTTTTTATCATTTTGAAATTGATAATGATGAATGGTGGCCTCAAATTGTGTATACAGTCCAAGAGGATGATACTAAAATCCTAAAATATGATTATTTTTAGAGGTTTTTTATCAATAATAACATTCATTTAAATCAATACACAATAATATAAGGTAATTATTTGATATTAAGAAAATAAATAATGATTACATAAATACCTATGAGAGAAATTCAACTTGAATATCAAGGTACATTTATGTATTTTTCATTGACCATGAAATCATAATTGATCAATTTTTTATTGTCTTAATTCAAATTTTCCAAAATTAATTAAACATTAATAGCAATGAATAAATAATTCAACGTGCTCTCGAGGTGAAAATATAGAGTGGATACTCCCATTATTCTATTGGTTATGGGGACTATAAAATAAATACTAATCTTCATAGAGATTTAAATAATAAAACCCATAGATAAAATAAATTTAATCAATATTTATGTAGAATGTGGCGAAAGAAGCATAGGGTAATTACATTATGGTGCCTTATAAATTATTTAAGTGACTAATAGAAATACATCATGAAAATGAATGTTAATGTAATGTTAAGTGGAAGTTCAATGAAATGAATAGAGAGAAAGATCAACTAAATTGATCACCCCCACTACAATGCTATAATTTCAAGGAGTACAGACATTATTCCAATAATTTTATCAATCCAATGGTTATTAAAAATAATCCACAACAATAACCTCTTAATAAAAGAGAAAAAGTGAAATATTGGTGATCCCAATTATCTAACCATCTTGCAGGAATAACGTGGTAAAAGGTAAATTTATCATCCACTCCTAAACTAAAAATTTCTTATTTGATTCTGGTTCTATCCACTCTTTTATATCTAAATGATTTTATAATGGTATCACATCACTATGTAAATTATTAGATGTCAAATTATCGATGAAAAATCCTTAAAATAAAATGATAAAATATCAAGCTTTTAGATATTCTAAAATATATTTTTATGTGAATTTCTTTCCTATAATCCTTTGTATTACCACTATAGTTGAATTTAATGTGATATTGGGATTGGATTGGCTCTGTTTATATAAATATCATATCAATTTTCAATAAATTTGAATGACATTTGATATTAAAAAATCAACTTAAGATTGTTAATTGGGGTGAGAATCAACATGAAACACCCATGGAAATTACTTCCATTATATGGGTCTAAATACCTATTCATGTGGCATACATATCATAAATAGATGGGGTGAATCTAAATAGTAATGATATTCCAATTATTCTATGATATATCAATGTATTTTTTAAATAGTTTCTTGGTATTCCCCCAAATCATGATGTTGTCTTCCAAATAGAACTTATACATGGCACTATCCCATTTTCATATATGTCTTATATAATATCAATAATTGAGTTACAATAATTGAAGAAGAAACGCTGGAAGAATCAATTAAATGGATGCATTTACTCGAGTTCATTGAATTGGTGTTCACTTATTATTATTATTATTAAGAATGATGGATTAATGTATCTTTTAATTGGGTATTTTGATCTTGACACGATCGTTATCGATAAAAAGTACCATCTACCCCATGTTGATTACATGTTAATTCAACTATGAGGAAACCAATACTTTGAAAAGATTGATCTTCTTTCGGGATATCATAAATTTAGGGTAGATAAGGAGTATATACCAAATATATCTTTCTATATGATTCATGTTCATTATTAATTTATATTTATTCCATTTTTAATTACCAATTCCTCATCTATAATCATGGATCAAATATATTGAGTTTCTAGATGTTACCTTTATTAGTTATCAGTAGTTTTGTAGATGATATTTTTATATATTCGGTTAGTAAGTAAGATCATTAATGTCATTTTAGGAATTTTTTTGAATGAATTTAGAAATAATAAATTTTATTCCAAATATATAAAGTGTAAATTTTTTCTATAAAAAGTATCATTCTTCGGTCATGCGATCACATGAAAAGTTATATATATAGATAATTCTAAACTAAAACTAATAAAAAATACCCTTAACCAATAATAGAGATAGATATACATAGGTTTATTATGATTGATGGATATTATCATTTTTTTAGAAATTTATCTTGGATATCAATCCCAATAATCAAGTTAAAAAGGAAGGGAACCAAGTTACTTTAGATGGAGGGGTGGGAAGATTGTTTCAAAGAGTTAAATAGAACGTTGTCAAATGCACATGTTCTTATACTAACATATTGTAGAGAAGTATTTATGATATACATTAATGAATTAAATTTGGTAATTGGGTGTTTTATTATGTAAAATTACATTTGGATAGAGTATTATTTGTATAAATAATGTTTCAGCCAAAAAATTACACAACTCATGATTTAGAGATAGAAGTCATAATTTTATCAATGAAAATTGGATTAATTACTTATATAGATAATGTTATGATATGTATACTAACAATAAAATGATTATATATTGTCATAATAAGATTTGAATATGCACCAAAGGAGATGGTTGGAGTTTATTAAAGAATGTGATTTCTCAATACATTTCCACACCTGAAAGGATAACAAGGTGGTTGATGCTCTCAACCAGACAAAATTTGCTAGTATGTCCCTGATAATTATTGAATGATGTCTAATAGTTATATATTTATATATTATATAACATTAAATAATAAATAAAGTGGAAAGATATTAGATTTCCCAGATAAATGTTCAATAATCCATTCATAATGAGTCTTAAGATTAAGAAGTGGAGCTAATAAAATATTCTAAGGATTATTGTTGAGTTCAAACTTGAATATGATGGAATAATATAATTAAATAACCTAATATATTCCACTTAAATACCATAATTTAAGAAATGGGTTTTGGATGAATTATGTTGATCATAAATATTTATTCCTAATTAGATCATGAAGAGGAATATATATATAAATATATATTAAAGAGTATCACTGGGGGGACAACATGATGAGTGATGTTTCAGCATATGTATATCGAAGCCTCGTATGTCAGCAAGTAAATTTATGAATATCAGAATTATAAATGTTTGTCACAACCATTACCTATACTAGAATAGAAATTGGATAACATCACTATGTATTTCATTGTAAGAATCTCAAAGATGTATAATGGATGCAATGCTATTGGGGTTGTAGTTGATCTCCTTGTGAAGTCAACCCATTTTATTTCTATCAAATATGATATCATTATTTATTAGCAAAATAATACAAATGACATAGAATTTTTAAGGTGTAATAGAGTACAACTTTTTATTTTTTTCAAATTGTGATATGAGGTTTACCTCGATTTTTTTGATAAGTCTTCAGCAAATAGGGAATATAAAATTTGGATTTTGCAGTGCATGTTATCCTCTTAATAATGATCATTAATAGTGGATTAATTATAAAAGACATGAAATATATTAACCTATATATTATTTTTACATAATTGTATTGGAATAGATACAATTGATATCTACACTCACGATCAAACAGTTCAGTATTCTTGGAAAACAAGATACATACATGATTGTCGTATTTTATTGGAAATATAAAATACATTTCATAAAAAAATTATTGAGTATTTGATATTATTCACCATATCCTTATTCATATCATAACAAAATGAAAATAAACAATGGGTTATCTCAAATTCTCTATAAGGGTTATGTACATCATAATTTATCAAGAATCAATAAGAAATAATTAATATGACGATGTAAATAACTGAAAAAATTTGATTTTTAATCAATATTTAGTGTACAAAAAGCATCAATGGATAATATAAATTCGGTAATATCTAAGATAATAATAAATTAATTTTCAAAAAAATTAAATTAATACAATTGGACGTCATGATCTTAGACATCATGATATCTCTACTCTCAAGATTTTATACAAAGATGGTATAGGTAAATGCTCAATTAATTGGGCCAAATAATTATTCTCAAGAGATATATAGATGAATTGAGAGGATATATAATTTATCAACCCAACCATTACTACATTTCCAGTGCATTATTTATATGTTAAATGATTAAATTTATTTCATAGACACTATTCCTTACAAACAAATTTCTATGTTGAGTAAATACTATAGATTTTCAATTATTCCATAGTCAAACAAATATATATAAAAGTAATACATTGTATATAGAAATAATAAATCGTTTATGAAATGATATTATATATGTTAAAACTATTATGAATATTTAATGCAAATTCATTGTCTAATAATCAAAATTGAAATGATCAAGAGAAAGTCTATGTCTATGAGGTCAATCAAGATATGGTAGACGACCATCAAAAACACAGATTTTTTAATAAAATAAAACCATATAATAAATAGATAATTATTACAATCAAACAGTTAAAATATTTATTTATTTATGATTTTTCTTTGTGAGTCAATTCAAAACATGTAGAATAAGATAAAGAGTGGAAATTGATTACAATAGTAGGAGGGTTTGTTAACTCTATATAATATTTTTAAATTTTTTTTGACATTTTATAATGAAATTTTAAAATAAGAACATTTGGAAAAACTTATTAAATAACATATTAATTGAATTAAAATAATTAAATGATAACTTAATATTTCCTTTGAAAACATTCGTTTAAGTAAGAATTTTTTTTGTAAAACAATTTTCAAGAATATAGATAGAGACGAAATATATACCTGATCAATTAAGTAAAATATCATATTTTATTTTAAATAGTAATCTAGAAAGAGTAAGTTTAATATTATCATTATTAATTTTGAATTAATATATATAAATTTTGAATAAATCATAGTGTTTCTATAAAAACTATATAAAAGTAAATCGGAGAATATTACCAAATATATCTTAATGGAGTTGAAATTTGGATGAAATCCCTTACCTCATGTTTCCTCTTAGTAAAAAATAATTTAAACTCATGTATAATTTTTTTCAACATGTTATTAATTTATAATAAAACTATATTTATATTTATAATATAATATATTATTCACTTATAAAATCATATCACCTGTTTTTAAATAATCATTCATTATTATCATTATTTTATGTATCAAATGTATTATTTTCTCAAGAATATTTGGTCTTGAAAAATCTATTTATTTTAAATTGAATACGACTCTATAATATAAAATTTTTTTACCATGATATAAATATCATATATATCCATTAAAAATATCCCTATTTATTTTCTTATAAATCAAAAATGAAAAACAAGTCACATCGCTTTTTAGAGGGGGTAGTGCATAGGTATGCATGAGTAACATTATAATTTTCCAATATATTAGAAGGTAGTAAGGTATATTTGATGTTAAAATTATAGAATCATATGAATTCATAGTTCCCATATATATTTATTAGTAATATATTTGTAACCATCCAAGTAATGTAATTATGAAAAATTAATTACACCATTGTGTGGATGCAGTAAGTCATTAGTATAC
Source organism: Viscum album (assembly GCA_963277665.1). Classification (NCBI taxonomy): domain Eukaryota; kingdom Viridiplantae; phylum Streptophyta; class Magnoliopsida; order Santalales; family Viscaceae; genus Viscum; species Viscum album. The sequence continues at coordinate 1,593,818,191 of OY728146.1, read as the reverse complement.
ACATGTGATGTTTTCACATTTTATTGAAATGATAATAGATACATAATTGTTGAAATATAATTATTATAAAATATAATTATGTTATTTATACTAGATAAATTATTTTATTATGGTTTCATTATATTTAGAAAAACCTGATGAAGAAATAAATTTGAAGGATTATGTAAATATGATTAATGGTTCTTTCAAAGAGAACCATTATATATTCTCATAAGAGATATAGGGATGGTACTTTTGTAATATTATAAATTCTTAATCTTATATATGTATTTTTAGATGATAATTGGGTATGTTTCTATTAATCTAGATAGATCAGGGTGTTGTGAAAAATAGAGATAATGGGTGTCCTTTAATAAGTGAGTGGAGGAGAATTATTAGAATTTATAAAATTATTAAATTAATATAAAATATTTTCTATATGTCCAAACTACTCCAAATTTATATAATTCAAATATATTATGAATATGAGTCTAAATAATCTCTTCAAATAAAATTTTATCAATTTTTTATTCTTTCACGGTTATATTTTAGTATTAACCCCCACTAACCCTTTTAAAAATTAACATAATATTAATGTTTTCTATAATTAAACGTTAAATAATATAAATATAAAATTAAAAATTTCCCATAAATATACCCTGATTGATGCATTCAGTCATATCCCATCATGTTTTCTGAATATAATATTTTTCTTTATTTTATAATTATTTAATAAAATGTATGATCGTGTATTTTCCAATTATGTCACTCTTTTTGTTTTTCATTTGATCGTTGGTGGTAATGACTTGTTGGAGTCAAAGAGCTTTTCTTTGAGATAAATAACCTAAAGTTCTTGTATTTATGATTTTAGGAATTAATGGACTCTATGTTTAAATTGGTTAAGTGTTATCATGTGTTATCGGTAAGTTGAAAAGCTTAAAAATGGGGTTTTGTTGTTTAAAGAGAAAATAGGATAAAAACCCATCATTAGAATATTTAAATTCCATGAAAACGGATTACACATAATTTAATTATTCATGTGTTTTATTAAAATTAATCTAAGGTGGTGGGTATTTCGGCGTTTTTCATTGAAAAGATTTACATGACGTATAACTACATTACATGCCGTGAAATTCCCAGACCAACTAATTTAAACATGTTGTAATGTAGATTTTAATGTAATTACATATATTGTACTCTTCTATCAATACTAGGGAATTCTCTATAAAAATTTGGAGTGACAAATTTCATTCTGAATATCCCGTTTGGGTGATAAAACCCTAGTAAACAGTTTTGGTTTCGTTTTCCTTCTCTCCCTTGGTTGACCAACTATTACTGTGAAATCACTCTACAGATTATATTTTCGGTTTTGATACAGACTAGTTTTGATCTAGGAACCTCTTCAAAAACAAATTTTCCTTTATTCTTGTGGGTGTTTTCTATTGGAAGAATTGTGTTCATCACGGGTTAAGGTAGGGGGTCTAAATTTGAACCCTATGGTTTGATAATATTTAATTATTTGAAATATTATGATTTAAAAATTGTATTTGGTTCCCAAATCAATTAAATAAATAAATGGAATTTTTATTTGAATTACATTATTTCAAATTGGCTTCTGACCTTTCATATTCAAATGTCTTGGGTGGGAAAACCATGGAATTAATTGAATTGTCAAATTGTTTAATGTTTTTTTCCATTACATATGACCTGAAGAGAAACCTTGTTAATGAATCCTGAAATTATGGAATATCACTTATTGATAAAAAATTTAATAAATTATGATTTAAATTGAATGTGGTATTTCAATGCAAAATATTAATTTTTATAATTGTCCATTGATCTATATGATGTGATATTGTGATATCCATGTTGTATGAAAGTACATGTATTCCATGGTTAAATGCTTTTATATCGGGATCGACCTTGGAAGTATGACACTTATATGATGAAATGCTGATATTAATCATGCTTGGCCCAATCCCATACTGTAATGCTTATAGATTGTGGGTTATGCTCAGTCCCATGTTGTAATACTCATAGGGCTTTGACTCGGATGTTGTAATGCTTATGAGAATTTGACTGTGTTTTTTTATTATAACATGGTCACATGGGGGCAGATTTAATGGTCATAAGACATGTATAGTGATATTATTACATGGTTCCAAAGAATTTTATTTTACCATGTTTATATGGTTGTGTTTTTCATTATCAAAATACATTCTCAAAGATATTTTAGCAAAGATTAAAATCAGGTGGGTGTTGTATTTTATTAGTTTTTTAATTAATTAATACACTTATTTAACATTTTATTACAAAAATATTATTATCATACTAGTATATTCTGACATGGTGGTTTTGGAATTCTAAGTTATACTCACATCCTATTTGGGTTTCCATTTGGTACCCTAGTATATTACATTGATGCAGGTTTGGAAGAGGTAAGGTGACCTTGCAGCTGATTTCTTGTTTTTTGATGGGATATAGTTTTGAGGTGGGACTGATGTAGGGTTCAATATCAAAGAATTTTTTGTCTACTAATATTTTACCTTTATTGTTTCTATCATGAAATTTAGTTACATTCTAACACATAATTACATTATTCCCTATTACTTATTTGATTATTTAGTTGGATGTTAGGATTTTCTTCAGCCCTATCTATACATTGATGTTATTTAGTTTATCCATTTTATTTTCTACTAACATGAAACTTCATTACAGGGAGTATAATATCCCCACTATACATTTCACACCACCGTGCTAGTTAGAAGCCTCTAGTGTATGGGGAGTCTTTCTTGAGGTCTTATGGACAACCATTTTTTGCTACCTGAGAGAGTTTCAGATAGAGCAATGTTACAAAGTGGAATAAAAGAACTTGTTTTTATTTTCCTCAAATTTACTTTTTGATAATGGTAGAAAAATAATATGATGTTTCAAAACATAGTGATGAGATAGTTTATGGGAGCAGCTAACAATTGTATGGGGGAAATCCATGTACCCAGGAATGTGATTTTTGTTGGTGTGGTGTTCTTATTATAGTTGATGTTATTTAAACATGGGTGATTCATATGTTGTGTGATATTAATGTTATATGATGTTACTATTTCTTGAGATTTTTACTCATGGAATTTTATGGTATGAAATGTGAATACATACATCGTCGTAGACATATAAAGATATATTGACATGAACTTTCAGGATAGGGGATTATCTATTTTTTCATGTTACATATAGTTTCCTACTGAACTATGATATAAGATTTTTATTCACTGGATAACTAAAAGTAATGGATATTTCATTAAAAAACATAAAATTCATGTTTAGAGAGACCAGAAATTAATGGTTCTCTGAAATGGTTTCATGTTGAGGTTAAATTTGTTTCTATCCAATTATTTAAGGTGTTAATTTCTCTTGTAGAAAAAATTTCTTTCCATCATCTATAGCATTAGAACTAAGAGAGTGGAAATAAGCACACTCTTAACTCAACAAAAACATATATTCATCTAGTTACTTAGGAGAATATAAATATTTTTCTTTAGGATATCTTCTTGAGGATCATTAAATCCATGAATGGGGATGTTATTCATGTCATTCATTCAATTTATAATATGACAAGAGAGTTTTAGTGACCACATATTTGGACATTTACTGGGAAAGCAGAACCCAAGGAATCTATGTTCTAGATCCATCCAGTCAATGAAATGTTCAATAATCTTGAAACACACATGGATAGAATGGTGAATAGTGTTGCATATATGCTTCATGTACATTTCAATAATTATTTGTATATTTTGGAGAAATCTATGAAGCGGTATGAGCTATCATGGAAGGTCATCGGAACTAATTTTTTGATCCAATTCTATCCTCAAAAATTAAATGATGAAAAATATCATGCTTTTATGCATCTGATATAGGAGGGTGTGTTAGTAATGGACTATTCCTGATTTTTCACCAACATATAGTGCATTTCACCATCATTAGTAGCTTATGGGATCTCCATGGTAAGAAATTTTTAGTTTGATCTTCAAAATGAGATCAGGTTATAGATAAATGTTTTCGAATTAAGAAACTTAGTGGATGTGATAAATTATGCACTCATCATGGAATGGAATCTAAGATACACTTCAAGCATCATCCATGCTATTTCAGTAGAATGATCTAGGATTTCTTCATTGATTACTAAGAAGAAGTAATATGATATTTTCGTCCAAGGTAGTAGTAGGTAGAGTTGTTAGGATAGTGGATATCCATCTCAAGACCATATTACATTCCAATTCTATCATAATGGAATGTTTTTCCAAAAGCACCCACAGTTTCATTACCCTATGGTGGAGTGTAATATCATTGGTAGAATGGGTCATCTACATAGGTTCTATTTGAAAATTCTATAATAGACTAGTGGAAGGGGATCATAATGGTCTCTTCAGTTAGGAATGGTCTTAATTACCCCTTCGTAGGCTTATAGATGGAGTTCCACTAGCCATTCAGTGTCAGGAAAGGGACATTGTACCCCATTTCATGAGAAATAGTACCCTGAATGGAAAATATTTTAGGGTGGTTAGGCTAGAGCCTAGGGTAGAGGGACACGTTAGTTTTACATTATTCATAATAATTTGGCTATTTTGGATGCAGAACCACTTATTGTTAAGGATATGTTCTTTCAATCATCTACCTTATATTTCATCTTTTTAGATATAGGAAAATCACATTATTTTTTTCTTCCCTTTTTTAAACTGGTTTGGGGTTGGATGTGGAAAACATGTATGGTGTAATAACCATCAACCCACCATTGGGTGTGTGGTTAGAGAATATCTAATGTATAAAGGTGTGTTCACTAGAGATTAGTGGTTTTCATTTCTTTGGAGAACCATTTATACTATATATGACACGATTTGACTTGATTCTTAGTGTGGATGTGATAGTTCAATACTAGGCTCATATCACCTATTATAGGAGGAGAGTTACCATATTTTCTTCAGAACAAGGCAGTTATTCTCACCAAGGTAAGTTGAATCTTTAGGCTAGTCACGTGGGACTGTTCAGCACAGATTGGATTGTCTCCCAACAATGTTAGGGATCCTACCTCTAGATAATGGGGGAATGTAGCATAACTATTTTCTTCAAGTGTTATACCATTTTCAGGATGTCATTCCTGGTGAGTTCTATGGCTTACCACCTGATCAAGATATTGAGTTAATGGAAGAACAAGAGCTAGTTTTTATCCATCCTTCTAGAATGACAGTAGGAGAGCTTCATGATTTGAAAGTTACATGGGAAGATATATGTCCTAGTAAATAGCCTTAGGGTTCTTCGGTGGACTTCACTGAGAATTTGGATGGATATTTGCACTTATTTGAGGATTATCATAGTTTAAACCTGATGATAGTCAAGAACCGATATCCTCAACCATGAAATATTAATATTTTCTATTAGCTGAGAGGTGATAAGTCCTTCTGCAATATTTATTAGATGAGGTTTCCACCAGTTTACGGTGAAGCCGTCAGATATACCTCAGTCTATTTTTAGGAGAATCTATGGATTGTATGAGTATTTAGTGATGGTTTTTGAATTTTCTAACACACTATATGTATTCATGGCCTTAATTCAAAGGATCATTCACCCTTTTCTGGTCTAGTTTGTTGTAGTTTTTTTAATGAATTCTTAGTGTACTCCCAATTATTATAAAATCATTGAAAAATCATAACATGGCCCAGGGTATATTGAGAGAGAATTTTATTTTCTCTAATCAATCTGAATAAAGTTATTCAATTACTAAAGTGCAGTTCTTGGTCTATATATGCTCAAATGTGGGGGTTTTGGTGGACCAAGAGAAATTCACAGTCTTGTTATCTTGGGAACATCCAAATAATTTCTTTGAGATTCATATATTTTTTGTGTTTAATATTTTTTTATTTGTTCTTTATCTAGGATTTCTTCTGTTTGGAAGCCCCAATGTCTAGGATGAGAAATAATGGGGTTAAATTGTATTGGTATGATTATTCTAATATGGATTTTTAGGAGCTGAAAGGTATTCTAAACTCAAAAATTATCCACATTTTAATAGTTCTGGGTAAAGAATATGGTATTTACTATAAGGATTTATAATTCGGACTAAGGAAATTTCTAATGCAGTTGGATTGAGTGGTGGATTTTGGCTCCAAGGATATGATACTGCATTAGATGAATTAACCTACTCACAACCTGATGTTTGTAGTAGTGGTAAATTCCTTACAATATTGGAGATACAATGCCATGGGTGGGATATTTGTGGTATATACAAAACCCAAGAATCATACGTAAATCGTTTCTCAACGAGAAATAAACCATTGGAAGAGTATTTGGGTTGATTATATAAATTATTTAAACATTGAATGGGTTTATATATAGACCGTTTGGGAGGAAATAAATGAGATGTTAATGAGTCTTTATAACGTGTAGGTCTGATTACGATATCTATTATACCATGATTTTTGGAATGGATTAAGACTGAGATGTTCTCAGATCTCGAGTGCTCAGTTTTGTGAGAGATGTTTTATGGTGGGGAGACACCATCGTGATAGTCTCTCAGTAGTGAAAATTATCTTTTTTTACTTGTAAGAGTATGGGTTTATATGGGATTATGTGAGGAACATATGAAGGAGTTTCATACTTCTCGACAGGTGGTGCATCCTCGTATAACAAATACGAATAGTGATCTCTATATAAAATTTTGGTTGTTAGGAATGAAGAAGGATGTCGAAACCATCATGCCTAGATGCTTCACATGTTAGATTTTAAAATCCCAGCATCAGAGGCCAGCTGAGATTTTTCAACTTTTAACAATTTTTTAGTGAAAATTGGATGATTTAATAATTAATTTTGTGAAATGATTACCCATTATGACTCATATGAATGAAGTTGAATGGGTTGTTGTGGATTGACAAACTAAGGTAGCCCACTTCATTCTTATCGGGTGAAATATCATTGTTAATGATCTGGGAATAATTTAAATGTGTTATTTGTTTCAATTGCATTGTGATGTGAATATTTTAATTCCATATAGAGGTCCTCATTTAAAATCACATTTCTAGAAGGGTGTTCTTAAGTCTCTAGGATCATATGCTCTTTTGAGAATAGCCTATCATCCATAGACTGATGGTTAACATGAGAAGTCTATTCCAGTTCTATAAGATATAGTATGAGCTAGTGTTTTAGATTTTCATGGTTCATGGGAGGAACATATGGAACTCATGGAGTTTATATATTAGTAATTTCTAGGAATCGATTCAAATGAAACCTTTTGAGGATTTGTATGGAAGGTCGTGTCATTTTTCTCTTTTTTGGATAGAGGTTGGTGCTTTAGTATATGTTGGGCCTAGTATATTGCAGGAGACATCTGAGTAGGTTCAATTGATCAGATAGCTATTGGTGACACCATAGATTAGGTAGAAATTTTATGTTGACTATCACAGATGACCTATGAAATTTTAGGTTGGTCATCATGTTTTCTTAAATTGTCACCAAGGTTGGGGAAATTCTATATTAAGAAAAATTTAAATATAGAACCCAAGTTTTTCAATCCATTTGAGATAGATTCAAGGTTCATTCCAAAGGAATACCATGTAGACCTCCCATAAAAGAAGTGTTCCTTATGTTGTTGCTATGAAGATATCATCCATTCCCTTCCAATGTAATAGAAACTGAAAACATCGATCTTTGTGTCAATTATTCCTTTGAGGATCATCCAATAAATTTTATTGAGCATAGTTGGAAATATCATCAGGGTTGGACTATATCGTTGGTTCATGTTCGGTGGTATCATAGTCAAACTCAGGATAATACATGGGAGAGTGAGTATAATATGTGAACTCAATATCCAAAATTGATTGATGATACCTCACATTGATGATTGAAGAATCTTGTGGATGAGTTTTTATAAGTTTTAGAGGTCTTAAGATCAAATATTTTCTTGGTATGACAATCGATTATTTTTTTGAGCCTTGGTTTCCATGTCTTGTTCAGTGTTAGAGGTCCTTTGTGGGAGAAAATGAGCTAATGTTCGGGGATTTATGCTTCTTGAATTAATATAGCCTGGGTATTAATTCATTATGTATTGACATGGGGTCTTGTTATTTTGAGAATCATTAAATGGTTTTTCCGTTTTTTAAAGGGAAAATTGGATGAATACCCATATTCAGAATTTTTATAGGGTGTACAAAGAGATTATATATTTGGAATTTTTTTGGTTGTTTTAATAAAATAAATCTGAGGAGATGGTCCTTTCACCATATTCCATTAAAAATATTTACATGAAATGTATCTTCAAAATAATCTATTTAATTACCTTTATTTAAATGTCATTCTCTATAAATTCCTCTCATATCTACCTTAGGGAATTTTCTTGGTGATTTTGGAGATCCAACTAACATTCTATATGTACCACTTGTTTGATAAATCCATATTAAGTGTAATTTCTCATCTTTTTTCTTATCTCCATTGGTTATTCAATAGTTTTAGGGAATTCCCTTTACTGGTATCATTTTTGGTTTTCATCTTGTTTAGTTTTGATCTAGGAACCTCTTTGCAATCATTGTATCCTTCTTTCTTGTGGAATTTTTCTATTTGAAAGCATTAAGTTCTTCACCGATTAAGGTAGGGGTCTTAATCTAAACCATATGGTATTATAATTACCAAAGTTATGAAATATTGTGATTACAAAAACACAGTGTTCACCCAAATCAATTAAATAAATGAATGGAATTTTTCATTGGAGTCTTTTCATTTTAATTAGCTTCTAAAATGGATTATAGCTACACTTTTGGTGAGAAAATCTTGAAAATAATCAAATTGGATAATGGTTTTAAGTATTTTTAGCATGAAATGATACCTAATTGATTGTCTGATATAAAATTCCTAAATTTTCGAATATTATTTATGAATATAATTTTTTTTAATGGTTGGGTCCGAAGCCTCATTTATTATTAAAGCAAAGTAAATACCTCTATAACTGGGTAGAGGGGGACCCATTACATAACCCGAAGGCCCAGAAGGCATTTAGCCCATTACATGGCCCGTAGGCCCATTATCAATACAATTTTTAATCAATTATGATTCAAATTGAATGTTTTGTGTGCCAGATAAATGGTAATTTACATAATTAATCATTTATATATATGATATGATATTGTGATATCCATGTTGTTTGATGGGACTTATCATCCATTCTAAAATTCTTATATATCATAATAGACCCTATAACATGCACACTTATATGATGTAATGCCGATATTGAGTGCGCTCAACCTAATCTCATGTTGTAATTCTTATAGAGAGTGGTTTATTTCCTTTCCCATTTTACTATTTTTCTAGGGATTTGACCCATATGTTGTAATTATTATAGTGCTTTGATCCAGATTTTTGTGACTATACGATCGTTATATATAGGTGGTTAGCAGGGTCATAATAAATGATCAGGTGTATTTTGGCATGGTTCCGATGCTAGTGATTTTACCATGCTTATATGGTTTTGGTTGGAATTGTCGTAAGACATAACCAAGGATATTCCAGCATGGATCTAGAGAAGGTGGTTATTGTAATTTATTAATTGTTGCATTAATTATTACACCAATTTATCACTTTATTTCACACACTTCTTATTAGACCAGTTTATTTAGACACAATGGTGTTGACCTACTGAGTTAAACTCGTACCCTATTTTGGTTTTCATTGGTACTCGATCAGATTACATGGATGTAGGTTTGGAAAAGAAAAGGTAACATTATAGTTGATTTCTTTTTTGATAACATGATATATTTTTGTTGTGGGACGGACTTGGGGTTTGAGAAGGAGGACTTTTTTAGTATTTTTTTAGACAACAATTATTTTACTCATATTGTTTCTAAAATGACATTTAGTTATATTCCAACACTTCACTACATTATTATTTATAATTTATTGAATTTTCCAGTTGGATCTTATTATTGTATTCATTTATGTTATACTATCGTTTTATTTTTGTCATATGTTTTATTTTCTACTGTTATGACACATCATACTAGGGGGTATAGTCTCCCCACGATACATTTCACATGCCCAATTCTAGTCGGAAAACATTGGTGTATTGGGAGTCTCACAAGAGCTCTCATAACCAAAATTTTTTTGCCACATGATATAGTGTCTAATTAGAGGGCATTACATAAAATATTATTTATTAGAGAATATAATAAATTTCATTTTGGAAACTATTAATTTAATTTGAATTTAAATACATCGATGTAAAGATAAAATTATAAAATAACCTTTTATAAAGTCTCTAATTAGTATAGTTATCTAGAAAATTCTTGGAATGAAATAATTCTAAAAAATTATATAACATTTAGTTTTTTTAATTTTTTTAATTTTTTTATTATTTAAATAAATGTTGTGTTATTGTTGCATACGAATATAAGGTAATTATTTCATGACTAAAAATTATAAATAAATAACCTTGATAAATAAGAATTGTTTATATTTATAATTAACATTTATAAATTAACATAAACTGTATGTATCCTTATAATAAAATATTATAGATATTAAAAAACAGAATTGACATTTTTTTCATAATTTATCACTTAAATATTATGATGGCCAAAATAAACGATAAATTAAAAAAGTCAAATATTAGATGTTTGAATGATTATGGATAAAATATAAGAATCCAATTAAATTAAGTCAACTATTTGGTTGATTTTTAATGCCTTATCACATTATTTGTAACCAAAATTAACTAATTTACCCTTACTATGGTAGTGATTATTTACTATGATGACTATTCATATTTACAAAAAATTAATGGGAACAGTTTATAAAATATTGAACTATTTGTTAAAAATATGGAATCAATTTTTCAAAATTCAATTTTAAAATTTTCTAGAAATTAATTTATGATTAAAACACCAAACTCAATGAAAAATAGTTTTACAAAAGAAATACATTCTTAAGTATAAAAATTATTTTTTAAAATATTCTACATTAAATTTAATTAGATACAGTATAATTAAATTTTTAATAACACAATTCAAATAAATTTTTTTGAAACCCTTTTAACAGAAATTTATGTTTGTAAATTAGTGAAACATAAATACATTTTTCAATAAAAAATGAGAATTTTTCACTCTTCATTGAACAAATACCTCTTTTGAAAAGTCCGTAAAAATTAGACCTAAGATAATTTTCATAACATAAAATAAAAACTTAAATCCATTTCATAAAATATATTTTATAAAATTGGTTGAAATTAATTACATGATTTTCCCACATAATGAAATAAAAATCATTTTTGAAGAAGACATATTTTTGATGAATAATATGACTTTACTAAAAACATTACTATTTATTTCCAAATTAGTAATCAGAAAATTTTTATTGAGTATGAACTTCATATATATATTATAATATGTTCATTAATTTTCATTCATGTCAATTATATTGCTGGGGTATAATTTTCATATTTAAAGAATAATATATCGTTGTTTATTTGGGCTCGATGTTTCATGTTGTATAAACTATCAAACATTGTATAACATTAAAATTTAGTGATATTACATTATTCCCTCATAAAAAATTTCAACATAATAAATTTCATGGATATAAAATTATAAAAAAATGGGGGTGTTTCTTTTTCATAAAATCCTCATGTTCCCATGTTGGTTCTTATATATTATGATTTCTCTAAAATACATTTACCAGTATAGTTATCTGATTATGCAACACTTAGACACTATGATAAAGAATATATATTGGTTCTTCATAGTATGATAGATCATGTTCTATTTATATTTATTCAAAGGTGAACATTCATTAGGTCTCGCATAAATTTCCTTAATAAATAGATATAGAACACATTCTGAACATTAGAGAGGCTGGATGAAATTTTCCAATTATTATGACACATCTCTAATTCATTCCAGAACATCAAAAGGACCTATGTACCATGGGATAAATTATCCATTATTATAGAATCTTATAAAAACCTTCCATTTTGATACTCTCATGAAAAAGTGATCTCCCACTAGAAATTCAATTCCTTCTATTATCTGAATAAATATTTTTCATGATTCGATCTTCTTTAATTAAATTTTGAATAAACTTGAACTTTTACAGTTCCTCCTTAATAATATATGGACCCACAAGTTTTCATTCACTAAATTCATCCCAACAACTTAGTGTATGAAATTTCTTACCATAATATTATTTATAGAGTTTCATTTGAATACTTGAATGGAAACAATTTGTATAAGAAAATTGTATCAATGGTAAATAATGATCCCACATACATTGAATGTCAAGTTATAATGTCCTAATCATGTCTTCTATATTTATAATAGTTAATTATAATTTTACATGATTGTGAGGGTGATAGGTGGTTCCCAAATAAATCTTAAAATCCATATCCTTCTGAATACATATCTAGAATTTCTATGTAAATAATTTATCGTGATAAAAACAAATTGTAATTGGATCACTATGATGTCTTATGAATTTATTCATATAGAGTCAATCATGGATCCAAAAAGATAAATCGTCTATTATAGTGGGGAAATGTGTGTATTTATTTAGGTGGTCAACAATAACCCATATTTAATCACTCTTTCAAGGATTATTTAGTAATTCAATGATGAATTTTATAGTAACATCATCCCATTTACATATACTAATAGATCAAGGTTTCATCAATCATTTATGATGTTACCTCTTAGTTTTCAGATGTTTCAAAACCAAACATCTTTACACATAATCTATAATTTTCTACTTTATACTATCCCACCATAAACATTCATTTAAATATCTATACATCATAGGGTTACCATGGTGTGTAGAGAAATTCAAGCTATGAGAATCATCTAATAATTCCAATTTCATCTATTCCATAGATGGTACACATACCCTCTTTAAATATTAGAAATCCATCATTCTATATAAATTCTTCTAATATCCTATCATTGATGACATTAAATTCTTATTTTTTAAATAATCATAATCATGTGAATAAAATTTTACTTTTTCTAATAGATATGTTTTGTAAACCATTTTTAAAATGGAGTGATGTCCACCATCTTTAATAAATCCCAATATCCATATTTACTAAATCCATAAACCTATGATCTCTCAAAATCATTACTTTTTCTATAACTACATGATATTTTCAGGTATATGGATTTTCAACCTTATTTTACTTCCCTTGGTAGTACTATATTTATTAATTTTAATCCTTGATTATATTGATCCATTATCATTTCCCTAAGTTAATCTATTTTTATGAAATTATAGGTTTCAAGAACATATGAACTGTGTATATCTCACATCTTTCACCGTAGAGATAATACCACCAAATATTCACAGAAAATATTATATTTGGAAACATAATATAATGAGTTGGATAGTTTTTTTCATGAGTCATTAACTTCTCTTATAGATAGGACATAACTCAATCATTCTACATATGGATACAACCAAGTACCTTATTTTATGAATCATTACACAAATATGTCATTTTCCTTATGGTATAGATAGAATTATAGAATTCACTAATCTCCTCTTAAATTATTCAAAACATTATTCACGTTCATTTTTCAATATGAACTTAACTTATTTTTGAGTAAGTTTAGAAAATAATTGTTCTCAAAGGAATAAAAATTTTAAAAAAAAATCATAGATAATATCCTTTAAAACCATTACAACTACTTAACTTAGTTATGTTCATTAGTGTAGGTCATTATTTGATTACCTTTTACACTACAAGATCAACTGATATTTTATTCTTTGAGATAATATGGCTTGGGAAATAAACATTTTCAATCCAAAATCCACACATCATTAATTTACAATATAACTATTTTCTTATAATACTATCATGATTGATCATTAAGAGATTATCGTGGTACTCATAGATTTTAGAATATACAAATATATTACTAATAAATACCACACAAAAAATTAAGTTATTCTTTGAATACTCTATTCATTATACCCATATGAATAGAGGGTAAATTAGTTAAACCAAATGGAATTTCTATAAAATCATAATGTCCATACCTCATTTTAATTTTTTCCTATGAATGAACATTCTTATTTACTCACATATAATGATACCCATAACGAATATAAATATTAGAAAATGTTGGGCTCTAAGAATTGGATTGAATAAATTATTAATGTGATGAATATAACGCATGTCCATTAATGTAATAGTATTAATTTCTTTATAATAAATTCACAGCTTCATTGTTATAAATTTTTTCATAAAGAAAAGAATTAGGTCTCCCTTAGGTATAATAATAGGGTATATAAATCCCTTTTCACATAAATACTATATTTTTTCATTCAACTCTTCTAAATCCATAGTTTTCATTTTATAGGGATTATTTACTATAGGACATTCATCAGGGATTAAATAAATGGAAAAATCAACTTCATGCTATATTGGATTTTCATGTAATTCTGTCAAAAAATGTATTCTGGAATAATAGGTACAACCTCAATTCAAATATTAACTTTTTCACCAATATATCTTTTCTTATCTACCCCACAAAAATCTCATTTTTAAGATCTAATCGATTTGTTTCAAGACATGACTATGATGATGAATTATCCCATCTAATGATAAGAACTTCTACATCATTATAACGAATAGTGAATTCCCTCTCTTTATAATAAATTTTTGAAATATATTTTTATGTTAAATACATAACAAGGATTATATCAAAATATATCACAGGTATGACAATAAAATATATAACCAGGGAAACTTTATGGGCCATAATAGGAACCGACTCAAACAACCTTATTATAGTGAGATTTCCACTATGATTTTTGATAGAAAAATATCTTCTTAAGGAAATAATGAAATATCTAATTTTATTGGAAAAAATAGATTATATAAAATATTGTGATGATCTAGAATCAAATATCTAATTTAAATGATTTTAAATAATGATTATAGTAACTTCCACCATATCATTGAGAATTTCAACCTCTTCTATAGTGATTGTATGAGCTTAGACATCTCCACCTAGCATAATTTGTTGTATATTCTCTTTATTCATATATAATTAGTGTGAGTAATTACCAATTTATATCTATTTGAGTCACTAGATATCATCTGTTTGTTTCTTTCCCTTTATTTCATTATCCAAATGAAACTAGTCTCCAGACATGTAGAAAACTATCGTGACCTTAAAATTTTTTCTAGATATTTATTTCCACAATTTTAACATTATTGGAATTTCATGGTTCCAAACTTATTATTTGATGATTTAACATTTTCATGGTTCTCAGATAACATCTTATTCTCTTTATTTCCCTTAAATATAAAGAATCTAGAAACTTTCACCTCTATTTTCATGAAAAATAATTATATTTCATCATATGATGTAAATGTCTGAGAAAACAGTTCCCTTCAGAGGTTTAGCTGAAGATATTGAAAGAAATGATTCATATTTATCACAGTATTATGCATATATTCCATAGAATACCATGATAGTATTGTAAAGTATTTATCATAATCCATAACACTTTCTTCCTCCTCATGTTTTAAGCTGAGAAACTTCCTTTTTAGTTTTATTTTTTATTACTGATGGAAATATTTATCTAAGGTTTTTATATTAAAATATCTCAAATCGATGCATTCTATTTCTTCTTCCTCGCCATTATTCTATATCAATTACCACCCATGATCAACATTTCCTCTATGAAAATACACTACCATCAAACCCTTTTCCACATTGATTCCATCTGAAAGAATGAATTTTCTTTTAATGAGACTTGATTCATTGTTCATCTTCCACTTGATTGGTAGTTACAATAAAATATAACGTTGTATGTTGCATTAAATGATCTAATATAGTTATATCATTACAAGTAAAATTCTACTTATTGATATGTTTTTGTTTATTAGATATAACCTAGGTTATCTTCACTAATATGGCTATAATGTACTCAGATCAAACCTCAACTATATTGGGTTACTTAGTGGGAAATCCATACATTGAACATGTGTATTGATTATCATTATTATATTAGGTTCCATCACTAAATAACGGAACATACTAAGTTAGTTCATATCATTATTGATATAAATATTGAGCCAAAATAAAAATCCCCATAATGGTATAAATTTTCAAATACTATAAGGGATTATATTAATTCTCATGATAGATACATTAATTTAAAAACCAGTTCCCAATTTTTCTAGAAATTTTTTTTAAGTGCAATATATAGAAACCCCAACTCCATTATCAATATGTGGTCTATACTTCAAATCATTAGAATAGATAAAAGTGCTCTTACCATGCAATTTTGAGC
The DNA here is from genome assembly GCA_963277665.1 of Viscum album. Classification (NCBI taxonomy): domain Eukaryota; kingdom Viridiplantae; phylum Streptophyta; class Magnoliopsida; order Santalales; family Viscaceae; genus Viscum; species Viscum album. Next base: position 1,593,801,892 of record OY728146.1, on the reverse strand, counting down.
ATTTTAGTAGTCTTAGAGAACTACGTGCATACATGATTCAATTATTAAATTGGAAATATAAAATACATAGAATAAAATAAATTAAAGCATTGATATTATTCATAATATCCTTCTTAATATCCTAGGGAAGATAAAACAAATACAGTGTGATCTCAAATTCAATGTAAGAGTTGCATATATAAGAATATATCATGAATCAATAAGGCATAATTTCTATGGAAAGGAATATAACTGAAAACATTGTTATTAAAAAAATGTAGTACAAAATGAATCCATAGATAATATTAATTCAGTAATATTGTAGATAATAATAAATAAATTCTCTATGAATGAAATATATACTATTGAAACATATGATCTCAAATATTTCAATATGTCTATCATATAGACCTTGTAGTAAGATAGTTTAAAACACATGATAGATACTCTCTTAATCATTCCAACTAAATTATCTTATGAGACATGTTGTTGCATTTATGGGATATATAATTTTATGCCCCACCCAACACAACATGTCTATTGAATAAATCATATATTAAATGATCAAATTAAATTCATAACTAATATACAACATCAATAAAGTATCATATCGAATAATGAATATGGATTATCAATAATTCCCTAGTCAATTAAATAAATTTAAAAGTGAAACACCAGATTTAGAAATGTTATTGACTTCCAAAAAAAATATCCATGATACAAAAAATATGGATACTTAAGGGAAATGTAATTTTCATTGATCACAAGAAATATAATATTTGAAGAAAAAATTTATTGTCCATGTGATTAATAAATAAATGAGAGATTTCAATCAAAAAATAATATTTTGTAGTAAAATAGATTCATTAATTTAATAGAGGAAAATTGAAATGAAACAATTAAAATAAGTTCTCATTAAATAATTTTCTTGGTAAATTAACTGAAACCATATTTAATAAGATAAAATTTTTTAAACGGTTCAGGATGTAGGATGGTCTCTAAATATTTTATAAGTAAAAAACATTACTTTTGGTTTTTTATAAAATTAATACCTTGAGAAAAATATTATAAATATTCTTCTCATTCCATTTAAAATTTCATCTATACCCTAAAATATATTTTATAAATCATTTATGTAAATAAAAATAGTTTTAATAAAATATTTTTGAAAATATGGATATGGAAGAAAAATATATCAAATAAAAATGAGAAATAAGATTATATTTTAAATTAAAAATTTCTATTGAATGATAAACATTGATTTAATATTTAATCATAATGAATAAATATAAATTCATGTTAAATAACTAAAATCAAATTTATTTATTGCATATAATATTAAATAGATTTATATTACCAAATATTACTCAAGGAAGTGAAAATTGTGATGTAATCCATTACCTCTTGTTTCCGCATAGTTGAACATGACTTTATATCCTGATTAATCATTTTAAACAAGTAAAATATGATCCTCATATAATATATTATTACTCATTTGTCAACAATCTTTCATTATGATCAATGTTTTGGGTGTTAACTACTTTATTTTCTCATGCATGTTTTTTCATAGAAATTTTATTCCTTGTACTGTGATTATGGTTACAAAATCATTATAATGTTATTAATGATGTAAATATTATATATATCCATTAAATATATCCTTATTACCTTCCATGTAAATAATTAATAATAAATAGATCACATTGCTTCGTATTGGTGGTAGTACAAACATATTCATGAGTTCCATAATCGTTTACCAATAGATTGGAAAGTAAGAATATATATATGATACTAAAATTATACAGAAATAATTATTTCATAACTATTATATATATATGTATAATCTTCATATACATATCCATCAAAATAAAGTGATTTTTGAAAATTAATTGCATCACTATGTGGAGAGTGTAAATCATGCATACGCCTAAGTCATGTTTTCCCTTTTCATATAATATAAAAAATATGTAAATGGTTTTACTAAATTCATAATAACCTAATATTATTTTTATGATAATGGGGTTATTATTTTATGATGGGTGCAACAGATTTAGGGTAATTTTTAGAAGATAAATATTTAAAAGAGTCATTAAGGGTGATTAACTCTTCATTAAATGTTCTTTTTTAGATATTCTCTTAAGAGGTCTACATTGGAATTTTATAAAGTCTAGGACCTTCAAAACATATCTAATAATTTTGATAATTAAATAGGGTGGGGTTTTATGAACGTAACTAGTCAGGATGATTTTATCACTGAGAGGGGGTAGGGGTAAATTAGTGATACTTTTTATTTTATGTTTCTTAAAAATAGCCTTCACCTCCTCTAATTGATTCAATTCACTTATGAAGAAAATTCAACCACATATCTAATGAAATACAAGAATTTACAAGCTTTGTAATTAAATAAGAATAGATACATCTTTAGTATGGTTTTAATGTAATCCATTACTAGACATCCCACTAGAAATCAATACTTCAATTATAATGAGTAGGATACACCCTTTCACTCATTTACACTATCTAAACAATTCCAATAGTGCATGTGCACCCTATTAGTACAAAAGGGGTAATACATTGATTTCTATCAACACTTCTTACATGTGCTAATTTTCAATTCCACAAATGCATTCAATTGAAACAATTTCTTCAATTTATTACCCAGAAGATAGTATGATCTTCTTGGCCTTTGTTATAAAAACTCAATCCAATTTTCATAGTATGATTTTCCCTATTCGATTCCTATGAGTATAACTCTCCTAGATATGATTATTCAAATAATTATTTTTTAGGAATCATTCTTCGTAGTAAAAAATGTATGAATTTAATAGAATACAGGAAAGTTGAATTGGCGCCACTTCAATTTTGAGTATATAAATGTCATTATGATCCTCTTTATATGATTCTTCCTTGGTTTATAAACATCAATACAAAAATACCAAATATGATTATCTAGCCAGATATGATGATTAGTTGAATATGATTGATAGGTGGTGTAATATATCAGGTAAATAAAGAATATTACATTTTCATATATATCAATATTTGTGAATAAAATAATAAAATCAATATAATGGTAATGTTATGCACAATGGCGTACACAATATGCAACAACAAGTTTCTTTGAAATCTTACGTTGCACACCAATAATAAAATTGTATTATTTTAAATGGTAGTTAACGCCAATCTGTTTGAATGGTGGGAATGAGAAGAACTAACTACAAAATGATTATATATGTTTGTCAAATATTCTTACTTTTATCCAATAAATTATAGAGGCTTAAAATGAGAATGAATCTGATTTTAAGCGTAAATATTCTAATATTCATTAAAAGGTTGATTAACCACCTTTTGATGGAGAAACCTTTTTAAATCCACTTTTTGAAAATTTTATATGTTATATTTGAAAAAAATAATATCCTTCTTTATAATTGGGACATAAAAATTTACTTTCTATATGTTTTTGGTATTTTTCCGATATAGTTCATTTTTTTAATGAATAGTGAATGATGTTGTAATTTAATTCAAATCCTTCTTTTAATATAATTTATTTATATGGTCAGATTATATTTTTAATTCATTTTAAATTTCAATTATAATATTTTTTATCATTTAATCCAATGGTGGACATTATAATTAATTTCACATTGAAATTGGACATAAACAAGTGTTAATATTTTGATATATATTGTTTCATAAAGACGCGCTATTTGTTTTAACAAAGGGAATTAATTATTAAATTAATTAATTCAACTTATATGTTTTGAATTTTTTAAAATAGGGATCATTTCTGAATTCTGAATATCAAATATAGCATAGGGAGAATTTCCTCTATTTTTCTAAAAAACATCAATTTTTTATGAATAGTGGAACCACTAAGTGGTAGTTAAGAATACTGATTTTTCATTTAAATGAAGTTTTAATGCATCTATGAATTGAATTTTAAAAATCTGACATACATGGTTGTCATTATTATGTAAAATGTGGTTCAATGGGGTGAAAATAATATTTTGGTGAATAGTAACTTTGGATTTTTATTAATTGCGATTATAGGTAATTAGTTTAATTTAAGGTAAAAATATTGTTTTAATAATATGAAATTACCTTGACACATTTTCTACCATTATTTTATGAGTAGTGGCCGAGCATGAAAATCCATGGGTCATCTTGGGGACCCCATGGAGCCACTTGGGTATAAAAATGACATTAATAACTTTTTATTTAATGTTAAAATAAAAATGCCACAAACATGTACTGTTTTACTAAAACAATTTTTACATCCAGTTATAAATGTAATATTTTCATCTATAAATATAAATTATAAATATAAAACAATTTCCTATATTATAGTTATTTTTCTATAATTTTTAGACATCAAATAAATAAATGTATTTATGAAGCCATGATGATTCAGCGATTACCTCATTAATGAACGATTCAAATAAAATTAAATGCTAAGGTAAAATATAAGACATAAACATGTATAAAGCCTATTTTATTGGAGGATTTATAACCCTTATCACCTTATCCTTTAAATATATCATTTTTTGGACCATCAAAATCCGAAAATCATTTAATAATAAAGTAACATTTCAAGAGCATCATAGAGTGCCCCTCCTCGCTCTTATAAAAGGCCCCCACCTCTACTCCTTTACCCACATCTCTCAAGCCCTTGTATCACCCAAAAATTGCTCCTATTATCTCCCAACATCCCTCTATTCATCCTAGAAGCATTACCATAGGCATAATTCACTTCAAGAAACCCTTATGGTTCAGACCAAGGAAAGTTACCCGATTTAACGGTAATATCTTCTCTTATGTTCTTTTGTTTTATTTTCCTTCTCCAACCCCCTAATATATTTTTATTACATTCTTTTGTAACTACAACAATATCTTCAATATACTAGTATGTTGTTATGATAATTATTCTAGCTACTATTACACACACATCCATCTAATGGTTAAAGAACATACTATTTCCGTTGATAGTGAATTACAACCTCACGAAACAATGATTGTACAATTATCTCCTACCGCCTCTCATGGTAGCCATTATGATGTCATTGTATTTTATATATGATATATGTGGTATTTATTTTTTCCATATTCTTTTGTATTTTATTTTTAAAACATACCATTATGCTTTTCTTGTTGTGCAAATGCGATAATTTCATATAAGGAAGTGTGGACTACCGCCCCCTCAAGTGAAGTAACTCGTTCATAAAATACATTGAATTTATAATGAGTAAAATTAATTAACTTATGCGACCTATATAACATATATATTATACTAGAATTATAATATATATATATATCTCATTTGGATTTAATTCCATTAATATGATAAAGAAATGAAAGTAGCGTTCATGCACACGTACGACATACCGTCTCCATGAATGGTGCATTTCATTTTCTATCTTTAAATGTTATGTAGTAGTGTAAAAATAATATATACTGGATATATAGGATATTTAAATCATTAATACTATTCTGGAGATGATGTACTTATAAGTACATGGAAAATTATTTTCAAGCAAGTTAATTTTTGACTCATGTACCGAACATTGACAAAAACATCTGATATGAAATAACATAATTAACTAATTATTATAACATTATAATATGTGATATTAATTGAATAATAAACTTTAAAGTATTTCCTTAAGAAATTATAAATTTACCAATGTTTATTATTCAGGAATATAAAGAATTGAACAAGACAAGTCGGACTTGAGGTAAGGGTTCTGACCTCTCTCTTTCATTTCAAGTACTCTCTTTTTTGTAATTTATTTTATGCTCCAGGTTCTTATGTTAGCGTATGTTCTTTTAAACTCACCATACTGTAAATTTTACTTTCAAATGATGAAATACCCCCTATTACTCTATTCAATTCATTTTAAGAATTTCTATGTGGCGCCGTTAGGATGCTGAATTTTCCTAAGGGATTTCTTATCTCACTTTTAATTACGGGAGATTTCAATTGGTCACAACATATTTATGGAATGTGGTATATTTTTTTCTTCTAATTGATATATATTATTATGATTATATTTATATTATTGTTGTTCAGAAATTCATTTGGGGGTTATTATCTTTTGGTCATACGACCTGATTGATTACAACGAGGTAAGGGGTTTTTATCTCACTTTTTATTCTAGTGATATTCATGCTACATTTTCCACTATATCATTTTTTGTGGTATATGTAATTCCCATTATTCTACTATTTGTTTAATATACTCCCTTTTATGGGTATTTAAATCTTCATTTTGTGACCCTTCTTTCATGGGGTGTACGTTTTGAAAGTTACCCAAATCGGTAAAGGAACCTTTCACCCTCCTCTTTTTAAAAGACTTATTTTTGTTATGGCATTTAATTTACATATTATTATGTTGGGATATGTTAATCTATATAATTATTGATGTAAATTTTATGTCCAATAGATGAGCTACAATTTTATCTCTCATCAACCCATTTTCTGAATTTTAATGTGACGTCGTTAGGCTGTCGAATTTTTGCAAGGGAGCTTCTTAACCCAATTTCAATTATTTGGGTATAACCTCTACTTCTTGATTATGTCATGATATGAATAAGTATGAGTGACATATGATTGTTTTAAACTTAACATCCACTTATATTGGATGTATTTATATTTTTCACACATAATTATGTGATTTATTTATCCCCAATTTAAGGATACCATTATTATAAGGGATTTCATATCAATTTACATTTCCATTGAGACTTCATTGTTGTTATGCACCAATTCACTCTTATATGGTGTATATATTGTCCATTGACATATTATATCATTAATCCCTTTATTCTCATGATACTATAATGTTCTGATTAAATGTTATTCCTCAATTATTTGTATTCAAGCATCTCTCATTTTGTTAGAAAAACTCTTTAACTATAATATTGTTTTAAATGTACTAATGATTTATTCTTCTAAATATTTCTACTTAATGTACATGTTTTAAAAAAGGTTTTAGTATTTATTTATATGGACAGTAATGTTTTCAAATGATTATTCATTTAAAAGATTCAAAGTTGTATGTGACACTTTGATTCAAAAACATCATTTTAAATGTTTTATGAAAATGGATTAATTATTTCAATATCTTGAAATTAATTCTTATGATTGAAAATGAAATGTTAATAGTGAAATGTTTGTATTTGAAATATTTTATGTGTTATAATGGTACTTGGACATTTGATGGGTGGTTACGTGATAAACCATATGATTGGTGGTGTCGTCAATACTAGGACGGGTGGTTATGTTATAACCTCCAATGCATTGGATATGGAAGTCAGTCGTATGGCTATTCCATTTAGTGATATGTGTAGATGTTGACCGTATGGTCATTCCATTTATGTATGTTTATTTCCCAAGTTACCTTTATATGTTATATGTTCTTTATATGGGTTTTATGGTAATCTTTTCATTACAAAAGGGTAAGTAATTATCTTTTATTAATTGATGAGTATTTACTACTTCATAAAGGTGAAATATATTACTTATGATAAAGTATTTATGATTTACTTATTGTTTTGAAAAAACTAACAGTTTTCCTTCTTTGTGTATCCTTTATTAGGATTTTTTTGCTCATCCCATGTTTTTGATGTGTTTTCCACAGGGCTTAAAGATGAATAATGTCAATGATGGGGTCAAGGAAAGACATGCTATCTGAAACATAGAACTAGACATGTTTCATTTTAAGAGTTTTAATTTATGGAAACATAGTAGAAATGTCTACTTTGTAATATTTTAAGATGTAATAGTTATGTACAAATTCTCTAAAACTCTAATCTGGAAAAGATATTCTATGTAAATTATGCATTTTATTCATGATTATGAAATGTTTTAAGGCCGGTTCCTTATAGTTGGTATCAATGGTTGGTTTAGATAACTTTATAGGTTAGAGTGTTGTTTAAGAATAAGTGACAAGTTGTATATAACCACAATGGTTATTATATTATATGGAGTCATTTTATGAGTGTTTGTCTTCCTCTTTAGTACATGATGATTTTGTTGATATACTCAAACTGAAATTTTGGTTTTAATAAATTGATGGATCTAGCAGGAACCAAAGTGACAATGGGTATAAAGGAAACTGTGGTGGTTCTCTGATTAAGAGACTAGATGAAATGGGGAACTCAATGAAGAATCTCATGGTTATTCTAAACCGTCTATCATGGAGTCATTATTAACCACTTGAACCTTGGTGAGTTCTCTAATCCATCATGTACAAGAGAACCAACTCGATGTGGAAATTAGGTAATAATTATAAAGGTAACCATTAGGGTTTATATGATCCTTAATTTTGAGGTAATTATGGGTTACTATATGTTATGATGGAAAATGAAATTCATGAGATAAACTTAGAGATAAATTGTGTTATGGTTGTTTTTGAAGATTTTATCTATTTTTGGGGAATGTTTTAAGAATTATATAGTTTTGGAAAGAGGAAAACATGCAGACCGTGTGACAACCCGTCGCGTCGGACGAAGCTGCGGGTATCAAACCCAAAACCAATGTGCGACTAGCATTTATCGCCTACCACTAGACTACATGAAATCCATGGTAAGTATAACTAATTCATTTTATTTAAATGATCTTATGAATCAGGAATAAGTTTATTTTTGGTTATCTATGAAAATTATTAACCTTTCATTGCATATATATGATTAGGTTAATTACTTTCCAGTGTGAGACTTTAAGAGTAACTGATGTTATTTGGAGATAAATGTTATGATTTACCTTTAAAGGCTATGTCATTAAATACGTCATAGATTTGGGTTTCAATCATAGTTTGTTTTATTTTTGAAGAATTTTAAGTGAAATTTTGTAGTGAATAGTATCTATTGAACTTAGGGTTGTTTGAAAATTTTTGGAGATTAAGAGTAGTTTTCATTTTTGTAAAAGATTATATTTTTTTTGGGATTATCTGATCTTATACTAAAAATTATGGCTCTGGTTAAGGTCTAAAGACATGGGAAATATATAGTTCTCTTTTTTGGATTAGGTGATTCTCTATAAGTTTATTATAGCACTCTTAATGTGGACAAGTCATCCTAAATACTCGCCTTTTGGTGAAAATATGGGTTTGTGTAAGAAATCTAGTAAGAGATGAATGTCTACATGACAAGTAATTATGATTCCTTGTGTTTTAGTTAAGCTCATAAATAAATTCCGTAATGAAAATTAACTAAAAACAAAATCATTTTCTGTAAAAGTTTCCTACTAGGGAATCTAATACCATTTAATCCATCACAAGTTTGTGATTTTCTTGTGGTTAACTTTCTCCTAGACATATTTTACCATGAGTATCAATCAGAACATGATGGATTGTTTTCTCCACTATATCCATGTTTTCATGGAATCCTAGTATCTTTTGTCCCGGCTGACCTTTTTTACTTCTATTTATTTCTTTTAAAGTGATAGTTTTATTTACATCTTTTCCGATGTGGGTATTTCAATGAAGTTTTCGAGACAAATTTTTAAAATTGTGAGGATGAAATTCCCAAAAGTGGGGAAGGATGTAACATCCTGGGTAAATAAAGAATATAACATTTTCATATTTATCAATATTTGTGATCAAAATTTTAATATTACTTTAATGGTAATTTTATGCTCGATGTTGTATCCAATACACAATAATGAGTTTATATGAAATCTTACGTTGCACACTAATAATAAAATAATATTATTTTAAATGGTAGTTAACCTCAATCCGTTGTAATGGCAGGAATGAACAGAACTAACTAAAAAATGATTATATATGTTTGTTAAATATTTTTATCATTATCCAATAAATGTTAGAGGCTTAAAATGCGAATGAATCCAATTTTAAGCATAAATATTCTAATATTCTTTAAAAGGTTGATTAACCGCCTTTTGATGGAGATCCATTTTTAAATCCACTATTTGAAAATTTTATATGTTATATTTGACAAAATAAAATCCTTCTTTAGAATCAGGATATCAATGTTTACTTTCTGTATGTTTTTGGTATTTTTCCGATAGAGTTCATTTTTTTAATGAATAGTAAATGATGTTGTATATTAATTCAAAACCTCCGTTTAATCTAATTTATTTATATGGTTGATTATATTATTAATTGATTTTAAATTTCAAGTAGAATATATTTTTACCATTTAATTCAATGTTGGACATTGGAATTAATTTAACTTTGAAATTGGACTTAAACAAGTGTCAATCTTTTGATATATATTGTTTCTTAAAAACACGCTATTTGTTTTGACAATGGGAATTAATTATTAAATTACTTAATGCAACATATATGTTTTGAGTTTATTGAAATAGACATCATTTTTTAATTCGGAATATCAAATATATCTAAGGGTGAATTTTTTTATTTTTCTGAAAAACATCAATTTCTGATGAATAGAGAAACCACTAAGTGATAGATAAAAACCTGATTTTTCGTTTAAATGAAATATTACCGCATCTATTAATTGAATTTAAGAAATATGACATACATGTATGTCATTATTGTGTAAAATTTGGTTCAATGGGATGAATATAATTTTTGGTGAATAGTAACTTTTGAGTTTTATTAATCGCAATTAGAGGTAATTAGTGTAATTTAAAGTAAAAATAATGTTTTAATAATATGAAATTTTCTTGACATATGTCCTACCATTATTAGATGAGTCATGGTCGACCAGGAATATCCCTGGGTCAACTTGGGTACCCCCATCGAGTCACTTGGGTAAGAAAATGTCATTAATAACTTTTTATTTAATGTTAAAATAAATTGTCACAAACATGTATTATTTTACTAAAACAATTTTTACTTGGGGTTATATAAGATATCTTTTTTACTATAAATATTCATTAAAAGGATAAATAAATTTCCTACATCATGGTAATTTTTTGTATAATTTTTAGACATTAAATAAATAAATATATTTATGACACCATGATGATGAAACGATTACCTCATTTATGAACTATTTAAATAAAATAAAAAGATATTGTAAAATATTAGATTTTTACTTGTCTAAAACCTATTGGATGGGTTTCTTTCAAACCCTTATCACCTTATCCTAGAAATATATCATTGTGAGACCTTTAAAATCTGAAAATTATTTCATAATAAAGTAACATTTCATGACCTTCCAAGAGTGCCACTCCTCCCTCTTATAAAAGGACCCCACCTCTACTCATTTACCTACACCTATCAAGTTCTTGGCTCATCCAACCCCTAATAATATTGTCTCTCCACATCCCTCTCTTCATCCTAGAAGCCATACATTACGCAGAAATCTCTTCAAAGAACCCTTTTGGTTCAAACCAAGGGGAGTTACCCAATTTAAAGGTAATGTCTTCTATTATGTTGTTTTGTTTTATTTTTCTTCTCCAATCCCCTAAACTCTTTCTATTCAATTATTTTGTAACAACAACAGTATATTAAATTTACTATGAATTATTTATGAGAATTATTCTAGCTACACTTACACACACCTCTATCTATTGGTTAAAGAATATATTGTTTATGTAGATGGCGAATTATTTCTTCACAAAACGATGATTAATCAATTATCTCCTACCACCTCTCATGGTGGTAATAATGATGTCACTGTATTTTATATATGATATATATGGTATTTATTTTTTATAAATGCTTATGTATTTTATATTTAAAACTTACCTTTATGCTTTTCATGTTGTGAAAATGCAATAATTTCATATGAGGAAGTGTGGACTACCGCCCCCTCAAGTGATGCGACTCGATCATGAAATACATGGAATGTATAATGAATGAAATTAATGAACTTATGTGACCTATATAAAAAATATATTATACTATAATATATATATATATATATCTCATTTAGTTTTAATTCCATTAATATGATAAAGAAATGAAAGTAGCGTTCATCCGTACGTACGACCTACCGTCTCCATGAATGGTACATTTCATTTTCTATCTCCAAATGTTATGAAATAGTATAAAATGATTTTATACTGGATATATAGGATATTTGAACCATTAATAAGATTCTGGAGATGATTTACTTATAACTACGTGGACAATTCTTTTCAAGAAATTTCATTTATGACTCATGTACCGAACATCGACAAAAACATCTGATATGAACTCACATAATTAAATTATTATTATAAAATTATAATATTTGATATGAATTTAATAATATTATTTAAAGGAGTTCCTTAAGAAATTTTAAATTGACCAATGTTTATTATTCATGAATATAAATAAACGTATAATACAAGTCAGACTTGAGGTAAGGGATATGACCTCTCTCTTTATTTTCAGATACTCTCTTTTATGTAAGTTCTTTTATGGTCCATGTTCTTATGTTGGAGGGTGTTATTTAATATTCAACATAATGGAATTTTTTTTCATATGATGAGATACCCCTCTTAATCTCATCAATTAATTTTAATAATTTTTATGTGGCGTCGTTAGGCTGTCGAATTTTCGTAAGTGATTTCTTATCTCACTTTAATTCTATGAGATTTCCATTGGTCGCCACTTATTTATGGTATGTGGTGTATTGTGTACTTCCAATTGATATATATTATAATTATTCTGTTTATATTCATGTTGTTCTTAAATTAATTTGGTGGTTATTATCTTTTTGTGATGTGAATCGATTGATTACAATGAGGTAATGGGTTTTATCTCACTTTTTATTCTCGTGAGATTCATGCTACATTTTCCACTATATACTTTTCTGTGGTGTATGTAATTCCCATTATTCTACTATTTGTTTAATATACTCTTGTTTATGGGTATTTAATTCTTCATTTTATGAACCTCCATTAATGGGGTGTACATTTTGAACGTTACCCAAATCGGTAAGGGAACCTTTCACCCTCTTCTTTTCAAAGGACTTCTTTTTGTTATGTCTTTTAATTTACATATTATTATCTAGGGATATGTTTTTATATATCCTTATTGATGTAAATTTTATGTCCATGAGATGAGATTCCATTTTCTCTCTCATTAACTCATTCTCTGAATTTTAATATGACGCTGTTAGGCAGTCGAATTTTTGTAAGGGAACTTCTTAATTGAATTTCAATTCTTTGGGTTAAACCTCTACTTCTTGATAATGTCATGATATGAATATGTGTGAGTGACCTATGATTGTTTTACACTTAATATCCACTTATATTGGGTGCATTTAGATTTTCACACATAATTATGTGATTTATTTATCCTTAATTTAACGATACCATCTTTATAAGGGATTTCATCTCAATTTACATTTCCATTGAGACATTGTTGTTGTTATGCACCAATTCACTCTTATACGGTGTATATTCTGTACGTTGACATATTATATCATTAATCCCTTTATTCTCATGATACTATAATGTTCTGATTAAATGTTATTCCTCAATTATTTTTATTCAAGCGTATCTCTTTTTATTAGAAAAACTCTTTAACTAAAATATTTTTTTAAATGCTTTAATGATTTATTATTGTAAATATTTCTCCTTAATGTACATGTTTTCAAAATGTATTTTAGAATTTATTTGTATGTAAATTAATGTTTTTAAATGATAATTCATTTAAAATCTTCAATGTGGTACGGGACACATTGATTCAAAAATATCTTTTTAAATGTATAATGAAAATGGATTGATTATTTCAATATCTTGAAATTAATTCATGTGATTGAAAATGAAATGTTAATAGTGAAATGTGGGTATTTCAAATATTTTATGTGCTATAATGGTACTTGGACATTTGACGGGTGGTTACGTGTCAATCCATATAATGGGTGGTGTCATGAATACATGGACGAGTGGTTACATTATAACCTCTAATGCATTGGATATGGAAGTAGGCCGTATAGCTATTCCATTTAGTGATATGTGTGAAAGTTGATTTTTTTGTCATTATATTTAAGTATGTTTATGTCCGAATTTACCTTTATATGTTATGTGTTCATTATATTGGTTTTATGGTAATATTTTGGTTACAAAAGGGTTTGTAATGATCCTTTCTTCCGTGAAGAGTATTTACTACATTATAAAGGTGAAAGGTATTACTTATGATAAAGTATTCATGATTTACTTATTATTTTGAAAAAACTAATAGTTTTCCTTCTTTGTGTAATCATAACTGGGATTTTTATGCTATCCCATGTTTTTGAAATGTTTTCCACATGACTTAAAGATGAATAGGATCAAGGATTGGATCAAAGAAAGACGTGTTATCTAAAACATGGAACTAGACATGTTTCATTTAAAGAGATTTTATTTTATGGAATCTTAGTATAAGTGTCTACTTTGTAATATTTTGATATGTAATAGTTATTTCCTAATTCTATAAAACACTAAACCTGAAAAGATTCTCTATGTTAATTATTCATTTATTTAATGATTATGAAATGTTTTAAGGTCAGGTCCTTTTAGGTCGAATATAGTAATCATCTGTGTATGATTATCACTTAGTTCGATGATTATATAAATTCAATGCTACGCTCATATCTCTTCTCTCATCACTTTTTTCAATACAAACTTCTTCATCAATGGATCAGTAAATAAATATTTCTCTCTATTAATCATGGAGATTCTCTGTCTTCTACAGTGAAAAATACATCATTAGTAAGAAGGTACTAATTACATATCCTTTTATAGGTGACCCATGAATGGAATGGGCGGGAATCCCAAAAATTACCTACTTAATCAAATTCAACCAAATCCTTATTTCCCCTTAAATCTCAGGTGAATTTTGACTTCATCAACTTTTCTTGAATCCTTTTGGACATTCATCTCTTCTTCAAACATTCAATTTAATTTCTAGTTTGATTTCAATTCATATGTCTGATTTTCTTCAATAAAATTATCTATACGAATTGAAAAAAAAACACTCCATGACTTTCAACCCCGCCCCCCAACCCCACCACAAACAATATATACAGTTATTTTATTGATGCAATTGAAAAAAAACCTCTTATTCATTTCTTTATCTTGACCCACTTGGTTAATAAAAAATGAAATTCAACCGCTTTTAAAAGGTTGAATACATTGTTGATAATCTTTTTTTATTTTCCTAGAATTCATTGGCCTTATAAAATACATCTTATGACTATTATACAACTTAAAAACATTTTTATCTTTTCTCATCAACATTATTTTAATTCCTCTAAATGCATTTGATGATATACTAATATAATTCCTGAGTGCGATCTTTTTGAGTACTACACTTTTCCAATATATAGTATCTCATTGTTCTCTTCCACCTTGATAGGATAAATCTTGGTATGATTCTTTTCGATAATCAATATGTCTTCTACTACCACTTTCTTTCATAAATATTTCATTATATGTTTCAAAATTAACTTATAATATGAATCAAAAAAGCATAATCACATTTAAATATTATCATATTCATGCAGACTATGATATGATCACTTCTTTAATACTAGATCAAGATTGAATCTGATGATCATTTAATTCAAGAAGGATATATTCTCTATCTGACTAATTCTCTCATTCCAAATAATAATTAATTCATCATTACGATCTTCTACCATTACAGACCCAAGGTGATATGAGAGAGGGGACTGAATCACATACCTCAATATTGATGAGAAAAAGGTTGGAGACCCACGTTAATCCTAAATGGAATACTTATTAATAACTCTAATCCTATATGATCTAACCAATTTTAGGAAACAAGAATCATCGTCAGGAAAACCATGTAGTCCAAAATTAATGATTTTGAAATCCTTTTTCTTTTTCCATCCTTTTCAATTATTCAACATTAGCCTTTCATCAACCTACAAGGAATAAAATACAATTTCTTTTCCTACAACCACCCAAAAAAGAAGTTATAATAGTCCACTCACAAAAAAAATTTGGATTCACGACTTACCCACAACTCCCCCTTTTACAAGCATAAAATGGATAGATTTATAAAAAACCTCATTCTCCCACTTGAAAACACTATCCAAAGGTAATATAGGAGAGGAGACTGAATCACATACAAAAATATTGATGAGAAATAGGATGGAGACTAATTTTCAACCTCAATTTAGAAAATAATTCCTTTTATAAAGGTTTTGATAATATGTCAACAACTTATTCTGACATTGGAATGAACTTTAGCTTCAATTCACTCTTCTCCACATTCTATTTAATGAAAGGATACTTGATATTGATATGTTTTAAAATATAATGTTGAATAAGATTTCAAGTGAGATTGATTGTACTCTGATTTCACAACCCAAGAATATGGGTAACATTAATTTAATAAGTAAACCTTATAAATGAATTTTCATCCAAAAAATGTTGATTAGTATCTTGAGTGGAAACAACATACTGAGAAACATACATACTAAGAGTTATGGAATTATATTTTATTTAATGACAAATAACACAATTCATTACCATAAAGTGTACTCCACCAGATGTAGATCTTTAATTATCATCATTTCCTTCTCAATGAGCACCTGAGAACCCAAACAATTCAATTCTATCTATTCTTCCAAACCTGATTCTGAATTCTATTATACCATTCATTTCCACCATCATTGACATTTCAAAAATCTTTTTCATTTCTTTATCAAACCTTTCAAAAATTCTTTGATCATTCCCAACAAAGATAATAACATAAAAATAAAAAATCATAATGAGAAAATAATTTTGAATTTATCTGAAGTAAACATTTTTATCCAGTCATCCATTCTTAAAATCTACCTTCCTTAAGAATGTATTCAATATGAAATATGATTCCCTCATATATTGTTTTAGTCCATACAAATACTTTTTCAATTTTCACATATGACAATCATCTTTCCCAGTAACAAATCCACAAGGTTGTATAGTATAAAATTCCACTTCAAGATTACAACTCTATAATACGGATTTATCATCGATTTTAAAGATCATGTACCCTCGTTCTGTGGAAATAGTAAGAATTATTTTTATTGATTCAATTCCTTCCACAAGAACAAAGGTTTCATCAAAATCAATACCATCAATTTTTGAATACCCTTTGCACACCAATCATTATTTTTTATTATCACTTCACCTTTATCATTCAACTTGTTCTATAAAACCAACTTTGTGCCAATATTGTTTTTTAGGATTGGGTATGAGTTCCCATGTATCATTATTTTCAATTTGATCTAACTCTTTATTCATGGACTGAACCCATTTTGGATGCCCAAAATCATTTTTCACATCATTTAGATCTACCTTTGAATACAATGATGTATGATTAATTTCATGTATTTTTCATCATACATGATCCTTCATATGTTTATAAACAATTATATTATGAGCATTCACTTGATTCATTATCCAGGGAAGGTTTTTTGAAGTATCTTATGTATCACTATAAAAAAGATAATTATAATTCTTCTTCTTGATTGGAAATAAAATTTTCTATATAGTTATCAAAACTTATTCAAAATCAATCTTACTCATCTATCTCATAAACCTAAGTATTTTTATCTCCCTATGTCTTTTTAATCACATTCACATCGAATAAATCAAAAATTCTTCTAGATCCGTCGTTGAAAAATCTATATCAACTTCATTCCAGATCATATCCAAGAAATATTCCATATTCACCTTTCTTCTTGAACATTCCATAAATTCTACCTATCTTCATTATAATACATGGAATCCCAAAAAATCTCAAGTGTTTAAAACATGTATTTATTACACAAAATAATTCAGATGGAGTCATATATGATTAATTACTGTAGGAAAAGTGTTCTTGGATATAAATATAAGAAATCGAGGCTTGTCTCAAAACGTAATGAGATAGACTGTGTTCAAGTAACATAGCTCTTACCATTTCCACCAACACATCAATTCCTTCTTTCAAAAACCCCGTTTTATTAAGGAGTGTATGGGTACTAAAATCATGAATAATTCCATCTTTCTCCCGATGACTTTCAAATTATTAACTTCTATATTCACCAACATTATCAATGATGATCCTTTTTACTAAATACTCACATTCATTTTCTACTTTCCTTCGGAATGTTTTAAACATTTTAAAAGCATCTAATTTATGTTTCATACATATAACACAAGTAATGTCAGTAAAACCATCATGAAAGTAATTACGTAATTATCTCAATTTTTTTATTTTTTCTCATTGGACAGCAGATATCAAAATGAATTATCTAAAGGTGTTTTATTAGAAAATTGTCATTTTTCATATGAACGAAATTTATAATCCTTCATTTATGACAATTAGTTCAACACCAATCATTTATACTTATAAAAACAAGAATGTCTCAGACACTATCACTTTTAGATAAATTTCTAATGTATCAATGACACATGTGTCCTAACCTTCTATTACAAATTTGATTCGATTCCACAATACTATTTCTATAAGTTTTTTATATTTCACAAACTTGAAAAGAAATCCTTTTTTATATTGGCCTCGTGTAACAATCAATAACTCTTATGAACTTCTCACGAAAGCCCATCTTTTTTAAGATAAATTTATTACCCTCATCACACAATTATGAAAAAAATAGAATATTTTGTTTCATCTCATCAATATACAATGCTTTCTTGGATTTAAACTTTTATTTTCCAATGATTGTTGATCCAACACCATTGATTCTGTGATAATAATAATTTCAAAAATGTCACAGTGCCTTCATTAAAATCATTCACATTATTGAAAAATTTTAAATCTCATATCATATTGGAAGAACATCCACTATTAAGGATCAAAGTTTGTTCTCCTTTTATAGATTTAAATGTTGTTTCAAAAACAAGAGCATTTTATTATTACTTTCCATTATTTATATTAATTTTATAATATTTTTTAAGAATATTTTTGGTGTGATAGTAACAAAATGAGACATACATTTGCAATATGTCTAGGTTGTTCACATATATCATATATAGTTTTCAAGGGTTGGATCCTATTTTTAATATTTACTCTAACCTTTTCAGGTTTATTAAAAACAATATTTTTAAACATATTCATTTGAGTAGATTTACTTCCTTTCAATAATTTCCATCCAAAACCTATGTATTAATTGTATTTTTTTTGTTCAAACAAACTCATATTTGTTTTATTTTAGAATATACCATAATACCAAAAATATAATAAGAAATAGTATTTCCCTCTAAAACACCACTATTCACCAGAATTGGGAATATATTTCTCAACAAATTTCATGTATTTCTTTTCTGAGATACAAACATATATGTTATCAATCATATTACTCCTTTTCATTTTCTCTTTTATAGAACCAGAAGTGTTTTACTCCATTCTAGATTCAATTATATTTTAACAAAATTAGATTTTTGATTTCTAAACATCCATATTTATTGGTTTTTGCTACATACTTGACTTTCCCATATTTCATATTCTCATAATCAATTTCATCTTTCTTCTCTCCCTTTAAAGGTAACATTTTTAGGAATCTAGGAATCATGTGTGGGGCAAGATTTGGCTTGAGAGGGACTCTAAAATAATTCTATCTACCATCAGGATATGATCATTTCTGTTGTCTTGACCTCTAACCAATAGATGCATAAAATTCCTAGAGTATATCTTCTCTATGGATCATATTATTATGCATGTTTACAAGGAGGTGAATATAATTTTTGATGGTCTTGCACACAAGGTCTTCAATGGAGTTTATTTTTTCTGTTATGATCAGTTACCTAAAGATATTATGAATTTCATGTTAAATTTCTTCTTCTTCGTAGCTACTACTTCAAAATACTTAATCATTTACTATTGAAATAACATTATTTTCAATAACATACTCAATTGATTTTTTGATTAAACATCACTTTCTTCTTCTTCATCATAATTATACTAGAATCCTCTTATTTTGATTTTGAAAATTTTTCTTTCTTTCCCTGGGGACATCAATTTTCTTTTGTCTACATTTTTCTACCAAAATCTACTTGGATTTCTTTCTTCATCAATACTATCCTTTAAATTCATTATTCAATTACAATTAGCTATACCGTAACCAACACCTCGACATTCTAAAAATATCAAGGGATGGTTCCCTTTCTATTTACCTGTACCACTTTCAACATATTTACAAAATAAGGATAAAATATCATCATGATTTTTACATACCTCATTTTTAGAGACTGAATCACCAACATCATCTATAATATGAATCTTCATCAATTTTTATTTCATAGAATCCTTGAAATATATTTATCAATCAGATTTTTTTCTATTCATATATTTCTCCCTTATCATTTTATAAGTAATGTGAGTACTATAAAAATTATCACGATATAATGTTTTAGGATCTCTTTCTTACAATGAATGAACTTTTTCATCAAACATGTCGAGATTAATATTCAAGATATTTTCAAAAAATTTAAATTCATCCTACTTTATACCATGACATATAAAAGTACTCAAAATAAAATTTACCTGAGTAATGAATTCCCCAAAATATTCATGCTCTCCCATCATCAAATCTTAAAATTTCAATATCTATATTTTTAACAGTTTCTTCTTCACTTTTTTATTTCCTATGAATATGTTTTCCAATTTATCTCATATACCTTTGGTTGTGGAAACACCTTTCACTCTTAATAATTAAATTTCATAATGTAATGATAATATAGAATTCTTGGCTCTTTCATCATTCTACATATTCTTTTTAACAACAAATGTAAGTGGATATTCATCATCAAAGGGAAGAAACCAAACTATTGAAGTTTCATGTACATCCTAACTGATAGATATAAGATAAGTCAATATTCTATATTTCTAGAAATGATGATTCTTTTCATCAAAGACCATAATAACTATTCTATTCACACAATTCAAATTCTCCATCAGCAATGAAAAAATGAAGGTAACATATGCTATAATACAAGTTCAATGTGACTAGTAAGGATTATTGAATCAATGTGAATGGGAGGGGTGAATCAGTGTAACTTTTTATTTTATGTTTCTTTAAACCAACCTTCACCTCCTATAAAAGATTCAATTACTAGCTGAAAATAGTTAAGACACACATTTGAAGGAACACAAGTATTTACAAGTTTTACTATTAAATAACTATATCTACATTCTTATTATCGCTTGGAATTAATCCAATACCATACAATCCATTATAAATCAATCATTGGATAATAATGAGGAGAAAATACCCATTCACTCATATAGAACTATGTAAACAATTCCAATAGTTCATGTCCAACCTCATAGCACAAATAGGGTAACAAAATGATTATGTAATAAATCATGTGACCTATGATTATTTTCAATTCTAAGAATGTATTCAACTGAAAACTCTTATTTAATTTATTTACCAAAATATGGTAAGAACATCCTGGACATTATTATAAAAACTTAGTCCAATTTTCTAAGTATGATTCCTTGGGGTACGATTCTACATGATATAATTCTTCCTAATATGGTTTTTCAGTTATCATTATCTCCAGTACGAAATGTATGACTTTGAAAAAATAAGTTAGAGATGAATCAACACCACTTCAATTCTGATTATGGAAAACTCAGTACAGTCCTCCCTATGCGATTCTTCCTCGGTCTGAAAATCTCCGTATGAAAATCATGAATCTAATTATCCAGTATAATACATTGATCAGCCTAATATGATTAACAGACCGAGTATGGAAATTAGCTAACTATTATTATCACTAAGTACGATGATCAAATAATTACAACATTGTGATCTTGTCTCTTATCCTTTCCCTTCATACATCGAAAACCTCTTCTACAAAGGCTAAGTATGAAAAATTATTTCTCTATATTAAACATTGATATACTTTATCTTATGTAGTGAAAAGTAAATTGTTAGTATGAAATAATAAATTACATCTCCTTTTATAGATGAACCATAAACAAATTGGTCGGTGATACCAAAAATTTTCCGCTTAATCAAATTCACCAAAATCTCAATTTCCCCTTATATCTTTGGTGTATTTTGACTTCAACAAATATTCATGAATATTCTTGAACCATCGCATCTTCTTCATTCTTTCATTTCAATCACTAGTTTTATTTCAATTCATGTGTTTTATTTTCTTCAATAAAATGCTCTATACCAATTGATGAGAAACAAAACACTCCTTGACATTCAAACTCCCAGTTGACAATATCTCTATATATTTTGTTGATTCACTTAAAAATAACTTCTTCTTAATTTCTCTCTCTTGAACTAGTTGGTTTATAAATAAATAAATTCTACCCCTTTTAAATGGTTTAATATACAGTTGATCATCTTCTTTTCTATTTTGTGCATTCATTGGTCAAAGAAATTCATCCTCTGATTATGGTAGCACTTAAAAATTATTTCTCTTTTCCTATCGGATCCATTTTCTTGCCTCGGAATATGTTGAGGATTAGATACTATAGTTCATGAGTGCTATTATTTTTAAATTCATATTATCCCTTTCTTCTCTTCCACCTGGATATAATAAATCAGTGTACGATTTCTTTTTTATCAGCATGTTATTTTTTACTCAACATTTCCTTCATCAATATTACATCATAAGTTTCACAATTAACTTATTATTTATTAAAAAAGAATCCGAAAAGAATCATCACATTTAAATTTTTTCATTTTCATGCAGAATCTGATACAATAACTTGTTTAAATATGATTATGAGTGAACTTGATGGCCAATTTTTCCCGCACGATACATACTCCATGTGACCGGTTCTCTCATTTCAGATAATGATAAATTCCTCCTTATGATATTCTCCTTTTCTGGACCCGAGGTGATTCCAATCACCATTTTTTCTTCAAAACCACATCTTCATAATATGATATACCTTTCTTAAACAGAGTGAGTGTGATTATATTTCTAAAAAAAGTGAGGTTATTTGATTTTCATCAAAAACATTCCCTGAAAACAAAATACAGCATTTAAAAACAGCCACCTTCCTATTCAGCATGGTCCTAACATTGTTTTCATCTATATGGCTCAAATATTTGTAAATAATTGAGAGAAGGGGTGTCCTTTTATAAGTGAGGGGGGGGGGGAATTCTATTAATTTCATAAACTATTAAATTAATATCAATTATTTTTTATATGTATAGATGTATCTGAATTGATATAATTAAATGATAATATGACTATGAAATTAAATCCCCTCATACAAAAAAATTTAAATAAATTTGGTTATTTTTTCTCCCTAATCTGTTAGTTTTAAACACTAACAATTTTTAATTTTTTGAAATTTATCGAACTATTAACGTTTTCTATCATTTAAGGGTCAATAATGTTATAATAAAATGAAAAACAACCCATAATTGTACCATGGTTAATGTTTTAAAAAATTTACCATTCATTTCTCAAAATATTATATTTTTAAAAATTTCAAATTATTTAACTAGTTATTTTTTATTATATATTATCATTAATGTCATTTTTGACACTATTTAATTAATTTGAATTTAAATGAATCAATAAAAAGAGGTAATTTTACTATTAACTTTTCATACATCACTAACATGTCATAGTTATCTAAAAAAATTTACACAATAATTCATTCAAATTATAGTACTTTTAATATTTTTAACATCATTTATTATAATTTTTTATTAATTAAATAAATATGTTTTCAACGTTATGAATGAATTTAAGATAATTATATCATCACTAAAAATTATAAATAAATTACCATGATAAAAAAATAATTTATATTTGGAATGTATATTAATAATTAAACACAAGTCATATTTATCTCTATCATAAAATTTTATAGATATTAAAACAAAAAAAAGGGACATTTTTTACATTATTTATCACGTAAATATTATAAATGAAAAAATCAAGAAGAAAAGGAATGAAGGTAATTTTTAGAATTTTGGATTATTTTGGATTAAATCAACTCATATGATGAAATTAAGTGAAGTGTTGGGTTTATTTTTAATATCTTATTACATTATTTTTAACCTTAATTACCCAACATACCATTATAATAGTGACAATTGTTTACTAAGGTTATTATTCATAACTTCCAAAAATAAAATGGATAAATTTACGAAATTAGGAAATAATTATTCCAAATATGGAATTCATTTTTCAATATTCAATTAAACTAAATTTTTGAAACTAATTACAATTAACAACCAAAATGCAATGAAAATCAATTTTTCAAGAAATGCCTTTTTATGTATAAAAATGGTTTTACACTAAATTGAAGTATAAAATTAGTTTGAAATAACATAATAATAATAATTAAATAATAATTAAAACAATTGGAACAATTTCAAAACAAATATAACATTTTAACTTCTTAAAATATTATAAAGATTTCAATAAAAATAAATAATTTTCACTCTTCATTGAAGAAATAAATCATTTTATAAAAAATACAAAAAAATTAACCTTTAGATAATTATTATCTTAAAAATAAAAAAAATATTTTTATTTTATGAAATACAACTTTGAAAATTGGAAAAATATAATTATATTATTTTCTCACATGAAGTATTAAAAATAATTTTTGGAAAAAAAATATTTTGAAATAATAAAATGACTTTTCCAGAAAAATTTATTACTTATTTTCTAAAAATTATTCAATAAATTTTTTTAACATGACCTTAATATATATTTCATAACATGTTCCTTCTTATTCATACACACCAGTTTGACCTCTAGGTTATAACAGTCATATTTAAATAATAATATTTTTTGTTTTGTTTAGGATCTGTGTTGCATGTTGTAGAAGCTAAAAAACATATTGTTCCTTTAGAGACTCGAGATATTACATTAAATCCCTATAATATATACTAATAGATAGATATATTTATTTCAATGGTGTTTGGGATCAACACCTTCCTCTTGTTGAATTTTCTTACAATAATAGTATTCACTTGATAACTCAAATGGATTGTTATAAATACCTCTGTAAAAGAATTATAGAACTCCAATATACTAGGATGATATTGGGGAATGAAATATATTATGATATAATATATTTGAGTAAATTAAATAAAATTTTATATTTATTAATCATCACTTAGGGTAGCTCGAAGTAGACAAAAATATACGTTGACATATTATTTTCGATAGCAAGAGTTCAAAGTTTGTCCCAAGGTATTCTATTAAATATATCCTTGGAAGAAGATTTTGAAATATTGGAATAAAATAAATATTATCCCAATATATATCAATCTCTTTGAGATCCTTGAGTGTGTTTGGGTGGTATTTTTTCTTTGGGTGCTTCCACTGAACCTTCCCTATGTTCACATTTCCTTCCATGTATATATTTTGAGGAAGTAAATACCTAATTCATTCCCATGTACTTTACTCAGAGGTCATACCACTAGAGAATGATATTACTCATGAAGAAAAATATGTATAAATATTGTACCACATATATAAGGTTCTATATAAGAACTAAAATCATATGGTTAAGGTTCTATGGAATAATAATAAATTCAAGGAACATCATGGGAACTCAAGTATCTAATGAGGTTGAAGTATCCTCATTTTTTTATTTAGAATAACAAAACAAAAAGTTTGAAATTATTATAATGGGGTATTGTAACATCCCAGGTAAATAAAGAATAAAGAATTTTCATATTTATTAATATTTACTAATTTAATATTAATTTTAATTAAAAGGGGTTTCTACGTTCGATAGCATACTCAGTACGCAACGATGAGTTTCTTTGAAAACTTACGTTGCACCCAAGTAATAAAATAATATTATTTTAAATGTTAGTTAACGAGTAGCCATTGTACTGGAGGGAATGGATAGAAATCACTAAAATATGATTATATATGTTTTTAAATGTTTTTACATTTACACAATAATAGATAAAGGCTTAAAATACGGAAAGAGTTCAATTTTAGGCATTTATACCATAATTTTCACGAAAGGTCCACTTATCACCTTTTGATGGAGAACCATCATTAAATATAGTTTTGATCGATCTTATAAATTCTATTAGACCAAATATAACTCTTCTTTAGAATCGGGGCATCAAAATTTACTTTGTGTAAATTTTTGGTACCTTTCTGATAAAGTTTATTTTTTTAATGTATAGTGTAAAATGTTGTATTTTAATTCAAAACCTCTTTTTAATCTAATTTATTTATAAGATTAGATTATCTTTTGAATTGTATTTAAAGTGAAATTAGGAAATATTTTTTCCATTAAATCCAATAGTGGTCCTTGGAATTAATTTCACTTTGAAATCGGACTTAATCTAGTGTCAATCTTTTGATACTTATTGTTTCATAAAAACACGATATTTGCTCTGACAGTGGGAATTAATTATCAAATTAATTAATGTGACTTATATGTTGTGAATTTTGTAAAATAGACTTCATTTTTGAGTTCAGAATATCGAAAATAACTTAGGGTGAATATTTGGTAATTTTCTGAAAAACTTCAATTTTTGATGAATAGTGAAACCACTATGTAGTACTTATAAAAACTGATTTTTTCCTTTTAAATGGAATTTTGCCATCGTTGTGTTTTGAATTTCAAAAATCTGACATACATGGTTGTCATTTAGTTTTAATTCCATTAATATGACAAAAAAATGAAAGTAGCATTCATGCGTACGTACGGCTTACCATCTCCATGAACGGTGCATTTCATTTCTTACCCCTAAATGATTATGTAATATTATAAATAAATGTATATGCTGGATATATATGATACATATTATATCCAATTCTGGAATTTCATTCTGGATATAAAGAACCTTTGACCACACGAACAACATGTAATTGTAAGAAGTCCACTTTCGACTTAAGAACCAAATATTGAGAAAATAAACATTATTAACTTAAATGGTTACATAATGTTTATAACATGGCAATAAGTGATATAAAAGGAATAATGAACTTTGAAAAGGTTCTTAATCAAGTATAAATTAACTCAAGTTTATTATCCAGGACGTTAAAGAATGATCGAGTCAAGTCGGACCCAAGGTAAGGGACTTCGTCTCAATCTCCTTTCATTGAGGCATATTTCGTTTTATACACAACTTTCTTTTATACATTGTATAAACCCCTTTGACTTTGACTTTTATAGAAAAGGAATATTTTTCTACGAAGAGTTTTACTAAACGAAAAAAATGAATGTGTTTTTTAACGTACGCGGTGACAATGACCTTTTCCGCCGCCGCGATTATTATTTGGTCTTTGGCTTCATCAACAAGCCGTTATGTTTTTAAAATGAAATAAATACCATATACTCTTTTATGTATTTTGGTATTGAAAATGGTTATGATAAAGGATTATATTATGATATATTGTGATTGAAATGTGGAAATGTTATCATTCCTTTATATTGGTTTTATGTTTTATAATTTTATATTGGTACTTGGACATTTGACGTGTGGTTACGTGATAAAACATATGAAGGGTGGTGCCGTGAATACCAGGACGGGTGGTTACGTTATAACCTCCAATACATTGGGTATGAAAGTCGGCCGTATGGATATTTCATTAAGTATGTATGGAAATTGGCCGTATGGCTATTCCATTAAGTTATATGTGTGGAAGTCGACCGTATGGTTATTCCACTTAAGTATGTTTATGTCCCAAGTTACCTTTATATATGTTATGTGTTCTTTTTATGGATTTTATGGTAATCCTTTGGTTACAAAAAGGTAAGTAATGATACTTTATTCGGTGAAGAGTTTTTACTACTTCATGAAGATGAAGGTATTACTTTGATAGAGTATATATGGTTTATTTGATGTTTGAAAAACTAACAGTTTTCATTCTTTCTGTATCCCTTACTGAGCTTTTTATGCTCACCCCAAGTTTTTTTTAAATGTTTTCACAGGACTTAATGTGGAATAAGGTCAAGGATGGGATCAAGGGAATGTCATCCTATATAAAACATGGAACTAGACACGTTTCTTTTTAAGAGTTTTTTTATGGAAACTTAGTAGATGTGACTACTTTGTAATATTTTGAGATGTAATAGTTATGTTCTAATTCTCTAAAACTCTAAACCTGAAAAGATCCTCAACGTGAATTATTCATTTAATTCAATATTAAGTAAGGTTTAAGGCCGGGGCCTTATAGGTATATTATCACACATTGAAATTTTAGAATATATTTTTCTTTAATAAATATAAAGTGGTCTATAGCTTCATATACAAGAAAACCTGATATTAGGCAAGCCACAATATACTAATAAAGTATTATTATTAAATGTAATTGTTATTATATTTTAATTGGATTAGTGGGTATGAAAATGAATAAATTAACTATGAGAAATATGTATACAAGTTTCCAATAATGAATTTCTATTTATAAATTTTTATGTAAAAATACACAAATTTTAATGATAAGAATAAAATCTTATAAGACCTCATTTATCATGAATTATATTTACTACATATTATATATTTTTATCGTAATAAAATATTTTCATCACTCCTGATAATTGATTAAATATACTAATTTATAGAAAACATTGTATAATAATTTATAAATTTATTGTTAATTTGTTATTAATGAACACAAAAGTATTTTATGGAAACAATATATAATTTTCATTTACCCATTTTTGTGTATAATTTATTTTCTATTAACAAATTTAATTAATCACTATTGACTAATAATTTTAATGAAAGGTTAAATAATATATTCTATAAAAAATTTAAAATTATTCTAATTTTTGTTACTAGTTATGTAATGATAATAGAATCATTTTTATTCCTAAAAATACATTATCACTAAAAATTGTTTTTATGTGTTTTGTGTGAGGATATTATAATGAATTTATACCATTTATTAGAATTTAATATTGTAAAATTTCTTAAATATTTATAATTATCATAATTAATATAACTTAATATTTTAAACTTAATTTTTCCATAATGAAAAATTACCGTGGTAAAATTATATCTACCACGATAAATGCTACAAGGTTTAAAAGAGGGGATAACCTAAGATATAATGTTTAAAATAACACAAAACTATAGACTAATAATCATTAGTTGAATTTATTTCTACCTCAAACTTTTATCTTATTAAATATGGAATTTTTTATCAACTTTACCTGAGTAATATGTATATTATATAATAAATTCTCTTGTGTTTACATGTTTTCCACCAACATAACTAATAAAATGAATCCTCATTTTCTAAATTATACATTCCAATTGAGCACTACATTTAATCCAATACATATCCAAATACCTTACCAAAATTATTACCCACTTTCAAGAGTTATTTTTCATTCCATAATATCATCTCCAGAATGATTAATTTGTATGTTAAAAGAGGATGCCCAAAGAAGATGTAATTGTCATTACGAATATATTTTAAGTTTTTTTATAAATCCTTCTTAAAATATTATATAATCATATTGACATTATGAATTTAATAAATTTACTATACATTGTTTTTTATGATAATTGTATAACCATTCTCTATATCCTTTATATAAATATGAAAATAAAAAACATCATTCTTGTGTATACACGGACTAACATCTCTATGAAGTGATTTATTTTATTTTTCATCATTATCAATAATAGATGGTTATATAGATGTATTTATGGTATATATATTAATTTTATAATATAATTATGTTTATTTGTATATGAAATATTATCTACCTTTTACACTTTCATCTGTGGGAAAATAATGGCATCGCTCATGCATACGTGTGGACTACCACCTCCATGAAGCAATGTGATTTGTTTTTCAATTAAAACTAATATGTATTTTGATAACAATATGTTTTATTAATTAATATGTTATTTATTATATAAATATTATTCTATATATATATTTTATTCTTTAAATTTATTTATTTTTATTTGTTTGAAAATGAAAAAATCACTTGTCTGTATGTGCGGACTATCGTGTTCATGAAGAGTTGTAATTTATATTTAATCACCACCTTTTATAAATGGTTATAAAATTTTATATAATAAAAAAATAATTATGAAATGTATAATATTATTTATATGATTAAATAATGTCTAAGGTTAATGGATATGAACCGCCAAACCCAAACATACATGGAAAATGGAATAGTTAACCGCCAAATGTTGATTTTAATAAAGAATTGATAATAAATTAGTGATTGGAGATTATATTGGAATTAAAAATTGTAAAATAATTATGGAAATGGTTTTGTATATATTAATAGTAAATAGAAATTTATTATATAAGATATTAATATCACATATGAATAAATTTTGGACACGAGGAAAGGGTTTCTTGTCTCACTTTTCATTTTTTGTGGAGTTTGTCATATTATGTAAATTTTAATATTATTTGTTGTATATTCATCACATGAATATATTTTAAAATAACTATCATAAAAAATAGCTGTATTTAAAAATCGATCTATGTTTATCGCTTTTTGGAGCTTTTAATTCAAAGGTTACTAAGGCTTTATGGTTTATGTTACAATTTAATTTATTTTTAGGAGTGTCTATGATAAATTTTCAATAACGGAAATTAAATAATACTTATCTTATAAAGATTATATATTTAGTTATCATCTGGTTATTTATATGGTTTTCATTAATTATTTTCGTTCTCTTCTCATTGTTAAATAAAATTATCGAGAAAATGTCTTTAAAAAGAGCCAAATATAAATCATCTTATTGGTTAAGATTCATTTTCTTTCATATCTATGTTCTTCAATTGTTTTATATATTTTATTATTTATTAAAAAATTTAAATGGTAATTTCCACTACATTTTAATTTTTTAATATATTATTAAATGTAATCCTTTCAAAACATTTTCGCATGACTCACATTTAAATTTTTACCAAATTGTGAAATGAATGTTATGTTTTATTGTACATGGATTGAATGAATTTTCTCGTAATCATCTCTATACTTTATCATGAAGATTACATTAAAATTCTCAATGTTTATTCAAGGAAAATTATATTATAATTTTTTGGGAATTTTAGTTTTTAAAAATTAATATAATAATAAGGGTTTTTTATCATTATTTTCAAAGATAATTTTAAATGATTTTATAGAAGATATGTTTTATCTTTTTCAACATCCTTTAAGGCTCATTATGATTCCCTTGGTATATAATATTATGATTCCATCAACTATATTTCTATGGAAGGCTTATGATAATGAAATTTTTAGGATGATTTCATGATACGCATTTCTTTTCCATGGGTTAATTATGCATTGATGAAATTATGAATATTTTTATATTCTTATTGTACAGTTTTGTATTGTTTTAACTATGTGAGGGATGGACATATAATTATATGTTATTATAATGAATTGGTTAATTATTTATGCCTCATGAGATAAAATGAACTATAATTAGGAGTTAAACTAGTCTATTAAGGGACATTTTCCACTATGATATTCTCAAAAGTGAGTCTTAACTATGGAAGTGATGATAATGGGGAGTAAACTAAATTCACTATGTTACTAAATAATCTATGAAAGTATTTATAGTGATACATGGAAAATAAAATTATTTATTGTTTCTGTTTTTGTGCCCAAAATATTTTCATTATGAAAATTATATGCTTAAATGGATCATTATTGATTATCCATTATTATATACTCTCATGAACCATGTATTTTATTATGACCATATGTTTTTACTTTAGACCTAATTTATGATCTATGAGATTTTGGGTATATTTTCAAAAAATTAGATAATTTTATCATACCCATTAATAATATATTATTCTCACTTATGATCATAGATTTTCTCCCATGATTACCTATACTGAGCATCTAAGCTCGCAATTTCTTATTTTCCATTTTCCACATGTTATGGTGAAAGGTATTAAGTAGGGTATGTCACAGATCGTTACTATTTAACAATATTTTATAATATTTTTTGAATATATTTTCATGAAATAATTTTATCATGTATCTAATATTCAAATAAACAAATCCTTTATAATTTTGACCATTTATTTTTTTGAGATATGTTGGATATTTATCTAAAATGATATAATATTTATTTATTAAATTCATGGGTGGCCTCTATATTTACATTCACTCAGATATCCTAATTTTATGATCATAATTTAACATGAAATTTCCATGAAATTTGGAAATGTAATTCTAGATAATTTCTCATATTAAATTTACCACTTTAAGAATTAGGAAAATATTCTCATTCATTGCTTGGTTTATCAACGTTTTCACTTCCTAAAGCATTATCTTGGCCATGAAATATTTTCTGTCTTCCTCCTTCATCTATAATTGAAAATTAAGACATAATATCATGTTAATATTAATTGTATTAAATTCATTAACAACATCTCTTCGTCATTATAGTTAATTCCCAAATTCAACAATTTATTCTTCTACATATTCATGGTGACCATTTAAACAAAATGTTGAATCTTACATATCCATTAAGTATTCAAGAAATAATTCTTACACATCATTGTGATCTTGTGTATTTATCTTCAAAAACCTCCAGATTATTATATTATAGGGAACTTGATCCTATAATCCTTCTCTTCCCAAAAATATCTTATATTTTATTATCCTTTGGCATTAATACTTTATTAAAATCTTAATATGCACATCATAATCATCTAGATCATGCTACACATACCTATACCATCCACTTTTGGTCTTTAGCATCGGCCTTCTATATGCTTATATTTTTTTAAAAATCATTATTCTCCATTATCCTTCTCTAACCATCCTCTATATATGATCCTATAATTCCATATTTTATGAAATATTTATTGCCACTTTCACCAATCTAATGCATCTAGACTTTTATATCAGCAAAAGTAATCATCTTCACAAACTTCTTCTATTTAAATTTTATTTCATAATGATTTTACTTTTAAATTCACCTTTCATAATAACTCTAGATAAATAATCTATAACATTTTATTCAGTATATTTATTTTTTCAAATTATTGAAACTTTAGTAATTCTAAAAACATAACCTTTTATTATTTGATTTTAATTATACTTCTATACTCTCTCAAATATTTCTAAATTGGATATTATCTTTCAAAATTATATAAAACCTTAAGCTCCTACTTATTTTTTAGGATTTTTTCCATGTAATATAATCCCAAGGTTTCTGAATTTTTTCTCACATATAACCGTTTTAATATTACATTGAAATTGAAATCATAGGATATTACTACATAAAACTTTATTAATTCTCAGACATAACCAAACTCATATTTGACATTATAATAAACTTATTCTTCATGTCATATTCTAAAATAATAATTTTATAGAAACAATATATTATTTTACTATTCTTATAAACATAAACGTAATACCTTACTCAATATCAATCATCTCCGTAATTATTCTTTTATAAACATTCTTTCTTTAACTTCAAAATTTATACCCATCCTAACTCCTCTATATTTTTTCTTGAACAAGTTACTTGTAACCAAATTTATAGTAACTAAAATTCCTATTTTTTTAATATCTTATTATAGAACATATAGTTAAATATATTTATCTCATTAAAATTATTCCTCTTCTATAATTATCTCTTCTTGATACACTTCTAGAAACACATATGCATGCATTTGTAGAAAAATCTTCAAAAAATTTATCTTTTGTATTATATTTATAAAATATAAAACATAATGGATTCAAAATCATCCAAGTTTCACATAATCATTGTTATAATGCTTGATAGAAACAAGGATGGATTGTCAAAAACATTATATAGAACATTTATACGAGTGTGCCTTAATAATTCATCACTCTTCATTGATAAATGAATGGATCTATACAAATATACATATTTACATAAAACATACAAACTCCATGTTGTATCTCCATCCAATGAACTCATTGTTCTCCCTATTTCCATTAAATACTTCATTAATCATGGTGGAAATAAATATATTCATTTATTAGGCTCTTTATCAATACCCAAAAAATATTGATAGTATTACATATTTACTAAAATAAAATAATCATAATTATAATACATTGGGATCTTTATTAACAAATTTACCATTGTATTTAATCGAATACTTAATATTTATGGGGTTTTATAAATATCAACATATTATATTTTGTCTTCCTATTAAAAGTATTCACAGTTTTAACTTTTTTTAATACCCATTACTTCCAATAAATCAATATATTAAAATAATATATATGAAAAATAATTGAAAAAACCAATATATTGTGTTACTAACTCAAATTAAAAGTCCATTATATTTACACATTTCTTAATGTATCTCATGCATAAGGTTAATGAAATAATTTCAACGAAATAATTTAATTCATAATTAACAAAAAATCATCACATGTGTATGTATAGTGTTATAGGTATCCAACCCCCAATTTTATCAATACTGCCTATGATCCCTCACACATGAGTAGTCTCCCCAAAATTCCCACTACACATGGTCAGGCTCCCAATAGAGACTAAAATTTAAAAATGATTTTAAAACCTAATATGTATTCACTATAATTAACCTTTATATTAAATTTCATTGAACCATGAACATGTGAAATTAAACGTTCAAAAAAACTAAATAAATTATCACACCCATCATGTTACTCCTTGTAATGAGTGTATGGTAATTTGAAGAAATATTTTAAACACATTTAAACTAAATTAAACATGTATGGTGAAATTGATATTCCATTTATAATTACATTTCAAATGTATGACCATTTTAAAAATAAATACATTATAAGAAATCATAATTTAACATAATTCTATAGACACTATATAAATTAAATGAACACAAACAATTTATATTTATTTCAATAGTGTAAATTGTATATTTTTAAATTATATCGAATTTTTTTATTAACTCCTTCGTAATAAATATATGTCAAATTTTATGAATTTTTTTAAAAATATATAAAAATTTCACATCATAAGAAAAAAATTTAATTTAATTCAATATTTTAGCCTTTGGTCTTCCAGGTAATTTATGGGTTCCATCTCAACCCAATTTAAAATTGGGATTATTTGATAACTAATAAATAAATATAAAAACTTTTATATTTCACCTCATTTTGTAATTTATAAACATTTTATAAATTACACACCAAGTAAATCCACCTTAATCCTATATTATGCATTCGAAAATATATTTGGTATCGTATAGGGTTTGCACTTCTAATTTATTTTTATAATTTTACAAAAAATATCATTAAAATTCCGAAACACTGTGAATATTTTAGGAATATTATATAGTGTGATGGTTACCTAAATTACAACTCTTCATAAGGATATTACCAAGAAGGTTTTTATTTTTTTATAAAAAAAGCTGATATGGAATACTAAAATTTTACAAATAGTTTTAGACTATTTTAATTCATAATTAATGTGTAAGAGGTTTCTATGGAAGATTGTAAGAAGGAAGAAGTAGTTCGAGATAAAATTTCAGTAGTAAGGAATGTGTTGTAGTGTGGCCTGGTGAATTTTTCATACATATATGGCTAGAGTGGATTTTTTATTATTATTATGTGTACCTAGTTGAAGGATTTATCTATGATATTATTCTTGTGTTATATTGAAAAGTGTTAGTTTTGAGGATGTGATGTCTCTCTACTTTATGGAGTAAGTATGGTTGAAGTGGTATAATTGTGGTGTGAAGGATCTTCAGTCAGGGAAGGATCAAAATTAATTTGACATAAGTATTTTTTATTTTATCTGATGTGATATTTGTTACATATCATGGGATGAAATTTCATTAATATAGTCTCGAGGTGTTCTGAGTTTATCTTAAATATTTGAGGTGTAATGTGGGTCTTAATTGGGTATTCTTACATTATCCTTTGTTTAATATTATATGGGTTCTACAGAAGTTTTACTCTCCCAACCATTGCATGGAGTCCTATGTGGTGATTTGTTTGGTCCTAACTAGTTTGGTATCATTGCACTATGGTGTTGGTATAATATCAATTACTTCTTTAAGTTTATAGAATTAATTTAGTTTTACCATAACATTTATGGGTGATAAGAAAATACCATGACATAATTTTTTGAAGTTCATAAGATGTATCCTCATTGCAACATGATCATAAATTTTTATACCATAAGTATAAAATTTTCTAGTGTTATTGAAAATTAGGTACTGGACTGAAATTATCACATATATCTGACTTGACAGAAACCCTCTGTGACCAATGTTTTGTCTTAGGATATCTTTATCCATCCATTGATTAGTTTTTTACCTTATCTTAGAGATAGTCACTTTATGATTTAAGGTTGATTACACTTCTCTTGTCCTTTATTCCTTTGTTTTACTTTCTTCTAGGGGGTTTTCTGACAGTGATGTCGAATTAGTTTTGGTGTTTTTTTGTGGTTTTTATGGGGAATGGTAATTTTTAGTCCCTTTAGTTAATCATCATGTGCTTGGTATAATTTTATGAGAGTTTTCAAATCATGTCATTTAGAGATTATTAAAGATTCACATTATGTATGGGATTCAAGGTAACTCCAACATTATTTTTGTATAAGTTTATGAATTTTCGTTATTTTGTATTTATTATATTATTCCTAGGAATATCATGATCACGAAAAGGGGATGGGGGAATCATATATCCCTTTTTCATTTAAAAATTGTCCATCTTAATTCAAAATTATTATCTAGTTATGGATTTTATCCACTATTATTATTTCCTCTATGAATTATTCATGTATAAATAAAATAAAATGCACAAAAATAAAGTATTTATAAGGTTCATTCTAGAAATAATACTAATTTCCATGTTTATGTGATTTTCTTGTACATTATTTCTCCATTACAAATCACCCGAATATAATGTAAAAGAAATATTAATGTGTTTAGAGAAGCTACATCTTAATATATTATTTATAAAAGCATCGCTCTAATTGAATATATCTTCTAAAAAGAATAACTTTTAGACATCCTAGTTCGATCTTTATACTACCTCGTAATAGTTCTATAATTTCCCCCCTAAACACATTCCTGAACGGATCTTCAACATATTCAATGATATACATTCATCCTTTCGTTCCATTAATTATTCACATCGACCATCTTACTAGGATCAATTTTCCTCAATCAAACATTCCCTAAAAATGAAATATCATAAGTAGTGTGAAAGGTTTCATGCCTATAACATCCCCATTAGCATCAACAAAGTAGAATTCTTGTTGGTCATCTTCTCTTTCTTTCTCCTTGATACAGGTGTGTATATTAGACTCTTAGAATTATTATTCAATTGGGTCAAATGTCATATTATAATATCATAGAAAAAGGATCTGATATTTATTTTTAACACTTTTTAATTTCATTAATACATGAAACATATATAAAAATAATGTAATGTCACATTTTTATTTGTTTTTAATTTGTATATAAAAACTCCATGATCTTTGGCAATAAATGATCTCCTTTTTTAAACATTTCAATGGTAGTCTTGATGTATTTCCTCATTCATGTTCTTTTGAATAAATTCATGTATTTGAATTTAAATTTATTCAAGATTAGTATTTTAACTCCACATGATATTTCAATAATCATGAACTCATTTTCTCTACAAATCATGTGGCTTCGACGTCTACATGAATTCATGAAACACCAGAACATATTCTATAGCATGGAACTCCTTATATTGAGATTTTAGTGAAGAGAACATATCAAAATGGAAAATAATAATATATAGTGTTGTGGTCCATTCCATTTCAATACACAGTCCTTCTCCCATTTGATACTCCATTAGCGTAAAAATGAACATAGGAAAATTAGTATGATAGAGAGAATCTCAAATATAACTGCTTCATTTTTTACTAGAACACTAACTATATGAAGGAATCATCTCGAGCTTAAATATTTGATTCCCAAAAACTTATATCAAAATAAACTTGATATATCACAGTAATTGATTCCCTGAATAATGTTATAATAAGCATCGAATTTGATTCTCTATAATTCAGAATTACTATTCTAGAAAACAAAGGAGTTCACCCATGATGTAAGAGAAATTTGATTAAATGATTTCTCAGACATGGATAATACATCCACATATAAATTTTAAATGTTAAATGTTCCCATATATTGATTTTTCTACATTCATAATTTCACAATGTGGTTTCTACCACCAAGATTCAGTTATGTGAATCGGTAAATTTCTATTTTTCTGGAATTCCACTCAATAACCCAACCACATATAAAAAATAATGTTTTAACTCTAAAGAACTATACAAGAGACCATAGTATATATAATACCATATGCATGACCAAAATCAATATATTGATCACATGTATAGAACATTGACCGCACGGATCAAACAAGGGGGTCAACCGTGCGAATGAAAATCCGAAAGTGACCATCTATATCAACCACATGTATAATTTGAAGACTATGATGATTGATTAATTGTAAAATATATTTCACTTGATGTTAGACCCTATAAAACAACATTTCCCTTAAACCACAAATATATATCCAATCAAATTTCCCTGAAAAAATAAAATTTTTGAATCGACTGCACATAAAAAATGCTGAAAATGTAGATAGATCGTGAGGTAGAAAATAAAATATTAATGGATCACCCATAAAGTGTCTTTCTTAAATTCAAATAATGATCCCCTATAGCCATCTATATACATACTCAATAAAATAAAAATCACTTCAGAAATATAGTTGAATATTTTTTTCATCGACTAATAACTTTTCCATGACTTTATTGATAATTAGCACATTATTTTTCATAATTAAGGGATGGTTCTTGAACTGATACAGTCATTTATTACAAGTAAATGAATAAACATATTTTACCTCCATGTATAAATGATTCATGTCTAGAACATATATATACTCATTATTTTAACTTCTTATATATTCATTATAAATAGAAAAATCAATACTAATTAGTCATTTCCATCTCTACCTTTGTGACATTTTTAAATACCACCACACTTCTCTTAAGTGAATATTTGTGATCACTTTTTTCTCCCCAATATTGAAAATCAAATTCAAAGGATATATAGAGGTGGTACAACAGTTATTTTATCTTTATTATTCTTGAGAAAAGGGCCTCATAAGATAAACATCTTCTCCATCTTTATTATGAATTTCTATATAGTTCCATTATGATAGATGGATGACTTCATGTGAAACTTATCCAAGTTACATTATTTATTAAAATATAATTTTACATGTAATAACTCAATGTATAAAATAATTGATAATTTACCAATACCTCAGGACTATCTATTATCAATTTAATATGTTATAATACTTCCAAATACTTTAATATAGTTAAAATTGAAATAGGTTTATTAAGAAATAAATTCCCCACATACATCTCAATAAAAATATTATAAATTTAAAGAAAAATGTAATGTAATATTTTAATAATATTTATAAGTTTTTTTGTTGAATCAGCCACATCACTAGTTATATCCATTGACATTTACACTTTCAATATGTTTAGGAGTATATTTTTCTTCCTGCCTAGGAATATTCTATCCATTATTAAGCCTCCTTTATGTGAGTTTTCCTTTTTTAGTTTATCATCACATATACTCAACCTAGGATGTAATTTTTTATAGATTCCATCATACAAAACATCTCCAGATTGAGTTTAATAATATTTAAGACCAACAAGATAGATTCAATATCACTTGACAATTTAGAAAAAGTTTATACCATTTTCTTGAGGATAGATTCTTCATCATACATTGATAGTTTATTTAATAACCCAAAATTTACATACATGACTATTACATCACTTCTAATAGAAATAACATAATATAAATTCATTTCCTAGTCAACAAGATATTTTCTTTATAAAATTAGTTTCATACATCACTCATATATAATAATACTGAAACATTATTTAGATATTTCTTCTTTATCCTCTTAAAATCTCTAATGTTATCCTTTTTACATGTAACAACATTAAGATATAAATAAAATAAAGGGGTTGTCTAAAATCTTTGTAATAGGATGTATAACATTAAAGAAATAAGAGATGGTCATCAATAGTACTTGGGTGATAATAATCATCGTATTCATATCATAAATATGTGATCAACATTATAAGAGTGAGGTAAACATTTAAAAAAAGATATCAAATATTACATATTCATAACATTGAAACATCATATAATAGTGGTAAAAAAACAACACATATAAGTGAATAATCCTAGCATCATGTTCATGAATAACATATTTTCATAGATAGTAACATGATAAATGTAAAAAAAATAAATTCATGTAATAAAATAATACATATAATATCAAGACATATATCACTTTACCCAATGAAATGGAGGGATATATAGTTATTGGACCGCTCATAAAAGCATAAAATGCTCTTAACTGGCATTCCACATGGAAGTAGAATATATAACAACCGTAGTAATGATATATAATTTTTTTAAAGGAATGGGTTTCATAAAGTTTTTTAAAACATATTTTCATGAATAACCATGGGGACCCCAAATAAATAAGTTAAATCATATATTTTCAGAAAACATCATCACTCTTAAGTGTATATGATGTATCTAAAGTGGAGTCAATGTGGTGTTTTGGAAAATAATGTCTCTTTGAATAATTTTTTTATTATGATTAATTATAACTTTAAAATGCTTAAAACATTTATATACATAGAGAGAAAAAGGAAAGATAGTTAAAGGGAAATTTAACTACATAAGAGAATCATTTATACCTAAAAAATGTGAAGTAAATGATAACTGAAAATAAATAGTTGGGTTTGAGAACCTCCTTACCTAAAATACTGATTTATTTCACTTCTTTTATTCCTCTTGAATAATAAAAATAGGTTTATTAAAACATGGAACCAAAACTAATTTTTTTTATTTTAACTCTTGATCAATAATTGAATTATTTTTACTAATTCCCACTATTAAAGGAGAACAATTTTGATATCATATTTCCCATAAAATATACCATCTTGATTTGATTAAAAAATATTATTATATTTTTATTTATAAATTATTGAGATTAAGATTATAAAATTATATATACATATATACATTCATTTATATATTTTAAATAATTTATTATAATCAACCACAATGGTTGTTATAATTTGAGAGTGGGAAACATCCTCTTGGGTAGTTAACAGAAAATTGATGGGATAGTAACAAAAGAGAGGGAAAATAACTATGAAATATAATTACATCATATATAATTGTGATGCCCTAGGCTTTATAAACTAGTCCATGTGAACAATGTTGTGCTCTTTAATGATGTATTTTGTTTTATTTTATATTATTTTATGGTTTGTGTGCTGATAAAGAATTCGAATGGAAATCAAACATGAAGAATACGATAAACTATTATATAGATACTTTACAACAAGACCCATATAATTGAAAGTACCATGCAAAAGACCTAACACGGCCACAACAAGTCTACAAAGAACCACAACACGGGCAATCAGATAGTCGTCATCTTCAGGGTCCATCAGTGTGAAAAGTATAACCGCCAGAATCACCGCGCACGCACTCAGTACCAGAGGTATGAGGAGAGCCATCCGCCAAGGGTCCGGTGTTTTGAAAATATAAAAAATCATACCCCTTACTTTTATGATGGACCACTAAGGGAATATGACCGTTTTTTACCGTTGGGTTCCAATGGATAAAGTGCATCTTTTTTATAAAATTTGGTCTGTTTTACGCTTTTATAATATAATGGTGTTTCGATATTTTAATAAGTACAAAATATTAGAATTATATCTTTCAGTTTTAAAATAAAATATATTCTTGAAAATGAATCTATTTTGATCCTGATATGGTGGAAAATGTGGTATTTTAAAATGTGTCGAACGGGGTATCAGCAATAATTGAAAAATGTATCTTTTCGGTCCTCTAAAACTATGTGTTTTAAATTAGGGAAAAACTATGGGTCTTTTAAACATAATTTTATAAATAAACAAGTGAAGTAAGTTATAAATTGGATTTTAATGGTTATAAGATCCTAGTAGTTATAAAAGTGTGGTATTAAAATATATCTTAAAAAAAACTAATATCAAATAGTATCATTTGTTTACTTAAACTAAAATGGGATTTTTTATGAGTTAAAAAGTACGTATTAAATTTTATAAAAATTACAAATTATAATGTACCGGTTATATATATATATATATAGTGCGAAGTAGTATAATTTAACGATTATTAAAACTGTTTTTTTTTAAACATGCAACCAAGGCCATCCCGACCCCGCATGGATCTTCTCCATCTGATTTCGCCTTGACTGTTCGATCTAGCCACGGTCAATCCCGGACATTGATATGTTTTAAAATACTCTTTTCTTTTCATCCATCCGATCATTCCATGGTCGAATCTCATCCGTTGTTTTTTTCCTCCGCGTCTTCTTCTACCTCACTCCAGGGACCCGCGAACCAGACTTGGTTTGCCCGAGACGCCTCCTCTCCACTGTTCTTGTTGACCTCGCACACCCCCACCTACTAGGGCTCTATAACTTTGTCTCCTCTACACCGGGCTAACCCTTGGTTCGAGCCACCTAGTTGCGCTAAAAACCTCTACATAAACCTCACCCCTGCCACATGAAACTCCAGGCGGTTTCTCCTCCTCCTCCTCTCCCCTAAATTCCCAGCAATCCAGCGAGCATACCCATGTCTCGAGCTTCATCCTCAAGCTTGGTAAGGGTGTCCTAGTGTTTTTACGGTTTGAGATAAAACGTTATATAATCTTGGTGTATATAAATATATATATGTATACACATACCCGATTTATTGTTATACGCACATATTCACCATGCAAACCCCTCGGTTTAAGAAGAGTACTCTACTCTAAGGGTGTTTTCATGGTGTATGAAACCTATACTATTATACGCAAAAAATATAAAATATATATATATATATATGTATATACAACTCATACTCTTCGGTTTTGAACAATCTTCAAGGGGTGTTTCCTTCGTGATATAAAAACGGATATCACTTTTAAGATGGTTTTAATGACCCTATTTTACAAACCTAAAACTCAAGTTTATGTGTATAGAGTTTTTATGGTTTTGAATATATATATATACATATGTATATACATCACTCAAACCCATTTTTTTAGGGTATCCAAGATTATTCAGGATTTTAATACTAAGAATTATACTTTTGAAAAGGGTTTTTCTAAAATCAATTACTAACAGGTTGGATTTTATGTAAGCCATATATATATATAACTATATTTTTATGTAAGGTAATATGTTGGAATGGAATTTAGTTTTGACGTTTAAGAGATGAATAATTATATTTGGAAAAAAAATTATGCAAACTTGGTTTTTGGTTTAAGTACAATTATGTTATGGTTAAAAACAAAGCTTTTACATGTTTACGTATTTATAGTTTCATGAACATTTAATCCCCCATGTGGTTTTGAATTTCAAATTGAATAAATGATAAGTAGTTATAGGTATTAAGATTTTAATTGTACGATGTTTAATTTATGACGAAACCTATATATATAATTTGTGTATATATATCCTTATGTATGTATTTTTAAGTTTAATATCTGAAAACCCTAGTTTCAAGAAATGGTTGTTAATATTTTTATGCATGTAGGATTATAGCGCTTGCCTATGCTATTTTATAATTTTGTGTCTAAGGGTACAGCAATGTACTTGTCTAAGGTTTCCCTTGAAATGATTTGTGTTTTCTTTAGGATATTCTTATGCCTGTTTTAAACTCATTTTAAAAGGATAGGGGTTTAAGGGTTATGTTAATAAGTATAAATCCTCTATTATTTTTATACCAAACTCGCTGCATTGATTTTTAGTGAGCAGAGTGTAACTGAAAATTCTATGACCAGTGAAGAATACTAATTAATGACAGGTATTATTTTTAAAGTGGTTTATTTCCATGTTTCCGAATTTTAATGATTGCAAGTGTTTATTATTTTTATACCAAGAATGCCGTAGTAATTATTAGTGGATGGGGATTTTTTGCAAGTAATGTGACCTGTGAAGTACAATAGTTAATGCCAAGTAGTTCTTTTCCATGTACTGGAATTTTAGAAACTCATCATTTAATACCCCTTGGGATCAAGTCTCACACATTCATCATCTTATGTGCTTAAATAATTGTTCTATTCACATAGTATGCTTGCTTAACCATGCCTGATTTTATTTCATATTTTCCATTTAATCTGTCGTACTTTTTATTTGTAAACCAATTATATAATTGTTACCTTATTCATATTTTTCATGCATATGAC
Organism: Viscum album; assembly: GCA_963277665.1. Lineage (NCBI taxonomy): Eukaryota > Viridiplantae > Streptophyta > Magnoliopsida > Santalales > Viscaceae > Viscum > Viscum album. The sequence goes on along the minus strand of OY728146.1, from coordinate 1,593,757,828 downwards.
TCAACATGATAATAAACTAAGAACTAAATTACCCAAAGTGGTATGGGGAACCTTGGGTAATGACTAACGAAGATCGTATTACCCAATGTGGTATGGGACACCTTGGGTAATATGAAATGAAAATTAAGTATTCAATGTGGTATGGGACACCTTGAATATATGACCTTATCAACATGTGAGAAATTTATGGGACTACCCGGAATGGGGTCCGATAAGAAGAAAACCCTCCAGGTTGGGGACTGGTTAAAGTAATCCCTCTGGTTTGGAGACCGGTAAAAGTAAGCTCCTCGATGCATCGATAGTTCATGAGACAGTCAGATTGGGTTTTTACCCTTAGGTCATGGCACAAGACCTTGACACATAGACCATGAGTCCTTCAGCATACATTTCTTTGTTTATGACCATCATAGTGATTATTCCGATTATGGGAATAACCTTGGTTATAGAACCTTTCCTATGAGTATCAGATAAAAAATGAAACACAAGACATGTGATATGGCAATGTTGATGCATGACCAATTTCTTTTCCAGAACTTCATTTCAAATTTTGTATTTCAATTATCATGTCATGATGTGAATATTTTGTGTAGATGATGCGCTTGTGCGCGACTCTGATAACATGTTCATCTTGTTGTTCATACACACCTTTCTTGTTTATGGACACTTTACTTCATGCAACCCATGCCTTTTTATTATTATGCTTATCTTGTTTACTAAGTGAGTTACTGCTAACTGTTCTACTGCATAAGTATAAAGTACATTAACTCTGATGTATCAACCTTTGATTAGTCTTGATGTTTTTCTCTTAAGAAAACTTTCTAAGTATGGAAAAGTATTTTTCAACATAGTTTTCAAAAGTTGTATTTAAGTATTTTCAAAAACCCCTTACTGAGCATTTCAATGCTCACCCTATGTTTTATGTTTTTTTTACTGGTTGATAGAGCCTTTCCAAGACTTGGATGTTTGTTCTTAGCTCATAAAATAAAGAAGCAAAGCTGTTGTCTCTGATTCTCCAGGATCTAAACCAGAAAGTTCCTCATAATGGGTTATGATGTGTGACTTATTTGTTTCATTTGTGTGAAATAAATTGCACACCATAGCCATAGCACCGGCTCTGGGCTACCAGGGTCGTAGTGTCATAATAATAATTATAGTAGGTTAAAATAATCAATATAATTTTAAAATATTATGTAATATATGAGGAAAATTAGAAGAAAATTTGATGAAAACATCCCCTCGTCTCAAAATTACATGTTTTTTACATCACTAAAATCATTCAATGCACGGAGTTGAGAGACTCCAGAATATCCCTAAGGTTTTTAATTGGAATAAGAGAGGTTATATGGGAAGATATTTAGATTTGGTAAGTTTAATTGAAGTGGTTTGTCATTGAGGGGAAGAGGGGGTCATTTATACTTGAGGATAAGGGAATTTAAAGATAAAATAATGAATAAAATATAATTTCTATTGTAAGAATTGTAATAGTGATATTTTGGAATTTTTACTTCGTCAAAGAATAAAATGAAATTATTTTATAATTTTTATTTATTTCCAATACCGAATTTATTATTTTATTTTAAATAAAAGTTTAAAATGACTAATTTTAATTTTAATTGAATATTTTAGACTTTAGATATTGAAAAAATTTTATATTTTTTGAAAACACGTTTCTTATATTTAAATGAATCATTTATATGATTATATATGTTTTTTTAGATCCAAAATTTCTATAATTTACAAATTCATTATTACATCATGAATTATATAATTTAAAACACACTGGTTTGATGAAATTTTATGTGACTATTTACCTAAAAATTGAAGTATTTAATAAAATTATCAACAAATAAACCTTATAAAATGTTGAACTCTTGATTATAAAAATGAAATTCATTTATAAAAATAATTTTCTAAAATAGGTAATTTTATTGTTTTACCAAAAAAATATATTACTTTTATGAAATACATTAAAATGCAGTTCATTAAAAAAATTATTGTATCATAGAGTTTTTAATCATGATATTTATTTAATTGAATTATAATATTTATAATTTTATAAATTTATAAAGATAAATATTATTTATTTTATTTTATTTTATTTTAGGTCAAATTAAAATTCTAATAGTCAGGTTATTATGTTATTTTTGAGGTCAAATTACCTCTTCTAAAAAATAATTCCTTAATTCATTCAACATTAACTATAATTCCTCTCAAGGTTCTATATATTCCTTTCCTAATATTTTGATTAGATTTATAATATTTTTTTATTCCATAGTGTTGTTTTGTGGGCACTGATTCTAGTAGATTCAGATTATCCAAATTATCCCATTCATGTTTTTATATTTTATATTTTTTACCCTATAATGTTTGTAATTTTTATGGGGTTTTTTTTGACATATATAATGATCGTCATTAATGAAGTAAATTTTTGTTCATTTTTTATTTATTATATGTGTACAATACTATATAATATAATACACATTTATTCTGAAAACAAATATCACTTATAAATTCATGGTCAATACATTATTCTTCCCTTCATAAATTACAACACTGAAATTTCAACTCATTTTCTTGATTGAAAATAGATGAGGGTAGATCTATTTCATTTTTTCATTTGGCTCCCACATCTCTTCTTCATATTTATTATTCTGAAACAACTCCTTTATAAGGTGAGTTTTATTATTGATTAGAACATCGTCTTTATAGTCCAAGATCCACAGTGGATTCTCCACATAATAGAGGTCATGATACAGTTGCTCCACCTAAGAATTTGGTATATGTTATTGATTGGGTACATCATTCCTTGGGAGTGATACGTGAAACACATATGAACTTCATCCATGTTTGGTGGAAGTTATAGCTAATAGACAACTGATCATATTCAATTAAGGTTCTTAAAGAGGTAAATATACTAATTACTGAGATTTACTTTCCTTCCAAACCATATGAATTTTTATTATGGTGATATTCAAGTGATAATATTTTAAATAACTTTTATCATTAAGTCTCTTGAAAGGTTGTTAGCATAGATATTCTACAAACTCTGAGCATATTTTATATATCCTGGGATTTATTGAATCTTATTTATAATCTCTTGTATAAGATAAGTTCCTAGTATCTTACATACACTAAATTCATTCCAACATATATAAGTTCTATAATGATTCCCATATAGATATTCATGTGGGTCCATTTTAATACTCAATTAGAAGTTATTTTTTAATGAAAACTCAATTTATGGGAGATGTTGATCCCATACTCAATAAAATTCCATTGATCAAACTCTTGGTAACTCACTGAATGTATGGATTTTACTTTTATATTGGTCATTAGATTGAGTGTGATAGGTCATACTAAAATTCAGTCAAATATTTAGATCATACTGGATACTTCTTTATAATTTATAAGTGAACCATGGATCATGATTAAAAATAATTGAAATTAGTTCCCCATATATATTCATTCATTTTTAAGTATATCTTGAAACATTGTTCAAGTGAAAAATATTTCTGAATAAAAAGGATTTGGGTAGTCTTGTTGAGTCAATTCTCTAGAACCCCTATCACATTCCTTCATTTAGTTGTCTTTAGGGGACTAATCAAAAACTGTGTTGTGATGTTTTCCAATTTACATGTTGATATGGGATATTATTTCATCATATCCTTGTCCGTCTATCATTCTTATTTATTTTATTATCATCTTGTGAAATTTATGGAATACTCAATAATAGTATTCATGAGGTTGTCCACCCATAACTGATCTTGAATACCATTGAACATCTTGGTACTTCTAGTATAGATTGAGATAGATGATCTATTTACATTATCCAATAGTTATTTATATATATAAGATGATAAAAGTAACAAATTTCAACTTCCAAACCAAATTAATCTTTATCGATGTGGAATATATGAGGCTTACCTTCCATTATAATTTCCACCATTTTATAAATCTTCAAATCATCCCTTTTTGCCACCTTCATCTTGTCTTGGATAAATAGTTGAAAAATCATTTGGTAAAGGTACTATGTATTCCCTACTGTTATTATTTATAGATCTATAATTTTTATATCCATGAAGATAGGGACTTTACAAATCTGAATCATTGATAGAGTATTTAGTTCTTTTCTTATAAGAGAATTTGATACCTTGTTCACCTTATCAAGATAGTTGTGAATAAAGAAATCGTAGTCCTTAATCCTCCCTATCCATATTTTATGACATATTATATGTTAATTATTTGTGAATATATATTTTAGAATCTCATGATCTATATATATATATATATCAAAATTCCCACTATAAAGTTAGTCATGCCAAATATTCAATGTGAAGATCACATCTACTAACTCTATATAAATATTTGTAAAGTTCATCTCATTGATCATTAACCATCATGAGGTGTGGGATATTAATATATCATTTTTCATGAGTAAAAAACCCAATATATTCTATCATGTATCATTGCATTTCATAAAACCTTCTCCACCTGAGGCGAGTCTGAGTACGGGCATAGTGATTAGCCACTTCTTTAGATCCAAAATTTTTTTCTCACCTACTTCCTTTTTAGCATGTTTTTCCCTTTCCTTGTTAACATGGTATGTGGTCTATAAATTCATGATCAATTTATGAAAAATCCTTGATAGTACCCAATTAATTCAAGAAAAAAATATATTTTAATGACACTAGTGGGTCATGTCCATTCCTTAATTTCTTTTGTCTTAGATGGGTTAAAATAAATTCTTCCAGTTGTGATCATATTCCTCAAGAATGTGACTTTCTGTATCCAAAAGTTATACTTTATTAATCTATTATGCTTTTTCACCTTTACTATTATATCTAGAATCATACTTATATAATTTTAATGATTTTCCTTTATCTTGGTATAGATAATAATATCATAAATAATGACTACAACATATTTCTCAAGGTAGTATCTAATGAATCTTTTTATCAAATATCTAAAGAGTATAGGTGAATTATTATGTCCGAAGAGAATCACTATAAACTCCTAGATTCCATATATCATATAGGAATCTATATTTTTAATATCAATATTCTTATACTTTAACTAATGACATCTAGAATGGAGATCCACCATTGAGAAGTTCCAATCTCCTTAAAAATGATTCAATAATTCATCAATCCTTTCTAGGGGAATTTTTTTCTTTATGGTGATCTAATTGAGCTCTATATATTTTATGCACAAACACATAGATACATTCATTTTACTAATAAGGAAAAATTTTATAGATAATGTTGATACACTATGGTATATTAATCCTTTATCTGAAGTCTCGTGCATCTTATTCTTTAACATTTATGTTCTATATGGGTCATCCTATAGGTACACTTGAAGATAAGAGTAAATATTGGCATTATATCTATTGATAACTCTACCTAACTATCTTGGTGTATGAAAGAAAATTATGTGATAAATATAACACTATATTCTCTCACAATAGCCATTCATCAAGGTTAATACTTTATTTTGACTTGACAATTTCGGAAAGCATCACTTATTCTTTAGGAAATAACACCCACATCATTGGTGCATTTTCTAAAGGAGATTTATGTTATTCATATCATTTTTAGATGGGTATAAATTATTTTAAAATATATAAATATAGTTCATTTTTCTAATAGTTGATGCGAGTTCAATATAATGATATCTAATCCATGCTCTTTATGGTTAAAAGTTCCACCATGTGATGAATTATGAGATTTGTTGGAAGAATATTACCACTGATTCTAAATAGATAAGAGTATAACACATTGGTTGAATTGATCACACCACAATGTGGTTATATATATATATACTTAAGGTTATTTGGGTTGTGAAATAATGGTTCTAGAAAACTTGTAAGATAATGTGGAATTTGAAGAACTATAATCAAATAAAACTTTTTCCATTATTGAGTGAATAGTAAGTGTACCTTGTATAATATCATTTTAATTCTCCCCATTAGTATCTAAGATCATACAATATTTACCTTTCTACCTCAATTTTTTTGGTTTGGGGCTTTGATTTCCCTCTAAGATCCTTGGTTTAGTGAAATGGCTTACAAAGTTCCCTTGGTGTAAAGTGTTTAATCAATCAACCATGGGTGATCCATTTTGATGTTCCTTTATTTCATCCATCATATTGGTTGGTTTTTTTATGTATCTTTGAAATTTTGGTTTTTGTGTACTTCTCTCCCACAAATAAATCATTTACTTATATATTTGAGAAAATTCCCATGATACTTCTTCTTACATTTTTAATATGTTGTTCTTTGGATCTGTCTTCCCCATTTTCCATTCATTCTACCAGGGTAAAACTATTCTCTTCACTTATTATATACATCTCCATGGGATGAGTCTCTAATCTCTAAATCTACATTTACAGAACATCAAAATACTCATTCATAACTCCCAATGTTTTGGAAATCATGATTCTTTTAAAGTTTTACTTTTAAACCACTAAATAATCTATATATTATGTTGTCATTATTGATAACAAAACATAAGTTTTATCTTTCCAACCTTAAATTTTACTCATACATTATGATATAATTGTCTTAATTTTTTTAATATCATGGAATTATTTTTCTGATTTTTTTGTAATATTTTAAGGTAAATACAAGTTAATAAATATCTTCTAAATGTCTTCTCACTGTATTTCATATTTTCGGTTTTTATTCATTATTAAATCCCACAATTGATCAACCTCTCCATATAAATGATAGTAATCCAATTTAACATTATCCTTATTAGAACATTGAAACATAGAAAAGATCATCTCTAGTGAGTTAACCCACTATTCATTGATATGTGGATCAAAAGATCCACTAAACATTAGTGTTCTTTGTTGCATAAAGGACTTTATGGTTAGATTTGTTTTCTAGGTTGAAGTCAAATTCTATACATGATTCTGGCTATTGTTCATAGCATGAGATGGGAATTTGAGAATCATGTTGAAATTTTGAACTCTACCTCTCATTATAATGGAAATATTAGTTGGTCAATCATTACATTCTCCCTCACATTAGTTGATGGTCTGGTTTCTTGTTCAAATCATTCTCTAAAATATAAAATTTTTGCACAAAACACAAGTTGATAAAGAATGAATAAATAATTTATTCTCTTATGAAAATAAATTATAAAGTCATATATTTTGGGATCCCTATGTTTATCCTTTTTTCTCAAATGATGCCTTTTGGGTCATATATTTTAATTGTTTTTAGCATTAAAATAAATAATTATAGTAGATATATATGCATCATAATGGTTTTTATAGAATTTATGATTAACTAAAAGTATCCCCTAGGTGTGTCGAACCAAGTGTGATGAATGTCCCCTTTTTTATAGACCATGTGACGATCGAGTTAATATAGAATCTCCCCATTTTAGGGTGATTACATCCATGTATAGTATTTTCTGGCCTAGAACCAACTACTTTGTACTTTATTCATTAATAAATATTTTATAACATCTTGATTGTTCTTTTGCATTAAAATGCATGTGATAATCTAATGACAACTGTTTCATTAAAGGGTCATAGTGTATTCCTGCTATGATGATAACCCGGAAGTGCCATGACACTATTCTTGAACATATGTTCTATGGTGGGACGATGTTATTTGAGGGACACAAATAATATAGGTCATTAGGGGTGATGACTCATAAAATATTGAGGCACCTTCTCATGGTGTGCGCCCTTGGTAATATCCAGGAAGATATTATGAGAATGAGACCCGCCAATTAGAAATCCACATTTCATAGTGTCGTAGGATGTTCCTATCTGCAGATGTGTGTATTGGTCCTTAGACATTAATATTGTTGTTATTGGGTATTACAACTTGTTCACTTAGATGTATTGACGAAAACTGTGACGACACACTGTTTGCAGCGTGGTAGGATATATTGGGTACCTCACGAGTAATACCGCATTAATAGATAATTAAAGAAAGGATTTGTCCCTTCTGTTCCATAACAGAAGTAGATATCTCAGGACCTTCGATGGAATTGATATAGCCTATGTAATAATATGGACATGGTAAGGTATGGGTGAGGTCAATTCCTGAACGTTAATGAAAGGATAATCGAGCACATGGATTGATGGAACTAGCATGCAACCCACTTGATTCGTGATATCATGACAAAGGGATTATTTTACACGGTAAGCGTTTGTATGAGGTGACACGTCAATGCGGCTTCAACCTCTTTCTATTGGGTGTCTTGTCCTGTTTCTAGACTGTAATCTTGGACATTAGGAATGATCGGCTAATTCCATCGAGAAAGAGACGTAGAGGGTCACACACTAATTGTGTCCTTGTATCTCTATTAAATATTAATCTAAAAATTTAAATAAAGATTATTCCCAATATGGTTTAATAATTATTTAAGGATGCCTGATATCATTTATTTCAACACTAGTAATTTGAAAGAATATATTGTGGGGAAAATAATATATATTTATTAGAGAGTAATGTCGTTACATTTATTTAACAAATAAATACCCACTACTCAATGTATAATAAATGTGGAGGAGGAAATAAAGAAAAATGGAAAATAAAAGTACACACTGTGTATATTGGATATACATGCCATGTAGTTTTATGGAAAATGAGGGCACATTGTGTATTAATGATTACACACCGCGTTGTTTTTCCTGTCAAAATTTTGTTGAAATAATATAATTTTGTTAAATGATATTTATTATAATCATTGTGGACGCATGTCAATGAATTAATCATTCAACATGGGGGTTTTCAATGAGAGTTAATGAAATAAATAAAAAGTGTAACACGTTTATTTACTTTCATAACTCTATAACCTCAAAACCAATTATAAATATCCTCACAACCCTAACAGTTTTCGATGAATCATTCTGCACAACAATTCTAGAGAATTCTTTCAAGGCTGAAAGAACTCCTTCTTCCAAGAACACTCTTAAGACTTAGAGATCAAGGCTATCGAAGGCGGACATCGCAAGCGAAGGTTCTCCCGCGCTAGAACCCAGAGATCCTTTTGGAGACATCCAAAGATATGTGTCACACGTGTGGATCACCACTAGAGGAATCCTACACATGGATTATAAGACGCAACAAAGGATCACATGATCGTGAATAGAGACATCAACGAAGAAATAATTCGATCAAGGTAATTCTTGTAAATTAATTATAACCAACATATGGTGATCCTATTTCTATGGTTCTAAGATTCTCTCTTCACTTTTTCATTCATCATTCTATTATGAAGATTCAGCATTTTAAATTTTGATGGATCTTGAATTGAACACTGTTTAATGTTAAAATTAATGTTGGGAAAACCCACCAACGCACATCCTCTATGCCCGAATCCTACAAGTGGTATCAGAGCAGTCGTATCATTGATTATAATTATTTATTTTTTCGTTGGTGATTTACGAATTTACTAATTTAGTTGTTTCAATTCAAATTAATCGTTCTTTAAATTCGGAATCTCGAGATCTATTCATCCCCTCTCATTTCTCTTTCACCTTAATAAAATAAACTTTTCTTTTAATTTTGAGTAAAATAAAATAGAGGAACTCATCTGGAGGTGCCAATCATTCATGGTCGTACAACACTAGAATACATAGCATGTATTCGGAAGTACACTTTGTGTAGTCTAGGTTCAATGTATTGTACTAGTCCGCCAAATTAAGTCGTGTATTGGATCATATCTAAGTCATTTATGACACAGTGTGTTGATTAGGAACAGGTGGCAGATGGTTTTCAGATTACATGTCGTGTTTTCCACTAAACATGGCGTGTAGTACCTTTGGGATGGGACTGGACCGTGTACCCCGTACACGTCTTGCATATCTTGTAACCATGTAACGTGGATACAACATGGCTTGTGTACAACTAAACACTCCCTGTACTCCAAAAATATCCAATGTACATCAACAAGCCATGTCCCCGGGCATGTACTTTGGATGGATTGTGAAGAAATGTACATTCCATTTAGTCTAAACTACACGCCGTGTACTCACCCAAATTATGCAGATTTATTAAAATTTACTATTTTATTATACAAACCCTTGAAATGTGTACCATTGTGAAAGCATAAATTTGAGGCACAACATGTGATAGGTGACTTATATATATGTGTTTAATTTAACATCTACATAATGAACTATAATTCACTAGGTTTCCACCATGGTACAAGTTTAGTACATGGATGATTTTAATTTATTTAAAATTAGGATGGATGAGAATCTCAATGAAATTAAGAAAGGGGTTTATGATAAAAGGATTTATTAATTAAATTTAATTAATTGATTTGAGCATGATTTATCTTAAACAAGAATGATTAAAGAATTGAAAACTAGTTTTGTTTATGGATAAATATTGTTGCATGTATGGATGGTCATGAGCTAGACCAAGGCCTTTGTATGTGAATGGTTTCTATAATTTATTTATTTAAAATAAATTTGATGGCCTGCGAGCCTTCTCCGCATTAATATGTAGGTCTTGCACGCCTAAACATTATTTTATGTAAAAACAACTTTTTACCCCTCATCTGTGTGCGAGATAAATGCATATGTAATGGATGGAGCTCCTAAGCTAGTGGAGGTAGCTCAAGTCAGGAGCCAAGGTGAAACCAATCCAAGGAGATACAAAAGTGGATAGGTGGAAAGCTGTAAACACGAACCTAAAAGGTTCAAGGTATTTCTCCCCTAGGTCTTGGTTTAGTTTATCAAATGCCAGAGAAAATAACCAACGGAACAAGCTAATGATCATAGCATTTATTTCTGTCAGTTGCATGGTTCATTTATTGTGGGAGTTTTTTCATGATCACACAATTAATGAATTAAACAAGCATGAAATATGGAACTAAAATAAAGACCAGATTATGCGTAAATATTATCTTAGACATGGTTAATCACTTAAGTATATCCATATTAATATTAACATGAATTTAATCAAAGATAATAAAATAGAAATTTATGTATAAGGTTAAATCCCTCAAAGAAATATTAAGTCGGTATAGCCTTTCATAATCTTGGTTAGAATAGAACAATAGTTCATGGTGCTTGGCCAACCCTAGTTGGGGTGCTTTCAATTATCGGGGAATTATAATTCATTGTTTTGGGTTAACATGACTTGGTTCATATCAAGGGTTGACATCAACATCAGAACATGGTGTGAACAAGAGGCAAAGGTTATATAAATACAAAATAAAAGGATTTCAGAATTGGGGAGTCCACTCAGCTGATCAAGGAGCTGCGAGTTAATGCAGTTCACATTTGGAATGCCCACCCAAAAACCTTCAAGTTTCTTGACCAACCCTAGTTAGGGTAATTGGAAGGGAAATATGAATCATTTTCACTAGAATACTCACGAAACAGAACATTATAAAGTCAACGGTGAGGCCTATTGAGTTTCGATAAAATATAGGGAGACTAATAAGTATTAATAAATTTATTTGTCTCATTTTTATAATAAATTAGTAAACATTTTATCAACTTAATTTAGAAATGTGAAGAAAAATGTCATCAAAAATATCATTGTGAACCATACTCGAGAAGAAAAACATTCTCACACACACCATTTTCCAACAATGGAAGAGGTTTTTACGCATCATCCTTCACCTTTAGAGGAAATTGTATGTGCTGGAAGAGACTATTCCAATTGCTCCTAGAAATGAGTCCAATGATGAGGCACTATCAATTTATATGAGTCATATATATGATACCAATGATTTCCAATGTTTCATGCTATCATCCATGTCTAATGAGCTCTTGAAGAAACATGAAAACATGGACGGGTATAGCATGATGTCTCACCTTAATGATCTCTTCCAAGAGAAGGGAATATAAGAGTGATATGAGATCTCCAAAGCTTCATTTGCAACTATGTTTTCAGAGTCTGTACCATTTGGGCCTCATGTAGTCAAACTTATTTTCTATATAGAACCCCTGGACATCTTAGAGATTAAATTCCCAGATTAGTTGCATATAGATCTCATCATATCACCACTGCCCAAGACCTTCTCAAGATTTATTGTTAACTACAACAAGAGAAATAATGAGAATAGTCTATCAAGACTTCTAACCATTATTCTCCAGGTAGATAAGGACATGGGGCGTTACAAACCCGCACTCATAATGGGGAATAAAGGTCAAGGAAAATGGGGAAAATACTTATAAATGGTCTGAAGACCCCGATATCCATCCTTCCAAGAAGAGTAAGATCTAGAGGCAGGGCATGGAATTGGAGGTGGTGTGTTTTTCATGTGGTAAGCAAGAATGCTAAAATTGGAACTACACTGGAATTGGGGACGACCTCGTTGATTGAAGGATCAAACATTCCAATTGTTTTCTAATGTGTTTGTTCACAGAACTAGAAACATCCAATGATTCCATATCTATTTGGGCATACTTTCTAAATGTAGGAACCCAATAGTTGTGGACTGATGAGGCTTATGAATTTTAATTTGTCGAGAGGATGGGAGGTTGGACTCATCACACCATTTTGAGGAAAATTATTGTCTACTATGGGACTCTCTTTATATATTTAAGTTATGTTCGTGAATCCTTATTACATTACCAGGTATAAAATGAACATTTCTTTAGGTCTAACCATCCATTATTGCTATGTATGGGAGTTAGAAAATCTTTTATATATATTCAAAGTTCTTTATTGATAGCGAATCATCTGTATTTCAAAGAGTTTCTTAGTAAATGGTATCTTTCAATTCAAAAAATTCTCTTGGTCATTGTGATGACTATACTGGTTTTAAATCCACTCAGGGGGGCACTTGAAGTTTATATTCATTCAGAGGGACATTTATTATTTCAGAGTTTGGATGGTAACCACAGATGGGCTACATACATATATTTTTTTTTTGAAAAGGAATTTGAACCCACATAGTTCAAGTAAGGGAGTATGATGTTTATGTATGATTTATGGATCAAAGAATGATGTCATAATTACTTTTACACTATATTCTAACTTGAGTCAGGCACGGTGTGACAAACAAGAGGTATTGGTAAAACTAGACAATTGTGCCATCATAAGAAATGTATGGGGCTTATATATGTGTTACTATCCCAATAGATGAAGATTGGGATTTACTTCAGGGAAGAAACCAAAGAACAAGGTCCATAAAGGTATATTTACATCATGGAGATTTTGGATACTCTAAATTGTGTCTTACTCCTGAGGAAGATACCCAAATTAAGAGGGGACTTATTATTGGGTTTTACTCTTGAGAATGATGCCCAGATGAAAAGTAAATTAAGACTAGTTAAGAGAAATTAAGACTAGGGATTACTTTTGATAAGGAGGCCCAGATTAAATGGATTTGAAAATTTAAGAGACATGGGGATTACTTCTAAGGAGGATTCCCATATTTGATACTGGGGTACCTCCTGAAAAGGATGCCTAGGTTAATGGAATGAAGGATGGGGCTTAATCTTGAAGGGGATGCACAAATTTAGGAAATTATGACTAGGGATTACTCCTAAGGAGGATGCCCAGATTAGGGGACTTGGACTGTGACATACTCCTGAAAAGGAGGCCCAAATCAAAAGTACATGGACTGGGGATTACTCCTGAAATAGGCAGGAGGGCCCCCCAAAAAGAGTGGGGAGCGCAAGTCCTGGTCAGAGCCCAAGTACTTCATGGGCGTGCAAGTCCTGGTCACACAGGTGTACCTGCGCGACACATGGGTACTTGTGCGATGGTCAATCCTGTCACGACCCGCCCTCGGGGTCCGTGCCGTGACTACCCCAAGCCCGCCTTCCATAGGCCAGGGGCTGGCGACTAGCACCAAGGCGTAAATCCCGGTAAAAAGGGAAGGCATTGCCTTTGTAAAGTAAACAAACACCACAGAGTAAGCAAGCGGAAAGTAACACTAAGCAAAAACAGAGTACAACTAAAAGTGCGGAAAGTAAAAAGGGGCCGGAAATACAAGGCCATCTGTAAAGTACAACTCGAAAGGGAAAACAGCAACTGAAAAGAAAAGCTGCTACGCCGAGCTGACCACTGGAAATCCCACCTGAAGGGTGGGTACAGATAGCTCCTCTGCTCCTCGGGTCTCGCCGTCTGCTCTGAGTATGTCCCGCCCAGTGGTCTGCCTCTGGGTACCGCCTCGTCGTATAGTCCACCTCCAGGTACTGTCCAGTCCTCGAACACTCGGCCGCTGTCAGTACTGGCCGTCGTCTGCAACCAACACAACGAGGTGCGGGCATAGCCCGTGCAGGGGTGAGTATAACGATACTCAGTAGGGACCCCGAGACCCTCAAGGTCTCACTAAAACCAACAAGGATAACCACAAGAAGATCACAACAGATAAACTCTACTTAGGTATATGCCCATACATATACCTAAGTTATCAAGTAACCCATCTCAGTCATGAGGAAACACAAGGATCATGAGATCAACGGATAACCACTACCCAGGTATATGCCCATACATATACCTAAGTTATCAAGTAACCCATCTCAATCATGAGGAAACACAAAGGTCAAAAGTCTCAGCTCAAACCAGGATTTTCATTATCGAAACCGTAACTGCTGAAGAGCTCCGTCTCTAGAGTGTACAGTGGTCCTGTCACGACTCCGAGGCCGCCGCTCACTAACCTAAGACTGCTAAAGTACTCCTCCTGTCGAGTACTGCGGGTCTGCTGCCAACTACCAGGCGCTCCGTCCGCTGAGGGTCTGCTGCCAAATACCGGGCGCTACCCAGATAGCCTACTGAGGTACTCCTCCTGTCGAGTACCGCGGGTCTGCTGCCAACTACCAGGCGCTCCGTCCGCCGTGGGTCTGCCGCCAAATACCGGGCGCTCCGTCCACTGGGCTAGTCGACTCACTCCAAGTCGAGTCGGTCAAGCAGTCGTCAGGTCTCAGCCGGCTACACGGTCTCCGTACTCTGCACGCTCGTCTCCGGGAGGGTCCGCTCCACGAGCTACTGGTCGATACTCCAAGTATCACAAAGTCCTGAGAAGAAGTGTCTCAAAGGACCGTCTCGTCACAGGGGTCTCAACGCGACAGACGGCGTGTCGATCGGACGCCCGGTCTGTGAGTTATGAGCCTTTTCGTCCCAGGGGCCCGGTTGGCTTCGAGAGAGAAACCAATCCCGGCCGTATCTCAACTGTGCCCCGAACTCCCATAGGGTAAACTCAAAGGGACCGTTACTCAACGTAACCACCAACGCCGCTGACGGTCCATCAAGCGGACGTCCTGTCTGAAAGATATTAGCTTTCCCGTTCCAGGGGCCCGGTTGGATTTCGGGAGCGATCCAACCCGGCCTCTACTAACTGTATCCAAAACTCGGGCGAAGGATACCAAAAGTTCCGTATCGTAAACAGGAACTCAACGCAACAGACGGTGCGTCGATCGGACGCCCGGTCTGAGAGTTATTGGCATTTTCGTCTCCGGGGCCCGGTTGGTTTTTATGGAAAAACCAACCCGACCGTACTCCACCTGCGTCCAAACCTCGGGCGGAGTATGCCAAAAGATCCGTCTCACTAAAAGGAACACAACGCGACTGACGGTGCGTCAATCGGACGTTCGTAGCTCAAGATATGAGCGTTTCCGCTCCGAAGGCCCGGTTGGTTTCGTGAACGAACCAACCCGGCCGAACTCAAAGTAATCCGAAACCTTGTGTGCGATAAACCGAAACGACCTTCTCGATCCAAGGATCGCGTTGCCACAGACGGTTCGTCATTCGGAGGTCCGAGGCTCAAGTTATGAGCCAAAAACCAAAACTGGTTCGAAATGGGGGGGTCCAGGTCCGGGCCGACCCGGCCCGACCCCCCCTGGGGCGCGGCGGCGCGGCGGCGCGGCGGGCCGCGGCTGGCGCCGCACGTGGGTGGCACGCGGGGGGCTAAGCCCCCGCTTCATCAAGGTGGCGCAGCCTTTGTGCCGCGCCTAAGTAACAAAACGGCCCCCCCTCACGTGGGGGGCCTGCTGGAGCGCAACCGGGGGGCCGGCTGCCCCCCCCCCCCCTTCTTCAAGGAACCGCCCCCCCTCATTAAGGGGGGGTTTTGTTGATCCGGCCGGGGGATTTAATCCCCCGGTTTTATGTCATCCGGCCGGCCAGCTGGCCGGCCGGTTTTTACCAACGGGACCGGAAATTTCCGGTCCCCCTTCGGCTTCCGACGCCGGCGGCCCGGCCGCCTGTCTTCTCTTCCGCCGCGGCCCGGAACCGGCCGCGGTCTCCTCGTCCCGCCGCGGCCCGGAACCGGCCGCGGTCTTCTCGTCCCGCCGCGGCCCGGAACCGGCCGCGGTGTTCGTCGTCCGGCGCGGTGCGACGACACCACGCCCCTTTTGCCATGCCTTGATTCATTTCAACGCGGCGCGACGGCGTCGCGTTCTTGAATATTCTTCCTCGGCGTAGCGCGATGGCGCCGCGTAAAATATTAGCACGATCATCCGCGTGGTGCGACGGCACCACGCCACTTGCTTCCACCCGCAAGAATATACAAGAACGATGGAGGGGGGTTCGGCCGTGTTCGTGCGGTCCGGCCCCCCCTCACGTTAAAATAATAACGCAACTTAAAATAAATCAAGTCACACGTTAGTCTTGATAAAATCACGATCAAGAATAAAATAAGGAAACCAAAAATAAATCGACAACCCCTACCTTGGTATAAGGTTCGAAGATTTGTCTACGTTCCGCGGAAGACGACGTCGCGGAGGTCGGGCGTCGTGGTCGTCGTCCGTCAAATTCGATGACGAAGAGGTGCGTCCGAAGAGGCACGTCGTTGGCGAAACCTTGTACGCCGACGAAGGTTGTCCGAGGAAGATGCGGTGTTCTCTCTCGTTGACACCGAAGACGAAGAAGAGCGGAGCGGCGTTCTTCGTCGGAACTTGAGCGTTCTCGATAGTCGCACGTTGACGGAGTCGTGGAATATCGGTGTCGATTCCTTTGACGTCGGAGGAAGAGTCATTGTCGATGGCGTTCGTCGCGGAGAAGATGATGCGGAAGAAGAACGTCACGTCGCGGATATGGCGTCGCGGAAAGACAATGTTCTTCGGCGAAGAAGTTCTTCGTTGAAGAACGGCGTTCTTCGTGTTCTTCGTCAAGGTTGAAGAAGAAAGAAAAGCTCTCAAAGCTCTCAAGAAATCCTCCCAAGGTGGTAAAAGATTCCCCTAGAATAATATAAGCTTTAACTTATATTATTACATAACTTAACCACAAGAATTTCAAAGGTTTGAAATTCAAAAAGGGTTTAACTCCCTTAATTAATTAAGTAACTTAAGCCATTAAAATAGGCGTTAAAGGAGTTGGGAGGATTTGAAAGGTTTAGGGGTTCGTGTGGGCCCCACCACACTTAATCCTCCCAAGGGAGGTTAAGTGGGTGTGGGTCCCACTTCCAACCTCCTTTGGTAGGTTTTTAACAAGTTATAATAAAATTTGTTCTAAACAAATTTTATTTAACTCAAACTAAAAACCCATAAAATTAACTTTCAACCCGCAACAAACGCAACTCCCGAAAAGGTCTCTTTAAGCGAATATCGGCGCTGCGAGTTCATCGGTGACCTCAGATTTCAATTCCGAGCACCGTATCAAAAGTTAGAAATACCCGCTCGTTCGTTCACTGAACGTACCCGAGCCAAACTTCAGAAATTAATTCCGGGCACTACGGGCCTCGGAATCAGGTGCCGTCTGAAACCGCGCTCTTGTAAAATTCTAAAGAAAATTAAGAAAAAATTTCCCTTGAATTTTACGGGTCTTTACATTACTCCCACCTCAGGACTTTGCGTCCCCGTAAAGATACATCAAAAACTAGGGAAACAAAGAGGGTACTGAGCACGCATCTGAGCCTCCCGCTCCCATGTGCTCTCCTGGAGATTCCCGTGCCGCCATCTGATGCGCACATGAGGAATCGTTCGCCCACGCAGGACCCACTCCTGTCGATCCTCTATCTCCACCGGGGCCTCCGTAAAAGTCGCCCCATCGTCAACGTCAAGCTCCCCATGATCAAAGATGTGCGTCGGGTCGTGCACGTATCTCCTCAGTTGAGACACGTGGAAGACGTCGTGCACCCGGTGTAACTGAGGTGGTAGAGCCAGGCGATAAGCCACCTCACCAACCCTGCTGAGGACCTGGAAGGGTCCGATGAAGCTCGGAGATAACTTGTCGCCTCGGCCAAATCTCCGAATACCACGTCGAGGTGAGACCCACAAGAAGACGTGGTCACCATCCTCGAACTCTAGTGGCCTCCGCCTCCTGTCAGCGTATGACTTCTGCCGGCTCTGTGTTGTCCTCATCCGCTCCTGGATGACATGGACCTCCTCTGACGTGGCCCGGACCATCTCTGGTCCCACAAGAGCTGCAAGATTTCTTCTTTGTCGATAAGAGAAACCTGGTCTCATCCCCTGGATGAACCACATTCTTTGCCTAAAACAGTCAATCCTAACATGGATAATACTAATCCATACCAAGGATGACGTCGTAAGGCCTCGACGCTACTACTAAGAGATCCAACCGTCACTCTCGCCTCCAAGGGTTGAGTCACACTGTCGGCATCGGTGTGTGGTAACTGGTCTCCTCCAGTAGATGTCTCACAAGTGAGGGTCAAGTCAACAGTCAACTGGAACCTCTTAGTAACTTCACAAAAGAGGACAGGAATGAAAACATCGCAAAGTATGCGTCTTTTATTATTGCAGCTCATAATACAAAGATGCTACACAAAAACAACATCAACATGGAACTAGAAGTACAAGAGACGTATCCACTAGTTCCGCTCCTGTCCACCTGCTTTACTGTTGCTCAAGCATTTGTCGCTGCCTCAACCTCGGTGGCTCCCCCCCAAGCCTGAGGATCGAGGATTCGGACAGTCACGTGCCAGGTGACCCTTTCCGTGGCATGAGTAACACAACCTGCTCCTTGCACGGCTAGCTCTGATCCCACTCCGGGTGCCCTGCACCACTGGTCCTAAAACCCGAGATCGCCCAACTGCTGGTCTGGTCCTCCTGGACCTCTGCATCATCTGTCTACTGCCCACAGATGACTCGGCTTCTGATCGAAAAACACACGGTAAAGGCAGAATCTCCTGTACACGCTAGGGGTGTAGAGATACTGGCACAAACTCCACCCTGAAGAAGGTCTCGAAGTCTTCCCATGCGAAGTTCATCTCATCGCAAAACTGAAACAAGTGGCTCCACCACCTACATGCTGCTGCGTGTAGTAGGCTCGCAGCGAGGATCACCATGAGGTCTGCTGGTGTCCTCACTAGCCTAAACACTCGTACCACTGCCTCCAGCCAGTCCTCTGCAGCCTGGGGATCCGTCTCCCCGCGAAACCTGGGCAGTCGCTGGCGCTGAAACTCATGCAGTGCGCTGAGGCGACGTGCATCGTCAGCGGCTGCTGCTGGAAGCATCGGGGGCTCGGCGGGTAGAGCTACCGCCGGTGCCACTGCTGACAAAGGGCCCTGCACTGAGGCCTCGTCGCTCGGTGGGCTGTCATCACGTTCGATTCTCGGAACCCTAGCTGGCTGCCGTCGTGGGGCCATCCTGAAAGAAACAACGTAACACGATCAAACGATTATACCTGGTGAACTGACCTGGTTTGAGCTGTTTTAAGGGGAAAAACCTTTGAAAACACACACGCAATCAGTGTTTTCGTGCACAAAGTCGGAAATCAGTTGTCAGGGTCCTGGTGTATGGATACGTCGGCCGCCCGCACCAACACTGGACTCCCTGAACTGAAAACCACACTCGGTACCCTTAACACTATTGCTTTACAGAAAGAAAGATCAGAGTCTGCGGTAGAACCGACCACCTTTGATACCAATTTGTCACGACCCGCCCTCGGGGTCCGTGCCGTGACTACCCCAAGCCCGCCTTCCATAGGCCAGGGGCTGGCGACTAGCACCAAGGCGTAAATCCTGGTAAAAAGGGAAGGCATTGCCTTTGTAAAGTAAACAAACACCACAGAGTAAGCAAGCGGAAAGTAACACTAAGCAAAAACAGAGTACAACTAAAAGTGCGGAAAGTAAAAAGGGGCCGGAAATACAAGCCCAACTGTAAAGTACAACTCGAAAGGGAAAACAGCAACTGAAAAGAAAAGCTTCTACGCCGAGCTGACCACTGGAAATCCCACCTGAAGGGTGGGTACAGATAGCTCCTCTGCTCCTCGGGTCTCGCCGTCTGCTCTGAGTATGTCCCGCCCAGTGGTCTGCCTCTGGGTACCACCTCGTCGTATAGTCCACCTCCAGGTACCGTCCAGTCCTCGAACACTCGGCTGCTGTCAGTACTGGCCGTCGTCTGCAACCAACACAACGAGGTGCGGGCATAGCCCGTGCAGGGGTGAGTATAACGATACTCAGTAGGGACCCCGAGACCCTCAAGGTCTCACTAAAACCAACAAGGATAACCACAAGAAGATCACAACAGATAAACTCTACTTAGGTATATGCCCATACATATACCTAAGTTATCAAGTAACCCATCTCAGTCATGAGGAAACACAAGGATCATGAGATCAACGGATAACCACTACCCAGGTATATGCCCATACATATACCTAAGTTATCAAGTAACCCATCTCAATCATGAGGAAACACAAAGGTCAAAAGTCTCAGCTCAAACCAGGATTTTCATTATCGAAACCGTAACTGCTGAAGAGCTCCGTCTCTAGAGTGTACAGTGGTCCTGTCACGACTCCGAGGCCGCCGCTCACTAACCTAAGACTGCTGAAGTACTCCTCCTGTCGAGTACTGCGGGTCTGCTGCCAACTACCAGGCGCTCCGTCCGCTGAGGGTCTGCTGCCAAATACCGGGCGCTACCCAGATAGCCTACTGAGGTACTCCTCCTGTCGAGTACCGCGGGTCTGCTGCCAACTACCAGGCGCTCCGTCCGCCGTGGGTCTGCCGCCAAATACCGGGCGCTCCGTCCACTAGGCTAGTCGACTCACTCCAAGTCGAGTCGGTCAAGCAGTCGTCAGGTCTCAACCGGCTACACGGTCTCCGTACTCTGCACGCTCGTCTCCGGGAGGGTCCGCTCCACGAGCTACTGGTCGATAC
The DNA here is from genome assembly GCA_963277665.1 of Viscum album. Lineage (NCBI taxonomy): Eukaryota > Viridiplantae > Streptophyta > Magnoliopsida > Santalales > Viscaceae > Viscum > Viscum album. The sequence goes on along the minus strand of OY728146.1, from coordinate 1,593,736,838 downwards.
TCCAAGTATCACAAAGTCCCGCGAAGAAGTGTCTCAAAGGACCGTCTCGTCACAGGGGTCTCAACGCAACAGACGGCGCGTCAATCGGACGCCCGGTCTGTGAGTTATGAGCCTTTTCGTCCCAGGGGCCCGGTTGGCTTCGAGAGCGAAACCAATCCCGGCCGTATCTCAACTGTGCCCCGAACTCCCATAGGGTAAACTCAAAGGGACCGTTACTCAACGTAACCACCAACGCCGCTGACGGTCCATCAAGCGGACGTCCTGTCTGAAAGATATTAGCTTTCCCGTTCCAGGGGCCCGGTTGGATTTCGGGAGCGATCCAACCCGGCCTCTACTAACTGTATCCAAAACTCGGGCGAAGGATACCAAAAGTTCCGTATCGTAAACAGGAACTCAACGCAACAGACGGTGCGTCGATCGGACGCCCGGTCTGAGAGTTATTGGCATTTTCGTCTCCGGGGCCCGGTTGGTTTTTATGGAAAAACCAACCCGACCGTACTCCACCTGCGTCCAAACCTCGGGCGGAGTATGCCAAAAGATCCGTCTCACTAAAAGGAACACAACGCGACTGACGGTGCGTCAATCGGACGTTCGTAGCTCAAGATATGAGCGTTTCCGCTCCGAAGGCCCGGTTGGTTTCGTGAACGAACCAACCCGGCCGAACTCAAAGTAATCCGAAACCTTGAGTGCGATAAACCGAAACGACCATCTCGATCCAAGGATCGTGTTGCCGCAGACGGTTCGTCATTCGGAGGTCTGAGGCTCAAGTTATGAGCCAAAAACCAAAACTGGTTCGAAATGGGGGGGTCCGGGTCCGGGCCGACCCGGCCCGACCCCCCCCCCCCCCCTGGGGCGTGGCGGCGGGCGGCGGCGCGGCGGCGCGGCGGGCCGCGGCTGGCGCCGCACGTGGGTGGCACGCGGGGGGCTAAGCCCCCGCTTCATCAAGGTGGCGCGGCCTTTGTGTCGCGCCTAAGTAACAAAACGGCCCCCCTCACGTGGGGGGCCTGCTGGAGCGCAACCGGGGGGCCGGCTGCCCCCCCTTCTTCAAGGAACCGCCCCCCCTCATTAAGGGGGGGTTTTGATGATCCGGCCGGGGGATTTAATCCCCCGGTTTTATGTCATCCGGCCGGCCAGCTGGCCGGCCGGTTTTTACCAACGGGACCGGAAATTTCCGGTCCCCCTTCGGCTTCCGACGCCGGCGGCCCGGCCGCCGGTCTTCTCTTCCGCCGCGGCCCGGAACCGGCCGCGGTCTCCTCGTCCCGCCGCGGCCCGGAACCGGCCGCGGTCTTCTCGTCCCGCCGCGGCCCGGAACCGGCCGCGGTGTTCGTCGTCCGGCGCGGTGCGACGACACCACGCCCCTTTTGCCATGCCTTGATTCCTTTCAACGCGGCGCGACGGCGTCGCGTTCTTGAAGATTCTTCCTCGGCGTAGCGCGATGGCGCCGCGTAAAATATTAGCACGATCATCCGCGTGGTGCGACGGCACCACGCCACTTGCTTCCACCCGCAAGAATAAACAAGAACGATGGAGGGGGGTTCGGCCGTGTTCGTGCGGTCCCCCCCCCCCCCTCACGTTAAAATAATAACGCAACTTAAAATAAATCAAGTCACACGTTAGTCTTGATAAAATCACGATCAAGAATAAAATAAGGAAACCAAAAAGAAATCGACAACCCCTACCTTGGTATAAGGTTCGAAGATTTGTCTACGTTCTGCGGAAGACGACGTCGCGGAGGTCGGGCGTCGTGGTCGTCGTCCGTCAAATTCGATGACGAAGAGGTGCGTCCGAAGAGGCACGTCGTTGGCGAAACCTTGTACGCCGACGAAGGTTGTCCGAGGAAGATGCGGTGTTCTCTCTCGTTGACACCGAAGACGAAGAAGAGCGGAGCGGCGTTCTTCGTCGGAACTTGAGCGTTCTCGATAGTCGCACGTTGACGGAGTCGTGGAATATCGGTGTCGATTCCTTTGACGTCGGAGGAAGAGTCGTTGTCGATGGCGTTCGTCGCGGAGAAGATGATGCGGAAGAAGAACGTCACGTCGCGGATATGGCGTCGCGAAAAGACAGTGTTCTTCGGCGAAGAAGTTCTTCGTTGAAGAACGGCGTTCTTCGTGTTCTTCGTCAAGGTTGAAGAAGAAAGAAAAGCTCTCAAAGCTCTCAAGAAATCCTCCCAAGGTGGTAAAACAATCCCCTAGAATAATATAAGCTTTAACTTATATTATTACATAACTTAACCACGAGAATTTCAAAGGTTTGAAATTCAAAAAGGGTTTAACTCCCTTAATTAATTAAGTAACTTAAGCCATTAAAAGAGGCGTTAAAGGAGTTGGGAGTATTTGAAAGGTTTAGGGGTTCGTGTGGGCCCCACCACACTTAATCCTCCCAAGGGAGGTTAAGTGGGTGTGGGTCCCACTTCCAACCTCCTTTGGTAGGTTTTTAACAAGTTATAATAAAATTTGTTCTAAACAAATTTTATTTAACTCAAACTAAAAACCCCTAAAATTAACTTTCAACCCGCAACAAACGCAACTCCCGAAAAGGTCTCTTTAAGCGAATATCCGCGCTGCGAGTTCATCGGTGCCCTCGGATTTCAATTCCGAGCACCGTATCAAAAGTTAGAAATACCCGCTCGTTCGTTCACTGAACGTACCCGAGCCAAACTTCAGAAATTAATTCCAGGCACTCCGGGCCTCGGAATCAGGTGCCGTCTGAAACCGCGCTCTTGTAAAATTATAAAGAAAATTAAAAAAAAATTTCCCTTGAATTTTACGGGTCTTTACAAATCCTTTGGGTATAGCTTGGGCGAGACTTGGCTCAAGCCTAGAATACTACCCCTAGAGACTTCTAGAAGAGTGGCGCGCAAGTTATGTTGAAGGGGTAAGGCGGCGTGCAAGTGTGGCCATTTCCCTTAAGGGATGACCACCTAGGTATCCAATTTTTGATTAGTTTCAACACTTAAGACTCCCCCTCCCCCCTCTTAAGAAGTTTTTTCTAGGAAAGAAATTACCTTAGAAGTGTTCGGAAGCTTTGAGAAGAAACTAGGGCATCGGGAGCTCAAATATGAGTTTTTGGAATTTTTTGCCCTGAAATGGGGGGCCCACAGGGGGTGTTTATAGGCTGGAGAATACCTAGGGAAAATTTCATAGAAGTCGCGCAAGTCACATGCACGACCGATGGGTGGTGCACAATTATACATGTGCAACCTTAGTGGAACTTGCGCGAGCCAAGTGGATTTGAATCTGGTTTATGCCTTTGTCAATTTTTGATTTTTCTTCAAAGGATGAATCACTTTGGATTCAAGGTATTTCCCTTTATATTACTTTAGACTCTGTGATGGAATGGATCGTCAAAAAAATTCCCCCCTCATAGTTGGATCTGAAAGAAATGACGATGTGACTCTGAGGAAAAGAAGAAAACGAAGGAACAATTGGCGTGACACATCCATACTAGCGTGACACTTCCATACTTGTGAGCCTTAATGCCTTAGCCATTTTTTTAGAATTTATTCAAAAAAATTTATGAAACATCATCCCATTTAAGAATTAATTTATTCAACTTTTGTGCAGATTCAATGGCTCCCAAGAGAATCGGAACGGCTGATAAACTGGCCAGAAAGCGAGTTGATGATATGATAAGGATCATTGGCCATGAATATTATAATGTCTCCGATAGCACTCTTCCATATTTGGCCATGTACTTGAAGAAATATCAAGTGAATTTCCCACATAGCATTTATCTTCCTTTATATGGTCATGGTCATTTGCAATGAGTCTATGTTCCAGAGTTGAATAACTATACTCCCAAGATGAAGCTGCACTGCTACTCCTCTAATTCGGTTATTCTGTGCATTAGGAGAGACAACAATGGTTTGAACATTCAAATTTTTCCTCCATGATGTTTTCTTGCAGATCTGAAAATGGAAAACCCATGGGCTGAAATGTTTTCCACTACCAGTTGATGGAGAGAAGATGACATTAGAAACAATATCTGAAAAGAGTACTCTCTCTGAATGGCTCATTACTTCCCATGCTCCATTATCAAATCCATGTATCCATCTTCTAAGTCTCTTGGATAGAAACAGAGTCACTATTTGATCCATAGAAAATTTTCCCAAACCGCACTCAAGAACATCCTTTTACAATTTTTCCAATAAGAGCAGGTATCACTACATCTCTTATTGTATCCAGTTGAATGAATGAATTCCAGGTGGCTACTGATGAAGCTTGGGATTCTGTAAATCAAATGAAGAGTTATGTTGAAAACATTTTTTAATTCCTGGATAAGAGAAGAGAATCCAGTCTGTGGATGTCCTTTTAATTCTTGTGCATAAAATGGAAAAACGCTTTCATTTTCAATCATCCATGCACACATATTCTTGCTACCAACTTTAGATTTTTACTTAAGCCAATGGGCCTAGTAAGAACAGTTTGATTATTACTAGGATTATTTTAAATAACCCTACAATGATTGAATCTTTTAATTGCTCAATATTATCTAAATCATATGAAAATGTATGTTTAGTGAGCTGAGACTTGAATTTTATTCAGGGTTCCCTTTTCTGTTGTGGGAAGTTTAAGTCATGCACGTCGGACATAAAAAGGGTAATGTTTAAGGTCAAAATAGCTTTGACTAAATGGGTTAAAATTGACTCAATTCATTGACAACTTATCAAGAAGCTTCTTACCACACTCAAGTATGAAGGAAAACATGTAATCTATGACTATGAAATTTTGAATCTGATGAATGATACGAAAAAGGGCTAAAAGGAATTTGAAGAAGTAGTTCCCAAGAATGAAGTTACCATTATTTAACAAACCCGTTAGGGGGATAAATTATGTAGGGACACCTAAGGGAATTGGCTACATATTCAAATAATAGTATCTTTTGGATGACAAGTTTATTATGTAGACTGTTTATGCAATGCCGCCTAAGGTAACGTGCTGCATTGTCAGGCAAGAGAACTCTCAGAAATTTACTTTTCTACTACTAACAATCCGGTGGAAGTTTACGGAGATTCAAATTTTCCAAAGCATAGTGTTATTTGTATAGAGAGAGGAACTTGAATATGGATAAGATATTTCAAAACAACATCGTCTAAGAACTGGATGAATGTCACTCCTACGAAGGTCTGAACCAAACGTAGGGAAGTGAAATATAAACCATAGATTGGATACTTTCAGATCATGAAAAATAACATGGGGAAAATATGTTAAGGATGGATTTTTTTGTGGATCCTTTATATACTGTTGATAAGACCAATAAGGAAAAAAGAGGGCTTCTTCCCAAGAATGAATTTACCATTATTTAAAAAACCCGTTAGGGGGTTGAATTACGAAGGGATACCTAAGGGCATTGGCTGTATAGTCAAATAATAGTATATTTTGGTAGACAAGGCTGTTATGTAGATTGTTTGTGCAAGGCCGCCTAATGGAACGTGATGCATAGTCAGGAAAAATAACTATTAGAAATTGTACATTTTTTGACCAGAGGTCAAGAAAAGGGTTATGAAGATCTGGAATTATTTATGACTAGGATTATGACACATAAAAATGGATATTGTCCAATCTATGTAAAGATATATAGATCAATTCTAACCATAATCATGTTGTGGCTGGGTCCTGAATTGAAATATTGGACTTCACTACGTATCCGATAAATATGGGAATAAAGCCATACATAGTTCTTGAAATATATTTTATCATCTTGTGTGACGAAAGTAGGATAGATCTTAGTTTATTGTCATAGATCTCACACCATAATAATGAATACACATTGTGTGTTTTCATAGGGATTTTTAGTCAGGAGACTGAAAGTGGAATTTGGGGTTAGGCCCAAAGACATGGGGCTGGATTCGAGGGATAATTGAACAATCCTACATATCCCATAATTATGGGAATCAAGCCTACATTGTTCTAGAAATACCCTCTATACAGATTTGGTTCGTACATGTGATGGGTGAAAAGGGGACTTTAGTGAAATGATGGTTTGACCCAAGATAAAAGGATCAGGCATTACCATGTATGCACATAATCTTTAAAATATAACATGATTGGATATCAATGTAAATAATTATTTCATCTCAGGTGAGGATATCAAAGAATTTTTTAGTTTACTTTCATATAGGAAAAAATGTATTCTATAGTTTAACGTCATGTAGCAAGGAAAAAGGTGAACCAATGTGAATAGATTTGTTTGGGGATTGAATCTCGGGAGGATGCCTATGTATCTAGTCTAGAAGGCAAGGATCAATGTTCGCATAGTTCAATTTCAATAATAAATTAGTGATGAAGTTGTTATTATAGAAAAGGACCTAAAAAAATGATGTTGGGACTTATGTGTGGTTAGCGGCCCAGAGAGGATGTTATGGTTGAAGTTTTCTCTAAGCTCACATGATTCATACTCGGTGTGAGAAAAAAGAGGTAGAAACAACCTTAATGATGCACAGTTTAATGTCATATAGGAAATATGCAGGGACTATGCAGTTTAAAGTCTTGCAATTAGGACTATTGGTGCTACACAGTTTAGTGTCATGTAGTAGGGACAACATACAATTTAATGTCATGTTGGACAAAAATGGGATTTCTGTACAATTTACCATCATGTAGTTAAGAAGATGGGGACAATACTGTTTAACGTCATGTTGGATGAAAAAGGGGACTATGCAGTTTAATGTCATGCATTAAGGACAAATGAGGACACAGTTTAACGTCATGTTGGACATATTTGGAATTTTTTCACAGTTTAACGTCATGTTGGACAAAAAGGGATGATACAGTTTAGCATCATGTTGGATGATGGTGCGAATAGTTTAAGGTCATATGCATGGACCGTTGCTGTATAGTTTAACGTCGTATAGGACTATGAAAGGGACATAGTTTAACGTCATGTTGGATGAAAGTGCAAGTATTTTATGTTCATATGAATGGACCATGGATGATGATGTAGTTTAATGTCTTGTTGGATGAGAGAAATGAAAATAGTTTAAAGTTGTATGCATGGACGGTTGGTTATGCAGTTTAACTTCTTTATGGATGTGAGAGACATCTGTACAGTTTAGCATCATGTAGTTAGGACCTCACAGTTTAACGTCATGTTGGATGTAGGTGATAATAGTTTAAAGTCGTATGCATGGACCCTTGGTTACGCAGTTTAACGACATGCTGGAAGAAAGTAATACAAATAGTTTAAGGTCATATGCATGGACCGTTGGTGTATTTTGTGTTCATACAACATATTTCTTTAGAAATATGGCATTGGTTGGAGTAGTGATGGGTTCTCCATCAATTGAGATTAAAGAATAAGTTATATTGGAGTAGACCTTATATATTGAATAAGGTCTTTCTCATTTTGGCTCAAGATTTGGAGGTTTATTCCCTGGTATCATTGGAGTTATGAAAACTAATAACAATTCTCCCTGAACGAATGAACGAAGATGAAATTTTTTGTTGAGATCTCGGCGTATTCAATTCTGATAGACTTCCATGTGGTGTACGGTGCACAATCATTTCTCATCTAAAAATTCCATTTCATCCAATCACTTTTGAGATTTTTCATCTATAGATGACTGATCACAAATGGCAACTCCGAGCGAGGGTAATTGAACCTAAATTGGCAAGACTACTTCCATTCCATATACCTATGAATATGGAGTTGACCACGTTGCAGTGTGGGTGGTGGTCTGATAAGCCCATAAAGCATGAAAGAGTTTACCATACCATGATATCTTATCTTTATCCATCATCTTTTGCAGTATGTTTGACAGAGTCTTTTTGAAAGCTTATATCTGGACATTTTCCGCTGCATGATACCCAGATGAATGGTTGGATTTGATGTTTTATTCTTGATACAACTTCCTCACCTCGGATGAATAGAGGTTGGTGCCATTTTCCGTCAATATGGTATGAGGGACACCAAATCTGGTAATGATGTTAGACTTGATGAAGCTAAAAATGAATTTAGAACTGACTTCTTTGGTGGTATTGCCTCTGCCGTTTTGGAAAAGAAGTCAGTAGCAGTAAGAATGTACTTAAACTTCTTGGATGTAGCTGAAGGATAAGGTCCCAATACATCCATTCCCCATGTGGAAAATGGCCATGATTATTTAGCTGTATGAAGAAGCTCTAGGGGTTAATGAATGAAGTTGGCATGTACAAGGAAAGAATGAAACTTCTTTGTGTAATCAACACAATCTTGTATCATTGAAGGCCAAAAATATCCAAGCCATCAAATTTTTTCAGATAGTCTATGTCCAAACATATGGGCACTACAGACTCCTACATGTACTTCTTCCATGACAGCAACTCCATGCTTGTAGATAATTATCTCTAAGTGATCTAGGCTATCAAAAATAATGAAATTGACCACACATCTCCAGACTTGTTCTTTCCCAGCTCTATCAGGAGGAAGTGTACCTTTTTGAAGGTATTATCTAATAGGTGTCATACATCATGTAGTATGACCATATGGTTCAGAGATGAGACTAATATCATCGATTTCCTATGTTCTGATTTGATCCTAAGGTGAAATTGTATGACGGTGGGAAATTATAATGATTGTCTCATCCCTATTTGGATCTGCCCGAGCTGTGGCTATATTAGCCAGTGCATCAGCCTAGGAATTTTGTGATCTTGGGACATAAGAATATGTCGGTTCTGAAGGAAACTCCGCCATTAACTCTCTGACGTAATCACACAATGGGATTATTTCTTCCGTTATGATTGTGTAATCCACATTGACTTGTTTGATTACCAGGTCTGAATCACCTTTCACCTTTAAGTGATTCACTGGTGCTTGAAGCGCCAACTCCAATCCTACATTAATAACTTGGTATTCCGCTTCATTATTTGTACCACCTCCCAAAAATGAGAAGTAATAAGGCAACACTGCGTTTTCTAGGGAAATGAGTACAATTCCTAACCCCAACTTTTTGGAATTTAGGATTTTCCATTTTCCTCCCTGTTGGACTTTTGGAAGCACCATGAAAGTACATTTTCCATGTTTGAATACTTTCTTGAATAGGGAAGACCTCCTCATCAAGGAGTTCAACATCTGAAGATGTTTCTTCTACTGAAGGGTGTTCAACATGGAAATCAGCCAGAGTTTGGACCTTTATTTTCTTTTCTAACACATATTGACTATCAATTTGCTGAAAAATAACTTCCCACCTTGCTAGACATCCTGTAAGCATTGGACGACTAAGGATGAATTTGAGTGGGTTATTGCGAGATACCAATTGGACCTCGTGATGTTGCAGGTAGTGTCTCAACTTTTGAACTATAAATATCAATGCTAGGTAACAATTCTCAATACTTGAGTATCAGGTTTCTGCTTCAAGTTTAGTCCGACTGAGATAGTAGAGGTTGTTTTCATTCACCACATCATTCTTTTGAGCAAGAAAGGAACCTAATGATCGCTCTAAAGCTGTCACATATATGATAAGTAGTCTTAATTCAACATGTGACATTAACACCAGTGGACTCAAGAGATACTTCTTTAGAATATCGAATGCTTCTTGACATTTATAAGTCCACTATTAAGTGACTCCTTTTCTTATCAATTTTGTGAAGGGTAAACTTTTTCCTGCCAAATAGGCGATGAAACACCAAATATAGGCTATGTGTCCTTGAATTCCTCTCAATTCATTCAAATTTTAAGGAGGTGACATACCAAGGATTGAGTTTGTCTTCTCAGGATCGACTTAGATACCATGATGGCATACAACAAAGCCAAGAAATTTACCTGAGGATACCCTAAAAGCACATTGAAAGGGGTTCATCTTCAAATTATTTTGCCGATGTTTGTGGAATAAGATTTTCAAATCAGCCAATTGATTAGAACGTTGTTTGTATTTAACCACTAAATAGTCCACATAACATTCAACAGACTTCCCTAAAAAGGGTTTGAAGATATGATGCATGGCACACTGATATGTTGCACCTAAATTCTTCAGGACAAAGGGCATTACTCGATAGAAAAACACACCTTGAGGGGCTCTGAAGGCTATAGATTCTTCATCTTCTGGAGCGATTCAGATATGATTATATCTGAAATATCCATACATGAAGGAAAGTTCTTCATAGCTAACTATTGCATCAATTATGAGTTCTGTAATTTGTACTGGAAAATCATCCTTAGTATAATAACGATTAAGATCTCTAAAATCAATGAAAACTCTAATTTTCTCATTCTTATTATTCACTAGGACAAAATTATCCAACCACTTGAGATATTGAACTTCTCTGACGAAGTTAGCTTTGATGAGATTATCCACTTCAGCTTCAATTTTGGAAGCATATGTTGGGTGTGTTATTCTAGCGGCTTGTTTGAATCCTTGATTTTCTTCTGGAAAATCCAAACGATGAGTGGAAATATCAGGATCAAGCCCTGACATCTCTATATAGTTCCAAGCAAATATATCTTTATTTTTCTTTAATAAGAAAATATACAACTCTTTCCTTACAAGAGTCATGGCCACAATAATTAAAGTAGGGCGTGGATCTTCTTTTCTACCCAGATTTATTTCTTTGAGCTCATCCATGGTGATAGAGATACCCTCTTTAAATGTTGTAGGATCATCCCTGAGATCATCTTCTTCTTCTTCAATATGTGTTATTTCTTCTATTTTTAATTGCATAGTATATGATGAAGCAGAATCTTCATGATCAGAAGAGATGTTTAAATTTTCACATCTTGAAGAAGAAGCTTCCATTCCCGACCTGATTGATGATGAAGGGTCTTATTTGGGAAATAAATAGGAGATGATGGATTGAGAATCAAAATCATCATTATCTTCTTACATTGCTATAACTCCTTCTGTCCTGGTTGTCAAGTATAGACTTGTTGGATTTCAGCGGATGAAATGAAGACAACTCCATTTGAGTTTTCTTCAATTCTTGGTGGATCACCAATTTCTCCCATGTTGTCTGGATTGATTACCATAATTGACATTATGGAAGTTTCTATAAGTGTATTTAGATTTGAGTCTATCATGAAAATTTGACTGATATGCAACACATAATCTGTACTCACATGTGTAAATATATTTAATGGAATTTTTCAAAACCATAAGGATCACTGACTTTGGTAATCTCCTTTATTGTGGATTTCTCATTTCCCTTCATGTGATAATATTCCACCTCAATGTATTCAGATTCACATGTCTTGAATGGGGATTTATCACCATACAATGTCCCAATTTGATCATCGAAACAATATTTGAGACATTGATGGTATGATGAAGGGATAGCCACATGTTTATGTATCCAGGGTCTATAAAGAAAGATGTAAAATACTGAGTCTTGATCAACAACGATTAAATATTAATTGGATACAAGATATCTAAACTGAGTTCTGAGTGTAATCTCACCCAGTGGTTCTTGTTCATTTTTATCATATCCTTGTAACATCAAAGTAGAAGGAGATAAATCAGATTCTGTGAGGCCCAATCAACGAAGTGTACGAATGGGGATGAGGTTGACTCCTGAACCATTATCAATGAAACCTCTTTGGACATATACACCATTGACCTTGCCAGATAAGTACAAAGGTCTAATATGTACATGCATGGTATCATCTTCATCTTCATCCATATAATATATCACTGCATGACATTCTATAGGATTATTCTCTACATGGTAGACATTAGCTGCAACAATTTCAGTTTCAAATAGTTGAGGACTCGACAAATCCTCGATGAGTGCCTCTCGAAGATCCTTTGATAAATTCAAAGCATCCAAATTTGATAACTTGTCCGGTATTTGGGGAAATTGTTTGAATACATCATACATTTGCTCCAAAGGTCTGCGTTTCCCAACAAGAATATGTGGTTTAGCAGGTGACTTGGATGTTGATGCTTTGGAATTTGTTTCATCTTGTACTGGGATATGAGTTTGTAATACTCCTGGCTTCGAAATATTAGACCGATTATGTCTATTTAATTGCTGAGAGGAAGAAGATGGAACCTTCAATAGATCTTCCAGAATAATTGTGCCAGGACTGAGTCTGCCTTGTGTGGATGAACTGTCTTGTTCTTGATGAGCTCATTGAAGGGATATACAACAAGTTTCTACTGCATATACAGTTCTACTAGGAGTAGAATTGGAATAGTGGACTCTGAATGATCCACGTCTTCCTATGTATCCTAAGCCTCAGTAACATCTTCTGATTCCTCTGTTTGATACAGGGAACTCGGGCTCATCAAAATCGAAACTGTGACTGACATATGGATCTATTAATTGAATCATATTAACAGAACTGAAGATCAACAATTCATCCGATGAAGACTCTTCCTGATTATCCTACTTAGGTGGTGCCATTTTGTGGGGCGGTTCCCATTGCTTCGAAGTAGATGGCATAAAATCTGCTAGAGTCAAAGGCAACTTCAGCTTTGACACGATTTCATCTTCTTATGATTGTTCCTCTTTCATGGAATGATGCCATTTCTTTGAGTATTTTACCACTGATGAAGAGGGTTTTACTGCGGCATTAATGGTAGAAGACACAATTGGGTTATTCAATTGGGTTCTCAAAATAGCATGAATTCGGTTAATCAAATTTCTAACAATCCAATCATCATATTTTTGTGCATTTTTGTTCTTGAATTCTTTCCACTCACCTTCCTCCTCTAGATCTGTAGCAGTAACACATGCTACCTGAGATGAATATCCTTTCAGTTTAACATGTCCCATGTTGACAATTTTTTGCAGAAGGTCCTTAAAGACAAAACAACCCTGAATGGAATGTCCCAACATCTGATGAAATGAGTAATAGTTGGGAGATTCTTCATATCTTACCTTGATTGGCCTCTTGGGCCTTGGAAATTGAACAAAATTATTTTCCAGAGCCGAAATGAAGTAACCAGGAACATTTTCATTTCCTAAAGCATAAACATTGATCTTTAGAGCCTCAAAATTTTTTCGTCTTTGATCTCATTGATCATTTTGATGAAATGGCCTCTGTTTTTAGAGCTCAGGAGGTGGAGCTGTTCGAGAAGATGAAGGCTTCGAAGTAGAAGCATGTATAGGTGCTTGTTTAAGCATAACTGTAGCAGTCTCTGCTTTATACTCGCTTTAGGAACGAATTGTTGATGAAAGTGGTCATTATGGGATGGTTTATGTGCCTACTCAGGAGAAATGATCAGGTTAGGCTGATTATATCCACTCAAATCAGGTATATGTGCCTGACTTGGTTGTCTGTATGATATGGGGGAGTATGGCCCACAAACCTCTTGGACTGGAACAGATGTGTGTGTCTGTTCCATAGTGAACTGTTTATGTGTCACTCCACTGATAGGGATATATTTATGAGTCTTTCCCTAAGATGCTGCTGAAGCTATTATAATATCCTGGCAGGAATCCAGAAAATGAGTAGGGATTTGTTTCTGCTCTTTCACCATTGAAAAAATGTTCTTGGTGACTTCAGCGGCCGGAACAGGGATATAGGTCCATTCCATTCTAGGAGTAGGTGAATGTGTCTCCTCCTGTCCTCCTTTCTTGTCAGTTAATTTTGACAGTACTAATGTGTGGGGGCAGAGAATTCAGTCTGCCTCCTGTTTGGCATCGGATCTTTCCGACTGACTTCTCTGAATGCTACAAAATGATACAATTGGTAGGTTTGATCCATACTAGCAGGTGTATGTGCCTGCTGATTGCACTCCGCCAAACGTGGTTGATGATCTTCGTTCAATACTGACATACGAGGTTTCTGGTAGGATTGATTAGTGTAAGAAGGTGTATGTACATGTTTCCCAGTTGTCAACACATTGGGTTGGCGGGCTCCATCACATGTAGTCACACGAGCCTACTGACTAGTCGATGATTTATAAACAGGTGTTTGTTCCTTTCTATAGTACATCACTGGAATTGCCTAGCGGGATTGGCGTGCTGCTTCCAGACGAATCTACTAGATAGCGGGATTAAAACAGACAGGTGTGTGTCCCCACTCGTTACTTTCCACCAAGTTAGGTTGGTGGACTTCTCTGGAATCGGAAGAGATAAGAACCTACTCACTGTTAACCGGTTGTTGCCTCTAGTGGTTCGTCTTGCATACTCGGGTTTGAGGAACCTGAGCCGAACACCTTGAGACGAAACCGTCATCATGTTGAGGTTGCACCACCGAATGAGTCTGGCGGCAATTGTTTGTGGGAGCCCTTAGGAAGGAATCATGTTTCCTTGAATTAAGGCCCTGAGCGGCCTTCTCATTCACCTCCTCAAGAATATGGGAGGGAATGATTGTTTTGTTCTAGGGATAATGACCTAAAACGATTAGAGATGGTGGATAACACTGCCTGCTTCTTGATCACTGGTCGTCGCTTCCCGGATGACTAGGGTGAATTGTTCACTTGGTGGGATTGTCGATCATCCTCCAGATTGGGAATGGTATATTGTTTATGGTCCTTCATATCCAACGCATTCGATACCCAGCGTTGAAGATGCTGAGTAGGTGATGCCACCCTCAGAGCAGACGACGATCTAGCTGGAGTAGCCGCAGATGCATTCACATCAAAGGTTTTCACAGCAAAGGTATTAACAGGTGTAAATTTAATAGAAGCCATTCTTGTAATGCATAAGATCATGGAAAGGAGTGCCTGTTTGATATAACAAATATAATCAATAAATGTTCGGCTGCTACATCTTTTTTATGAGCACATATGTTATTGATTGATTTGTTGGCCCTCTCATTGAGTTTAAATAGGGTCCCAACAAATAGGTAAAACATCACTTTATCTTGGTTAAGGATTCACGTCGGGTTCACCATTTTTTTCTTCCCTCTAGAATTGGAGATTCCCTCATTGATTGAAGGATCAAACATTCCAATTGGTTTCTAACGGGTTTTTTTGTAGAACCCGAAACATCCAATGAATCCATATCCATTTAGACCTACTTTCCAACAGTAGGCACTCATTTTTTGTGGACTGATGAGGCTTAAAAAATTTCAATGGTCGAGAAGATGGGAGGTCGGAGTCATCACACCTTTTTTAGGGGAATTATTGTCTACTCTAGGACTCTCTTTATAGATTTAAGTTATGTTTGTGAATGCTTATTTCATTACCATGTATAATGTTATCTTTCCTTTAGATCTGACAATCATTGATTTATATGTAGAAGATTTATAGAATATTTTATATGTATTCGAGGTTCTTCATTGATAGATAATCATCTGTATTTGTTAGATATTCTTATTGAATGGTATCTTTCAATAAATAAAAGTATCTTAGTCATTGTGATGACCATACTGGTTTTAAAGCCACTTCATGGGGCACTTGAAATTTATTGTCATTCAGAACGACATGGATTATTTCATAGTAGGGATCATACCCGCAGATGGTCTACCTATGTATCCTTTTTTTGGAAAAGGAATCAGAACCCATGTAGTTCGAGTAAGGGATTATGATGTTTATATATGATTTATGGCTCAAAGAAAGATTTCATAATTACTTTTACACTCTAAGCTCACGTGAGTCCTGCTCAGTCTGAGAAACAAGAGGTATTGGTAAAAGTAGAAAATTGTTCCATCATAAGAAGTGATATGGGCCTTTTATATGTATGACTGCCCAAATAGATGATGATTAGGATTTACATCATGTAAGAAACCCTGGAAAAAGGTCCATAATGGTATATGTACTTCATGGAGATTTTGGATACTCTAACTTGGGGCTTAATCTTGAGGAAGATGGCCAAATTTTGAGGGGACATATGATTGGGTTTTACTCCTGAGAAGGAAGCCCAAATCAATAATAAATTAAGACTAGTTAAGAGAAATTAAAACTGTGGCTTACTCCTGAAAAGGAGGTCCAGGTGAAAGCGATTTGAAAATTTAAGGGACTTGGGGCTTACACCTAAGAAGGATTCCAATATTTGAGACTAGGGATTACTTCTGAAAGGGATGCACATGTTACGGGAATTAAGGTTGGGGCTTACTCCTGATGAGGATGCCCATTTTTTGGAAATTATGACATGGGCTTACTCCTAAGGAGGATGCCCAGATTCGGGGACTTGGACTGGGACTTACTCCTGAAAAGGAGGACCAAATCAAAAGAACTTGGAGTGGGGGATACTCTTGAAGAGGAGTCCCAAATCAAAAGAAAATGGACTGGGGCTTACTCCTAAAAAGGAGGCCTATATCAAAAGAACATAGACTGGGGCTTACTCTTAAAAAGGAGGTCCTAATCAAAAGAACATGGACTAGAGCTTACTCCTTAAAAGGAGGCCCATGTTAAGGATGATATCATCTTAAAATATGAGGTTGACTGAATGAAATTTCTGACCTTAGTGACATAGAGATATGTAAATCACTAGATTTTAAGAGATGTTCCACAGAATTCAATTCAGATAAGGATTACAACAATGAAATAATGCCATAGATGGCTTTGGAAAGTGTTCTGAAGGCTTAATATTGAATAGGAGAGGTGGATAAAAGTAGGAGAGGTGAAATAGGTACGAGGGGCACCCAAAAAGAAAGGGGCATGCAAGTCCTGGTCGGTGCACAAGTACTCCGTGGGCGCACAATTCTGGGTCACATAGGTGTACCTGTGTGACACATGGGTACTTGTGTGATGGTCAATCCTTAGGGTAGAACATGGGCGAGACCTGGCTCATGCCTTTAATACTACCCATAGAATCTTCCAAAATAGAGACGCGCAAGTTATGTTGAAGGGGTAAGGCGACATGAATGTGTGGACATTTCCCTTAAGGGCATGCCACCTCGGTGCACAAGTGCTGATGAGTTTCAACACTTAGACCTCACCCACCCTCTTATGATCTTCCGTTCTAGGTAAGAAATTGCCTTAGAAGTGTTTGGAAGCTTCAAGAAGAGACTAGGGTGTCGGGAGCTCAAATATGAGTTTATGGAATTTTTCGTCTCGAAATGGGGGGCCCACAGGGGGTATTTATAGGCTGGAGAAGACCCTGGGAAAATTTCAAAGAAGGCACGCAAGTCACATGCATGACTAATGGGCAGTGTGAAATTATACTTGTGTGACCTTAGTGAAACTTGCGTGACCCAAGTGCATTTGAATCATGGTTCATGACTTTGTTAATTTTTGATGTTTCTTCAAAGGATGAATCCCTTTGGATTCAAGGTATTTCCCTTTATATTCCTTTAGACTCTATGATATAAAGGAGCGTCAACGTACACCCAGAATTGTGGGGATGCTAAAGGCGCATCCGTTATCCAGGGTAATATCTCTATTTCTACACATTGGGAATTAGATACATCTTGTGGGGCTCAAAACTGTATTCAAATGTGGGAACCAAGTAGATTTAGAATGATTTATAGAGCAGAGGTGGATCTTCGAGCATCCAATGGTGCAAGGCTGGCTGCATTGGCTATTGGTGATTACTATCTCCCATTGACAACTGGCATGATTTTGGTTTTACAAAACTATTATTATGTGCCAAGTGTTACCAAGAACATTATTTCTGTATCTTGTCTGGATATGGATGGGTTTATTATCATGTTTGGAAATAAGGATTGTCTCTTGTATAAGAACAATGTATGTTATGATATGGGACATTTACATAATGGTTTGTATGTATTAAATTAATAATACCAACTGTTGGAAATCGATAACGAAACAAACTCATATGACTCATACATCACCCAGTTATGGTACGACCATCTCGTCCATGTAAATGAGAATCACATGACAAAGCTCTTCCAAAATGGCTATTTAGACTCTACTGAGCTAAAACCAATTGATAGACGTCATGCTTGTGTACAAAGAAAAATTTCCAATCCTTCTTTTAGTGGATAGGGTGAAAGGGCCATAGAGCTTCTAGGATTGGTACACATGGATGTGTGGGGACCATTTCTAGTAGAAGCTAGAGGTAGATATTCTTACTTCATTACTTTTACTTATGATTTAAGCAATAATGGATATGTCTACATAATGAGGTATAAGTCAAAGTCCTTAGAGAAATTTGAGTAATCAAAGAATGAAGTAGAGAATCGACTTGGTAATAAGATAAAGAAATTTTGATCATATCGAGGTGGGGAATATCTGAACCAAGAGTTCATCGATCATCTACGGGTGTCTGGGATTCTATCTCAGCTCACTCCTCCTTATACACCACAGTAGAATTGTGTCAGTGAAAGGATGAACCGTACCTTGTTGGACATGGTGAGTTTGATTATGAGTTATACAGATATTTCATTATCCATTTTGGGGATATGCATTACAAACTGCAGCATACACATTAAACTGAGTACCAAGTAAAGCGTAAAATGGAATTCCATCCGAGTTATAGAAGAGAAATAAACATATTGTTTTGCACACACATGTATGGGGATGTGAGGTGTTTGTTAAGGCCTTCTCAGGCAACAAACTAGCACCCCAGGGCATAAAATTTATCTTTATAGGATATCCTAAGGAAACTAAAGGATATTAACTATATAACCCTTCAGATAAGAAAGTGATTTTCGCCAGACAAGCCATATTTATCAAGAGGGAGCACATCCTCAAAAAGGATAGTAGGAGAAAGATTGACTCGATGATGTTGATTCTCAAGATACACAAGAGTCGGTATAGTAACATGTTTCATAGGTCCCCATGGAAGAGGTTCCATAAACACAAGTACTTCATAAGAGCTCAAGAGAGGTAAGGGAACCATAGTGATTTGGTTTCCTAGTGACAGAGGATGGTGAATCATTATTGTTGGTTAATGATGAACCTCTCTCCTACAAGGTTGTAGTAGAAAGCTCAAAAGAGGCAAGATGGCTAGAATCTTTCAAATATTATATGGATTCTAGGTATTAGAAACAATTTTAGGTTCTAGTCGATGAGCGAGTTAATGTAAAGTATGTTGGATGAAAATGGGTATTCAAGTGAAAACTGGACATGTAAAGTCATGTTAGCACCTAAAAGAGCAAGGATAGTAGATAAAATATTCAGACAACGTCAAGGAATTCACTATGATGAAACCTTCTCACTAGTTTCCATTTTTAAATCCATAAGAATCATACATTCCATAGAAAATTACCATGACTATGAGATTTGGATAATGGATATCAAAAGTGCATTCCTTAACGAGAACCTTCAAAAAGATGTCTATATGACACAAATAGAAGTTTTGTGACACCATGTGAAGCCAAATGGGTTTTCAAGTTGCAGAAATCCATAAATGGATTAAATCAATCATCCAGGTCATGGTACATTCTATTTGATGAAGCCATAATGGAAATTCAGTTCATTAAGAATGAATGTGAGCCATGTGTTTATAAGTAGTTTAATGGGAATGTGATCGTTATACTAGTAGTATTTGTTGACAACATATTACTTATTAGAAACGAATTACCAGTCTTATAGTCAGTTAAGGACTGGTTGAACAAGTGTTTCCTCATGAAGGACATTGGTGAAGTAGCCTACATTCCAGGGATCAATATCATTCGTGATAGATCTAAGAGGATGCTTGGACTATGTCATGGTACATTCATTGACTCGTTACTAAAAATATTTAGTATGGAACAGTCTAGGAGGGGATTAGTTCCAATGTCACATGGCCTACATATTTCTCATAAAATGAGTCCACAGACACAATAGTAGAAAGATATAATGATTAAGATCACATATGATTCTGCTATAGGATCCATCATGTATTTCATGTTATGTACTAGGCTTGATGATGCCTATGCACTGAGCATGGTAGGCAGACATCAAGAAAATCAAAGAGAACAGCATTGGACTGCTATTAAGACTATCCTTAAATATCTAATAAGAATTAAGTATATGTTTGTTTCGGTGCGGATGTGCGTCGGGTTACGCTGTTCCGCCAGGACGCGTTCGCGCGTGCACCCGTCAACCCGAGGGGATGGGCGCGCGGCTTGTGGTCCCGCAGTCCCACTTTCCAAGGGCGGGCGGCATTCGTCCCTTATTCAGGGGCGTCTGCTCCTTGATCGAAACCGGGATGATGGGATGTCGGCTCCTCCTTCCTTGGACGTCTCCTCGGAACTCGTCGCCTAATCCGGGTCTCCCTCATAGACTTAAGAATGTTCGTGAATCTCGTTCCCGGCGCCATATCTTCATGGACACCGGTTAATTACGCTGCTTCCGCCCGGACGCTCCAAGGAGTCTGGGCGGGGCAGCAACCTGCAGTGAGAAGGCCGGGTGGCTCTGGGTGCTGGGGGCGTGTCGTGACACTGCGGCTCTGCACGTCTGTCTTCCGTCCCAAATAAGGCTTCTCGAAGGCATGATGGCCTGAGGCATCCCGTACTGGGTGCGGGGAACTGTGTCACCTGAGGTTTTCCTCAGCTTCCCATGTTTAACACGGGTTATGCCGCGAGTTTAACGTCTAGCGGGGACGTCATCGGACCGATCAACACGAAAAGTGGATCGGATGACAGAACCCCTTGCGGGGAACCTCCGACGCTGGGGCCAGCACATGGGCGGCTTCCCAAATGATATGGAGTGGAGTGAAGTGGCATGACCCCACCGGGATGTGGCGGCCCGGGTAAGGATCAGGATGGATGATGGAGTGAAGAGCTTGGACCCCGTAGGGGCTTCCTACGTACCGCACGTTAGCACGGATCAAAGTCAACGTAGTTCGGGTATACAGTTTAATGTCATGCTGGACGTCGGCAAGCCGACTCACGAAGAAGTCTAGGCCGCCGGGCGGAGGATTGAACCGAACCACCTCGCACAGAGGGGGATGGAACGGCCGGGTGGATCACAGTTTCACGTCGTGCTGGACGATAAAAGGAGAAATGGAAAAAGGGGCTGTGGGGAGGCACAGTGGAGATACACACGGGCAGTCTCCCACAGGGGCGGATTCATAGGTGAATCGACGCAAGCGTGAACCCTGGAGGGGTCCACTGATGGACGAACCGACGTAAATACGACCGGGACGACCAGGTGGTGGGCTTGGACCTCAGGGAGGCTTCCTACGTACCCTGTTTAAAAGACAGGGATCAAAGTCCACGTAGTTCATTCTGTCAGGACTTACGCACTTGAGGCAGCCCGGATGCGGCAAAACTCAGTTGGAAGGGACTTGGACCGAAAGTAGGAGACACCTCGATCCCAGTCACACCCTCTACTGGCTTCGGCAGTGGGGGAGCGCAATGGAGATACACATGTGCAGCCCCCCACAAGAAACTAGGGGTTTGTAATACCCTGCCCCCGTAGGGAAAAGCCACTCCCATTAAATCGTCCCAAAAGCGGGACAATCCCGACATCCCTGCAGAGACGAGCGGGTGGGGGCCACATCCAAACCGGGGGGGACCCTGCGTGCAGAGCACGGGATCAGGTTGCGGACGGTTTAACGTCTTGCCGGACGAAGTACAGTTTAACGTCGTGTGTTGAGGATGAAGCGGACGGTTTAACGTCTTGCCGGACGAAGCACAGTTTAACGTCGTGTGTTGAGGACGAAACACTTGGCAGTTTAACGTCTTGCAGCGCGGACGATGGGGGGCTAGGCAGTTTAGTGTCGTGCAGCTTGGACGAATGTGCAGTTTAACGTCATGCTGGACGTGTGGGCAGTTTAACGTCATGCTGGACCTGTGGGCAGTTTAACTTCATGCTGGACATGTGGACAGTTTAACGTCATGCTGGACATGTGGGCAGTTTAACGTCATGCTGGACATGTGGGCAGTTTAACGTCATGCTGGACATAGGTCCGTGTCACTTCGCGCAAGCCTGGAGGGCCGCACGGAAAGACAACGCACGGTGCAGGCACCCAGGATGAAGACCATCGGGCGCCACGCAGGCGGGTACCCTCAGGGGGTCAAGGGAGGCGACCCTAGCGGATTGCGCGCAAAAGAGGAGCTTTGCGCGCAAAACTGCGGGTCGGCGCACAAAATGGTGGGCTGGCGCGCAATTGGGCCAGCGCTTTGCGCGCGGATGATTGGGATTGCGCGCACCGGGCTTCGGGTAGCGCGCGGGGGGCAACGGCTCATTCTCTAACGAATGGCCACTTTGAAAACGGGGGGTGCGCGCAATCGGGCTGGATTGCGCGCACCCGGGGGGCAATTGCGCACAAGAGGCTTCTTTTGCGCGCAAAGGCCTTCGGGTTAAGAATTATTCAAAGGAAAGGAGCCAAGGGGATTGCGCGCGAAGGCGAACCCCAAGGCTCTATTGCGCGAAAGAAAGGAGGTTACCTGAAGATCGGCATTGCGCGCGGAAGGGGTTGAATTGCGCGCGCGGGAGACCGTTCGACTTCCAGCAACCTTTGAAACGTTGGGGGTCGCCTAGTATTTATAGGCAACCCCGGGCGCGGAATCCAAGGCGCGAGCGCGGAATTCTCCTCGCGGGCGCGGAATCGGGCACGACGCGCAAGGGAGTTGCGCGCATCCCGGGGGTTTTGCGCGCGAATCATCATCTTTGCGCGCAGGCCTCTGAAATTCCGCGCAATGCCTCCGGGCCCTCCGAAACATTCTTCCGACTCCAAATATGACCTCGCTTTCCGCATCCGGAGCTTCGTTTGGGAACAACGGACTTTTCCGGCGTCTACAAAAGCCCCCCCTCGGAATCTGATCGGCGAGAGGTCGCAACGATCGGGTTCCGAGGGAGACGCCCGAATGCCGAAGTCCTGGGCTGCGCGGGACTTAGGCGCGCAAAAAGGGGCGCCGGTCGCGAAATTCGCCGCTGCGGTCGCGCAAAGCGCTTTCCGCGCAGCGCGGACCCCGACCTCGCCTATAAATAGGGGCACTGGGTTTCTGGAGAAAAGAGGGAGGTCATTCCTAGGAAAGGAGACCTCAGACCTAATCAATGTATCATCCCCCCAACTTGTTCCAACACACGAGCGGGACAACGCTAGGGGCGTTGAGATTTTATCCGAACATAGGGAAATGAGAAAGGGTGAATCGCGTGTCCCGAATCCGGACATCCACAACGGTCGGCCTTCCAGGAAATGCCCAAGACGGTAGGCGGACAGTGGATCGACCATAACAACTGCAATAGACGGACCGAAAAAGGCCATCATTCATATTGCAGGAGGCGGACCACATGTCATCATGAATACCGCTTTGGGGTTCCTTCAGACACAAGGGTGGAAATCCAGATCAACAGGGCATGCGAAGCGTGGGGCGAAGTGACGATTTGTTCGGACAGAATCGAACGCTCTCAAAATTGCGCCACCGTGGGGAAAGCGTATTAGGTGGATGCACTAACCTGGCCGTGAGTCACCTCAATTCTCAGACAGCACCTCTCTGAAGAGGAAACCGTCGCTTCCCATCCTTGCGATGGGGCATCCCGAGCTGAATCGGGGAGAATATCACAACTGCACCACTCTACCCGAAGTCAGGCCAGACGGCCGGCGACGAGGAGGGGCGGGACTTAACGATCCCTGAGGCTGGACCCAAGTCGGAATGCCCGGGCATTCCTACGTACTCCATCAGGCTGGAGATCAAGCCACACGTTGTTCTGAGAGTGCAGTTTAACGTCATGCAGGACGTAGGACCCCATTTGGGGAGATCTTAGTTTAGGGTCGTAGAGCTCGGACCATAAGGGCTAGATCTTAGTTTAAGGTCTTAGAGCTCGGACCATAAGGTCTAGGTCTTAGTTTAAGGTCTTAGAGCTCGGACCATAAGGAGAGATCTTAGTTTAAGGTCTTAGAGCTCGGACCATAAAGAGAGATCTTAGTTTGAGGTCTTAGAGCTCGGACCATAAAGAGAGATCTTAGTTTAAGGTCTTAGAGCTCGGACCATAAGGAGAGATCTTAGTTTAAGGTCTTAGAGCTCGGACCATAAGGATAGATCTTAGTTTAAGGTCTTAGAGCTCGGACCATAAGGAGAGATCTTAGTTTAAGGTCTTAGAGCTCGGACCATAAAGAGAGATCTTAGTTTAAGGTCTTAGAGGTCGGACCATAAGGAGAGATCTTAGTTTAAGGTCTTAGAGCTCGGACCATAAAGACCTCAAAGTACGCCGCATCTGGTCATATCCCCTGGATATGCGAAGATGCACTGAGGGATAGTGTCAAGAGTGTCGAGGTTTCGCCTGGCCGGAATGGGAGGTGGAAGATGTGAATCATGCGGCCATTCACTCGAGGACCGGGAGCACCGGCGTGACGATATGAGAGTACTGCCGACCGTGGCGGAAAAGCAGCATCAACATTGCACTAACCGTTGGTGGAATGAGGCAGCAAACGAGCATCGACCGCTCAATCGCAGGATTCATATCGATTTGCTGCCCGGGGCCATTGGGGGTACCGGCCCGAGTCGGTGGGAGAGCACTGAGGCATTGTGTCCGAACCGTTCACGGGGGCTCCACCCAGGGCGTAGACGATGGGTCCGAATGAAAGGGAGCACGAAGCCTGAAAAGCGGAGGGAACCTGACCAAGCGGATCCTGACCCTCCTGGCAATAAACCAGAGTACTCTTGACACCGGTGGACCACTGAAAGGGGTCGGGGAACACGCCTTGAGGGTGACCTGAAGGCGGCGGATTCCCCAGAGAAGGGGGAATCTCTAAGAGGTGGGGGGCTGGACCCGAAGTTTCAAACATCCGGGCGTTCCTACGTATCCAATAAGGATGTGAATCAAGCCGCACGTAGTTCTTGAAGCGCGGTGCAACACAATCGGGCACCAGCGCGGGGAGGAGTGCGGGTCTGACCCTCGCACACAGAAGGAGCGGCATTTGATATTTATTGTTTGTCCTTAAAGATGAATGGTTTTTCTTTGTGCGGCGACATGCCTGTGATTGAGAGATCTCTGGCGTCGCCACAATAATCAAGCCACGGAAGGCATTGATGAATGGCGTGGTTATTAACCAGCGCCCAATATGAGTGCCCCCTGAGGGGAACATCACGATGCAGTGCCGTTTCTCGTCGGGCGGCCAAGACGATCACAGTTTACGGTCGTGTGGTAGGACCAGACAACACAGTTTAAGGTCGTGTGGTTCGGACCATGGAGGAATCCGCTTATCGCGGTACGGAGGACACGGCGGAGGTGGGAGCATACCCAGCCCTGCGGTCACACACGATTCCAGGAGAAGAGTCTTGGGATAGGGGCCTGCGTATGTCCATCACCCGAGGGGCAGAGATGCTAGCCTCCAGATATACTGGGCCCAGAACGCGATTGTTCGGGCGACTCCCTCCTCCTTATGGGGACGAGGGTCCAGCTGCGCATGGCCCTTAGGGAGGATATCCGCATATATCCCTGGTGCTTAGATCATGGGAGCCTCGAACGACATCATTACCCTGGTTGGTCTGCCTAACGTGTAGAGGTGTACTGGAGGTCAGTATGAAGAGAGTGTCGAGATTCCACTACAACGCATAAAAGCGGAGTGTGATGAGGACTGCGCAATCCAATGTTCAGAGCCTGAAAGAGCTGACATGGCGATCAAGGATGTTGCTGACGCATTCGCAACACAACATCCGATCGTGTCAGCCTAAGACGGGGCAAGCAAACGAGCATCGACCGCTCAATCGCAGGATTCATATCGATTTGCGGCCCAAGACCCGCCGGTAAATCGACCCGGAGCGGTAGGAGAGCACTGAGGAATCGTACCCAAACCTCTAACGAGGATCCCTTTGAGTGAAGGCTCGAACAAGAGGAAGCGCGAGGCCTGACAAGCAACACAGGACTTGTCGGGGTTGAATCTGACACTACGAGTCATAGACCGAAGTACCCAAAACATGTTAACAGATCACCGGAAAGGGTCGGAGGACTCACCCTGAGAGCAACCAAAAGAGGGCAGATCCCCGTGATCAACCAAGGGACGGGGCTGGACCTGAAACACAAGCGTCCAGGCGGTCCTACGTATCCCATAACGATGGGAATCAAGCCACACGTAGTTCTTGAGAGGCAGTTTAACGTCATGCAGGACGATGAGGGGTGTGAGGTAGTCCCACACACGGGGGAGGCGTACGGCGCGGCCAGTAGACCAACGTGAATGAGGACATAATCCCCCGCTCACGCGATACGCCTCGCACAAAAAGGAGGGGAACTTGGGCCAGAGACCCAACGCGGGATAGGGATTCCCAGAAAATGGGGCTGGGCCTGAAACATGAATGTCCAGGCGGTCCTACGTATCCCATAAGGATGGGAATCAAGCCGCACGTAGTTCTTGAGGGGCAGTTTAACGTCATGCGGGACGATGAGAGAAAACAGGAAGGGGGGAGCAGAAGGCATCCCCAAACGTGGGGGGGGCGTACAGCATGACGAGCAAACCGACGTGAATGAGGGCATAGCCCCGTGCTCACACCATACTCCGCACACCCGGGGGCAACTGGGCCAAGGGCCCGAGATGGGATGGAAATTCCCGAAGGATGGGGCTGGGCCTGAAACATGAAGGTTCAGGCGGTCCTACGTATCCCATAAGGATGGGAATCAAGCCGCACGTAGTTCTTGAGAGGCAGTTTAACGTCATGCAGGACGATGTACAGTTTAACGTCATGTTTGACGGAGCACTTGGCAGTTTAACGTCTTGCAGCGCGGACGATACGCTGGGCAGTTTAACGTCGTGCAGCTTGGACGTATGCAGTTTAACGTCGTGCAGGACGTATGCAGTTTAGCGTCATGCGGGACGATGTGCAGTTTAACGTCATGCTGGACAAATGTGCAGTTTAACGTCATGCTGGACGTTGTACAGTTTAACGTCATGCTGGACGTTGGTACACTCAGACAAAGTACTGCTTGAGGAACCTAGCGTTGGTGGGAGGAGTGACACGCTCACCATCCATAGTCGCTAGGGAGTACGCACCATTGGGATAGACCTTGTGGACAACAAAAGGTCCCTCCCACTTGGGCTCCAACTTGGGCGGCTTCCTGCCGGGGATCATCGGCACTCTTAGGGCTAGCACTAGATCACCCTGCAGGAAGGATCGGAGGCGAACCTTCTTATTGAAAGCTCGAGCCATTCTGCTTTGACGCCTCTCCAAGTTGTGCAAAGCGCGAAGTCTATTATCATCCAGTGCTTCCAACTCGACTAGACGGGCTTCAGCAACTCTGTCCGGCGCTTGCTGGTCGTAGACCGCAGTGCGCAAGGATGGTAACTGGATCTCGATGGGCAGGACGGCCTCAGCTCTATACACCAGGGAATAAGGGGTCATCTGGGTGGAATTGCGAGTCGTCGTCCGATAAGCCCAGAGGGCGTTGGGGAGCTTGTCCGGCCAACTCTTCTTGTTCTGACCAACCATCTTTTGCAGAATGTTAGAGAGGGTTTTGTTGAACGCCTCGATCTGTCCATTTGCCTGCGCATGATAGCGAGATGTATGGTTCGAGCGAATGTTATACTTGGCGTACAACTTCTTCAACTCGGCTGCTCGGAAATTGGTTCCGTTATCCGTGAGGATAGCGTGAGGCACTCCAAATCGATGGATGATGTTGGAGGTCACGAAGTCAGCGATCGAACAGGATTTGACCTCTCTGAGCGGAATCGCCTCTGCCCATTTGGAGAAGAAGTCTGTGGCGGTCAGAATGAACCGGCACTGGCGAGCTGTCGCCGGCGGGTAAGGTCCCACAACGTCCAGTCCCCAGACTGCAAAGGGCCAGGAATACCTTGTGGTATGGAGAGGCTCCGGCGGCCGATGCACAAAGTTCGCATGAACCTGGCATGCATGGCACCTCCTGGCATACTCGATGCAGTCATGGATCATAGAGGGCCAGAAGTATCCCAACCTCCGAATCTGGTGGGACAGCTTCGGCCCAGTCTGGTGGGCGCCACATGAACCAGCATGAACCTCTTGCATGACCCGTGGGATCTCAACTCCCTAAAGGCAACGGAGGAGAACACCATCAAATCCGCGTTTGTAGAGGATCTGCTCCAGGCCGGGACTGCTCTGGAGGACGAACTGCGATGCGCGGCGTCGAACTCGCTCGCGCTCGGCCCGATCCGATGGAAGAATGCCATGTTGGAGGTACTCAACCAAAGGCGTCCTCCAATCAGGGGCTGATCCGACTGTCATATCTGGGGTACTCGGGGCTCCGGGCATAGGGGAAACCGTGGTGAGGTTACTTACCAACGGGTCGCGATCTTTTTCCGGGATAACGAGAGCGATGAGCCTGCGGCGCGTCACGCGGATGATCAGGTTGTCCTGTCCAGGCTCCGCAAGTGACGCAGCGAGGCTGGCCAAAGCATCTGCTCGACCGTTCTGCGACCGGGGAACATGGACAATTTCTGGCCGAGAAGGGAACCGGGCCATCAGAAGGAGGGTGCACTCCAACAATGGCACAAGTTCCGGCTTCCTGACAACGTAGTCGCCATTGATCTGCTTAACGACCAGCTCGGAGTCCCCTTTCACACACAGACGGGGCACGTCGATCTCGAGAGCCAACTCGAGGCCGGTGATGAGGGCATGGTATTCCGCCTCATTGTTGGTACAGCCCTCTGACAACAGGAAAGAGTATGGCAGCACGGCTTGCTCCGGGGTGATGAAGACGATGCCCAAGCCCACTCTGTTGAGCTTAGGATTATCGAGTCTTCTACCGGTGGGGATCCGGGAGGCACCGTCAAAGTGCATCTTCCAGCATGGATCGGCTCGATCAACCGAGAGAATGGTCTCATCAGGAAAGCCTAGATCCAGCGGCTGATCCGCGGAGGTCGGGTGAGCTGCCAGAAAGTCTGCCAATTCTTGCCCATTGATGGCCTTCTGAGACACATACCTGATGTCGAACTGCTGTAGAATCACAGCCCACCGCGCTAGGCGGCCAGTCAACATAGGCCGGCTCAGGATATATTTCAACGGGTCTACCCGAGAAACCAACTGTACCTCATGGTGCTGCAAGTAGTGTCGTAATTTCTGTACGGAAAATACGAGCGCCAGGCAGCTCTTCTCGATGGGGGAATACCTAACTTCTGCATCGAGGAGCATGTGACTGAGGTAATAGAGGCTATTCTCCATTCCCTCGTTGTTCTTCTGGGCGAGAAGGGCACCCAGGGACCGTTCCAGGGCGGTCACATAGAGGACCAGCGGCTTCCCGGATACAGGCGGCATCAGGACCGGAGGTTGAAGCAGGTACTGCTTGATCTCCTCGAAAGCGGTCTGACACTCTTTATCCCATACATAGGTGGCACCTTTCTTCATGAGCCGAGAAAAGGGCTTACACTTGCCGGCCAGATTCGCGATGAATCGGCGTATATAGGCTAAGTGGCCTTGGAACCCTTGCAGTTCACGGACGGTACCTGGGGGAGGCATCTGGCTAATCGCCCTGATTTTCTCTGGGTCGATCTCAATACCCCGGTATCTTACCACAAATCCAAGGAACTTTCCGGAGGTGACCCCAAAGGCACACTTCAACGGGTTCATCTTCAGGCATCGAGACCGGAGGAAGCTGAACACTTTCTCAAGATCTTTGAGATGGTCCTGACGCTGGCGCGATTTGACAACCAAGTCGTCGACGTAGCATTCCACCAGTGTGCCGAGGATTGGCTTGAATATGCGGTGCATCGCCCGTTGATAGGTGGCACCTGCATTCTTCAGGCCGAAAGGCATGACCCGGTAGAAAAAGGTACCTTGGGGGGCCCTGAAGGCAGTGAACTCCTCATCCTCAGGGGCCATCCGAATTTGGTTGTATCCGGAGTATCCATCCATGAAGGAGAGGGCTTGGAACCCTGCCGTGGAATCAATCCACAGCTCTGTCACTGGAAGGGGAAAATCATCCTTCGGACAGTGGCGGTTGAGATCGCGGAAGTCGATGCAGACTCTGATCTGCCCGTTCTTCTTCCTGACCGGCACAATGTTGGCCAGCCATTTGGGGTACTGAACTTCCCTCACGAAGTTGGCTTTGATAAGCTTGTCAACTTCGACCTCAACCATGGCACCGTGGGATGGGTTCATCTTCCTGGGAGGCTGCTTGAACCCGCGATGGTTCGCTAGGAGACCAAGGCGGTGGACGACTACCTGAGGATCTAGCCCCGGCATCTCGTCATAGCCCCAAGCGAACACATCACGGTGCTGCCTGAGAAAGTCCACGTACTGCTGCCGCTCCTCAGAGGGCATGGCGGCACTAACCAATGTGGGTCTTGGATCGGCCTCGGTTCCAAGGTTCACCTGTATTAACTCATCGACCGTGGCGGGGACGCCCTCCTCAAAGGCTGGGGGTGCATCTTCCACGTCCTCTCCGCTCGGGGAGGGATCGTCCACGGGAGAGACTGCGTTGGAAACTGCATTGGGGCTACCAGATCCTGCTGGGCCACTGGTGCTGGCGCGGGCGGTTGCGGCCATCTCATCAGGAGACTCGCGGACCGTCAAGACCATGGCGACGTCCAACCGGTGAATCGGGAGGACGTAAGCGTCATCCAGACTTGCCCAGGGATCGCTTGCAACAGCGACAGGCTCAACATCACCTGCCAGGATCTGCTTATCCTTGCTCTTGTAATAGTCCGCGTCCAGATAGCGGGCTTCACACGAGGCAAAAGGAGAGGCATCTCCTTGAAGCACGCCTACTCGACCATTAAGGGAGTATTTGAGGCATTGGTGGTATGACGAGGGAACCGCCGCGTGAAGATGGAGCCATGGCCTGCCCATCAATGCGTTGTACGCAGTGTCCTGAGAGACTACCATGAATTCGGTGTCGGCAACCAAGTCACCGAACTGGGTCTTCAAACGTATCTTGCCGACCGGGGTTTTCTCGGTGCGGTCGTATCCCTGGATCCTGAGGTCGGAGGGAATCAAGTCATCCTCAGACAACCCCAATCTCCGAAGCGTCCGAGTTGGAATCAGGTTAATCCCGGACCCCGTGTCGACAAGACAGCACCGGACTTCAAGGCCATTGAACTGGCCAGTGACATACAGCGGACAGATATTTCCCTGTATAGGAGGGTCTTCATCCTTACCAGAGAACGAGATAACTGCCTGACATTCGGCGTCCTTGATCGTTTCGGCGTGAAAGGCCTCTGCAGCCGCAACCTCTGTCTCAAACTGGAGGGGGCTTTTCAGGGCTTCAGCGAGTGCCTCGCGCATCTCAGATGACATGCGCAGAGCCTAAAGGATGGAGAGCCTTGCTGGGATGTCAGCCAAGTGCTTCAGGACATCATAATTTTTGGCCAAGCGCGAGCCCCTGGTTGCAGGAGGTTGCTCTGCGGTTGGTGGCATGACGGGCCTTGCCGGTTGGATCGGCGGCCGACTGGTACTTGGCGCATCTCGCTGTTCACTGGTCGCAGTCCGGGAAATGGTCACCGTACTGGAGTCAGGAGGCCGGGATGGACCCGTGGCAGGGCGGAGCTGGTCGTGACGCGGCTGAGGCGGTTCTGCCTGGTCCCACACCACAAACAGCGGCGGAGGCGAATCCGTCATCCCCGAATGGGGGGGCGGCGCACGTTGTGCTCGGTTTTGAGCCTGCTGCCTAGTCTCAGTGGCGTGCACGGCCTGGCTGGAGGTACCAACGGCTGTGCCCCGGCGACTCCTGTTGTTGCGGTTCTTCCGACGGTAGCGACGACCGGGGACACTAGGGAGGTCCACCTGGTGTTCTTCAACGTCGGGAACCGAAAAGGGATTTACCAGCTCGACGGTGTTAACCGAAGCGTACCCAATACCATCATCGGACGAATCATCCATCACCGGGCGGATCCGAGGAGGGACCCCCATCTCCGGGGGCATGAAATCGCCGAGAGTGCGGGATAGTGGCGGAACCGGCGGGGCGCGCTCTTCCTTCTTGCGCTGCCGCCGTTTGCTCCTCTTGGAAGAGGCAGGCTGGGACGACGATGCCGAAGCAGCACCCGCAGATTCTGGGGGCTCAGGCTGATTCAAGCGCGCACGGATGATTCCATGGGCGCGAATGGTCGTCTTGCGGGCCATCCAGTTATTATACTTCTGGGATCCGCGGTTGGAGACCAGCTGCCATTCGTCCTCGTTGCCACTATCGTCATCTGATCCCACGAACACGCCCGCCACTTGTGCCGGAGCTGGGCCCAACCTGATTACATTGTTGTTAATCTGGTCTTGGAGCCAATCCTTAAACACATAGCACCGCTGGATGGTGTGCCCCAGGGCCCGATGGTAGGGGCAGTAGCAGGGGTTATTCGTAAGATGTGCCTCCTCTGGCCTCCAACACTCAGGCAGTCGCACAATTCTCTGCTCCAGGGCGCTCCGGAAATAACCGGGGACCTGATCCTCATGGAATGAGTAAGTCAGGTGTCGCGGGCCCCTGGGAGCGTGGTCTTGACGAGGGGCTGGAGGGGCCGGCCGAGGAGGTGGACCATGATTATCTCGCCTGGGTTGCGGCGGTACATTACGCGGAGGGGCCGGCCGGTTCTGAGGCTGCCGCTGCTGGGCCGGGAACTGAGCCCGTGGAGGCGGGTTCCTGTGAGGCTGTGGAGCTGGCCTCGCCAGCAGCAGCTCCAATGGCCTGGGGGCCTCTATCTGGGCAACAGCAGCGGGCTCAGCCCTGCTGACTCTCCTTGCAGGAATCATAGGAGGCAGCGGGTGTGCCTGGCTGGCCTGTTGCAGGGCTTCCTCAAGACGTTGAGCTTTGTCTGAGAAGTCCCTGAACCCTCCGGGGTAATTTTGAGTGATCAGGGAAGGGACCAGCTCGGTCTTGACGTTCCCGACGCACATTGTCAGCAACTGCTCCTGATTCAATGGCATGTCAAGGGAATACGTGAGACCCTTCCATCGGGCGACGAAGTCCGCGACTCGCTCATCAGGCCTCTGCTTGCACTTGAAGAGGTCTGCGATACTTGTCTTCCGGGTCGTGGAACTGAACTGGTAGAGGAACTGTCTACGGAGGTCCTCCCAGCTGGTTACTGACCCGACGGGGAGCTGGCTGTACCAGACAAATGCTGGCCCTTCCAGTGTCTGAACAAAGCAGCGAAGCTTAGCGGCCTCTTGCTGCGCCGGAGTCCCCAACATAGGCCCGCACCTCGAGTTGAAGTGGGCTAAATGCTGTGGCGGATCTCCAGTCCCGTTGAAGGGGGCAAAAGTGGGATTCCCGAATCCCGGAGGCGCCGGCATGTCATCCACCCATGCTGGGTAGGGATTGCCGTCCGGTGGGATCGCCACCTGCCGAGTCTCCAAGGCCTCCAAGCGGGCAATGAGTGCCGCCATCGGATCGTCCGGACATGGGTTCCAGTCCTGGCGAGGATCTCTAACCACGAGCGCGTTACATGGCCCTTCAATCGGGTCGTTGACCGGATCGTCGAACTCGGCAGCTCGTGGGATGGCGGGCGGAGCGGCCCTTGGGGCAGCGGGAGGAATCCGAGCGGGATCTCTCAGGTAATCACGCCGCTCGGGAGGGTGAGGCAAAACATACCGCGCCCTCTTGCCGTAGGCAATGGCCTCTCTCCTATCGGCGAACACGGCGTAATCACGGTTTCCCGGGAGAGTCTCGTCGAGGAGCGGTTGTTCCGGTCCCTGCTGTCCTGGCCTAGGATCACCGTAGTCAGGCCGCCGTTCTGCAGCGCGCTTGGCGAGGAGCTGGTCAACCAGCTTCTTCTGTTCGGCGAGCTGCTGACGTAGCGTAGCCTTCTCGGGATCCTCCTCTGTCCTCTGCACGGAGGCAGATGGGTCGGCGGGCTTTATAGCCTCGCTGTGCTCTTTTCCTTTGCTGACGTTTCGGCTCAACGTCAGAGCTTCAGTGGGTGCGGTGAGCCCCAGGAGGTTCCTCTGATGACGAGTAACTCTCACCGATGGATCTGACGACGGCTTGTCTTCGGGGGGGAAGCCCCCGTCGAGAAGTTCCAAGTCGTTCCCCTCTCCCGACAGGTCAGCCATATTGACTATCTCCGTCCCTGTGGATATACCCTTAGGGCCACCCTACGAATCGGGCTATCGGCGAATCATACTGAAGCGTAGGGCAGCGTACTTCCCCCATCCACGGATATACACGTGTGGAGTGGCTTCCTCGATAACTTTGCGGAGTACTTGGAAACACTCAACGCATCGTTGTTGGAGGGCCTCGTGGTGCTCAAATGACCCGGGGTGCCGAACCGCGGGGAGCATGGCCAGGTCAATTTGACGGCACTGCTCACCAATATCCTCCAGGTGCGCTTGACTCCCGGGGTATGGCATTTGTAGGCGGTGAAGACAGGAGCGAGTCTCCCGGAGAGTTCGGCGGAAGCATTCGAACTCATCCGGGGTGAGCGATTCGGGTGCATCAAAGCCTGGTCCTGCGACTGGCCAAAACTTCTCAGGGAAGTGGCCCTCTGCAAGGACGGTCTAGAAGCTCCACGACTCAAACTCGGGACCCAGATCTCCTTGGTCCTCTTCCATGGCTGGGAACGGACGGGGAACTGGTAGTGGTGCCGAGGCGGGCCACCGGGCCGACGGGCTGGCCGGCGGTGAATACGGCGAACAGGCCGATTGGCCTCCATATCCCGGGCCGCCCTCTGAGGGTGGCGGTGCCCTGGCTACCACATCACGATAGGACGGGCCGGCGAGCGGACATCCTGCCGTAGCATCGGTGCTCGCCGAGGGTGCACCAGATCGTGGTTCGACCGTCGGTCCCCAGAAAAAGTCTCCGGCTTCTCCGATCGAGGCGGAAGGCACTTCCGGAGGGGCCGGTACCAACCGCAAGCTTGATCCTTGGGGGTCTACCAGGCCCTCGTTACTCCGGATATACCTTCGGAGAGAAGCGGGGATCACATCGATCTCGCTCTCGGGGAGCACGAGGCTGACGTGCCACATTCCTACCCCTGCCCTTGACTGGCGGGATTGGGGAAGGGGCTCTGTCGCCGAATCGTACTCCGCCTCTGAGTCAGAGAAGCAAACCGGTCGGATCTCTGTCCGGAATTCCGTAACATTCTTCCCTCGGCGTCGACGCCTTGCCTTCCTGCCCCTGGGTGGTTCTTCGGGGAAGGGCTGATCTCTGTCCTGGCGTCCTCCGGCCGCACTGGTGCTGGGGCCAAGAGGACTGGGAACCGAGGTGCGAGGGGCACCGGGACATATATCAAAGGGGACGCGGGGAGAGATGATTCCGGGCAGGCCTCCGGGCCGGGATCGGAAGGTGGGATGACCCATGCCTCCTGGATCGGCCACACAGAGTAGATCCGGCCGGTGAATAGCACTACCGCGAGGTAGTCTGCGGTGGCTACTGCCAGTGCCAGCAACCGGGAGAGTCGACCCAACCTGCCTTTGGGGCGGTCGGGGCCTCGATCCAGGTCGGGCATAGGAGTTACCCTGCTCAGGATGCGCAGAGGCCAGGCGACTGGAGCCAGCAGTGGCTTGGGCCGACGCGGCCACTGCCGCTAGAGCCCCAAGGCGGGCATCCTCTTCCGCTCGTGCCCGACGTTGGCGTCGAGACAGACGAGTCGGGATGAGCGGCGCGGGCAGGTGGAGAGACCGCTCTTCGACTGGAGAGGCCTGGCGGCGGTGTCGCCGTGGCCTGGCGGGAGTCCTTACCGTAGATCCCTGGAGCAAATCCCGGATAGGGTGATCCCGGGCCTCTTCCACCTCATCCGCGTAGGGAAGGGAACTGTCAGAGCGCTCCGGGGATAAACTCCCGAAGCGATTGGACGTTGAGGTAGGCAGCGGTGCCTCCCTGCGCGGCCCTCGGGGGCGGCGGTGGTGGCGAGGCGCAGCCTCCTCAAGGCCTAGGCGAGCCATTTCCCTAGTGGGGATGACTCCCTCTTCCTCATATCTCCGCACCAGGGTGTTGATCACCCTTCTCTGGATGACCTCCGAGGGGGAGAGAGGGCGTGGTCGTCCCGCAATTGCGGCTGCTGGGACGGCTGTGGAACGGGCGGGACCGCGCGGAGTAGCCGCGTCGGTGTTTCCCCTACCTCTGCGCCAGTGGGCGGGTGGCGATCGAGCACTGGATCGGGCGACCTGATTTCTGAAAGCAGGGAGAAGGACCCATTATCACTAACAGGAAAAAGGAATCGACAACCAACCATTAGCGCCACGACGCCTTCCGTGGGGGGAACCCAGGCCCTCGACGTTGCGAGACGGAGTGCCCGATGTCCCTTCCCCAGCCCCTGGCAGGTAAGACTGAATGCTTGGACGGGCAACACGCCGGTCTTCCAACACCTCTGAAAGCCATCGGTCTTCGTATCGAGGAGAAGAGATTCACGTCGGGTTCACCATTTTTCTGTTTCGGTGCGGATGTGCGTCGGGTTACGCTGTTCCGCCAGGACGCGTTCGCGTGTGCACCCGTCAACCCGAGGGGATGGGCGCGCGGCTTGTGGTCCCGCAGTCCCGCTTTCCAAGGGCGGGCGGCATTCGTCCCTTATTCAGGGGCGTCTGCTCCTTGATCGAAACCGGGATGATGGGATGTCGGCTCCTCCTTCCTTGGACGTCTCCTCGGAACTCGTCGCCTAATCCGGGTCTCCCTCATAGACTTAAGAATGTTCGTGAATCTCATTCCCGGCGCCATATCTTCATGGACACCGGTTAATTACGCTGCTTCCGCCCGGACGCTCCAAGGAGTCTGGGCGGGGCAGCAACCTGCAGTGAGAAGGCCGGGTGGCTCTGGGTGCTGGGGGCGTGTCGTGACACTGCGGCTCTGCACGTCTGTCTTCCGTCCCTAATAAGGCTTCTCGAAGGCATGATGGCCTGAGGCATCCCGTACTGGGTGCGGGGAACTGTGTCACCTGAGGTTTTCCTCAGCTTCCCATGTTTAACACGGGGTATGCCGCGAGTTTAACGTCCAGCGGGGACGACATCAGACCGATCAACACGAAAAGTGGATCGGATGACAGAACCCCTTGCGGGGAACCTCCGACGCTGGGGCCAGCACATGGGCGGCTTCCCAAATGATATGGAGTGGAGTGAAGTGGCATGACCCCACCGGGATGTGGCGGCCCGGGTAAGGATCAGGATGGATGATGGAGTGAAGAGCTTGGACCCCGTAGGGGCTTCCTACGTACCGCGCGTTAGCACAGATCAAAGTCAACGTAGTTCGGGTATACAGTTTAACGTCATGCTGGACGTCGGCAAGCCGACTCACGAAGAAGTCTAGGCCGCCGGGCGGAGGATTGAACTGAACCACCTCGCACAGAGGGGGATGGAACGGCCGGGTGGATCACAGTTTCACGTCGTGCTGGACGATAAAAGGAGAAATGGAAAAAGGGGCTGTGGGGAGGCACAGTGGAGATACACACGGGCAGTCTCCCACAGGGGCGGATTCATAGGTGAATCGATGCAAGCGTGAACCCTGGAGGGGTCCACTGATGGAAGAACCGACGTAAATACGACCGGGACGACCAGGTGGTGGGCTTGGACCTCAGGGAGGCTTCCTACGTACCCTGTTTAGAAGACAGGGATCAAAGTCCACGTAGTTCATTCTGTCAGGACTTACGCACTTGAGGCAGCCCGGATGCGGCAAAACTCAGTTGGAAGGGACTTGGACCGAAAGTAGGAGACACCTCGATCCCAGTCACACCCTCTACTGGCTTCGGCAGTGGGGGAGCGCAATGGAGATACACATGTGCAGCCCCCCACAAGAAACTAGGGGTTTGTAATACCCTGCCCCCGTAGGGAAAAGCCACTCCCATTAAATCGTCCCAAAAGCGGGACAATCCCGACATCCCTGCAGAGACGAGCGGGTGGGGGCCACATCCAAACCGGGGGGGACCCTGCGTGCAGAGCACGGGATCAGGTTGCGGACAGTTTAACGTCTTGCCGGACGAAGTACAGTTTAACGTCGTGTGTTGAGGACGAAGCGGACGGTTTAACGTCTTGCCGGACGAAACACAGTTTAACGTCGTGTGTTGAGGACGAAACACTTGGCAGTTTAACGTCTTGCAGCGCGGACGATGGGGGGCTAGGCAGTTTAGCGTCGTGCAGCTTGGACGAATGTGCAGTTTAACGTCATGCTAGACGTGTGGGCAGTTTAACGTCATGCTGGACCTGTGGGCAGTTTAACGTCATGCTGGACATGTGGGCAGTTTAACGTCATGCTGGACATGTGGGCAGTTTAACGTCATGCTGGACATGTGGGCAGTTTAACGTCATGCTGGACATGTGGGCAGTTTAACGTCATGCTGGACATAGGTCCGTGTCACTTCGCGCAAGCCTGGAGGGCCGCACGGAAATACAACGCACGGTGCGGGCACCCAGGATGAAGACCATCGGGCGCCACGCAGGCGGGTACCCTCAGGGGGTCAAGGGAGGCGACCCTAGCGGATTGCGCGCAAAAGAGGAGCTTTGCGCGCAAAACCGCGGGTCGGCGCGCAAAATGGCGGGCTGGCGCGCAATTGGGCCAGCGCTTCGCGCGCGGATGATTGGGATTGCGCGCACCGAGCTTCGGGTAGCGCGCGGGGGCAACGGCTCATTCTCTAACGAATGGCCACTTTGAAAACGGGGGGTGCGCGCAATCGGGCTGGATTGCGCGCACCCGGGGGGAAATTGCGCACAAGAGGCTTCTTTTGCGCGCAAAGGCCTTCGGGTTAAGAATTATTCAAAGGAAAGGAGCCAAGGGGATTGCGCGCGAAGGCGAACCCCAAGGCTCTATTGCGCGAAAGAAAGGAGGTTACCTGAAGATCGGCATTGCGCGCGGAAGGGGTTGAATTGCGCGCGCGGGAGACCGTTCGACTTCCAGCAACCTTTGAAACTTTGGGGGTCGCCTAGTATTTATAGGCAACCCCGGGCGCGGAATCCAAGGCGCGAGCGCGGAATTCTCCTCGCGGGCGCGGAATCGGGCACGGCGCGCAAGGGAGTTGCGCGCATCCCGGGGGTTTTGCGCGCGGATCATCATCTTTGCGCGCAGGCCTCTGAAATTCCGCGCAAGGCCTTCGAGCCCTCCGAAACATTCTTCCGACTCCAAATATGACCTCGCTTTCCGCATCCGGAGCTTCGTTTGGGAACAACGGACTTTTCCGGCGTCTACAATGTTCCTAGTATATGGAGTAGATGAGGAGCTTGTCATCAGAGGGTATGTTGATGCTGGTTTTCACACAGATCTGAACAATTTGAAGTCACAATCTGGAGATGATTTCTATCTCAATGGAGGATCTATGACCTGTAAGAGTTCAAATAAGTCAGTTGTCACTGATTCTATAGCAGAGTTTGCAAATATAGCGGCTTATGATGCAGCCAAAGAAGCTGTATGGATTTATAAATTTCTCCAGGATCATGATGTGGTGCCTAGCAGAAAAGATCCTATCACATTGTATTGTGATAATACTGCAGTGGTGGCTCTTGAAAAATTACCAAGGTCACATCAACAGAAAAAGTACATACTCTGGAAGTATCACCTCTTAAGGTATTATTATCAGAGGGGTGATGTTTCAGTGACCATAGTTTACACAAAAGAGAACATGGTAGACCCCATGACTAAAGGCTTATCTTAGCAGAAGAATGAATATCATGTGGGAACTAGCAGGTTAATGGTTATTAGAAATTGGCTCTAGTCCAAGTGATAGTGTATTGGAGTTGGTGGCATAGAACCAACTACTTTGTACTTTATTCATTAATAAATA
The DNA here is from genome assembly GCA_963277665.1 of Viscum album. Taxonomy (NCBI): domain Eukaryota; kingdom Viridiplantae; phylum Streptophyta; class Magnoliopsida; order Santalales; family Viscaceae; genus Viscum; species Viscum album. The sequence continues at coordinate 1,593,697,620 of OY728146.1, read as the reverse complement.
CCTGATCACATCTTGACTATTCTTCTGTGTGAAAATGCATGTGATAATGTCCTAAGGACTGCTGTTGCATTAAAGGGTCATAGTGGATCCCTGGTTTGATGAGAACCGGAATGTTCCATGACACTGTTTTTGTATATATTTTCTATGGACGGATGATGTTATTTTAGGGAATCAAATAATACAATCCATTATGGGTGAGGAATCATAAAAATTTGAAGAACCTTCTCATGGTGTGCGCCATTGGTAATATCTAGGAGGATATTATCAGAACGAGACCCGCCAATAGGAAATCCTCATTTCATAGTGTCTTTGGTAGTTCCTATATGCGGATGTGTGTATTGGTCCTTTGAATTTATGATTATTGTTAATGGTTATTATAACTCCTTCACTTAGATTTATCGACGAAAACTATGACGCCACAGTGTTCGCAGCGAGGTAGGATATGTTGGGTGTGTCACGAGTAATACTGCATTAATAAATAATACGAGAAACGATGTTTCCCTTCTGTTCCATAACGTAAGTAGATATCACAGTCCCTTTGATAGTATTGATATAGCCTAAGTAAATTCATGTCCATGGTAAGGTATGGGCGAGTTCAATTATAGAAATTCAAAGAAATGATAATTGAGCACATTGGTTGATGGCCCCAGCATGCAACCCACTTGATTCGAAATATCGTGACAAAGGTATTATATTACATGGTATGTATTTGTATGAAGTGACACATCAATGCGGCGTCAACTTCTTTCTCTTGGGTTCCTTGACCCATTGCTTGACAGTAATCTTGGACATTAGGAAAAACTGCCTAATGCCAATGAGAAAGAGGCCTAGAGGGTCGCACAAAATGTGTGTCCATGTATCTCAGTGAAATATTAATTTAACAACTTAAATAAATATTATTCCCTAAATTGGTTTAATAATTATTTACAGATTCCTGATCTCATTTATTTTGGCACTAGTTAAGTTGGTTGGAGTGGATACTCAAGAGGGGGGGGGGGTGAATTGAGTTCCAATTAAAATTTCTGTTTTAAAACTTTGTCTTAAAATCCCCCTAATAAAATACTAAATTTAACTATAGTGAATTTATATCAAAGTAAGGGTTCGGTTGGGTTCTCAAGGGATTGATTATTTCCCAGTTAATCAAAACAGAAAGGTTGATTAACTTTTTATACCAACATACTGATTTACAACTAATATAAACACTTGCAAATTTAATTATCAAAGTGACTTTAAAACCGTTTTGGTTTTAAAGAAATTAGCAGCGGAATAAAAAAAACATTGAAAGATATAGCACAACAGATATAACCAAGAGGTTCAGTCACAAGATGAGACTTAGTCCTCTCAACAATTTGTATAAATATTATCCACACCCTGGATCGTGGATTACAACAGTTTACACCTATCCAGGTCCAAGACCTCTACCACTGTTATCTGTGGGAACAGGAACAATAGCAACCAGCTGTCCAGGTCATACGACCTCTACAACAATCCCAATGGGAAATAAAAGAAGTAAGAGAGTTGAGTGAGGATTTACAAATCCTCTAGTTAAAGCACAAGAGACAGTGTGTGTGTAAAATACATCATATAATACACACTGCTCAATATGTAAAAAGATAAATCACAGAGAAAATATTAAGTGTTTATAAATGGCTATAGTGATTGTCGTGCGGTTCTGGAATCCTTTGATTGATCAGAATTCGCTCTGAGTCCTCTTCTGGTTTTTTTCTGGAAAACAGATTATCATCTGTTGCCTTGACATCCAGGTTCAGAGATAGAGAAGAAGAAGTCGATGAAGTTCTTGTTTTATGTTCTTGTTCTCAGCACTTCAATGGTTAGCATTGATGAAAGAGTGCCTCGTGTTAGTTCAGTCGTCTCTTTACATTCACGCTCTGTTGTTCTTCCATCACACCTTGTATTCTGTATGTCTCGTGTATTTGTCTATGCCTCTCACTTTTTTTTGTCTTTTCAGTAGCACATCCTTCCATTATTTAAAGCACGTGATCCGGCAAAAGATGATTGATTTTTTCAAGCACGAGGTACGGTTCCCTGACATCCAACAACACACATTAAATAAATGTCAGTGTATTAAAATATATCTAATATTACCGATGGTTAGATTAAACAAAGATAAAGAAATTAAAGCAGTTTCGGGTTCTGTCTCTAGAACAGTAGCTCATGATATCAGTAGACTTGAGTTACAGTGGGTGTCTGTAGGTCTGAGTAGCGGTAGACATTTGTAATGGTAGACTTTTCTGTCAGTAGAATTGATGTATCAGTAGCGGTGGACTTGTAACAATAGCAGTGGCTCTGCCTTTACCAGTAGCGGTAACTCTCTATCGGTAGCTGTGGCTCTGCCTTGTAATGGTTGCGGTAGCTCTCTATCAGTAGTTGTGGCTCTGCCTTGTAATGGAAGTGGTAGCTCTCTATCGTTAGACTTTTCATAACGGTGGACATCAGCATATCGGTAGCTGTCAACTTTGCTGTAGCGGTAACGATCGACTTCATTGTATCGGTAGCTCTATCAGTAGACTTTAATATATCGGTCACTGTGATATGTAACAGTTGCTAGATTTTAATGGTAGATATTTGTTCTGACGGTAGCTACTGTCTAACGGTTGCTCTACTCTGTATCGGTAGCTAGTTTGTAACGGTAGCTGAAAACTGTTTGAGCATTCACTTGGCAGAATGAGTTACGTCATAGTAAATATATATCGGATAATTCAAAAGAGTTAATTTAAGCATAATGAAGGTAACAACATATATTGAAGTATATTTGGAATGTATTATGCATAATCAAGATATAAAGAATGAATTGTTGGGATTATCAAAACACAACAATGCAACATAATTCCAGAGGGTTCAACAATCTCCACCTTTTTGATAATCACAACCTATGCCAAAATAAATTAATATCAGAGAAAAAAATATCAAAGTATGATATCAATACTATAATATCAGAAAAATAAATCTCTAAAATTGATATAAAAAAAATAGTATTAGGGGAAAAATATGAAAACAGGAATATATCAAGAAATTATGTAGTATCAGAAGAAATAACAAGCAAGATTCTTTGGTTTGCATATTCCTCCCCCTATCAATTTAACTACATGATTCTCCTCCAAAATGGTGATTTTCTCCCCCTTTGTACCCTTAGGTGAACAACATTCTCATTCTCTCTCTCTGGGTACAGGTTTCCAATAATTTCTCCCCATTTATGATTAAAAAAAAGGAGGGTAGCAGAGAATAGAGAAGGACTAGGAAAGAAAATATACAGAGTAAAATTGATAGTGAAGAGGGGAATGAAGTATTTGATTGATAAGAAAAAGATACAGCTCAGAAAATCAAAAAAGTACAAAAATAAAATGAATCCCATCAAAAAAATGCTAGAAGCACTCAATCATCCTCTTGAACAGGTGTCTTTCCCTTGGGATCAGCAGAGGCTGCAGAGGTAGAGTTAGTATGCTTGGGAATTCCTGAAAGAACTACTGGTGGATCTGCAACTGATACAGTACTAGATCTGTAATCTATCTCTCTTTGAGGGATCAAAGGTGTTAAGCTCTTGATGTCTTGAACTGGAGTCAGTTGAGAAGTACTCCAAAAGGCAAATGGTGGAAGGGCAGGTGGTACAATAACTGGCCGAGCATCCACATGTAGGAAAGGCAGCAGGAGATTCCTGAAATCCCTGTTGATGCTTCCACCTCTCTCCATAGCAGATACAAAATCATCTATGTTCTCAATAAACATATCTAATGTAGGAGTAAGATCCCTGAGCTTACTAACCTTTTCTCCGATGTCTTGGGTAACTGGAGGTAACTTCATATTCTCAATCAAAATCTTGAAATGGTTTGTAAATTGGCACTTGGTATAAACTTTTTCAAAATAAGCATCCACCTTATTTTTGATTTCCTCTTGAGAAGTAGTATCTGCCCACAGGTGATCACGAACAAAACTACTAACTTCCCTAGTGGTAGTAAGAATCTGATTATCTGGTGCACCATTGAGACTGGCCTTAGCAAATTCTTCCTGAATAATAGTTCGGATTTGGTCAAGGTTCACACTTGTGCTCGATGAGGGAAGAGGTTTAATTGAGAAGGACATTGTCTCCTTGAATGATTGAGTCAGACTACTAACCACCTTCTGAACAAGTTCATCCTGACCGTTCAGATGTTCTTTAAATGACTTCTTAAAGGCCTCAAAAACTTCCACAAACTGTCTGACCACTTCTTTGATATATCGAATGTCAGTGTGCACTTTGGGTCTAAGAACTGTTCAATGCAGTCAAGGAAGAAATTGAATGTCTAAGAGCAACTACAGCTCCTGTCCAACTCTCAATCTGAGTGTGGCACACCTTTAGTTCATCCATCATTTCATTCACAGGACTGGACACACTACATCTAATGGATAACTCAAGGGATTAGTCCATTCTTTTCATCTCTTCAACCATACTTTTCTTCATATCTGCCACTGATTCTCTTATTTCTTCTATCAATTCGGCTTTTAAAGACATAAGGTCCTCCTTGGTTGCCACATTGTCAGCCATCGTGGGTAAGGTAACTAATTCCTTTTGGGGTTGGTCTTCCTCATCCGAATCGCCATAAGAAATTCCATGAATCATATATATGGTATCTAATGTCCATTCTTCAATGTCATATGATACTGATACTGAGCGAAGATTCTCTCCCTCACATGGAAAAATTTCCTTAGGTATCTCTTCCAACTCTTCTTCCTCAGGCAATTCTACAATTTCCTCTACAATTACAGCAGATCCAGTAGCCATTTGTTCTGAGTCATTAATGTCTCTCTAATCAACAAGTACTGTTGCTATATCTTCTTGATCAGGCACTGTCCTGACTGTACTGACTATTAGAGGACTCAAACTGACCTCATCTTCAACATTTTCCTCATCATCTACTTCATCATCAGCCTCTTTTTCTCAATGATCAGATTCGGTTGTCTCATCCTCCTCAGAGGTGTCCTTGACAACATATTGGCATGATTCTTCTCCTTCTTCTGTTGTCTCTGAATCATTGTCCTTCAATACAGTTTCTCTCTTTCGTAGTGCTTTTCAAGGGCTAGCTGCTCTATAAGAAATAACACGACGCACAGGACTAGGGGGTAAGTCTGGGTCTCATCCTTCCTCAACTAAAGTCTCTTCCTCCTCACCTTCATCATCACTGTAGACTGGTTCTAGCTCATCTAGTCCAAGACTAGGATCTCTCACATCCTTTGGTCTAGACCGATGATCCACAGGAGTGAACTTCTCATAATTTTTTCCATCATCATTTACCCATGATTTCTTCCAAGGATTCCAGCTGACTTTCATGTATTTACAGATAGTTCTTGTAATACAAAAGTTATCCTTAACCACTACCAGATCATCCTGAGGTCCAGCTATCTCCATCACTTTGAGCATCACAGAAATTAGATTTGAGAAAAACAAGGCATTTGATTTTGACTTCGGTCTAGTCATCTCTTCCACTTGAACCATAATCAATCTACATAGATTGATTCTCTCACTGTGCTTCAGAAAATGTAACAGATAAATGTCTTGGAATCTCAATGTGGCAAAGTCTCCTCTTCTCGGACTAACAACATGCTGAATAAATTTAAATAACATCTTATCATCTCCTTCTATCTCTGCAGCAATCACCTTTCTAGGGGTCCCATTCCATGTGAGTTCCAGAAAACATCTTCATATTGAAACACATCCCTGGTCGAAGGTACAGACTTGGAATAATAAGTAAAATCACCCTCATGAGGGACTCTTAGGTTCTAATCCCTTTATCCTGATGTAAACGACACTTCCGGACCATTCACATATGAAACCATTCTGCTTTCTTCTTCATACTTTTCAAAACGAATGAATTTGTAGAACTGTTTCACCAGTCTTGGATAATAAGGTCCGTTGTTGTTCAAGAAGCATTCTAGACAAACATGTTCTTCTAACACTCTAAGAACCAACAACATGCTTTCCATAAGCCATTCTGCACACACTTTTTTTTCAACAACTATCTTGCGCTTCGATAGGTGTGGGTTTACTGGTCTTCTCTGAGCTACACTTCCACTGCCACTTCCACTGGCATCAGTACTAGATACTTTTTGTCTCTTCGCTATCGGCGCTTCACTTCCATCAGTCATATGAGGTCTCTTGACATGGGACATTACGGATTTGAGGGTAGGGTTCTGAAGGTCGGGAGGTTTAGGATTAGGAGAGTTCGAGCAGACAGGTTCGCGGTGAGATTGAGTGAGTATAGTTTGAGTTATATTATCATTTAGGATTCTCAAATCACATAAATCATAAATAAAATAAAATTGTTCGATGACTCGGCTTTACAGAATAATAGAGCGTGCAAATGTACCGGTAAAGTATTCAAACGATAAGGTCTCCCTAAAGGTGAGGTCTCCCTAACGGTGAGGTCTCCCTAACGGTGAGGTCTCCATAATGGTGAGGTCTCCCTAACGGTGAGGTCCCCCTACCATTTTCAAGTGTAAGTTATCATTCCAAATTCCTGTCTTATGAAGCTTAATCTTTATGAACTTAAAGGCTTAGTGAAAATATCAGCTAATTGAAGTTCAGTGCCTATGAACTTAAGTTTTATATCACCTATTTGATCATTATCTCTTAGAAAATGGTGTCTAACATCAATATGTTTAGCACTAGAGTGAGACATAGGATTCCTAGAGATATTAATCACACTAGTGTTGTCACAGTTGATTGAAACATGTTTAAAGACAAATCCATAATCTAGTAGTGTGTGTTTCATCCACAGGATCTGTGCACAACAAACTACCAGCAGCGATGTACTCTACTTCAGTAGTAGACAATGCAACTGAGTTCTGTTCCTTACTACACCATGATACTAGGGATTTTCCAAGTAAGTGGCATGTTCTAGATGTGTTGTTCCTATCTAACTTACAGCCAGCAAAATCAGCATCTGAATAACTTGTTATGTCAAATGATTGTCCTTTTGGATAAAACAAGCCTAAATTTACAGTATACTTAAGATATTTAAAAATCCTTTTAACAGCAAGAAAGTGTGATTCTTTAGGATTTTCTTGAAATATAGCACACATACATACACTGAACATAATATCTGGTCGACTAGCAGTAAGATAAAGTAAACTCCCAATCATGCCTTTGTAATTTGTTTGATCAACTGGTTTCCCAGATTCAACAACATCCAATTTACAGGTGGTACTCATAGGTATATCACTTTCTTTAATACTATCCAAACCAAAACGTTTTAATCAATCCGTAGTATATTTACTTTGATTTAAAATAATTCCATCATTAGTTTGAAAAAATTGAAAACCAAGAAAATACTTAAGCTCTCCCATTAAGCTCATTACAAATTCATTTTTCATAACCTTTGAAGAATCAGTACATAAAGAATTTTTAGAAGATCCAAAAATAATATCATCAACATAGATTTGTACTATTAATACATCTTTTGAAATTATTTTTTATAAAAAGTGTGGGATCAACTATTCCTTTTGTAAATCCTTTTGAAATAAGAAAGTTTGAAAGTCTTTCAACCAAGCTCTTAGAGATTGTTTTAAACCATATAAAGTTTTAGAAAGTTTAAGAACATGATTTTGAAAATGAGGATTTGAAAAACTAGGTGGTTGTTCTACAAAAATATCTTCAACAATAAAACCATTTAAAAAATCACTTCTCACATCCATTTGATATAACTTGAAATTCAGATGTGATGCATAGGTAAGTAAGATCCTAATAGCCTCTAATCTAGCTATAGGTGAAAAGGTTTCCTCATAGTCAATTCCTTCTTCTTGATTGTAACCTTGTGAAACTAGCCTAGATTTGAATGTAATGATGTTTCCAGATTCATCAACTTTGTTTCTAAACACCCATTTTGTGCCTATGGTGATAGTGTCCTTAGGTCTTTCTAATAATTTCCAGACATTGTTTCTTTCAAATTGGTTTAGTTCTTCTTGCATAGCCATTACCCAGAATTCATCATTGATAGCATCATTGATATTTTTAGGTTCTAGCTATGACAAGAAGGCTTGATGTTCAACCTGAATTCTAAGAGAAGCTCTAGTCTGTGTTCCTCTATCTAGATTTCCTACAACATCATATAAAGGTTGGTTCTTTTGAATCCTAGTTGGTCTTGAAAAACTAGTGCTAGATATTTCAGGTTCATCAACAGGTTGAGGTTCAACAGAAGCAGGTTTTGGAAAATTTCCAGAACTGGATGTTTTAACTACAGATCCACTGTCTTTATCATTAGGGTTCAAAACAGAGAGGTCATCTAAAATATTTTCAACAGAGGTATTAGGTTCATATGGATCAATTTCATCAAATTTGATGTGAACAGATTCTTCCACACATTTGTTTCTCTTATTAAACACTCTCTAGGCTTTACTAGAAATACAGTAACCTAGGAAAATTCCTTCATCACTCTTGGAGGAAAACATGTCAAGATTATCTTTATTATTAAGAATAAAGACTTTGCAGCCAAAAACATTGAAGTAGTTAACCTTGGGTTTCCTATGGTTCCACAACTCATAAGGGGTCCTATTAAGAGCAGGTCTAATCAAGAATCTATTAATAACATAACAAGCTGTATCTACAACTTCAGCCCAAAAATAAACAGGTAGGTCATACTCATTAAGCATAGTCCTAGAAATTTCTTGCAGGGTTCTATTCCTCCTTTATACTACACCATTTTGCTGGGGTGTCCTAGGGGCAGAGAAATTGTGACTATAACCATTGTGTGAGTAGTACGATTCAAACTCATGATTTTCAAACATACGTCCATGATCACTTCTTAGAGTTTTAATATTAATTCCACTAAGGTTTTCTACAGACTTGGAGTATTTTACAAAGCAAGAACAAGCTCACTTTTGTGAGCTAGAAAATATACCCATGTATATCTAGAAAAGTAATCTACAAGAACATAAACATAATGCTTCCCATTTAAATTAGAAACTCTAGAAGGTCCAAATAAATCCATGTGAACCAACTCGAGAGGTTGAGAAGATGACACTTATTTCTTTGATTTAAAAGAAACTTTATGTTGATTTCCCTTTTGACAGGGATTACAAACATTATCTGCTGGAAATTCATGTTTGGGTAGGTCTCTAACTAAGTTATTCCTAGCATGTTTTCTAAGTGAATGCACATTACAGCGTCCTAATCTTCTGTGAAAAATCCAAGACGCTTTATGAATAGCATTTAAACAAGTAATATCTTTCTTAGCTAATGAATTTAAATCAACAGCATAAACATTTTCATTTCTCAAAGTAGCAGACACTAAAACATTTTTAGAATTAAAAACATTATAAGAATCATTTTCAAATTTAACATAAAAATCATCATCACATAACTGAGAAATACTTAACAAATTGTATTTAAGTCCATCAAAAAATAAAACTTTATAAATTAATACTGGGTCAGTGTTACTAATCTGGCATAAGCCGATGATTTTTCCTTTTGAGTTATCACCAAAAGTGACAAACCCTCCATCAACTATGACTAAGATTTTAAAGCATGAGAAGTCTCCTGACATATGTCTTGACCATCCACTGTCCAAGTAACAGGTCTTTTTATAGGATATCTTTAAGCAGGTTTCCTACAACACAGATTTAAATAGGAAATGATTTTGGTACCCAGATTTTCTTGGGTCTAGATAGGTTAGCCAATAACAATTTTGGTACCCATATTTTTCTAATGGGTCTCATAAAATTTCTAGAATCAACAGATTTTGAGAGATAACCTTATTAGATCCATAACTATGAATATAACTTGTTGAAGCATATAAAGTTCCAGAGCTCGCTACATTCTTTCCATATTTTGGAATGAATCTAGTTTTGGTAATTTTCCTTTGTCCAGGTTGGTATCCTATACCAGTAGTGTATATAGGTCCTATATGCTTACCTAGCATTTGAGTAAGAGTATCTTTAAAATTGGTAAATTTCTCTAAGTCTTTCTTGAGTTGATCATTATATAATTTTAGTTCAGTATTCTCTATATGAAACTGAGAATTATTTTCCATTTCAATATCAAGATCAGATTTATGTTTAACAGTTAAAGCATACTGTTTCTTTAAACCTTTGTATTTTTCTTTCAGCTCATTATAGGATTCTTCTAACATATCACAATATTCAAACAGTTCAGATATAGACATGTTATCGCATTCAAAATCATCTCCAGAATAATATGAATTAGAAGTAGGAGTTTCTGAAGTTACCTCAGAAGTGTTTGTCATAAAACACATGTTCACCTTGTTTCTATGTTCAGTTTTAGAAACTTTAGATTCACTAGAACTGTCCTCAAAAGAACTCCATGTAGCCTTCATGGCTTTCTTATACATGTTATCCTTTTATTCATACTTCTTCTTGTATTTCAGCTTTGGACAGTCTGCTTTTATGTGTCCTTTCCTTTTTCACTCATAACAGACAACTTCATCTAATTTATCAGGCTTCTTCCAATCCATTTTCCAATGTCCTTTGTCGTCATACTTACCTTTGTAGTTTGACTTTCTGAAAAACATCTTCTTCCTATAAAATTTCTTAAACCTTCTAGCAATGTGAGCCATCTCAGCATCACTGTCTGAGTCACTCTCCCTATCTTCACAACTTGAACTTTCATTGATATCTTGAAGCTTTTCCTTGTCCTTATTCTTTGAGGTTGTAGTTATGAAGGCAATAGACCTCCTTCTAGGTTCATCATCTTCTACTTTGTTCACCTTGAGTTCCTCTTCATACATGATCAGTTTTCCAATTAGTTCTTTGACTGGAAGTTCTCTAAAGTCACATGACTCTCTAATTGAGATTGAAGTTCCCCTCCATATTTCAGGTAGACATCTCAGAATTCTCATAATTTGTTCCTTTGATGGAACATCCTTTCCCAGAGAGGTCATTGTGTTGACAATTTCAATAAACCTAAGATACATGTCAGAAATGGGTTCATCAGGCTTCATCTTAAAATTATCATACTTAATAGTATATGTATTCAATCTCATCTCCTTAACATTAGTTGTTCCTTCTTGAGAAACAGCTAAGGTATCCCAAATTTCATATGCAGTTTTACAAGCAGATATTCTATTAAATTCCTCATCTCCTAGAGCACATTACAAAGCATTCATAGATTTACAATTTTTATTTAAGGTTGTCTTAGTATCATCATTCCAAGTAGAACTAATAGTAGTTGTTATTTTGTATTCAGATTCTATAGCAGTCCAAATATCAAAACCCATGCTCTCTAAATGAATTTTCATCATGATTTTCCACTGAGCATAGTTGGTGCCATTTAAAAAGGGTGGTCTATTGGAAGCAACACCTTCAACTCTATTTTCCATGATAACTAAATTAAATCAAATATTTTAAAGAGATAAAAATTTAGAAATAAAAGAAATTTTATGAACTTTAAAATACAACTAAAATCACAGTTGAAAAACAGAGTACATTATAAAATATATTTTAACAACCTCTGATACCAAATGTTGGTCGGACTGGATACTCAAGAGGGGGGGGGGGTGAATTGAGTTCCAATTAAAATTTCTGTTTTAAATCATTGTCTTTAAAGCCCCCTAATAAAATACTAAATTAAAATGTAGTGAATTTATATCAAAGTAAGGGTTCGGTTGGGTTCTCAAGGGATTTATTATTTCCCAATTAATCAAAACAGAAAGGTTGATTAACTTTTGAAACCAACTTACTGATTTACAACTAAGATAAACACTTGCGAATTTAATTATCAAAGTGACTTTTAAACAGTTTTGGTTTTAAAGAAATTAGCAGCGGAATAAAAAAAACTTTGAAAGATATAGCACAGCAGATATATCCAAGAGGTTCAGTCTTAAGACGAGACTTAGTCCTCTCAAAAATTTGTATAAAGATGATCCACACCCTGGATCGGGGATTACAACAGTTTACACCTATCCAGGTCCAAGACCTCTACCACTGTTATCCATGGGAACAGGAACAACAATAACCAGTTGTCCAGGTCACACGACCTCTACCACTATCCCAATGAGAAATAAAAGAAGTAAAAGAGTTGAGTTAGGATTTAAAAATCCTCTAGTTAAAGCATAGGAGACAATGTGTGTGTGTAAAATACAGCATATAACACACACTGCTCAATATGTAAAAAGATAAATCACAGAGCAAATATTTAGTGTTTAGAAATGGCTCTAGTGATTTTCATGCAGTTCTGGACTCCTTTGATTGATCAGAATTCGCTCTGAGTCCTCTTCTGGTTTTTCTTTGGAATACAGAGTATCGTTTGTTGCCTTGACATCCAGGTTTATAGATAGAGAAGAAGTAGTCGATGAAGTTCTTGTTTTATGTTCTAGTTCTCAGCTCTTCACTGGTTAGCATTGATGAAAGAGTTCCTCGTGTAAGTTCAGTCGTCCCTTTGCATTCACGCTCAGTTGTTCTTCCAGCACACCTTGTATTCTGTATGTCTCGTGTATTCGTCTATGTCTCTCTTTTTTTTTTGTCTTTTCAGTATCACATCCTTCCGTTATTTAAAGCACGTGCTCCGGAAAAAGATGATTGATTTTTTCAGCCACGAGGTACGGTTCCCTGACATCCAACAGCACACATTAAATAAATGTCAGTGTATTAAAATATACCTAATATGACCGTTGGTTAGATTAAACAAAGATAAATAAATTAATGCAGTGTCGAGTTCTGTCTCTTGAACGGTAGCTCTTGATATCGGTAGACTTGTGTTACAGTGGGTGTCTATAGGTCTGAGTATCAGTAGACATTTGTAACGGTAGACTTGTCTGTTGGTAGACTTGATGTATCGGTAGTGGTGGACTTGTAATAGTAGAGGTGGCTCTGCCTTTACCAGTAGCGGTAACTCTCTATCGGTAGTTGTGGCTCTTCATTGTAACGGTAGCGGTAGCTCTCTATCGGTAGTTGTGGCTCTGCCTTGTAACGGTAGAGGTAGCACTCTATCGTTAGACTTTGAAAAACGGTGGACTTCAGAATATCGGTAGCTATCAACTTTGTTGTAGCGGTAACTGTTGACTTCATTGTATCAGTAGCTCTATCAGTTGACTTTAATGTATCAGTCGCTGTGAGCTTTAACTGTTTCTAGCTTGTAACGGTAGCTATTTGTTCTGACGGTAGCTACTGTCTAACGGTTTCTCTACTCTGTATCGGTAGCTAGTTTGTAATGGTAGCTGAAAACTGTTTGAGGATTCACTTGGAAGAATGAGTTAAGTCATAGTAAACATATATCGGATAATTCAAAAAAATTAATTTTAGCATAATGAAGGTAATAACATATATTAAAGTATATTTGGAATTTATTAAGCATAATAATGATATAAAGAAAGAATGGTTGGGATTATCAAAACAAAATAAAGTAACTTAATTCCAGAGGGTTCAAAAAGTTATTCAAGAAAATATATTGAGGGAAAAATAATATGTATTTATTAGCGAGTAATGCAGTTATATTTATTTAAAAAATAAATATCCATTACTCAAGGTCTAATAAATGTGGTGGAAGAAATAAATAAAATGGAATATAAAAGTACACGGTGTGTATGTTGAAGATACACACTGTGTAGTTTTATAGAAAATGAGTGCACTCCATGTATTAATTATTACATAACGTGTAGTTTTTCTCATTGGGATTTTGAGGAAACAATATCATTTTATTAAATGATAATTATTATAATTAGTGTGTGAACATTTCAAGGAATTAATTATTCGACATATGGGTTTTCAACGAGAGTTGATGAAATAAATAAAATGTGTAAAGCGTTTATTTATTTCCATAACTCTCTAACCTCAAACCTGATTATAAATATCCTTACAACCCCAACACTTTCCGATCAATCATTGTTCCCAACAATTTTTGGGAATTTTTTCAAGGCCGAAAGAACTCCTTCCTCCCAGAATGCTCTCAAGACCGAGAGATCAAGGCAATCGAAGGTGGACATCGTAAGTGAAGGTTCATCAGTGCTAGCACCCAAAGATCCCTTCGGCGACATTCAGAGATACGAGGCACACATGTGGATCACTGCTAGAGGAATCCTACATATGGATTCTACGACACAATGATAGATCACATGATCATGATCAGAGACATCAAAAAAGAAATAATTCCATCAAGGTAATTCTTTTCAATTAATTAAATTAATTATAACCGAGATATGATGATCATATCTCTATGGTTCTGATAATCCCTCTTATGTTATTCATTCATTGTTCTTTTCCATATTTTCATAATTTTACATCGTGACGGATCACGGATTGAACTTTGTTTGATGTTAAAATTAATGTTGGGAAAACCCACCAATGTGCTTCTACAATGCCCAGAACATACAATATGTACATCTTATTTCGATCCACATCTACCAATATTATCCAAATAGGGATTAAAATTCATGGATTCCACTTTCTCTTATACTTAACCAAAACATCGGGATATTTCGATTAAACTCAGACTTATACTTAGGGTTTTCACAAAAATTTTAAAAGCTCCAGATCCATCCATACCAACCATTATCATGTTTTTGAATCCCATGGACCTTAGAAGAGGCTTAGGGGAGGTCTGATGGGTTTTTATACTATGATTTAGAATTAGTGAGAATTTACGTTGTAATAAGTGGCTTACGACCTAAGTGTGTTTTATATTGTAAGTACAAATTAAAAGTTAAAATGGTTTAAAATATTGTGTGGATGATCCCATGGAATTTATATAGTAAATATAATAGTATAGTAAATATTAAATATAACCCTCAATATTTTAGGTAACACTTTTTTAGTAGAAATTAATGTTTGATATGATTACAATATAAACAGGGTATTTATGTTGTAACGCCCCGACCCCAGCTACCCAGAGCCGGTGCGTTACTTCGTAACATTGGAATGATCACAAAAGATCAAGTCTCGAAAGACCGATTAGATTAGTAGCCTTGGAATCACTAGATACATTCATAAATGTTACATTACATCACAAAGTGAAAAACTATAATAACATAGTCTCCATAGTCCACACTTTTATCCTCTTCTGACTATCCCTACAGGTCATTCATAAAATACTTCTTCACATCCTGGAAAACATTAAAACATTGAAAGGGGTGAGCTCAGATGCTCAGTAAGGATAACAATATTGCGGAAGCTTTCATAAATAATCATTAACATTTAAGGCAATGTATAACTAAAACAAAAGCCTTTTTAAACTTGAACTTTAGCAAAATATGGAAAAAATAAAATGAGATAATTCCATTCACTTACTCACATGGATATTCTACTAATCGAATAATCCCATGCAACATCAATAACCATTTTCATAATGATGGAATGCATAATGCCAGACTATCATAACCACGTAGCCAAGGCCTCGTGCCAAGACCACAAATAAAATTTTGTCAAGGCCTTGTGCCAAGACACTAGTTTGTCTCATGAGACCTGCCGATGCATCGAGGAGCTATAGCAGGCTCCACCTGTCACTTATTAAGTCCAATGCATTCCTCATATGAATAGGTTTAAACAAATCATAAACCATAACATAATCGTATGACATAAAACATGCATAAAGGAAACATAACATTTACACATTTCAATCACAAGATATAAATACAACACATTGATATAATAAAAATGCTTTCAAACCCATTTTCAATACCAAAATAAAAGAAAGTAAAAACTTTGTATTTATTTTTCATTAAAAAATTGATGGCTTGTAGAGGAAGCCGAATCTCAAATAATGGTCACGGCGGCAGAGAAGACGTTGTCGCCGCATAAGTACGGAAAGAAAAACATTCCCTTTTGTCGTTTAGTAAAACGCTTCGTATAAAAAAATTCCTTTTGAATAAATGTAAAAGTCAAAGGGGTTTATACACTGTATAAAAGAAAGTTGTGTATAAAACCAAATATGCCTCAATGAAAGGGGATTGAGACGAAGTCCTTAAAAAGATCATTTTTTTAAATAAAGTACATCTATATTGTGTATTCACTATAAGTACACATAAATAATGTACAAATATAATATAGGACATAATAATATCATGACATAATTTGAAAGTAGGAGATTAACCCAAAGAATGGAAGTTGGGTTAAGAAATTCCCTTACCTTGCGTCTTGTCCTGACTCGACCATTCTTTGACCTCCTGAATAATAAACTAGAGTTAATTTATATTTACTTAATAACCTTTTTCATGTTCATTATTCCTTTTATATCACTTATTACCATGTTATGAACATTATTTAATTATTTAAGTTAATAACGGTCGTTTTTTCGATCTTTGGTACTTGAGTCAACAATAAACTTCTTATAATTACGAGTTGTTTATGTGGTAGAATATCAATTATCTCCAGAATTATATTCATGATTTAGATGTCATATATATCTTATATATCCAGTATATACATTCATTTATAATATTACATAACATTTAGAGGTAAGAAATGAAATGCACCGTTCATGGAGACGGTAAGTCGTACGTACGCATGAACGCTACTTTCATTTCAATTTCATATTTAATGGAACGAAATCATAATGATATAAATGTATAATATAATTCCAGTATAATATATTGTATAATACCATTTACTCCATCCTTTATACATCCCACATATGGCATTAACGATTCAAATCACTTTGAAGGGGCGGTAGTCCGCACTTCCTAAAATGAAATTATCGCGTTTTACCCATAATGGAAATCATAAAGTATGCCATAAATGAGAAATACAGAAGCATAAGTAAAACATAAACATATTATATATCATATATAAAAATAGATACATCTTAATGGCCACCTTTGAAGGTGTTATATGAGTGTTTAACAATCATCATTTCGTGAGGCAGAAATTCGCCATCCACCGAAACCGTATGTTCTTTAACCATTAGATGTAAGTGTGTGTAAGTGTAGCTCGAATACTTCTTATAACAACATCCTAGTATATTGAGGATACTTTTTTTGTTACAAAAGAAATGAATAAAATGGTTTAGGGGGTTGGAGAAGAAAAATGAAACAAAACAACATTAGAGAAGACATTACCTCAAAATCGGGTAACTCTTTTTGATTTAAGCCAAAGGATTCCTTGGGAAGAGTTCTTCCAAAAGAGAGGCTTCTAGGAGTAATAGGGGGATGTTGGGAGAGTATTTGGGCAGAGTTTGGCCGAGCCAAATGGCTTGAAAGTGTAAATGTGGTGGGAGAGGTGGGGGCCTTTTATAAGTGGAGAGGAGGGGCTCTTTTGGAAAGATTGAAATGTTACATTATTACACAATGCTTTTCGGATTATAAAGGTCCCAAACTTATATAATTCGTGGATAAGGTGATAATGGTTCTAAATATACCCATCAAATAGTCTTTGGACAAGTTTAAGCCTTGCATTTTACATTATCATTTCATTTTATTAAAATCGTTAAATAATGAGGTCATCGCTGCATCATAATGATGTCATAAATAATTTAATTTATTTAATGTATAAAAATTATAATAAAATTCTATGATGTAGGAAATCTTTTTAGCTTTCTAATGAATATTTATAATAAAAATATGGAATTGTTTAACCCCACTTAAAAACTGTTTTAGTAAAACAACTCATGTTTGTGTCATTTTTTACTTTAACATTAAATAAAAGGTATTTATGTCATTTTCCAACTAAAGTGGCTCCATGGGGTCCCCAAGTTGACCCATGGATTGTCTTGGTCGGCCATGACTCATCCAATAGGAGTAAGACAAGTTTCAAGCTCATATCATATTATTAAAACATTATTTTTACCTTAAACTACACTAATTACCTCTAATCGCGATTAAGAACTTAAAAGTTACTATTCACCAAAAAATTATTTTAATCTCATTGAACCACATTTTACATCTTAATGAAAACCATGTATGTCAGATTTTTGAAAATCAAATCACAGAAGTGGTAATATTTCATTTTAACGAAAAATCAGTTTTTAACAACCACTTAGTGGTTTCACTATTCATAAAAAATTGAAGTTTTTCCGAATAAGGACAAAACTTCACCCTAAGCTGTAATTGATATTCCGAATTCAAAAATGATGTCTATTTTACAAAATTCCAATCATATAAGTTGCATTAATTTATTTTATAATTAATTCCCGCTGTTACAACAAATAGCGTGTTTTTAAGAAACAATTTATATCAAAAGATTGGCAATTGTTTATGTCCAATTTCTATGTTAAATTAATTCTAATGACCACCATTGGATAAAATTGTAAAAATATATTCTAATTATACATTAAAACCACTAAAAAGTATAATTTATCACTATAAATTATTTTTATTAAAAAAGTTGTTTTTAAGTATTTTTCACTATTCATAAAAAATTAGAAGTTCTCAGAAAAATACCAAAATTTCAACATAGGCTAATTTTGATATTCCGAATCCAAAAATGAAGTCCATTTTGAAATATAAAATTTCTATAATTTTAAAAAGTGGTTATTACTATTCATAACAGCTACATTGATTAGTCGCGATGTTTTAGAACTCGAAGTTGCGTACAATGCAAGCTATTGCATTATTGAATGAGAAGCGTATCATGGAAGCTCGGGGTGTTACATTCTCCCCTCCTTCAATAAATTGCGTCCTCGCAATTTGAAATTTTTTCTTTGAAAATAAAAGGTTGAAAATAGAAAATACCTTTGTGGAAAGCCCACATCGGAAATAAGGTTAATAAAATTTAGTCTTAATAAGGGGGAAATGGAAATAAGAAAGTCACCACCAAACTATGATCTCGATAAGGAGAACATTGGTGGAAATTAGAGACATATAATTGGAGGAAAAACATAAATATTTGTAGGGAGTGATTGAGGTCATTAATCATAATCAACTGTCAAATTGAGGGCCTCAAAGCCTTCAATCTATGTTGATTTGAAATATCATCAGTTCAAAAAGACATAAGGTATTAGGATAACACATTTTTTTTTGTTTTAATATCCCTTTACTAAAGTTTAAGAATTAATTTATTCATTGAATAAGAGATAGTTATATATATATATATTTATGCTTGAAAATTAGAGTTTCAACCTTCAACTCATCTTTCACTCAAAAAGATATAGAACTCAAAAATATTATACTTATCCTAATTGTATAAGGTTCCAAATATTAACACATACCATTTAGATTAGTAAAATTATTTTTTAATAACCAGGGACTTCCTGTAGGCTAGTGGTAGGAAATAAAGGCCTGTCGCACTATGGTTGTGGGTTCGATTCCTGCAGCTTTGTCCGACGCGACGAGTTATGCCCCACCCTGCAGGTTGTCCTTTTCCTAAAACTATAGTATCATAATATTCCAAAAATAATCTTCATAAACGCTTTATCCTTAAACAATACTATCCATGGTTAAACTTAATCCATTCCAACCTTAATAGTTATCCAAAATACCTCCGTCCAGACTTTCTCTAAAAGGTCTCTAAATTCCAAAATCAATTGTAACATCAGATTCCCCAAACAATGAAAAGATTCTCTTATTGTCACATACTAAAAATATGATTACCTTAATCATATTACCTTAATCAAAAAGTACTACAGTACAATATTTATATATATAACATTATTCTTATAACCAGAATATAATCCTTGAGTCCAAAAGCACCAATACATTAATTATTCCGCTTCAACTTTAGTCACAGCATAAGATTGGCCTCAATCCCTTGGCCTTTTCTGAGGTAAGTTTCCTTGACTCTTAGGACATTCATTTGCATAATGCCCCATTTCCCTACAATTGTAGCATTCAACTTTAACAGCCTCTTTCTTTCCCTTTCAATCACGAGCCTGGTGACCCTTTTATCCACATTTATAACAAACTCCCATTCCTTTTAGCCACGTACCAGGGTGATTCTTCCCACAATTATCACATAATGGAAAATCGTTCTTTCACTTTTTCCCTTTATCTGTCTCTTGTTCCCCCGTTCTCTTCTTCTCTTTCTTTACTTTGTTGTCATAAGACTTAGAGATTTCCTTTTCTGTCTTGATAGCACACGAGACAATATCTTCGTATGATGAGAAGGATTGTGATACTAAAGCTCGACGGAGAAATGGTTTTAACCCATCAAAGAAATGATCAATCTTAATCCTTGGGTTATGTATATAATCGGCAGCATGCCTCGCTAACCTTGTAAAGTTCGCCTCATACTTTGTGACATTCTCATCCTCCTTCTGCCCCAAACTCAGAAATTGCCTTTCTATATCTGCTTGATGGTCACGAGGAAAGTATTTTTCTAAGAAAAGATCTTTGAACTCCCCCCATTCCATATTCGATACATCATCATCTTCCTTTGTGTTTTGAATCAGCTACCACCACTGATCGGCATCTCCAGTGAGGCGGTAAACTGCCATGACAACCTTCTCCCTTTCGCTACTCCCCAAGGCATGGAATATTTTCTCTAAGGAGTTTATCCATTGCTCAGCTACTAATGGATTTGTACCCCCATTAAATGTTGGTGGTTGTTGCCTCATGAAGCGGTCTAACATTGATCCTCCACGTTGCGGATCAGGGTGCTCCATACGAGTAAGGTTATTATTCATAACCTGAGTGAGTTGTCCCAGTATGGTAATAAGTTGATCAGCACCAGTTTTATCTCCAGATCCACAATAATTATCTTGAGCAGGAGGGCAATCCCTACACGGAGTTCGTGCATTGATACAGTTTCCACTCCTTCCACTAGGCTCCATTTCTATACAATGGCATAAACTAGATTAGTTTATGAATCAAAATACATAATTCCATACTTATAAAATACTTAACATAAATTGAACTATTTATGGATATAATCCATAATCATAAAAAGGTTTTCATTGAGGAAGTATATACTCATAACCGTTCATAGTGGTTTGTAAAGAAAATGAGAATTATCCTAAGCATATCCCCCGGGAGTGTCGTAACCAAGAGTGCAGCAAGGCCCGTTGTCGTGCACCAGTTCCCGTTCGAGTCTAGCTCAAAGCAGTGTTTTTGGGTTTTACCCCTAGGTACATCTGTGCCAGAGCCGCCTCTACCTGCTCGTATCCAGATAGGGATGTATTTCTCGGAAAACTCATAACATCTCTATAATACCAAAATTCTAGGAATCTCTTCTATACTAATCCTCAAAGTCTATCTTTGGGCTATGTGCTCTAATCAGAGTTTATCTAAATCTAGCTTTCATGGTTAGTACTAAACTGCCTCTGATACCAACTGTAACGCCCCGACCCCAGCTACCCAGAGCCGGTGCGTTACTTCGTAACATTGGCATGATCACAAAAGATCATGTCTCGAAAGACCGATTAGTTTAGTAGCCTTGGAATCACTAGATACATTCATAAATGTTACATTACATCACAAAGTGAAAAACTATAATAACATAGTCTCCATAGTCCACATTTCTATCCTCTTCTGACTATCCCTGCAGGTCATTAATAAAATACTTCTTCACATCCTGGAAAACATTAAAACATTGAAAGGGCTGAGCTCAGATGCTCAGTAAGGATAACAATATTGCGGAAGCTTTCATAAATAATCATTAACATTTACGACAATGTATAACTAAAACAAAAGCCTTTTTAAACTTGAACTTTAGCATAATATGGAAAAAATAAAATGAGATAATGCCATTTACTTACTCACATGGATATTCTACTAATCGAATAATCCCATGCAACATCAATAACCATTTTCATGACGATGGAATGCATAATGCCAGACTATCATAACCACGTAGCCAAGGCCTCGTGCCAAGACCACAAATAAAATTTTTTCAAGGCCTCATGCCAAGACACTAGTTTGTCTCATGAGACCTGCCGATGCATCGAGGAGCTATAGCGGGCTCCACCCGTCACTTATTAAGTCCAATGCATTCCTCATATGAATAGGTTTAAACATATCATAAACCATAACATAATCGTATCACATAAAAAATGCATAAAAGAAACATAACATTTCCACATTTCAATCACAGGATATAAATACAACACATTGATATAATAAAAATGCTTTCAAAACCATTTTCAATACCAAAATAAAAGAAAGTCAAAACATTGTATTTATTTTTCATTAAAAAAATGATGGCTTGTAGAGGAAGCAGAATCTCAAATAATGGTCACGGCGGCGGAGAAGTCGTTGTCACCGCATAAGTATGGAAATAAAAACATTCCCTTTTTTCGTTTAGTAAAACGCTTCGTATAAAAAAAATTCCTTTTGAATAAATGTAAAAGTAAAAGGGGTTTATACACCGTATAAAAGAAAGTTGTGTATAAAACCAAATATGCCTCAATGAAAGGGGATTGAGACGAAGTCCTTAAAAAGATCATTTTTTTTAAATAAAGTACATCTATAATGTGTATTCACTATAAGTACACATATATAATGTACAAATACAATATAGGACATAATAATATCATGACATAATTTGAAAGTAGGAGATTAACCCAAAGAATGGAAGTTGGGTTAAGAAATTCCCTTACCTTGCGTCTTGTCCTGACTCGACCGTTCTTTAACGTCCTGAATAAAAAACTATAGTTAATTTATATTTACTTAATAACCTTTTTAATGTTCATTATTCCATTTATATCACTTATTACCATGTTATGAACATTATTTAATTATTTAAGTTATTAACGGTCGTTTTGTCGATCTTTGGTACTTGAGTCAACAATAAACTTCTTATAATTACGAGTTGTTTATGTGGTAGAATATCCATTATCTACAGAATTATATTCATCATTTAGATGTCATATATATCTTATATATCCAGTATATACATTCATTTATAATATTACATATCATTTAGAGGTAAGAAATGAAATGCACCGTTCATGGAGACGGTAAGCCGTACATACGCATGAACGCTACTTTCATTTCAATTTCATATTTAATGGAACGAAATAATAATGATATAAATGTATAATATAATTCCAGTATAATATAGTGTATAATACCATTTACTCCATCCTTTATACATCCCACATATGGCATTAACGATTCAAATCACTTTGAGGGGGCGGTAGTCCACACTTCCTAAAATGAAATTGTCGCATTTTACCCATAATGGAAATCATAAAGTATGCCATAAATGAGAAATACAGAAGCATAAGTAAAACATAAACATATTAAATATCATATATAAAAATAGAGACATCTTAATGGCCACCTTTGAAGGTGTTATATGACTGTTGAACAATCATCGTTTCGTGAGCCAGAAATTCGCCATCCACAGAAACCGTATGTTCTTTAACCATTAGATGTAAGGGTGTGTAAGTGTAGCTCGAATACTTCTTATAAAAACATCCTAGTATATTGATGATACTGGTGTTGTTACAAAATAAATGAATAAAAAGAGTTTAGGGGGTTGGAGAAGAAAAATGAAACAAAACAACATTAGAGAAGACATTACCTCAAAATCGGGTAACTCTTTTTGATTTGAGCCAAAGGCTTCCTTGGGAAGAGTTCTGCCCAAAGTGAGGCTTCTAGGAGTAATAGGGGGAAGTTGGGAGAGTATTTGGGCAGAGGTTGGCCGAGCCAAATGGCTTGAAAGTGTAAATGCGGTGGGAGAGGTGGGGGTCTTTTATAAGTGGAGAGGAGGGGCTCTTTTGGAAAGATTGAAATGTTACATTATTACACAATGCTTTTAGGATTCTAAAGGTCCCACACTTATATAATTCGTGTCTATGGTGATAAGGGTTCGAAATATACCCATCAAATAGTCTTTGGACAAGTTTAAGCCCTGGATTTTACATTATCTTTTCATTTTATTAAAATCGTTAAATATTGAGGTCATCGCTGCATCATAATGATGTCATAAATAATTTAATTTATTTAATGTCTAAAAATAATAAAAAAATACTATGATGTAGGAAATCTTTTTAGATTTCTAATGAATATTTATAATCAAAATTTGGAATTGTGTAACCCCACTTAAAAACTATTTTAGTAAAACAACTCATGTTTGTGTCATTTTTTACTTTAACATTAAATAAAAGGTATTAATGTCATTTTCCAACTAAAGTGTCTCCATGGGGCTCCCAAGTTGACCCATGGATTGTCTTGGTCGGCCATGACTCATCCAATAGGAATAGGACAAGTTTCAAGCTCATATCATATTATTAAAACATTATTTTTACCTTAAACTACACTAATTACCTCTAATCGCGATTAAGAACTTAAAAGTTACTATTCACCAAAAAATTATTTTAATCTCATTGAACCACATTTTACTTCTTAATGACAACCATGTATGTCGAATTTTTGAAAATCAAATCACAGAAGTGGTAATATTTCATTTTAACGAAAAATCAGTTTTTAACAACCACTTAGTGGTTTCACTATTCATGAAAAATTGATGTTTTTCAGAATAAGGCCAAAACTTCACCCTAAGATATAATTGATATTCCGAATTCAAAAATGATGTCTATTTTACAAAATTCCAAAAATATAAGTTGCATTAATTAATTTTATAATTAATTCCCGCTGTTACAACAAATAGAGTGTTTTTAAGAAACAATTTATATCAAAAGATTGGCAATTGTTTATGTCCAATTTCAATGTTAAATTATTTCTAATGACCACCATTGGATAAAATGGTAAAAATATATTATAATTATACTTTAAAACCACTAAACATTATAATTTATCACTATAAATTATTTTGATTAAAAAAGTTGTTTTTAAGTATTTTTCACTATTCATAAAAAATTAGATGTTCTCAGAAAAATACCAAAATTTTAACATAGGCTAATTTCGATATTCCGAATCCAAAAATGAAGTCCATTTTGAAATATAAAATTTCTATAATTTTAAAAAGTGTTTATTACTATTCATAACGGCTAATTTGATTAGTCGCGGTGTTTTAGAACTCGAAGTTGCGTACAATGCAAGCTATTGCATTATTGAATGAGAAGAGTATCATGGAAGCTCGGGGTGTTACATATGTCATACATTCCCACTATGAAATACAATTTATAACATGTTGTTCCTTAGGTTTTATAAAACCCTTTGAAGTTTGTCCAATGTATCCACGAAGATATTGGTGGTTTTCACAGAATTTTAGGATCCCTATAATTTGTATATATTCTTGGATTCCATTTTCAATTCACTATAATCTAATTTATGATGTACCTCTTCCCTTATGGTTCATCAGTCATGTTCCTCATACATTTTCTTTCTATGTGATGATGTATCCTCTTTATATTCTAATAGAGTCTATTTTTTTCTTCATGGTTGTGGTGAGGCTTCTTTTGAGGGATATATATTCTTGTTGTATAAGTGATTTGGATATGCAATATTGTTCCATTATCATGTGAAGAAATTTGAACATCATTGACACTTTCATAAAGGGTACCCTTTATGTTATATTATTATTTTACATGATCAATTTTATGTGACACTTACTAACAATTATCCATGGGAGGATAGTAAATTAGTATACCCGTTTAGGTGATGAGTTAAGTTCACTATTAATCATTGTGCTTTATCATGATTTTTATAGTTTGAATTAGAAACTCTGGGGATGATCCTATTGAGTATATTTTTATTCTTACCCTATATATATATATATACTATTTTTTCAGTTCAGTGAGAGAAGTTTTGTGATCGTGGTGTATATAATTGGCCCATAGTTTTTCATGAGTTTTTTTGGCATAGTGGTGGCTACTATATTAATTTTTTTGGTATTAGTAGTTTTTCTTTTGTTTTTATAGTACTACAAAACATTACATGTATTCACTTGAGACTTATTTTATATATTTGATTAGGTGTTTATTGGCTTATCAATCTTATATCCCTCTTATTCATCTTCTCTTACAGGTTAATTCCTCCCATTATATGTTTATTATACCCTTCATGCATGTCACTGTCTCGAAACCTAATTGATGCAGGACTCGGGCAGTCAGCATATATCTTCTCTCATTACTGAAATTGGAAGGGTATACATTGGGAGTTAGGTGGAATGACATAGTGGTACTAAAATGGATTAGGTATGAGATGTAGTTTTGATTTAGCCATATGTAAAGTTGTGTGGATTGGTAGGGAAATAGTGTCAGCTAAGTTTAGTAGGTGATGTAAAAACACGAGACCGACTGAGACCTTGGTATTTAGGTCCCACGTTGATCTAATTCTTGGACCTTTAAGTTTAGTGGTCCAAATAAATGGAGCGACACTAATTTTGGGGTATATACCTAGGAAAGTATCCTAAATCAATTTTTTGGCCTTTATTTGAAATTTGTGGAACTTGGGATAGGTTAAACCTTAATATAAATAAAATAAATAAGTAAATAATTAATATTAAGTATTTGATATTTCATATATAGGTGTCTAATTTTTTTTTGATCATATAGGTATGGCTCTATGTCAACATCCTCTTCAAGTTCACACAAAATATGTTTAATATGACATGGCAATAAAGCACCATGGAGTATAATCTAATGATGATGAAACTTTTTGGAAGAAAATCTAAGAGTTTCATCCCCATACTCTATAGAAGTTGAAGTGGTCTATTTCAGATTTTGTCATAGAATTATAGTCTGAGGATGTGCTAATAGATTTCTGTTTGATTTGTTCTTGGAAGGAGCATTGGGTTTCCTTAGCTATGATTAAACTACATGAGGATGTGAGGTAGTGGTAGATATTATTCCTCAAGGATCACGAGGAGTCGGTAGTCTCATCAGAGAATTTTTGAGACTATTTATGTGAAGATTTTATTTCTTCAACCATGAAGGTGTCACGTCACCAAGATGTTTTTACCATTTAATAGGGAGTTCTAGAGAATTAGAGTTCATGATACATTTCAAGATCCTTCTTTGATATGATTCAAACTTGTTTCTTGATGAGGAGGCTTGGGTGTGGTATTTTGAGGAGTCTTTTCATCTGGAGATACAATTTCTGGTCACCTTGTTCATTTAATCGACATAATTCAAAGTGCTATCAAGAATAGAGATTTTGTATATGATGCTAGATAAAACTAGTTCATCATGAAAGGGGACTCATCAAGACTCCTCATGAACTCGATCTATGTTATGGGGATCCATGTTTGCTAGAAATAATATTATTCTATAAAAAAGGTGTATGTCCCAGCTCTCATCAATTCATTTCTTTGGGGTGGAGGATCTTAGGCCAATTAAAATGAATAAAACGTGTGTTTTTATTATAGAGGATGAGATTATAAAATTGGATAGTACCTAACCATTCAGAGAAATCAGTATGAAATAGTTGTAATGCTTCATGTTCCCCCATAGAAGAAATTTTTACTATGGAAGAAACAATATGGTGTTCTAGTTTAGGACCAATAGATAGGAGATGGGACTGGATGAGGACATCCTTAGGATGATCCTGTTCCTCAATGGTAAAAGAGATACTATGGAGGTTCTCAACAATATGTTCTGTGAGGCCATCGAGTAGGTTATGGCCAACTTCTTACTCTATAATTTCATTTGTCGAGTGAGCTAAGAATCATTTTAGGTACCCTTTACTTTTTTATAATTGGGTACATTCTTTATTTCATTTAGGAGTGATGCATGGGCTATATAACCTTCCCTTATCCATGTTTTGGGTGTTTTTTCAAGAGGCTTACATTTTCCTTGGTCTTTACTACACTAATTAGAGGTAAAACTGACTTTCATAATGTATGTAGAGACTTTTATCTCGTGATACGGTGCCATTGATCTTAGGGTGACTTCCTATGATTATTGATATAGTCATCCAACATCATCTTTTTTTATGGATAGGTGTTATTCAGTTCAGGCTAGCATGGATTTCTTTAGTTGACAGTTTGTGTTCTATGTTGCTAATGGAGATTCAACAGTAGACATGTTGGCTAGAAAGATCCTTAGATGGGTCTAAAAAATGGTTTATCCCTGTATTATTTGATTACTGAGTTGATTTCAAGCTCATTAAAGGTTCAAATGGAATTCTTTCATAGGGTTTTGGAAGAGTACCTTTATTTCTTCTAAAATGAGGTCGTATCATTACCCACTCAATAAGAGATCAGGTTTGGGATAGATCTAAAACTGAGAATGTATCCAATCTCAATGTATTTATATAAGATGGACCCTTTGAACATTCCTGGAACTATGCGTATAGCTCTATTACCTATTACAATGAGTTTTTGTTCAGCTAAGTGTGTCTCCATTGAGTACTCTAGTTATTTTCTTGAATAAAGTTGATGAATGTTTTTATCAATATATATATCATCATCACATGAACTAGGTGACATTGGAATACCAATATCCTTTTCTATGGATTAATGATTTATTCGATCAAAGGAAAGTAGTAAGTTTATTTTTAGAGATAAAATTGTGGTCAGGATATAATTAGATGTGGCTAAATTATGAGAATCTTATAATGAATAATTTCTTATGTCAACATTGGAAATATGTTTTTTTTGTGATTTAATTTGGTTTTATAAATTCTCCCACAGTGTTAATGAATTTTATGAACATAGTGTATTGAGAGTTCCTATATAAGTTTGTGGTGGTTTTCATCTATGAAATCATCATGTACTAAATATCTAAAGAGGGTCTTATAGAGGCTTTTCGTGCCATTTTTTGGATTACTTCATCACTATTATCAATTTTGGATGTTTTCAATGTGTGACTTGTGGGTTCATGATGTTTATTTATTGGGGAATGTGGTATCCGAAAAAAATATTAAAAGTGTACCCTTAAAAGACAAAGGTGTATAATTCTTAGGTAGTCTCCAAGAAAGTGGTAGATTTGTTGAGTTTCCAGGGTCTTGTATGATATTATATATGGTTCATAGCCAATTTCTCTTCAGTTAGACTCCTTTGATATCCTTGAATAGGATGGATCATGTGTTTTTTTGGACAGTCAAATGTCAAGTATCTTTAGAGTACCTGAAGGTGATGTTGGTAACAATCAATTCCTTTGTTTTCTAGTATAGGGAGTTTAGATTGATGTTTTTTATTATTCATGGTTTGGGTTTTTTTCTAATGAAGTATAGATTAATTATTTTTTATGGGTCTCAGTAGCTACATCCCCATAATTTTAACTATGCCACCCATGATCTCAATTAAGTTGTATATTTGTTTTCTGAGAAGTTTTCGAAACATTACATCATCAACAATCATCTTTTTTTACCTACTATAATATCCTCATGTATGGATTCTACTGATGTGAATTAAAATTTCAATGGAGATGGTGGATGTCATTATTATGGGATTATAAATAATAGATTTCATATATTCCAAGAAATTGAGATTTTTTTTGTTGATTCACTAAGTAGTGTGTCAAATTGTGATGTCATGTGTGAGTCTAAAGAATCTGTGAGGGTGAAAAAATAAATCTCAGTGATGCATCCTGATATGGGAGAGGTTGGATTACGAAGTTTCCTTTCCTATATGTAAGATTATTTTACCTTTATACAGTATGTGGAGGAGTCTCAGCTAGGGGATTCTGATTTTCAAATATAGAGAGGCCGGGTTGTTTTTGGTGATTCTCACGATGGATAGTTTGTGAACGAACTTCATTGGGTATTATTCTAGTGTATGGGTCTTATCCCATTGAGGATTCATGCTATAGTTTTCCATAAGTTACATAGCATTCCTTTGGAGGTACATCTCGGTGTGATAAATATATACCGGGAATTTAGTTGTTAGTTTTGGTGTAATGGGTTGGAGTGTGAAGGTGTGGTGTTTTTTTATTGATGTTTAGTCTGCAGAAAGGTGAAGGTTGAGCATTGTGCTCTTGATAGTTTTTTCCAGGCATTATATTATTTGCATTGGATGTGGGATAAATTCTCAATATACCTAATTAAAAATTTTCCTCAAGATCAAGGATTCTATGATACTATATGTTTGATAGTGGATCATTTGACAAAATCATCCAATTTCATAAAATGAAGGATTTGAGATTAGTATAGGTTTTTCTGATGCAGTATCTGGAAAAGGTTTTAAGACTCCACTGATTCTTGAAGATGATCATCTATGATTGAGACCCTTTTTTTACCTCCAAGGTGTGAAGAGGTCTCTATCATGCTTTTGGATCTCAGTTATGCCTTAGAACTTCTTTTCCTTTGTATACATTTGGTTAGATAGAGTGGACTATGTAGAATCTTGAAGACAGATTACATTATTATGTCCTATATTTTGGATGTTATATAAGATACACCACCCCTTAGTTGAGTTTTTAATAATATTATTTTCCCCTACCGCATTGGTATGGAATCATATGTATCTTGGCATGGTGGGCCATTTTGTTCTCTCTTGCATTGGACTGTGATTAGAGAGTCAGCATTTATTGGAATGGAACAAGTACAGAATGTGATAGATATAGTTTAAGTAATTCGTGAAAGGATTAAAGCAAGGGAAGATAATCAAATGTCATACACTGATCATTGTAGAATGCCCTAGAGTTTTATGTTGTAGATCAAGTGTTTATGAAGTTAAATCCTATCATAGACAAATAAGTGTTGGTTTTTAAACAATGCTTTGTCCCTCATCTAGTGAACCTTTTAACGCATTGGATCATGTTGTATTCATCTCATATCAGATAAAAATTCCCTTAATATGGATACACAATGTTTTTAGGTGTCATAGATCAACTATTACCTTCATGAATACTCTCAAATCATCAATTATAGTGAGATCAATGAAGAAAATGATGTGACCTTCGAAGAGTTTCCTATAGAGATTCAGGACCGCCATGATAATTTGTTGTGTGTGAAAGCATGGATCATGTCTTCTGGTAGCATGGTGGTGTGGAAGATATTTTCTAGAAATTTGAGTCTTATATATGATCATAGTATCCCTATAATTTTTTGTTTATTTCTTCTCTATTTGTAATGATAGTTATTGTTTTTGAACCTTTTCTGTGTTATGATTTTATTTTATCTTATTTCTTAATTATTGTAGCCTTAATTTTTTTAAGATTTATCTCCCTCATGAGAGTGTTTTGGATCTAGTATTTATTGTATTGTGTTTTTTCACTATTCCTTGGATAATTTTTTTGATCTCCTATGATGGAGTGATCCTTGATTGGTATCTCACTCAGTGGACTATTTTATGATATATTCTATTTATCTTAAGGTTTATTTTTAATTCTCAATGGAATTAATTATTTGATAGGTATCGTATGTAAAGGCCTAGATCCACCAATCCTAACCCTTTTTATAATAATACAATGATTTGTGTCCCATATATAATAATATAAAATCATTACCAAGAATTCAATGATCATTTCCAAAACTTATCAGGGCACATCATGGGGGATAAACCTACAAGGTGGGACACACCATCATCTCCTATCATATCCCTTTCCTTATACTATAATGAGTTCACTCCCAAAACCATATTATTGGAATAAAAATCATACTATAATAGGTTCACTACCCATTCCATCCTTCTATATCTAATGAGATATAAATTTTTACGTAGTTAATTAGAGAGATATATGGGCGCACCCATCATATATGTTATAACGGGCTCAATTGGCACTATCTGGGATACCCCATCATAGAGGTTGTAACTGGCTTACCCAGTTCTATATGTTCTACCCCATATATAAGATATAACGAGCTTACCCAAAACTATCTGGTGTTCCTCATCATAGAATCTATATCGTTCTTAAATAGCACTACCAGAGCCTCCCCATCCTATATGTTGTAACGTGCTTAACAAGTGCTACATAAGCCACCGCACAGTGTTATCTCTGTATAAGAACCAAAACATGAATAAAATATAAATATATTTAATATCAACATAAATAATCATTATACTCAATACAATGTGATTAACCCATATAAAATAATTGGGTTTCATGTTAATAACTTATAATCATGATTAACCTATGAAAAAGAAATGGGTTCTATAAACAACCTATCATAACAACCTAAACCATTGTGAGAAATAATAATATTGGTGTCCTTGGACAATATCCATAGTAAGTCATAGGTTAGATAATTTGATGAAATATTATATGGAAAATAATTTATAAATATCATTTAAAACATTTATTTATGAAAATATCTTTTCCTCTTTCACAAATTAATTTTATGACATATAACATTTAGAAAAAATTTATCATTGAAAAAAACCTTGAGAACATATAAAAGAATATTTGAAAATCAATTTAAAAATATTTTAAAACATAAAATATTTTCAAAATCCTTAAACATTATAATTAGCTGATAATATTATTCAAAAACATTATGAATTTTTTTTGGAAGACACCATTTTGAAATAATACATGTTACAGACCAAAGAATGAAATAAACTCGGATTCCCTTAAAAACATTTTATTAAGAATCATAAGTACCAAATTTTGGGAACATGGTTCCCTTACATTAATATATCATGAATAACTCTATTATAAGTAAATTAATGAGAATTATTGTGAGATTTATCCTAATATTTTAATAATTAATGAATAATCATAATTAGTCTTGATAAATACCAAAATTTTTAATTATAATCAAAATAATATAAATTCATTTGAATTAAAAACACCCCATAAAACAAATAGGTGGTGAAAATGAAATGTATCTCATGAATGTGAAAAGTGAGATACAAATCCCTTACCTTATGTCTCGAATTCTTTTGTACTCATTAAATCATCCTATATAATAAAATTTATGTTTTTTATACATATATTAAGTAAGCATATTCATTTATACAAGACCATATATTATTTTTTAAGAAATTTCCTAACCCACTTTTTTACAACTCTATATATAAGTTATTTTTGGGTAATATTCTATTTTTTATTCATATATGTTTTTGATTTGTTAAATTTTTTCATCTTATGTTAAACCTGATTTCATAATATCCAGAATGAGAACAATGATATAAATATCACATATAGTAATTATATATCTATTCATAAAAATCTATAAATGATCTAAATACGAAAATGAAATACACTATTAATGAATCCATGTTTTATGATCTAGGTGGCACACTTATGAATGAAAGGAATTGATTAAGAAAGGTGTTCCATGATAGTTCTCCAATGCATTGGGTAAAGTAGAGTATGATAATACGTCATGTGCAATGGGTGTTGACTCATGCTAATTTAAGAGCAATGATGGTTTACTCGAGCATCAAGAGCAATGAGGGTTTCCTCATGCTCCATGTACAATGAGCCTTGGCTCATAATAATTCCATGTTATGTGTTGTTTCCATAACTCCATGTTATGATTATCATGATTTATCATGACTTTATGTTCAGGTTTCTCTTCTTCTCCATTTATATGAATATTGACTAACATGTATTGTATTTCTCATGTTATTCCATGTTTATTCCACTACTGGGCTTTATAGCTCACCCTTTTCTTATGCATTTCCTCAGGTTATCCCGTGTAATGCTAAGTATAAGGTAATTTAGTGGCCATTTAAAGGAAGTTTTCAACAAAGAGATTGTATTTCATTTTTTAATTTGTTATGTAAATATTCTAATCACTAAATACACAAGACCTCTCGGTCATCTATGTTGTATCAAGTGATGTTTATGTAACAAATCATGTTTAAGTGGGTTATAAGGAATAGGGTTTTCATAGTTGATATGAGAGTATAGGTTTAGTTATTTATGGGATTAGGATTATAAAACACTAGTGAATCCTAAGAGACTGGACAAAATATAAAAAACATCCCTATGTTATGGTGAGTATTGAGTAAATGGTTTATCAAGAAAATACATTCATGTCTAGATACGAGCAGGTAGAGGTTACTCTCACACAGATGTAACTAGGGGTGAAAACCCTGACAAAGAGTTTCAGGCTGGACCTGGGGTATCCTAGAACAGGACAAAGGGCCTTGCTGCTCTCTTGGTTATGACACTCTTGGGGGATATGCATTGATAAATTCACAAGCTTAGTATGGACCATTATTAATGGAATTAAAAAATCCCCTAAGAATATATGATAAAAAGTACATCATGTATAACATTGATTGAAGCCTATATCTTCGTAAGTAAAGGAAATAAAAGCTATTTATAAGTCATCCATTTTGTCCTCGGATTTCACTTTATGTGTTACCCCTATCATTCCTTTCATTAAGTAATAGTAAATCGTCAGACTTCTAGTAGTTTAATATCACAATTTTATCATGTATAGAGGGTAACTAAAAATTTGATTTGTTTCGTCAGTTGGATAAAGGATAGTTTCGAGATGGAAGGGGAATAACCTCGAACAACACTCTTGTACCTTCCTGAGGATTTTCTAGATATAATTATTATGAAGTCAATATTTCATAGCATCATAAACTTATCCAATGTCTGAATTTCTTGCAAGACGTTCTATGACATATAAAACACATTCTCCAAACCATGGAATCATTAGGGATCATGGGTAACCTATGATCAAATATTAAGCTCCCAACTCTACCACCTTTCATGATGTGGGACATACCATCAAGGTAGTTTTAAATATTTCACCCTATCTAAATATTATGATGCACTATTTTATTTTTGAATAACTACCAAATAGAGAGACCTCAGAGCAGCCTATATATATATTCTTGTCTTGTTGTCTTTTTGGGAACATAGACAATATATTAGAAGAACCATATTTAAAAAATTTAAAATCTAACTCTATCCGACTATTTTACAAAAACATTGTACATGGTTATATTTTTAAACTCTATGTTTTTTAACAAATTTTTTCAAAAATGTGCATCATATTCTCCATTGGTACGATCCATGTTGCACGTACTGCATCTGGAAAAAGGAAGTGGAAGACTTCGAATATACCTTGATGTATTGTTGCACTAAGTGGACCCTCTAACTCTGTGATTGATGCAATAATGAGTGTTGGTGAATGCTTAATGAAGGTGGGTAAAAAACCTTGAAGTCGTTTTTAAATTTCAGAGTTCTATTTTTTATGTAATCAAATTGTGAGGATACAATTTATTAAGGGGGGAAGATTGTAATGACCCAAAAATTCATTAATGAGAATTCCTCTTGATCTAATTAAATTTCCTATTATGTAAAATGTTTTTATAAATTCTGAACTTCATCGGTTTTATGTTTTTTGGATTTTAATATACCACTAATAGTTGTGATAATTGATAGAATAGTTGATGAACAATGATCACATGATTTGTATAAATTTAAGGCTTTAACAAATCCAATTTACTCAGACAAAGGAAGTGATGGCCCCATCCAGTATACTTTCCCCGTACTAAGCCCATTTGTGTGAGCTTGTAAAGGATGTGGCATGATTAGTCTTCACTCTTGACCAATCCCAATCCAAGATTCAACATGTTAATCTTGAATGGAACTGCCTACGGGAGAAGTGGAAGTTGATAGAGAATACCACCCGAGCGATTTTATCTAAGCCACCCCAAGAGTCTATTACCATCGCACACCATACCATTTGGTCTTATGAGAGTGTTATGTGTATTTATGTAACAAGACCCTAGTACTGTGATTAGGTACATTATTTTTTTATAGATGATACAGATTCATTTTATTATTGTTACTTTGAAAATATTTTTTAAAGCACAAATTGTTTTTTAGTTAATATTCAACTAAGATATCTATTTTGATGAATTAAATTATTTTCATATTAAATAATATTTTAATAATATATTATAATTATTCAATTTATTTTTATTAAATATAAATTATCATATTATTATATGAATGTAATTGTAATTTTTTTAAGGTTTGAAAGCTGTTTTTTCAAAACGCGTGAATTTTTTATAAATGATATTTTTTATTTTAAAATTTAAAATTCACATATTTAGAATTTTTTTTAGATAAAATTAATATTATTTTTGGAATCAAATCCTCTAAATTATCAAACATTTAATTTTTTATTATTTTCTAAGAGTGTCAAATTTTGGGGTAAAAATTAAATAACATTAAAATATATAATGTGTTGTATGACATCATAATGACCCAATATTGATTTAATGAAATACTATAAACAATATTTTCATCCAATATATGTTTTACCATTAAAATAATGGGATCGTGGGTTTGTTTAATTTATTTTACAAATATTAAGTTGACCATTCAAGGCTTATAAAACATTTTGTCTTTTTAAGTTGTTTTCTTGGAGAGTGTGACTAACCTTCACATAAGAAACGCTATTATTTTAATAAGTTATTGCATTGTATTTATATAATATTATTTTTCACTCCCCTTTGGTAAGAAAAATGAAAAAAAAACTTGGAATGTTTGGTGATTTTTATTGTTTTAATGTGTGGTGTCCCAAACCTAAATAATAATGAATTACCTCTCCATTCTTGTATAAACCCTCCCATGATCCCACTTTCTCTTCACTCAAGGCCTTTTTAGTTCTTCCAAACTCTTATCTCTACTCTGTAGAATACTCCCAAGGAATCTCAATCTTTCAAGAAGCCTCTCTCAAGCCTCTACTAAGCCTCTATGATTACACTTCCAATTAAAGGATTCATACATTTCTCTTTTTATCCAGGTTCCGTAAAATTGTTTTACCCATTAATTTTCTATTATAAATGTTGGGGTATGATTTGGAACCTCCCCCATACTGTCATCATTATTTTTTAATGATGATAAACCCATTTCTCGGTCATTAAATGCCTCCTATGTACACCCGTTACCATGCCAAAATTCCATAATAAATTTATCTCTCCTCATTTACATTCAAGTAATTCATTTGTATCATGAATATAAATTCCATTAAAATTGTTGGGACATGTATCTATATGACCCACTTACTGTCCATTTCATGTAAATATTATGATACACCCCTTTTTCTCTCATTAACCATTTTTTGAGTTCTTATGTGACACTGTTATGCTACTGGAATTGCAACACAATTTTCCAAGCCAAAGTCATTATATAGGGAATACCATGCCCATTTTTCTATCAAGGGTATTAACCTTTATGATCATACACTAATTATTTAAAGTGTTTCATGTATGAATTCTATAATCCTTTATCTTGGATTAAAATCTTATGTTTATTGAATCCATGTTTTGTGATCCATGTGGAAAACTTATGCATTAAATGAAATGATTAAGAAGGGTTTTCCCTGATAGCACTCCAATGCATTAGGTAAAGTATAGTATCATGATACGTCATGTGTAATGGGTGTTGAACCCAGATAATTCAATTGCAACAAAGGTTTTCTCATTCTTCATGTTCTATGAGGTTTTACTCATGCTCCATGTGCAATGAGCCTCGACTCATGCTAATTTCAGGGTAAGTGTTGTTTCTAGATCTCTGTGTTTTGATATCATGCTTTATCAGGCCTTTATGTTCATGTTTCTCGTGTGCTCCACTAATATGGCTATTTACTAACATGTATTGTATTCCTCATGTTATTACATATTTATTTCATTGCTAGTAATTATTGATCAACTTTTTCTTATGAATATTCTCATGTTATCCCATGCAATGCTAAGTACGAGGGAATGTAGTGGTCATATAAAGGAATCATTCAATAAAGATGATGTATTTCATGTTGTATGTTGTTACGCAATGATACTAAGCACCAAAGACAATATAAATCTAGATCTTCTATGTTTTATCAAGTGAATTTTATGTAATAAACCCTGTTTAAGTATGTAATTAAGAGTAGGGTTATTGTAGTTGGTATCAGAGAATACGTTTAGTTATTTTTTGGATTAGGATTAGATAACCCTAGTGAAGCCCCAGAGAATAGACTAAGTATAAGAAACAACCCTAGGTTTTGG
Source organism: Viscum album (assembly GCA_963277665.1). Lineage (NCBI taxonomy): Eukaryota > Viridiplantae > Streptophyta > Magnoliopsida > Santalales > Viscaceae > Viscum > Viscum album. The sequence continues at coordinate 1,593,660,054 of OY728146.1, read as the reverse complement.
TGAGTATTGGTTAAAGGGTTTATCAAGAAAATGCATCCCTATTTGGTTACGAGCAGGTAGAGGCTGCTCTAGCATAGAAGTACCTAGGGGTAAAAACCCCGACAAGGAGTTTTGGGCATGACTCGAGGTGTCCTGGTATATGAGAATGGCCTTGCTGAACTCTTGGTTATGACACTCCTAGGATATATGCATTGGTAAATTCACAAGCACAATATGAACCATTATTAAGGGAATTTAAAAAAAATCCCATAGTAATATATGTTCGAAAGTAGATCATTGATAACATAGATTGAAACCTATAGATTCATAAGTTAAGGAAATAACAGCTACTTATAAGTCATCTATTTTTTCCCTGTATTACCATTTATGTTTTACCCCTTACATTTTATTCATAAGGAATAATAAATAGTTAGACTTCAAATAGTTTAATATCAAAATATTATCATGTCTAGAGGGTAAATCAAAATTTCATATTTTTCTTCAATAGGATAATGAATAGTATTGATATGGAAGAGGAAGAACCTCATACAACACTCTTTCCACTTCATGAGGACTTACTAGGAATAATTATTGAAAATTCAAGCTCGCATAGAATCAAATCCTTTTTCAATTTCCAACTTTCTTCCATGATTCTCTATAACATATCAAACACCTCCTTCATATCATGAAATCATCAGGTATCATGGATCACATATGATCAAATATTGAGCTCCCAACTCTCCCAACTTTCAAGATGAGGGAGGTACCATCATGGTATTTTCAAATATTTCACCCTATATTTATAGTATGATGCACTATTTGATTTTATAATAGCTACCAAAGAGGTAGAATGCAGAGTAGTATATATATAGTCTTTTTGTCGAGTCATTTTTGTAATATAGAAAATATTTTAGAATTACTACATTTCAAAAATTTCAAATCTTAATATATCAAACTATTTTACAAAAACCTGGTACATGGTGATGTTTTGAAACTATACATTAGAAATAATTTTTTTTAAAATGTGCATCATATTTTCCATCAATACGATCCATGTTGGATGGAATGCGTCTGGAAAAAGGAAGTGGAAGACTTTGAATGTCCGTTGATGTATTTTTGTACTAATTTGACCCTTCCTCTCTTTGATCTACATGATAATAAGAGTTTGGGAATTCTTAATGGTGGTGGGTAAGCAAACCTGATGTCATGTTTAAATTTCAGATATCTTTTTTTATGTAATCAAATTGCGAGGATGAAAGTTTTTTAAGGGGGGAATATTGTCACGACTCAAAAATTCATTATAGAAAATTACTCTCTATCTAATTAAATGTTTTATTATGTGAAATGGATATATAAAGTTTGAACATCATTTTTTTTATGTTTTTGGATTTTAATATACCATTAATAAATGTGACCATTGTTAATATAGTACTTGAATAGTGATCACATTATTATTATAAATTCAAGGATTTAACCTATCCAATTTACTTATACAAAGGGAGCAATGGCCTCATCCAATAGACTTGCCCGATACGAAGCATATTTGTCTAAGCTCAAAAAGGAGGTTGTGTCATTAAGCATTACTCTAAAAAAATCCCAAGCTGAGCTTCAGCATGTTAACCTTGAATGAAACTACCTTCGGGGGAAGTGAAAGTTGATAAAGATTACCACCCGAGAGATGTTATACGAGCCACCCCATGAGTCAGTCACCATCACACACCATACCCTTCAGTCTTATCAGAGTGTTATAATGGGTTATGTAACAAGATACTAGTACTCTGATTATATAGATTATTTTTGTAAAAATAATACACATTAATTTTATTATAGTTAGTTTTAAATAGTTTTTAAAACACAAATAATATATTTAGTTAACATTCAACTATGAAATCTAATTTGATGTATTAATGGATTTCTGAATTAAATAATATTTTAATAAAATTTTATTATTAATAAATTTCCTTTTATTAAATATAAATTAGTGTATACTTATATGAATTTAATTGTAATTTTTAATACGATTTGAAAACATTTTTTTCAAAACCCATGAATTTTCAATAAATGTCTGTTAATATTTTTAAAGAAAAAATTTAAATATTTGTAAAATTATTTAGATAAAATGAAAATTATTTTTGGAATCAGGATGTCAATATTATTCAACAGTGAATTTTTTATAATAAACTGAGATAGTTGGATGTTTGGGTAAAAATTAAATATTGTTTAAATATATAATGTGTTTTATAACATAATAATGACCCAATAGAGATGTAATAAAATACTATAAAAATTCAGTTCATCCAATATATGTTTTACCATAAAATTAATTTGATTTTAGATTTGATTTATTCATTTTAAAAAGATTCAGTGGACCCTTCAAAACTTATAATATATTTTGTCTTTTAAAATTCTTTTCCTTGAGAGTGTGACTCACCTCCACATAACCAACCCTATTATTTTTAGAATCTCAGACATTGGAATTATAAAATATTATTTTATACTCCATTTTATCATAAAACCATGGGCACCAACCTAGGGCTGGTTTTTGGTTTTGATTAGTTTGATTTGTGGTGTCCCAATCCTAAATAATAATTAATTCCCTTTCCTTTCTTATATAAACTCACCCAATTTCCAACTTCATCATTAAAAGCCTTTGGAGTTCATCAAACAACTTCCCTCCTCTCTTTAGATTCCTCCAACGGTGCCCCAATCTCCCATTAATCCTCTCTTAAGCCTCTCACAAGCCTTTGGGATCACACTTCCAAGTATGGTATTTCCAACTTTCTCTTTTAATCCGAGTTTCTTGATATTTTTATGCCCTTTAATTTTCAATTATATATGTTGGGGTATGATTTTTCACCTCTCTAATACATCCCTCTTTATGTTTTAATGACAATAGACCACTTTCTCTCTCATTAAATTCCTCCCATGTATACATGTTACCATGCTAATATTCTGTAAGGAATTTCTCTCTCCTCATTTACATTCACGTAATTCTTTTTGTATCAAGAATCTAAATTCCATTAAAATTGTTGGGACGTGTACCTATATGACCCCTTACGATCCATTTCATTTAAATATTATGAGACACCCCTTTATCACTCATCAACCATTTTTATGAGTTCTTATGTCACATTGTTATGCTACAGAAATTTCATCGCTATTTTCCAATCCGAAGTCATTATGTAGTGATTACCATGCCCATTTCTATATCAAGGGTATTAAACTTTATTCACATTTACCTATTATTAAATTGATTCATTTATTAAATACACAATCCTTTACCATGGAATAAATCCTGATGTTTTATGATTCCATGTTTTATGATCCATGTGGCACACTTTTGCAAGAAATGAAATGATTAAGAAGGGTCTGACCTAATAGCGCTCCAATGCATTGGGTAAATTATAGTATCATGATACATTGTGTGAAATGAGTGTTGACTCATGATAATTAAAATACAACTTGGATATAATCATGCTTCTTGTGCAATGTGGGTTTACTCATGCTCCATGTGAAATGAGCCTTGGATAATGATAATTGCATGTCAATTGTTGTTTCCATATCTCCATGATATGATTATCATGATTTATCATGCATTTATGTTCATGTTTATATTTTTATCCATTGATATTCCTATTAACTAACATTTATATTATTTCTCATGTTATTTCATGTTTTTTCCCTTAATGGGCTTTATTTCTCACCCTTTTCTTATGCATGTCCTCAGGTTATCCTATGCAATGCTAAGTACGAGGGAATGTAGTGGCCATTTAATGGAAGTTTTCAATAAAGATGTTTTATTTCATGTTTTGAGTTGTTATGTAATGATCCATGCCCCAAATACAATATTCCTCTCGGTATTCTGTGTTCTATCATGTGAAGTTTATATAATAAATCATGTTTAAGTGTGTAATAAAGAGTCAGGTTGTCATAATATATATGAGATTTTATTAATAAAGAATAATTCTTTTGTCGTGTATACCACATATTTTTATTAAAATCATCTTTAATATGTTCCATGTAAAGCGTGAATGAATCACATCGCATCGCGAGGCGGTAGTCCATCGTACACATGAATGAAGTTATCGTATTCCCCCAAAATTGAAATAAGGAAGTCACGTGTGATATAAAAATTTAAGAATCATAATAAAATAATATATATCAAATATAAAAAGTATTTTCATCATTATTTATATCATTTCTATGTGGTAATGGAAAAATGAATGACATCTGTTCGCAAGGCGGCAATCCACCATACACATGAATGATGATTTATTAACACATTTAATGGATGTTTGTGTGGTTCTAGGTATTAAAATTGACATAAAAACATATAAGTTGTTTTAAGATACCAATATTAATATATAATCATGACATTAAAAAAATATTAATGTGTTTGGGGATGAAATAAAACAAAAACATGCATTGATAAACAATACATCTTATTCGGGTATCATCTTTTGGTATGCAATAAACGACTACATTGGTTGAATTTATTAGAAAATTATGGATTAATAAATTATGATACCTAATTATGAATGATTTTTTGTAGATATGTTTCATGAAAAAGTGGATTTATATGTGTGATGAATGGGGGGAGTGAGTTTCCTTCTATGGTAGAGGAGGAGTGACATTCTTGTAAATAATCAAAGGTATTTAATATTGGTAGGTCTCCGTTACATCATGTAGCTCAAAAATTAAATAATAATATATGAGAGGTTTCATTTTGTCAATAAAACCCTCCAACACACTAAAATAAATTTATTTTTATAATTTTCATTCTTAACTTCTTGGTTTCCCTATTTTTACCATTTTAGGTTTATTAAGGTAACCAATTTTTAATCCAAGGAAATTCCTCCACTTGAAATAAATTAATGTTAGCATAATTTTAAAATTTATAGTCTATTATTCTAAAATATAATTTATTATTTAAAAATTAAATATCATATATATTTTCAAAATTAGTTTTAACAGAAGTGCATCTTATGTGCGAAAATACAACTTAAACACCAACCGTGCCAACAAAGAATTTAATATTTTGGTGTCAACATGTTCTTTATAAAACATAAATAATTAAAATAAAATAAAATATATTATAGTTATTAACATTATCAAATTAATTTTCATATTATATGATTTTTAGTAATTTGGAATCATTTAATAAAATATCTTTTTTTATCAAATAATATTAATACCAATTTCGACTTTATTTATTAAGTTTGTATTTTAAAATATCATTACAGAAATGGAATCTCAATATATTATGTTCATACATATGTAACATGATATATTAATCTAAAATATTAATCTATAATAATAATTCATTCAATTTAATTCACTTTTAACATTGATAGTATCATTTATTTTAGTTAATTATTAACTAATTAATTCATGTGGTGGTGTTTCTTGAGAATTTAAAGTAGTTATTTAAACTCTAAAAAATTAAAATAAATTATTTGGATGAAAATAATAAATATAAATTTCTAAATAATATTTTTAGGAAAAAATATGATTTTTTCCCTTATCCCAATGCTTTGACTGAAAATTAATTTTATATTATTATCATAAAACCCCTTTTAATATCTGAGGGGGAACCCAACATGACATCACGACTTAAACAATAGCCAAGCATCCACAAACCATTAAAGATCAAGAAAAAATTATTCAACAATAAAATGAAGGGCTCAACACGACATTATAACCTTAAAGACCATCTTCCACCTACTCATCGATGCTTGGAAAGCAATCTCATGAATTAATGCACGAGCCTAGAACTGATGGCCATGTCATACCCTCTTAAGTGTTTGAATTAATGTAGAAATTAGAGGTGGAATCTATTTTCTTAGCACATCCTTTAGAGGACCACCTAATAAGAGAAATGTTTTCGAATTCCATTAAATGAAAATCTCATGATGATAATTCAAACACTTCCGCAAACATAAATCCACAAAGAGAGAAATACATCATCATCACAAAAAGAACCTTCACGATCCAATTCCAATACAACAAATCAGCCTCAAAATCCTCATATCAAATGGTACCTAAAATCTGGGAGTGAATTCTTGGTTACCATATTCCAACCATATTTTGAGAAAAAACAATTATAATTACCATTAACAGTGTTTGTCCCTGCATAAGTCATGGAATTCTTACCCTAAAATCTTTTTGGAATAGCCTTCACTGATACAAAAGGCTCACTCTAACTAGAAAGGGACCCCTTTTAAGCTACCTGAAAGTGCTCAAACCATCATAGTAAAATAATTTAAAACTATTTACAAAACTACCACAAAATCGATAACACCAAACCCAAATAATGCTAAGATCCTCAACCAAATTCTATATCCCAACTCAAGAACTGAATCCAAAAATAACCATGCTGCATCTACGTGACACCCTCTGACACCACAGCTGCAGAAACATAAAGAGATAGACATACTAAGGAGAATATAGCTGATAATTCATCACCCAGGATAGGAAGACCCAAACACAAATCGAGGGAGCATCATTGTAGAGTGGATTCGAGCGGATCTAAGTCAACATCACCACTCAAGGATTGAAACTAGTCAGATCAAAACTGCGGAGGAACCCACACTAGATTCTGAATCGGATAAACCAGAAGAAGTATGAGGGGATGAAAAGGATGGATGGAGGAACTACAATAATTATGATGTGTCAAGAACACCAAAAAATCTCCAACAGCAAATCTGTAAAAACGATCCCCAAACATGTGAAAGAGAAAAATAAAAAGAAGTGGAAGGGGTTGGTGATGTCGAAGAACCTCCAGTTTAGCACTGAAGACTGCATGAGCCTCTCCCCTTTTGTTCTCTACTATGGAAGCCCTAGAGATGTGTTATGGAAAAGAGACTTTTCTCTGAGGCTGAATATTTGAATGTGAAAAACACCGTATCCTAAGCTTTATAAATATTAAAGCCAAGGATGGTTCCTTTTTGTCTTCTTATATTCTTAAATTATTATATTTTTTCACATTCAAGAAATGTTATTCCAATAAATCCTAAAAATAGATCCAAAGGTGTTAACAATCATATTTTTTCCATAAAATTATTTATGGAATAGTTTTCATGTAATTTTATCACAAAAATTAAATTTTTTGTCCCTTGGTAAACATGTTTTTCTCTGAATCACCATGATTAATTTTAAATGTTTTCACAAATAATTTTCATAAAATATTAATTTATACATATTATATATTATAAATTATTATAATTATTAATATAAAATCTATTTTTAGAAATTAAATTCTCAAAAGTGGCCTTATTTAATTTAAAATTAATCGTACAAACGGGACAAGACAACGAGTTTTGAATGTGAAAATGATTAAATGATTGAAATGATTTTATATCAAATTTCAATGTAAAATTAATTAATATTTCTAATTTTGGTTTAACATATGTATATTTGATCTAATTATCGATTAAAATTAATTTTAAAATATAATTTAACTATATTAATAAATTAAATGAAAAGTCATTTTTGAATTAAAATTCAATATTTTTTATTTTTCATCAAAAAATGAATATTTTTAAAATGGTACCAAAAATTATCCCTAATAATACTTTAAAGTTACAATTTAAAACATGAATTATATTTTGAATATTATAATTTATAAAATATTCAAAAAATCAGTTTTAAAACAAGTGTGCCACTAAAATACCTTAAAACTACCTTTTTGAAAAATACATCATTTTATGCAAAAAAATTATATTTATTCTTATCACTTATCTATAGAACACATATTATGAATGTTAAATAGTTGATTGAATATAATATATATATATATATATATATATAACAACATTCATTAAATGTGTTTTGTGTAATCCATTTAGATAAATTTTGTTTGTGCATAGAAAATAATATCTTTTCAAAAAATGAATTTCATTATTTCCAAATAGTTATTATTTATAAGTAATTTCTTTCCAAATTTTTCTTTTCTAAATGTGCATAGTCCATATTCTAATAATTAATTTAATCCTAATGATACCCAACATTTCACCAGCAAGGTGATAACTATAACAATATTTTAATAATATTCCATATTGTATTTAAAATAAATGTTGTGTGTAAGAAAAAATAAGTGAGGTGTTGTGTGTGATGAAATATAAATAGGGTATTATGTGTAACACATGAAAACAAAATCAATTTTTCATGTACCAAAATCTAAACTCAATTTTTCATGTAGTTCAGGATTAACTTGGTGTTGCATATAAAGCAAGATTAACTGGGTGTGGTGTGCAATTCATGCCATTAAATAATTAATAATTTAACCAAAAATAAATTAATCCATAAATAATTAGGGTGTTACATGTCAATTAAATTTTATTTACATTTAATGATAAAGTTATAATGTTTTATACCTTTTTATAGAAATTGAATTAATCTAATAAATATTTAACTATTTTAAAAAATAATTTCTTGATGTGTTGTGATCTGATGTCGATATTTTATACTGTGAAAATGTTTTGTAACTTGATTTTATATATAGTGTGTTAACTATTTATGTATTGTGTAGTTTGTTCTTATGCTTGGTATAGAATGTTAAAATGGATAAAATTGGATATGAATTTATACATAATTTATTGAATAATTGACTTATGAATTAAAAAATATTCATGTTTGTAATATAGTGTTGAAATATGATGATGATCAAATTAATGAAATGCACTTGTTAAATTGAATATGATCTTCCATTTGTTAAAGAGTAGATAAACAATTTGAATCATGTATATTCTTATTGATGATAATTGAAAATTTTATGTTAAACGAGAATCGTGATTCTATTGGTTTTTCCAAACTACAATTAATGTTCAGAGCATGTTGAACATTTGATAGCTTGTTTTAGCTTAATGCCTTAGGTTTCCGATGTTTGGAACATTTTAATAATGAATTTTTTATTTCAATATAGAATAAAAAATTGTTGTTTTTTTAGATAAATCTATTATTCTGCGAGTTTCATTTTTTATTATGTTGAATGACTTATGTTGGGTTTCATGAGAGACAATTTATATATGAATGATAAATGCCTTGTTTCAGGGAAAGGTTATCTAGTTAATTATTTTTGACTGTTTTCTCCCAGGTGATGTGATATGAATACAAGCCTTGTGATGTGATTACAATATGATTCTTGTGATGTTATCCTGGAATATTTGAGCCTAGGATGGGTAATGTGAGATGTGGGTATGGAGGCCCAGATGATGTGGCAGTAGTTAATGGATGTGATGGAGAGATGCATCAGGATATGAATGATGCTGTCGAGGATGGAACATAGTATTATGGAATAGGTTAAATTTGGGTTTCCACATTATTGTGATAAATTTTTATTTTTTCTTGATATGAATTTTTTTACTGGGTAATGGTCGGGTTGGTTATTTATATAAATTATTTTCCCAAAACATGACACTGCTTTATGTGCTTGGTTAAATGTTTCCTATTTTTTGTATCTTAGGATTTTTGTCCTAGAGTATCTAGATTACAAAGAATAAATAATAAATAATAAATGATTAACCCTTGGGGTTGGTATTGCTAGTATGGAAATGAAATGTTACTCTTGAGTAATAGTGGACGTGGTTTGGATTATTCCTGGAGTGAAAAAAAATCACTCTCATAATGAAGAAAATTTGAAAGGAAATAATGTAAGGGGATTAATACTAAATATATATAGGATTAATTAATTAAATCATAAAAAGGAAAGAAGTAATTTAATTTTTCTCTTTAAATTTGATTTTTCTTATATTATATTTTTTTCCATGTAGTGGCATACAGGTCTTTAGAAGAAGGATAGTTATAGTTAATCTTAGGGTAGGTTATGAAAATACTGTGGTTGTGAGCTATATTATGTTTTTTATATTCTATGATTTCATATGCTACCACACCCATGATAGTTAGGGTGAATTAATCCTATCGGAGTCGAGGAGGGTATTTTCCCCAACATTCTAGTGGAAGGATGGATGGATTACTACCCCATATTACCCATCTCTCCTCTCTCAGTAGTTTTATATGCTAGTATACATGGCGGTTAATTTTACCATATATGTGTACTAAAGTATATTATAGATTTTGGATATATAAAACACATGTATCTCTGAATATAATATCCAAATAGTTATTATAGGTATGATTTGTATAGGGTGTAATAGAATTATGTACATTACTTGATATATGGGATTTAAGGGCTTCATGTATAATACTTGATGTATGATACTTTCCCTACACGATTTTGTGGCCCCTATAAACTAATTGGACACTATATAGGGTTGTGTGACAAGATTATTTGATGATTTTAAGCATGAGGTGGATGTCATAGTACATATATCATGTCTATATGGGATGGCTTATTTTTTTTAGAGTTGGCTCAGGACATGCGATGTAGGGGTAGAATAACAAACTATTAGGGAGGTAGGAATGGGGAACCCTTGATGTTTTACTATTATAATAAATGTTATATTGTATGAAATACTTTGTGAGAGTTATACATGGTCATTATGGGAACATAGTATATCTATTTGGGTCACTAGTTAGTTTCCATATTGTTCAGAGTGCTTTAGCATGCATTATTTATCATTCGCACGAGAGACTGTAGGGATGATCCTACTATGTATACTATAATTCCCACCCAATGTGTAATTTTTTTTTCATGTCAGTAGGAGCAGGTTCAATATCAAGTTGGATATTACTATATCATTGTTTCGTATGATCTATATTTGGGCTTTATTGTTATTATCATCTTTACTCTTTTGTTGGAAATTTTAGTTTCCCTTTCAGTTGTTTTATTATTGAATGAAATTTTATGTATGAAATTTGGATTTAGTTTGCATATATAAGTTATTTTTTGATTTTTGTTTCTATATTATATCTATCCTCTACATTATCTCTTTATATATATTTTCTTACCATTGTATAATTATTATACCCTTTGCACTTGTTTCTAACCCAAGGTCTACTAGAGGTTGTACTTAGGTAGTCATCATTTCTCTTCTCTCATTGTCTGACCAGGAGGGATACCATTTTATGGTAAGGGGTCTAGACATGATTTCTATTCTAAATTTCTGAATTCACTAAACCATGATTTGATATCAACTATCAAAACACTACTTTTTCATACCAGAGAATTTCATCTTTTCTAAGATAAACAACATATTAATAATACATTCAAGGATCCAAAGGTTTAATATCTTGGGAATGTTAGTTACATGAATTTATTATAAATAATAACATATAAATATTATTTAAATCGTTCTTTATTACTTTCCTAAAATCTCCCACATTCTCTCGAGTACTTCTAATAACTAGAGGATAAATAATAAAGAAATTGATGAGATAAGATCCTAGTTAGGGGAGGGAAAACAAAGTTGAAATAAATGATAGGAATAAATAGTACATGGGAGAGCATAATCATAATCATAATATTATAATCATGGGATAATAATCCTAAACATGTAGGAAACAATTTAAAAAGGTTTGAAATGTATAAAATTCATTATAATGAAACATCATAACATAGTGGTAAAATACCACACATGGTTTTGAACAAAGCTATCATAATATTCATTAAAAAATATTCTAATAAATTGTAAAATCATAATTGTGAACCAAGATAACATAATTTTTATGAAAAAGATACACCATATCATAAAATTATCATAATCATTCATTTCATTGGGAAAGAGAACAAATAAAAATCACAGTAATTAAATAAACTCAGGGAATGAAATGGATTTTATATAGGTTTTTCAGAGAATAATTTCATGAATAATATTTTGGGTACTAAAATAAATATTTAAATGATATTTTTTATAAAACATCATTATTATAGGGGGGATAATAAACAATTCAAGAGGAATTGATGTGGTGTTTTTGAAAAAAAATTAATTTTTTTTTTATTTAACTTAGAAATCATTATGAACAAGGGAAAACCTATATATATCCAAAGAAAAAATGTAAAGAGTAATGGAATGAAATTTTAAGGACATAATAGGAACAATTATACTAAAAACAATTTGAAATAGGTAATACCCCAAAATAAGGACTTCGGTTCGAGAATTTCCTTACCTTGAATCCAGATTGATTTCATAAATTTTTTAACACTTATATAATGAACATAAGTTTATTAAAAAAATTTCTAGAATTGAATTAATTTTATTTTTTACACTATTCATAAATTATAATAATTTTATTATATTTCTTAAATACCATCATTAAAGGGGGAAAATTTTGATATCATATTTTCTATAAAATATCCTGTCTTTGTTTGATTTCATGGTCTTGCTTTATTGTAATTTAGAAATTATAAATATTAACAGAAGTGCATCTTATGTGCGAAAATACAACTTAAACCCCAACCGTGCCAACAAAGAATTTAATATTTTGGTGTCAACATGTTCTTTATAAAACATAAATAATTAAAATAAAATAAAATATATTATATTTTTTAACATTATCAAATTAATTTTCATATTATATGATTTTTAGTAATTTGGAATCATTTAATAAAATATCTTTTGTTATCAAATAATATTAATACCAATTTCGACTTTATTTATTATGTTTGTATTTTAAAATATCATTACAGAAATGTAATCTCAATATATTATGTTCATACATATGTAACATGATATATTAATCTAAAATATTAATCTATGATAATAATTCATTCAATTTAATTCACTTTTAACATTGATAGTATCATTTATTTTAGTTAATTATTAACTAATTAATTCATGTGCTGGTGTTTCTTGAGAATTTAAAGTAGTTATTTAAACTCTAAAAAATTAAAATAAATTATTAGGATGAAAATAATAAATATAAATTTCTAAATAATATTTTTAGGAAAAAATATGATTTTTTCCTTTATCCCAATGCTTTGACTGAAAATTAATTTTTTATTATTATCATAAAACCCCTTTTAATATCTGAGGGGGAACCCAACATGACATCACGACTTAAACAATAGCCAAGCATCACAAACCATTAAAGATCAAGAAAAAATTATTCAACAATAAAATGAAGGGCTCAACCCGACATTATAACCCAAAAGACCATCGTCCACCTACTCATCGATGCTTGGAAAGCAATCTCATGAATTAATGCACGGGCCTAGAACTGATGGCCATGTCATACCCTCTCAAGTGTTTGAATTAATGTAGAAATTAGAGGTGGAATCTCTTTTCTCAGCACATCCTTTAGAGGACCCCTAGTAAGAGAAATGTTTTCCAATTCCCTTAAATGAAAATCTCATGATGATAATTCAAACACTTCTGCAAACATAAATCCACAAAGAGAGAAATACATCAACATCACAAAAAGAACCTTCACGATCCAATTCTAATACAACAAATCAGCCTCAAAATCCTCATATCAAATGGTACCTAAAATCTGGGATTGAATTCTTGGTTACCATATTCCAACCATATTTTGAGAAAAAACAATTATAATTACCATTAACAGTGTTTGTCCCTGCATAAGTCATGCAATTCTTACCCTAAAATCTTTTTGGAATAGCCTTCACTAATACCAAAGGCTCACTCTAACTAGAAAGGGACCCCTTTTAAGCTACCTGAAAGTGCTCAAACCATCATAGTAAAATAATTTAAAACCATTTACAAAACTACCACAAAATCGATAACACCAAACCCAAATAATGCTAAGATCCTCAACCAAATTATATATCCCAACTCAAGAACCGAATCCAAAAATAACCATGCTGCATCTACGTGACACCCTCTGACACCACAGCTGCAGAAACATAAAGAGATAGACATACTAAGGAGAATATAGCTGAGAATTCATCACCCAGAATAAGAAGACCCAAACACAAATCTAGGGAGCATCATTGTAGAGTGGATTCGAGCGGATCTAAGTCAACATCACCACTCAAGGATTGAAACTAGTCAGATCAAAACTACGGAGGAACCCACACTAGATTCTGAATCGGATAAACCACATGCAGTATGAGGGGATGAAAAGGATGGATGGAGGAACTACAATAATTATGATGTGTCAAGAACACCAAAAAATCTCCAACAGCAAATCTGTAAAAACGATCCCCAAACCTGTGAAAGAGAAAAATAAAAAGAAGTGGAAGGGGTTGGTGATGACGAAGAACCTCTAGTTTAGCACTGAAGACTGTATGAGCCTCTCCCCTTTTGTTCTCTACTGTGGAAGCCCTTGAGATGTGTTATGGAAAAGAGACTTTTCTCTGAGGCTGAATGTTTGAATGTGAAAAACACCGTATCCTAAGCTTTATAAATCTTAAAGCCAAGGATGGTTCCTTTTTGTCTTCTTATATTCTTAAATTATTATATTTTTTCACATTCAAGAAATGTTATTCCAATAAATACTAAAAATAGATCCAAAGTTGTTAACAATCATATTTTTTCCATAAAATTATTTATGGAATAGTTTTCATGTAATTTTTTCACAAAAATTAAATTTTTTGTCCCTTGGTAAACATGTTTTTCTCTGAATCACCATGATTAATTTTAAATGTTTTCACAAATAATTTTCATAAAATATTAATTTATACATATTATATATTATAAATTATTATAATTATTAATATAAAATCTATTTTTAGAAATTAAATTCTCAACAGTGGCCTTATTTAATTTAAAATTAACCGTACAAACGGGACAAGACAACGAGTTTTTAATGTGAAAATGATTAAATGATTGAAATGTTTTTATATCCAATTTCAATGTAAAATTAATTAATATTTCTAATATTAGTTTAACATATGTATATTTGATCTAATTATCCATTAAAATTAATTTTAAAATATAATTTAACTATATTAATAAATTAAATTAAAAGTCATTTTTCAATTAAAATTCAATATTTTTCATTTTTCATCAAAAAATGAATATTTTTAAAATGGTACCAAAAATTATCCCTAATAATACTTTAAAGTTACAATTTAAAACATGAATTATATTTTGAATATTATAATTTATAAAAGATTCAAAAAATCAGTTTTAAAACAAGTGTGCCACTAAAAGACCTTAAAACTACCTTTTAGAAAAATACATCATTTTATACAAAAAAAATTATATTTATTCTTATCACTTGTCTATAGAACACAAATTATGAATGTTAAATAGTTGATTGAATATAATATATATATATATATAACACCATTCATTTAATGTGTTTTGTTTAATCCATTTAGATAAAACGTGTTTGTGCATAGAAAATAATATCTTTTCAAAAAATGAATTTCATTATTTCCAAATAGTTATTATTTATAAGTAATTTCTTTCCAAATTTTTCTTTTCTAAATGTGCATAGTCCATATTTTAATAATTAATTTAATCCTAATGATACCCAACATTTCACCAGCAAGGTGATAACTATAACAATATTTTAATAATATTCCATATTGTATTTAAAATAAATATTGTGTGTAAGAAAAAATAAGTGAGGTGTTTTGTGTGATGAAATATAAATAGGGTATTATGTGTAACACATGAAAAAAAAATTCAGTTTTTCATGTACCAAAATCTAAACTCAATTTTTCATGTAGTGCAGGATTAACTTGGTGTTGCATATAAAGCAAGATTAACTGGGTGTGGTGTGCAATTCATGCCATTAAATAATTAATAATTTAACCAAAAATAAATTAATCCATAAATAATTAGGGTGTTACATGTCAATTAAATTTTATTTACATTTAATGATAAAGTTATCATGTTTTATACATTTTTATAGAAATTGAATTTATCTAATAAATATTTAACTATTTTAAAAAATAATTTCTTGATGTGTTGTGATCTGATGTCGATATTTTATGCTGTGAAAATGTTTTGTAACTTGATTTTATATATAGTGTGTTAACTATTTATGTATTGTGTAGTATGTTCTTATGCTTGGTATAGAATGTTAAAATGGATAAAATTGGATATGAATTTATACATAATTTATTGAATAATTGACTTATGAATTAAAGAATATTCATGTTTGTAATATAGTGTTGAAATATGATGATGATCAAATTAATGAAATGCACTTATTAAATTGAATATGATCTTCCATTTTTAAAGAGTAGATAAACAATTTGAATCATGTATATTCTTATTGATGATAATTGAAAATTTTATGTTAAACGAGAATCATGATTCTATTGGTTTTTCTAAACTACAATTAATGTTCAGAGCATGTTGAACATTTGATAGCTTGTTTTAGCTTAATGCCTTAGGTTGCCGATATTTGGAACATTTTAATAATGAATTTTTTATTTCAATATAGAATAAAAAATTGTTGTTTTTTTAAATAAATCGATTATTCTGCGAGTTTCCTTTTTTATTATGTTGAATGACTTATGTTGGGTTTCATGAGAGATAATTTATATATGAATGATAAATGCCTTGTTTCAGGGAAAGGTTATATAGTTAATTATTTTTGACTGTTTTCTCCCAGGTGATGTGATATGAATACAATCCTTGTGATGTGATTACAATATGATGCTTGTGATGTTATCCTGGAATATTTGAGCCTAGGATGGGTAATGTGAGATGTGGGTATGGAGGCCCAGATGATGTGGCAGTAGTTAATGGATGTGATGGCGAGATAAATCAGGATATGAATGATGCTGTCGAGGATGGAACATAGTATTATGGAATAGGTTAAATTTGGGTTTCCACATTATTGTGATAAATTTGTATTTTTTCTTGATATGAATTTTTTTACTGGGTAATGGTCGGGTTGGTTATTTATATAAATTATTTTCCCAAAACATGACACTGCTTTATGTGCTTGGTTAAATGTTTCCTATTTTTGGTATCTTAGGATTTTTGTCCTAGAGTATCTAGATTACAAAGAATAAATAATAAATAATAAATGATTAACCCTTGGGGTTGGTATTTCTAGTATGGAAATGAAATGTTACGCTTGAGTAATAGTGGACTTGGTTTGGATTATTCCTGGAGTGCAAAAAAATCAATCTCATAATGAAGAAAATTTGAAAGGAAATAATGTAAGGGGATTAATAATTAATATATATAGGATTAATTAATTAAATCATAAAAAGGAAAGAAGTAATTTAATTTTTCCCTTTAAATTATATTTTTCTTATATTATATTTTTTTCCATGTAGTGGCATACAGGTCTTTAGAAGAAGGATAGTTATAGTTAATCTTAGGGTAGGTTATGACAATACTGTGGTTGTGAGCTATATTATGTTTTTTATATTCTATGATTTCATATGCTACCACACCCATGATAGTTAGGGTGAATTAATCCTATCGGAGTCGAGGAGGGTATTTTCCCCAACATTCTAGTGGAAGGATGGATGGATTACTACCCCATCTTACCCATCTCTCCTCTCTCAGTAGTTTTATATGCTGGTATACATGGCGGTTAATTTTACCATATATGTGTACTGAAGTATATTATAGATTTTGGATATATAAAACACATGTATCTCTGAATATAATATCCAAATAGTTATTATAGGTATGATTTGAATAGGGTGTAATGGAATTATGTACATTAATTGATATATGGGATTTAAGGGATTCAAGTATAATACTTGATGTATGATACTTGCCCTACAAGATTTTGTGGCCCCTATAAACTACATGGACACTATATAGGGTTGTGTGACAAGATTATTTGATGATTTTAAGCATGAGGTGGATGTCATAGTACATATATCATGTATATATGGGATGGCTTATTTTTTTAGAGTTGGCTCAGGACCTGCGATGTAGGGGTAGAATAACAAACTATTAGGGAGGTAGGAATGGGGAACCCTTGATGTTTTACTATTATAATAAATGTTATATTGTATGAAATACTCTGTGAGAGTTATACATGGTCATTATGGGAACATAGTATATCTGTTTGGGTCACTAGTTAGTTTCCATATTGTTCAGAGTGCTTTAGCATGCATTGTTTATCATTCGCACGAGAGTCTCTAGGGATGATCCTACTATGTATACTATAATTCCCACCCAATGTGTAATTTTTTTTTCATGTCAGTAGGAGCAGGTTCAATATCAAGTTGGATATTACTATATCATTGTTTGGTATGATCTATATTTGGGCTTTATTGTTATTATCATCTTTACTCTTTTGTTGGTAATTTTAGTTTCCCTTTCGGTTGTTTTATTATTGAATGACATTCTATGTATGAAATTTGGATTTAGTTTGCATATATAAGTTATTTTTTGATTTTTGTTTCTATATTATATCTATCCTCTACATTATCACTTTATATATATTTTCTTACCATTGTATAATTATTATACCCTTTGCACTTGTTTCCAATCCAAGATCTACTAGAGGATGTACTTAGGTAGTCATCATTTCTCTTCTCTCATTGTCTGACCAGGAGGGATACCCTTTTATGGTAAGGGGTCAAGACATGATTTCTATTCTAAATTTCTGAATTCACTAAACCATGATTTGATATCGACTATCAAAACACTACTTTTTCATACCTGAGAATTTCATCTTTTCTAAGATAAATAACATATTAATAATACATTCAAGGATCCAAAGGTTTAATATCTTGGGAATGTTAGTTACATGAATTAATTATAAATAATAACATATAAATATTATTTAAATCGTTCTTTATTACTTTCTTAAAATCTCCCACATTCTCTCGAGTACTTCTAATAACTAGAGGATAAATAATAAAGAAATTGATGAGATAAGATCCTAGTAAGGGGATGGAAAACAAAGTTGAAATAAATTATAGGAATAAATAGTACATGGGAGAGCATTATCATAATCATAATATTATAATCATGGGATATCAATCCTAAACATGTAGGAAGCATTTTAAAAAGGTTTGAAATGTATAAAATTCATTATAATGAAACATCATAACATAGTGGTAAAATACCACACATGGTTTTGAACAAAGCTAACATAATATTCATTTAAAAATATTCTAATAAATTGTAAAATCATAATTGTGAACCAAGATAACATAATATTTATGAAAAAGATACACAATATCATAAAATTCTCATAATCATTCATTTCATTGGGAAAGAGAACAAATAAAAATCACAGTAATTAAATAAACTCAGGGAATGAAATGGATTTTATATAGGTTTTTCAGAGAATAATTTCATGAATAATATTTTGGGTACTAAAATAAATATTTAAATGATATTTTCTATAAAACATCATTATTATAGGGGGGATAATAAACAATTAAAGAAGAATTGATGTGGTGTTTTTGAAAAAAAATTAATTTAATTTTTTTATTTAACTTAGAAATCATTATGAACAAGGGAAAACCTATATATATCCAAAGAAAAAATGTAAAGAGTAATGGAATGAAATTTTAAGGACATAATAGGAACAATTATACTAAAAACAATTTGAAATAGGTAATACCCCAAAATAAGGACTTCAGTTCGAGAATTTCCTTACCATGAATCCAGATTGATTTCATCAATTTTTTAACACTTATATAATGAACATAAGTTTATTAAAAAAATTTCTAGTATTGAATTAATTTTATTGTTTACACTATTCATAAATTATAATAATTTTATTATATTTCTTAAATACCATCATTAAAGGGGGAAAATTTTGATATCATATTTTCTATAAAATATCTTGTCTTTGTTTGATTTCATGGTCTTGCTTTATTGTAATTTAGAAATTATAAATATTAACTCCAAAAGACCAGAAATATATATATATATATAATATAAATAATTTATTATAATTATTCATAATTTTGTGATAAATAAAGAGTTGGAAACATCCACGTGGGTGGTTAAGTTAACATTATTGGGGTATTGTCAAAAGAGGTGGAAAGAGAACTACGAAATATAAATACATTATATATATAATAATTAATATAGTTTAACATACTTAATATAATGTTAACATACTAATAAATAAATCATGAAATATTTGATTTTTAAAGTAATAGAGACAAAGAGGCAGATAAGAAGAAAAGTTAATAAAAATTTATCTTTTCTTAGTGTTTCTCCTTTTTTATGTCACTAAACTTCTTGAATGATTTGAATTAAGATACTATAAAACATATAAAATTATTAAATTGGAAGTATAAATGATTTTTTTTCCAAGGGGAGGGAGAGGGGGATATTTAGACTTCTGGAGAGGGCCAGTTTATGAAAATAATATTTGCTAAAATATAATTTCAACGTTAAATATTATAATAGGGATATTATTGAAATATTACTAAATATTTTAATTGAATAATATAATTTTATTACTTTTATAGCATTCATAAAATAAGTTCATTATTTTACAAAAAAATAATGTGGAAAAATGAAAAATTGTATTTTTAATGAAATACCATAGACTTTTGACTTCAGAAAACACTTATTTTGTTTTAAAAAAGTTTATTATATTTAAATTACTCATTTATATCATTAGATATTTTTTTATCCAAGGTAAAATTTCTAATATTTATCTGTTCATTATTGCATAATTAATGATGTAATGTAAAACACACCAGTTATGAAATACTTATATTTATATTATTCTCCTAAAAATTGAAGTATTTTAGAAACTTACCAAAAAATCACCCATAATTTTTTTTTTGAAAAAATGAATCTAAATATAATAATCCTTATTATCAAAATAAATTTCTAACAAGGGTAATTAAAATTTTTAATATTAAAAATTTATGGTTTTTATGAAATACATTAAAATATATTTTATTAAAAATGTGTTTATAGTTTCTTTGAGTTTTCAATGTTGATAATTATCTTCTAGAATCACAATATTTATATTTTCTTAAAGAACACTAGATAAATATTATTTATATTTAATTTTATTATTTTGAGTTAAAGATATTATTATAATGTTCATGTTACTATTTTCAATGGTCAGGTTATTATTCCCAATGTTCTTGATACTATTACAAGGTTCACATTTTTATTACAATGGATATATTACTTCCTATAAATACAACATCATTCCTTTTTGAAAAATTTACTTCTATAACTTCTAGGGTTCAATATTTCCTTTTTTATAATATTTTTATTGGTTTGATGATATATTTTATTCTTTTTCACAGGGTTCTTTATGGGGACGATGATTCTATTAGACTGAGATGATCCAGATTTTCCCATTCTAGTTTTTATGTTTTCAATTTATTCCTTTATAATATTTGGAATTGACATGGGTTGATATGATGAAGAATGTAATCATTTTCATTAATGGAATATTTTTTTTTGTTTTTCTATGTATTGTAGATGTATAATACTATATAATATAACACACATTTATACATGAACAAATATCTGTTATAAATTCTAGGTACTTACAATTTATCCAAAGTCTCTATTAATCTCTCATAATCATATCTTGTGGTATTAATGGAGTTGTCATATTTAATGATTCTATATTGAGACTTAATTATTTCATCATTATTTATAGATATATTTTCATAAATATCTTCTAGTATATTATCTTTTTCTATAATACTCACCATGAAAATTTTAATCCCTTCAAAGAGATCACTTTTTTCACATTTTTACTTCATTTATCTTTCTTATATATCATTATATTTTTCTTGAGATTGGATTCTTTCTCATGTCATACCTCCAGTTTTGAACTTATAATAATCTCGATATAGACTTCTTTTTCAACTTCTTTATTTATTGATATGACTTTATATTTATTTAACTTTGGAAATGAGGTGCATATGATATTGATAGGGGAAAATTAGACTCCCTTAAGGATCATGAGTCTTCACCCTCATCTTTACTCATTATATTCCTTTAAAATTTTCTTGAATTATTTTTATTCATTGGAACTGATTTTTTGAATTTTCTTGGATTCCGTTTATAGTGGTGCCCATCTTCTATATCACTCTTAGTTTCATCATATTCTTTATTTCGAAAAATAAATGAAAATATTCTAATAACTCCACAATATATTGACTTAATAGAGATATTTATGTTATAATTTCCACTTCCTATTATCGTGTTTGTCGAAAAAAATGACATAATTCTAATGTATTATCCATTATATTAATCTTTTTATTTTAATATTGGTTTATCTTTCTGATTGATACCATTAAAGGATTTAAATAATATTTATTAATTATTCTCCTTTTTAAACCCTAGATATTTTCTCATCTCCTGGTTGAAAATACTATTGTGAGGATTATAAATAGATATATTTACTATCCCTTCTAGGTAAGATATCTTTGGATCAAATCTATAAAAGAAATTTCTGATAAACATTTTCACGATAGTTGAATAATCCGAAGTATCATTGATTCTATTGAAGTTACACACTATCTCATTGACTTGGGTACATGGATCATCAATATCCTCATAATTTGTCATTCAAATATATTCAATTTTTTACTAAAAAATATAAATCATAGCTTCTATGATATTTCATTACCATTATACATATTTTTCTCCTTTTCTCACATCTACCCAGTAGTTCAAATTCTCATAAACATGGTGTATAATTATTCTATTAGAGATGAAAAAAATGGAATTTCATACTTTCATGTATACCAATAAATTTACTTTTTCTATGTAATTCATGGTAGAATAACATCCTAGTGGATTAAATCATACTTTAATAGAATCACATACCTTAAAACATTATGACATTAGAAATGGTAGCATCAAATATTTTCAACCCATACGTTTTATTTTTTGTAATTAAATTAAGTGTTCTACAATATATTAAATTATCCATCATGCGCCTTTATAAAATTATTTTTATTTTCATAAATAACCTATCCATGATACCATTTTTTTAGGATATGTGAAATGGTGAATCAATTATCCCTTTTTCATTGACCTAAATAAATTATCCATTAATTCCCTATTTCTAGTAGAATTTTAAATCCATTCTTCTTATTGTATATCGCCCTTAATCAAGTATGCATAAAGTAAAAGTCAAATGACACAATGATTTATTAGTTTTTGACTAGAAATATTTATCTTTTCAAGGACTAGGTGGTTTGTTATATACAATTTCTCTACTTTGAATCACTTGAAAACAATGTATAAACTATATCCCAAAAAATTGATAATAAATCTCCCAAAATACCCATAAAATAATAACATAAAATATTAGGTCATAAATTCTTCATAGAAGCTTCGTACAAATGGGTTCTTTATTCATTAATCCCACCGGTTATGTTATATCCAAAAAATATTCTCTAATACACCTTCTAATGGGATCATTATACTGCCTCCCAATACTACTTCTAGGTTCCTCATAGACTCCTTCTTGAATAGTTATTTGACTTATTAAATGATATATAATCATCCTTTTTCCCTTTCAAGTATGAATATAAAAATTCTGATGAGGTTTTATACTCTATACCCACACCTCTCATAAAGATACCATATCATAGGTAGTAGTAAAGGGTTCCTTATTAGCACTTCTTTAAATACTTCAACACAATAACATTCATGTTGGACTTCTTCTCCGTCTCTCTCATTGATATATGAATCAATAAGACTCTCAAAATTCTTCTTTAATTGGGTGTGCTTCTCTATCTGAAGAGTTAATTAAAAGGGTCTTAAAATTCTCTCTAATACTTTATTCCTAATTTTATAATTGTACCATATATATTCACTTAATAATAAGTTTTAAATACTTTTTTCTATTAATAATGGAATCTTATTGATATTTGGCTATTATTGGTCTCCCTTTTGAAACTAGTTAATGATAATCATAATTTATTTCCACAATTAACAAATTTTTAATCAAGTAATATATTTAATTTAAATTAATTAAAGGCACTAAATTTTACTCCATTCAATATTAAAATAATTATGGACTCATCTTCTATGAAAATTGTTTGGTTTCCATATCTTGCATTCAGCACTGTCATGTAGTCTATGACATAACCCTCCCTCTGTTGGAATTTCTATAATGTGGACATATCAATATGGCCAAAAATAATGGACTAAGAGGTGGCCTATTCAGTTTCAATCCATATTACTTTTATCATTGGATGCACCATGGTAATCAAAATGGCCATATGAAAGTCACTACAGTGTGTAGAATATAAAAAATATCAACTTCATTATCGACTGGAAATTTTTCGGTCACAAAGAATCACCTTCAGTTTGATGCTTAAATTCATAGTATATTGAACCATGATCTAGTTAGTAGATCATCATACATGAATCAATAAATAAAAATATAAGTATTATCTAATAATATTCTCTAATATTTGGAATTAATATTTTAGAAAACTCAGCCTTTATTCCATGATGTAAAATAAATTTGATTACATGAATTCCCATACATGGATAGTTTTTCTATGTTTAATTAATATACCTCATCCATTCCCATACATTGATTCATGAATATTAGGAATTAAACTATGTGGTTTATTCCTTCTAGATTCTCTTATGTGAATATGAAACTTTTAATTAATCTGATAATTCCACTAAATGAATCGAACACATAAATAAACAAATGGATAAACCTTTATGATATATCCAAAAACAAAAAAATAAACCATATTAGATGGACCACATGAAAAAACTCAATAGTTCGATTACATGTAAATTAAACTGACCATGTGGGTCATCCATTAAAAATAGACCATCTGAAACGGTTGTCTTGATCGACCACATGAACAATTGACTTGTTGTAAAGACCAAACCTACATACAATATATAAACGATGAAGAAAGAACCGGTGATGAAAAAATTCCATTTGAATACACTTATAGATCTAATTAATTTTTCTTGAATAAACTAAAAATATTATATATATCACACATATAAAGAATTAATTATCTAGATTAACCACATGGAATAAACTTATCTGTCAATAGGTAGACTGTAAAATTACATATATCCCTTTAAATAAATACCGAATTTAAAAAATAGCCATCCCTTCTCAGGAAACAAAAAAATACTTAAGAAATTTATTTGATAATGTTCTTTAATCCACTAACTTGTCCTTGATTTATTTGATTACCAACACATAAATTATCAAAATCAAGTGGAAGTCCTTGAAACAATATAACTAGTTATTATATGTATCAACCTATACAAATTTCCTTTCCATATATAATTTTATCACCTTTAACACATCTCTACACACATATTTAAAGCAACTCATATCATACTTACTGAAAAAAGTCTATGATTGGGAAGGACCCTTTGGGTGGATAGTATGGATTAACCTAAAAAATATAATATTTTGTATTTAAAAATTGAGGTTACAAGGTAATTCACACTTTTTATATTAAATTATATGATATTGTTTATATGTTTCATGTTTTTTTTATATTATTTCGGATGAATTTTTGTTTTTTATTATGACATATATTTTTTATTCTACTGATTTGTTAGAATAATCATTCATATTGGGTAAATAATTTAATGTTGTGAATAAACAGTTATATTGGAAATAGGAATGAAATTTTTGGTGTTGAATATAAAATTTTTCTTCAAAATAAATAATGATTGAGTTGATGTTCTTTGGTGTGAAATGATACAATGTTTCCATTACTTTTTCATATATATGTGGTCTATATATCTCGGGTTCGATGTATTATGGATGGTGTTTATTTCATTTTGGGAGTATGTAGTCTTTTTTTCATGGTATTCATATATTGATTCACATGAATTCAATGGATATTTTAGATTTATAGTTTTAGAGATTTTGTAAAAATCATAACTAATAAATACCATATATTTCTAATTAAATGGGAATTTTTAACACTATATAAGAAACTAATAAATAAATAATAAGTCATTAAAATCTCCCAAAAAATAATTCACACTGTATAACCTTATATAAATATCTAGTGTAAGACATTTTTTAATAACCTTGGAATTATAAGAATAAGAGGGGTGTGCTATAATACTCAATAGGGTTAAAAATAATAAATAACATCAAATATCATAATTGAGAATAATATGAAAATAAATAATATGGTAAGAGTATATAATCAAAATAATTCCATAATCAAAAAAATGTGATCATTATATATCTAAAGGTGACATATCAACAAATAAACACATGAATATGAATCATTTTTTAATGAATCAATATTGGGTCAAAAAGTCATTATGCTAATGGTAATGTAAGAATCAAAAGAACGTGAGAGGGATTACATGAAATAAAATTATAATTAAATGAAAGATATTCATTATAATTGAAAGAAATGGTGTGATGAATACACCAAATATATAAAAATATGGTGTGAAATATTGAAAATTGTTGATGGAATTATAAATTAGAGAAAGAAACCCTTAAAGCATTAGAAATTTTCAAATAAAAAACGCTTGAAGGATATTATTTTAAATGAGATAATTAATATTAGGAATAATAAGAGTATCATAATACACTATATTAATGGGATATTAAATGTATTAATTCGATGAAAACATGTCAAATAATAAGAAATTTTTCTCAAGAAATTAAATTTGAGTATAGAAATCCCTTATGATATTAGGACCTTTAAAATAAAACCCCCATAAAGAATACGATTTCAAATGAAAAAAATAAATACCATTAATAATTATACGATTATTACACAAAATAAAAAAGTGTTATTAGATACACCATTCCACAATAAACATGGTTTTTAATAAAAAATGTGTCTCAAGGGGTGAAAATTGAGACAATAGGCCCTTATGATATTAGTAACATTATAATCAAAACCCCATAAAGGGTGAAATTTCAAAAAAAAAATTAATTCCATAAAGGGTAAAACCCCATATCCATTCACGAAGGATATTTTCAAAGAGTAAAATTATTTTGACACCTCGTTCGGTAGCTATGTACTCAATTTCATGTGGAGCGCATTTACCACCACGTTCCCCTTGCCAAAAGTATAGACTATTTCGAAGTCATAGTCCTAGAGGAACTCCATCCATCATCTCTTTATCATGTTCAAATCATTCTGATAGATTATATAAATGATACTCTTGTAGTTACAGTAGTTGAAATAACAATCACCCATAAGGTAGTTTCACCACATATACTATGTGAAGACTACAACATCTCACTCAAGGTCATGGGTTGCATAGTTCTTCTCATGTGGTCTCAACTATTGAAAACTCTATTGGAACCCTTATGTCCACATGAATGGTTTAACTTTATTTGTCAAAGAAATCATGGGTGTTTCTACTCTGGATAAATTAGTTAAAACCACAGATAGAACCTAGCCAATCCAAGGAATCTCTGCACCTCAGGTAATGCTCTTGGGTGGCTCTAAAGCAAGCACTACCTCAATCTTCGCTGGATCCATTGTAACTCCAGACTCTGAGATGAAATGTCCCAAAAATGGGAACTATTGAATCCTTAACTGCCACTTCAAGATATTCCCGTGAAGATGGTGCTCTCAAAGTAAGTCCAATACCATCCCAAAGTGTATCAGGTGATCCTCCTCATAACCTGAATACACTATAATGTTATCAATGAAGACCATTACAAACTGGTACAATTACGACTTTAAGATCCTATTAATGAGTCCCATGAACTTTATTGGGGATTTATTCATTCCAAACAGCATCACTATGTTATCTTAGTGACCACAGAGACATCTGAAAGTCGTCTTTTGGATCTACTCATCTCATAAACAAAGCTGGTGATATGCTGATATGAGTTCTACCTTTGAGAACCATCTCACTCCCTTCAGTTGATCGAAGAGATCATAAATCCTTATTAGAGGATACATGTTCTTCACAATCATCTTGTTTAGGATTCATAAGTCAATACATAACCTTAGGATCACATCTACCTTCTTGGAAAACAAAATTAGGGCTCCCCATGGTGAAACATTGGGCCTCACAAAACCATTTTTCGACAAGCCCTCCAACAGTACCCTTAGCTACCGGAGCTATATTGGAGCCATATGATATATATATGAATATATTACTGTCATCCATGGGTACATATCAATGCAAAAATCTACCTCTCTTTTAGAGGTAATCCCGGGACATCATTTGGGATGACATCCCCATATTCGTCCATCACCGCAAGAAATTGAGGACTCGACTCCTCCATTACACTGAGGGTCATGCCATCCAACTGGAGTTTGATAGGCTTCACCCTACTACGTGTGAGTCCATCCTTCCCTACAAACATTTCCTTTTTATTCATAAAAGAAAAACAAGGTCCCTTCTCTACAGACACACCACTCTCTACTCCTAAAATAATCAATTTTAGTATGGACTGTAGATAACCCTTTCATAACCAAAATGAAATTGTAAGGTCGTGAAATTGCAAATAGGATATCATATCCAAAGCCTTATCCCCCAAGACTAATCTCACACTACTAGAACCAATTTGTGATCGTCAAATCCACTCCCATAAGAGTCTCTAAATGTAATGATAAATCAAATGGCTCCATTGGAATTTTTGATCTCCGAACAAGATATGCGGCTTGGAAGGTGTGACTAGAAACTGTGTCGATGGTAAATGTATCTAGGGTAGAGAATACATAGATCTTACCTCTAATCATCTCAAGATAATTAGGAACATAATCTTATGTCATCTAAATCTAGGCATTCCCCTAACCACCAGCTCCTAGAGCTCATGGTGGACCACCTGGGAGTGTTGGTGGTAGTAACTCAAACCTCCTCCCATTTTCTTTTGATCAACCAACTCACATGCAATATCTTACACCATTTAGACCACACTGATCAATCCAATTCCACTGCTACAGTAGTCCCTTGACCGTCTCCTAGTCAGTTGTATGACGCTTCTGGAAATCTCTAGCTAGATTACCTCGACCGAAGCACAAGTAGCACAATCTATCTTTCAGCTGACTCTCTCTTCACTAGGAGGCTCGCACCACTGATCCCATATACAAGGGCCATACCCTAGCGTTCTTGACCTATTTAAATCCCTAATACATCTTTTATCACCCCATTGCTAACAACTTCTCTACCGGTCATCTGGGGGTAGCTCTTACTACATGTGTATGCTCTGTAAGAAATCTCTCTACCAATAGACCTTACTCCAACACCCCAGATGCATAGGTATAGTAAAGGATATCATAGATTCTCGGATCTCACAATGTAGTCCCATCTCAAAGATATGAAAACGGAAGAATGGAGCATGCACCATGTTTGTAGAGTAGTGATAAAGATCCATAAATCATCCTAAGTACTCTGTCACCATCTGGTTGCCCTGCTATAGATATAGGAGATCTTATATACTCACAGAACATAATTTTGGGGGATATAACAACTCTTAGAAGAGATTCTCAATGTCTGTCCTAGTGAGGGTCACCTTTTTCTGATTCTAGATCATCAAGATCTAATATCTCCCCACTAGGCCCTGTAGAATACTCGAATCTAGGACAACCATCTGCTCAAGAGGTATCCTCACTAGGCGAAAAACATGCCTCACAACTTCTAATGGGTCCTCAGCTACCTGAGGATACGACTAAACTCTAATATCAATTTTTCGCAATCCTTCCGCCAGATTTAGTGCAGTGACTAACCTAATATCACCTCCCATGGGCTAGGGGCTGGTGAGTAGCACCAAGTAGGAATATCCCCCAAGTGGGAGGTATTTTCCTAACTACCTATATGCATGCACCCAACTTCAAGAAAAGTATTAAATTGAAATCAATATGTAAACATGGATGCAAACAACTAAGAAAACCCACACATAGTAAAGTAACAACTGAAAAAATGGGGATGGAATACAAGACCAACTAAAAATAGAAAATTACAATCTCTTGGATCTCATCTGTAGAAAACCTTTCCTATAGGGTAGGTACTGTAAGCTATCTGAATGTCACTGAAGCTTACCAAATTTTTCGGGTCACCATGAAGAACCACCTGTCTCTGACTAACCATGGACTCCATCAATTTTTTTAATAATCTTCACAAGTCATGACACATGTGGGCGGATCCCATGTAGGGGTGAGTGAGACAACACTCAGTAGAGACCTAAAACCACAATGTTAAACTACAAAGTAATACATAATGCAGAATACCAAAGAGGTAGACAAAGTGTAGCCTCTAAGAAGTAAAATCAAGTGACTCATTAGATTTATCTCACACCAATTATAGTTCTATGGTACATAAAAAGTATTGTCGTAATAATCCACAATACCTTCAATTAGTAAAACACAAATCATTGGTAACACACAGAGTATATTTAAAGCAAATGTTTTTTATAACACAGGAAGTGTAGGTAACACATAGAGTATAGATAACACATGAAGTGTTGGTAACACATTGAGTGTAGGTGAAAAATATAATGTCATAAAACACTAGAGGAACCCTACTCTAGAAGGATATAGGAGTACCATCTCTACCTTGGTAAGAAACAAATTCAAGATAAATCACATAACCAAGGTAAGACACACAGTCTAGGTAATCACATAACTTCTAGGTCATAGCCAGCCATAGGATTCCATCCTTATCATACTCATTCCGGAAGAACCTCCTTCTTGAGCCAATAATACATATTCAAACTTCCATGTTAACTCACTTATAGTGTTTCAAAAGGTCTTCCTCTTCAAAATGATCCCAATACCTCAAACTACTCATCAAATGGACACACCGTTTGAGAGTTATGGACTTTTGAATAAAAAGGGGTTGGTTGGGTCTGGGTCCAGCCTAACCCAACCCAACTCCACTCAGGCCTTGCCAGACCCGACCCACCATGCTTGCCTGAACCTCTTGGCTCTACCTGACCCATAGGGGATGACTCGACCCATTGGGCTTGACCCAACTTGCTGGGGCCAACCCGACCCGACGGGCTCAATCCAACCCTCTAGGTCCAACTCGACCCAGCAGGTCGGATCAGACCACTAGGTCCAGCTCGCCCCCACTGGGCTTGGCCCATCGGTTCATGCCCAAAATACTCGATTAAGCCAGTTTGTCTTCTCGAACAATATGGCCACCGTATCCTTTCCTCGTCGATGTACAGAAGCTACAACATGACTTATTAGTGGTAGTTGCTGTGGGGTCCTGTAGCCGCCGTCCAACTGCACCGCAGCCCCTCGACCGTGTGATGTGTCTTCCTATTGTATCCATCGAGGCCCACTAGAGGCCCATTCTGGCTTCCCCAAGGTAGCCAAGCCATGCGTTTCTCTCACTAGGTGGTCGCGCCACTGCACGCCACCAACGTCGCCACCACAGACTACCCTCCTCTGAAAGAATCCACCGATGTTGCGGTGGTTCATTTATCAAACCAAAAGGGTTTGTGTGATCCTCAATTTTTAAAATCATATAATATGGGCTTCAATAGGCCCCTATATTGCTCCGTGGATCCATCTACATCCAAAACCTCCCAAAAAATTAATGGTTCGACCACGGGGGTCCACCAAGGATGAATTTGTAAACTGGGGAAAAGAATAAGCACATGAACACCCCTTAGAATGGACCTTGGCCTTGTATATTGGACTTGGTCCATTTGTGTTAGCAGAATAACAAAAGAAAAAGATAAGAAATAACCACTAATATCTATTCCCTTAAATCACATTGTGTTATCCATCTATAAATAATGATCGAACTACAAATCATCCTATTTGTGGGTTGGTTTGCGTTCACCGTTAAACATATAAATGGAGAAATAATTCACAAAGATGGTAAACCCCCTACCTTGAAGATTGGAATTTTCATTAGAGAAGAACATTTTTAAACCCCCATCATTCATCAATCCTCAATCCTCAGTTCGTGATCTACGATCTGTCGGCATTCATCAGCATTCATTGTTTGGAAATGGGAGGAGATCTTTAAGATCTCCTCCAATGTTCATATAGAAGGATCAATAATCATATTCCTGAATCCCTACCATATGTTAAAGACACATTTTAGAATTACTATTTCACATTGATATAGTTTCACCACACAATTTCATTTACGAAAGAAACACATACTTTGTCACTGTGTCGTAGCATTACTGCATCATCGTGAAACATTAATGAAAAATAAAATAAATTATTGATGTTTATTTATATTCATCATTAAAACATTCGAATAATATTTCCCCAATTCATCCTACACCGGTTGAAGTTTCGCCCTTCCTATGAAAATATTGTTACTCAAAACACAACGGTGCCCTTATATTTCAAATCTGACCAATCGTTTAAAAGTTACTAAAACCGAGCACACACACTATTTTTAATAACCTTAAAAATAGTTGAAACATTTATTCCGGGAATCGTTGCCTCGAAATCAAATGTATTATCAACACCTAGTCTCAAAATAGTCCTATATAATTATCAAAAAATATACATGGAAAATCTCGGACATTACATGAATTCCCATATAGATATTTCCCTAGCCATAAAGACCATATAAATAAAGATATGTGTTAGGAAAATAATTGACATTATCAAAAAGATATGTAAGAACCTTCACAAGTGAAGTTGTTAATGATGTTGAATTAAATATATATTATTAAAGGTTGATATTTTAATATCCTGGGTTTTCAAAATAAGGACATTATATTCGATAACATGAACAACACAGAACATTATTCTAAAATAAACAATAAAATATTATTATTTAAATACAATCATTATAAAAAATCCATTAAATTTATAGTTATGAATAGTGTTAATTAATTTTGGAAATATATAGAAAATTTCCAATCAATACAATTCTATTAATTAATTATTAGTAAATAATCACCCAATTTTTTGTAAAATAAAGTTATTATTTAAAGTAATGTTATCACCAAAAATGGTTTTTGGTTTCTTTTTTTGAGAGAATATTATAATTAATTTATTTAACATTTAAAAAATATATATATATATATATTATTAAATAAATACCATTTTTGACAATAGTGTATCAAAATTATCCTAGGGTTGAGCGTTTTCTGAAAAGTTTGAGTTTTCAATAAATAGTTTAAAATAATAATATTTTTTGAAAATTGTATCTTTTTTAAAGAATTTTTAATGTAAAATTATATTTTGGATTATTTTAACAGTTTATTTAGTGTAATTGAAATTAATATATTCCAATTGTGGTTCTGGAAATGAATTTTATATATTATTACTTTATATGGATTTTTTGAAAAAAAATATTTCATCTTGTATTTTTGGTTCTATTCTAAATTAAATAATGAAATTTCTGTAATTTTAATTTCTAAAAATGGACTCCATATTTTTAATCATGAGGTATAAATTTTTTAAATGGGTCCCTTTTATTTTTTTCAATGTTAATATTATCCGTCATAAATTTCGTAACACGATAAAGGGTAAATCGGGTAAATAAAGTTAAAAATAAAATGATAAGGACTGGAAACTAAACCTAGAAATTGTATTAATTATATTATATTATTCCATTTATTCCATTTTCTTCCAATATTTTTCTATATATCCTTTTTCATTTAGATATGATTTTGACCATTATAATTTTTTCTTTTATGAAAGGTCAAAAACATCACACTCTTATTTTAATAACTATAATATTTTTATCATGGGGATAAGTAGAAGATATGTTCCATTATAAATTTTATTCAAGAAATATAAATTATTTCTATTAAACATTATAATTAAATTTTAGTATTTATTTAATAAATAATTATCTTAAATCCTTACATAATGCTGATGAAATAATTATTCATTAAATGGAAAAATAAAATAAATGATATTAAAAACATTAAAGTAATATAATTTAAAAAAATCAATGTGATCCATGAATGTTATATATTAATAAAAAAAAATTGGTATGTATTACAAGTTCTATTCCAAATATCATTTATTTTCACGGTGTTATTTAAGTCAAAGTAATGATTAGTTCTATCATTAATTTGACTTTAATAACTCCCCGAAAATAAAAGATATTTTATAATAAATTATATTTTATTAAATGATATAAAAATCCTAATATCAATTATTTAGAGAATGGGTTATTATATGGATGAAGATATACACCTTAATCATTTTTTGATCTATTTTTTCATTTATGGTAACTACCTTGGCCCTTAAGGATTAATTTTTTTTATCACGGTAAATGTGAAAACGGTTAACAGAGGTTAAAACAAAAATACATGGTTAAAAATTTTATCCAATTATGTAAAAAAATTATTTTATGACATTATTATCATATTATATTCAGATATTGTAAATATTTATCCATTTGAACATCAAATATAATTTATATTAATTTTATATTCTAAGAAATTCTTAAAGTACCCCTCCCTTCTCTTGTAAATAGGCACTACTTATTCTCATTTATTCCTAGATTAACCCCAATTTTGTCAAAAATATTAATCTAAATACCCTCTCAAAATCCCTTATCATGTTTTAGATGCCTTATTTTTGGTATAGTATTAATATTTTATGCCTGAAGGTGTTAAGAATATAAGACTTTTCAAAGAAGAGGTATAGTCCTTAACACCATGTTTTAGTTTTACTTCTTCTTTCACAACTATAAAATATTTTTCAACAAAAAAATTTAACAAAAAGAGTATAATATATAAACTATGATGTTATTATGTAAATTTAATAACATATATCCATGTCCACATTAATCAAATGGGAAACGGTATCATCATTCATATGTAAGGTGGGCTAACACATCGTAAATCGATGTAATTCATTTTCTTCAAAATCTATCATGGATGGATTATAGTGATGGAATTGACATTTATATAATATATTAACTAAATATATATCATTATTAAATAATAAAAAATCTTTTAAATTCATTCCTTTCCATTCCCTGAAATATTAAAATGTTGTTTGTTTTTACATGTGGACCACCACCACCACAAAGAGATGTGATTTGTTTTCTAATCACCAAATCTCATGGGTGATATATGTATAAGTATATTTAAGGAGGAAATATTATATTTATGATGTAAATATCAATATATAAATCTAAAATAAAATCTAACTTATTTCCATAGTGATCATTGAAAAATTGAAATGTGACTCATACGTACGTACGAGCTACCATCATCATGATTGCAACATAGTTCATGTTTCATAAAAATATATAATATTTGGATGTAAAATTATAATTTATATACCAAAAAATGAGAGTTAGTTTATGATTATTATTTTTTATATTATGAAATAATTACCTCTTTGACCATATTCATCCTACCAAATTCATTTTGGACTTATAAACCAAGTATCCTCAAAACATTCTATGTGAACCTAGAAGATTGGGTAATTTTTATAACATGGTAATAAATGATATAAAATTAAAAATAATATTTAAAAATATTCTCATGTAAGTAAAAAACTTATCTTAAGTTTATTATTCATGAACATAGATAACTCTTGTGATGAATCATACTCCAGGTAAGGGACGTTCTTTTGAAAATCATATTTTAAATTTCTCTACATACCCTCTCTTTCTTCCATTTAAAAATTTATAAAATTATTTTATTGATGTTTTTATATGGTAATAAAACTGTTATGATTGAAATTTGATATATTTTTATAATTAATTTTAAAATATTTCTAAAGGAATCTTTTTATGGGATGTCATGACATTCGTTAAATAAATAAAAAATATTTTCTATTTTAACATATATAGGGATACACACTTGTTATACCATAATAACCATTATTTGATTTTGTATTTCTTTACATGATTCCATGTATTACTAAAATAAAATTCATTTTTTCCTTTATTCTAGGAATTTTATTTTTTAAAAATTTAGTTTTAAATGAAAATAGATATATCAATATCCAAAATTGATTTCATATGGGTGAAAATAAAGTTTTATGATGAAATATTTTATGATTATGTTATGGTTATTTAGAATTATTTATGATGATATGTGATTATATTATAAATAAAGGATGTGTTGTTAAATTATAAACAAGGGAAGGGTGATTACTTGATAAACCAAGTGTGGGTGGGCTGGTTATTTTTCTCCAATGCATTGGGTAAATGGATAGAGATAAACGATTGAGTATCTTCTAAGAGATTATGGGAATATACTATGATTTTTATTTGATGTCTAATCATAATTCTTATTTCAAGTGTAAATATGTTGTTTACTCTAAGTATTACCATGATGGTTATTCTATGTGTAAGTACGAATTTTATGAAAATGGTACCCCTAATATAACTACATTTTTTATCTATTCTTATTATGGGTTTTTATGTAATTATAATCATTTTACAAGGTAAAGAAAATTATATGATAACTCCAAAGTTTAAATAGTATTTCTTTTTGAAAAAATTATTTTGAGTTTTTCATGATTTCAAAGAGTCCTTTATGAGTTTTATTTTTTCCTTTATAATTTATTCTAAAATGTTTTTTTAAAATATTTGTTCGTAAAAGGTGATTTCTTCGATAATAAAATGTTAATTTAAATCCAAATGTTTATTTTGAAAAAGGAACATTTTAATAACTTCCCATGTACTAATGGTATCTTTGATTCATTTTATTTCCCCAAATAATATTTGTTTTCTCATACCATGATTTAAAATGGGTTTTAGAGGATTCACTGATGGACATTGTAAAATTAGAAGTCCTTCTAAAATTCATGATGATTTTCCATGATATAAAATGTGTATCATTTTAAAAGTTTTTTATTTAGTAAAAAAATATATGACTTAGACGTGACCACTTTGTAATATATGTGTTTGTTATATAATATTTATAACCTAACACTCAAAAACTATAAACCTGAATATTTTTTGTAATGAAAGAAAGTGAATTCTAGTTTAAATTCACTTGAATATTTAATGTTTATGTTTAGGTCCTTATAGATATGAATATTCAATATTAATATAATTATCAATGGGATAAGTAGTCATTATTATGGTTGGTTACATTGATTGATTTAAGAAACTATTGAGATTGTTTAATGATATAATAATAATTGTGTTTGTTTTGGAGAATATAAACATATTGTTCTAAAAATATTAATTTATCATAAATGTATAATTTTTTAATAAACAAATATGAAATAATATTATATAACACTTTTTAAATGCTAAAATATTTCAACTACGTCTTATTCAATTTTTATAATGGCTAAAATATTTGATATACTATAAAAATTGTTCATTTCAAAAATTTTAGTTTTATACATAAAAGTTAAAATAATAATATTTAAAGAAATTTTTATAAAATAAATTTATTTTTCAGACATAGTTCATTAAAATTATCTCAAGGAGGAATTTTAGGGATTTCATAACAAAATTGATTTTTGGAAGAAAGAGTGAAAATTACCATTTTATGATAACAGTGATTTAATGATATCATGATTATTTGAAAATGATTCATACGTTTATAAAAATTTATTCAATAAAATTTTATTTTAATAATTATAAACAATAATTTAAAAATATTAATGTTAATTTAAAAAATTATAGTTTACATTTGGAAACTAAAAATTGAATCTATTTGATAAATTTTTTTCAAGTTTATATACAACAAATTGGTTGGATAAAAGGTAAGTATTGAAGGACCTCAAAACAACAAGACAGGGGAGGGGTGAATCAAGGTGTCCAATTTTTCTTTTAACATTAGGTATCTTGTTCCCATGTTGGATGGAACTCGTTAAACATGTATGATGGATTAGAATAGTAATATAACAATCACATGCATATACACAACACAACACTTTTACTTGGTTCACCACTAAGTGCTACGTCTAAGGAGCATTTGCCAAAAAAGTGTTGTCCATACCAAAATCCACTATTATACACTATTTTTGGAATACACATGTTTCAATAGAGAAAATATATTCCAATCTCATAGTATTTACATTAGTTTTGGGATAGCTTAATGAGTCCCTCAGAAAAAAACTATTTACTCTCCATATATCACTGATTTGAGAGAATTCAAACTCATTTTATCAACTTTAAGGTCACATAAATGATTTTCAATTAACTTTGTTGCCTATTTTCAGACCAAGTCTCTTATTGAATTGAAATCCTAAGTTAATGCACACAGACAAACCATGATCAATTAAAAAGGATATTAAAACACTAACTGTCATAAAGGTCCTTCGCAAAGATTCTTCATGAATCTCCTTATTTGCAATTCTAACTACTTTACAATGATCACTCATTCACAATGCTCACTACTTTTAAAAGCTCTTTCACAATTTCAGAACAAACTACCATCATGAAGCACACTGCCTTCCTGGAAAAACCTTCCTTTGTGAAGTTCACATAGACAATTCAAAAAAGACCATCTTTGTGAAGAACTCAATATGTATAATCATTAACATTGGTCAAGACTAAAATAATTTTTTTTTTCATATATCAATCTTTCTTAGAATTCAAGTTTCATGGAGCACCCCTTACTTCACCAAATTAGAGAGATTCTATATTTTCTCTAGAAAATTTCATGTCAAATGATGTTGGATGACCTCTTATTTATAGGCATGGCCAATCATGAAGATTTACCACCACCATTTCATTTTTTAGATCAGTCAAAATTATCATCGCGGTACTCCTCCACTTCAAAATTCTCCACTAATTTTCACGGTCCATGATGCTTGCCATTGTCATAGTGCCTTTTTTCAAAACCTTTATGTCACCACAAAGAATAAATTCCCATAATCTCAAAGTTACACCATATCAAATATTAATTATTTATATCATCGATATCCTTAATAAAGTATTGGTAAAATAAATTCTTTTTTCATATTTATAAAATGGTTAATCCAGAGAACAACCTTTCATGAATCTCAAGGCTCAAATTTTGATAACTCATAGGACATTGTTAAAAATATTTCATTATTTGAAAAAAAACAAATCATAAATCCTATCTTTTCAAAACTCATGTCTTTTCCTTGTTTTTTTAAGGTCATAAAGAAAAACCACTTTTCACAATGCCTTTTAAATCTATAAATTTTGGACCCAAAAAACATGGAAAACACTGTCAAATGACACCACCTTCAATACTAATTTCGGCTTGAAATATATGACCTCATTCCTTGAAATCTCCATGATCATAGATTGGTCTTCCATGAGAGGATTTACAATAAAAAAACCGTTCTCCATTTCCACAACAAACATCCTTGGTTCCAACAGGTTTCAAATTGGGAAGTCTATGAAAATTTGACCACTCTCAATCTCTCATTAATATGCTAGAATTTTTTTAGGAATTCAATGCACCCACAAGTAGTTAAATTATGTAATAAAATAACCAATATTTTAACCCTTAAAAATCAACCCTCCTCAAGTACAAATATCCACTTTTTATCCTCACTTTCTACACCAAAGTATTTGAGCTCAAATTCTATGTCATTATATCTATAAGGAGTATCTATAAGGTGTTTCTAGGTATATAAGAATTCCAACTCTAGATTTAAGAATAATCCTCCCTAGGTAAGAGATCTCTTCTTACCCCATTTCAATTAATGTAATGATTTCATATAATTATTTTGATTCCCAATTTATTATGTTTTCAAGTGCTTATAAAATCCACCATTTTGTATATAAAGTCTTGTTAATGATATATTTTATTTCTATCACATTAAAGTTATTCCTAGATTCCTTTTGTGTAACTTTTATGTTGCCAAAATAATTATTCTTCCCCATTTTCATCGAGATACTCTTCAAATTCATTTCTTTTTCAACGTGAAATGTTATTATGCATCAATTTTACAATCTTTCTAATATGTTTTCAATGAGCGATAAAATATTCCCCCTAATTCTACTACCTTTTAATTCATTATAAAGTTAATGATTACCCATTGTAATAAAACCCTCCTAAATTTGGTAAAGATAAGTGTGTGTGGTTTTCATAGATTCACCATTCCTATATGAATAATACAAGTTGATGTAGCTCTCCCATAGTTTAACCTAGTGGTAATAAAAACCAAAAGTGAACATTGGGTTTTAATTTAATTATTACCAGGTTCAAAATAATGTTCCGTGATGCAATCCTTGTTTGAAACTCCTAGGGGATTTTCTTTGGATAATTTTCATACAATTTATGAGCCATACTGAAGGATTAGAATATATAGATTGAGATACACATTCAATTAATATCTATATTCCATGACTGTACCCTCCATCACTTCAAATTATAATTAAATCTAATGGGGTACTACCCTATACATTTTTAACATCCTACAATTTCTAATACTTATTTTTGGATATTCATCAAAACTTGTTGCATCAATCCATTGAAAGCATTTATTTCCCTTACAATTTTTTAAAAAATTCATGTTCCCTTTCACTCCATATCTTTCCCATGGTTTTTATCTTTATTCTCTATGTCCATGTTCCTTTGTAAATGTATTATGGAGGAAATATGATCTCTATGTATATTATCAATCACTTCTGTTGTATTTTCTTATCATCATAAAATAATAACTTTTCTTCCAATGAATATCTCTTATGGATACCATTGCATGCTTCTTCTGATTAAAGTATGTTCTCCTAGATACTCATCCATTGATTGAATAGGAGAAATTATTAACTAACCCATACACAATTTATTATATATTTTCTAATTAACCCATTTTTAATTATCTTTATTTAATGTTATTTACATAGAGATAAACATACTTTAATTGGACACCCATTTATTTTTCATAGATTTAGTCTATGATTGTTGGTCGATTTATGTAATTAATACTTATATGAAACACATTAATTAATGTATATGAACACTTCAACCTTGTATTTATCCAATTAATTTGAAAAAGAAATAATCTCTAGATATGACATGTTCATGATCCCTTAGCAGCATGCCTTGGTAATGTATTATGTTACCTTATCAAAAGACTTTGAAATATGTTTTACGACATCCAAGTGATGAGATATGGTGATATGTTACTGAATTTATCACGTATATGAAGTATCCATATTTCTATGTTATAGACCATGTTCTTATAATCATGTTATTCAACATGTAATTATGATCAAGTTATAAATCATGTAATTATGATCATGTTATGCCTTCTATTCTTATGATTATGTTATGGCTCGTTTCTCCATGTTCATTTTCTTTTATCATGCCTCATGTTTCACCCATTACATTTATTAATTATTTTTTTCCATTTTTATCCCTTACTGGGCTTTATTACTGCTCATTTCCTATGTTTCCTCGTTTCCTCAAAAAATTAAATTAAAGGGATACATATAATAGAATTAAATGTTTGAATAATATTTTTTAAAGAAATATTTTTTTCACAATGTGTTTAGTTGTAAATATACTTAGTTACCAAAGACATTATACCTTTTGTCATGTGAGTTTGTTGTAATTTATGTGACGTTTTAAAAAATAAATATTTTTAGCACCAAATATTGAAGTGTGAGTCTGGGTTATCACATTCAAAGATGTTTTAAACATGTTTATAAGTCATTTAATCCTATTATTTTCACTTTTTCCATTTTTTGTTTTATCATGGTAACTAGTTTTTTCTTAATTAATTTAATTTTAATTCCTAAATATAAAATAGAACATATTAGATAATTTTTAACTAATGGTTCAAAATATTAAATCCACTTTATCAAATAAAATTTATATGTCCAATAAAATCAATTTTTTACATTATAGTATGTAATGCATAAAAACTCATTCTTAGAAAAGGTGTGTTTTTAAGATTAAAATTTATGTATAGTATAAAATTG
Source organism: Viscum album (assembly GCA_963277665.1). Taxonomy (NCBI): domain Eukaryota; kingdom Viridiplantae; phylum Streptophyta; class Magnoliopsida; order Santalales; family Viscaceae; genus Viscum; species Viscum album. The sequence goes on along the minus strand of OY728146.1, from coordinate 1,593,618,625 downwards.
TCAATGATTATTTATTACCATGATATAAACTATTTTATTATAATGAAAATAAAATATTTTTGTATTTAAAATAAATATATAAAAAATTAACCAAAATAATTATTAATTAAAATAATTAAAAATTTAAAATATTACATAAGTTTCTAAAATATTAAAATTCATAATGGTGTTTAATAATGTTTGTTATTACTCATCAAAGAAATCACTATAAAATTAATTAATTTTATAAACTTCTAGGTGTATATTATTTAATAATAAATTATTAAAAAATTGTTTTAGAAAAAACTGTATTATTCACTTTTCATATCAAAAACAATTATTTCAAAAAAATATCCCAAAACTAAAACTAGAGATAATATTGACATGATGAATCAAAAATGAATATGATTTCTTTTAAATTAAAAATATAAAAAATTTAATTTTACTTTTAAATAAAAAATATAAAAATATAATGAAGTAGTTGATGATAGAGTTAATTCCATTCCTACATTTTTTGGGTTATTACCCATTTATTCATTTATGTCACAACCTATATCTACTTATACTATCCAAACAGAGAAGTAATTTTTAGTAGAACCACACAATCATTACCTTAATGAAATATTGGGATCTTATTCTATACTAAGACTTATCCCTTAGTCATATCCTTAATTTTTCAATAAATTTATACTATCATAATCCCTAAAATATTAAATATTACTTTAATAAACTTTAAAGGGTTAATTATACCATTGAAACTATGATCAACCTTAATTTATCAACCCTTAAATTATCCTCAACAAAAATCCTAATCTCTAAACATATCTAAAAGCTCCTATGATACTAACTATTATTCCCATGACCCATTATCCCATAATTCAATGTGAATAAAAAAAATATTTACATACTATCTCTGAAATGAATCAAATAAAACCAATTTTAATCACCAATAATTAAAAAATAACAAAAAAAATACTAAGTCACTTGCATTCAATGTAATTTATGGTTTTGTGTTTAATAGTTTTAGGAAAAACTTATAACTAAAAAATTCCCATATTTAGCATCTAATGGATAATTTTTATTATTTATAATAAAATAATTAATCTTTAATAAGTATTTTTCATCAACCATAAAATTATCCAAACATTCTAACCTTCTATAAATATCATGTGTAATAATTTTCTTCATAACATAGGTAATTAGAAGCATAAGATGGGTGAAATAAAATTCTTAATAATAGTAAACGTTGTAGATAACAATACATGATTATAAGTGAGAAAAGTATAAGAATAAATAATTTTATAGGACTTGATAATATAAATATTTCCATAACAAGAAGAAGATATCAGTATAACATAACAATGGTTGACATATCAATAAATAAACAAATGGAAAAAATAATTGGATTCTTATAAATGAAATACAAAATGTTGAACATGTATTTACAGAACAAAAGCAAAGAAATAATCAGATTAGATCTCATGATATTATTTTCAAGGTCCTATGATTAAGAAATATTATATTCTAGGTGTACATACACCAAAATACCATAGATAATTTATTATATGAGATCTATCAGTTTATCACGATTTTAAATAATTTTTGGCCCACCAGTCACTAATTTATGTACAATTCATTGACCATATGAAATTTATGAATATAAATACAATACATAAAGGTATTTTCTTAGGAATAATTAATAATTTATTTTAAAATGAAAAAACATGAATAAAAATATAGGGTCATAGATATTTGGAATAAAATTTAACATGGAATAACATTATTATGAGATGAAATAGTAGTAATTTATATTTTTCTTTGAAGTATTTTTAGAGAATAATTTCATCATGAAAACACATTTATTTAAAATTTTACATCCCATAACCTTCATAAGATTTTTATTAATTTCATCAATCTTTTATATGAATAATTTTCTCACTATTCCTATAGAAAATATATCCATGTTACATTCTTTTATATCACAAAAATCATTGTGTTATAACACAAACAAAAAGTGTAAAAACATTACATACACACCTATAAATGGTGAAATGATAATAGGAGATTTAAAAGATATTTATAGTTTAAGATGTATCATCTAGACTTAAACTCTAGTCATTTCTATTTGGATTAATAAATTTCTCTAAAATATACATGATTTATCTATTTGATAGTTTATCCATTATATTAGTTTGAGGGTAATAGGGTGTTTAAACCCTATTATTGAATCCATATTTATGAATATATAATTTAAAGATAAATTATATAAGTGGGTTCCTTAATTAGTACTTAAAAACATCAGAAAATCCAATCTAGGGAATATTTTTTCTTTTAAAAATTTAATAACAAGATTACCATCATCGGTTATTATGGGAATAGATTCTTCCCACTTTGAAACAAAATATATGGATATCATTATGTATAGGTATCAAAAAGTATTGGGGAAGGGTCTCATGAAATTTAATCCCTATATATCGAATACATCACAAACTAGAATAGGTTGTTCTGGCATTTCATTTCCTTTCGAAATTATTTAAATCATCATTTTTTAAAAGTTTTACAGAATTCAAAAAAATATTTGAAAAGGGAAGGTCAAAATAAACTAGAATCATTGAATTTTATAGAATTTATTTGAGGTCTAAAATGACCTATCTGGCTCATAGTATAACAAAAATTTATGTCTAATTGTAATTGAAAATTTTTAATGCATCTCTATATTATTTTGACACTACTAACATGCCATAGATTAGGGTAAAACTAAATGTAACTCATTAAATAACTCACAATGATATAATTTTTTTTCTAATAAAAAAATCCCAAATTTCGATTGTAGTCAAATAATTCACAAGGTATAAAAACCGAGGAAACTCACTCCTAACATCATACAATTCTTCCCCATGAAATATTTCTTTGATTAGTTGATAGAATGAATGGTATTCACAGAAAATGGTGGGAAATTAGCTTAAATATATAGCTTCAAAATATTTACATGGTTTATTATTTTTTATTTTCACATTAAATTCTTGAAACAATAGCGCCTGCATCTTAAAGTCATTGGTGTTGAATCATAAATTTTAATTAAAAATATGATTTCAAAATGATCTATGAAAAAAATTACATTTGATTCCAAAAAGTGATTCTAAAAAATGTCTACTGAAAATAAAAACACTAATAATTTCTTCTCAATGGTGTTTAACACTCATATATCCTAGAGTGTGGATAAATATAAATAATTTACAAGGTAATATAGTATTTGTGGTTACCAAGGTTGTCTCTAGATAAGATTGCTCAAAATATAGTTCTCACAAGTGAGAAAAATAGTTATTATATTGTGATTTCTATGACTAATAAAAAAATCCATAAAATTCGTATTAAGAAACAAGTAATTTATTTAATTTGTGGCTTCCTATTTTTAGTAATATCACATTCTCTAAACATAATTCCATTTTTCTTTTAAATTGATAAATGAAAGGCTCTATAATAACATACCCTCTTCACAATTGATTGATTGATTATGGTGAGACTAGCCTAAAAAATTATTTACTTTGGTCTAACCTCCTTACAATCTGTAAAAGATACATTGAATCATCCTCAACTCACATACTCTAACACCTAATCGTGTATTGTGATTACGAATTAAGCCAAGTTTAACAAACACAACTTCCTTATGTGTTTGTGATCACTAAACACTTACAAAATATCACCAGATCATTCAATCTATATGATCTGAAACCAATAAAAGGTAGATGATGCATCTTGGACCAAAAAAATAAATAATATGAATGAGATAATTTTAATCACTACCTCATTCAACATCAGATCTAAAAGAAAATATTGAAATCAATTAACAATAAAAAGAGAACACCATTTTCATTGTATTCATGGAGTCTCACAAATAATAAGAGAGTTTACATATCTACCCCAATCACCCAAAATTTTTACCCATCCATTATATATGAAGCAATTTTTATAGGACTAAATTATATATTATAAATATAAAAAAGCAGATGAAAAATTATAAATACAAAGTAGTATATTAATTTTCTCTAACCGAGCCTTCCATGAACCACCTCTCTATATTCTTCTTCTACATATTACATTGGACCCATATTAATAGAATAAAATAATTATCTAAATATCATTCCATTGATCCTAAAGTCTCCTGTTTAAATCATTGAATTTTTTCTATTTGAATTTAGTCAATTTTTTCCTATTTCCATTCCAAATTCTTTGAGAGGACATTAAATCCGTACAATTCACATGTAGAAAATTCTTTATACATCGAGGAATAATGTGATATATTCTATATAGATAATTTTAATTGGAACATAAATGTATTGGGAGTGAATTATATATGTTAATATCAATAATTATTCCTCCCTCTTGTATTTCTATAACTGAAAAATACCTCAAAAATAGTTAACAATTTTCTTTAATGAATGGATCCATTAAAATACATCATAGGATTACTCTGAAGTTGAACTCATTCATGGAATTCATATTAACTGATCATAGGATGTTTGGAAAACTATTTTTATTCGTGCATGAAAAATATAATTTATTTTTTTTGTCAATCCTTAAGTGAAAAAAATTAACTATCATTTAGAATAAGAATGCCTCATTCTAGGATTCTAGATATGAGGGTTTAATTTTCTATTCACTAGAATATGAATATTATTTTTTAAGTATTTTTATCACATAGAAAGTTTGAAATGTTCTTCGATAGTATAATCGGGGAATAAGAGACGAGTGAGGTCCCTATAGATTATCTTCTTCTACAAATTTAACACTTACCAATATTATAACTCTTCTTCATTTAATTTATGACCTCTATTGTATTTTTTGGCCTTAGAATCATTAGTTTCATGTTGATACATACTTTAATGCCAAATATTGGGAGGAATTAGGAATTAAAACAATTCTCAAGGGGGGTACCTTGGCCTCGGCTCGAAATAAGAATATTAATATAATGAGGATCACATATGGGGGCTGGTGAGGTATATCTAATTTTTTTTCATAGATGGAGGATTGGAAGTAATTGATCCTCTACTAGAACAACAAGAAAAACAATGGTAGTGGAAGAATAATTGCGTATGTAAGGTTGGGTGATAGAAATATGTATTGGTAGAGGTATTAACTCATCAAATATAGGCACCATAATATGATTGGTTGAATAAATAAGTGGTATAATATCCTTATCCTTATAACAATATAATTGTTCCTATAAATAACAATAAAAGTATGGAATGTCGGTAAGATGGAAGTAAAAATTCTAATGGAAACAGAATTGGAGGTAAAGTGGGGGTAGAGGTAAGCAGTAGTAGCAGCTCAGTATAAGTGGTAGGGGAGGAAATGTGGTAGTAGTTGTAACACATCATTGTGGAAGGACAATAGAATAATGGGAAATGTTACAAATCCCCTTGTATAGAAGAAACTCTTGCCAGAATCAGTTTCAATTGCAGTGGTATCATGATATTGGTGGACGAGACATCTCTGACTATAGTGTGGATGACAATACCAAAAAAAGGTGGAAAATCTAATGAAATGGTGGTAGGCTATCTGATTCATTTTTAGGTAATGGGTATCATCTAATCTCCTAATAATGTTCAATGTGATCCCAGCCTTACAGTGGTGTTCCATCTCTAATATAAGCTTCAACATCATCTTTTATGGTGTTTCTATGTTGTTTTATTGATTTTTTAGTGACATTGAGCATCAAATCAGTGGTGGCGAGTGTAAGTGGAGTGTTTACGAGTGTGGGGACTCTTACTAATGTGAAACTAAAATTATTTTTTAATGATGCATTGTTCAAAATGGAAAATGGGGTCCCACATCATAATTACAGTTTGTATTATACTCTATAAAATATGTGGTCACTTCTTCAATGGCTTAGAACCATATTTTGTGGAAGGGAACCTATATACACTCGTACTCTAATCTTCACAGACCCATGTGGTCCCGCATGTGCCTAGTAGGACTCATCCAATCACTATTTGAGAACCACATGCTGATGTTCTTAGTCATGATCCAAGTATCACTAAGAGGGGGGGGGGTGAATCACTGATATCTTTGTCTTTTTATGTTTCCTATTTTTTGATACAACCTTTACCTCATGTTAAAGAGTTTCTTCCCTGCTGAACTCACAAAACCACTAGAACACAAGATTTACAAGGTTTACTACTCAAAAAGAGTATATACATCCTTGGTATGGTACAAAAACAACCCAGTACAACAAAATACACTAGAAAACAATCCTTTGATGTAGAATACAATGAGTAGGATATACCCTTACACTCCTGTAGAACATTGAAAACAATCAAACAGTGTGTGTTCTCCCTCTTATCACATACAGGGTAATGTAATGATTCTGTGCTTCTTAATGAGATTTGACAAATCAATTATTTCAAAAAAAGTCTTCACTTTCCTACCTAGAAGCTGGTAGGAACCTACTGGTGCAAAAAACTTTTTCTCCACTTCCATCTTGCGTGCCAATTTCTTATTCACCTCACTGCTTGCGTGCCACCAACTTGCACGCCTACTCAATACTTGCACACCACCTTTCAACATATCTCACAACATGCACACAACCTTTGACTTATACACATGCCACGTCTCGAAATCACCTCCGAGCATGCACGCCTATGGAAACTTGCGTGCCAAAACATGCGTCCCAAAACATGCATGGAAAAACATGCGTGGAAAAACCATTGCATCTTATAAATATCCATCATCTTGAACGCCGATTCATCTTGCATGTCGTCCTCTACTACTTGCGTGATCAGAGCACCCTCTACTACTTGCACGGTCAGAGCTCGAATTTTCACTTATGTGTAGAACTCATAAAAATATAGGAGGCAAGTCATCTATTTATAGGCATTTTGGTGACTTGTGTTCCACATACACCTGTGCGCCGCTCCATCACTTGGGCGCCCTTCCATCACTAGTGCGGAACTTTCATTCCTTTGTCATATTTTGATATGATGATGTTGGAACTTTACTTGCACGCCACTTACACTTGCACTTCAATACATGCGCGCCAATACATGCACGCTGCACTTGCGCACCGCTTATACTTACATGCCCCTTATACTTGCGCGCCACTTTTTGACTTGTGTGCCAATCTTTAACTTGTGCTTCATTTGATTTCCTTTGTCAAAATTTTATGTGATGATATTGAAATATGACGTGCATGCCACTAACACTTGTGTGCCAATACTTGTGAGCCAATATTTGCGCTCCACTCTTCAATTGCACGCCACTTTCTTTCCTTTCCCAAAATCACTTCTTTATTCCCCCTATCCTTCATAAGGCTAGCATCAAAAGTTCTTCTGACTTATGATATTTGTGAAATACATATCATCAAAGTAAAACCTGGTTTATGGTCTTTTTACAAAGTGAATTGATTTATCTTCTTTGACAACCAAATACAACACTCTGTAAAGGATGACTCTCCAAACTACCTTCTCCATCCAACTTTGTCCCAACAATCTCCCCCTTTAGATTTTTTTGTCAACCAAGATTCATAAATCACTGAACTTTTTAACCATAGGTAATGAATTAATTATCAAAAATTCTATGCCTATGTGAGCTACCTCATTATAAGAAACAAGAATTATTAACAGTTAAAACCAAGTTGTCCAAAGGCAGTAACAATGAAATCCCATGATCATATCTCCATAGCCTTCTTCAGAACATCTTTTAAAACATCTTTCGAGCTTCTAATGTAGAATTATTTACTTCTTTAACATTCCTGGAATAAAAAAAAAATTGTTTCCTACAACCACTCCAATAAACAGTTAGAATAGATCATGCACATACATGTTGGATTCACGGCTTACCCACAACTCTCCCATTATGCATGCATCTATAGGGATATATTTATGAAACAATTCTCCCCCTTAACAACACTATCCAAAGTAGAGACAATAGCGGGGACTGAAACACGTACCATAACCATGATGAGAATGAGTTTGGACACCCATGTTCAACCTCAATTTTTCAAATGGTTCTTTTGGTAAAGATTTGGTGAATATATCAGAAACTTGGTCAGATGTAGGATCATATTCGAGCCTTAATTCAATCTCCTTCAATTTCTCTTTGATGAAGTGGTTCTTTATATCAATGTGTTTTGAATGATAATGTTTTACCCGATTTCTTGAATGATTTAGAGCACTCCGATTATCACAACCTAACAGCAATGGTAGCTTTACTTCAACAAGTAGATCATCTAACTGAGTCTTCATCCACATTAGTTGAGTTGTTGCTTGAGTAATAGAAACATACTCTGATTTATCTTTTCTAAGTGTTACTAAATTCTGTTTCTTGGTATTCCAACTAACACAACTTTTCCCTAGAATGAAAACTCCACCCGATGTGGATCTTCGATCATTAACATTTACTAGACAATCAGCATCTGAATACCCGAATAGATCAATATTTCCAGACCCATCATACATGATTCCAAAATTTGTTGTGCCATTGATACATCTGAGAATTATTTTTGGATCAATCAAATGTAATTGTTTAGGATCACTCTGAAATCATGCACATAAAGTGACAATATAGATGATGTCGGGACTTGAGGCAGTCAAATACAACAGACTTCCAATCAGCTTTCGAAACTCTTTCTGATCAACTTCCTTTCCTTGTCCATATTTAGAAAACTTGGTTCCCACTAAATTTTTTGTGGAAACTGGTTTCTAATTTTCCATGCCAATATTTTTCAAAAGATCCTTAGCATACTCTTCTTGAGACAAAAAAAATATGATTCTTCTTATGTGAAATTTGTAGCCTATGAAAGTACTTCATTTCTCACAGCATGGACATCTCAAATAAATTATTAATCTCCTCAAAAAATTTATTACATGATCTTTCCTAATTTACAGTAAATATAATATCATAAACATAAACAATAACGATCAGTGAAAACTCTTGAAATTCCTTGATAAAGAAATTTCTGTCAACTCTCTCTTTCTTAAAGTTCATCTTCTTTAAGAATGTATCTAATTTAGAATAACATGCTCTCAGAGCCTATTTTATCCCATATAAGGCCTTCTTAAATCTGAACACATAAATTTCATACTTTATAATTACAAATCCACAAGTTTGGTCATTGTAAACTTCCTTGTCCAGGTCACCTTTCAAGAATGTAGATTTTACATCCATTTGAAATATTTTGTAACCTCATTGTGCAGCAATAGAAAGAATGATTCTGACTGTATCTAATATTGCCACAAGAACAATGTTTTCATCAAAATAATTGCCTTAAATTTTTGAATACCCTTTGGAAACCAATATTTCATTGTTTCTTATTACTTTACCATATTCATTCATCTTGTTACGGAAAACCCACATTGTACCAATAATGTTCTTGTTATCCGGCATGTGTACAAGTTCCCAAGTTTGATTCTTCTCTATATGATCATGCTCTTCATTAATTTAATGAACCCATTCTAGATTCTCAAATGATTCATTTACATCATTCGGTTTAACATTAGAATAAATATATCTTTGTGATATAGCAGTCAATGTTCTTCTTGTTTGAACCCTCTGATGTTATCTCCAATAATATTTTGAGCCTCCACTTGTTTCCTCAATCTAGGATGAGTTGTTCGAACTTCATCATCATCCCATGAGATTTCTGAGTCAAATTCCACTTCACCAGTAGGATTAACACAGTCTATAGCATTATCTGAATCATTAACAAAAGCTTCTTTATCCTACTTATCTTCCACATCAACATATGACAGCTTTTCTTTGTCAAAATATTCAAAAACTTTTACATATAATGAATAAATAATTATTCTTGTTTATTTATTGATACATCTATATCCTCTTCCTTCTAGAGCATAGTAATGAAAAATTCCATCATATCCTCTTTGATCAAACATTCCACGGTTCCCACCTTTTTTATTTATAATGCATGGACTCCCAAATACACTTAAATGTTTCAGACTTGGAGTTTTTCAATAGAACATTTCATATAGAGTCATATCTGAGTTTGGCCTATATAAGAATTAGTTTTGAATATAAACAGCAGTGCTAATGTCTTGCCTCCAATAATAATGGGAATTAATATGTTCAAGTAACACAGTTCTCTCCATTTCCACTAGACTTTGATTCATTCTTTCAGCAACCCCATTTTGTTGAGGTGTGTATGGTTAACTGAACTCATGCCAGATTCCATGTTTATCAAGGTAAAATTCAAACTCTTCATTCGTATACTCACCACCATTATCAGTTCTCAACTTCTTCACCAAATACTCACATTCTTTTTCTACTTTCCTCCTGACACTCTAAAACATTTTCAGAGTATCTGACTTATGTATCATGTGAATAACACAAGTAATGTCAGTAAAGTAATCAATGAATGTAATGAAGTACTTCTCTCCATTTGTCTATTTCTTTCTCATTGGCCAACATATATCATAATTTATTATTTTCAAGGGTTTTTTTGAACGAATTTCAACTCTCTTATGAGTTTGTAATCTTCCATTTTTCATAGATAGTGCAGCACCAATATATTCCTCTTGATAAATCAGGGATATCTCGGACACAGTCACACGTTGATTACTTACACAAGTTCCTCTGACACATATGTCCCATCCTTTAATGCCATAAATGATCATCATCCATCATGCCCATGTAAAAAAAATTATGTACTTCACCAACTTGGAACAATTCTCCTTTTGTATGTTGGCCTCTTGTAACTATATTTCCATCATTTTCACATTTCACAATGAACCCATATTTTCTGAATATAACTTTGTTTCCCTCATCACAAATTTCTGAAACACTCAGAAGTCTGTGTTACAACCCATCAACATATAATGTTTTCTTAGATTTCATTTTTTCTTTTCTGATGATGGATGATCCAATACCTTTGATTCTCAGAGATTCATCATTTCCAAATGTAAGAGTACCTTCTTTGAAGTATTTCACATTATTCAGAAACATTAAGTCTCATGTAATATGAGAAGAACACACACTATCAAGAATCCATGGATGTTCTCCTTTTGTAGCTTTCAAATCAGTTTCGACAACAAGAGCGTTTTGTTCTTTCTTTTCTTTCACTTTCTGTTGTGCTTCCTCCAATTTTGTTAGCCAGGTTAATGTGTTCTGGCCAGACAACCATGAACACTTTCTTTTCAAACTTATCAGACCTGTACCTTTTAGCTTTTAAAAACTCTGTATTTTGAGAATTATTAAGAATCCTTTGTTTCTCTGGTAACACACTAATACAGCCCTTGGCAGGATGTCCAATTCGATCACATCTTTCACAAATAGTTTACAGTGGTTGGAAGCTATTCTCAACTTCCACACGAGTCTTCTCAGATATTTTTCTGAAATTTATTTGGTGACTTTCTAGTTTTACAAGATTGACTCCACCTCAATACTTACCTTTCAAAACTACTGGAATAGTTTTAATGTTGTTGGTTGAACACACACATATTTTCCATGTGTCTGAATCCACCACAATACTAGCAATAACGATAGAAAGAATATTTTCCTCTAAAAATTCTATACTGACCAGATTTTTGAACATGTTTCTCAACAGACTTCTTAATAGAACTTTGTTTACCATCAACCCTCATGTTTTTATTTATAAATCACTTTCTCATTTTAGATTTACCTGCAACAGAAGTATTAGAAGTCTTTCTTGAATCCTGATTTTTATGCACTTATGATTTTTCATCATTGCTGACTTTTACCACATACATGGTCTTTCCAGCCTTGTTCTTGTCAGAACTAGTTCTATAATTTATTTTTACCTTTGATGGTAAATTTTGTGGATCCTTGATGGATTCATTACTACTGGAACATTCACCAAATTCTGAGATAGAATTTTTGAAACTGATATTCATTTCTTTAGATTTATAAAGTTTCTGTTGGACAATTTCACACTCTTCTTATTTTTCCTTCAACATTACATCAAGATGATCATTACAATTCATCGTATTTTTAAGAGAATTTTTCAAATCATCAATCTCTTTTTCCATCTTGATTTTTTCATCAGTAAAACCTTCTTGATTGTTTAATGTAGAATTTCTATTAATCAACTTCTTTTTTCCCTTCTCAAGCATTCTGATCTTCCTTAAGCATTCATTCCACTCTTCTTTCAGATGATATGAAAGTTGAGTTTCTTCTTCTTCTTAATTGTTACTCACATACTCTTCATTATTTACTGGTACAATAAAGTTATTATCTCTCGATTTGTCAGCAAATAATTTCTTAGATTCATCTTATCTATCTTTTTCATCTACATCTTTAGATAAAAAGCTTCTTCTTTTTGATTTGATGAAAATATTATCCTTCCCCTTTGAAAAATATTTATCTTTGTTAACTTGTTTCTTCAACAACCTTCTTGGCCATATGTTATCATTATCACTGTTATCTTCTTCATTATTTTGAGGAAGGTTAGCCACAAAGAAACCAACAACTCCACTCTCAAAAAATTTTAAGGGATGTTTACCATTGTATTTCTTTGTACCTGTTTTCACATTCATAGAAAACAAGGATAAAATTTCATAGAAATTTTTATGTGCCTCGTCTTCAGAATCAGATTAACCAGCATCATCTTCAATAAGAGTCTTCTTTGAATTATCTCTCTTTGTATCCTTGAATGACATTTCTCTATTAGCTTTTGTTTTTCCCTCATATTCTTCTCTCTGCTCATCTCATAAGTAATGAGAGTGCTATGCAGATAATCCAAAGATGATGTTTCAGGGTATCTATCTTCTAATGAAGACACATTAGCATCAATCGTGTCAGGAATAATTCTCAAGATCCTTTTGACAATTATAGAATCCACCAACGTTTCACCAGGACATCTGATTGTACTGAAAATATCATTTATCCTGGTAAAGAAATCACCAACAGATTCAAATTCTCCCATTTTCATGTCTTTATACCTCAGTCTCCAGATTTGTAGATTATCCTTATTCACTTTTGTATTTCCATCATATATTTTCTTCAGTTTGTCCTAGAATCCATTAGTTGTAGCAACACCTTTCACTCTTAAAATTCACTCTCAGAAAGAGATGAGAGTAACACATTTTTAGCTCATCCATCATTCTCAAGGTTCTTCATATCGACAAGAGTAAGAGGAACCTTGTCATCAAAAGAAGGAAATCCATCCTTTGAAATTTCAAGAACATCATATCCAAGAGACATAAGATATGGCATCATTATATCCTTCCAGATGCGATAGTTCATTCCATCAAAAATTGAAATTCCTTTACTGTTCATGCAATTTAGATTCTCCATCTCAACTTTTCTTCAACCACATCAGCAACGAATAAACGAAGTGAACCTGTCCCTCTAATACTAATTGAAGTTCCTAGTCAGGATCCATGTATCACTAAGAGGGGGAGGGGGTGAATCAGTGATATCTTTTTCGTATTATGTTTCCTATTTTTTAAAACAACCTTCACCTCCTGTTAAAGAGATTCATCCGTGCTGAACATACAAAACTATAGGAACACAAGATTTACATGGTTCACTAAACAAAATGAGTAGAAACATCTTTTTTATGGTACGAAAACAATCTACTACCACACAATCCTCTAGAAAACAATCCTTTGATGTGGAATACAATGAGTATGATATACCCTTACCCTCATGTATCACATTAAAAACAATCCAATAGTGTGTGTGCTCCCTCATAGCACGAATAGGGTAATGTAATTATTATGTGAATCATAATGAGCTTTCATAAATCAATTCTTTCAAAACAATTCTTCACATTCCTACCCAGACGTTGGTAGGAACCTCCTGGTACAAACGACCTACATGCCACTTCCTGCTTGCGTGCCTTCCCGCATGCGGGCCACCTGCTTGCGTGCCTACTCAGTATTTGCATGCCATATTTCAACACAACTCACAAAAAGCATGCCACCTTTGACTTATACACAGACCACTTCATGAAATCACCTCCCAGCTTGAGTGCCTCTAGAAAATGTCAAGCCAAAACATGCATGCCAAAACTTGTGCAGAAAAACTTGTGCGGAAAAACAGACACATCTTATAAATATCCCTCAGTTGGCACACCAGTTCAGCTTGTGCGACATCCTCTGCTACTTGTGCGATTAGAGAATCCTCTACTACTTGCGCGGTCAGTGATCAAATTATCTCTTAACTGTTGATATCATAAAAAATAAGGAGGCAAGTCATCTATTTATAGACATTTTGGTGACTTGCGTGCCACATACACTTGTGCGCCAATACTTGCATGTCGCTCCATCACTTACACGCCGCTTCATCACTTGCGCAACCTTCCATCACTAGCATGACACTTTATTTCCTTTGTAATTTTTTGATATGATGATTTTCCAATATGACTTTCGCACCACTTACACTTGCGCGTCAATACTTGTCCAACAATACTTGCGCGCTGCACTTGCACTCCAGTTATACTTTCGCACACCTTATACTAGTGCACCAATTTTTGACTTGTACGCCAATCTTTAACTTGCGATCCATTTTATTTCCTTTGAAAAATTTTTATGTTATGATATTGAAATATGACTTGCGCGCAAATTACACTTGTGTGCCAATACTTGCGCGCTAATACTTGTGTGCCACAATTAACTTGCATGCCACTTTCTTTCCTTTGCCAAAATCACTTCTTTACTCCCCCTATCCTTCATAAGGCTTGCATCATAAGTTCCTATGACTTATGATTTTTGTGAAATACATATCATCAAAGCATCATCTAGTTTCCAGTCCTTTTAGAAAGTGAATTTATTTATCTTCTTTGACAAAAAAATACAACACTCTGTAATGGCTGAATCTTCAAACTGCCTTCTCCATCCTACTTTGTCCCAACACATGCTAGTAATGGGCCTCCTATATTATTTTTGTATTTAATCATGTTCATAACTTCCTATCAGGTTTTTTTATTAATCCTAATCCAAAAAAGGATAATTTTTCACCTGAATTAAATGATAATTTTTAAAATATTCAAAACAGATTATTTTGAAGAGAGTATTTATTTCTTTTTCAAAATTTAATATACAGAATCATGAATGTCCATAAAATTTCAAATAAATAAATTAATGTGAATTTAAAAATTAAAAATATTTCTATTTTTAAAAAAATATATAAATAATCAAAATCATTAAATACCCCCACACTTGAACTCAATATTTTTCTAAGGCATTGAACGTTAATATTTAATCTCAAATGGAACTAATGCTACCAATGTTCAAATTTCAAAGTAATAAAATAAACTACTTAACAATGGGGAAATCAAAATATTCAATAATCATAAAAAACATTAAAAAAAATTACACATTTTATGGAATCCAAAAAACCAATATATTTCACTTTCTCCCATTTGAAATTTTTAATCTTATCCTTTCATTTAGTCATATATCATAATATGATTTTTATCAAGAAAGATAAGTTATAATTAAAATCACACTGAATTATTCTATTTAGTCACCCTTTATATATATTCAACTAGAGTTATGATCACACCATGAGTGCATTTTATTTTCCTATATTCTTTCAATGGACCTAAATTCTCCACACTATAGAGAAAAAATCCTAAATAATCATCAGGGATTAGTATAAGGTTCAAATGAATAAGATGCTTTAGTTTGGAGGGTAATGATGTTTAAAAAACGTACAAGGTGTAGGTTTTCTCAAAAGAAAAATTCATGATATCAAAAGAAAATTTTAATTAAAATAACGCTTGAAAATTGATAGTTCACAATTTGAAATAAAAAAAAATAAAGGTCATTAACAATGAAATCATAAATAAAAATGATCACCCTCATTAATTGTTTTGTACTTTTAAATTATTATTTTTTATTATTCAAATTATTTTTGAAAATATATTTTTTGAAAATTTTAATTGGAACAAATCTCAAATCCAACTTATAACCCCATATGATTAAATAATTTGTTTGGTTGTGTTGATTTTTGATCCTCCGATCCCAAAAATCATTTGTATTTTCCTTTCAATAGGGGAAGCCTTGAAATATAATAAATTAATTATATAATACTTTCCATCCATCCACAAGATCACCCACACACTTGTTACTTATAATTTATTGCATCCCATATGCACTGAATTCCATCACCTCCACACATCAACATTAAAATATCAGTCAAAATAAAACTTATTTGGAATAAATGGGAAATAATGTCTTGTAATAGGGAACATTCCTAAAATATTAATTCATGGATTCTATAATCAAAACAAGGATTTAGGTTAATGTTGGTCGCAGTGATATTTGATTAACTAATTAAAAATACCCAATTATATAAAATTAGAAATTTAATAATAAAATATTTTATAGGTTTCAATGTAATTTCAAGTAGGTTTATTTCCCCCATTTCTCCTAATAAATATGCACAAGATTCAAATAAAAATTAACAGGTTTAGAAATATTTTTAGGAATGAAATTTGAAAAATTTGGTAATAACTCAAGGAATGCAATAATATTAATAAATCGATATTTTGGAATTTTAAATAATCATAGGTTGAAAATGGTAGGAAAATTTCATTTACATGCATCAATATATTCCCTTAAATCATGATTCATCATATTATAACATAGTTTCAAATCTAATCATTCATTTTACCAACATTACTCATTCAACATCATTATATAATAAATTTAAAACATGGAATTAATTTTTTATAATAAATTCTGGTCTCATAGACAAGATATGTAAACCAAGTAGTTTAGGTGAGGCCACGAAATTATCCTTTGGATCTCAGTAATATATTTTCCAAAAAAATTGTGGTAGTTAAATAATTAATTTAATATAAAAATATACTTTACACTTGAATATTTTTACCTCTATTAATTCCCTTCTTTAACATGTTATACATCCTTATGTCTTCTTCCCTTTACGGTCCTATAAAATAAAACAACTCATAAAAGTCTAGGGACTATTCAATTTAATATTCATTATTAAAAGTTAACAATTACAATATCAGAAATTCCAAAATTCTATGAAAATATTAAAAATAGGTTACCACTTGGAAGCACTTTTGTTTAATATTTTCTTCTTAACCTGACTAAATGGGAAGTGATTAATGGATTGTTTGTTGAATTGTGAGATTAATTATTGGTTCGTAGGGTTAATTTCCATGGTAATTTTTTAGTTTATTCCCATTTATAGTAAATGGGTTTCCACTAAAATATTTTGAAATATAAATAAAATTAAAAGGAAAACAATGAGTGATTATAAATGGTATTCTAACATAGAATTATGTTTACTTTGAATTTGGTTTAATTTGAAATTGTATAGTAGTACTTGGTCTCTATAATGGATGTTTTTTGCTTGAATTATCTTACCATGAGCTGCTCGAGTTCATTCTTTGTAACTTTGAAAATATTTAAAATATTTTATTTATATTTTGTAGGACTCTTTTAATAGTATATTAATCCCTTTACCAACATGTTTAATTTCCATATTAATGTTATTTATTTCCTAATATTCTAGTTTCTCTAACTCCATGGGTAGATGAAAACTTTTTCCATAAATAATATGGTAGGGGCTCATTTAAATGGGAATATCACAGGTTCTCTTGTAGGCCCATAATGTTTTTTCTAACATTTATATTTGTTCATTACTATTTGGTTTCACTACCTTTCCTAGAATTCCATTAATTTTGTTTTTGACACTTCATCTTGGACAATTGTGAGAGGATAGTAGGGAATTTATGTATTATGATGTATTCTATAGTACCTTGGTAAAGCCTCCATTATCCTAGTTAAAAATCAATCCCCTTGGTCACTAATTATTGATATTTTAAATCCAAACCTATAAAAAATACTCAACCTTACATTATGTAAAGTCTCTCTCTTAGAATATGATCATTATTGGGTTTTTTATATAATTTTTACCTTAGGGGTATTGGGAAGTATTCTAAAGGGATATTCCAACTATTTTTTATATATTTTTTATATATAATATTTAGTTAGAACTAATGAAAAATTATAATCCATCTGGCCTTCTTGGGTTTTACATTTACCTAATTCATCAAATTAATTAAGATCTACAAGATCATAAAAAATGGTAACTTAAATTCTAGAAAATAATATCTAAATATATCTAATTAAAGAAAAGTTACAAGGTACTACATCTCATGGGTTTTTTTTGATCTGATTAATAGCCATTTCTATTGATACATAAGTAGTAAATTTTATTTTTTGTTCAATTATTTTAGAGAGATCTACCTCTCACTTCTTGGTTAGATGCTTTATATAGTGTCTTCGAATAAAATTCCCAATTTAGTGGTTTCATAATTGGTGGGGTTTCCAGTATTTTCTTCAAATCATAAAAAGATTCACCACATTCATCAATAAAATCAATATCAACTCATTAATTAAAATAGAAATATGGAGAGAAGTGTCTCCAAAATACTTAATGAATATTTTATTGAATCCTGTGTAGAATAGAAATGATATAATAGGTCACACAAAAGTTTTAAATGGAAAATAATTCATCGATTCAAATCTCACAGGCTGTGCTGCTATCTTCAGAGATTCTTCTGGCAGATGCCTTGGCTGCTTCTTCGGTGGATGTGGCACAACCACGGCTTTGGAAGCGGAAACGATGGGAGTCATTCATGTGGTGGACTTCGCCATACAAAAGGGTTGGACCAACCTGTGGTTTGAATTTGATTCAACAACTATCATCTATGTTATCTGGAAGGGAGTGGTGCACCTTGCTTGGACGCTCACCTTTCGATGGATGAAATGTCTTGCTTCACTCAGGAATCTTTGCTACATTGACACTCATGTGTTCTACAATGCGAACAAGGTTTCAGATAGTCTCGCCAACAAGGAGGTTAATTAGGACATTACCTGGTTAGATGATCTACATGATGTCTCGCTCTCTTTCTTCAATAAAGATTGTAATATGATTCCGTATTTCAGACTTCTGGAACTCCTTTTTTTATGTCAAAAATTGTGCCTTTGTCTTTGACTGAGGCACCACTTCATTAAAAAACTATATCTTTCCCCACCATGAAATGACACATTATTCAATTCAAAAGAAGATTTTTTAAGTGTATATTTTCAAAACATTTTCCATATTTCCCAAATAGAGATCATATAAATTACAAAAATGGTAAATCTATCTAATAATACATCCAATAAATCGTTAATGTGATCTAAAAAGATATTTATCATACACCTTCTAAATGTATATGGAGAATTTCATAACCCAAAAGGGATCCTTTTATAGTTAAATATGCCAATGGTACATGTAAATATTATATTATCTTAGTTTTCTAAATCAATAAAAACCAAAACATATCATGAAGATCCCTCAAAGAAACAATAATGTGTTCTTTATACCAAATGATCTATAATTTGGACAATAATGGAAATGGGGAATTTTTATTTCTAAGGAACTTTATCGATACACAATAACTATTTATTTTAATATCATAATGGAATTAATTCATTATGATTATTCTTTACAACAGTCAATATAATTTTTACGGAAACTACATGGATATGGATAACATATTATGACTCACAAATAGTATAAATGATTTATACTGGTAATAAAATTTTTATTTTTTTATTACTTATATAATGGTGGGGTATATCATTTTTTTGGGTTGTCAAACTATTCTTGAATCCTTCTCTAACAAAATTATGTAGGAGAATATTTTAGGGTTTACTCCTAAGTTGTCACATAATCCCCACCCTATGGAATGTGAATTAATTATTCGAAGTTGAATATTTTTTTTCATGATTTCTATACATGTTATTATAAATTATTATGATAATATTATCTTCTTATATGAGGTACACATATTATAGCTCCCTGGGGATAGTATTGATTCTAGTGTTGGTGGCTATTAGAGTGACAAAATTAAATCATGTATCCCTGTTTATAAAGCATGAATTTATTTCACACATGACAATATATTGGAATTTTATTTTGTATATATATAAATAAATTTATCATATATCTTAGATATTACATCTTATTATAAATTACAATTGATATTTAAAATATTTTCGTAATTCAGGATAACAATATGTTCAATGTTATTTTTAATATGTAATTTCTTCCCTAAGTATAATAATTCATGAAACATAATTTGATCATAAATGGGTTTAGTACCTTCATCATGGGTGAGTGAAAAATGTGATTGGTTATTGAAATGGTTCCTTACGGAGTTGAAAATATTGTCATTAATGATACTATCTCTAAAAAACAATTTTAGGGTTCATTCATATGCATTTATTATGATCTAGGCAAACTTCATGAATGGCCTTCCAAATTTTATGGGGTAATTTAATGATTCATAATATTTATCCTTTTAAATCACATATAAATCATTTAACTCCTTCTATATCACATTTTAAATCTCTACTGGAAAAACTATGGATATATTTTTAATTTGAACTACTACTTTGGTGGGCTTATGGTCTCCCATATGCAAAGATCTTATCAATAAATAAGACATAAAATTTATTGAAGCTTATAAATCATAAAAAATAATTTGATAAAAAGTTTTATATCCAATGATATTTTTAATAGATAAAAACCTTCTATCCTAGAATTTATAGTGTAAAGTTGGGGTGATAAGAACTGAACAACATCTTTCTAAAAAAATACTTTAATTCCCATTTATACTTCTATTTTTAGTGTAAATTTTATTGAGAAATTTGTTATATTTTGTAATTTTCTTAATGGACTAAAGAAGAGGTATATTTGTTGAAACATTTTTAATGTTTCAAGTATCTCCAGTTGAAATTATTCTACTTAAATATTCTTTGACTAAGTCATTCTTGTGGGGAATTTTAGTGGAAGGTAATTCTAATCCCTTTATTTCCATTACATGGGTGTTTCTGGTCTTTCCTTTATGTACCTAAATTCCTTTACATATTCTCAATGTTTTTTCTATTGATTCTTCTAGGTTATGTTTTTTTTCATGAGTATATATAGAATTATCATACTTTTATTACTTAAGTCCTGATTGACTATTCCTTGGTTAATGTAGTTAAATCTTCTTTTCCTTTATGGGGTTTATATTTATTATATTATATTTTTAATTTGTAACTATTTGGGATGGTGTTTTTTCAAGATATTTTGTAATTAGGTCCCAAAATATAACTAACTAGCTTGAAAAAAAACATCAATTAACCCAATAAACACATAAATTGATGATTATATTTATTTTTATTTAGATGAAGGTGTATTGTTCCAGTATTGTTTATAAATATTTTTTTGGAAATGAGGTGGTTGATAAGTTTTCTAGTAGAAGGGATGTTTTTAGTGTCATTGAAAAGGTTTTGTGTTTTAGAATTTTTGTTATTATGTGGGATAAGATGGGTATTTTTTTTGATAGAATGGTCTCGATTGACATTTTTTGTTACAAATCCTGATTGGTCTTGTAAATTTAATTTTCATGGATGAATTTTTTGGAATTTTCATTGTTATAATGTTGTTATAAATCTCTCAATGTCCTCTAATTCAGCACACTAATCCAAGTAATGATTAGTTGAAAAACATACACCACATACCGCTGGGATCTTGTAATTCACTATAATGTTTCAAAACCATCTGTATCACTAATATTTTTTTATATTCAGTTTCTATTACTATAAAGGAGATGAAATATTTGTTTTTACCACATGAATACCTCTTGTATTCGTACCTCTTGTTATTAATTGCTCGTAATTTTATTTATTCTTATCTATCAAGCTCTTATATTACACTGGTATGTTTTCAATATAATATCCTCCTAATGATTCATCTAAGATATTTCAATCTTTTTCCCACTATACTTGATAGAATAAAACAAGTAAATGATTTTATTACATATCTTGTTGATGGAAACTAAAACAAATCTTCATGGGCCAAATGCCCACTGAGCCTTCGGGCTATGTAATGGGTCACCCTATACCCAGTTAAAGATGTCTTTTCTTTGCTTTAATAATAAATGAGGCTTCAGACCCAACCTTTTTTTAGATGGTGAAGTTGTCTTTCCTTATCATGGTACTTCTAGAGGTTGGGAAAAATATTTGTATAAATCATCTATATAGGTCAAATCAATCATGAATATCCATTGTTTGTAGGTTTTACACATACTATTTTACATCTCCTTCATGTAAAAAGTGGACACCCTTTAATTGATTTTATCTTAAGCTACTCCCCAAGTCACGAATTGAGAACATACATCTGTGAATTATTATAAGTGTCTATTGGGATCTTCACCTACCAGACCAAGAAATTTGGGTATTACCGGTATCATGTTAATTTTTAATTCAAAATAATATTTTAATACAATAATTATATTCTTGTATAGTGGGTTATAAAATCATAGGTCATAAAAATCTATTAAAGTTTAATTGAGGTTAATATCCATGACTACATATTTAGAGTGAAAATTAAAATCTTTAATTGAATTTATACAATTTATTCTTAAAAATTAGTATCTAAATGAATGTTATTATTTATATTTAGTATGGTTATTTCAATTTCTAGATCAAAAGTAAATCGAACTTCCTTATATGTCATAGTTATGTAAGTTATAAATTTATATTATCATGTCCTCTATAGAAATTATGTCATGTTTTAATGCACACATTTCATAGTTTTTATTAAAAAGCTGATTAATTTCCTAAGGAATGTAGTATTAGTGGTAACCTATGTTATACCTAGATAAGTGGATTCTAAATCTAGTTTTCATGATGGAGAAATAAAATGATGATATTCTGATTTATAGGACTAAGATACAAAACTAAATCTTAAAATTTGGGTCAAAAATATGTATCATTTTAGGGTTAGATTCCCAATTATAATGATATCATAGTCTTTAAAAATATATTCTTTTTATTTATCAATTATTAAATGAAAGGTTACATAATCACTTCCCCTATTCACTGTTGATTTATTTATTATGTTGAGACTTGAATAACAAGTTGTCTTCTTTGTCATACCCTCCTACAAATGTGTGACTAATATAGTGAATCACCATCAACTCACTCCAAAAATACCAAATCGGGTATTGTGATTACCTAGTAAACCATGTTTAAGCACTTCAACTTCCGCACACATCATCAATCGCTAAAAATCACTAATTATCCCTAGATTAATCAATAAATATGGTCTAAAACCAATAATTAGTAGCTTATGGATCCTCTAACATGTAAATAAATAGTATGATAGAATTAATTTGAAACACAATCATAATCATCATTGAATCTATAACTAAATATTAAAATCAATAAATAATAATGAGATAACACAATTTTTATTACAATCATAGAGAATTAAGTATCACAAGAGAGTTTTCATAACTTCCCCAATCGCCCAAAAATTTTCCCCCTACATTATATAAGTAAAAATATTATTGGAGTTGATGGGATATTATAAATAAAATAATACTGAATAATGTAGCAGAAATATAGAGTGGAATATTGATATCTCTAACAAATTCATCCATGATCCTTCTATTTCTAACATAACTATACATAATATCTGGGCAATATATTAATAGGAAAAAAAGTCTCACACAATCTTCCCTTTGATCCCAAAGTCTCTTCCCCAAATACTTGAATTTTTCTATCTTTTATTTCGGTCATGGTTTATCTATTTCTCTTCTGAATACTATTAGATATCTTATAATCAATACAACTCATGTATTAAAAATTATTTATTCTCTTAGGAATCATATGATATATTATCTAGATAGAACGTTAATTTTCATTTGAATAGAGTTTACCAAACTTCTCTATGTGCATCTTGGAAACTATCCATTACTCATATATTTATACATATTAAAAATACCTCATGCATAGTTTGGGCTTGTATCTCATGAATGTATTTATTTAAATTATTCATTTTCATCCTTTTACTTATAACTCATTCATGGAGTTCATGTTAAATAAGCACGGGGTTATAATGGTACCATTTTAATTTGTTTACCACAGTTATCAAGAATACTATGTGCCCATTCTCCAGGTAAAAAAATTCAATTATAATCAAGCCTAGACTTGATTAATGATTTTATTCAAGATATGAGGGTTAAATTAATTATGTTTTAGAATGTTAATACATATTATTTTGGTATTTTCATCGAGTATAATGTGAAAACCATTCTTCTACACTATATCATATGAATAGATTATGAGTTAGGATCCTCCAAATTATATTCCTTTACATAGTGAACACTCACCAAGAGAATAAATATTCTTAATTTAATTCATATCTTAGATTGGATTCGATTGGCCTTGAAATTATTGGTTTTACATGGCTTCATTCATCAATGTTGAATCTTTGGTGGAATTAGGAAGATCCACTTTTCATAATTGGGTGACATTAACCACTACTTGATGGTGGAATAATCATACAAAGAGGATAAAATATGGGTGGTAGTGAGATCATATGGGTTTAGTTGGAAAGGATTAAGGATAAATAGTACTATAACCTAAACTAAAACTGGTAACACAGTAGCTATTGTAGAAGCATTTTTTTTTGAAATAAATGATTTTTAATGGAACTATATAGATATAACCGTAGTAACTTGTGGATTTAAATCACTGTTAGAATTCAAGTGGTATAAAGTATTTTAACATACCCCCGTACTTCTAATATTATCGTGATGGTGGTTGTGGAAAATGTAAGAATTTAATGGTGGTAGTATCTTAGTAGAGACACCAATGTAAGTGGTAGTGGAGGAAAGGTGACAATTCAGTAAATAGTGATAGAAACTCAAATAAAGTAGAAGTAGATCCAATGTGGAAGTAGTAGTAACAAAAAATGATGGAAGGGCAATGACAGAAAATAAGATGCTATTAAACCCTATAATGTTGAATAAAATCATGAAAAAATCAGTTAAAATAGTGATGGTATCAAAGAACCACTAGAGAAGGAAGCTCTAACAGTAACATAGTTGACGGTACCAAATGATGGTAGAATATCTAAGCTAATAGTGGTAGGCTTATCTAATTCATTTTGAGATTATGGGAATCATATGTTCTCCTAATAAATTTCCATTTTGATCCTATCCTTTCAATGGTGTTCTAGCATGAGTCCAATATTCAGTAGTATCTTTCATGGAATTTTTCAATTGATTCAGTGATGGTGTGGTGACGTCGAGCACTATAGTGATGGCATCGACTGGTGGAGGATTTTTTTCTAAGCCTAGGGATGTGTGGTTAAATCAAGACGATGTATCGTTTCTTATTGATGCATAGTTCCCATACAAAAATGGAGTCTCACATTGCAATTATGGTTTGGATTCCGCTCCTTTATAGATTTTTCCATTTTTTTCAATGCTCAAAAGCCTACTGCAGGAATGGTCTCTAGAATACACTCATAGACTACTCTTCATGAACTCATTCTAACCTATATTAGATAATCGATACTTAACCCATACCTACGCATACACCAAATACTCTTACTATGTCTTATAAGATCTCTTCTAGGTCAGCAATATGGGATCCTTCATTTTGGGCTTAGTTCATTTGACCTAGAATAAAAATGTCTATTTTTAACCAAAATAAAATAAACAATTATCATCTTTTGAAAACTAGATTTTATTTATTTTCTAAAAACTAATATCCATAATTAATAATTATAATAATATGATACATAAATTAACAAATGTATAATTAATCATAAAAATTAAATAAATTTTTTTATAAAATTTTCCTTAAAAATTTTGATCATCAGTTGAATAATTAGGATGGGATTGATTTAGATTCCAAGAATAATAAGTAGTCACATGCAATTTCATTTCCAATTTCGAACATAATAATACTGAAAGGGTAATTTAATAGGTATTATTCATTATATAAAAGGTGAAAATTGAGTATTTTTAATGGAAAATTGGTGGGGTTATTATTTTTCACTTTAGCTCTATAGAATTCTTTTTTTATTTATCATCATTGAAAATTTATGGAATATTTTAGAGAAATTTTAATAAAGTAAAAGCAATTTTACTACAATACATTATAAATATACAATAATACCTTGTATGATAAAGTAATGATATCATATATTTCATATTTTTTGTCTAAGGATGTTGAAAAATTAACAAATCTTTGGAATTTTCAATATAAATTCCGACTTGAGAAACATAATTCCTAATTACAGTTCCTGTATGTAACATGACATGTGTTTTTTTATAATTGATCATAAATATATTTTAAATTTTGGTTTCAATGATAGTAGATAAACTTTTCAATAGATTTTTAAATTATGAACCCTAAAAAGTGAATTAATCCATGTATAATTCCATAAAAAATTATTTAAATATAGAAAAATTCACATCATACACCTTTCAAAAGTTTCTATTTATTTAAAAAAACAAAAGGAATTATTATATATAAAAAATTTCTAATGTACATGTGAAAATTATTTTATCTTGATCATAGTGTGTTCTAAAAATTTAAAAGTAACCATAAAATCAATATATAAAATAGTAATAGGTCTTTCTAGATAATCTCTTAAGAAGTTGGTCAACAAGCGAGATAGGTAAATGCTATTTCCTAGTCATAAGATTGATTTTTCTATAATCTAATCACATACTCAATTTTTTTATATTATAATATATACACTCTAAATTAATTTTTTGTTATTGAAAATTTACTTTTCATTAGACCAACTTGAATGGGGATCATTTATTGGTAATCAAAGATGATAAATATAATTTTAGTAACTGATAAGATAACGACTTATTTCCTAACAACTTATAATAGTGTTAGGTACAGTATTATTTGAAATTTATTCAATTTCTCGGCATTCACCTCTAATATATATATATATATAAGGTGAAGGGATAATTCCAGTAATATCAGATTGGTTTTATCATATGAATTACTTTTGTGCTCTAAGGACACATAAAATTTAGTTCTCATAGTATTTTTATGTATATTTCTAAATAGTGAAAAGTAATCGATCATTCTAAACAAGCAATTCATATTTTTGATTTTCAAGTAATGGATACAACTATATATCTAGTGGGAAATTTTCATTGAGGAAAAAACTTTTATATGATAGTAAAACAATAATTTTAGCTTTAATTCATTCAAAAAATGAGCTCGTTTTAGATCAGAGTTTATGTCTGTAGGATTCCCAGCATTCTTTTCACCGTATGAATTATTTAAAAAAATGAAGGGTTATATAGGATCTAAATTTCTAGATACAAGGTTATCAATTGGAATATCCGCATTAGTTTTTTAAATTAAAAATTATCAATTTTTTTTTAAAATAATAACAAAAGAATTCAGTGATTTAAAAAATATTAGTTTCACAAGAAGTGGGATCCATATATTAACTAGTGATTTGAAATTCAAAATTCACATATTCCTCTAAATAGGAATCAATTTCCTCATTTTATATTGTGAGAAAATCAATGAAAAAATAATCTGAAACATTTTAAAAATTATGTTAATTATAAATATTAGTTTTAGAAGTGATAAATGATACATTTTGATAAATATTTGGTGATTCATACCTTGAAAAATAACATCTTAGTAAAAAAGAAACCAGTAATGTTTACTTGATAGGTTCACTGATCTTCAATTGGGTGTCTCATTGATTGAAAAATATTAAAGTGGACCACTTAACATAAAAATTATAATGAAAATGTTCATGTATGGACACTAAGATGAAATTATTAGTTATTAATAAATTTCTTCCAAGAATGAGAGTTATATGTATGTTCATCCGATCATAATCAATATCCAAGATAAAAAAAATTAGGAGAAAAAAGTTTCTTACCTAAACCAAAACATCATAAATAACTCTAGCAGGTTTAGTGGTACATTGGTTAATAAATTTGATGACTATTATAGCATGTTTATGTTCTATAACATAAAAATATAAATATGCATATTTTTTTATAACTTAAATAGATCCTCTTATGTCATGTATGAAATATTTAAACTCACATTCCACCATAGTATAAGTAATAGTAAATTTTCATGGGACCTTAAATTTGATAGATATAGCATGTTGTGTCATAGAGGAAATATTTATTCCCAATTTCCCTTTAATTTAAATTTTCTTTCATGATCAAAAATATATTAACAAAAATACATATTTTGTATTTTTATATAGTTTTTAGTAAGGGAATTTTAATAGTTACTTTTTTTAATTTCCTGAAATGTTATTTATCAAATTCCATTTTAGTAAACATCCTCATTGGTAGGTTGCTTATAGGATGGGTACGGGGTGGTTTGTATGTTTCTATACCATTTTAAATATAAGTTCCTAGCATACTTTTCAAATATATCTTAGTTTTTTCAAGAATACCAACTTCTTATAAAATTGAATTCTTCTTCAAATTAATGTTTTTAAAAAAAATTAATTTTCAACATGTACCTCATCAATTTAATTCTCATTAGTATATTTGAATATATTTTAAAGGTTTTTGGATGTATCTCGAAAAGGTTTTGGGTTCATAATCGAATTTAAGACTCATTGTTTATGGTTTATTCAACTTGTTTATACTATCTATGGGGTTAATTTTTAGCTGTGAAGCTAAATGTCCATGGAGTTTATTTTTCATAATAACCAAATAATTATCTATTCAATCTACTTTATTCATAAATATATTCACCGTTTTCTATTATTTGCTGAATTTTATTAGTATTACATTGTTTTTTCCTGTTGTTTTTTCAATGATTCTTATTATTTCATCATGGATTTATTTAAAAATATAATTTTTTAGTTATGTTTAGAAGGATATAAATTAATTCTTGAGCAATAATTGTATTTCTCATTGATGAATCTATATTTAAAACTACTTAAATCTCCTTGAAAATATTTTTTTGGTGGTTGTATTTGTATAAGACTATCTGAAGGCTGATTATTCTAGACATGGTCTAAATTTTGGTTAGGTTGAAAGGATATTTATTTGTTTCATTAATATGTTATTATATGATGAATAATGTTATAATTTTCAATTGGTTATATCATTTTAGGGAACTGATCACTAAAGCATTCATCTGAATCACAATGTTTCATAATAGACATGTAATTATAAATTAGTTTTTATATTAGGGTGGGGTAGTGTAGTGTCAGATTGAAACATTGATTGAAAAATAGTGGTAAGATCACAAATTTTTCTTGTAGTCATATTGTTTTTAGTACTGTGAGTAGGAATTTTAAAGCATAATTTACAGGTAAAATGTCTCTAGATCCCATCTCTTGATTTCATCGGCCATGTTTTCAATAAAATTTATAGAAGCAGTATGTGTTTTTTCAAATAATTCTCATCATGTATAAGAATAAATCATACTCCTTTCAATGAGACATAATCCTTCATAAAAATATTTAATCCAAACATTTCACTTATTTGATATTGAGAGAAACGAAAAAGGCCTATTTTAGATTTCCTAACATTTATGTAATGTTTCACATTGGGTATCCCTAGTTCTAAATATTTCATTTCTAATGGTTTTAGATCTAGAAGTAGGAAAAAATCAAGGAAATTGTTTTTCAATTAGTTCCATTCAATAATCAATGTTGAGTGATAATAAAATAACAATTATTTTGTTATCCATTCAAATTTCTAAGTTTCATTTGATATGAGGTGACTCCTTAAGGGTTTCTGTTAACAAAAATATAACTAAATTCATTCATTTTTTTTATATTCACCGGTAAATATAATGATTTTTGGAAGTTTGTGAAAGACTCCATATTTAATTTCAAATTCCGAAGGTGCATCATGGTATTTTATAGGGTTTTATTGATTTTAATCATAATATAATGACCAAAATTTTAAATTTATATTATCATATATGGTTAATTAATGTTTAAAAAAAATTATTCTGGGTGGGTTAGTGGTATAATAAAATATATAAATAGTCGAATATTTAACATCTCAAGACCTATAGTGATAATTTTGGTCAACTTTAGTATTTAATAATAACAAATTTGGGTTGTAGTTTTTTTGGTATAAAAAACAAAAAATTTAAATTAATCGTTCTCCTAAAAAAACTAACCTTTTAAAATATTAGGGATTTAGTCACTTAATACATTTCAAAAAAATTATCACCATTAACTGTGGACTAAAAAACCCTCATGTTATTTCATAGGGAGGTTATTAGATTTATACTTCAAACTATTACTTTTTTCCTATTTTTTTAAGAAATATTAATTAAGATTTTTATTTTGAGTAAGTCTAAAATGATATTAAAATAAAAACAATGTGGATTTAAATAAGAAAATTATTGAGAATGGATTGAAATAAATTGTCAAAACTATATTTTAAAGATAAAATACATGGTCACTATAAATCCTTTATAAATTCCATTATTCCTTGTCTAAAATGATTATATTTGTTTTATTTCTCAATATACACTAACAGAACACTTGGTAAATACCCAAATTATCCAACCAACTATATCATTAATTCGATAAGGTTGTTAACTATCTTTTAAAATTGATTGAAAATATCAAATAATTCAGTGTAATTGAACATGCATTAAACCACTATGATAAATTGATGGACCTTTATAAATAACATTAAATAATGAGAATAGTCACTTTAATTTTATAAATTGAACAATAATCAAAAATAGTTTAAATGAAAAAACAAGAAAAAAATAACTTCATTCTAAAACATAGTTTTTAGGAAAAATAATATAAGATGATAAAGTATAAAAAACCTAGAATCAGAAGGTCCTATCATTAGATCTCTATATCAACATTTTATTGGGATTTTATCTAATAATGGATAAATAAACTCCTATTTTTTATAACTCTTCCTGCTTAACTTTCCAATATGAAAAACCAATTGAAAATTGCAATCATCCCCCAACTATATTAACCCACAATCTTCAATTTGGATTCCTCTTCTTATTTTCCTAAAAAGGGGAGGTAAATACTTGAATTTTATTCCAACCATAAATAAATCCACAGGAATATCGATGTATAAATATTAGTTCTTCACTATCTACTTTTAAGTAGAAAAAAATAGTAATTTTGATCTTCTTTTGAATGTATGTGATGATAGAATTTGTGTTTTATGAACACCAATATTTTAAGCTCTTTATAATCATCCCATGAACAACAAATCTTGATTTCCTTTTTGAAAATAGTGCCACATGATTTGGTCTAAAGGAAACATAAAAAATTTCTAATTCATTAAAAACATATCAAGAGTAGATCATAATAATTTTGAGAATTAATCATATTAAATTACATATTTTATGAATTTATGATATATATTGAAAGGTTTGTGGTAAAAAACATAATATAAAGACTATATCTTATGGTTCAAAAAAAATTCATATATATATGGGAAAATAATTATGGTCTGGGGGTAAAGTCTTACAATTGATGAAAATGACTCATGATTTAAAGACTTATGGTAATTTGGAAATGTAATGCAATGAATCCAGAGACTTATGAAACATTAAAAAGAATTTAATTTAATAATAAATTCGCACGATAAGAGAAGTAGAAAAATTTTATGATTTTAAGCACAAAAACATAAGTTTACCAAAAGAAAAATAATTAAATGGATTGATTAATTAATTTAAGAAATGATTAAAAACACTTGAAAAACATAAATCAATCCATTTTCACATTGAATCCAAAATATACTTAAGAATAAAAAATAATACAATTCAACTCAAAATTAATAATTGGGGGTGAATTATTATTTTAAATCCACATAAAAAAATATTAATACACAAATTTATCACTTTCTATTATAGTGCATATATTGTCATGTGTAACACCCCAAATAAAACACATCAACTGGAATATGATCACTGTAATGACCCAAATTTTATAAATAATATTTCTTTCCTGAATTAATGATTATTTTATATAATGTTATTTTATATATCTACAAAATATATAGGAACCAACATAACATTATCTCGTTAATAATGATAATACCATTAGTCAGCAAAGAAACCAATTGAAATTCTAAATATTAAAACAAGAAAGAAAATATAAAATAGAATAGCTAAAAAGGTAAAATATTGATCACCCCAATCTTATAGAATCACCCCCATATTATATTTTAAATAAATAAAAAATATTAGTAAACCAATAAACATATTATGAAAATGAAAATATAACCATAAATAGAATCGTAGTGAATTTTGAGTAAAATAATGAAGTGGTATTTATAGGGTGTAAATGGTAAAATGTGAATTGGAAAATTTAACCCTGGTTGATAATTTTATAATCATAATTATTTTTTCTAAGTTATAATGAAAATGATAATTCATACAAAAGTAATATCATTGGCCTCAACCTGTATAGTCATCTCGTTTGAATCCCATTTGACAGAACGTGGGTGGGAGCTGTCATCAATAGGGTTTTCCCTTGACCAAGCCCAATACCATTATCAACAAGTAAATCATGAACAAAATCTATTATATAATAAGTTTAATTTATTGGATATTACCACTCAATCAATATTAGTTGAGTCACTCCATTAAACTACCACCATCACACATCATACCCATATGTTCTATGAAAATTTAATAAGGGCCTTCTTTTCTAGTTATTAGTTACATAATGCTTAATTTCCTTTGAAAAAATAAAACTATTATTCAATAAATTATTTTTTTGTAAATTTTTTCTTAAAAAAACCTTTGTTTAATTAATATGAATTTGATAAATTGATTTCTTAACACGAATAAAAGAAAATTGGTTATTAGGAAACATATACATTTTTATAATAAATCATGGTATTATAAAAATTATTTTTTAAAATTAAATATACTTTTAAAATTACCTTATTAAAATATAAATTATAAAATTATTTTATAATGTCCTAGGATATTTTTAGAAGTGTCAAAAATTTGAATGTGCTGTAAAAACTGTTATTTTTCAATAAATATTGATTTTTATATTTAAAATTTAAAATTATTATATTAGGAACATTATTTTGATAAAATAAATAATATTTTTTAAATAAATACATCAATATTAGGTTTGGGTGAATTTATGGTAATTTTCTAATATACTTTTATTTTTCTATTAATAGTAAAAATACAGTTTTTGTTTTTTAGTATGTTTTATAACTTCATAATTATATAATAACTTATTATTAATTAATTAACCAAAATAAATGAATCAAAATATTTTATTTATTAATATTAATTGTCTTAATATGTTTTAATCAATTTAAGAACCTATAAGTGTATTTCTAAAGTCTAAAATGAATATTTTGTTCTTTAAAAACATTACTTTGTTAAAAATTCACTTTTACATAACAATAAGTGTATTTAAAAATGATGTTAGGTTAAATTGTATTAATACATAATAAATTGGGACTAGAATGTCCAAAAACATGATAATAAACCATGGTTATGACATTTGTTTTTCATTTTCCACAACTTGGATTTCCAAGACCCATATTTGGAAATTAATAAACAATTCCTCCACCTTTCCTATTTATAACAACACATTTCACTATTTATCAAAACTCTCCATCCATACACCCAAAATTTATGGTAATGTTTCTCCCAAGGATCCCCCCACCTTGTAATGTTTCTTCAATTCCCTATCTTATCATCCCCAATTTTTAGGAACAACTCTTCATGTTAAGGTAAATAATCAATTCTCTATTCTATTCAAGCTTCCTTTTCAGTTGGTATTTCCTATAATTTAAAAATTAAGTTATTTTTTCATCTTTATATTATCCCATTAATTTATGAAGAGTCTTTTATAAATGTTGTACAATTTTCCCCTCTCATCTTACCCTTTTCTAAAACCACAATTTTCACCCTTCATGTTCCCAATTTTATTTCTCGAATTTCTCTCTTTTACCTTAAAATTTATCTTTTTTCCTTTTCATTAGAATACCCAAAACACTATTATATTAAATTGGAATACAAATAGATGAAAACATGACTAATTTATTATGATATTTATATACATTAATCCTACATTCCCTTTATGTGGGTTATAAATGACATTATGATTATATCCTTATGCACTTTTGTTTTTCATAATTTTTATAAGAACTACATTTTTTATTTACAATGGGTTAATAATTTAATGATTTATGAAGATTTATGTGGATAAAAATAATTAATAATTATAAATATTCTACACTGATATATCTCCAAAGAATTGGGTAAGTAATTTAATCTCCAGATATGACATGTTTTATGATACTATGGTGAATAACCTTGGTAATTTTCATTTATAAAACCTTGGTGATAAAACATGGTGATATGATTATGGATTTCTCATTTAAATTTTTTATCCATATTTCCATGTTATTATTTATGTTCTTAATATTATTATATTCCTCTTGTTCATACTTTAATGTTACGCCTCTTCTTCTTATTGATATGCCTCACGATCACAAGATTTATGTCTCTCTTCATTATTCCCATACTTGGCTTTAGGCTCACCTATATCCTATTATGTATGTCCCTAGAATATGAGATGAATTAAAATTATCCTAGGTTGAACATAGAAATATTTATTTTGAGTGGATTTAAAATAATATTTTATGTTTTCATGTATTCTGTACCCTATTTCCAAGAAACTAAATTTTAAAATATTTTTTGTTTGTACCATTCAATGAAATGCTATGTAATAAAAATGTGGTATGACATAGTTTGTATTAACAGATTGTTTATTTATTTTGGGAAATTTCGACTTTAAAACATTAGGAATAACCCCATGTACAAGTATAAATATATTAAAAAAAACATGGGTTTTTGGTTATTATTAAGTGGCTTCCAATAAAATACATCTCTATTATGGTTGTACAAGTGGATTTGGATCTAGCATATATGTACCAAGGGGTGACACCAAAAAAATAATACAATAAGCTAGACTCAATCAGAAATTTTTGAACCACAACGGGCCTTGTTGTACAACTGATTTGACACTTCTAAGGGAAATGTTTTGGTAATCATAATACTTTTATTAACCATTAAAAATAATATATATATATATAATTTAATTTTTCGTATAGGATAGTATTAACATATTTAATAATGTTGTTTGAAGATATAAAATACATTTATAATTATAAAATTCATAAAATTAACACATTTCTCACTAAGGTGTTATTCTTTTAGAAAAATGGTAGGAAATATGAGGAATCATATTGTAGTACCCTCAGTTTCTATCACGTAACCCATTCTTGATGTCTTTTTGGATATAAAGTCAGGAGTAATGATGGGAGTGTTTTGTGAACTTTCAATAAGTTTTGGGTGCTAATGGAGATGTGCATGAATTGTGCACTGTTTATCGAAGACATGTAGAAATCCTAGTAGAAATTGTGCACAA
The DNA here is from genome assembly GCA_963277665.1 of Viscum album. NCBI lineage: Eukaryota > Viridiplantae > Streptophyta > Magnoliopsida > Santalales > Viscaceae > Viscum > Viscum album. The sequence goes on along the minus strand of OY728146.1, from coordinate 1,593,583,423 downwards.
TAGCTATATTGATACAGAGAGCTTTTGAATAGTGTTTGCAAGGTTAAAGAGACCATGCGAAGATTTCATGTGAGTTTTTATATAGATAATATATAATTCATGGTTTGTAGATAGTTTGTCTAACTGTGCAAAGTAATCATGCCCGTGGTTAATGTGAGATCCCAAAAAAGTGGATCTCACAATTTTTTTGCATCTAAGTTTTTCTTTTTTTATCTTAAGTGGACCTAACTTGGGATTTCTCATACTTGAATATAGAAAAACCACTCCCAAGCATTTTGGACTCTATGTGAAGGCTTCCTTGTTGTTTCGAATCCAGATTCTAATGGTATGTTTTTATTCATTATCATTCGTGATCGGTTTGTTAGATCTACTTAGATCTAATTGTCCTCTCTTATTGGTTTCTTTGATATACATCTGGTATATGTATATCAATGAGTGTGTATTCCAAATATGTTGTGATTTGGTCTCGGTCTTACCAGTACAATAGATCTAAGTCAGTTCTATGAAGAATCAACAAGATTTTCTTAAGCGTTCTTTGTTCGTTGTTATGTTTCTTCAAATCCTTTGAGTTAGGTGGATTCTATTTCAACTAGTTTTTCAAGAATTGATTATATTAGTTTAAAATGGAGTAAATTATATAATATTGATTTGGAAATCTTGATTTGATTCATGGAATATATATCTTTAGTGATGATTTATGATTTTTTCTAGATTTATGAAATCTTGATAAATTTTTGGGAAAATTGATTTAGTTTCTGGAATTTAAAATGGTGATTTTAAATTATGGATTTGTTGTAATTGGTAAATGGTTTGATGTAAAAGGGATTTTTCATTAGAAATTGTGTTTAATTTAAAATAGTTTGGCCTAGAAATTTTTTTGATGGAAAATGGTTGTCAATAAAAAGATGATTTTATTAAAAATGATTTTCTTTGGCATCATCCTTGAGAATATTAGTGTGAGATTTCATATTGCATTTTTGGTTCTTGGTTGAAATACGACCTTTTGCCCAAGTGAAAAGGTCAAATGGCACACTAGATACAATTAATTTGTGATGACTTTGTAGATCAATTAGAAACCGCTCGTGAGTATGGAACTATTATCATGTAGAATTAATTGGCGGTTGTGTGGATCTGTAGAATGGATTGGGTAGGGTAAATGAATATTGAGAAATTGTTTTAATGCTTTTCTTAGTTATTTTTTTGGAAAAATAATTTTCTGGACAAATTTGTTTCAATTTCACTTGTACGCATTTGGTTATAAATGGTTTTAAAAACATGATTATATTTAATTATAAACTATTTAGAAGAATTATTTTATATAAACAGTTTTATGTTAATGTTTTCAACCTTTATATCCAAGTGGATTGAGTAGGGAATTCATTGCGGAAAACCTAGTAAGTTTTATACTCACCCATGCTTTGGAACTTTTGTTCTTTTTCCATGTTATCTTCTGGGACAGGGGAAAAGGTTATGTTCAACACTTTTTTATCACCACTTAGAGATGCTCAAGATGTTTAGAGATCTTGGAGAATGTAGAATGTGAATCGTGGAGTTTTTTGGTCTTCTTGGATTCGTTAGTTAGTTTCCACTATTTACTTTGATATTTTTTTAATCATATTATGTTGCATACTTTAGAGTGGTTTTGATATGAATATAGCATTTGGGATGTCTTGATTTAATTCATGCATCATGTAGTGGTTTGTTTGGTTAGTGTTTTATTTCATAAAGGGAAAATCATCCGCTACTTGTATTTTGAACCCTTCAGCATTTATTCCTAGCCTTTGGAATCTTGGGGGTTTCACTTAAGGAATTTTAATGATTCGTTCTATTCTCGAGACAATAATAATTATCAGGTAATTACAAGTGGTATCATCTTGTTTGGTCCATTACTAACAAGTAGGTTTGAATTTCATAGTCTTGGTTTTGATTCATCCAAGTCTATTAATTGTGTTTTGATCATAGAAAGGATTAGGATTGTCAGGGATTAAAATGTATAGCATAAAAAATGTAGTCAGCCTAATTATGTTGAAATTCAAGGTACCAAGATTTTGGGAATATAAGTGTTTTGGATACACTTATGGGATACCGAAATCTCTTTATCATGGGTTTGGAAAATGAGTTTAGCATGTCCTGAAATAGGGAAATGAATTCCCACTAGTATTTCATATTTCATGGGAGTAATGATATATGATCTTCTGGAAAGGTGTAAATTTTGAAAAATGATAAATTTTTTTGAAATGATAGATTTGGAAAAGATGTTACATAATGTATTTTGAAAATCATCTGATTTTCAAAAGCAAGTATGAATTTTTCAACAAAACTGTTGAACGTGAAAAGGTAGATTTTGGAAAACAATGTTGTGATATTTGATGTGATAGACTTCGAATTACTAAGTTAAAAATTTCTAGAGAGTGATACATACATATTTTTTGTTTTTTTAGAAAATGGAACCTGTTATGAATTATAGAAACCAATCAGAAGAAGCTACAGAGATCATGGTTGCACCAAATACACAGGTGAACCAAGAGCTAGTTCAAAGAATCATCCAGGTGCTTCAAGCTTTGGACATGGGGAACCAGAGGGATAAGGTAAGGAATGTGTACCATTCCATATTGTCACACCCGTCATCTCTAATTTGATTATTTTATTAATTTTTTGGGCATTATTTATTTCGGGTCGAGGCCTGACATAAAATTTCTGAGTTCTTATTTGAAAATGTCTGTTCGGACCTTGACTGCGTTCAGCGCGCCGCTGTCTAAGCTGTGCGGCCTCGTTCGTTTCACCGCGCAGCCCGCCGATGTTCAAGGAAATCAAACAAAATGTAGTGAATAATGAAATTGAAATAAAATAAAAGTGGGTAGTGTAATAAAAATTTAATGAATTATTTTAATAATAATAATATTAATATAAAATATTATTATTATTATAACTATTATAATTCTTATTAGTATTACTATTTAGGTTATTATCATTATTATTATTGTTAATATTACTTTATTATTTTATTTATTTATTTATTATTATTATTATTTTGTAAGTTTTTCCTCCCCCTCCCCCAACCGTTGAAACCCTCCCCACATCTTTTTTTTCTCTTCTTTTTTTCCTCCCTTTCTCTCATTCTCTCCCATCCTTCTTTATCTCCTATCACACCCCTCCCCCTGTAACCCTACTGTCATGTTGTACCCTCGATGGTTGACACCTCCTCTGACGCTGCTCACCTACAACTCCCCACACCCCTCCAGTGACTTTTCTCCGTTGTCCTGACTCCCCTTGCACCGCCTCGCGCCGCCCCACAAAACCCCACCACCTGACCTGTTTGGCTGAGCCCCCGGTGAACTCCATCCTTATACGGCACACCGAACCGTCCGTGCCTATCACTCCAGGCCTCCTGCCGCATCCCTCTCCTTCTGTCCGACCGCCTCGCTCGCGCCATCCCCCTGACCAACCGCCCCTGCAGCTCCTGGGATTCGTCCAACCATCGCACAACCGCAACCCCCATGGCCCACGACCTCTTTTTTTCATTTATGGTGAAGCCCCAGTCCAGAAAATTCTACCCCCCTAGATTGAGTTTCGTCCCTTCTCCTCATGTTTTGGTTGTGCAGTGAGTATATAGTTCAATTTATGGTTTGATTTTGATTTTTTTTGTACAATTTCTTGTTTAGGGTTCACTTTTTGGTTCGTTTGAGGTGTGGTTGGTGTGCGAAAGTCTTTGCGCACCATGTCTGTGAAGTCCAGTACACCAAGGTAGGTGGTTCCATGCCTTGACATCCTTTAGATAATTTAATTTGGTTGTTTATTTAATTTAATATGTTATATGATTTAATTATGTGATGTGATCTATGTTTAAAATGGTTTGGCATGCTCGTTTGATGAAATCGAATTTCAAAAATAGTATGGTATTGTTGTTTATATTTTTTTTGTATAAATGGTTTGTCGTGCTTACAGGTTTTATGAAATGCATTTAAAAAAAAATTATTTAACATTTATGCGTTTTGAAAATTTCTCATTATTTAGAAACGATCATGTATTTCATTTCGAACTTATTGGGGTAAATCCTAATATTGTTTAATAAATTTTTTATATGGTGGAAGTGAGGTTTTAGAATAGTTTAGTGTGAAATTGATTTTAAAATGTCCTTTTTACGTAAAAATCTGTGTTGTTTTGGTGCAATTTTTTCAAGTTTGTTTTTCAGGTGCAGATGGTCCAGATAATTGTGTAGTTGGTGTAAAACTAGTATTAAGGATAATTTATTAAGCATGTGGTTTGAAAGACTCTCTTGTTTGCAATTGGGTGTGTTTATTTGCATCGACCCTTATTGTGTTCTTTAAATAATTCTTTCTAAGTTGTGTGAATTGTTTATGTTCTTTGAGTGTTGACAAATGGGGATTTGTGAAATTATTATGTAATGGCAAATGAATTTTTGGAAAGGTATTTTGGTGGGCGTGAGTTTTTGAAATGTGGATTGGGTATGAAAATGGTGACTTTTGTGAGAAATATCTTTTTTGGTCTACAATATGATAAATATATATACTCTGTCAATGTGAAACATGATTGATCACAAGGGAAAACCCTGGGTATCTAGGTGGGCAGACTAGAACTAGTGCGGCAGTGAACCAGATGGGTATCGTCCCTGTTTCACTTAGCTGGATTGATGATTGCAACACTAACTAAACATATGATATCTGAGGGTCGTGGCCTTCTAAGCCATGTTTTATGAGGTTCGTGGCCTTCTAAGCCACGTTATTTTAGGGTCGTGGCCATCTAAGCCATGTTTCACCGAGACACAAGGTTCTAGGGTCCCACTCGGGGAAGATGAACCTTAGGGGATTTTCCAATAGTGCTCTACAATCTATGGAGTGGTGCCTTCCGTCGGCATATGGAGGACCACTTGGGTGTGAGTGTGTGTGTGTGTGTGTCAGTGTGTGTGTGTGTGTGAGTATGTGTGTGTGTGTGTGTGTGTGTGTTCCCATAATGAACTTTTCTCTTCCTCTTTAAAATTGTGTTTGTGAAATGAGTTCTTTTTAGTGTTTTCCTTTAGCATTTGGTTTGTAAATGTTTTCTTTAAAAGCATTTTGAATGTATAACTTGAATAAGCACATTAAATTGTGCTTTTGATGTTGTGGCATGGAACCTTTTTATTGGGTGACGTCCTACTGGGCCTTTTAATCACACCCTGCATACACCTTCAGGTGGTTGTAGACTTTGTTTCTTGTGCATTCTAGGTTCTGACATCGTCCCCAGCGATGGTGGTTCGAGTTGTTAGTGGCCTTCTCATGGAGGTTGTTGGCGTGGCGTGTGGATGTTGCATCTCTATGGTTGCTTAGAAGTTTGAGATTGAGTTTCTTTTCTTGTCTCTTAATTTTGTTATGGGTTCAAGTTGTAAACCACTGATTTTGTTTTCAGTTTAAGGCCATGTTTGGTTGTATATTTTCAGATTCAGTTTCATTATCTTATCAGTGGTTTTGCATTTACTATTTCGGGTAAAATCGTTCCCATGTGTTAGTTTTGATACATGGGCACTTGTGCCAGCCCATGGGGATCGGGAACACCCTTCGAGCCAAGTCACGGACCGGGTCGGGCGCCGGGTCGGATGGTGACCCGGCCCGGTCCGTGACACATATAGTTCATGAAGGAGAATCCACCCATGTTTTTTGGTGATTATGAACCCATATGGTTGAGGTGTGGCTTAGTAGGATGAATCATATCTTTGATTTCCTCAGCACACCGGTAGAGATAAAGGACAATATAGTGATGTATATGCTTAAGTTTCCTTCATGCCAATGGCGGGAACTAGTAGTGCATGCCAAAGTGGATCATGTCCTTACATGGGAGGATTTGGGGTAATTTTTTAATAAAAAATTCTATCCTCACATGTTGAAGATCCAAAGGATGACATAATTCCATAGCCTGAAGCATGAGAATCTCTATGTCATAGAGAATGCAGATAAATTCAAGAATTTAGTATACGTTTCACTAGAATGTCTGAAAAATGTGTCCCTAAGGTATGTATCTTCAAATTAGGGCTAAGGAAGGAAATTCGATCAAAGATTGCCGTTATCTATATCAATGATTATAAAGTGATGGTGAACAAAGAGGTGGTGGATGAAAGAGACATATCAGGAGCTATGGGAGGAGGAATTATGATGATCCCTACTAGAAATAGTGGAAACCAAAATATAGGGAGCAAGCCGAATAGAGATGCATATTTCTAAGTTGGGAGTGGGAATCAGAATTCAACAGTAACATCAGAAAATTTTCCTCCATGAGCAAAGAACCAAGTGGGATGCGTCCATTGTGGTTCTTTTAACCAAATAAATAGGTAGTGTACAACACCAGCAAGACCATGCCATAATTACAATAAGATGGGACATCTTAAGAATTTTTGTAGTAATGCTCGGAGGTCCGATGCTTGAGACACTTCTCAGGTGCTGCAAGCCTCGTATGCATCGACGGGATGAGGCCCGCAGAACCAACCACATTTACAGAGGAAAGTAATCCATGGAGATTCTCAGATTACTATGACTCCTCAATAATGAAAATCACAACAAAGCAGTAAAGAGAAAAGAACAGCGGTGAAGAAAATATATGGATCTGAGTGGATGATTGTGGGTGATCAGGCATGACCATTTCAGTGAGAGGTACGATTCTTTTGAATTCTACCATCATGTACGTACAGTTTGATATATATGCATCACATTCCTTCATTTTTTCTCATGCTGTTGACCTACTATGTTTAAAACTAGAAATTATATCCCTTTGATAAGACTATAAACTCCTCTCAGTGAAAGATAATGTAACACCTTTGTGTGTTTGAGCATGTGATATAACTGTTAATGGAGTTCAGCTAAAATTGGACTTCTTGATTTTGGAGATGGATCTCTAGGTTTAAATCCTTGGTATAGATTGGCTGAAAATATTCAAGGCATACATCGACTATTATAGGAGGATAATTAGTTTCATGACTGAGGACATTGTTGAGCATCTCATAAAATGGGAGAAGTTGTTTAAGATGAGTTAAACAGTATTTTTCACACTACTGTTGGGATAAATCTCTTACCAGTTGGATGTGTGGACATTGGCATCAATGGAATAGATCCAGGATGTCAGTTTTCTAGCAATTGTAGGTCAATTTCACAATGTCCTTCCAGATAACATTCCATGGTTACCACCTATAAGGGAGGTGGATTTAATGATTGATCTCTTTCTAAGGAATAGATATATTTCCCTTTCGTCATATAGGATAGAACCAATAGTGTTAAGGGAATTGAATGTGTAGTTGATGGAGATGGAAATCAAGGGATTTATTCGGCCAAGTACATCTATGTGGGTAGCCCCAGTCATGTTGGTGAATAATACTAAGGGAACTATTCAGTTTTCTGTCGATTATCTGAAGCTAAACCAGGTTATGATAAAGAATTGGTATCTACTTTCCATGCATTGATGATCTATTTGATCATTTTAGGGGATCTCAGTGGTTCTCTAAAATTGGATAATGATTAGAATATCATCATTTTTGTGTTCGAATGAAAAATATTTTGAATACCACTTTCAGAAGCATATAAGTCCACTGAGAATATTTATTCATTCCCTTAGTTATCATGAATGCAATATAAATATTCATTGCATTGATGAAACAAATATTTTATCAATATCATGACTCTTTTTTATGGTGTTTTTAAATTAAATCTTGGTGTATTCAAAGAGAACGGTTGATCATGGGAAACACCTAAAAATAGTGTTACAAATATTGGTAGATCGTCATTTTTATGCCAAACTATCTCAGTATTATTTTTAGATATAGGAAGTACACATTCATATAAATGTGATTTTTCGATAATGGCATTTCAATGGATTTTTAAAAGATAGATGTTGTGATATTGTGGAAACCATTGACAAATATCTTTGTGACACTAAGTTTTATTAGTCTCGCTCATTATTACCAATGCTTTATGTGGTACTTTTCATGTCTAGCCTCATCAATGATGGAATTTAAAAATAAGAATACTCAATTAAAATGGATAGAGTATTTCTATAAGTATTTCAAAGCGCTGAAATTTCGACTGAATTCAGCCCCTATCATGATTTTTCAAAATTCAATGAAATGATATGTGGTGTACTAATCAAGGTTGGGTTTTGTTTTTATTCAAGTACACCATGTTATGGGATATGGTTCATGTTATTTTAGAGTGAAAGAGAAGAACTACCCAACACCTGACTTGGAATTAGAAAAAGACATTTATGCCTTTAAAGCTTTGCGACATTATCTCTTGGGTGTGAAATTTACTATGTTCACAGACCCCAAAATCTTGAAACACATTTTATGATAATGAGATTTGAATCTAAGGAAAAGGATATGGATGGTGTATCATGAAATGATTGAATTTTAATTAATGTATACATAGGAAAAATGAATTTGGTGGCAGATGCATTGAGAAGAAAGTCATATGATTAGTTAGGAAATGAAGCATCATATGAATGGAAGAAAATGTCAATCCTAGCAGATATGCATGTGGAATTTGAAGAAAAAGGCGATGTTGTGTTTTTTTATATCTATCCTTGTTCTGGGTTTGGTAAATATGGTCAATGAGGCACAAACATCTGATGTAGAATTCTGGGTTATGAGTTCAAAACACAATGGTGTGGACACCATTGAGGGTTAGAAACTTGATGGGAGTTCAATTTTGTTTTTCTTAGATCAAATGGTTGTACCTATGTATTTTCATGAAACAATATTTCATGATTACCACTATTTGAGATGCATTTTACACCAGAAACACAAAATATTTATAAGGCATTAAAGGCTTAGTTTTGGTGGGGTCATGAAATGGAAGGTGGTCTAGTTTGTCTCAAAGTGCTTAACCTGTCAACATGTTATAGAAAAGCATCAGAGACCAGCAGGTATGTTGCAGTCTATATAGATTCTAGTGTGGAAATAGGAGTATATAGATATGTAATGTTTTACAGGTCTCCCAAGAACAGTCTATAAAAACAATGTCATATGGGCCATAGTGAATTGTCTTAACAAGTTAACCCATTTCATTCCTATACGTGAAACTCATATGTTATAGTATCTGTATAAAATCTATATCCAAGAAGTGGTAAAGAGACATGGCGTACCAGTGTCAATAATCCCTAATAGAGATTCAAAGTTCATGTCTCATTTCTTGAAATCCTTATAGAAATCCCATGGAACTCAGTTGAATATGACCAAGGTGTATCATCCTCAGATGGATGGGCAATCCAAATGGACGATCCAAACATAGGAATACATGATGCGGGATTATGTAATAGATTTTGGTGGCTCATGGGAGGATCACTTACCCTTAGTGGAGTTATCATATAATAAAATTTATCATGCCATGATACATATGACTCTGTTTGAAGAATTGTATGGATTTCCTATCATTCTCTACTATGCTGGGTGGAAATAGGTCAATCGTAACTAGTTGGGATGAACCTTGTCCATGATACCAAGAAGAATATTTATTTAATCAGAAAGAGGATGGATATAGCTTAGAGTCATCTGAATTCTTTTGCATATCATCATCGAATACCACTGTTGTTTTCCATGAGTGATCATGTGTTCTTGAGTATCTCTCTAAGACTTGTACATCCTCATTTCGGGAAGCAGTGAAAGTTATCTCCAAGATACATTATCCCATTCGAGATACTAGAATGGGTTGGAGTGGTGGAATATCAGTTGGAATATCCCCCATAGTTTAGTTCGGTGCATAATGTGTTCCACGTACCTTAGTTGAAAAAGTATCATCCTAATCCTAGCCATGTGATCATATAGGATCACGTTGACTTAGACTCATATGCGTCATTAGTATATATCCCGGTGCAGATTGTGGATAGGTAAGAGAAAGTATTATGTGGGTAAATCATTGGTCTAGTCCGGGTTCTTTGGTATTATGGTTAGATCCAAGAAGACACTTGGGAACATGAGAAGGAAATGAAAGAGCATTGGCTAGAACTCTTTCAGGACAGTGATGGTTTTCTACTTTCCGGTGACAGAAATACAGATGGTGGAGAGAATGTAGTTCACCCAGTTTCTACTACATAACCCATTCTTGGTGTTTTTAGGGATATAAGGTAATTCAGAAAGTTTGGAGAGTTTTGTTAACTTTCAATAAGTTCTTTGGGATAATGGAGAGGCGTACAGACCGCACACGGTTTATCCAAACTGTGAAAAAATCCTAGTAGAAACCATACGTAATAGTAGGTTTGAGGCTGAGAGCTTCATCATGGAGTGTGAACGATTATGGAGACCATTTAAGGAGGACATGTGAGGGTTTTTCTATATAGTATCAAACACTCGGTTAGCACATGGATTGTCTAACTAAGTGAACTAATCATGTGCATGGTTAAAGTGAAATCCTAAAAAGGAGGATCTTACATGTTTTTGAATCATGGTTTCTCATTTTTTTCTTCTAAGTGTCCCTAACTTTGTACCTCTCTTCCTTGAAGATATAAGAACCCATCCAAATCATTTTGGTGTCAATCTGAAGGCTTCCCTTGGTATTTTGAACTCGGATTCTTGAAGTATGTGATCGTTCTTCATTGTTCATGATCATTTTCTTATATCTACTTAGATATACTTCTCCATTCTTCTTGTTTTCTTAGATATTCACCCATTATGGGTAGAACTATGAATTTTTATACCAAATAATTTTTTATTTTGGCTTGATATTTCTTGGAGAAGAGATCTATGGTGATTTCGTGAATAATCGACTCAGTTTTCTTAAGTTTTCATCATCAGTTATCATGTTTCATCCAAACCATTAAAATAGGTGGCTTATCTATCAAATCCCCATGATAGAATTGATTGGATTCATTTAAAATGAAGTAAGATGGATAATATTAATATTGAAATCTTTCTTTGATACATGTAACAAATCTCTTTAGTGATGATTTATCATTTTCAGTAGATTTGTGAAATCTTGATAAATTACTGTGAAAATTATTTTAGTTTATTAAATTTAAAATGATTATTTTAAATTATATATTTTATTTATTGGATAAATGGTTTGATGGAAAATCGGGTTTTCAATAAAAATGTTGTTTTATTGAAATGGTTTGGTAGGGAAACAGTTTTGATGGAAAACAGTTTTCAATAAAAAAGGTGATTTTATTGAAAATAATTTTCTTTGGCATCATCCTAGAGCATATTAGTGTGTTAGTTCATATTGAATTTATAGGGCTTGGTTAAAATATGACCTTGTTCTCAGTTCCAAAGGAAAAATGGACCACGAGATATAATTTCCTTGTAAAGACTTGGTATATCGACGATAAATTGCTCATGAGTATGGAACTGTCATCACATAGAATACCTAGTAGGTTTTGTGGATGTGTGGAATGGATTGGGTATGCCAAAAGAATATTGAGAAATGATTTTAATTATTTTTTAGTTCTTTTTCTAGAAAAAATACATTCATGAAAAAAATTCAATTTCCCTTTTATTCTTTTGGTTATAAATGGTTTTGAAAACTTGTTTATATTTGGTTAAAAACTATTTTGATGAATTTTTTTATATAAGCAATTTTATGTAAATGATTCAAACTCTTCTATCCTCGTGATGTGAGTACATAATTCATTTTGGAAAACCTACTAAATTTTATACTCACCCATGCTTTGTAACATTGGTGATTTTACAAATTCTATCTTCTAGGATAGGGGAAAATATAATGATTCACATGTTTTTATTACCACTTCATGATGCTCGGGATATATGGTGATCATAGAACATGGGGCATGTAGATCTTGTATTTTTGTGGTCCTCTTGGAGTCATTAGTTTGTTTCCACTATTTACTTTGATATTATTTGGGCCTTTCGTTGTTCTATACTTTGGAGTCATTTTGATTTGAATAAAGTAGTTGAGATGTCTTACATTAATTCCAGTACCATATAATGGTTTGTTTGGTTAGTGGTTTATTTGTTAAAGGGACAATAGTCCACCACGTATATTTTAAACCCTTTAGAATTTATTTTAAGACTTTGGCATCTTGGGGATGTCTCTTAAGTCCTAGTAATGATTCGTTGTATTCTCACGCCAATGATAATTAGCAGGTCATTACACATGTAAATCACCAGTGCAATGGACAATGCACTAAAGGAATTATGATGTAATATGGAATGGAAAACTTCATGAGTATGAGGAATCAACTAAAATGAGTTATGATAAATAAATTGAATCAAGTTGAGAGACTAGATTCCCCACAAAGATAAAACATTCTGTGGAGTCATTCACGCATCAACCAACACAGTGTATCATTAAATATATTGACCCATTGACTATTGATCAATGGATAAGCACTATAAAAAATAGGTTTCTTCCAAATCCATTGTTTATATCAAGACAAATTCACCCATGTATGATAACTCTTAAAAGTAGAAGCTGATCAGTGGTGGAAACTGATTAAAAACATGAAGTCAAGAAGGGAGATTAGTGTTATTTTGTGGGAAGTATTCCATGGAATATTTTTTCAATAAATATTTACCACGATTGATGTAAATGAAAATGGATAAGTAATTACTATAACTAAATAATAATTAAAATTAATTATTCAGAATCTATGAGATTAACTTTAAAATACATTATTGATACACCTCTATCATTTTTATAGACACTAAGGGAATGCTTGGTAGATTATTTAGAGGACTGAGACTCCATCAATGGAGTAATATTTAAAATTGATAATACATAATAAATAATGAGATAGTGTAAATAACTATGAATGTTGAATTAGTGTTTTTAAAAATCCAATTGTCACATAATTTGAATGAAAAGAAGATATCGATGAAGAAAAACTCAAGGAGGAACTTTGACCGTGGAAGAGAATGAAAGAAAGTGAAACTTTCCACATGAAAAAAATGTTAGAAGAATCATTTGGGGAACTCCTTTATTGTGAGTGTAAAGTCATAAAAATGTGAAAGAGATGGGAATATATCTTAGAACTATCACAGTGAGGTGAAGTCTCAACTTATCAACCAGAATGAAAAAGGGAATACGGTACAGCCCCAGCCATATATTCAATGATTTAAATATTTAAATCTTGTTTGATTTTTAAATCAATTTACAAATAAGAATATAATTGATGGGAACCACCATAAAACTCATAAAAATCAAAGGAATAAAATTTGTTCATTTACTATCATAATAAATGAAGTAGAGGCTTCACGTTATGTGGTGTAACGTACAGTGGTTTTATCTCAATGTTAGAATGTACATTATTTGATTCTAGTTCTAATCATTCCATTATTTCATCCATCTTTAGAAATAATATAGAATAAATTCCTAATCCATTGGATGTAACGTTATCAGTCATGACTCATGGAGTAACTAACCTAGAATAAAAAGTGTATAGAGACTCTAGTATAAACTATGGAGAGCACGACCTCATTAAAAATTTAGTAGTCATTTCCATGGTGTAATTCAACACTATATTAGGGATGGAAAATCTATAAAATTATACTGATAAGATAAACTACAGAATCAAGGAAATATTATTATTCATGATTTTATAAACTAAAATTATTTTCATAGGATTGATATCCCATCCTTATATTTTCCTAGAAGCACCTCTCATAGCTTTATTTATGGAGATGATCAGTGAAGAAGGACAAGGAAAAAAAGTATATTGATAGAAAAATTCCCCATAATTTTAGAATATATTGTCATATTTCCTGAAAGATTACATGAAACTCCCACAAAAGAGAGGTAGTGTTCTCCATTGAACTCATACCTGAATCCAAGACAATATCAAAGACCAAAAATAGAATGAAAAATTAGATGTTACTGGGATTAAAGAAACAACATCAGGATATTTTTTTGAAGGGATTTACTTGACCACGTGTGTCTCTTTGGGGAGAACATATTCTATTTTTAAATAAGAATTATGGATTAATGTGACTATGTGTTTATTATAGAGAACTTAATGGGATCACAATAAATATTATGTACCCACTCCAATGGATATATGATTTGTTTGATCAGATTCATGGGGATTAATTCTTCGTCAAGATTTCCTTTTGATATAGGTATCATCAATTGAGGGTGAAAAAAGTAGATATTCAAAATACTACCTTTTGAACAAGATATGGGCATTATGATTATGTTTTTATTCTCTTCATCTTGAAAATTGCACCTATTGTATTTATGGATATGATGGATAGAGACTATAAGGATAACTTTATGAATTTGGGGTAGATTTTATTGATGATATTTTGATATATTATAAATTTCATGAGGAGTATTCAGATTATATATGGGTTATAATGGAAAATTTTATGAAGGAGAGGTTATTTGGAAAATTTAGGAAATCTTAATTCTAGTTACATTAAGTTTTATTATTGGGGAACATTCCGACCAAAGACGGAATATTAGTTGAGCCTAAGAGGAAAACGATTATATATGAGTTTCTTCATACTACAATGGTTACCATGATTTTTAGTTTACTTGGTTTATAATCATATTATATAAGGTTTTTGAAAAAAAATCACAACATTATTATCCACTAACCAATTTAAATCGAAAAGTGGATAATTTTATCTGGAAAAATTACTGTGAAGAATGTTTGAAAGTACTGAAAAGAGATTGTTTTCTGCTCCTATGTTAACTCTACCAGATTTTACAGAAGGATTTTTATTTACAATAATTCATATATACTGTATTAACTATGAAAGACCATGTTGTGTTGGAAATGATGAGGATTCATGGAGATCTATTGATCAAGGACCTAACAAAATTGGAAAAGGGAATTGTAAGGAAAAAGACATCATCAACCCTATCCCAAATGATTTCTCAACTGTAATATCTAGATAAGATCACGAAATCTCATAGATAATATCTTTTTTACAAAATAAGATAGTGGTTTTGAATAATGGGACTTTTCCTGAGTAAAATATTAATCAAGAAGGTGGAATTAAATTTCATACAAGGCAATATACATAGATAAAGAAGTATCTAATAGATGAAGCTCACAACTCTACATTCTCTATAAATCATGGTTTCACTAAAATATACAGGGATCTTTGTGATCATTATTGGTGGGTTAATATAAAAAGGGAGACTACTTAATACACAATAATGTGTTTGGGGTTTCAGACAATAAAGGCGGGGAGACAACTTTATAAAGGGGTATTGCAACCACTACCCATACCATCATGGATGTTGGATAATATCACCATGGATATCATCATTGGTCTCCCAAGAACATCCAAAGGAAATAATGTCATATGGGGTATAGTGGAATGATTCACCAAAACTATCCATTTCATCAGTATGAGAGAATATTTCTGTCATTCCTAACTTTCCAATATATATGTAATGGAATTTCAGGGGATTCATGGGGTGACACTTTCAATCACTTCCAATCATACTCCAAGGTTCACATCTAAATTCTAGATAAATCTTTAACATAATTATAATTCTGGATGGAATTTTAGTATGGCCTATCAACCCTGAAATGAGGTCCGATCTGAAAGGAATATTCCAACACTTAAGGATATGTTGAGAACATTATCAATGACATTTTAAAGTGGATGTGATCAATACCTCTAATTAGTATAGTTATCAAAAAAATCTTCAAATCAATTATTCAAAAGGCACCATATAAATCTCTATATGGTAAGTGATGTATAACTCCTACATGTGGATATACAGTTGTAGAGAGAAAGCTACATGGGCCTAATCTTGTGAAAGAGATAACAGAAAAGGTTCATGTCATCCAATAACATATAAAGGCTTCATAGATTTTTCATAAGAGTTATGCTAACAACTGTCAAACATACATGGAGTTTGATTTTGGATACAAATTTTTCCTTCATACATCACTATATAAGAGAATCATACGATTTAGAAAGAAAGGGAAACTTATCCCAAGGTATTGAGATCGATGATCATATAGGAGTAGTGGACTCTCAGATAGTACTTCCACCAAATACTTCTCATGTCCATGATGTATTACATGTATCTCCCTTGAAAAAGTAAATACCAGATCCCTCACATGTACTAAGCCAAGAGATAATACAAAGGAAATATGACCACTCTTACAAGGAGCATCTTGTAATTATCTTAGATATTAGAGACAAATTGTTATGAAAACAAACTACCAACCTTTTCAAAGTGTTGTGGAGGAATCAAAAATATGAATAAGAAATTTGGGAACTAGAGGAGATAATGAGCAAAAATTACCCTCGCATATTCTCATATGAGAAAATGAGTTGAAATTTTGAGGACAAAATATCTTAAGGATGGAATAATGTAATGACCCAGTTTTTTTGAAGATATTTATTTCATGAATAATAGTGTGTTACATATTATATTATTTTATAAATGTAAAAAATATAGAGAAACCAACAAAATCATAATTCATTAATTATTATCATTTCATTAGTCAGCTATTAAACCAATTAAAATATAAAACATTTCAACTAAAAGTAAAAATATAAAATAGAGTATATAAATGGGAAAATATAAATCACCCCAATATTCTGGAATCATCACACCAATATAAAATTCCACATAAATTAAAAAAAATCATTAAACCAATCAACATATTCTATAAATGAAAATATAACCTTATTTGGAATTGTAATGAATATTGATTAAGCAAATGATGTGGTATTTATATGTTATAAAGGGAAATATGGCTGTTGGAAATTGTAACCTTGGTTTATATTTATACCATTATAATTAGTGATTATAATTATTAATTACAAATGATAATTGATATAAAAATAAGAATGTATGGCCACATCTAGTAGAGTCATTTTTTTGAATCCCATTTGTCAGAACATGGGAGGGAGGTATTATCACTAGAGTTTTCTCTTGAACAAGGCCAAGTTGAGCTTCAACAAGTGAACCTTGAACGTAATCACCTATATGATAAATTCTAGTAAGAGTACATTACCACTCATTCATTTTTAGCTGGGCCATCCCATGGAACTGCCACTATTTCAAGCATTTTACTTCGGGCATATACGAGTTTAGTAAGGGGTCATGTGTCTAGATATTAGTTACATAAGGTGTAATTTCCGTCATATAAATAAATTTATTATTCTATCAATTCCTTTATAGAATATTTTTTCTCAAAAGAATAAATGTTTAATTGAGATGAATTTGATAAATTTATTTCTAGACACAAATAAAACATAAATATTTTTTAGAAAATATATAAATTTTTATAATAAAACAAGTATTCTAAATAATAATTATCTTAAGAAAATATTCTATTAAAACACTATTATTTAAATATAAATGATAGAATAATTTTATAATTTCCTAGAAAATTTTTAAACGTGTGAAAAATTTAAATGTTTGTAAAAACTACTATTTTTTCAATTAATATGAATTATTATATTTAAAAGTTAAAATTACAATATTTAGAAAATTATTATTGATAAAATAAATTGTATTTTATAAATCAGAGCATCAAAATTTGGTTAGGGTGAATTTATTAGAATTTTCTAAAATACATTTATTTCTCTATGAATAGTAAAAATACAGTTCTTGCTATATAGTATGTTTTATGACTTCAAAATTATGTCATAATGATGTAATAATTAATTAACTAGAATAAATTACCAAATATGTTATTTTATTAGTAATTATTGTATTAATATATTTTAATCAATTTCAAAATGTATAAGTGGCATTCCAAATTCTAAAATGGTAATTTTAATTTTTTTTAAGAACATTACTTTATGAAAAAATCAATTTTACATTCCGAAAGAAGTATTAAAAATGGATCCTAGTTCTGGTTCATTAAAATGTCATAATTTATGACCCAAATATCCAAAAATATGCGAAAACCCCAGGGTTAAGCCAATGCTTTTTCATTCTCTATAACCTGGATTTCCAGACTTATATTTCAAAATTATTAGATGATTCCTCAACATTTCCACTAAATACACACCCATTGAATAAATTACCTTTCACTAATGATGCATAATCCATAAATTTTTGTGTATTTTACCGCACAATAATCCTTTTCAATTTTTCCTTAAGTCCCCAAGGTTCCCTCCTCAACTTTTATGAACAACTTTTTAAGGTATGGAAAATTTTCACTTATCCTTTCCATTCAAGTTCACTTTTCATGTGGTATGTCTTCTAGTTTCTAAATTAATTTATTTTTTACACTTTATATTATCCCATTACTATATTAATATTATTTTATTTATTTGAGACCCCTGTTTCCTCTCATTTTACCCTTTAATTAAACCACTTTTTACACATACCATGCTGATGAATTTATTTCTCTAATTTCTCTCTTTTATATGAGAAATTAAGTTTTCCTTTTTATTTTAATACATAAAATTATTTTCTCTAAAATGGGTATTAAAATATATTAAAACATTACTAATTTATTTAGGAGTATATTATTCTTGCTCATACCTTATTGTTATGCCTCATTTCTTTTTGACAGGTCTCACAATCACATGATTTTTTTATCTCTTTCTTATTCCCTTACTATGATTCATGTTCACTCCTTTCCTTTGATATATGTCCCCAAGATATAATATTTAGTAAAGATAACTTATTTTGAACCTAATAAGATGTATTTAAAGTGGATTTAGAATAATGTTTTGTGTTTTCATGTATTTTGTACCTTATTTCTAAGAAACTAAACATTAAAGGATCCTATGTTTGTATAATGTAAAGAAAAAGTTATATAATAAAAAGGAAGGATTCTATAATAAAATTTAAACTAATATTAGTTGTATCCCTAATTAATTAAGGTTATGAAATAATACCTAGGGATTCACCAAATCATTGGGGTTCAATTTTTACGTACATATAAATAAATCTCTCATAGATGACTCCAAGAAAATACATAAATATGATGCGTGAATTAAAAAACACTAAACATGAATATATTACAATAAAATATAATCATAGATATAGTAATGAAAAATGCATAATAATAACAGCATATGACTAAAATACCCATACTAAAAAATAGGGTTTCAAAAATGGTATTAACTCGGTCTTCACATCACTATTGTCTCCAAGATCCCAACTTGATCACCGAATATGATAGAATCTATACCTACCAAAAAAATTGAGCGGTCTTCCCATTACCTATATCACATTGAAAAATTACTACATATAAACCCTGTTTAATATGTTGAGGGTGAGTATAAAAACCATGTAGGTAATCCTGCAAGGAATTCCCGCACATTCCATATAAATAATAACAAGTTAGTTAACATTTTTATATTAAAAAAGACTATGGAATAAAATAAATAAATAATTAAAATTAAACCATATGAACAAGTCACAATAAAAAAAAACATTCTCTTATCTCATTACATTCACAAATTAACCCAAACCATAACACACACACTCATTCCATATATTCACACACTCTTGAAATGTACCAAACCCTCTTTAATGGGACCCATATAATTAATCAAATTATTCCCCCATCAAAGAGGGACTCATTGAATGGACCAAACTCACAATCAAAACCATATTATCTCTAACATAAGTAGTCACCTGGCTCTATAATTCTTCATTCCCCCAAATTTAGTATCATTGGGAAAGTCGAATTCAATAATAACTCATAAAAATACATCATGAATTCACATTAACCAATACCAATACCATGTTGAAACAGACAAAAATCCTTTCTTATTCCAACCAAATTTCATTTATGCATTTTTATAAATATATTTTCAATGTTTCCAATGAACCTCATTTCCTCAACACATGCTACATCAAAATAATTATTTAAATTAGTTTTGTAATGTTTTTTACACCAATAGACACAAGAATAAAAGTGTTAAATTAAAAATAATTTTTCTTCTATGTAAGAGTAAAGTGTGAGAGAATCTACCTTCCTTTAACAAGCTAACAAATATAAAATCACACCCCACCATCTTAGATACAAGATCTAACAACCTTTCTACTGAAAATTAAAATTAAATCCAAATAAATCACACACCACCCAAAATATTGGGCAATGGAATCCCTATAAAATATTTCCTACCAAAATAAATTTATAATAAAAAATATGAGAATGATTTATAGGATCCATACCTTTAATCTCCAGTCCCAACACTCCAATAATCCTTGATAAGGATAACCAATGTGAAGGAAACCAGTAAAATTTCCCAAGGGAGCACTCTAGTTTGATATCCATTTCTACGTGAGATGAAATTATTCTTTCAAGGAAATTTCTCGGTTAAAAAATCAGACCATTTAAAAGTCACACGGGGTCTCTGTGTATGGTGTGGGAAATTTTGTTATAACTGTTTAGGATTTACTTAAATAAATCCATGTTTTCTTGGTTTTTACATGTAGTTTAAAAAAGTATTACCTAAGCATGAAAATATTCATTATATGAAAATTTCAGGAAACCCCATGTTTAACAAAAGTTTTACACAATTCATGTACCAATCATTCACCTACCAGAAGGGCCCCATATACTATTACAAAGTAAAAAGGAAATCCTATATGATTTATCCTAACAACACACCCACTATTCACCCCTTTAACTCCCCCTAAAACCACTAAACACCCATCAGAAATACCTAAAAACAACCTCAAATGCATAAAATCTTAAAAGGAAAAAATAAAACCAGTATATAACTAAACTTATCGGTGCTATATTCTCTCATTTATTGGGAATTCCATCATTGAAATGCTATAGGTTATTTGTGATTTGTAAAATCTTAATCAATAAAATCTATACCATTACCAAGACTACTTATAGTACCAAATAATATTCTCTAACAATAATAAAAAATATATACATCAACCCTTAAATATCATATCTTTTATATCACAAAAATATAAATCAAGGTGTAAACTCAATAGAAAATCAGGGTCCAGAGAAACATGATCCCAAATAACTCCAAAAACAGTGTTAGACAGAAACTTTTTTCCATTCAGACATTTGGAAAAATATCATCTAAAATTATATTCCAATAAAAATTTTATATTTTAAAATTATACTAAATTCTATATCATACAAGATACACAACACCGAAGATAAATAAACCATGAAAAATTATTATACAAATATGACCATTATAACCTAAACCTTAAATAAGAATGTACAAATTGTATTGACTAATTTTTGAAATATAAATATAAATATTCTAACCGATACAAACATTTTGATTAACTCTTAGGATGTATGAACTCAATTTTATAAAACCCATTTTATTATTCAAAGTAATGTTTTCTGGAAAAATTATTTTTGGTTGAATTTTTTGAGCGAATAGTATAATTAATTTATAAAAAAATTTAAATTATATTTAATAAAAATAAATATTATTTTGGAAATTAAAATATTAAAACATTCCTATAAGAAATGTTTTATATTTTTCCTTAATGTTTTATTTTTCTATGAATTGTTTAAAATAATGTTTTTATTGAAATTATTATTTTAATTTTGATTATTTTCAATGTATATTTATATTTTTGGGTAATATTTAATATCTAACTTTTTAATTTTTATTAGAAATGATCAAATTATTTTTTTTAAATAAATATTATAATTTAATTTATTATAAAAACTTTTTATATTTTAAAAAAGAATATTTTTCTGAAAACCTATTTTTCATTATATTTTCCTCTTTTATATTTAAGTTAAAATTTTTCACTTATATATTTTAAATTTTGAAAAATGGATTATATATCAAGAATCATTTGGTTTAAATTTTTTAAATACTAATATTTTATTTTTTTTCAATATTAATAGTAACCTCGTTAATTATTATTACATCGGTAAAGGGTTAATTGGGTAATTAAATTTTAGAAAATCTTAAGGACTATAAAAGGACCCTAAAACATGACTTAATTTTATTTAATGAATAAATTTTATCCATAGTAATTTAATGTTAGGTTATTTATAATTTAATTTACATTTTTATGTGATTCCAACCATTATAAAATTTTATTTAAATAAAAGTCAAAAATGTCACACTCTTGTTTTTAGTAACTGTAATATTTTGAGCATTAGTGTAACCGATATATTTATTAAGTTATAAATATTAATTTGAAATATATATTATTTATATTAATCATGGCAATTTTTTAATTTTTTACTCAACAAATAATTACCTTAAAAAATTACACAATGTTGTCACAATATTTATTCAATTGGTGGAAAATCTGATAAATGATATTAAAAATACTAAAAGTAATATAATTTATTATAATTAATGAGATACAAAAATTTAATATAATAAAATGAAATGTTCTTGATGTGTTAAAATAATTTTTTTGAGTTTTACGTGGTTGTTCCATGTTATTAAAATAAACGTAATGAGTAGTTCTTAAAAATTAACATTAATGATACATTAAAATAAAAAATATTTTATTAAATGATTTAAAATTCAAAAAAATATTATATTTGGTAAAATGATTTTTATATTTTCAATAATATAAAACAAGGTCCATTTATGGGCCTTTTTCCATTTATTATAATTATTGAACCTCGATTAGTAAAAACAATGGTTGTCATGGTAAATGTGAATGGGATTAACGATGGGTTAAAAACAAAATATAATGGTAAAAACATATTAAAAACTTAAATAATTTTTATTTTATGACATTATTTAGACCCATGATATTACTATATTTCAAAAATATTATTTTTGTTGTTTTTTTAATTAAAAATTATTTTATATTAATTTAATATTTGGAGAAATTTCAAGAGTGACCCTCCCCTCTCTTATAAAATGACATACCTAATTCCCTTTAGAACACACTAAAAAACAAATTTTTTGGAAAATATTGGACCAAATACATTCTTAAAATTCCTCCTCATTTGCAATAGTAATTATTTAGGGAATATTACCAACCTTAGTGGTCTTATGGTGTTAATAAAATGAGGTTGGCCAAAGAATTTGTATTAATTTCAATCGACATTTTCTATTTTATTTATTCTTACAGCTAATTAAATTATTAATTTACCAAGAATATGTAATAAAAATATTATATTACATATAATTAGGTGTTGTTATGTTAATTTCACAACCTATATTCATATCATCTTCCATCAAATAGGAAGTGAAACCATCATCCAGGTGTACGACAGACTACCACCTCGCGAACCAATGTAATTCATTTTCCACCACCATCTTTCAGGGAAGGTTTACAATGATGGAATTAGTATTTACATATGGTATTTATGAAAAAAAATCATTTTAAAATGAGACTATAACATTTTAATTTTTACATTTCCATTCACTAAAAAATGATTACATCCATCGTGCATATGTGTGGATTACCACCTCCACGAAGTAATGTGATTAATTTTTTATCACCAGATCACATAGATGATATATATAAATATATATAATGGATTAATATTTTATTTTTGATATTATTATCATTAATAAAATATAAAATAAAAATTACCTTCATTCCATAATGATCCTTTCAAAATAGAAACGTTACTCATGCGTACGCACAAACTACCATCTCCATGAATGTAATGTAGAACATTTTTCATAAATATCATTCATGAGTGGTTCTAAAATTATTATTAATGTGTAAAAATTATAATTAATTAATTATTTTACTTTTTTATATGGTGTAATAATGACCTCTTTGACAATAGTCAACCTACGAAATTCATTTCGGACATATGATCCAAATATTGTCAAAATGCCCAATGTGAATTTAATTGATTATGTAATTGTATATAACAAGAAAAGAAGGGATATAAAACTTGAAAATGGTTATTAAGAAATTAAAAAATTAAAAAAATATTAATTTAGGAAGATAAATAATTTATGTGATTATTCGAACTCAATGGAAGGGGTTTTCTCTTAAAAATCGTGTTTTAATGTTTCCCTTAGTACTTTATTTTACTTCCATATCCATATTTTTAATGTTATTTTACAGATGTTTTTATATGAAACTAATATATTTATAAATTAATTTTTATGACCCTTTTTAATTTCTTTTAAAATATCTAGAAATGATTATTTTAATGACTTTTTTAACATTACAAAAATACAACAGAAATGTTCTATTTTATCACATACAATGACAATGACTTTTACCACCACCATAGCCATTATTTGAAATTTTTTTTGCCTTACCATATTTTATGTTTTCATAAAATAAAAATCATATTCTTTAAGTTTTATTTATTTTCAAAAATCATTTTAAAATTTAATGGATATTTTAATATCTGATAATTTTTTATTATGGGTATGAGGAATGTTTTTTAGGATAAAATATTTTATACAGTGTGTTATGGTTCTAAGAAATTGTTTATGACAATGGGTGATTCAATTAAAAAAAGAGACGGCGATCCCACGATATCTCTCTAATTCAATTGGTAAATGTTCAAAGTTAAACAATTATGTTTTTACTAAGAGTTAATAGTAATATACTATGAGGGTTATTCCAAGTATAATCATAAAGGTTATTTTAAGTGTAACTACGATGGTTACTCCAAGAATAACCATGATGGTTATTCTATGTGTAAGTAATAATTATATTAAAATGACGACTCAAGTTACCTAAAGGATCTATCTATGATTTAAATGGATTTTTATGAAAATATTTTGATTTTACAAGGTAATGAAATGTTTTTGTTACCTCATAAAGATGTAGAGTATAACTTTTGGAAAAAGTTATTATGAGATTTTCAAGATTTCGAAGAAAAATTATTTAGTTTTTTACTTTAATATTTATTTTGAATTTTATAATAGAACTATTTTGGTACATAAATTTGTTTATATGGTAATAAAGATTATATATTGATCACAAAGTTAATATTTAAAAATTATAGAATTTATAAGTATCTATAGAAAAAAGGATTATTTCTTAATTTAAATGTAACTTCGTGGGATTTTTGTGTTAATACATTATTTTAAAATGCCTTTCATATGGTTTAGGGATGGATAATGGAAATTAAAAAAAATAGTTGAAATTAATGAAAATTTATAATAAAATGGGAAAAATATATTAAATGTATTTGTTTGGTTGGAAAAATGGATACTGAATATAAGTATCCACTTTATAATATATGGGTTTTTAATCAGAGATATATGACATAACTCTATAAACCTCTAATCCAAAAATATTTTTGGGAATTAATGAAAACTAAATCTAGTATAAATATACTACATTAGGTGATGATTATTGTTGGGTAATTATAGTTTTTATTAGAGAATGTTTTAGATAACTATAGATGTAATGATATTATTTGAACATAAGCTAAAATTATTTTATAACCACAAAGGATATTATGTTAGGGAGAAATATGGTTATTTCGGTAAATATAAATAGTTTATGATAACATGGTTAAGGATATGTTACTATTTATCTACCTCATAATATGGTTTCTTATAATTTTATTTACATTCCAACATTAACCCTTTTAGGTTTTAGTAAATTAATATATCCATCAAGAAGTAAAGTAACAATGGATGTGAAGAAAAATGTGGTGGTTGTATGAATGAGAAACCGAATGAAATATAAGATATATTGAAAATTATTCTGGTTATTCCTAACTAGATATCATGAGTTATTATGAAAAACTTGAACCTAGATAATATCGACGGAAATTCGCATGAAAAAGTTCATAAAGGTAAAAATATTCATTAACCTATGTTTCAATAATGTGGAAAGGAGTACCTAAAAATTTCATAAAAGAACAGAGATATTTATTATATGTGGTAA
Organism: Viscum album; assembly: GCA_963277665.1. NCBI lineage: Eukaryota > Viridiplantae > Streptophyta > Magnoliopsida > Santalales > Viscaceae > Viscum > Viscum album. The sequence goes on along the minus strand of OY728146.1, from coordinate 1,593,557,765 downwards.
AAGTGGGAATGAAGCAATAGTATTCCAAGGAAATTGTATGTGTCTAGTTAATGACATAAATGGGAATAAAATTAATCCCAATGTATAAATTGAATGTTTTAACTGTAGGTATTATGGGAATAATGAAAAATATTTCCCATGTGGGAAAGACCAAGAACATGATTGGTAATACCATAGATGTGACTACTCAGTATGTCCTAATTACATTATTGTCGAATATCAGAAATCTAAAAATTACATAAGAAAGGTATGGAAAATATCTTGGATAATTTTTTTGATTTTATTTAATATTCAAACATGATTCACATTTTTTATAGGATTAAAGTATTAATAGATATGATGGAAATCTATGGTTAATAAATAATTTTTAATGATTAAGGAGACAAAATTCAAGAGTTATGATGTAGTGTTATATTTAAGGTTGATTAAAAGATTAAATTCTTAGTACCCTCTTTTCAGGTTTAATGTGATAGCAATACTTTGGGTGAAATTTATCGAGTTGTGATAAATGTTTGAGATGTATGTAGACCATATGTTTCTAATGCAAAAAAAATAATTTGTGGAAGAATTATTTTTTATTATTTTAGAGATAGATTTATGTTTTTAGAGAACCATTCATTTATCTATTGTATTTTATGATTAAGGATATATTTTATAGATGTTATTATAACCATATAGTTTTATAAAAATGTTAACCCATAGGGTGGGAAACAACCCATCACATCTTGTACGGTTATAGTGCTTGAACCCACAACCGAAGGGATAAAAGCGTGAAACACCAACCACTAATCTCTGTGATGTCTTGGTTAGTATAAAATAATTTATTTTTGTTAAAATTCATGAAATATAATGATTAATTTGATTTTAGTAAAGTATTATTTATTTTATAGATAACCATGGGATTGAAAATTGATTTGGTTATTAGGTGATTATTGTTATTTCATAAGAAGACCACTATTTTAAGAATCCTATATAATTAAGGTAATATGAAAAATATAGGATTTTATTTGAGAAATGAAAATTTTTATATTTTTTGAAAGTATATTTGGTATAAATGTGGCTTTGTGGTGATTCATATTATTTATGGAAAGGATTATCATATCTTGAATATTATATGATCTTGGAATATAAATTTTTTCTATGAGACATTAAATGTTATTCGTGTTCTTCAGAAATAAATGCTAAATTTTTCATGGGAGAATATGCAGGAATATCCTTATATTTTTCAGGTTTCAATATGATTCAATAATATTATTTATAATTTTAAGGATTTTTATTTAAGGAATAATTTTGTTTGAACTTCGAGTATTATTGTTGAATTTTGTATATTAATATTGAATTTCTTTGTATTATGGTTTACTCATTTTTGGAATTATCTTTCCTTATACTAACCAATTTTTTGTTTATTTATAAAGACAGGAAGAATATATTGTTGTCCTTTTTGGACTACGTGATCAATTAAAAGTTGATTCTAGTACATCAAGCTTGAAAATAACAACTTGACTACTCAATGTTTTGATCAAAAGATGAGATTTTGGTTGAAATTTATTAGTGGATGAAATTATACTTGTCAAGTTAGTATATTTCCTTATTTTATCATTATATATGATAAATTAATTCCTTAACCCTTGGAAAAGGGTCCTGAAATAGTAACTTTATTTGTTAAATTTTCTTACCGAGAAATTAATCATATTTCAACACATCAAATATTTATGGTATTTATGGTTGAATTTATCATGACCATGTTCTATATCACTCAAGATTAGTCCGTGGGAGTTATTTTCTTATACTATGTCCATGTTTTCACTTACCATCTATTTTGGATACATGGTAACCTAGTTACGTGTTATTATCGATGACATACATATATCCCTTTCTCTCATATAAGGAGAATGTTATTTTAAATATTTTTTCAATGTGGGATTTCAAGAAAGGTATTTGGAAAATTCAATACCCTATTATAAATACAAAGTTCATATTTAATGGATGTAATTTTTAAAAGGGGGTCGAATGTAATATCATGATATTTTAAAATAATAGTATATTTTATAGTGTAAAATATACCTAACACCAAGCATAAATGAATCATGAAAAATTATTATTTATATATGACCATTATAACAAAGATGTTAAATTAGTTAGTATAATTAGGATTAACTAATTCGTAAAATATATATACAAAATATTACAATAAATACAAATTAATTAATTAATGATCAGTAAAAATCTATCAATTTTTGGGGGAAAAATTTTTCTACAGGGATATATTTTCATCATAAATGGTTTCTGGTTGATTTTTGTGAGAGAATAATCTAATTAATATTTATAACCATAAGAAGTTTTTTTTATAAATTAAATATCATCTCTAAAATTAAAAAAAATCAAAATTACACTATGGTGAAATTTTCATATTTTTCTAGATTTTTTGATTTTTCAATGAATAGTAAAAATATTAATTTTTCTTAAAAATTGTATTTTCCTTTCATTTATTTAAAAAGTAAAATTATATTTTATTGGATTAGTTTTAAAATATAATTCTTTAATGACTAATTAAAATGATCCAGTTGTGCTTTTTTAAATTAATTTTTAACATTAATTTAGTATTAAAACATTATATATTTAAAAAATGACATTCTTCTGAAAAACTACTTTTCATAGCATTTTTCCGATTTATTTTTAAATTAAATTATACTACTTATAATTTAAAATTTTGAAAAATAGATACCAAATTTGGAATAAGTGGGTTCACATTTGGTAAATAGTTCCCTTTTTTCAATACTAATAGTAACCTTAGTAAGTTTTACTCCCCCGGTAAATGGTAAATCAGATAATTAAAAGTTAAAAATAAAATGATAAAGACTATTAAATAACCCTAAAACTTGCCATAATTATATTTGATGATTCCATTTCATCCATACTAATTCAATATTCAGTTGTATATCATTTTTACATTTGGATGTGATAATAAACATTATAATATTTTATATATTTAAAAGTCAGAAACTTCACTATCTAGTTCTTAATAACTATAATATTTTTCACATGGAGATAAAAATATGATATATTAAGTTATAAATATAATTTTAAATTTAAATTATTTATATTATTGGGTTAATTTATTTTTAATTTTCATTGAGGAAATAATTATCTTAATTTTTTCACAATGATGACACGGTAATTATTCAATTATTGGATAATTCAAATAATTGATATTAAAAATATAAAACGTAACATGATTTAAAATAATTAATGTGATAAAATAATTTTATATATAAAAATTACATGTTATGGATATATTAAAATATTTTTTTTAATTTTATTTTTTTATTAATTTCATTCGAATCCAAGTAATGAATAGTTCTAATATTGACATTAATGATATATTATAATAAATTATATTTTATTAAATGATATAAAATTCTTTAAAATATTATATTAGGTAAATTGATTATTATATTGTTTATAATATTAACCATGGTCTATTTATGGACTGTTCTATGATTTATAATAACTATATTGTCCCCCAAAGAGTAAAATTTCTTATCATTATGGTATGTGTAAATGAGGATAACGAGGGGTTAAAACTGAAATATAAGGGTAAAAACATTTTAAAAAATTATAATTTTTATTTTATGAGAGTGTCATAACCCCTTACCTCCAAATATTACCCTCCAAAGTTGTAGATAATGAAATAGAGATAACGAACCTCAAGTCCCGCCTACAGTAGGCCCTGAGGTGGGGACCAACACCTAGGGTATACAAGTCTCACAAAATGGGATGCATTTACCTTTTTAAAGAAAAAGATAAATGGATAAGATGGTTCATCCCAAAAAAGTCCAATATATATATATATATATGTAATAAATCCAAATCTATACTATATGCATGTTAAAATAGAACTGTAACAATTATACTAAAAACTTCAAAGAAAGTACTGAATGTAAGGCTAAGGAACGACACAAAAACTATATCAAGACCGAGCTTGTAACGCCCATCACAAGTCCACATATCTTCCTAGAATCCTGAAATTAGTTTTATATATTTATGGTGAGAATATAAGTATACTCGGTAGGAAAACTAAAGTCTCTTGTGCATATGTGAAAGGAACATACTAATGCCCCTATGAGAAAATAGAAGAACCAAACCGCACCTAACAGGTAAACTAACCATCTAAACCTCACTAAAAAAACTTACCAAATAACGCAAGTCATGTAATGTAATATAATTCATATCAATTATAGGATACCATACACCACTTCCACCTGATCAGTAGCTCTTTCCTAATAACAATCATCCTCACAATCATATCCCCTTATAAAAGTACCACATCAAAACCCACCCGCAAACATCAGGGCTCCACAAACCACATCACATCCCACCCACAGATACCAGAGCCACATAACATGTCACATCCCACCTGTATACACCTAGTCCCCACAAACCACATCACATCCCTCACCCATAGAAATTAGGTCCACAAACTAAATTTCTACCCAGTGACACCTAGGGAAGGAAAAAAACATCTCAACCTGAAGATACCTAGGACGCACAACACATCTCATCCCAAATGCATCTAGGGATCACAACACACCACATCCCAAAGACACCTAGGAATCATAAATCACCCACACACACACCTAGACCTCACAAACCACAAGCTTCTTGAATAATATTATACTATTACTACCTGGAAGAGGGAGTAGGGAAGAGAGGGTTTCCATTCATCCATCCTCTCATTGGGAGTTTTGGGAAAGACACCCTCCCCCATGATGATGGGGTGTTTGGAACATAGTGCTCAATTAGGGTGGGGTGTGAATAAAAATCACTACGAAAATATATGTATATATATATATATATGATCCCAAACACTCATACCCCTTCTATGGGTTCTCTAACAAACCACCAAGTCACAAAATTTCTAGCTTTGTTGCTACCTCAAGATGAAAAACACCACAAAATGTACCAAAAACCCCAATTTCAATTCCCAACCAATTTAATTAACTATTTTATATTCCTTATTAAATATTTCATTTACTCATTCCATATTCACCTAGGAATCTAATAACCACCACACAACCACATCCATCATAAATTAATGCACATCACACTCAAAAAACACCATTCCACGACCACCCCATTTAACATTCATTCATGATATGTCATAAATCGGTCTCTATATATTGGGTTAACCCTTCTACATGTTATCAATCGAGAAGCACTCATATTTACCACTACCCTTATTCTTTCAGAGTCATCCTTTCCAAACCACTATGTCAACTAAAATAACCCCCAACTCAGAACCACATCCAGCAACATGTTTACGCACAACCAATTTCATAGCCCTACAACATAATAAAATAATGTCCGGATTACTATGTCAAGAAAACCAACCATTTGTCCACAACAGTTCCCACAACTACATCACCAAATGAACTAGGTAAAACATGTTAAAGATTTAAAAAATAATCCATCCTTTAATTCACATTTTAATTTAGGGGTTATCACATAAACAGTATGATCATGGGGAACCAATTTATTAGCAGAGTATACATGGTTAAAAATTTCTCATCCATAATCATTAAGTAGGAAACAAACATCATGAATTAAATAACACATTATATGTGCAAGAAAGCTCCCAAAACCGATATTATTTTCAATAGGCAATTATCCTAAAGAATCAAAATATAAATAGAAAAACAAAACACAAAAATAACATACATAACTTTTCACAACACCATTTTCATTGATTTTTAAGTCTTTTTAATTATCATTAATAATCTATGAAAAAATATACTCACAATATTAACATGTATATACTCATCCCTCATGGTACACAATTTATAGGAATGACGGAAAAAACTACGTATAAGAAGAGATGATCATCAATTTCTTATTACGCCATAAGAAGGGTTAGGTATATAGAAGGAAAAAACCTCTACGGAAAACTTGATCCAAAGCTACGTCACAATTCCATGACTCCTTAGGGAATAAATTTTTTGGGTTTCTTATACCATGGGAATATAAGAAAGTAGAACAATGTATAAATATATCTTGGCCTTTGGAAAATATAAACAGAGTAGTGGTTTATATACCTTTTGAATTTTCTATTAAAGGCGTATCTGGTCTAGGTAACACTTTTTGACCTATAAAATCCCTTATACCCTAAGTAAAAATAAAAATATAATTTATGGGATTTAAATTGGTCTTAAATCCCTTCTAATAACACTTAAAATACATTTTATGTCTAGAAACATTTCAAAAGGGAGAAACTACATAAAGCTAGAATCATTGCTCATAACTCACTGTTAGACGAGTCACCATTTGGCGGGTAACTATTTAGCAGGTCACCATTTTTTATTTCACCATTTAGAGTGTCACCATTCGGTGGTACATAATTTGGTGATTCAATATTTGGTGAGTCACCACTAGAAAATTTCCCATTCAGTGAGACATCATTTGATGAGTCACCGCTAGAGATGTGATCATTCGGCGGGTCCCCATTTGACGAGTCATAGTTAGTGACTCGCCGCTAGGAGTCACCGTCGGTGAACTTGATAAACTGTTGCTTTTTTAGAAGTGTTGCTTTAAGTATCCTTGACCTCCCATGAAAACATAAAACACCAAATTTTCATAAAGTAATGTACTAGAGAGATTCCAGAAATTTCCTTAGATACCTCTCAAATTGTTTTGGCCCTCGAGAATTCAAAACCAAATCTAGAAGGGAAAAAAAGTTTCAAACAACCACCCTATGAGATACCTCTTAATAGTCTCGTAACTCCTCAAGCACTACCAACAGCTAAACATGTCACCCTAAATGGTCACTAAACATGCCACACAATCACAAATACCATGCCACCCCTAACACGCGAATTGGGGAGTTCTGTCTTCCATGTTAATATACAATCTGCTCTTGGCAGCACTGACTTGACCATATGGGTTTAATCGCATTTCAGTTAAGGAATCTTGATTAGGAATATGGGCTTCCCCTTTTCAAATGTCAATAATTTATTATAGATTTCACCACACTCAACTCAAACAAAGAGGAAAACAACTCATTTTATATAATAAGGTTAAAACATTTCATCACAAGGAAAAACAGAACAAGGAAACACTTAGAATTACCCAGGGTACTAGGCACACATCTTCACTTCTCGTACCCAAGTACTCTCCTCCAAGCCACCATACCTCCAAAACATACAATCTAAATGAATGTTCTATCTATGAGGAACCTTCTCCAACTGATCCTAAGGTGTATGAGATCAAGAAATCATAATCCTAAAGAAACTCTGTCCACCCTCGTGGTCACAAATTTAGATCTCATTGGAAAAAAATACACCTCAAACCATTGTGATCTATAAAGACCACAAAGCACTCCCCAATGAGGTAATGTCACCATAACATCATCACAAATTCAACCACTTCTAGCTTCATATCAATTTTTTCATATTTATGCTCATGGGTTTGTAACTACCTAGACCCATAAGTTATCATTTCTTGTCATTGCATCACGACGCATCCCAATCCCAAATAGAAAGCATCAAAAAACACATCAAACATCACTCCTTCCTCAAGAATCTAGAGGACTATCTCACTTACCAACTTCACCTTTATATAGTTGAATGGTGATTGGAGCTTCTCACTCTACACAAAATCTTGGTCCTTCCTGGTCAATGCTATCAATGGGGATTCAACTAATGATAAATTGGGTACAAACCTAAAATAATATCCTATAAGACCATGAAAACTGCAAACCTATACCACATTATTGGGTGTTTCCCAGGAAAAAACATTTTCAATCTTTGATGGGCCCACGGCCACACACTGATGAGACACCACATTCTCAAGGAAGTGTATCGCCTTGTCAAAAACATACACTTGGATAATATTTTATAGAGAAGGTGTCTTCAAAGAACCTACAAGATGGTCCTAAGATGACCAGAATTCTCCTATGTTGACTTTATTGGACTAATATTTCATCAATAAACACGATAATAAATTGATACAAGAACTCACAGAAAACATAATTCATATGTCCTGTGAACATAGTTGGTGTGTTTGTAACACTTAATGGCATGGCCACAAACTCGAAGTTCCCACACCTACATCTAAAATCAGTCTTTGGGAAATCGTTCTCTTTTACCCTAAAATGGTGATATCTAGACCATAGATAGAAATTATAAAACCAATTTTCCCCTCTCAGCTAGCCAAAAAAATCATATTTTCTTGTAAGAGGTTAATGGTTCTTGACTGTTACCATAATCAAACTCTAGTAGTCTATGAACAACCTCAGACCACCATCCGCCTTCTTTGTGAACAAAACCGGAGCACCCCATAGAAATACACTATTCTAGATAAAACCCTTCTGCATCCAATCATCTATTTTAATCCACAATTCCTTCAACATTGAAGTTGAACCCTGATAAAGAGCTATCAAAATCGGAGAAGCATCAGGATGTAAGTCTATTATGAACTCAGTGTCACGTCAAGGGGGTAGTATCACAACCTCATTTGGTAAAACATTTAAGAACTCTCTAAAAACACTTAGAACATTTATTATTTTAGAATCCACTGATTCTACAAATAGATCATCCAAACAATAATTAAGTGGCTACACATGCCGACTTCCCACCTAAAAACACATCAAGCCAACGAAAACCACACATTAGTTATCCATGATTGAAAACACAACTCTTCTCCAGAATTATTTGACAACAGAATGCATGGAATACATCCAGTAGATGTTAAGAATGGAATCATATGGTTTAATCTGTAGTAATAAGAGATCCCCAAGGGACTGATTCCATTCCATCATTATTCAACATCCCCCACACAAATCAAACAAGTTGTTCTAGCCTCTGACTAGCAATATCAAAATCAGAGTCATGATAATTCTCCCTACTTCTAGTCCGAGATCATGTGCTATATTGGGAGAAATAAAGGACTGTGAAGCTCATGATTCAAACAAAGAACAAGAAAGGGTACTAAACAAACTGATCATACCTCTGATGATATTTGCCCTGCAGGAAATGATGCCTCTACACAATGAAAGTGACTATAACTAGCTCATGTACATCTCTGATGATGACCACCTCCATGTAAATGCTCAAGTCGCAGTCCCTAACACTTAGGGTACATAATAAGGTAGGCCTCTACCTTCTCCATCCCCCCTCAATAGAGAAAAATCCTACTTTCACTACTATTGATACTATCTCTCTAGAAAATGTTGTTGAAACTGACGTCGAGGCAGTCCTCCTCCACCAAATTGATCTCAAGCATCCATCATGAACTTACTCTTAATATGGACACAATATCCACAAAATAAACACTTCATTCCCACATTCACATGAAATGCATGAGGATCAGATGGTTAAAAAGGATTCTATTGAGCTCGAATCTATACTGATCATTACCATTATGGTCCTGGTGTTTGAGACATGATGCTAACAACCCATACTATCAAATAACTCTATTCTCTCTCTTATCGTTGTATACCTCCTGGTGAGTGCGTCGTCTAAATAACCAATTCCTTTTTTTGAACCTCTAGATACATTGGCAATGTAAAGGGAGTGACATTATACTAGATTGAGTGATAGAGCGCCTCCTCTAGATATCTTGCATGAGACTCTTCATTTGAAAATAGATCTAGTGAAAACATAGGAGGTCCTTGAAATTGATTCCAAGATCTAATAATGACATACTACCCTTCCCAAAAAAGATATACTCATTCCTATTCATGGCCTTATTTGTTAGTGAAAGGAACACTTCTCAGAATTCCTTCTCAATGTCGACCCAAAAAATGTATGTTTCCTTCCTCTCCCCCATATAAAGAGTCATTTACTAACACCAATAGTTACTCGTATTACTGAATACTAAAGGAACATAATACTCTATTAGGGTCTGGATAAAAGTTTGAGTGATTTTCAGATCCTCGATCCTGCTTTCTGTCTCAATTTCTGAAACATTACCCTCATAATTTCATAAATCATATCGCTAGAAATCTTGAAACATACTCTTGCAGTGATCATCCTCTTCAACTAGATCAACCCTCAATCAGAAAAATAGAATAGATTATTATACCTCTACCACAAGAACCACACATGGATGATGGCCATGATCCATAGTTGTAAAAAAATAAAGAACTTCCTAAGCCAGATAGTATTAAATATTTATTTTGGTTTATTTTGATTCACATTATTCATTTTAACCTTTCCAAAACAACCCAATTAAAAAACAAACACAAGTCATTATGATGCATTAAACATTCTTAGTTCTATACCCTAAAAATGGTGTAGCCTCACTTGTTCATTAGGTAGGCTCAGAGTCCTTTCATCAGATCATGGGGGACCTAAAATTTTGTATCATAGATGTTCTCCCCTTACCTATGTCATGCACCATGATTACTCGCCACTTTTTCCCTACCTTCCCATGAAATCCTAACTATACCTAACTAAAAACATCGTTATATCTATTAAACATCACATATGATACCATTCTATCATGACCCCCTCCCTCTAAAGATTCCCCTCTTGAGTTGGAAATGAAGAAAGATAGATAATGACCTCCAATTCCCACCTCTAGTTTTCTCCGGGGTGTCGACCAGCACCAAGGGTATACAAGTCTCAAAATATCAAAGGCACTGTCCTTTTTAAAGAACAATATCATGAGATAGTATGGTTTGTACCAAAAAAATCCAATATATATATAATAATGATAAATAAATCCCATATACATGTCAACATAGAATTGTTACAATTACAATAAAAACTCTAACGTAAGTACAAAAAAAGTAATGTTAAGAAGCAATACGAAAACTGTCCCAAGAACGAGCTTATAATGTCTAGAACAGTCCATTAAATCCTCCTAGAGACCTAAAAATAGTATTATATACATAGGGTGAGCATACATGTATACATAGTAGGAAAATCAAAGCCCCTCATTCAAATTTGAAAAGACCATACTAATTCCCTCATGAAAAAATTGAATAACTATACATGACCTAACATGTATACTGGCCATCCCGACCTCACTAAGGAACTCTCGCCAAATTACACTAGTCATGTAATGTAATATATCTCACATAGATGATAGGGTACCCCACACCACTTCCCACATATTATTCACTCCTTCCAAATAGAAAACATCCTTGCGCTCCCACCTCTTTTGAAAGTACAACATCAAAACCACCCACACACACCTGGGCCGCACAAGTCATATCACATCACACCCACATACAATTGGTTCACATACAACAACACATCCCGCATGCTGACATTTGGACCCAATAAATTACATCACATCCTACACATAAACACATGGTGTATAAACCACACCTCATCACGAAGACACCTGGGAAAGGAAAACACATCTCATCATGAGGATACCTGGGAAGAACAAAACATCTCATCCCGAAGACACATAGTATGTAAAACACATCTCATATCAAAGACACATGGGAATCACAACTCTCCCGCACACACTTGGGCCTCACAAACCATAACCTCTCCAAATAATATTGGGTTATAACAACCTACAAGAGGGAGTTGGAAAGATCGGGTGGTCATCAATCCATCGTCCAACTAGGATGTTTGGGAAACACACCATCCCTTGTGGAAATGGGGTGCTCAAATAGGGTGGGGTGCAAATATAAATCACAATGAAAATAAAAGTATATACATATATGATCCCAACCAATCACACCCATCCTATGGGTTCTTGGATAATCCACCATATCACACCACTGCCATCTTTTCTGCTACCTCTAAATTCACAACACCGCACAATGTTCCATTAAACCTAATTAATATTCCCATCCAATTTAATTAAACATTTTCCATTCATTATATAATATTTAATTTACCCATTCAATCACTACCTGGAAAACTACTATGCTCAACGCAACCACATCCGTGGAAAATTAACAAACCTCACAATAAAGACACATCATTCCACGACCTCCACATTTAACACCCATTCATGATATTTCATAAATTAGTATCTAGATATGGGGTGAACTTTTCTACTTGTTATCAATGGAGAAGTGCCCATATCAACCACTACCATAATTATTAAAATTCATCCTACCCATACCCCCATACCATCCAAAACAACCCCCAACTCACAACCACATCCAGCAACATGTTTAACAACTACCAGTTTCACATCACTAATGCACAATCACACCACAACTAGATTACCATGTCAAAAAACTAACCCTTTTATCACAACTATACCCATATTTACATCTCCACACGAACCAATGAAAAACATTTTTTACATTTAATAAAGAATCTCTCCTTTAATTACACTAGTTAATTTAGGGGTTACCACAAAAACATTGTGATCTTGGGACATCCATTTATTGGTCTATTATATGTAGTTAATAATTTTTCATCTACAATCATTCAACATAAAACAAAAAATATGAATTTCATAACGCATTCCATGTTAAATAAAGTACTACTAATGGAAAAAAAATTAGCGGGTAATTATACCATACAAATCACAATATCAACAAAAAACAAAACACTGCATGAATAAACATCACTTTTCCCAGCACCATATTAATTGATTTATAAGACAGTTTAATTGTATTTATTAATCTAGAAAAAAAAATATTTATAATAGAAACATATATATACCCATCCCACCTAATAATCAATTTATAGGTATCAAGTAGAAACTTAACTAGAATAAGAGATGATCAACACTTTCTAATTACAAAAAACTGGGGGCGCACATGTAGTAGGAAAATTCCTTCATGGAATAGATAATCCAAAGGCTATAGTATAATTGCAAGACTCCTTGGGGAACAAAGGCACATGACATATCATACCATGGGAAAACAATAATTAAGAATAATTATTAAATATATCTTGGAATTTGGAAAATCTAAAAAGAGTTGATGTTTAGATAAGTTTGGGATTTTCCATTAATGGAAAATTTGATCAAGGTAATGTGTTTTCACAAAATAAAATCCAAACGACCTTAGTAAAATTAAATATAGGATTTATGGGTTGGGAATAGGTCTTAAATTCCATTAAAAATGAATTCAATGGAATTTTACATCATGTAAAATGTCAAATGGGTGAAACTGTAGGAATTTGGAAACACTACTCACGACTCACTGTTGGACGGGTCATCATTCAGCGGGTCACCATTCAGTGAGTCACCACAAGGCAAGTGAATGTTTGGTGATTCATCATTTGGTGAGTCACCACTGGAAAAGTGACCATTCAGTGACTTCCATGTTGTGATTCACTGCAAGCGACTCACGCTAGCGACTCACAACCATGAGTCACTGTTGGAGAAACTGAAAAATTGGGACTTTTTGTAAATATTTGGAGTAAGTCTCATGGAACTCCAAGAACAATTCAAACACTAGATTTTAAAAAATTAATGGATTAGAGAGTTATGGACCATTAAATAGAGGGTATATATCCTTACTATTTCTATATTTGAAATAAATCAGTTTAGAAAAAATTATAACTAAAAATTAATTTATATAAATTTAATATTTTAAGAAATTTCAAGAGTTTCCCTCCCCTATATTATAAAAGGGAATCTATTATTCCCATTACTTAACAATAAAAATCACATTTTTCTATCAAATATCAAAAAAAAATCCCTTATTTAAATTCCTTCATATGTTCTATAGGCATTTGTAATGACATAATATGAACCTTAGTTGTCATATTGTGTCACGTATAGGAAGTTGTCTGAAAAAGTTGTTTCGTTTTTAATAGAAAATTTATGTTTTATTTCTTCTTAGATATCCTTCAAATATTCCTTAACCATGTGGTTGTGATAACACAATTATCACACAGAAACTTAGGTGTTTTTATATTAATGGAACAACCTATATCAATCTCCTCTTCTAGAAAATGGGAAAAAAACTCATTTATCTGTACGAAGTATTACCACCTCGTGAACTGATGAAATTTATTTTCCATCACCATATCCCATTATAATATCTTGAGTTTTTTAAATTATGCACTATATTATATGGTGTGAAATATTCACCACCTTGATCTTAAACAAAAAATAAAATATTATTTTAATGTGATGATTACAACATAGTCGTTAAATTAAAGGGTATGAATCTGAATAACTTAGTTATGAAATAAATAAAAATTTCTAACTCAATATAAATTTATTTTTAAATTATTTTAAAATAATTAAACAATTTTTAGTGAAGTAATGTTTTCCTCAAAAAATATTTTTTCTTCAAAAATGATTTTTATTGCTTATTATGGGATATTATTTAATTAATTTATGGAATATTTTAAAAAGATATTTGGAAAAATTAAATTAAATTTTAAAATAATCAAATCAAAATTATTCAATGGGGAAATTTTAAGAATTTTCTAAAAAAGATAAATTTTTGGTGAATTGTAAAAACATAGTTTCTTTTCATAAAATATTGTATCTTTTGACATACCTTCAAAACATAATTATGATCCAAAATTTCTAAAAGTTATGGAATTATTAATTTATGATATTATTATATTATTATCATAAAATATATTTTTTAACATTTAAATTATAATTTATTTTATGATAAATATTAAAATTATTTTTATTGATGACATACTATATGCACGGCACTAGAAATTTAAAATTTGTTGACTTTTAGCTAGTAATTAAGAGGTAGAATGTATTTTAAAAAAATAATTAATATAACATATAAATTATGATATATGATGACAATTACTAATTTTGGAGTAATATAACAAGAATCTTATCTGAATGATTGTGTGATGCTTTTGCGAGGCAAGAAAATTCAAATTAATGAATTAAATAAGATTCCTTGATATGGATATTATTAAATAAACATAATCAAGAAATATAAAATATTATATTGAGATTAATGAATTTTTTTATGATGGTAATTTATTTTTAATTTTTTATTTATGAAATCATTACATTAAATTTTTATATGACACTAACACAATGTATGTGCAGTTAGAAGAAAAATAAATAAAATGATATTAAAAACACTAAAATTAAAATGATTAGAACCATTAAATAACTCAAACACTTGACAAAATATTATTTATTGTGAATAAATTTACCTAAATAATCTATGGGTCAAATTTATGACCTTTAAGGTCCACATGGATTTAATTATGACCATTATAGTATTTTATTTAATTAAAAGTCAAATATGTCTCATTTTTATTTTTAATAAGTGTGATATTTTTAATATGGTGTTATTTAAAAAATATGTATTCTAATATAAATATAATTTTTATATATAAATTATTTATATTCATCTTTTTAGATTATTTTTAATTATTATTAAATAAATAATTTATTTAAATTCATTCACAATGTTCATGTAGTAATTATCTAATTATTGGAAAAATAAAATAAATGATAATAAACATATTTAAATAAATATAATTTGATATAACTAATTTGATACATGAATTTATATATTTCCTAAAAAAAATTAGTATATAATGAAATATTTGATTTGAATTTTACTTGTTACTTTAATGTTTTAAAAGTAAAAGTAATAAAATGTATCAAATTTGACAGTAATGATATTTTATGTAAATAAGTTTTTATTAACTTATTTAAAAATCATAAAAATGATAAATAAGACAAATAAGGACAATATATGTTCTAAAAGGAAACAATATGTTCGATAACCTACAAGATATGACATATCGTTCTTAAACAAACAAATAAATAATATTTAAATATGACTATTATATCATAGCTGTTAAATTGGAGACATTTAATAGGGATTGGAATTTTATAAAATAAATTTAATGGTCTAAATTATTATGAATTTATTGTTAATTTTTTTTGAAAATAATCACATAATCTTTACTAATGTCATCTTCTCTTTAAAAAATATGTTTTTTTCAAAAAAATAGTTTTTATTTCTTATCATGGGTAGTTATTTTAATAGTTTCTGTGAGTTATAGAAAAATTATTTTATAAAATGAAATTTATTTTTTAAATTATTATAAAAAAATTATTCAATGGTTAAATTTTTATAATTTTATGAAAAAGTTAATTTTTTGATGAATAGTAAAAAATAGATTTTCTATAAAATATAGTATCTTTTTTGAAATCATCAAGATATAATTACTATATAAAACTTTCTTAAACTTATGGAATATATAATGTGTGATGTAATAATATAAATACCTAACACAAATAATTCAGTTCATGTAAATTATAATTTATTTCATGACAAATATGAAAATCATTTTCATTACTGACGTGGTGCATGTATATCACTCAAGAAGTAAAATTTGGTGTCTTATAGCTAATAATTACGAGTTAAATCACTTTTAAACACCGTTTTATTAATTTACATCTATAAATTATTATTTATTATGAATATTGCTAATTTTTTAAATATATTACAAGAATATTATCCAAATCATTTTTTAATCCTTATGTAAGGTGGGAAAAATCAAATTAACAAATTAAATAAGTGTATCATAACATGGATATGATTAAATATACATAATTAATTAATATGGTGCATTATATGGATCCTAATTGGTTTATTTATATGATACTAATTTATATTTAATGTTTATTTATGAAATATTTACCTTAAATTCTTATGTGACACTGACACAGGGTTTGTGCAAGTAGGAGAAAATCAATAAAATGATTTTTAAAACACTAAAATCCAAATAATAATAACCATTAGATGACCCAAAAACTTTTTAAATACTACTTTATGAGTATATATTGACCATAATCATCAATATGTCTAATTTATGATCTTTTTGGGCTACATGGATGTGATTATGACCATTATAGTATTTTATTTAAAGAAAATTCAAACATGTCACACTCTTGTTTTTAATAAGTGAGATTTTTTGATATGGTTTTATCTAGAAGATTTATTCCACAATAAATAGTATTTTATAATAAAAACTAGTTTTCTCTATCTGGTTAGTTTTTTGGAATTTTAGTAAAGAAATAAATAAATTAAAGGCTTGGAAAACACTGATGTAGTAATTATTTATTTATTGGAAATATCGAAAAAAATTATAATAAAATATGAAAATAAATATAATTTTTTATAATAAATGTGATATATGAATTTTCTAGATTAAATTTACATATTTATGGTATAATAAAATTGTTCATTTTAATTTTAATTATAGTCTTAATGTTTTAAAATTCAATGTAATGAATATTATAAAATATGACAATAATGATATTTTTTGTAATTTATATTTTCTTAAACTATTTAAAAATCATAAAAATATTAAATAATAAAAATAGGCATAATATATGGTCTAAATATTCATTCCCAATTCATGTATTATCCATTTGGAATCATTTTTCTCTAGTATAGTTTTATTATATTTTATTATTCTGTGAACTTCCAAGACTGACACTCCCATCTCTTATAAAAGGGCCCCTCCTCATCCCATTTATTCACACTTAACAACCATTTTGGTTCATACAATCCCTACTCAATTATATTTCTATAATACCTCCCCATAATCAATAGGTATTTGTTTAAGAATAACAATAACATTATTAATCTTAAGGTGTTGATCAAATTAGATTATCAAGAAAATAGATATCATTTTCATCAAGATTTTTTTATGTTTATTCTTCCACATCCCTAAAACTCTCTTCAACCCTGATAAAATAATAACACAATTTTAATATATATATATATATATATGTTATTACATTAGTTTAATGATCTATATCAATCACCACTTCCATCATATGGAAAAAATAATTCATCATTCGTGTGTACGACAGACTTCCACCTCATGAACCTATGTAACTAATTTTCCATTATTGTATCCTAAAACTAGATATAATGATGAAATTAAGATTTATATATGACATTCATGAACTAAATCAAATATAAAATTTAAAAGCACACTAAAATTTCATTTATAATTCAAAAAAAGAACTAATAATCGAAGCGCTATTAAAAGGGGATCCCATTTATCAGTGGTAAAAATAACTAACAAAGGAACATTTTATCAGTGTTAAAAAGATGCACTTTTAATGTCAAAATTTTAAATTTAAAAAGTATAATAATTCATTGGGTGGTCTAACCCCCCATTATCAGTCTTCCCCCTCCCAATACAGACACCTTTAATAGCACTTTTATAGCATCTCACCCCCCTTATCAGCACCTCACCCCCACCTCATTTAACGAATATTTTCTACCCTCCTATACCCCACCCCCCTTAACAACATTAGGATTTCCACCCCAACTCCCCCCTCTTAAACAGCCCTAGGGATCTGCCTCACCAGCCCACACATGCCTCTGTCTTTGGTGGGTTTTGAACTTGAGACCTCCCCCTCATAATCTTGTACATTTACCACTCACTAATATTGTTTTGTTTTTTATTTTATGTTGTATCTATATATTTATATATATTTCTTTAAAAGATTTATCCTTATATATATACATATATAAAATAATTTTATCATTGTATATATTTGAAAATACCTACACCCATATATAAATTTATATATGTGTGTTCATCTATAAATATAATTATATTTATTTATATTTATTTTCAAAATTTTATATATTAATATTAATAAACGTATATTATAATATGTAGATAAATATATATATGGTTGTCAATGCACACAGAAATATGTTTATATATATATCTATAAACAATATATATACATTACTTTTATATGTATATAAATTTTCAATGATATGCATTGTAAATAAAATGGAAGCTATTTTTTATTAAGGTAAGGATTATATATTTATAAATACATTTTATATTTAAATATTTATAACCATTTATTTATAAAATTATATTTTTAAGTGTGAATGTATAAAAAATTTGTATATATTGTTATATATTAGATTATAATTAACAGTACACTGTGAAAAATGAAAAAATTTCAAAACTGTAATATCTATATAAATGTAAGACCTAGAAAAAAATTTAGTCCCCACTAAAAACCTGAAAAAAATCTCCCTTATATGTGGTTGAAATTTCATTAACTATTTAAAAATTAAGGTACCCCAACTAAAAACTCAGTTTTGGAGGTCTTCTACACCTTTTTTTCCTAAAAATGCGATAGAGGATCACTCTCTATTACCAATGCAATGATATCATCACATTATTTTATTTGATATGTGGTAGAGCTCAAACGAACACCTGGATTACAATTTATGACCGTTTGAAGTTAATGTTATTTTATTAACTTATTTTGGATATGTTATTGATTTTTAGATATTTTTTAACGTATAATTGTTATGAAATAACTTTTAGTCAATAATAATTAAGAAAATATTAATTAAAAATTCTTTTTAAATTATTTTATTATCCATTTTCACTAAATATCTTATATATTATTTGTAAATTTTTATTTAGTATTATTTAAAACATATTTAAAAAAGTATATTTATTTATTAATATATAATTTTTAATGAAATATAACATTTCTAAATATATCTTAATTCAGTTGAATAAAAAATCCTTAATAAATACCCCCTTAATTAGTGCTTCTAAAAAATATCTGATAAAGGGGGTCTATTTAATAGCATTAAAAAAAGCATTGATAAAGGGGATACATTTATTAGTGTTTTTCTAGCACTGATAAAGGGTTTCACTGCATAAAATTTTTTTTGAGGCAGTGATGACATTTTTATAATTCATAAAAGATAATATATCATTTAATTTCTTATCATTCCTTACATATAAAAAAATATAACATCACCCATGCATGCATGTGAATTCTCAAGCCCATAAAGGGTTGTGATTTGTTTTCATTATAGAATCATATAGAATAATATATATATATATATATATAAGTATATTTAAATAAATCAAATGATATATATGATATTATTATCGTCATGTAAGGGAGAAATAATATATACATTATTTCTAAAATGATCGATTAAAAATAGAAATATTACTCATGTGTACGAATGGTTTACCATCTCCATGATCATAATGTAATTCGTTTTTCGTAACCAAATATAAGGGTTGGATTTATTATTAAAATTAAGGAATAAAAGTGACAATTATTTCATGAATATGATTCTGGATATGGTGTAATTCTGATCACTTTTACCCATATTATCCAACCAAAGTAATTCTGGACTTAGTAACCAAATATCGTCAAAGCGTCGAATGTGAACTAAAATAATTAGTTGATTTTTATAACATGGTGATAATTAAATAAAACGAATAATAAAATTGAAAATGGATCTAAATAAAGTAAATAATTAACCTAAGTTTATTATTAATGAAAATAAATAATGTATGTGATGAGTTGGACTTAAGGTAATGGACTCATTAGCTAAAAAACCTCATTTTAAATGTTTTAAATATTTATTTCTAAATATTTATATTTCATGTCCATGTTTTTTTTAATGATTTTTATTAATTTTATTATATTTCCATGAATTTACTAGAAAGTTAATTTTTAAATTTCTATCAGGTTTTTTTAAAAATGAACTTTTTTAATGATTTATTAAGGGACTTTCTTTTTAAAATCATCTTTTAAAGTTCCTCTTTATTTTTTTCACAAAATTAAAAAAGGAATGTTTTTTTAACTTATACATCATGAACAGCTTTTAATACCATTATGAATAATCATTTATTTTAATATTAATTTTTGATCATACAAGGATATTTTAAAATATAATGTTTTCTATTGTATGTGTGAAATATTCTTATAAATTAGGTGATTTACCTTGAGGAATTTTTTTATGATCAAGCATTAATGTCTTATGATCATGTTATAGTTTTTGGGAATTTTTATGATGATGGGTGGTTTTATTAAAAACCAATGATAGATGGGTCCATGATTGACATCCAATGAATTGGGTATATTGGAAGATGACTGTGATGGCTATTCCAACTTTAAATGTGATAGTTACATCCAATTATAACTGCGAGTTTTAGTTCAAGTATAAACATGAGGTTTATTTGACGTTATTCGTGAGGATTACATCATAATAATGTATGATAATAAAATGATTCCCCATGTAACCTATAAGTTATATTATGCATGATATTTTTTTAGAAATATCATGATTCCATATTGTTTTTTATTGAGTTTATATTCAATTGAAAGAATATGTTACTTAGCATTGGGAGAAAAATTCTTCAGTTTATTACGAAAAAGGATAAATTCACGAAGAAAATTGTGATAATTTATCATGAAAAGAAACCATGTTTTATTTAATAAAATTTTTTGGGTAAAAAATAGATACTAAGTATAAGTTTACACTTTTAATTTTGTGGGATTATAATTTAATATTTTATCCTAATTCTCTAAAACTCTAATCTTAAAAGAACCTTGTGATTTTAAAGAAATGAATTCTACCTCAAAGATACAAGTATATTTAATTATTAATATAGGTTCCACGCACTCATGGATGGATTATAATGATTCTATTAATGTTTATATATGATATTAACGACATATTTATCACTATGAAAGAGATAATATATCATATACCTTCTTAACATTCTATTCACAAAAAACTAATAATGTCATTCGTGTGGACTACCACCTCCACGAAGCGATGTGATTCATTATTTATAACCACATCACATGAATGATATATATAAGTATATTTGAAGGATTAATATTACATTTATGATATTATGATCATTATGTAAGTATAAAATAATACTTACCTTCATTATAGAATGATCATTGAAAAAATTAAATGTTATTCATTAATAAATATGGAATATCATCTATATAACTGTTACCTAGTTCAATTTTCATTATATATTTCATGATCAAGTTTAAAAAGTAATATTTATATATAAAACTATAACTATTTCATGTTTTTTATTTTTGATGTCGTTTAATAATGAACTATTTTACCATATTCCTTATACCTAAGTCATTTCTGACATATGATCAGAATATCATCAAAATCTCTGATGTGAATATAATTTATTATTTAACTGTATATAACATTAAAAAAATGAAAAAATAACTTTAAAATGTTTCTTCATAAAGAATAAAATTTAAATAATTTTTTATTTAGGATGATAAAGAATGTACATGATGTTTTATACTCAATGTAGGAGACTTTATTTTAAAAATTATTTTTAATGTTTCCATAAAATATCTCTTTGTCTTTCATATCAATATTTTTTAAATTATTTTTTGAGTTTTTTATAAGGAAATTTTTATAAATGAAATTTTATTCCTCTTTTTTATTTATTTAAATATTTTTGAAAATTAATCATTTATTTAATTTTTTATCATCTTTTAACAAAATATAAACGGAATGTTCTATTTTAACGTAAAAGACGAGAATTATTTTCCCAATGCATTATTTGTTATTTGTTATTTGGTTTCCTTTACCAGATTTCATGTTTTATGCAAATAAAAAATCAATTTCCTCATATTCTATTTATTTTTTAGAAAAAAATTAAAATGGAATTGATATTTCAATATCCATAAATGATTTATTATGGGAATAAAGAATTTTTTTACGATAAAAACTTTTAGGTAATTTTTTATGTTTATTAGACATTATTTATGATAATGGGTGGTTTTATTATAAAATATGAATGTGTAATCTAGTTATATCTCTCTAATGAATTTGTTAAAGTGATTGAGTTAACATATTAAATTTCTATGAATAGATTATGGGAAAAAATACCGTTGGTAATTCAAAGTATATTCACGATGGTTATTTCAAGTGTAAATATAATGGTTACTCAAAGTATAATTGTGAGGATTATTACATTCATATTAAATAATGATCTGAAAATTTTTACCCAAGTTACCTATATAATTTATCTATGATTTCTATGGGTTTTTATAGAAATAATATGATTTCACAAGGTAGAGTTAATTATATGATTCTTCATAAGGTTGAAAAATATAACATTTTGAAAAAATTATTATGAATTTTTTATTATTTCAAAGAAACTATTATGAGTTTTATTTGTGTTCACGATTTATTATGAAAATTATTATGAAAATTATTGGGTAGAAAATGAAATTATTTGATAATAATATGTTTATTATGATCCCAAATTTGATTTTGGAAACAGAAAATTTTTAAAAGTATTCATGGAATAACTGTTCCTTTCTTTTTATATCCCTTGATGAGATTTTTTTGATAAACCCACATTTCATAAAAAATAAGAAGGTTTAATAATAGTTAAGGTAAATTAATAAGTCAATTAAAAATTAATAAAAATTTATGAACATAAAACCTTTTTTATTATAAAATTTCATTTAGTTGAAATAATGGAATCTAAATAGAGGGATCCACACTATAATATATCAGTTTTTATATAATATCTATGAAACAAATCTAAAAAACTATAAAACTAAAATATCCTTGGGAATGAAAGGAAGTAAAATCTAGTAAAAATACACTATATTAAGTAATGTTTTAGGCCAATTCCTTGCAATTCCAATATGGTAACTGTAACCAATAAGATTACTTAATGATATATTGAACTATTGAAAAGAACCCAATGTACTAAGGTGCTAATTTTTTTGTGATTACCCTTGATATAGTTCCATAATATTTTATGTACCCACAAAAATAAAACATTTCACACAACTAAATATAATAGAAAATAACCAAAATAAAAATAATATATCAAATAGCTTAAATTTGTTACCATGCATTTCTATATGAATCAATCTCAAAAGTATTCTATTACACAAGACATGATCCATGAAGATTTAATTTCTTAGCCTCCACTAATACAAGTAGATATTTAAATTGAATACCATACAATGTGTCAATATGTATCATATTGCTCAATACTATATGAAGATAGATATATAAAAACTATACTATGGGTGCCTAGTCCTTCTAAGAACTACTGATGTTAATTACACAAGATTTAATCCTAACCTCTAAAATTAATAATTACTCTAATAGACCATCCATTTTACAATATATATCATTCTAAAAGACTTTTGGGTTCTCAAAGGTTAATTTAATGACCACCAAAAAAATCAAGTAAAACTAGGGTCACCACCCGTGACGATGGAAATTTTATCACTATGGAAGTTTAACACTTCATACACATAACATTCAATGAAATATTCTATAGAAACTATCACCTAAATTGAAATTAAATACAAAAACATATTGAGTTTTTTAACCTTTACACCAATTACATCATGCTTCCAAATCATCTTTGGAATACAAGTTTCAAATCCTAAAACGATTCACTCCCACTATACTATAGGTATAACTAATTGTCACAACCTGCTCATTATTCATTGGGGGTTGAAATTCATTACCCTATATTCATTAACAATACATCGATAGAAACCCCGCATGAGTAATGATAGGTCTATATCATGTGTTCTAGGATAGGGGAGGAATCTCAATTCGATCAAAAAAATATAAAATAATAAGCATACATTGTGTATTCCTTGATGGATCCCCTCCATTGATGTTTAAACATATGGAAAGGATATCAAGGATCAACTAATAATCTTCCATACACTTGTTTATCCAATTGAAAAATTATTTTCACCAGATAGAAAACCATGAAATAATAATATTTTGTATAACCTGAGTGAGTGTCAATGATTTGAACCATGATTATTCAATGATCTATCACTTTAGTAACCCATCATATGTAGACTTCTAAGTGAAGTAATACACCACAAAATTGATGATGAATTTTAGTTCCTTGATAAATAAATCATTGAAATTTTAGACATGATAAAACATTAAAAATGCACTGTAAATAACCCTCTAATCCTAGAGAAAAAGGGTCCTAGTGTTATCTATGAATAATTATATTGATCAGTTATAATAAATCTACTCTCATATCACTACAACCAAAGGTAAATTCCATGTTCCTTCCCATTCCATAGAAAACATACTAGAATGTCACACACCATGAAAATACTCTTGATAAAACATAATAAAACATAAATTTCCAACAATGTTGGGTCCTCAAAATAATGTTGAACCACATTTCATAATTCCTCCTACTATGAACACAATTTAAAAAGTTCAGTTAATGGATATAAAGGGATGGTTCTAGAAAAATATGGTAAACATCCCACTCCTTCTTGATTTTTGTCCAATAGCCAATTATAAAGATATAAAATTTCATAAAAATATATAGAACTAAACTTCTATTCATAGAAATAAATATGATCCTTAAATCCCTAAAACCACTTTCATGCATAAAATTATATTGGTGATTCCCATCTATAACATCTCAAACACCCACCAAACTATATTATTTTAGTGATAATTGAACATAGTGGCCAATTTCAATCCCAATATATCCCATTACCCATGATCTGTCTTTATACTGATCCCATGAGACATAATTTCTATATGAAACCTCTATTTATCCCTTTCCACATATCATATATAATTCACAACAACCATAAAATGTACAAAAAAAACACAACTTATGTTGGATTTGGTTCACTAAAACCAACTATGCTGCAATTTATATGAAATATTAATGAAATATCTTATCACATTATGAGTTTTCTTTTATGTTTTATTAATGTTATAATGTTCAAAAATTTCGGTTGCTTCAAAAGGACATGGTTGTTTCCTACTATGATGAGATCCTTTAAGTGTAATGAATTATTCCTCGATATAGTCTTATGGTCATGATTACATTCTATGATGGGACACATTGCATGTTTATTATTAGGTGTTAGGTACTTGTAAGAAAATGAGACTTTATCTCATGAAGATTTTATATGGAAAAAACCAATACATAAGATTATGAGGAAAACCAGCTAATATAAATTCCACATATTTATATGTCGTTAGATGTTGTTATATGTGATCATGTAACTTGGTCCATTGATTTGAGATTATTATTAATTCATATCATGAGTCAAATGATTTGATGTATTTAAAAAATTCTATGGTTTATTATATTTTAAAATATGTAGGATATGTTGAGTGTGATATGACTGATATGATATTAATGAATATCTCAAAAAAGGATTTTTATCTTCTCATACCTAAATTATATATCTTTATCACCTATATAGAAGGGGAACAATCATACTAAAATCCATTTCCACAGTGATTGCTGGTAAATTTTATAAATTTAAGGAAATATATATGAAACATATAGGTTGATGAAATGATTGTGATCCTACATGATGAGATATTGTGATAAAAGGATTATATTACACAATTACTATTCACAAGTGGTTGATGTCATTGTAACATTAACCTATTTCTATATGGGTTCCTTAATGTGTTTCTAGGCACAAATCATGGATTTAAGAAAGACCACCAAATTCCACTGATAAATAAGTATAAAGGGTTATACATAAAGTGTATCCGTGATCTCAGATAAATTATATTTTAATTTAATAGTTTTAGTGAATACTATTCTCTGGAATAAGTAATAATATTTATCCAAAATTTCTAGATCATATATATTCAACCACCAATTATATTTGATTACAATTTACATATGATTTAAATATTAAATAGATATTTATTTTTAATATCTATGTATAAAATATTTATTTAGATCTCTTTTTATTCATAAGTAAAGAAAATATTTTAATATTTAATAAATATTTACTTCATTTTCAGAATATTAATTAAATATATATTCATAAAATCATTAATATAATATTTACCTATTTATTAAATAAATGATATTTAATTATTATTTGTGGTTCAATAAATAATGTGGAATAAATTTAGACTTAGTCAAGTATCTGGTG
Source organism: Viscum album (assembly GCA_963277665.1). NCBI lineage: Eukaryota > Viridiplantae > Streptophyta > Magnoliopsida > Santalales > Viscaceae > Viscum > Viscum album. The sequence goes on along the minus strand of OY728146.1, from coordinate 1,593,531,095 downwards.
ACAAGAATTTTATAATAATTAAATATCATTTAATTAAATATTAATTTATTTAATTATTAAAAATTATATTTATTGATGGGAGAGTTAGATCATTCCATGTAATATTATTATAATTATTTATTTATAATGGTTAATATGTTAGATTTATTATTTGATAAATTGTATTGGGGAAAATCTCAATAATATAACATAGTACTATATATCTTATCCTGTATCATTTTAGATGTGTGTGGAATTCATTTGGGTGAACCATTCATTGTCCACAACAACATTCTCCCTAGATTTATCTCAAAAAATGAATAATTCTCTATGGTATATTCTCTCATGACCTATATATCTTTCATGTCATCCACCTTCCACTCTAGACCCAGATAACAAGATATGTGATCTTTAATACTGAATGATAACATCTAGAGATCAACTTCAATGATGCAAGAAAATTGGTACAACAATGTTAGAACCCAGAGATCAATTAAAAATGTTTTGAGATTGTGGTGAACATGTGGATCGCTATTAGAGAGATTCAATTATGGATCCTCAAAGTGTAATGTCACAAAAAAAATTAGTAGTGTTTTAATGATAAAAATATACATTATAGAAAGATATCAAGACCTAGGTATTATTCTAATTTATTAAACTGATTATTAATTTATCACGGAATATCTAGTATCTATTTCTAGGATTATTTTGTTTTATTTCTTCAGATATAATTGTGAGAAATTTAATTCTTTATCATGATCTTATGGTTTATCCATTGGATCCATTTCAATACTCTCATTAGGCATAAACCTTACCATATTCCACCATGTTGATAACCTTTGAGTAGTATCAAAGATATAAAATTAAATTTATAATTATTTAGTTCTTTGTTCATCTATATCATGATTTTTTAATAATCTTATAATTTTATTTATCACCAATAATCTATAAATTTGAGTTAAAATTGTTATTCATTATTATATATCCATGAAAAATCCAAGAACATGTGAATAATGCATGGAGATATCATTGGGATGTGCTAGGAATTCAGGCTTCTTCGCCAGACTACAAGCCAAGTACCCAAATACATTTCATGTAGTCTTAGTCAAACACTTGCATCATCAGTTTATCTAGTAATGGGATGTCATATAGAAGATATTTAAATGGCTTTAAATTGAACATTTATTACACCATTTATTGAATACTATGGTGGAACGTGGTTTGAAATGTTATACGACATGTAACATAAGTATAAATTGTGTAACACCATATGGTGTGATGGTCTAGTGGTCAATAGATCTATTTTGTAATTAATAGACATGAAAAAAACTAACTGTGAGTTGAGAAACATGGTCTAACTATCATTACACCACATTTATCTCACATACATGTCATGTAACATAATTTTATTCCACACTGATTACTTGTCGAATCCCTATGCACATAATGCCGAATATCTAGAAAGGATTTAGATTTCATGAGATAGATGTTCATGCTATTTAATTCATACCGATTTATATGGAGAACAAACTAATCCTGGATGAAGGCCACATAAAAATTAAATATGCATAAAAAAATTATAACAGTATACCAAACAACACATTATATTGTTGGCCTACAAGATCTACATCTTCAAGGTTATCAAGTAGGTTCACCCTCACATTGGAATCTTGAGAAATGACATGGGTATCATGAACAAATTTATCAATGATATCTTTCAGAATATCACCTAGGAATCATCCTATCACACCAAGCACAACAAGAAACCAACCATCACACCTAGGGAGATCCAAACAGCTATTAGTCTTTTTCTCCCTAGATAATTGGAAAATCATTCTATCTCTAAGGGAACCAAGGATCTTCCAAAATACATAGGTTCTTGATTTTTTGACAATCTATTTTTATATTTTCATTCAATGATTCCCTAATTCAAAGATTTTCTTCCAGTGTTTTAGTTATCTAGTTCTTGGAGCGAAGAAATATTAATTTTTAGTTATTGATATTTTTTTGTGATTTGCATATGATATTAGACATTACAGGTTCTGATTTTTAAAAAACTACTTGGCTTCACACATGGAACTAAATTCCATGTAATATCATGGCGTTCCATGTACACTATATTTCATGTATGTAAATTTATATGGCATATTCTTATAATGAATTTTGTAGTTCATAATGAAACATATAGTATTGCCTCTAGTACACATCATGCACTTAAGTAATCCTAAATAAAATTAATTTCATTTGTTAATTTAAAATTATTAAATATGGTAAAAAAATTATATCTATGACTTCTTAGATTAAAAATTTTGATAATTAATTAATAATAATATTAATTAATACTTAAAGTTAAATTTATATTATTTAAAATAGATATTTGAAAAGTATGATATCTCGTATAAATGTGAATTCATTTAATGTATGTGACTAATCAAGAGCTTTTGAATAATAAATTTATGTTTTAGGAGTATATTTAATCTAATATTACTTTATTAGTTTATTACGTAAAAAAATTTGAAATTGAATATGATGGAATGCTTCTCATCCCTCATTCCTTTATTATATAGATCATATGTTTCTATTATTTATTTTATGTATCTCATAGCCCTTGTTCTACTACCCCATGTTTCAGTAAAAAATGTAATGTATAGAGCTCTAGAAAGAATATATTGTTCAAAACCTAATCTGAGGTGAAACCAACCAAGATGATACAAAGGTCAGTTGTGGAATGTTTTGACTCAGTCTAAAAACAACTCTAGGTGTTTTCCACCATATTTTCAAAGACATATTTATCATCCACTTGATAAATGAATTATTATAGACCTCATGATCAAAGACACATAATTTATTTAATTATATCTAAGTTCATTTTTATATGTTAATTTGTTTTTTTGATATATAAAATGTGATCACATTAAATAAATAATGTATTAATCGTGAATGATGTAATAAAAAAAATGGTATATTTATAAATATTTTATCAATACATTTTCAATTGATTATGGAAAATCCAAATAATATTAAAAAGAAATTTAAATGATTAAATAAATAACTTTACCAAAAAATTAAAAGAAATACGTAAAGATAATATTAATTCATAAATGTCTTCTAATAATAATGTTATGAATAGAACCACAGTTCAATGTTCTTGTTTATAAAAATTAAAGGTTCCTTAAATTATCAGAAAAAACTAAACTACCATTTTGAGTCGACTTAACAGAGTTAATTTCAAGGGTTAAATTCTAAAAAAAATACTTGGTGAAACTTGAGGAATGTGTTAAGGAGATACAAGATAATATTTTTTTTATTTTGGATTTTGGTAAATGAATCAGGAACCTAATATTTAGTAGTCTAAATGATCACCAATATAAATACCTTAGAATAATTTTTCTGTAAAAATTCAAGTTTATGTGAAATGAAATATTAATATGTTTCACTAGAATATCTACTTGAATGAACATTCAAAGTGAAATGGTTAGTTCCATTATGACTTGGTAAAATATGGGGTGACTAATAAGATAATTTACACTATTATATCTCACATATTTGTGTAATAAATATAATCTTCTAAATATAAAATGTTTTATTGTTAATTAAAATTTAATATTTCATTGACCTTGATATACTTTAGATTATTACTAGATAAAGAAACACTCATTAATTTTAGTGACTTCCATGAGTGTTATAAGAACTTTTTCATGGTGATATTCCAAGAAAGGACACTTTATATACTAGAGTCCTTAATTCCTAATCTACCTATTATAAAATTAAGTGATAAATATATCACTATCTAAGAGAATAAATCGTATGATTATATAGATATATAGTGTTTGATGATATAATATATGTCTATTTAACTTCATAAGACACATGAAAACATGGAGGTATATATTATCCTCACCCATATCAATTATCATTAATGGGACAGACTAATATAGTTGTGTTGTGAGGTTTCCAATACACTATTTTCATGAAACCTTATTGAGGGAGAACAATATGGGCCACATAGAGTCAAGATGATTGTCTATGATGATAATATAAATATTATATGTTTTATTTCTCCAAATTAATTATGCAATGATATTATTCATCCCAAACTCCCTTGAAGCTTCACTTTTTTTGTGGAGAATTTTAGTATCAAAAACATTAAGAAGTATCTCCCCAATATCCTTACACTGATTCTCTAGGTAGATATGTACATGAATCATGATGAGTATTGTATTTATGGTGAAAAAGAGGAAAGACAAGGTCAAAACCTCCAATACTATCTCCAAGTCTATGTTTTCTTTTACTAGCCCATCTAAGAAGAAGAAGATTAAGAGTTAATTAAAATAACATAATGATGTAATTTTCTAATATAGAAAGAAGGGATAATGGAAAAACAACTACATTATAGAAGGGAGGAATGAAGAATCTTCATGTAACAACCTAATGTTTTAAAATGAAGCACTATGTTCGATAGCATACAAGATTTGGAGCAGTAAACTTAAATGAAAATGTAATATTATTATTTAAATATAACTATTATAATCTGGCTATTTTATTAAAATGTAATTCATAAAAAAAAATTATTTATGAATTAAATATTTCAGTTAAAATCAACATAAATTTATTGGTAAACGATTATAAAATAATATCATAATTTTTATTAAAGTCGTTATTAATGTTCAAAAATGATTTTTATTACATTCTGTGTACAAAAAATATAATTAATTTATTGATATTTTATAAAATATATTTCATAAAATTAACTCCATTTTTTAAATCATAATATAAAAATATTCTTATGATTGACTTTGAATAATTTTCTGAAAATTTTTATTTTTCAAATGAATATTGAAAAATACTTCTTTTTATTGAAAACTATATTTTCTTTTGAAGTATTTATAAAGTAAAATTATTTTTTAGTTTAATTTTACATTATACCTAGTTTATTTTTATTTAAAATAACAATATTATGGTTTTTAGTGGATTTTATAATTGAATTTATTGTACATGTTAATAATTAAAGGGTAATTTTTATGAAAAAACAGTTTTCATGGAATTTTATCCGTTTTCCTTTAAATTAAATTCTACAATGTTGTAACCTCCTTATTTTAATTATTATACATCATGTTAATTATATTGTTAATCTCTATTATGTTTTTTGATAGAATTTTATAATATAAGGCATTTTGGGAAAATTTTAACTACGTGTTGAAAAGTCCTACCACTAGAATTGAGTCACTATTGAAGATGAATCACAATCAGGAATTACTCACCACAAGGTATGACTAACCATCAAGAATGGGTAACCATATGGAATGAATCACTGATAAAAATTATATACTACTGAGAAATACGTTCCCCTAGAAAAGAGTCACTACTGAATATGAGTCACCATTGAGGATAACCTACTTTAGGAGTGCACTCACCACCAGACTCTACCTACCATCAGGATTGACTCACTACTATGAAGGATTCACGGCTAGAATCTACCTACTACCAGATATGAGTCACCACTAGATGACCTACTATTGAACATGAGTCACCTCAAGATAACCTACCATCAGATGACCTGCTATTAGCTTGGCTCATCATTGGCCTGACTCACTAACAGACATGAGTTGTTGTCACTATTCTGGGACATTTGAATTTAATGCTCACTATGTCTATATTAATTTAATTAATAAACTGATTTATTTTTATGCTTATATTATTAACTACTGCCAGGAACATTAAACTCTACGTCAGAGCATAATAAAAGGATTAAAAAGATCGTGATGATTATTTTTCAAATGGAATATCCTTCCTGGTATGTTATATATTAAAAGAAGTGTCCCTCAAATGTGTGGTGGGAATGTAAAATCGTGATGACCTAGAGAATATGTAATCTTTCTAAATTCTCAAAGGATCATTCCAAGAGAGCTTACATGTATAATTCTTTCCTACATTTCTAATGTGAAAAAGTGGAGCTCATAATATATCTAGATCCTTTCCCATATTAATAACAAGAGAGCTTAAGAGGATTTATTTTAATGTGATTTTTAGATAAACAATCTATGCTTCTCCCCAAGATATATCCAAGGAGTGTCAATATTCTAAATCACAACATATAAAACATAACTACCATTTTTCTATCTTTATAGTTTCTCTTTCTATTTTTTGACATACATATAGAGAATTGTGTTGCTTGTATTTTTTTTATCAATAAACACTATATCCTTCACAAGAATTAGAGAATACGAGATATTTTTCTCAATATCTTTTCATCTATATATTGATTTTTTTGAAAGAGGTCATTATGTGTCTTGTGTCTTTTTTTCATCTTATGGTTAATGTGGAAGAGTCACCTGTGTTTCCTGGACTACATTCCACCTGTTGTGTATATAACTAATTAGGGATTTGGATCAGATTATCTTTATATAATCTTCTTGTTAGTGGGTGATTTCTAAGTGAAGGGGATTATATCTCATCTTGACACCTAACCTCTTTTTTTGTTCTATTGTGTCTTTTTTTATTCTTTAAATATATTTAAATTTTATTTGATTTAATCTATAAATAGAACATATATTTTTATAGGTAATCATAACCAATGTTTATATAAGTATTTGACTAAGTAAATTTATGTAAAAAGTTAATGTAATTTTTATATTTTTTTAAACTGAGCAGTAATAAATCTTTAAGAAATATTTTAAAAGGTCAAAATTATATTAATCTACTATTTTGATTAATTGAAGGATTTTATTTTTATTGGGGATTTCATTTAAACTTGTTTTTTACATATTTTTTATTGGAAACTCAATTCATCCCTCCCCCTCTTGAACTTGCCCTTCCAACCAATATTCGGTGTCAATGGTTTTCAAAATAGTTTCAAATGTGATTTTTGTGGTGTTTTAATGATCCTAAATTTTAGTTAGTTCAAAATTTAGTTATTCAAATGGATAATAGGCAAGAAGGATCTGTTTCTAATAGAACACCTTTATTTAATTGAAATAACTATTCTCAATGTAAAATAAAGATACAAATGCACATTGAAAACATGGGTTTTGAAATATGGACTTCAATAAAAGATTAATATTAATTACCTTGGACTTCCAAATTTAAATGGAATGATTACACTAAACTTTTTTATAATAAAAATATTAAATCCATGAATTATATTTATTGTTCTTTAGGTGATGAAATTATTAACATAATATCTTCATGTAAAACTGTATATGAAATTTGGGATAAATTATCTATTTATCATGAAGGAACAACTAATGTTAAAAGAAATGAGACTAAATACATATAAAATTTAATATGATGCATTTAAGATGAAACTTGATGATTTTATTTCTAATATATATCTAAGGTTCAATGAGATAGTGAATATGATGAATTAATTGAGAAATATAGTTTTAAACATGTATTAAATCATGTGAATGTTGATGTGTCTTCTAGAAATATGGAGAGGAACCTCAGTTTCAATAAGATAATATTGTGAAATTAGAAAACTGACTATCAAGGAATTTATTGTCAAGTTAATGATGTATGAGGAAGAACATAAAGTGAACTGAGAAAAGGAATATGAACCTAAAAGGAAGTCGGTATCATTCAGGTCTGCTAATTGAAAAAATAAATAGAATTAAAAGGTTCAAGTGGAATGTTCCAGTGATGAGGAATCACCAGTAGACACTACTATGAAATAAGCTTTCACTGATGGTTACAAATCATTGGTAAAACCCCCAAAACTGTTAGGAAATTATATCCCAATGGTTTACTAAACCGTTTGGTTATGAGCCTTGGGGATAGAAATATACAAAGGGTTCAGCTTGATCAGTTGGGATAGGTTGGTTGGATTTTAAAAATACCAACAGTTTAGTATCAATCGTTGGTAAATTTATATCCCAATGGTTAATAACCATTGTTCATTGTTTACGCTCATTTTTATCAAAGATTCTAAATGAAAAAATGGTAAATACCTTAACACAAAGTGATTCATCATTTGAATAAGCATCAAAAATTGACAAAGGCATGAACAAGGATTTGTTTACACTTGGGTCACGCAAGTTTCATCATGGCCATGAAAGTATACTTGCGCGCCGCATATTGGTCACGCAGCTGACTTGTGTGTACTACTTGATTTTCTCCCAGGGTCTTTTGTAGCCAATAAATACCCATTGTGGGCCCCCATTACATGGACAGAAAAATCCAGAAACTCAGATTTGAGCTCTTAGTTCCATAGTCTCTTCTCGAAGCCTTCCGAACACTTCTAAGGTAATTTATTACCTAGAACGGAAGATCTAAAGAGGGGAAACAAGGCCTAAGTGTTGAAATTCATCAACACCTACATGCCTATGTGTCTAACCCTTCGGGGATATGAAGACATGTGTGCGCCGCCTTATCCCTTCAACAGAACCTGCATGCCACTCATTTAGAATCCATTAGGAGGAATACTAAAGTCTTGAGCCAAGTCTCGCCCAAGTATTACCCTATGGGTTGACAGGCACGCAAGTACACCCGTGCCGTGTAGGAATACATGTGTGACCAGGACCTGTGTGCCAAAGGAGGACCTACATGCCTACCTTTATTTGGAAGCCCCTCTTGTCCATTCATCCCTTTTCATCAAATCCACCTCTCCCCTTCAATATTTGGCCTTCAAAACACACTTCAAATCCATTTATGGCATGATTCCTTCATTGGATTACTTATCTGAATGGGATTCTATGGAACATCTCTCAAAACCTAGTGATTTACATATCTTTATGTCACTAAGGTTAGAGATTTCATTCATTCAACATCATCCTTTAAGATGAGAGGATCCTTTATTGGTATTCCTTTTCAAAAGTAAGCCCCCGTCCAAGTTTCCAAATATGGGCCTACTTTTCAGGGGTAATTCCCAGTAATAATTCCCCTAACCATGGCCTCATTTTGAGGAGTACGCCCTAGTCTTCAAGTTCCTAAACCTGGGCCTCCTTTTTAGGAGTAATACCCAGTCCAAGTTCCCTAATTTTGGGCATCCTCCTTAGGAGTAAGCCTCAAGTTCCCAAATATGGGCATCCTCCATAGAAGTAAGACCCAATGTTCCAAATTACCTTAACCTGGGGATCTCCCTTTGGAGTAATTGCCAATCATAATTCCCCTTAACCTGGGACTCCTTCTTAGGAATGTCCCCCTGTTCTCAAGTCCCTTTAACCTGGGCCTCCTTCTTAGGAATAAGCCCTAGTCATAATTTTCTTAACCAGTCTTAATTTATATTGATTTGGGCATCCACTTTAATAGAAAGCCCCATGTACCCTCCTAAATTGGGAATCTTCCTTATGAGTAATCCCCAAGTTAGAGTATCCAAATCTCCATAAAAGTACATATACCTTTACGGACCCTGTTCACGGACATCTTCTCTGAAATAAGTCCTCATATTTCTCTATTTGGGAAATCATACATACGTATGCTCTATATCATTCATTGTGACTGCATATTTCATGGCACAAATCATCAGGTTTTACTGATACCTCTTGTTTCTCACACAAAGCATGACTCACGTGATCTTAGAGTGTAAAAGTAATTATGAAATCTCTCTTTGAGCCTTTATTCATGAATAAACCACACACTTCTTCTCGAACTACATGGAATTTGATCTCTACCTTAAAACTATAGTATGTAGGAATCCTTTATAAGGTTCAAGCCCATCACCCATTAATTCTTATCTGTCCCATATGACGTTAAACTATATTTTAATTCCTGAACTATGTGGGTTCTGATTCATTTTCTAAAAAAGGATACGTAGGTACCCCATCTGTGGGTACGATCCCAACTCTGAAATAATCTAGGTTCATCTGAATGACAATAAACATCAAGTGCCCCACGAAGTGGATTTAAAACCAGTATGGTTATCATAATGACCAAGATATTTCTATTTAATGTGTCGAAGGATACCATTGAACAAGAATATCTAACAAATACATATGATTCTATATTGATGAAGAACCTAGAATACATATAAAAGATTCTCTAAATATCATACATATTGATCATTTATTGTTAGGTTTAAAGGAAAACTCATTTTTATACATGGTAATTTAATTAGGATTCACGAACATAACATAAATATATAAAGAGAGTCCCGGAGTCGACAATAATTACCCTCCAAAAATTCTGATGAGTCGGACCTCCCATCTACTCGAATAATGAAAATTCTTAAGCCTCATCAGTTCACAACTAATGAGAACCTACCTTTGGAAAGTATGTCCAAATGGATATAGAATCATTGGTTGTTTCTTGTTCTATAAACAAAATCGTTAGAAACCGATTGTAATTTTTGAACCTTAACCAAAAAAGGTCATCCCCAATTCCTGAAGAAACAAAATATGTTGAACCCAACATGAATCCTTAACCATGTTAAAAAAAATTCTACTTATTTGTTAGGTCCCTATTTAAACTCAATGATAGGGCCAACAAAACAAAAAATACAAATATGTGCTCATCCAGAAGATGTAGTGGCTGAATTTATCTTGATTATGTCTGTTATATCAAACAGGAACTCTTTTCAAAGATCTTATTCGTTACAAAAATTGATTCTCTTAATATCACACCTGTGAATGACTCTGCTGTGAATACCTCTCCTGCTACTCCTGCTCGATCTTGATTCTCTCAGAGGACGACATCACCAACTCAGCATCTTCAACACTGGGTATCAAATGCACTGGTTATGTAATACCATCAACATGGTACTATTTAGACTCTGGAGGCCGGTTGACAATCCCTTCAAGTCAATAATTCACCCTGGTCGTCCGGACATCGACGACCAGCAATCAAGAAGTAGGTGGTGCCAACCACCGTCTCCAACCATTTCGGGTCATTATCCCCAGAACGCAATCACCAGTCCCTACCATATTATGAGGAGGTGAATGAGAAGGTCACTCATGGACTAAATTAAAGGATACATGAGTCCTTCCAGAGGGATCCCACCAACAATCACCTCCATACTCTTGCGGTAGTGCGCCCTCAACATGATGAGGTTGTCATCTCTAGGCATTCGGCTCAGGTTCCTCGAACCCGAGAAGAAAAGATGAACCACCAGAGTGGACGACCGGTCAACAGTGAGTAGGTTCTTATGTCTCCCATTTTAGAAGAAGTACACCGACCTTACATGGTGGAAGGAAATGAGCAGGCACACAAACACATCCATTTTAATTCTATTGTCTATCATACTCATCTAGAAGAAACACGTCATTCCTACCGGGAAATTCTGGCAGAGTACTATATAGAGGAAAATACACCTGTTTATAATTCATCATCTAGTCAGAAGACTCTTCTGACTACATACGATGATGTCCTCCAACCCAATGTGTTGACAACTAGTAAACATGCACATACACCTGCTTACACTCATTAATCCTGCCAGCAGTCTCTTCTACCAGTATTGAAGAATGTTCATCAACCACATTCAGTAGAGTGAAATCCCCAGGAACATACACCTACTAGTTTTGATCAATCCTAACAACAATCTCGTTTGGTAGCACCCATAGAAGACGATTGGAAATCCCTAATGTCAAACAGGAGGCAGACTCAACTCTCTGCCCCCACACATGAGTATAGTTAGAACTCACTGAAAGGAAAAGGATGACAGGAGCAGGAACAAACACCTACTCTAGGCACGGAAAGGACGTATATTCCTGTTATGGTTGCTGATGTCACCAAACACATTATAAAAATGTTTAAGGAGCATAAGAAAATCCCTGGTCATATTCTGGATGGCTTCCATGAGATTATAATAGCTTCAGCATCATCACAGTGAAAGAAATGAAAATATATCCCTACCAGTGGAGTGACACATCAAAAGTTCACTCTGGAACAGACACACACCTATGTTCCAGTCCAATAGGGTTGTTTGGAGTACTCACCCAAGTCATACAGACAACCAATTCTTGCACAAACACCTCATTTGAGTGGAGATAATCAGCCTAACATGACTATTTCTCCGGATCAGGCACATACACCTACCCATAATAACCACTTTCATCAACAAGTGGTTCCCAAAGTGAGTAAAATGGTGTAACGCCTCGACCCCAGTTACCTAGAGTCGGTGCATTGTTACATAACATTGGCATGATCACAAGAAAGATCAAATCTCAAAAGACTGATTAGTTTAGTATCCATGGAAACAATAGATATATTCATAAAGTTTTACATTACATCATAAAAATGAAAACTAAAACAACATAGTCTCCACAGTACACACTCTTATCCCCTCATACTATCCCTGTAGGTCATTCATAAATTACTTCTTCACATCCTGAGAAAAATAAAACATAAAAAAGGTGTGAGCTCAAATTCCCAGTAAGGATAACAATATAGATGAATCTTTCATAAATAGGAATAAACATTCAAGTAAATGTATAACTAAAATAAAAGCCTTTTAAACATAAACTTAAACAGTGTATGGCAAAAATTAAATGAAATAATTTCATTTACTTATTCACATGGATATTCTACTAATCGAATAATCACATGCAATATCAATAACACATTTCATAATGATGGAATGCATAATTCCAGACTATCATAACCACATAGCCAAGGCCTCATGCCAAGACTACAAATAAGATTTTGTCAAGGCCTTATGCCAAGACACTAGTTTGTCTCATGAGATCTACCGATGCATCGAGAAGCTATAGTGGGATCCACCCGTCACATATTATGTCCAATGCCTTCCTTATATGAACATGCTTAAACATAACATAAACATTCGTATGAAAACATGCATATGAAATGTCAATAATTTATCTATAAACCATGAATGGTATAAAAATAAAACATCCACACTCAGAAAAACCAAAAAATCGTTAATACAATACAGAAGTTTTGTATCATAATAAATCAACTTCAAATAAGCTTAAAATCCATCAAAGGATGTTGACATAGATGCAATCAAAACAATTTTAGATAAATATCCCTTTTTTTGAAATCATTTCAAAGTAATATAATTATAAAATAAAACATTTACTTTGAAAATTTTATTATAATATTCTAAGGGAAGCTTCGATGATTTTATAATGGAGGAAAATAGCCGCACCCACCGTATATGTTAAAAAAACATTCTTACCTTAATTTGGTCAAAAGGGTTAAAAAGTGCCTTTTTTGGAAAACGACTTAATGATTCCTTTATAAACATCTTATAAAAAGTCAAACAAGGGTATAAATGACTTTAACCCATATTTTGTAAAATAGTAAGAATGATTTTAAATACATTTTTAAGAAACATGGATGTGGATGATAAAGAGGTCCCAGTAGATAATCACAACCTCGGATAAAGAAGAGATTGTGAAATAACCCTTTCCATGTACTTTTCCTTGGTTGGGGTAGGTTAACCTCCTGTATAATAGTGAAAGAATTGTTATTAAATTATATAATAATCATATATATTAATATAATCTCATATATGACCTTTTCACATTGCTTTGTTAATAATATTTTAGAATTATCGTTGTTTCGGGTGTTAACATACTCGTTTTCTTTTATATGTTTTGTTATATAAGCCGTGTTTGTCATGGATAGGTTGTATCGTAATCATATCCAAAATGATATAAAGTCCTTAGATACTATTATTAATCATCAAATGAGAATTATACTTGAATGGATATGATGGAGAATAAATCTCATCTCGTTCATGGAGACGGTAGTCCGTACGTACGCACGAGCGAAAATATCATTCTTTTGATATTAAAATTATATATAATTGAATGTTATATCATATATAAAGAATCATTATCATGTTATATTGATTATTTACATGAATTACACATCATTATTATACCCATCCAAATACTAATTTATTGAATAACAATTACAACATGATGTGGAGACGGTATGCCGTACGTACACATGTATGGTGACATGTTATTCGAACGATGGATAGAATAATGAATATGATTGTACCATATTAATAATAAAATCACATTATATATAATATACTGGAGTTATTATTTTAGAATGGTAATAACAAAGAAAGTTGAAGTATAAGGAGAGAGGAACTTGAAAAAGGTGGTGAAATCATTAACTCTTCTTCGGGTTCTTCCTTTTGATTTGATCAAAAGGGCTCCTTAGGATGGATTTATGACTAAATTAAGGCCTTTATGATGAAGTGAGGGATGTATAGAGAGTATTTGGGTAGTTTGTTTCTGATCCAAATGGCTTCAAAGGTGTGAATTAATGAGAAGGGGGAGTTCCCTTTTATAAGAGGGGTGAGGGGCACCATTGGAGAAGCTAGAAATATTATTTTATAATAAATTCATATTCGGTTTCAAATGGCTAAAAAGTGAATTATTTGGAGGTTAAGGTGGGTATGGGTCGAAAAACACCCATCCTATATAATTTAGACAGGTTTGGGTCATTATATTAACTTTGTCATTTAGTTTTAACTCTTAGTTAATTAGTTTGACACCTACCATGTCACTTGGTATTTTTATATTATATAGTTAATAAAAAGACTATATACCTCCAAGAGACTCCCATGTGATCCATTAATGATACACCTATCATGATATAAGTCTCTTGTCCAAACCATAGATTTTTAGAATTAAATATTAATTATTAATATAATATTTGTTTAAAAAACACTTGTATTTCAATTTTGACACTATTGAATAATTGATTTTTGTAAAAAAGAAACAGAAGTATTACTCAACAAATGTTAATAAAATCATTCCTATCATGTCATATGAACCTATAAAATTAGTGTAATTCATAAAAAGTTTCAAATTATATTTATTTGGGTATTTATAATATCAATTATTTTAATTTTTCACTATTATGGTAATTACTGCATCATAATTGGGTCATAAATAAATTATTTTATATAATTTCTAAAATTTTTAAATAAAATACAATTACATAGGGATTTTTTTTCTTTTTAATGAATATTTGAAATCTAATTTATCTTATGTATAACTCTATATAAAAATTATTTAGTAAATAAATTTGATTTAAACTCTTTTAACTCTTCTTTGAATTAAATAAAAATAAATGTCCTAATCTAATCCAAGTCGACCTAAATGATAATATTTTATTCCTAAAGTTGTTTTTGGTCGAATTAAGCTTATCCAATATAATTAGGACATGTGTTATGGTAATATTAATATCATTTTTACCCTTAATTACCCTATTTAGTTTAAACTTTGGTTAATAAAAGTTAACAGTTACTATTCAAAAAAAATTATTTTCATCTCAATGAACCACATTTTAGTCCTTGATATTAACCGTGTCTCTCGGATTTTAGAAATTCCACTCAAAGAAGTGGTAAAATTATGTTTTATGAAAAATTCAGTTTTTTAACTACCACTTAGTGGTTTCACTTTTCATAAAAAAATAAAGCTTTTCAGAAAAATACCAAAAATTCACCCTAGGCTAATTTAGATATTCTGAATCCATAAATGAAGTCAATTTTAAAAAATAAAATTTATAAATTTCAAAAAGTGGGTATTACTCTTCTTAACAGCTAGTTTGATTGGTTGTGGTGTGTTAGAACTCGATGTTGCGTACAACACACGCTATTGCATTATTCAAAGACAATCATACCATAGAAGCTTGGGGTGTTACATTCTCCCCTCCTTCAAATAATTTCTTCCTCAAAATTTCTAGAATACTACTGCATGAAATGACTTAGGTGGTTCTTCATCATAAGTTCCTTGGGTTCCCACGTTGGCTCTTCCATCTTATGGTTTCTCCACTGAACTTTTACCATACGAGTCGTTCGGTTTCTCAGTACTTGTTCTCTCGTATCAAAAATCTTGATGGGCTCTTCGCAATAAGACAGATCGGGTTCCAGTTCTAATTCCTCATAGGTGAGTACATGCGTTGGGTCATTCATGTATTTCCTCAACAGTGATACATGGCACACATCGTGAACTTTGGAGAGACTTGGTGGCATTGGAAAACGGTAAGCTACAGCCCCAATTCGATCTAGAATTTCGAAAGGTTCGATGTACTTGGGACTCAATTTACATTTCTTACCAAAATGTATGACTCCCATCCATGGAGATACCTTCAGGAAAACATGATCACTAACTTGAAATTCCAAATCCTTCCTTCAATTATTGGCATAGCTCTTCTGCCTACTTTGAGCTGCTTTGATATGGTTTTGGATTACTTTCAACTTTTCCATCGTTTCCTCCACCAGTTCTGGGCCTAAAAGTTTTCTTTCACCAACATCATCCCAACAGGTTGGTGTGGGACATCTCTTTCCGTATAATGCTTCATATGGTGCCATTTGAATACTATTATAGAATCTATTGTTATAGGAAAATTCTACCAGGGGTAAATATTGATCCCACATACCCTGAAAGACAAGTGAGCAGGATCTCAACATGTCTTCTAAAGTTTGAATAGTTCATTCTGATTGTCCATCTATTTGAGGGTGGTAGGAAGTGCTCAAATGAAGTTCAGTATCCAAGGATTTCTGAAGACTTTTCCATAATCTTGAATTAAAGCGTGGATCATAATCAAAAACAATCGATAGGGGTACTCCATGAAGTCTCACAACTTCATTCATATATATTCTTGCTAGTCGTTCAGGTGGTAAATCTTCCCTTATAGCATGAAAATGAACTGACTTGGTAAGACGATCAACAATGAACAATATTGCATCGTTCCTTCTAGGAGTCTTTGGTAGACCCATGACAAAGTCCATCGTAATATTTTCCCATTTCCACTATGGTATGGGAAGAGGTTGCATGACTCCTCCAGGCTGTTTCCTTCTAGCTTTCACTTGTTGACAAACCATACATCTTGACACAAAATCAGCAATCTCCCTCTTCATTTTGTCCCAAATAAAATGTTCCTTCAAGTCTCTATTAATTTTGGTGCTCCTAGGGTGTATAGAGAAATTGGAACTATGAGCATCATCCAGCAATTTCCTTTTTAGATAAGGTATATCGGGAACACAATGTCTTTTCCCGAATTTCAAAATTTCATCTTCACACACAAAGTCTCTCAGTCTCCCACCATTCACAGCTTTAATCTTCATTTAAAATTCTTCATCATTGGTCTGAGAACTCTTAAATCTTTCTAGAAAAGATGGTTTGGCAACCATTTGAAAAGGCATTGATGATTCACCTTCCCTGGTTATTCCCATGTCCAACTTCACTAGATCCATGAAAATTGGATCCCTTTAAATTCTTATATTGTTCAAAACTCCATGGTCTTTTGTGCACAGAGAATCTGCCACCTTGTTTGCATTCCCCGGGTGGTAGTGTATCGTGAAATCATAATCCTTGAGTAATTCAAGCCATCTCCTTTGCCTCATGTTAAGTTATTTTTGTGAGAAAATATATTTCAAACTCTTGCGATCAGTATAAATCTCACATTTTTCACAATAGAGGTAGTGCCTCCATATCTTCAAATAAAAGATCACTACTGCCAACTTGAGATCACAAGTAGGATAGTTTTGTTCATTACTTTTTAACTGTCATGATGCATAATCAATAACCCTATCATTCTGCATATGAACACAACCAAGTCCTTTCGTCGATGAATCACTATAAATAATGAACCCATCAGTCCACGATGGTAGAGTCAATATAGGATCATTGAATAATCTTCTATTCATTTCTTCGAAACATTTTTCACACTCTTTTTTCCAAAAAAAATTTAACCCCTTTACGTGTGAGCTTTGTTAATGGGTTAGCCAATCAGGAAAAATTCTGGATGAAACATCGATAATAACATGCCAAACCAATAAAATTGTGTACCTCAATTATACTCGTAGGTGCTGGCCATTCTTAGATTGCCTTGGTCATAGAAGGATCAACAGAGATTCCATATTTAGAGACAATATTCCCATGAAAATAAATCTCCTAAATCCAGAATTCACACTTTCTAAACATCCCATATAATTCATGTCTTCGTAGATTCTTCTGGATAATGCACAAGTGATTTTCATGATCTTCGTATATTTTGGAGTATACCAAGATATCATCAATAAATACCACTACAAATTCATCTAGATATTCCTTGAAAACACTATTCATCATATCCTTGAATACAGAGGGTGAATTAGTCAATCCAAAAGGCATTACTATAAACTCGTAATGCCCGTACGTAGTTCGAAATGCTGTCTTTGGAATATCTTCCTTCTTCACACAGAACTGATGGTATCCAGATTGAAGTTCAATCTTTCAAAAGTATTGATCTCCATGTAGTTGGTCAAATAAATCATTGATGCGAGGTAGGGGATACTTGTTCTTTATTGTTATAGCATTGATCTCCTTGTAGTCAATACATAACCTCATAGATCCATCCTTTTTTAGACATAAATAATAGGGGCTCCCCATGGAGAAACACTAG
Organism: Viscum album; assembly: GCA_963277665.1. Classification (NCBI taxonomy): domain Eukaryota; kingdom Viridiplantae; phylum Streptophyta; class Magnoliopsida; order Santalales; family Viscaceae; genus Viscum; species Viscum album. The sequence continues at coordinate 1,593,512,810 of OY728146.1, read as the reverse complement.
GGAGAATAAATCCATTATTACTCAATTCCTATAGTTTTTTCTTTATATCAACTAATTCTACAGTGGCCATTCTATAAGGGGTCTTCGATATAGGCCATGATCTAGGAAATAAATCAATGGAAAACTCAACTTCTCATTTTATAGGATTTCCAGTTAAATCATCCGAAAACACATCTACATATTCTTTCACAATAGGTACATCCTCTATTTGAACATTAATTTCCTCACCCACTATAATTTCATCCTATTCCTCACCAATAATTGAATTTAGTTGAGCTTCTGATGGTGGATCTAGATAAGAATTAGGTGGTGACGATTCTGCTCTAAATATAAGCTGTTCCTTGTCATCTTCATCAAAAATTGTAACCTCCTTCTTCTTAAAATAAATCATCGCATCATGGTATGAAATCCAATCCATACAGTGGATTATATCAAACTCAATCATAGGTATGACGATGAGACCAGAAGATAAAAAACATTTATGTGCTCTAATGGGGACTGATTCACAAAACATTATTTCAATGATACTTCCCTTAGGAGTTTTAACTGACAACTCCACTGTTAAATCAAATTGAAAATATCTAATTTTCAGAGAAAACATGGAAGATATGAAACAATTTGATGATCCAGAATCAAAAAATGTATTTTCTCAACTTGAAGAAATCACTAAATTACCTACCACCACGTCTTTCGGAGCTTCTACCTCAGCAGTAGTGATAGCATAAGCTTAGCCTTGATCCCTTGGCAATTTTTGAGGTAAGTTCCCCTGATGCTTAGGACATTCATTTGCATAATTTCCCATCTCCCTACTATTGTATCATTAGACATTGGTAGTTTCCTTCTTCCCCTTGCAATCACGAGCTTGGTGGCCTTTTTCACCACACTTGTAACAAACTCCCGTTCCTTTTAAGAAAGTACCAGGGTGTTTCTTCCCACATTTACTGCAGGATTGATATTCAACATTTCCCTTCTTCCCTTTATTTCCATTCCCATATTAATCAGTAGATCTCTTCTTCTATTTCTTTGCTTTAATGTCATATGACTTAGATAATTCTTTCTCTATCTTGATAGCACATGAGACAATGTCTTTGTATGACGAGAAGGATTGTGAGACTAATGCTCGATGGAGAAATGGTTTTAACCCATAAATGAAACGATCAATATTACATATTGGGTTATGTATATAATCTCTAGCATACCTTGATAACCTTGTAAAGTTAGCCTCATACATTGTATCATTCTCATCCTCCTTTTGTCTCAGACTCAGAAATTGCATTTCCATATATGCTCGATGGTTACAAGGAAAATATTTTTCTAAAAATAGATATTTGAACTCCGTCCATTCTATATTTGATACTTCATCATCTTCCTTCTTGTTTTGAGTCAATGACCACCATTGCGTAGCATCTCCAGTGAGGCGGTAAACTGCCATGATAACTTTTTCCCTTTCACTACTTCCCAAAGCCTAAAATTTTTTCTCCAGGGGACTTATCCATTACTCAGTTACTAATGGATTTGTACTCCCATTGAGTGTTGGTGGTTTCTGCCTCATGAAGTGATCTAACATTGATCCTCCACACTGTGGATCAGGGTTCTACATACGAGTAAGGTTATAATTCATAACCTGAGTGAGTTGTCCCAGTATGGTGATTAGTTGATCAACACCAGTTGCATCACCATCTCTACTTTAATTATCTTGAGCAAATATGAAATCCCTACATGGAGTGCATGCATTCATACAGTTTCAATTTCTTCCACTAGGCACCATTTCTAAACAATGGCATAAACTAGATCAGTTTATGAATCAAAATACATAATTCCATACTTATAAAACACTTAACATAAATTGAACTATTTATGGATATAATCCATAATCATAAAAATGTCTCCTTTGAGGAATTATATACTCATTAACCCTTCATAATGGTTTGTAAAGAATATGAGAATTTTCCTAAGCATATCCCCCGAGAGTGTCGAAACCAATAGTGCAGGAAGGCCCGTTGTAGTGCACCGGTTCCCGTTCGAGTCTAGCACAAAGCGGCGTTTTCAGGTTTTATCCCTAGGTACATCTGTGTCAGAGCTGCCTCTACCTGCTCATATCCAGATAGGGATCTATTTCTAGGAAAACTCTCAAAATATCTACAATACCAAAATTCTAGGATTTTCTTATATACTAATCCTCAAAGTCCATCTTAAATCTATGTTCTCTAATCAGAGTTTATCTAAATCGAGCTTTCCAACGTTTTTACTAAACCTCCTCTGATACTAGCTATAACACCTTGACCCCAGTTACCTAGAGTTGGTGCATTGTTAGATATCATTGGCATGATCACAAGAAAGATCAGATCTCGATAGACCGATTAGTTTAGTAGCCTTGGAAACACTTGATATATTCATAATGTTTTACATTACATCATAAAAATGAAAACTTCCACAACATAGTCTCCATAGTCCACACTCTTATCCCCTCATACTATCCCTTCAGGTCATTCATAAATTAATTCTTCACATCCTGAGAAAAATAAAACATAGAAAAGGGGTGGGCTCAAATGCCCAGTAAGGATAACAATATAGCAAAAACATTCATAAATAAGAATAAACATTCAAGGAAATGTATAACTAAAACAAAATCCTTTTAAACATGAACATAAACAGAGTATGGAAAAAATAGAATGAAATAATTCCATTTACTTATTCACATGGATATTCTACTAATCGAATAAACACATGCAATATCAATAACCACTTTCATAATGATGGAATTTATAAATCCAGACTATCATAACCACATAGCCAAGGCCTCGTGCCAAGACTACAAATAATATTTTGTCAAGGCCTTGTTCCAAGACACTAGTTTGTCTCATGAGACCTACCAATGCATCGAGGAGCTAGAGCGGGCTCCACCTGTCACATATTAAGTCCAATGCATTCATCATATGATCAAGTTGAAACATAACATAAACATTCGTATTAAAACTAGCATACGAAATGTCAATAATTTCTCCATAAAACATGAATGGAATAAAAATATCAAATCCACAGTCAAACAAATCACAAAATCTTCAATACAATACAGAAGTTTTGTATCATAATAAATCAACTTCAAATAAGCTTAAAATCCATTAAAGGTTGCTGACATAGATGAAATCAAAATTATTTGAGAGAAATATCCATTTTTTATGAAATCATTTAAAATTAAAATAATTATAAAATAAAACCTTTACTTTTAAAATTTTATTATAAGCTTGTAAGGGAAGCTTCGACGATTTTATAACGGCGGAAAATACCCGCACCTGCCATATAGGTTAAAAAAACATTCTTACCTTAATTTTGTCAAAAAGGTTAAAAAGTGCCTTGTTTGGAAAATGACAGAAGGATTCCTTTATAAACATGTTATAAAAAGTCAAACAAGGGTATAAATGACTTTAACCCATATTCTGTAAAATAGTAAGAATGATTTGAAATATATTTTTAATAAACATGGATGTGGATGATAAAGAGGTCCCAGTAGACAAGCACAACCTCGATAAAGAAGAGATTGTGAAATAAACCTTACCTTGTAATTTTCCTTCGTTGGGGTAGGTTAACCTACTGTATAATGGTGAAATAATTTTTGTTAAGTTATACAAGAATCATATATATTAATATGATATCATATATGATCTTTTAACATTTCTTTTTTAATACTATTTTAGAATTATCGTTGGTTCGGATGTTAACTTTCATGTTTTTTATATGTTTTGTGACATAAGCCATGTTGTTCATGGATAAGTTGTATCTTAATTATATCCATAATGATATGAAGTCCTTATATACTATTATTAATCATAAAATGATAATTAGACTTGAATGAATAAGATGTAAAATGAATCTCATCGCGTTCGTGGAGACGGTAGTCCGTACGTACGCACGAGCGACAATATCATTATTTTGATATTAAAATAATATATAATTGGATGATTTATCATATATACAGAATCATTATCATGTTATATTTATTATTTACATTAATTAAACATCGTTATTATACCCATCCAAATAATAATTTATTGAATAACAATTACACCACGACGTGGAGACGGTAAGTCGTACGTACGCACGCATGGTGACATATTATTCAAAGGATGGATATAATACTGAATATGGTTTTACCATATTTATAATAAAATCACATCATATATATGATTCTGGAGTTGTTATTTTAGAATTGTAGTAACAAATAATGAAGAAGTAGAAGAATAAAGGAACTTGAAAAGTGGTAGTGAAATCATTACCTCTTCTTCGGGTTCATCCTTATGATTTGATCAAAAGGGCTCCTTAAGTTAGTTTTCTAACTAAATTAAGGCCTATAGGATGAATTGAGAGATGTTTTGATTGTATTTGGGATGATTTTGGCCAAGCCAAACGGCTTTGAATGTGTGAATTAATGAGAAGGTGGAGTGCCCTTTTATAAGAGGGATGAGGGGCACCTTTGGAAAAGTTAGAAATATTATATTATAATAAATTATTATTCGGTTTATAATGGCTCAAAATTGAATTAATTAATGTTTAATGTGGTTTTGGGTCTAAAACCACCAAACCAATAGAATTTAGACAGGTTTTGGTCATTATATTAATCTTATATTTTAGTTTTAACTCTTAGTTAATTAGTTTGACACTTACCATGTCACTTTGTATTTTTATATTATATAGTTAATAAACATACTATATACCTCCAAGATACCCCCAAGTGGTCAATTAATTATACACCTATCATGATATAAGTCTCTTGGCTGAACCATATATTTTTAGGAAATGAACATCAATTAATAATATAATATTTGTTTTAAAAACTCTTTTATGTCAATTTTGACACTATTCAATAATTGATTTTTAAAAAAATCACAACAGAAGGATTACTTCGAAAAAAGTTGATTAAATCATTCATAACATGTAATATTAACCTAGGAAATTATTTTAATTCATAAAATGTCTCAAATTATATTTATCTGGGTATTTATAATATCAATAATTTTAATTTTTCACTATTATGGTAATTACTGCATCATCATTGGGTCATAAATAAATTAAATTATTTAATGTCTCAAAATTATAAGAAGATATAATTATTTAGGAAATAGCTTTATCTTTCTAATTAATATTTACAATAGAATTTATCTTATGTATAACCCTATATTTGAAATTATTTAGTAAATAAACTTTGATTTTAAATCTTTTAAATCTTCTTTGAATTAAATAATAATAAATGTCCTAATCTAATCCAAGTGGACCTAAATGATAATATTTTATTACTAAGGTTTTTTTTATCAAATTAAGCTTATCCATCGAATTTGGACATGTGTTAGGGTAATATTAATATCATTTTTACCCTTAATTACCCTATTTATTCTTAACCGTGGTAAATAAAATAAATAAGTTACGATTCACCAAAAATTATTTTCATCTCAATGAACCAAATTTTAGTCCATGATATTGACCGTGTCTCTCATATTTTCAAAATTCCACTTACTGAAGTGGTAAAATTATGTTTTATAAAAAATTCTGTTTTTAAGTACCACTTAGTGGTTTCACTATTCATCAAAAAATGTTGTTTTTCAGAAAAATACCAAAAATTCACCCTAGGATAATTTCGATATTCCGAATCCAAAAATGAATTCCGTTTGGAAAAATAAAATTTATAAATTCCAAAAAGTGGGTATTACTATTCATAACGGCTAGTTTGATTGTTTGTTGTGTGTTAGAACTCGATGTTGCGTAAAACAAAGGCTATTGTATTATTCATAGAGAAGCGTACCGTAGAAGTTTGGGGTGTTACAAAAGGAATCTAAGAAAAGAATCATCCAGCAGAGTCAAGAAATCAATAGCCAATCTATAATAAGTCCTTGCTCGATGCATGAGTTCTTGAATCCCCCAGGTAATTATCTATTGGAACTCAAGATTCTACTCTCTTAGTTCCCATTAGTGGGAATATTAATTCCTAAAGTCTTCATCAGACACATCATCATGAAGGCTCGCTTCAGGATAGTTTAGTCGATCTCAATGTATCGTCTTCATATAAGAGCCACGATAACCCTCTGCATAGCCAGAAGAACAAGGAGCAAAATGTTTCATCTTTTGTTGTAACCCACCATGGTGGTCCTCCCCATGATGATGAATTTAGCTTTGAATGTCCACTCCATAGTAGTAATTCTCCTTGCCAATAAAGTTCTTCAAAGGATAATGTAGTGAAGATAAATCCCTCTTATCTTGAGGAACTTTCAAATGTGAATCTAGTCATGTCTGATGCTTTACCATTAGCAGGTGAAATACTCTCTCAATCAGCAGATAGCTCGGGGTGTATGTCATTCTCCGAACCACCCCTGTGTCATTCATCATCTAGTTTGATTAGGGAATTCTCTACCAAACTTTTTAATTTGATGAAGAAACAAGTAAGCACTAGCTCTGGTCTAATCAGGTATAAGAATCTTTATTGAATGAAAAAAAGTAGGTGCTTAAAATGAGAAAACAATTGGAGAAAGGTGATGTGCCAGTCATGTTTTTCCTTTGGCTAACTCTCAATATGACATTCCATAGATGATGATGGAAGACTGTATTCAAGATATTTGTCTCAACATGTGGAAAACTATTTTTCAATTGAAAAATAAAATATTATATTATGATGAATATGAAAATCATGTCAAGAAAATAGAAGGGTTACAACGACAAATTGATTTGTCCTCTCTCTCAGTTTCTCGATATCCGATGGTTGAAAAGCAGCAGAGAGCCCTTCAGCATTCATGCCTTGGTGTACTAAATATTTCACCAGTTAATTTCCAATGCCCCATCTAGTATTCCTATCTAGGAATGGGGTGTTCATGGAGTACTACATTTCACTATAATCTCCAGCCAACAAATCACGCCAAAAATGGTCTCATGCAATGTTATTTCCCATGGTCGGCCCTTGCCAATAGTCTTTGTTTGTAATAAAAGGCTAGCTCAAGAACAATACTCAACTAGTTCTTCTCAAAATCAGGCATACAGAGAACAAGTTGTTGAATTACACTTTCATCATGAAAATGAGAATATCGAATAGGCTTCTCGTTTAGAGTGTGCACATCATCAAGTGACATAAGTTTCAGAAATCATCCAGCATTCATTTGAGCCAAGTGATTTGAGTGGATGCAGGTTGATGCATCTAGCCAATTTCCAGACTAAATTCTGCATGATCAAGAGAGATTTTAAGAATGCCTCATATATAGCAGCTCAAGAACCACCCCAACTTGCAATACTATGGAATATTTTAACCCAACACTCGGAATCAACAAATAGGATTCAAGGAGTTGAGAAGGAACAGTAGGAATAGCCCCAGTCCACAGGACTGTGGAGTTTTTCAAATCCTCAATCTCTTCCTCAGTGAAAGTCACTCTTCTCTCGATTAGGGAATAATACACAAGAGGAATGTAGAGCCAAATTATCAGGAGATTCCCTCCAAATTACAGTTCGTCAACAAGATCCTGAAGGATAAAATCAACAAAAGTAAATGTCTCATCAAGGACATGGAAGAAGACAATATCGTAAAAAATACAGATAGAAGGGATTCAATGCATTTTTCATCATTTAATGTCATCAATTTGTTTTTTGCTGATCCCCAAGATGGGGCTCACTCAGAGGGATCATATGATGAAGTTCTTTCTCAAGAGGTTGTGCATGTGGAAGCCAATGAAGATGGTATGCATACATGAAACCAAAGGCTTACCCAGAATCTAGGTATTCCTTCAAGTAATCAACTTCCCCCTCTCTGAAAGACATCCAACATGGGTAATGGAATGAATCAGGTTACATAACCTTCCTCTATAGATGTATAAACACTCTCACTAGAGAAAATATTCGCACAACAAGATGAAGAAATAAAAGAATTGAGGAGGTTCAATACAGAACTACTTCAAGGTAGTCTTTCTCCTAAGTGTGCTGGAGTCAGTCAGCCAAGGTAATTTGTTGCAGTTACTGAGATGGATCAAGAATATCCTCCTTTATCAGTACATCCTCAGAGGTCTAATCATATGGGTCAGGTGAAACAACAACTGGTGGTTTTATCATCAGTTGCAGAACCAGTCACCACACATGTCCAAGATCCAGTTATTGCACCTGCTCAAGTCCAAGCTCAACCGAATGTTTCTCAAAAGTTAGTAACTACTATTTAGTCATTAACACCTCGGTTAGATGCTATGGAGGGAAACCATGCTCAAAATCAACCAGAAAAGAGAGCTTACCCTGAATGAGTTGATGAAACTCCTCCCCCATCAAATTTTTGAAAGTAACACATTCCCAATCATTAATGGTTCGGGAGACCCAGAGAAACACATAACACATTTTGTTTCTCATTGCGATCCTATGATGGGAAACCCTCAGCAACAAGAAGTAGTTAAGCTCAGGTGTTTTGTGCAGTCATTACATGGACATTATTTTGTTTGGTATACAAGCTTGCAATCTCGGTCAATAACTATTTGGGAGGATCTCTGCCAAATATTCCTTCTTCGATTCAGCTCAACATTTCCAAAGACAACTGCTTTTTATCTTGAAAATTGTAAGAAAAGGGAGAATGAAAGGATTTCATATTTCATTGATCCTGGAGGGGATTAACATATTCACTAATCTTAGCACTCCCTCAAGAATAATTTTTTCCAATTTGTGTGGAAAAATTGGGTGATTAGTTGTGCACACCATTGATCCCAATGAAATAAAAAGGATGGTTTCGAGACCGTACTTCGATCAATAAATAGACTGAAGACTCTCTTATGAAGACTAAGGATAAAACACATGTAATTCCATCAGCTCTAGGATGGAGAATGGGTAAATTAGAGACTGCTATAGTTATTCTTAAACAAGCACCTGTACTAAATTCTACTTCAAAATCATCATCTTATCAAAGGTCTCCACCTCCTAAGCATCAAAACTAGAGGCTATTTCATCAAGATGGTCAAAATGATCAATGATGGAAACAATTTGAGTATTTTAAGTCCAATGTTTAAACATTACAAAATGAATAAGTTCCTAATTACTTCATTACAGCTCTAGAAAATCATTTGGTTCAATTGCCAAGGCCCAAAAGGCCGAACAAGGAAGGAGATAAACACCGTCCAACTATTTCCCATTTCATCAGAAGTTGGGGCATCCAACTCAGGAGTGTTTTGTCTTCCAAGTCCTCCTACAAAAAATGGTGGAATTGGGACAAGTCAAATTGAAAGTTTTTTCAGCTCATGTATCATGTGTTACTGATACAAATCAAGAGAAAGAAGGCGAGTGGCAATAAGTCAAAAGAAAAAATGTTCACAAATATTATGACTGGATGGTCAGAAAAATGATCAACTGAACTGATGCCATTTTACGAATGTAATTGAATAAACCAATTGTGTCTTGTGCTATGAAAGCCACATCAAAACCCTATTCATTAGAGGGAAAATCCTGGAAGAAATGGCATAATTCAAAGAATGAGAAACAATCATAAGAAGATGGGATCATGTCAAATCCCATGTTTTCTTTGACTCTGGAAGATTTTATTCCATCTACTTCAATGCCACGGGCACCGCCCCACCAAACGGCACAGTCTAAAATGGATAATCATGCAGAGTCTTCATCAGATGATGATTTGATCTTTGGTTCTGTTAATATGATTCATTTAACAGATCCTTATGCCAGTCACAGTTATGATTTTTATGAGCCTGAGTTCCTTGTATCAAACAGAGGAATTAGAGGGAGTCCCAAAGTTCTAGGATATAGAGGAAGACGTGGATATCCCATAAGCCACTATTCCAATTCTACCTCTGCTAGAATTGTATATGCAGTAGAAACTCATGGTAGATCCCTTCAGCGGGCTCAAAAAGAACAAGAAAATTCTTGCACCAATATCAGATTCAGTCCTGGCACAATTATTCAAGAGGATCGGTGAGAGGTTCCACCTTCTTCCTCTCAGCAAGTAAATAGACCTATTCAGTCTATTCTTCCAAATCCAGGAGAATTTCCAACTCCAAATCTGATACAGGAAGCATCTACATCCAAATAATCAACTTATAAGGCACCTATGAAACCACATGTTCCTATTGGGAAACGTGGACCTTTGGACCAAAAGTATGATGTCTCAAAGCATTTGGCTCAAGTACTTCCAAGTTATCAATTCTGGATGCCTTGAATTTTTCAAAGGATCTTCGGTAGGAACTCTTTGAGACTTTTTCAAGTCATCAAGAATTCGAAACTGAAATTGTTGTGGCTGAATTCTACCATGTTGAGAATTGTTTTACAGAATGCCATGCAGTGATATCATTCAAATAAGAATATAAATATGATGTTGTGCATGGACATATTAGACCTTTGTATTTATCTGGAATGGTTAATGGTGTAGACATCTGAAGAGAATTCATTGATAATGGTTCAGAAGTCAACCTCATCCCCATTCGTACACGTAGTTGATTGGGCCTCACAAAATCTTATTTATCTCCTTCTAATTTTATGTTATAAGGATACGATAAAAATGAACAAGAACCACTAAACGTTATTACACTCAGAACTCAGTTTGGAGACCTTGTATACAATTCATATTTCATGGTTGTTTATCATGATACAGCCTTCATTGTTTTTCTTGGAAGACCTTGGCTACATCAACATGCAAATATCCCTTCATCATACAATCAATTCCTCAAATATTGTTTCGATGGTCAAATTGGGACATTGTATAGTGATAAATCCCCATCCAAAACATGTGAATCTCAATACATTGAGGTGGAATTCAATCACATGAAGGGTAAGGAGAAATCAACAACAAAGGAGGTTACCGAGGTTACTGATTCATATGGTTAGGAAAAGATTCCAATAAACCCATTCATACATGTGAGTACAGATTATGTGTTGCCTATCATTCAAATTGATAGGATAAACTCGAATCCAAAAAATATTTTGGAAACTTCCACAATGTCAATTACGGAAATCAAGCTAGATAACAAGGGAGAAATTGGTGATTCACCAAGCAATAATGGAAGCTCAAATGGAGATGTTTTCATTTCATCCGCTGAAATCTAGAAAGTCTATACTGTTCCAAACAAGACAGAAGATGTTATAACAATGATAGAGTTAAATGATGATGTCGATTATCAATCCATCATCTCCTATTTATTATCCATGAAAGATTATTCATCATCAATAGGGTCAGAAATGGATGCTTCTTCTTCAACCTGTTCAAATTTTAACATCTCTTCTGATCATTGAAATTCTACTTCGTCATCTACTATGCAAGTAGAAACAGAAGAAATAACACATATTGAAGAAGAAGACGAAGATATCAGGGCAGCTCCTCCAGCATTTGAAGAGGGTATCTCTACTACTGTGGATGAACTCAGGGAAATAAATATTGCTACAAAAGAAGATCCATACCCTAGATTAATTAGTGAGACCATGACTCTTGAATAGTAGGAAATGTCTATTTCATTTTTAATGAAAAATCATGATATATTTTCATGGAAATATACTGAAATTCTAGGGATTGATCCTGATGTTGCTACTCATAGTTTGGATTTTCCAGAAGAACGTTGAGGATTTAAGCAATCCGCAATAAGAACACACCCAACATATGCTTCCAAAATTGAAGGTGAAGTGGATAATCCTTTCAAAGAAAATTAAATGGTGGGCTAATATTGTCGTTGTGAAAAAGAATAACAGAAAAATTAGAGTTTTCATTGATTTCATAGATCATAATCAGCACTGTTCTAAGGATGATTTTCCAGTTCCGATAACGGAATTTTTTTGAGGCAACAGCTGGCTATAAAGAACTTTCCTTCACGGATGGATATTCAGGATATAATCAAATCCAAATGGCTCCAGAAGATGAATAATCCATAGACTTAAGAGCCTCTCAGGGTGTGTTTTTATATCAGGTAATGCCATTTTCCCTGAAGCATGAAGGCGCAACATATTAGTGTGTCATTCATCGTATCTTCAAACCCTTTTTAGAGAAGTTTGTTGAATGGTATGTGGACGATTTGGTGGTTAAATCTAGGAAACGTTCTAATTACTTGGATGATTTGGAAATCATATTCCACAAACTTCAAAAACATAATTTGAAGATTAACCCCTTAAAATGTGCTTTTGGGGTAACCTCAGGAAAATTTCTCTTCTTTGTTGTATGCCGTCGTAGTATCGAAGTTGATCCTGAGAAGAAAATGTAAATCCTTGGTATCTCACCTCCTCAAAATTTGAATGAATTGAGAGGACATCAAGGACACATAGCCTATATTCAGCGTTTCATCGATAATTTGGCAGGAAAAAGTTGACCCTTCACCCAATTGATGAAGAAGGAAGTCACTTACCAGTGGACTGAAGAATTTCAAGAGGCATTCAATATTCTCATGAAATATCTCTTGATTCCACCGGTATTAATGCCACCTGTTGAAGGAATTCCACTGATTCTTTATGTGACAGCCTTAGAGCGATCATTGGGTGCCTTCCTTACCCAAAAGAATGATGCTGGGAATGAAAACATCCTCTACTATCTCAGTCAGACTATGCTTGAACCAGAAACCTGATATTAATGTATTAAAAAGTGTTACCTAGAATTAATCTTTGCAGTTCAGAAGTTGAGACACTACTTTCAACATCATGAGTTCCAATTGGTATCTCGTAATAAGCCGCTCAACATTATCCTCTGTCATCCAATGCTTACTTGACGTCTGGCAAGGTGGGCAGTTATTTTGCAGTAATTTGATATCCAGTATCTATCTCAAAAGGCAATAAAGTACCATGTTCTTCCTGATTTCATTGCTGAACACCCTTTAGCAGGAGATACATCTTCAGATATTGAACATCCTGATGACGAAGCCTTGTCTATTCGAGATAGTCTTCAAACATGGGAAATGTACATTGATGGTGCTTCTAGAAGTCCAATAGGGAGTAAAATGGAAGATCCTAAATTCAACAAATTTGGGTTAGGAATTGTTATCATTTCTCCGGAAAAGTAAGTTCTACCCTATTCCTTCTCATTGTTGGGGGCTGAGACAAATAATGAAGCAAAATATCAATCTCCCATCGTTGGAATAGTGTTGGAACATCAATCACAACTCAATCACTTAAAGGTGTAAAGTGATTCAGACCTGGTAATCAAACAAGTCAATAGGGATTATGGAATCAGAAAAGAATAACTAATCCCTTTTTATGATTATGTAAGAGGGTTAATGGCGGAATTTTGTTTGGTACCGACATTTTCTTATGTCCCGCAATCACAAAATGCCCAAGATGATGCACTGGTTAATATAGCCACAACTCTGGAAGATCCAAATCGGGATGAGACAATCATCAGTTTTTATGAACATTGTACAATTCCACCTAATGTTCAAATCAGAATAGATTAAATCAATGAAATTAGTCCCATTCCTGAACCATATGGTCATACTATAGGATGGATGACACCTATCAGGGAATACCTCCAAAATGGAACGCTTCCACTTGATAGAGTTGGGAAATAACAAATCCGACGACGTGTGGTAAATTTTACTCTTTATGATATCCCAGATCACCTAGAGAAAATTCTCTACAAAAGATGTTTTTATGGAATTCTCTTCAGATGCAATAATGGTGAAGAGATAATGGATTTCATGAGAGAAGTACATGCATGAGTCTACAGTTCCCATCAGTCTAGACATTGACTACCTGAGCAAGTTCGAAGTCTTGGATACTTATGGCCTACAATGATAGAAGATTGTGTTGATTTCATGAAGAAGTGCCATTCATGCCAAGTATGTGGAAACATCATTCATCAACCCCCAGAGTTTCTTCATACAACTAAATACTCATGGACATTTTCCACATGGGGAATTGATGTAGTAGGACCTTATCCTTCAGCTACATCCATGAAGTTTGAGTACATTCTTACTACTACTCACATTGTTTCTAAATGGGAAGAGAAAATACCTCTCAAAGAAGTTAGTTCTGAAATCATTTTTATCTTCATCAAGTATAACATCATTACCAGATTTGGGGTCCCTCATACCATGTTGACGGACAATGGCACCAACTTCTGATCATCGGAGGTAAGGAAGTTCTATCTAGAATACAACTTAAAATACAACCATTCCTCTAGGTATCATGCCGCGGACAATGGCCAAATAGAAGCCTTCAACACGAATCTTTCAAATATAATGAAAATGATTTTGGATAAAGATAAGAAATCTTGGACTAATAAACTCTTTCATGCTTTATGGTCTTATCGGACCACCACCTACACTACAATGCGGCCAACTTCATATTCATTGGTATATGGAACAGAAGCAGTCATTCCCATTGAGGTTCAGTTAGCCTCACTCTAGGTAGCCATTTGTGATCAGTCATCTACAGTTGAACAATATCAAAAGCAATTTGATGAATTGGAACTATTAGATGAGAAAAGAATGTGCACCTTGCACCACTTGAAAGTCTATTAGAATAGAATAGCATGTTATTTCATCTAAATAGACCATCTTTTTTCATTCATTCAGGGAGAATTGGTATTGGTTCTCATAACTCCAATGATACCAGGATAGAAACCTCCAAAGATGGAGCCAAAATTGGAACGACCTTATTCAATTCATAAGGTTTACTCTAATGGAGCTTATTCTTTAATCTCAATGGATGGAGAGCACATCATGACTCCAACCAATTACAGATTTATAATGAATTATTTTATGAAATAAAAATCCTGCTACGTCTAACATGATGTTAAACTGTGTTGTCCTATCTACATGATGATAAATTGTGTAGCACCGGTATATGCATATGACCTTAAAATATTCGCACCATCGTCCAACATGATGTTAAACTATATAGTATCTTTCATCCAGCAAGATGTTAAACTGCATCGTCACTGGTTCATGCCTATGACCATAAACTACTCACACCATTTTCCAACACGACGTTAATCTTTTTCATCATCCAACATGACATTAAACTGTGAAAAAGTACATATTATGTCCTACATGATGTTAAAATGTGTCCTCTTTTGTCCTTACTACATGAAATTAAACTTCACAGTCCCCCTTTATTCCAACATGATGTTAAACTGTATTGTCCCCATCATCTTAGCTATAGGACGCTAAACTGTACAACAACCTTATTGTCCAACATGATGCAAAACTGTGTTCATGCCCAACATGAGGTTAAAGTGTGTCCCTATATTCGTCCTACATGACATTAAACTAAACAAAGTCCCTTAGTACGTACTATATGACATTAAACTGTATTTTTTCCATGATACAGGACAGTAAACTATACAACACCAATAGTCCTCACTGCAAAACTTTAAACTGTAGAGTCCCTTCATATGTCCTACATGACATTAAACTGTGCATCGTTAAGGTTGTTGCTACCTCTTTTTTCTCACACCGAGTATGACTCACATGAGCTTAGAGTAAACTTCAACCATAACACCCTCTTTGGTCTACTAACCATGTGTAAGTCCAGCCACTATTTTTTAGGACATTGTCCTCAAGAACAACTTGATTCCCAATTCATTCTTTAATTGAACTATGTGGGCTTTGATCCTTGCCTTCTAGGTTGGGTACATAGGAAACCTCTTGAGGTTTATGCCAAAAATCAATCTCTTCACGTTGGTTCACCTTCATCTCATATGATGTTGATTCATGAAACCGCCCCCAGAACCAATATTTTTTATATTTGTTCACCATCTCCCTTGCTATATGACGTTAAACTATTCACACTTTTGTCATGTACAACAATAAACAACAACATTATTTTAAACCCTCACTAAATAGGGAAACATTATTTACATTGATCTTCGATCATGTTATATTTTAAAAAATATGTTCATACATGGAAATTCCTGAACATTTTATCTTGGTTCAAAACATCATTGCACTGATGTTCCCTTTCACGCTTCACTTGGACGAACCAATTCTGTACAAAGGGTATTTCAATAACTATGTGCGGCTTGATTCCCATCCTTATGGGATACGTAGGAACGCCTGAGCATCCCTCGAATCTAGCACCAAGACTTTGGGCTTAACTAAAGATTCCACGTTTAGTCCCTTGGATGAAATATCCCCTTATGAAAACATGAATGTGGTATGAAAACCCTAGTCTTCATTCACATCAGGTTTATGACAAACACACACTGTATATTCCTTATAATGGTACGAGTTCTATGACCCTAAACTATGATCTCCTACACTCTCATCCTACATGACATTAAAACTGTATTTGAAAAACTATGTATGGCTTGATTCCCATCCTTATTGGATACATAGTGAAGTGCAGCACTTCAATTCAGTACCCAACCACAACATGATTATGGTTAGCATTGGTTTCTGTATCTTTTTCATGCATTGGAAAATACTCATTTTCATGTGTCATACTCCTATCATTAAATTATTCCAGATATCCATAACCCTTTTCTTGACATCTGGTCACAATATATTTGATACTTGAGCGTTCTTTTTCCTGAATATGCAGCACATGCCCTTAGATGGCCTTACATAAATAGTCTATATAACAGACTTCTCATCCAAAAGATACTATTATTTGAGTATGCAGCCAATTCCCTTAGGTGGACCTTAATAATTCAACCCCCTAAAGAGTTTTTCAAATAGTGGTAACTTCACTCTAGGGAATAAAACCACTGTTTTCCTTAGTTTTCTTATCGACAGTATGTAAGAATCCCCAAAAAATTATCCATCCATAACATATTTGTCCCATACTTTTTCCCCTCTTTTATGATCTGAAAGTATTAAAGTATATGGTTTATATTTCCCTTCCCTACGTTTGGGTCAGACCTTTGTAGGAGTGACATTTATCCAATTCTTAGACAATCTTGATTGGAAATATCTTCTCTATATTCAAGTAACTCTCTCCATAAAGCAGACTCTATGATTTGGAAAATTTGAATCTCCATAAACATTCACTAGCTTTTTAGCGGTAGAAAAGTAAATTTCTAAGAGTTCTTTTTCCTGACTATGCAGAACGTGCCCTTAGGTAGCCTTGCATAAGTAGACAACATAATGGAGTTGTCAGCCAAATGATGCTATTATTTGAGTATGCAGCCAATACCCTTAGGTGGCCCTACATAATTCAATCCCTTAATTGTTTTGTCAAATACTGGTAACTTCATTCTTGGGAAATACTTATTCTATTACCTTTTAGCCCTTCTTCGTATCATTCCTTAGATTCAAAATTTCTTAAGTCATAGATACATGTTTCCACCATAAATGAATATGGTAATATGTTTTTAGGTAAATTATCAAAGAATTGAGTCAATTTTAATCTATTCAGTCAAAGCTATTTCAACCTTAAACAATAGCCTTTTTATGTCCGACGTACATGACTTTAAAATGCCCACAAAATACAAGGGAATTCTGAACAAAAGTCAAGTCCCATCTCACTAAACAAACATTTTTTCTGATTTAGGTCATATTTAGTAATAAAAATATTCAAATTTTGTAGTGTTATTTATAATAATCCTAGAAAAAATAAAACTATGCTTACTCGGCCCAATGGAATAGGTAAAAATTTAAAGCATGTGGCAAAATAAGGCATGCACAAATGATTGAAGACGAAAGCAGTGTATATTAATGGACAAGAGATTGAAGGACATCCACAGACTGGAGTCTCTTCTCTTTTACAAGAATTACAAAAGGATGTCAACATAAATCATCATTTGATTTACTGCATCCTGAGCTTCCTCGGTAGGAACCTGAAGCTCATTCACTTGACCATATTCACTCTTTTCATCTTAATGGAGTGCTTTCTTGTATTCAGAAATGTATTTTATACCATTTTTCTGAACTCTTTCTAATGAATTATTAAGCTGGTCATGTTCCCCAGTTGCAACATCTAACGGTTACTGAAGGTGCATCTACTAGACGACTTTATCTGTGATCTTATTTTTCATCTCCTTTAACTCTGCATCATGATTAGCCTCAGCTCAGGATACTGTAGACTCAAATTCACTGATATTGGCTGACAGCCTGACCCTGGTCAAATCTTGATGGTACTTCTGCTCCTGATCCCTTCTTAAGATGACTTTTTTTTACCGCGACATGAATCTCTTGATATCAAAAACTGCCAAGTCCCAACATGACGAACATGGATGAAAGTCAGAGGATCTTCGATGACAGCTCTTCAAGAGGCACTTTAGATATGATGTTCCAAATGTTGTTCCATGCCTTGCATCGTGATAATTGGAGGGCCTTTTGTACTTCCAGATCTGACTCATCATCACTGTCACAGGTGGGAATATAATATGGGATTAATGCAGTTAGGGAAGTGCTATGTTCTGCTCCTTCCCCCCTAACCGATAACATCCCACCATTTAATAACATAAACATTCATTACATTATTCAAAACTGAGGATCATTAAGATTTAGTGTCTTGGAAAACAGAAACTTATTACATGAGACAAAAAAGGGACACATTTTACATGAGAAATTGAAACACATTAAAATTCATGAAAATTAACATTAAGAAATGGGAAAAAGATCATGAGGCATATCATAATAAAAATAACGTGTTTCATAACTTGAATATGTGGCTACAAAAATTAACATAGACAATCATTTCCGTTTCACCAAGGTTCATCCCCAAGGTGTCATTAAAAATTACTTAGGTTATTCACCAAGGCGTCGTTAAAAATGGTAATCTCTAGAGATTAATTCTTTACCATATGCATTGGAGTGCTATCAGGGCACACACTTAAATTTTCCTTTATTATCATGTGATCCACATGTATCATCATAAAAAATTTCATAAATAACCCATATAGAATAAAAGAAATGGGTTTCATTTAATAATCATAACGTTTTAAAAACTGCTTTAAAGACATGATCTTTATGTCACTTTAAAACCACGGAAAAGGAAAGCGGGCCTCATTTATGTAAATCCCATAATTTATAATATTACCTTTTCATGTATATCTGAATACCCCCTAATAAGAATGATCTTTGAGTATTCACTTAATAAAATAAATTAATTTTAGGAAAAGATAGACATTTTAAGACTAAAATTTGCCAGCATAACAGCTATGTTGTAGGGTTTTAGAAAACATTGAAAAGAGTGGGGACATGGGTCACCCACTCATAAATGATGAATAAAATAGCTGAGGGACACGATATAATTATTATAAGAAAATGTTAATGAAATTTTAATGACATACCATATGAAATGAAAAACATGGAAGGAATACAAAAATAAGATTTCTCTTATGTCAATTTGGAAGCCAACCGACGTCACTTAAAACCTCAAAAAAATGAATTAACAAGATAAAATAGGGTCTCTAATCATAGGAACATAAAATATCAGTATGATAGATATATAGATCATACCCCAACCTAATAAAAAGGAACTTTAAAGACTTTACATCAAAGTTGAACTTTGAAAAATGAGAAGTGTAAAAGAATCCCTTACAAAAATTCGCCAGCCTAATGGCGCCACTTAAACATTAATAAAATGAAATTATGATTGAAATATGGGGTATTTCATTATATGAACATTAAAAGGGAAGTAAGATGAATATAAAATAACATCCCCAACATAAGAAAATTGTGAAAAATGAAATGACATAAAGGAGAGTACTTGGAAAGAAAGAGAGAGGTAGGATCCCTTACCTTTAAACGTAACACTTAAAACACATTGTTTGGGACCTAGAGGGCTTGGGGGAACCTTGAGAGGACTTATTGGGAGGTAATGAGACCAGAGCTTCATTGGGGGAGAGTTGGGAGTGAAAACTAAAGGAGTAATGTGTGGGTATTTATTGGAAAAGTGAGGGGACAAGGCATTAATGGCCATGGGACATCTCATTGGTGGTACTGGCCAAACCATGAGCTTGACCATGGTATTTTCCCATGGTATTGGCCACTTGGGAAACCTCATAGATTATATTACTATTCATAAGTCGACCATATTGATTACTTACTTAATACACCATTTAATGATGTCATTAAACACCCGTAACTTAAAAACTGTATTTTCACTATTCATCGAAAATTCAACTTTCTCAGAAAAATCCCAAAATTTCACCATTACCAAATTTCGATGCTCCGATTACAAAAATTAACTCCATTTTATAAAAATAATCCTCTAAATTTTTTTAATTTTATTTTTAAATAAATACACTATTCACCGAAAATTCATTTTTTTCCGAAAAATCCCCAAAAATTACCTTAGCATAATATCGATGTTCGGAATTCAAAAATAGAGTTCATTTTATAAAAAAAATTCTAGAAATTATTAATTTAATTTTTAATTAAAAACACTATTCACCTGAAAAAACTAATACTTGACTAATAATTTTTGAAACAGTTATTTAACTATTTTATTGAATCACATTACTTAATCAAGTTGCCTGGATTATATTAATACTTTCTTAAGTGAGATTACTAATCCATTTGGTCACATTACTAATCCTAAGCAAAAAATCACTATTCAAAATTTACTATTCATCAAAAATTATGTCGATCTTATTAGACTCAAAATTTCATGCTGAACATAATTGTAGAAGACCATTTTTTGAAAATCATTACAAATTTTTTATTGTTTAAGGTTTACATAAACATTTTTAAAATATCATATTTCTAAAATTCATCAATAATATACATCCTACATTTATCCAAACATTTCAAAATTTACAAAATTCACCATAAGAAGAAAACACAATTTTATTTATCTCAAATGATTACGCAAAGCAGTTACGGTCTCCTAACATATCCTATTATAAACCCAGCATATGACCTAAGTGTAAGGTGTGCTAAGGTGAGAGAATCTGAGGCCGGCTCTACAAACATTGCACGAGTTGTAATTTCTATTAGTTTGAACTTCTCGTGAAGGTGATTTCGTTCTAGCTTCACACGATGAAGATCGGCTTTGGTTTGGTCTAGAGCCAAGCCCAATGGTGCTACATTCTTCCCAAGTTCCGTTAGATGGTCTTCGATTGGCCCCAGACTACTGGATGAGGCCATCAAATATTATTTCTATATTAATTAACCAGGATCACTTGTATTAACAGACAATAATCAAAACGTTTAGTTTATAGTGATCATATTGACCAACGATCATATAATAGTCAAAAATCAGTGGTCTCATTTGAATTATACTGATGTTATCAAATGAAACAGTTTTTTTGAGTATAAAAAAAAATAACAAACAAAATTAGGAACCAATATTTTTTCAAAATTTCGGGTCGTTACATTTTTCCCCCATTATGAAATTTCATCCTCACAGTTTTCTTTGAAATTGGTATTGGAAGTTTTATTGAAAGCCCCACATCAGAAAAGGAGTCAGTAAAACTATTTCTTTAAAAATAATGAATGATAATTACAAAGGCCACCTGAGTTAACCCATACTAGTATTCCATTTAGGAAAACATGGACATGGAAGAGAATACAAAGGGTCAAGTTTTGAGGTAGAGTGATAGAAAACATGATTAGTAGAAAGTTATCCACAAGAAAATCACAAACTTATGATGAATTTAAACGGTCTTCAATTACCCAGTAGTAAATGTAATCCAACAACATTTTTGTTTTACGTTCCTTTTCATAATTTTGAGGATTTCATTTACTACATAGAACGAAAACATAAGGAAATATACCTACCATCAAGTAGAGTTTCATCCTTTAATAAGTTTCTACCAAAACTAATCTTTTCTCCAAATGATGAGCATTCATAACTACTTTGTCTCATCAAATCACAAGAATAATCCTCTAAATAATCACATAATCCACAAAATACTAACTATCTATTTCTTCTATCTTTAAACATTATCCAAAAAACACAAGGGGTAAGATAAAACAACTCTTCAAAAAGAAAGAATCCCATAGGAAGGGAAACTTCTTTAAATCTTCAAAATTCCATGGTATAACCCAAAGTTCATCCTAGACCATTCCCTAAATAATTTTCCTTAAAATTCCTCAAAATAAACCAAAATAATATTGAGACCCAATTATAGGAATGATCTCATAACAGTCTTCCACGATAGAATTTATCATTCATCTCCAAGCAACATCAACCACCCTTATCATCTTATAACAAAAGTAAATAACCTAATCACATTTTCCCCAAGATAGGTTAATCATTTCCATAAATAATCTAAATTACGATATGTTTTCTTTAAATTCATCGATTTTTCAATATATAAGTCAACCTTTACTCCTCAAAGAAAATACTGTAGTAATCTTTTAACCTCGATCATATAGGGTTCCGAAAATAGGGAACGTCTTCCAAAATAATAATCCACTTTTAATCCCCTAATCACCTTTTTTTAAGAAGAACTGCTTTACTACATCAACATGTGGTGCATAATAATAGATTTTTTCTTTAATGATATAAAATCATCTTAGGTAGTGACTCAATGATCTTAGAAAACACAAAAGATATGCTCATAGAGCACTAACTAGAATACAACATGACATAGACAATTATTGATAAGAAGTTACATGTACTTCAGTCATCATAATCTATCTCAGCATAGGACTTGCATTGTTCCCTTGTCCTTGAAGATTGTTTATTCTCATCATGCTTCTCATCCCTTCCAAGAGAGAATTGCCTTGGATAATTTTCAACTTCTCCACATTTACGATATTGAAAATTATAAGGTACATTAGATCGAACCATATCTCTATTCATGAAATCATCTATTTTTTTAAAGCAATTGTCTAGTTTATTCCCTATCATCCCACACATAAAAAATATCATGATTCATTTGTGAAATTATCCTTGATGCCACTTCCCACACTTTTTGCAAAAAGAAAATTGGGTCTTATTTCCCTTATCAAACATTATCAGATGAACATCCTTGAGACTATGTCTTCTTATTCCATGATGAATTTGGAAATTCAACTATGTACCAATTATTAATTGTGATTTTTGATAGATGGTTTGGCATAATCACAATGTGTTCAACTTGATCTCTCTTCATCTATGTCATATTAATAGGGAAATCATCACATTTCAAATCACATTGGTTGTTGGGACATGTTCTTCCATTTCTCTCCATTAACTAAGAAAAGAAAGTATAATTAGGGGCTTAAATACTTAGCCAATAATCATTAAAAGGAAACATTAAGAATAGAAGGATAAACTTGTAGAAGAAAGGTATACCCTAAATTGTGACACCCTAGGTTCCAATCGAGGTTATCCATGATAATATATTCTTATGTGAATCATTATTTTATTTCATCTTTGTTTTTTAATAATGGTTCATATTAAGCTTATGAATTACAAAAGAATATCACTTGGGAGTGTCATAACCAAGAGTGTAGAAAGGCCTATTGTCGTGTAACAATACCCGTTCGAGTCTAG
This sequence comes from Viscum album, assembly GCA_963277665.1. Classification (NCBI taxonomy): domain Eukaryota; kingdom Viridiplantae; phylum Streptophyta; class Magnoliopsida; order Santalales; family Viscaceae; genus Viscum; species Viscum album. The sequence goes on along the minus strand of OY728146.1, from coordinate 1,593,489,515 downwards.
CTCAAAGTTGTGTTTTCGGTTATTACCCGTTTGTACATCTATGCCAGAGCCACCTCTACCTGCTCATATCCAGATAGGGATGTATTTTCTTGACAACCCCTTACTCAATACTAACCAAAATACCAGGAAGATTTCATATATTTAAACATTTCTATAGGGTTCTTCTTAAAGTATTAAAATCCTAATTTCTACAAATAAATAAACCATCCTTTGATACCAACTATAACATTGCACATTTTTATCACATATACTTTCATTACATTATACAAAACTGAGGATCTTTAAAGATTAGTGACTTGGAAACTGGGAACTTATTACATGAGACAAAAATCATTCCTCTTAAACACTTGAAATGATTATTCATTTGTTAATACTTAGTTCATTACAACATCTCATATCCTGGGAGCATACATCAAAGGAAAGGGTCAGCGGAAGGCCCAGTAATGGAAACAAGGGAAACATTTCACATGAGAACTTGAGACACATTAAAAGTCATGAAAAATAACATTAAGGAATGAGAATGATATCATGAGGCATATCATCATAAAAATAATGTGTTTCATAACTTGAATATGTGTCAACAACATTTAACATAGACAATCATTTCTGTTTCACCAAGGACCATCCCCAAGGAGTCATTAAAAATTACCATGGTTGTTAACCAAGGCATCGTTAAAAATGGTCATCTCTAGAGATTAGGTCTTTACATAATGAATTTGTATGATATCATGGTGAACCCTTAAATTTTCCTTTATAATCATGTGAGACATATATATCATCATAAAAAATTTCACAAATAACCAATATAGCTTAAAGGAAATGGCTTTTATTTCAAAATCATAATGTTTTAAAAGCTTTTTTAAAGACATGATCTTTATGTCATTTTAAAACCACGGAAAAGGAAAGCGGGTCTCATGTATGTAAATCCCAAAATTTAAAATATAAAATTTTGGTATATATGTGAATACCCTTTTAGAAGAATGATCTTTGAGTATTCACTTAATAAAATTAAATAATTTGAGAAAAAGAGAGAGACATTTTGAGACAGAAATTCGCCAGCATAATGGCTATGTTGTACGGTTTCAGAAAACATTGAAAAGATAGGGGACATGGGTCACCCACTTATAAATGATTCATAAAACTGTATAGGGACTATATATAAAGAGTATAAGAACATGGTAATGAAATTTGTAAGACACACCATATGAAATGAAAAACATGGGAGGAAGACAAAAATAATATTTCTCTTATGACAATTCGGTAGCCTAACGACGTCACTTAAAACTTCAAAAAAATGAATTGATGAGGTCAAAGAGGGTCACTCATCATATGAACATAAAATATCAGTATGATAGATATATATATCATACCCCAACATAATAAAAAGGAACTTCAAAGTCTTGACATGAATGTAGAACTTTGAAAAATGAGAAGGGTAAAAGAATCCCTTACAAAAATTCGGCAGCCTAACAACGCCACTTAATCATTAATAAAATGAAATGATGAGAGAAAGAGGGGGTATCTCATAATATGAACATAAAAAGTGATGTAGGATGAATGTAAAAGAACATCCCCAACATAATAACATGGAGCATAAAAGAAATGACATAAAAGAGAGTACTTTGAAAGAAAGAGAGAGGTAGGATCCCTTACCTTAAAACGTAACTCTTAAAACTAAAAGGTTAGGACCTTGAGGGATTGGGGTAACCTTGAGAGGACTTCTTGGGAGGTAATGAGACCAGAGCGTCTTTGGGGGAGAGTTGGGAGTGAAAAATAAAGGAGGAAAGGGTGGGTATTTATATGGAATGTGAGGGGACAAGGCATTAATGGCCAAGGGACACCTCATTGGTGGTATTGGCAAAACCATGGGATTTCCCATGGTATTTGCCAATGGTATTGGACACACGGGACACCTAATAAATTATATTACTATTCATAAGTAGACCATATTTATTACATACTGAATACACCAATTAATTATGTCATTAAATACCCGTAACTTAAAAACTGTATTTTCACTATTCATTGAAAATTCAACTTTCTTAGAAAAATACCAAAATTTCACCTTAACCAAGTAAAGATGCAATGATTTCAAAAATGAACTCCATTTTATAAAAATAATTTTCTATATATTTTTAATTTTATTATTAAATAAATACACTATTAACCAAAAATTCATTTTTATCATAAAAATCCCCAAAAATTACCTTAGCATAATTTCGATGTTCTGAATTCAAAAATAAATTGAATTTTATAAAAATAATTTTCTAAATAAATTTTATTTAATTATTAATTAAAAAACACAATTCACCTGAAAAAACTAATACTTGACTAATAATTTATGAAACAGTTATTTACCTATTTTATTGAATCACATTACTTAATCATGGTTAATAGATTATATTAATACCTTCTTTAAGTGAGATTTCTAATCCATTGGGTCATATTACTAATCTCAAGCATAAAATCACTATTCAAAAATTATTATTCATCAAAAAATTATATTGATCTTATTAGATTCTAAATTTCGTACTGAACATAATTGTAGAAGACCATTTTTTGAAAATCAATACACATTTTTAATTGTTTAAGGTTTTCATAAACATTTTGAAAATATCATTTTTCTAAAATTCATCAATAATATACATCCTATATTTATCCAAACATTTGAAAATTTACAAAATTCACCATAAGAAGAAAACACAATTTTATTTATCTCAAAGGATTACCCAATGCAGTTACGGTATCCTTACATAGCACCTTATAACCCCAGAATAGGACCTAAGTGTACGGTGTGCTATGGTGATAGAGTCTAAGGGCGGCTCGGGCAACGATGCACGAGTAGTAATTTCTATCAGTTTGAACATCTCATGAAGGCGATTTTGTTCTAGCTTCACACGATGAAGTTCGGCTTGGGTATGGTTCAGAGCAAAGCCCAGTGGTGCTACCTTCTTCCCAAGTTCTGTTATATGGACTTCGATTGGCCCGATACTACCGGATATGGCCATAAAATATTCTTTCTATATTAATTAACCAAGATCACTTGTATTTAGAAACAATAATCAAAACGTTTAGTTTACAGCGGTCATATTGACCAACAATCATATAACAGTCAAAACCCAACGGTCACTTTTTAATTGTACACATTTTATCAAATGAAACAGTTTTGTTGAGTATAAAATAAAATAACAAACAAAATTAGGAAACAAGATTTATTCAAAAAAAAATTTTGTTACATGACCCGTATTATTCCACATTCTATTCCCGTTAGGGCAGAGGCTGAGGCATAACCTTCAGATCTAGACACTGAAATTGATGGCCAGTCATAATCAATTGAATGCTTTGGTTAGATTCAAAGAATAAAAAAAGTTGATTCCTTGTATTGAAAATTAAGTACAGTCACAAATATTGTTATCCCTTACCCAATGGTAGATCAACAACTTGAGAAGGCTCCTCTCTATATTTCCTTGTTTCAACAGGTTTTCAGGATGAATTTCAGGAAGCTCTGCTATGTTGCAGCTCGATCTTGTGATGTTTCAGATCTGGCGCACAAGGTCTATGATGCATTATATAGGCATTCTTCATTATTCCAGTATTTACAAATGCTCCTCAAGTTGAGATATATGCTAAAGAAAAATCAGTGTAATTCTGGAACCAAGAATGTGGGTGACAGTTCTTTGCCTATGGAATGTTGACATCTTTCAGATGACCATGCCCATACAGAGTCAAGTAGATGCTCTGTGGAAAGTTAAGGTGGTACTTCTTCATGTACTTGTACAAATCCACAAGAGTGTTGTTGCAGATATCATAGTAATAATGGCCTACAATTTTCATCATATCATCGATTCGCTTGCTAGCTAGTTCATCAGCCGTTCCAATTCTTCTAGGAGCCATTGAATATGTACAAAGGTCAAATAATTAACTCTTAAGTGAGTTGATTTCTCATAATATTTGTGATGAAAAGTAAAAATATGGATAAGGAATTAAGGCACACAATTCCAATTTTGGCGCGCAAGTATAGTTGTATTGCCCAAGTTTTGGGCGTGTAGGTATCACCGCGCAAGTCCAAATACCTCTACAGAAGCGCGACAGAAAGTACCAGCAGCAAAAAAGTAAGTTGCATGATGAATGAAACCTGCACAACGAGAGTGGAAATATTTTAGAACAGGTTTCATTGTGCGAGGAATGGTTGTATATTTATAGGCAAGGTCGCACCCCTGCGCACTAAAGCCAGCACAGATCGAACCTGTGCGACACCATCTGCGCACTCAACACATGTGCGCCATAGTTCCGTGGTTTTCTACTATTTCTATAGAGTCACATCTTCCTTCATTCGGATCCATCTCTAATTGGGGGACTTTTTTTGAAGCCCCTTCCCATCATAGAGTCTAAAAGAACAAAAGGGAAATACCTTAACACAAAGTGATTCATCCTTTGAAAAGACATCAAAAATTGACAATGGCATGAACAAGGATTTGTTTACACTTGGGTCATGAAAGTATCATCATAGCAGAACAATTATACTTGCACACCACATATTGGTTGCATTAGTGACTTGCACACCCTGCTTTATTTTCTCTCAGGGTCTTCAGCTGCCCATAAATACCCCTTGTGGGCCCCCCATTTCACGGACGGAAAATTCCAGAAACTCAGATTTGAGCTCTCGGTGCTCTAGTCTCTTCTTGAAGCCTTCCAAACACTTCAAAGGTAATTCCTTACCTAAAATGGATGATCTAAAGTGGGGAAAAAAGGCCTACGTGTTTAAATTCATCAACACCTACGCGCCTACGTGTCTAACCCTTCAGGGAAATGAAGACAATTGCACGCCATATAATCCCTTCAACAGAACCTGCGTGTCACTCATTTAAAAGCCTTTAAGAGTAATTCTTTGGTCTTGAGACAAGTCTCACCCAAGTATTACCCTATGGGTTGACAGGCACGCACATACACCTGTGTCGCGCAGGTATACCTACCCGCCCAGGACCTGCGTGCCTACCTTTTTTTGGGTTCCCCTCTTGTGCATTCATCTCTTTTCATCAAATCCACCTCTCCCCTTCAATATTTGGCCTTGAAAACCCTCTTCAATTCCATATATGTTATTATTCCATGATTGGATTCCATATCTGAAATGGATTCTGTGGAACATCTCTCAAACACTAGTATTTTACATATCTTTATGTCACTAAGGTTAGAGATTTCATTCATTCATCCTCATCCCTTAAGATGATAGGATCCTTTACTGGGGTTACTTTTAAAGAGTAATCCCCATTCCAATTTTCAAAATATGGTCCTTCTTTTCAGGAGTAAGCCCGAGTCATAATTCCCCTAACTTGGGCCTCCTTTTCAGGAGTAATCCCTAGTCCAGGTTCCCTAATTTTGGGCATCCTCCTTATGAGTAAGCCCCAAGTTCCCAAAAATGGGCATCCTTCATAGTGGTAAGCTCCAAAGTTCCAAATTATATTAACCTGGGAATGCTCTTTAGGAGTAAGCCGCATTCATAATTCCCCTTAACCTGGGCCTCCTTCTCAAGAATAAGGCCCAGTCATAATTTCTCTTAATCATTCTTAATTTCTTTTAATTTGGGCATCCTCCATATGAGTAAGCTCCATGTCCCCTCCTAATTTGGTCATATTCATTAGGAGTAATCCCCATGTTAAAGTATCCAAATCTCCATAAAAGCACATAAACCTTTATAAACCCAATTCCCCGGAATTCTTCTCTGAAATAAGTCCCATTCATTATCTATTTGGACAATCATACATACGTAAGCCCTATATCATTCCCTGTGGCATCATATTTAATGGAACAAAGAGTCATGTTTTACTGATACCTACTGTTTCTCACACCGAGCATGACTCACCTAAGAATAGAGTGTAAAAATAATTATGACATATCTCTTTGATCCATTAATCATGCATAAACCTCACACTTCTTCTCGAACTACGTGGACTTTGATCTCTATCTTAAATTTAGAGTATGTAGGAATCCTTTCTAATGTTCAATCCCATCACCCATTAATGATCATCCTTACCATATGACGTTAAACTATATTTTAATTCCTGAACAACGTGGGTTTGGATTCTAACTTCTAAACAAGGATATGTAGGTAGCCCATCGGGGGGTATGATCCCAACTCTGAAATAATCTATGTCCTTCTGAATGACAATAAAATTCATGTGCCCAGCTGAGTGGCTTTTAAGCCAGTATGGTTATCATAATGACCAAGGGATTTCTATATAATGTTTCGAAGGATACTGTTGTCCAAGAATCTCCAACAAATACATATGATTCTCTATCGATGAATAACCTCGAACACATATAAATGATTCTATAAATCTCATACATATTGATAATTGATTGTTAGATTTAAAGGAAAGATCATTTTTATACTTGGTAATTTATTTAGGATTCACGAACATAACTTAAATCTATAAAGAGAGTCCTGGAGTAGACAATAATTCCCCTCAAAAAGGTGTGATGAGTCTGACCTCCCATCCTATCGACCAATGCAAATTCTTAGGCCTCATCAGTTCACAACTAATGAGAACCTACCTTTGGAAAGTATGTCCAAATGGATATAGAATCATTAGATGTTTACGATTCTATGAACAAACACGTTAGAAATCGATTGGAATGTTTGAACCTTAAACAGACAAGGTCATCCCCAATTATAGAGGAAACATTTATAAAACCAGACCAATAGTTTTTAACCGTTGGTATACACTAATTGTAATGGTTCAAAGTGAATTGTTTCCATAAATCGGGTGGTATGGGTATAAACCAACGGTTGTTAAACCATTGGTATAGAACCTACAACACACTACTCCCAATGGTTTCATTGAAACAATTAGGATATATGTATTACAATTGTTTGAGAACTATTGGAATTTACTACTCAATCTATATACCAACGGTTCATAGAACCGTTGGTATTTCATTTTCTCTGCAAAAAAACGATACGCACCTCCTCCAGACAGTCCCTCTTCCAGCCAAAACCAGCATACAGTGCCCTCCCCTCTACAATAAGAAACATTCAAAGGCCTCCCCTCTCCAATTATACTACATCAATTCCAACTAGAAGAATGGAATTTCCTCCACTATATAATTATAGTACAACCCTATAGAATATTGATGAATGAAAAAAAACCACTCATGCAGACAATATACAATGATGAATACAACAACTGATAATAAAAAATTTAAATAAAACACACATACAGACAATACAATGTACATTATTCAAAAAAACTCATCAAATGGATTTTATGGTTGTGTGGTGACTTATAGGACTTCCCATTTCATAAAAAACACCCACACAACCCCCCTCCCACACCCCCACACCCCCCTGGACAGCCTCTTTTCACCCCATGCCCCCCATGGAATGCCCCCTTGAACACCACCCCTACACCCCGAGGATATCCCCCTTGCACCACCCTAGACATCCCCTTCCACCCCCACTAGACACCCCATCCCCACATGATACCCCCTCCCCCTAATCACCCCTCTAGACCCACCCCCCTCTTAGACAACCCACCTTCACCCCCCCGGACATCCCTTGGACACCCCCCCCCCCCCTTAGACACTACACCTGCACCCCCCACCCACATAGAACCCTTGGACACCCCCTGGACAGCCCCTCCTGGACACCCCACCTACACCATCCCCCCAGTGTAACGTCCCGGTTCTGGGTTCCATGCAACAGGTGCCCTGAACCCGGTTCGTCACATAACCTCAAGCGCATTTCCCCAAATTCCAGAGGCTGCCAACTAGCGGTGAGGGCCCAGGTCTGATAGTGGGGAAACTATTCCCTCATTTTCAAAGTGTAGCGCAGCAGAATACGAAATAAAACAAACATCAAACAACTGAAGCAGTAAACCATACACAACTGAAAATAAACAACATCAGTGGATATATAAAACATTATATAAATAATGATGCTACATGTCTCAAGTTATAAGAAAATATCCAAAATATGTTATACATCAATACAGTACAATAGAAAGCAGAGTACAACGAAACAATGAAAAAACAACGGGCAACAACATCGCAAGCCTAGGATCGGTCCCAGGCCCTCCTACTCCTCAGCAGAAATCATGTACCTGTATAGGGACTCTTCGCCTATCCACACCTGCAGCAACATAATCTGATTGGGCCCCAAAGCGTGACCCAAATAGGGTGTGAGAAATCTATCTCAGTAGGCACCCACCAAAGGCTTATGCTCAACTGCGTATAAGCATGCAATAACAGTGTGCAATAGTAAAATCCAATAAAGTAAGTAGTACTGAAAAGTAACTAACTTAGAGGTTAAATAGCCATTTTATTATATATTTAATCCTTTAAATATTATAAATCACCACAGTGCATTTCTAAGTAAACCGTCCACGTCCTCAGACAAGAAACAAATTACCCTCAGGTAAGCAGAATCCAACCCACATGTATTTCCCTCAGGCATAACAGAAATTTCCCTCAGGCATAGGAAGTGTCACAATCAGGCACAGATTCTATTTTCCTCAGGAACGGATGAAGTTTCCCTCAGGCCGAAATAACTACTGCCCTCAGGCTAAACAGTGCCAAGCCCACAAGCTAATCACAACAATTCCCTCAGGATAACTAGGTAACCGGGCCATGCCCAATATGCAAACAAGCAGTAAACAAGAAATTCCTCTAGAGGGAATTATAAAATTACTACTTTAAAGGCATACGATCGGTTATCCGGGCCAAATATCTAAACAATGAAACACACCACCTAGGTGGTTCCAAATCCAAGAAACGATCCCAAACAGTAGTTTCCAATTTATTCAATTACCTATACAGTTCTAGGTCGTTAAAACAGCCACGACCTCAGCCACATGACACCCCAATCATGGGTTTGTGGCAGGAAAATGCACAAAACACATGGAAGTTGGAAAACTAAACACCATGCCACCTACGTTATACGCCAATGAACTATATATGAAAACATCGGATCTAGAAATTCCCAAGAACGACGTAGATCTGATGTGAGAAAACATTCATTCAACCTCAAATAACTCTTGTTTGGGAAATAATTGGTAAGAAACACTCCAGGAGAAGAGTGGACCTACCCATGCGGTGCCGATGAGATCGTCCGAAGCGGAAATGGATTCCAGAAGAAAACTCAGAGGATCTTCAAAGGTTCAGCCATCCCTCCCGAGCCACCTCTTCCATTCTAAGCCTTCCCTGTGAACAGGGGAGGCTACTTCCCATTTTACACGAAAAAAACAAAGTACACTGTGTGTATTTCTGAGTACACGGAGTGTACTTCCCATTTTTTTAACTATTCCTCTGGAGGCTTCCTTCCAGTGTGACACTTTTCAAATGCCGACATGCCTACAAGGCGTGTCTTCACGACTACATGGCATGTTCTGTCACACATCTGGTCACCATCTTACTATTCTCCTGTCGACTGACTACATCGCATGTACTTGGTTCATACACCCTTCATCCCTAGCATGGCCACACGCCCCATGTACCCATCCCACACGGACAAAAGTACACGGTGTGTGGACAAAGTACACGGCATGTACTATCCAAAATTCAGGATTTTTTACATTTTCCATATTTTCTCCAAAAACACTTAAGGAAAAGAGAAAAGAAGAAACACATACCTCAAAATAAGAACCATGTTTTTACAAATGTTTCCCCTTATATCAATTAATCCACGAATTTCCCTTCCAAGGGTGGTGAAGTTATAACCGTGAACAACTCTGGCCACATAGAACGTATGTCGGTCTCCCACTCCCAGGTTTCATCCTTCACTCGGCCATGTTGCCATAGAACATCCACGAGAGGAACTGACTGGCCTCGGAGAATCATCGTGCCCCTATCAACGATGTGAATCAGATTCCCCTCAAAGGACACATCCATATGAAGCTCAACCTCCTCTGGCTAAAAGATGTGAGATGGGACCGATTGATATTCAAGCAACTGAGATACGTGGAAGACTTCATTCATGGCTTGGTATCGCTGCAGTAACTGCAACCGATGTGCAACCAGCCCGAATCTCTCTAGAATCTCAAATGGCCCCACATACCATGGTGAATGTTTACCCTTTCTCTCCGCTTGTTTCCCAGCCTCGGCAAAACACGCAAGAAAACCTGATCCCCGACCATAAACTCCAAAGGTCGTCTTTGGTGATCAACATAAGACTTCTAACGAGACTGTGTGGTAGCCATCTTCTTCTGAATCAACTGAACCTGCTCAGAAGTCTCCTGCACGAGACATGGTCCCAGTAAAGCTGCCTCACCTTTCTCTGGCCAGCACAAAGGTGATCGACATGGACTACCAAATAAAGCCTTGTATGGTGCCATCTCAATAGTCTCATGAAATCTATTGTTATAGGCAATCTCGACTAGGGGTATATGATTCTCCCAAGATCCCCCAAAGTCAAGGATTCATGCACGCATCATGTCCTCAAGCACATGTATCGTAAGCTATGACTGGCCATCTATCTGAGAGTGGTATGTTGTGCTCAGAAGCAACTGTGTACCCAGTACCTACTAAAAACTCCGCCAGAACTGAGACGTAAAGTAAGAGTCCCTATCTGAAATGATAGAACGAGGGAACCCATGAAGACTCACAATCTCTTGGATATACATCCTTCCAAGCTCATCAACACCAATGGTCTCTTTGATCGGAAAATAGTGAGCTACCTTCATGAGTTTGTCCACAACAGCACACATGGTGTCATTGCCAAGAGATGACTTCTGCAATCTCATCATGAAATCCATCACGACATCATCCCATTTCCACTGCGGAATGGGTAACTGCTGTAACAGTCCAAATGGTCTCTGATGCTCTACCTTCACCTGCAGAGAGGTGGAACATCTCGTAACATAACCAACTACATCTCTCTTTATACCCGACCACCTGTACTGACGTCTCAAGTCCCGGTACATCTTGGTAACCCCAGGTTGAACTGCCCAAGCTGAAGCATGAAACTCCCGCATCAGCTCCTCACATATATCCACTGGAACCCATATATGTCCATGGAAATGCATAACTTCGTCATCGCCTATCATCCAACAAAGAGGAGGATCCTCACTTTCCATCGACCCCTGTAGACCTAGGCCTTCTGAATCAAATAGCTGTCACATCCTCACTCTATCCAGGAGGGTATAAGTCACAACTAAAGATGGAATATAAGTCTTCCCCTATCTATCTTGCACCTTCAGATGCCTCTTAGAGAACAAATCCATAAGATGCCACTCACCACTGGCCTCCTGCACTTCCTGTATCTGAGTATTCATGCTCAGTGCATCAGCTACTGCATTAACTTTACCAGGTGTATAGGAAAGCTCAAAATCGATGTACTATAGGTACTCGACCCACCTTCTTCTGCCTCAAATTCAGGTCATGCTGAGTAAAGATATACTTGAGGCTTTTGTGGTCGGTGAAAACCACAAAATGATCTCCCAATAGATAATGTCTCCAACAGTGCAACACATGCATAACTTCAGCCAACTCGAGATCATGTGTTGGGTAATTCCTCTCATGTGGAATCAATTGCCAAGACCTGTATGCAACAACTCGATCGCACTGCATCAACACTGCTCCAAGCCCAATACCTGATGCATCACAATAAAATATATAGCTCTTCCCCTTCTATGGGAGTATTAGGATTGGTGTTGATTTCAACATTCCTTTCAGATCCTAAAATGATTTCTCACAGGCTTATGTCCACATGAACTTCACACCCTTCTTAGTCAAACCCATCAACGGTGCTGCTATGCGGGAGATGTCTTGGATGAAACATATGTAGTAACCAGCCAGCCCTAAGAAACTCTGTATGTCAAACATGTTCTTATGCTTCCCCAAGGAAACTACTCCTCTTACCTTCTCTGGGTCCACTGCAACTCCTGCCTCTGAGATGATATGAACCTGAAAGTGAATCTGGTCCATCCAAATGTGGAACTTTGAGAGCATAGCATATAGCTAATTCTCTCTCAGTGTACTCAATACGATCTCAATATGGGTGGTATGGTCATTTCGGGTGTGAGGGTACACCAAGATGTTGTCGACGAATACTACCACAAAAGAATCTAGATAATGATGGAACACACGATTCATCAGAGCCATGAAAACTTCTGTTGCGTTCGTGAGTCTGAACAACATAACCGTATACTCGTATAGACCATACCTTCTCTTGAATGTTGTGAGGGGTAAGTCAGATTGTCTAACGCGCAGCTTATGATATCCAGATCTCAAGTCAATTTTTGAGAACACTCGTGCTCCGAGAAGTTGATCAAAAAGATCTTCAATCGTCGTCAATGGATATCGGTTCTTAACCGTCAACTGGTTCAGCTTCCGATAATCCACATAGAGTCTGAGAGTACCATCTACCTTCTTCACAAAAACGGCATGAGAACCCTAAGGAGAAGTACTGGTTCGGATAAAACCCTTTACCGGTAACTCCTCTAACTGCCTCTTGAGCTCCTGTAACTCAGTTGTAGCCATCCTATAAGGACGAATGGACACCAGTGCTTCCTCTAGCACATGATCAATAGAGAAATCCACCTCTCTCTCTAGAGGTAGACCCAAAAAGTCATCCTTTGAGACATCCATGAAATGATCAAAAACTAGTGGGAAATATGTTTGACAAGTCCCCTGATAATCATAATATAAACTCTACATTTCGGCTATGACTCCACCTTTGCCACGATGTTCTGGTCCTGCTCGAGTTGCCTGAACATCCCACTCTCCCTTGAATAGAATCTCTCTACCCTCTGGTGATGTGAAACACACCATGCGACGATAGAAGTCTAAAATGGCTCTAAAGGGAACCAACCAGTCCATTCCGATAATGACTTCATATCTCGTCATCTCTAAGACATAGAGGTCCCAATGGAAGTGACACCCACCAACCTCAAGGGGGAACTCCTTACACAAATGCACATCGGTTGTTCTAGTACTCAACAGAGTGTCTAGGATCATGAAATCAGAAGAAGTAGAAACATAGAGCCCAAGGCTCTCCACATGGGTAGAGATTTGAAACTATGTGTAGCACCCATATCGAAAAGTACTGAAGATAAAACAGAAGCTACTAGAATAGTACCTCTGACTGTAGAAGGTCCGAGATCATGCTCCTGCTGGATCTGTTGCACTGCATATGCATGCCTAGTGTCGCGGCCCTGTGACACAACTTGGCTACCCTAAGCTGTCCCACCTTGCTGCCTCTGAGATCCAGGTGTCTAACTACCACGGCCACGACCACCATCTCTGCCTACACACCTTTATGTATTCCAGTCCCCTGACTGTTAAGAAGCCACTGGTCCTACTCCCGCTCATGGAGTCTTCACAGAACCCCTCTCACTATCCCTAGTGGAAACGCCATGAAAAAGTGTTGCAGATGACTCATCTTTCCGCAATCACGACACTCCAATGGGACTAATGGACACTGCGGTCTCTTGTGCCCCTCTCTACCAAACTGGTAGCACCTGGCCATGCCACCTGAAGATGCTGCTTGGCTGGTACTGCTGCCCTGAGAGAAGTGCATCTGTCTCATCCTCTTATAAACAGAAATAGTACCAGTAACTGGTGCTAAACCGCCCTGCCCTACACCACTAGATTCTCGCAGGTTCCTTTCTGTAATTAGCACCTGATTCACAATAGCATGTACTAAATGAATCCTGAAAACATTCACCAGTTCTCAGATGTCATATCGAAGACCATCCTCAAAACGTCTAGCTCTCAACGTCTCATCACCCACCAACAGGGGTGCAAAACATTGAATCTCGGTAAATAAGGTGGAATAGTCCATCACCGACATAGTAACATACTGTAGATTCATGAACTCTCAAGCTATATCTTCCCTCAATGTCTCTAGGAAGAAGAAATAATAAAATAATTCCTAGAAATCCTCTGATGTCATGTCCCTGTGATGCTCAGACTGGTTGGTAACATCCCACCACCTCTTGGCGGAATCACGCAGAATGTATGTCGCGAGCATGACCCTCCTCCATAGAGGCATATCCAGATGCTCAGAAATAGTCTACATAGATCCTAACCAATACTCCACAACATGTAGTCCACAATCCCTTGAAAACATAAGCAGATGATGCTGCTGAAATATACGAGTAAGCTCAGCCATAGATGTGGCAGTCGGTGGTGCTCCCTGAATGGTCTGCATGAACAACATAAATCCTTCCCAAAACTGCACCTCCGTGCCTGTTTCCGGTATAACAGCGAGCACCACATCTGGCTCTGCTGGACGATCAAATGGTATCCCATGGCCCACCATTTCTGCGGTATAGTCGTTGCTTCTCTCCTGGTGAACAACACGCGGTTGTTTTGGTGGTGTGACACTATAAGGACAAAATCACGCTTGAGATTCAAGATTTATCAAAGACCAAAAGCAATGGAACCACAAATGGAACAAGAGGAAGACGGAATTCCAAGATTTGAAAAACAAGTCTACACGACGTGTATACTGACTACACGACATGTACTTAACTTCCCTTCCTTGCCAAGGTCATTCTACACGGCTGAGCCACACGACTCTTATTGAACAAAAACAACACGGCATATATAACATCCACACGGCTTGTATGGTGAAATTTACCAACTTCCCGTGTCGTCTGTGACACGGCCGACTACTCGGCTTGACACTACACGGCGTGTTACACCCGCACACGGTATGTCCACAACCTTGTTTCCCAGTCACACGGCTAGCTCCACATGGTCTGTCCTTGGACAAGGCTACACGGCGTGTTCCCAAAGGTACACAACGTGTTCAAGGAGAAGTGACACCGACCTGTGTAATTAGTTACACGACCGAGTCCCCAGGTCGCACTACACGGTGTGTCCATCATTGACACGACATGTTCTGTACAAGAGTTCACTGACCCGTGTTATTAGTTACACAGTCGGACACCAAGTCAACACTACACAGCATGTACAAAAGCTACACTGCGTGTTTTTTCCAAGATCTTCCCTTCCCCATGTCTCCGCCAACATAGTTTGTGACACGGGAAGGGACTACACGGCGTGTACTCAGTGTACACGGCGTGTACTCAAAAAAGTTCATTTTTCTTCCCGAATAGAAGGCCATACATGACATGTTTGAAGAACTAAACGGGGTGTATACTGGGTTTCCAGACAGTATGCCTCAGAAACTCCTCTGGAACCCAAAAAATAATAAAAAACAACACCAAAAGTGTCAAATTCCGACCCGTGAGGTCCCATACTCCCCAAGAATCGATGTTTGACATCTTATCTTTGTTATAAAAATTTAAACAGTCAATGATCCACCAAATTCTGGTAAATGGGGGCCCATACTCCCCAAAAACCAAATTTTGGCATTCATTATATAGACAGGCTCACACAAGAAAATACTCTATCATAAAGTAGGTATTTATCAACCAACTATTACAACAACATTCTTTACTAGCACAACTACTACTAAAACAACATGCAATTTTTAATGCACCTACATGGCATGGACACTATGCATGACATGTGATTTCTAGCATGTGCCAAAATGATTCATGAGAAGTCATAACCTCATATCATCGGGTTGCGACTATATAGACCCCACAAATAAAATATAACCAGAACAATATAAGTGTGTCAAACAAAGGTGAAATCAAATCAACTGTAAATTGAAAAATCAGTAAAATTGCAATACGAGGTAAATTGGTTTTTCCGTGTACACGTGTTTGCTACGCCTGGGAACAGCTTATTACCAACTACAGTTCGTCCTATCCCTGACTACGACTCAAGATAGTAAGTCAAAGAAAAGAACCCCTTTGATACCACTTTTTAACGTCCCAGTTCCTGGTGCCACGCAATGGGTGCCTGGAACCCAGTTCACCACATGACTTCAAGCGCATTTCCCCAAACGGTAGTGGTTTTCGACTAGCAGCGTGGGCCCAGGTCTGATAGTGGGGAAACTATTCCCTCATTTTTCAAAGTGTAGCGCATCAGCATATAAAATAAAGAATACATCAAAAAACAAAAGCAGTAAACCATACACAACTGATAATAAACAACAATAGTGGATATAAC
The DNA here is from genome assembly GCA_963277665.1 of Viscum album. NCBI lineage: Eukaryota > Viridiplantae > Streptophyta > Magnoliopsida > Santalales > Viscaceae > Viscum > Viscum album. The sequence continues at coordinate 1,593,473,492 of OY728146.1, read as the reverse complement.
CAATAGTATATATATAATGATGCTAGATGTCTCAAGCTCTAAGAAAACACCCAGAATTTGTTATACATCAATACAGTACAACAGAAAGCAGAGTACATCGAAACAAAGTAGAAACAGTGGGCAGCGACATTTCATGTCTAGGCTCGGTCCCATGCCCTCCTACTCCGCAGTAGGAATCATGTACCTGTATATGGACTCTTTCCCCTATCCATGACTGTAGAAACATAATCTGTTTGGGCCGAAAAGTGTGACCCAAACATGGTGTGAGAAATATATCTCAGTATCCACCCACCAAAGGCTTGTTCCCAACTGCGTGTAAGCATGCAACAACAGTGTGCAATAGTAAAATGCAATAAAGTATGCAGTACTAAAAAGTAACTAACTTTGCAGTTAAATTGAAATTTTTTATTTATTTACTCTATTAAATATTAGAAGTCACCACAGTGCATTTCAAAGTAAACATCCCATATCCTCAGACAAGAAAAACATTACCCCCAGGTAAGAAGAATCCAACCCGCAGGTATTTCCCTCAGGCGAACCAGAAATTTCCCTCAGGCATAGGAAGTGTCGCCCTCAGGCACAGAGTCTATTTCCCTCAGGCACAGAAGAAGTTTCACTCAGGCCGAAATAACTGCTGCCCTAGGCTAAACTGTACAGAGCCCACAGGCCAATCACAATAATGCCCTCCGGCTAAACAGGTGACCAGGCCATGCCCAACATACAAACAAGAAGTAAACAAGCAATTCCTGTCAAGGAAATTCTACAATTACTACTTTAATGTCATACCCTTGGGTATCCTAGACAAACAGCTAAACAGTGGAACACACCCCCTGGGTGGTTCCGGATCCAAGAAACAATTCCATACAGTAGTTTTCAATTTATTCAATTACCTATATAGTTCTAGGTCGTTAAAATAGCCACGACCTCAGCCACACGACACACCAATCATTGGTTCGTGGAATGAAAACTCACAAAACACACGACTGTTGGAAAACTAAACACCATGCCACCTACCTTATACGCCAACAAAAAATATATGCAAACGTCGGTTCCAAAAACACCCAAGAATGAAATAGATCATAGGTAAGAAAACATTATTTCAACCTCAAATAACTCTTGTTAGGGAAGGAATTTGTAATAAAAACTCCAGGAGAAGAGAGGTCTTACCCATTCAGTGCCAACGAGATCGTCCGAAGCAGATACGGATTCTAGACGAACACTCAGCAGATCATCAATGGTTCGGCTGTCCCTCCCGAGCTCCCTCTTCTGTTATAAGCCTTCTCTATGAACAGGGGAGGCTACTACCCATTTTAAGAGAAAAAACAATGTACAGAGCATGTACTTCCTAGCACACGGCGTGTACTTCCCATTTTTTTAACTGTTCCTCTTGCGGATTCCCGACAGCGCGACACTGTTCACTATCCGACATGACTTCATAGAGTTTCTTCATGAGTACACGATGTGTTATGTCGCACAGCTGGTCATCGACTTAATATTCTCCTGCCGAATGACTACACGGCATGTAAGGGACCACTACATGGCATGAATTTTTGTTCCTACACACTTCATCCCGGGCATGGACACACGCCCCATGTACCCATCCCACACGGCCAACAGTACACGGCGTGTGGACAAAGTACACGGCGTGTACTTTCCAAAATTCAGGATTTCTACCATTTTCCATATTTTTTTTCAAAAACACATAAGGAAAAGAGAAAATAAGAAACACGTACCTCAAAATAAGAACCATGTTCTTACACCCAGCCCAACAGACCCCCATGCACCCCCCTGAACATCACACTTGCACCCACATTGGACACCCCTGGAAATCCCCTCACCCCTAGACACCCCCTGAACACCCCCTCCCCCTACCCTACAGACCACCTTGAACCCCCCCCCAGACACCCCCTCTCCCTATACACCCCACATGCACCCTCCCCTTACCCTGTGGACCCCCCAGCACTCCACCCCACCCCCACTCGGACAGCCCTTGTACACCCCCCCTAGAAAGCCCCTCCTAGAAACCCCACATACACCCTCCTCCTTCCATATAGACCCCAACCCCCCGGACACCCCATGGATAGCCCTAGGCTTCCAGCCAGTGCACAACAACCTTCCTGTTTTATTAGTACAACAAAAAATTCATTGTCTATAGTTAATATATTAACCAATATAACAAAACAAATATGAATAACCTCAATGGATTTAGTATCTCAAAGACTTCATCTAGTAGTCTAAATTGATTCATTTAACCCAATATATTCACATGGTTTAGAGTACATCTAGTATTATAACAAAAAATACCTCTTGTGATCCTAAAAACAAAGTTTATTATATCCCGCATTTTTGCACTGATATAAAACCAAGTATTTTATCCTAGAAAAAACCGATGAGAAAAAAAATATAGTTTTTAAACCACTAATTGTAGGGTATGAAATAGCACTTCCTTTTTCCCTTATTAGATATTCCTCCACCACTCCTAGGAATAGAAGATACAGGAATAAAGGAAACATGAAATACCTCTGGTGATCCCACTAATCTTGTGTCAACATTGATATATTATCTCACAACCACTCTATAAAAGTGGAGTCCAAATGAAGAAACAGCTCATGACAAGTCATTAAAGACTTTACCCAAACCCCGAAGCCATTAATGAATCGTCCAAGTCTAGATTAGTAATGTTTAGAACCAACTGGATAAAATTATTTGTGTACTTGAACAATATTTCATCTCTTTAGTGGAGCCTCTAAAATTATATAGCCATCAATACCTTCACTTCATTTTGAATGAATGCTAAATGAACCATGCCTTGAATCTTTTCCAATAATAGTCCTTGTCTAGATTAGTCTGAATAATAGACTTCCACCACTGATAACTCGGACCCCCTAGTAGGATGGTTACAAAAATAACCTTAAGAGACTCATAAATCTAAAGCTGGATAAAAATATCCTCAAACTTCAGTACCAAAACCAATTCATCCTAAGAATCTTTTTACCTACAGAAATGATGAGGATTCATGTTTTGTAACTCTCACAAATAATTCTCACATTATGAGAATAGAGGATAAACAACAAGATCTAAGACTGAAGAAAAAAACAACCATCCAAATAAAAACATTATAAACCAAAGAATCTATTAAATCCAAAAGGAGATATACTCTAAAACAAGAAATGCAAACACCATCAAAATGTACTTCAAAACTCCAGCCCCATGAGACAAAAAATAGATCAATAAGTAATCTCAACACATAATTTAAAAAAAACTAAAATCCAATACATTATAAATTTGTAAAAAATTAAACAATATAAACTATTACTTCATTGAATAAGTGATCCAAATTCTCCAATTTAACACAAAATGGTTATATCAAAACTTTATATCAAAACGAACTTCCATTGATTAAAAAATAATTTTTACCCATGAGGTTTTGAAAAACTCTTGTGATAAAGAGAAATGTTAATTGTTTAGGAAACCATTTAAACACAATTATAGATTTTGGTAAAACATTTATAACATTCAAATAGTTCTAAATCATCTATTTTAAAACTACATTCAACTTAAATCATTTTAATGATTCTAATTAGGCTTTATTGATATCACTGTAAAACCTTGAAAATAATTAACACTATCCCTTTTTCTAACAGAATTGACAAACTTTCCAAAAATAGGTTATCATTTTAAATCAAAAACATATTATGAACTTTTCCAAATACAAATATCATTATAAAAGTATTCCCAAGTCTTCGTATTGTCCAATATGTACGATGATGTCCCTTAATCACTTAGATGGTCCTTGTGGAATACATGTAGCAAACTTCATCCACATCTCTAATGTTGTCTAAAAGTGACTAAATATTTTCATTAGAGACTCAATCTTGATATTGGCTACATGAGGGTCTCCCTCCTCATTTTCTATGGGTGGGTAATGTATCTAAAACTCAATCTAGGTATCATATATCGAAGGGAAATTGTGATTAGTTAGTATCAATATTAATCACAAGACTCATGGAATACTATCACATAGTTGATCATCCATCATATTACCCATTGTTGTAGGAAGTTACAACTACACTATAAGAGGTGTGTGTTGTTTATTGTTATCACACTGAAAAAAATATAATGTAGAAGCATTTTCTCAACACGGTTCAAAACACTCATCAGAGCATCGGGATCATAAAAATATCAAACACTAAAGGACAAGTACAATACAGAAAACCATAGATAAATGATTTCATCAACTCTTTGTTGAGAAATTTAATTAATATAATTTTTTAGAAAATATTTTATTCTTATTTTTATCAATAATTTTATATAATTTCATATGAAATTAATGAATCCCTAGAATTGAAAGATCAGGATAGGACTCCACTCTAATTGCACATGGAACCAAGTGGTCATGGCATGAAGTGGGGATGACTAGTGATCAAATAGAGTTTTTAAGTATTTTTGAAATTCTATTATACTTACCAATGTCTATACTAGACGTCAATATTTTTATTATGCTTTATATAGGATTCCAAATAAATTAAATGTATTTTTATTTCACATTATAGAAACTGATCTTATGTTATAAAAAAAAGACTCTTGATTTTGTATTTTGGTATGATAATGATATTTATTTAGGGTGAATATTTTATAGCTAATTATAATAATATGATATAATAAAAAATTTATCAACTTGTCAAAAATATAGTGAAATATTTTTATTCATGAAATTTTGTCATTGAGTACCACTTCATGGAGTATAAGAGGGAACATGGAAACTTTTGGGGAGGAGGTGGAATATTGATTTACATATTTATTATAATTTATATCACTCTTGTAATTTGATTTTGGGAACATATTTATAATTCATCTCATTTTCATTTATATAATAATATTAGAATATGGATAGCAGTATCATAAGAGTTGAATTTAACGGATTCACTAAATGATAAATATGGTTTATAAACTATGTAAAAACTCTTATCCAATGGTAATTATGACACATGTAATAAATTTGTCTTCATTCATGACCCTATTTAGGAATATTACCAATATGTGTCTTCGATCTATTAATTTTACCCTTATTCCTTAGATTACTGAGAATGGGAAAGAGCATGATAGGTGGACCTTTGTGGCTGGGGGTTTCTCAAGAGGATAAGGATTCTGATTTGGATTCCCCTATAGAGCCTAGGGAAGTGGAACTTGTGGGGGATTATATCAGAGTATCTTAAAAGAAAGGAAAGAAGCTCATCATTGACTTAGAGGTGCTCATCAAGCACTCTCAGAGGCTGTAGAAGAAAAAAAGACTACTCCTCCTTACCTAGCCCTCCTGTCACTAGATTCTCAAGCAAAGGGAAGATCCCTCAGAAGGTTCCCAAGCAGGTGGTGACATGTTATACAAAGGATCACGATACACTTGTAGGATAATCCTTAATTTAACTATTTTATATCATTTTGATTGACTATCTATCTATGTAGTCTATTGGTATCTCACTTTTCCTTAAAATTGTTTTCTTAATTAAAAACATATAAATATGCCATGTTTCCCATTCAATAATGAAATCCTCAAACATTAAGAATTAATGTAATTTTTTGTTAGTTACATGTTATGAATAGGATCACAAGGAACAATGTTTATCATATTGGATTTGTTCATATACACAATGCACTAAATTTATAGAAATAATCACTTTAAAAATATCGTGAATGATAAAAAAACTAGTCACATGAAAAAAAAGAAAGTATCCACCCATTGGGGGAAGAGACCACACTCTTAATGGTGGAATGAAATATGATGCATGAGATAGGTAGAAATATTTCTCAATAACTACATATGTTTTGACAGAGATGTTTTTCCTTTAACAAGTGGTCTTGAGAGCCCTTCTGATACTAATAGAACATGGTACCTGAGTTAGTGTGGTGGCGAGGACCTGTAAGCTTAGGCAGACATGGATTTAAGGAATGTTCCAAGAATATCATATAGTATTTGAGGTCATCATGAGTTAATTATTTCATTTTTGGGTATGAGATTGATTTGAGTCTCAAGGACTCTAGTAGAATCTCCAGTGTAAGATATATGAGTTCCAAGAGGACTGAAATTTTTCACTTGGATGATGAGAAATTTTTGAAATGGGGATATAGGTCCCTAGTGACTAGAACCTTTTACATATCTGCTGAGCTATGATATGGACCAAATTCCCTTATTCTTATTTCATACACATATTGGGTGAAAAATTATAACAAGTATAGTGATATATCATAATTAATGACAACACCTTGAGCGATACAGTGTTTGAATGACAATGTCAATTGAGCTAAACGAGTATGATAAGCCAATTCATATTATTCAAAGAAAACAAAAACTGACCTTCCACGAAATAAACACCATTGAGATACATATGGAAAACTCAAACCAAATCTAATCATGATACAAATAACCATCACTACTCATTGGTTTAGAAGACAATGCACCTCCATCGGAAGGGTTTTATTATAATATCATGGCATTGATTTATCACAAAATTCATTTAATTATATATAACATTTATTCTAAAACACATTCAACACAAATATAATGCAATTAGTTATGCAACAAGATCAAAAAAAATATCATTGTGAGTTTTCGAAGATAGAGCTCCACCATTGGAGGGGTTTTATTATAAAAAATGACTTTATTTATCAAATGAAACAATTATATTAAACAACAGTTCTTCAAGATATGCAATTCAATATAATTATCTCAAATTAAGAAAGAAGATAAATTCAAATTAAATCAATCTTGAATTAAAGAGTCTAGGAGAGGGCCCCTACCTCAAGGTGGAACCAAGCCATCCACTTCGGCTCTTATAGATTTCTAACTAAAGTTTTTTCTCACCAACTGGGTATACTCACCTTCTCAAACGTGAAAGGACACCAAGCCCCTATTCCCACAAATACATGGCCATGAGCATGTGCAAGGGGGTCCTTGCACATATTCTTACATACATATACCATTCTGTAATCACATGCGTAGGCATTTATTCGATTCCTTGATTCTTCCATGGCGTCATTAGTCCGAGGTAGAAGGCCGACATTAGTCGTAAAGATTTCGGTAAACTATGACAGGTTTCGTGGGATCAGTCATCTCTATGGTGGAGTGGTAATGGTCTTATGGACTCTTCCAGCCTTCGTCAGCCTGTATGTTGTGGCAGAATTCTCATAGTGTGCTTCGTGTAGTTTTGGTGGTCTCCTTGATAGGATTGATGGTGGAGATGGGATTTGTCCAGTTTGCAGCCACGTTATCCACATAGTGATAGGTGTGGAAATTTTACATATAAATTTTGATGAGGAAATACTTATGATGATGGATTGGAATCTTGGTAGCTTCATAAAGTGGGATGGTCCCTGACCGCATTGTCGAACGCATCAAATAAGTTGTTTAATTTTGACTAGAATTTCTGCAGTATAGCAGCAATCCTAGGTCGTCTCTTGACGGAGCCTTAGATCATTAATTATAAAATGTGGTTCTGATTATGAAATTAAAAAAAAGGGAATTGGGGTTTTATAATACTTGGGTTTGATTATTAAAGATGACAATAGAAAATAGAAGCTATAAAACAAAGTAGAGATTAACAAAATTAATTAAGCGTGATCAACTCAGGGTACTCGTATGATGTTTATCCTTCATCGCTTCATGATATAAGGTTATGATATTTTAATCCATGGTTTGTAACACCTAGAACTAGAATGTTACTGAGTTTATGCTAGGATACCTCCTAGGGTTCAGTCAAAAACACACAATGATTCACCGGACACCGTCGATGATTGAATGAATTGTGTTTGACTTCATAACCAAAACTCACCAAGGAAACACACGAAAAACTCGATACACTGTCCAGATTTGTATGTTATTTCTTTGTGATACCATGACATAAATGTACACGGCCTTGAAAGTACTTGTGTGCGTTCATTTTACCAATATAAACCACACAAACACCTCAATTGAAAGGGGGAAAGAAAGTGGTGAACGGTGTGTGAAACATGACATGAATGGGTACCCCCAAACATGATCATTTGAGTTGAGCATGAAATACCAGCACATAACTCAATAAAATAAAAAATATAGGATGATGAAAAACAACACAACAATCTGGAATTTAAAAGATCATTCAAATATTACAAACATGAAGCTCGGGATGTACATCACATTCCTCCCCGGGTGATCACAAGGAGTTTAGAAACCCATGGGAGAGGAGGAAGAGAAATATGTTGGGGTAGAACTTCCCATAGCCTCCAGAACCTCTAGGAATGTTGATAGGACACCATGGGGACTCCAAAATGGCAGCACCTTGCCTCTTGGCCGAACTTACAAATGAGGAGCCCAAGGTTCCCTTTTATAGGAAATGTGGGAGGTGGTTTTGGACACACAGATTTCAAAAATCCACTTGAACGACGCATTTCGGCCTTCATACAGTCTTATCTCGCTTTGTAGAAAATAGAAAAGTTGTATCCCTACCTCTTGAATATCTCCACTGAAAGTTTGGCACCGTTTGGATAACTACAGATCATTATATTGATAAAATACAGAACACCGAATTTGACTTGGTCCAAATTCGGTGGCTTGGACAGATCAGTTCGGATGGACCCCATAAAAGCCGAATCAGGATTGTCTTCCTTCATATGAAATGTAGCATATTGCATTTTGGACAGGCCCACAAACTTTCAGCCCATTTGGATGCACGGATTCTGTGTACTATTTAAAACACAGGACAGATGTCCATGGATCCATGCAATTTTGCACCAGTTTTCTTTCACTTCATCAAGGGCCCTCCAAATCACCTCCACCTACATTGTAATTTTCAAAAAAAAGTATCATTGCCCTATTTAACAGCGGTGTAAGGGTGAAAATGAAACAGTGAATCGTGGTACGATCAGTCCCTCTAATTCTATAAAATTTATTATGAAAGGTTTTAATCTATTTAATGATTCAAGGGTTCTAACTAAAGAGATTATGTATGAGATGCTAGTGTGGGTATTGGGTATTGTTAGACCGATTGGCATTAGAATTCCAAGATGCATGGTGTGATTTAGCATAGGATGGAACATGGTTTGTGGGGCTAGGTTATAATTAATGATTTTGATGAGGTTCTTGACCGGATTATTGATAATATAATTAATAAAAGGTTGACATGATGAGATAATACTATAGTGTGTGGGATGAGGATTATGGTCAGTGGGTAGTGACTACGACAGGTAGCAGGGACCATAGAGGATTCTCATGTGGATGAGATAAGATTGTAGATGGGTTCTACATGGTGTGCTTTTCTAACATGGACCATCATGAGGTGAATAATCATCTTTTACTAGTTTTATGATGAGATGTGCATTGAGGTATGGGATAATCCTCGAGAGATGAGTCTAGAATATGTGACTGAGAGGATAGAATAGAATATGTTTTCTAGGATTGTGTGAGTGGCCAACCCATGTGAGGATTATACGATGTATGGAGACAGTTTAGGTTATTTATATTATCACATGGAGACAATTAGTGTAATTTCATGACTCCAACAAACTCTATAAATCTTCCCACACTATGTTTTGGAAAACAAAAATCCATCTCATGGAAGACCCCAAGGCTACTCAAGCTTCAAATGTTTCATAACAATCACATCTCATGGTATTACAGTATACAAGTGATCTACATCTACTAGTTATGATATCATCACTAACCTATATCCATAGAATGTAGTAAAAGACTTTAGTGGTCAATGAAATATATAAAATAAAATAAAAACAAAACAAAAACATACTTGTATCCTATTATTATATATGTCACTGTCCAATATAAAAGAACCACAATGCCCATGGGTCAAATCATGTTCCTACATGCAAGGAGGAAACAATTCCATTTAATAATATCATTATTTTACATTATGTTATTTATATTGCATATTGATGGAAACACTAGACTAGTACACTTAACCAATGAATATGCACCTATGCTACATTAGTTGAGATGATGATTGTGCATATAACCAAATTCACTATGGAAAGAAACTCACAGGGACCATAATCAATGTTTAGTAGTTGATCCTAATCTTGAACATGTTTGGGAACCAGTCCATGAACTAGATGGCCTACATGGTCATGAGGGGGTAAAAAATTTCATTATACTCAAAAAGCCCAAGAGAAAGCAAGCTCACTCCTACCAAATTTTATTAAAAAAAAAAGAAAATATTGTCGGCATTACAAGGGAGGTTTACATAACCTAGTGAAAGGCATGCCACTCACATCTGCCTCAACATGATGCGTGCAACAATTAGGGATAAGAAAAGACCATTCTGAAGAAGACTCCACAATCGCCTTCTTTGACATGGCATCAGCAACCTGGTTAGCATCCATATAAAAATTTGTCACATCAAGGATGAGACCATCATGAAGTTGCAAAAAATCAACCCATGGGATATCCCTTGATAGACGTCTAAGAAGATCAACAACCACCATAGAGTCTGATTCCAGCCATAGAAAACACCAACTATGATGAACCAAATAATTAATTGCCTTTATCATTTCCCATAACTCCACTTCAATGGAATTTATCTATCCAATATAGTGGTAAAAACAACCCTTAACAAAGCACTGGTAGCTGCGAAAGACACCACCACAACCCGAAGGCCCAGGTGCACCAAAGGTCTCCCTATCAACATTGACATTCACCCAAGACGGAATTGGACGAATCCATCTCACTGACTTCAAGACCAAGGAATTTTTGATCTTGCCAGACACACCAAAACTTCTTATGATAAAAAGATCATTCAAGTTGTTATTAATACATCCAGTCTTCACTTTGGATTCATTACACATAGCCTTGTGAATAAAACTCACACCATCTTTAAAGGTAGATTTAATGTCCTCAAACACCAGAGAATTTCGGGCCTTCCAGATGAAGCCATAGATAGCCGCTGCTGCAACTAGAATGAGGTTTCCAGTCTGCTCACTGCAATGTGTAGCAACAATGGAGGCCAGACATCCCACCATGCTTTGCAACTGCATCCGGAAACCTGTGATTTCTTAAATATAAATCCAGAACCTGCATGAAATAACACAGAATAGGAAGATATGCTCAATAGATTCCTCAACTGCAAAGTAGAGGGAACATGCAGATACAAGGTGAATTCAAACCTTCTTGAGCAGGTTCTGTACATGAATTTTGTCTTTCCATATTTTCTATAGTAACAAAAAATCAGAGGGTGAGATGAAATAATTGTGGAAATCCAAAATCCAACGGGGGTGGTGATCTGCCCATCACACATGTAGAGATAATGGGCTACAGTGGTTAGGGAACCAATGACACATGACATCCATATGAGGCTGTCTCTATCAATGTACCTATAAAACATTTCATTATAATATACTAATAATAATGTTTTTGGTGTATTTTATACCATTAATGGGAATTTCTCAAGGCTTGAGTGCTAATCCACTTCAGTTCGTAATTTAATGGACCCTTATCTATCAGTATACGACTAGGGATTTTTTCCATTGTTGTCTTGTTGTGTGTAGTGTCTATCTAGGATTTATATGGTGATACTATATTATGGTAAATGTGTATTTCATGGTAATTATAATAAATAAATTGTTCAATTGGAAAATCATCCCATAGTCAATAGAGACATACCCACTATTTATAGATAATACCATCCAAATAAACAACTTGGAAATCTGAGACCAAACTTTTAATTTACCAATTCCAATTACTTAATATATACAACACCAACTTATGTTTTATGAAATAATCATTTAAATGGAAATAAACTCCTCACAGTAACCCATAAAATCTCATATATTATCACTGACCCCCAATTAACCCACATCATTGCACATCCTAATGATGATACAATCTCATAACATATATATCATGATTAAGAAAAACAATCCAACATGATATCATCTCTAATAGGTGTCTATAGTAGAAAATGTGAGGTTTTTAAAAATCATGAACTTTATATTGAATTTATTGTTAGAATGAATGTATTACAACATGTAAATCTAACCCTACATTTTTTGGAGACTCTATTTTGAAAAAAAATCACAATTTACCCAACAATTCACCAAACCATGAGTTGGTTCTTACATGAATCTCTATAAAATGAATGATTAATATGAATGGTTATGCTATCTATGAACCTATCATTTCATTCCATGTTGCCTCATTTTTTAAAAAATACGAATAATTCATACTTGGAAGTACCGATCAAGAACCCTCAATAAATTTGGGAGAAATGGAGGGAGGATAGGGAGCCAAGAGGGGGGGACGCCACATAGGGTGTTCATCAATATGGAGTCTCGAGTTCGGCTGTATAGGGGGTCGGGGGACATCAGAGGATGATAGGGAGCCGAAAGGGGAGGAAGAATGTCACCAAGAGAGGGAGGAGATAGGGGAGGGGGAACGACACTATGAGATGATAGGGGAGGGGGATGTCGTCATCGGAGAGGGAGCTCAGAGGGGAATGGGAAACGTCACTGTAGGAAAAGGAATTGAGAGGGGATGAGGGCCGGGAGATGGAGGTGGAGGTTGGGAGGTTGAGGAGGTCAAGGTCTGGGAGGGGAGGAGAGGTTAGGTAGGTGGAGGTCAAGGAGCGTTCACACCAGGGATGAAAAATTAGGATGGAGGGTGCCCTGAAACCAAAAATTGAGGGTCTTTCTTCCCAACAGTTAATAAAAACTGTTTGTAAAATTTATCTTTCCCAATAGTTTAGGAATGTTGTTGGAATACCCCAACATATATTCACATATACCAATGGTTTTATAGATCTATTGGTATATAATCTTTATCCCAATGGTTTTTTCAAACCTTTGGGAAAAAAGTGTTCGTTTAGGCTAGATTTCCAATAGTAAGATAGTGGTGAAGATATCGACCATCTAGATAAAATTATTAATAGGTTTTATAATAAAAATATTATTTAGAAAATAAAAAAGAAATGAAAATATGATGCTAGTTTAAATTAGAAAAAGGAATAGAAGAGATATGACACTCATAATGAGATCATATGTTATGAATGTAAGAGAAAATGTCATGTTAAAGACGAATATTACATGATAAAGTGTAAAAATATGTATGATGAGAAGGATTGGAACTATAATAAAACTATGAATGTATATTGGAGGACCTTTAATGATAGCGCTTGTGACACATATTTGACTCATTAATAAAAACATGACAAATTAAACATGTATTTCAACAAAAACACTTTTGAGGTATCTCATGCATGTTTATCTTCTCCTATAAGTATTTATAAACATTCTTGAGAGAAACATAATGCTGAAAATATGTCAAAATACGAAATTTTTTAAAATTATAACATGTTATAAGATACTAACAATGATATAAAAGAAAATTATAAAATTAGAGAAATGAATCATGATTTAGCTACTAATATTAAATCTGGTCTTGCAATAGAAAAGGAGAAAAATTATCAACTATTAAAGGAAAATACAAAACATGAATTTTCTAATGAGCAGTTAAATAAACACTAATACAGATTCTATAATAGTATAGTAACTCTCACACAAATACATGGAAAATAGATTTCATATACGTATATTATTGGTCTAGGTTATCAACCTGGGTAGAGGTGAATTATAAAAAATTTGAATTATTCCGAAATCTTGTTCTAGAAATATAGTTTCATGTTTTTATTCAAACGGACCTAAAAAGATATTTATTTATAAGAGTATAAACAATTCATATAGGAAACAAATTGAGAAAATATTTGATCCTAATACCTAAATTAATAACATTTTAGGACCTAAGAATATTTGGGAACCAAAATCATTTTTGGTATAAAAATTATTATTATTTTTTGAACATACTTAAAGAGATATTGTAAAATTATATGTTACATAAGTAGTGGAGGTTCAAAAATTTTACTGGATATTACTCAAGGTTCAACAATTTGATAATGGTTGATTGTTTACATGTAACCTTTGGTGACAATGCTAAATCGAAAATCATTATCCTCAGACAAATTGGTAACTATAACTCAATTTTAATTTATAAATTATTATTTATTAATGGATTAAAATACAATATTCTTATATTCTAACAACTATATGATTATGGGTTTTATGTGAAATTTGAAAACAATTCATGTAATTTGTTTTATTATAAAAATGATTTAGTTTTTACTACTTTAATAAATGAAAAAAAATATATGTTGTTAGTTTAGATTCGTTAAATTCTCAACAAATTTCATGTATAAGTGAATTTAATAAGGAATATTGGCTTTGGAGTAAAATATTATGCACAACAAAGATTAATCACCTAGAAAGAAAACTAGTAAAGGGTTATTCAAAGATCTACCAAAACATAAATTCCCAAATGATAACGTTTTTAACCCAATCAAAAAGGGTAATAGAAAAAAAATATTAAATAAAAGAAGGACGTTTATACCTCTCAACCCCTAAAATTGGTTCACATTTTTTTTGACCACCTAGAGTTTCTAGATTAAATGGGAATCACTCTGTTTATGTCTATATTGATGGATTTTCTAGGTATACTTGGTTATTCCTTTTATCTCACAAAAGTGAATTCCACTCTTACTTTACCAAGTATGCTATATCTGTATAAAATCATAGTGGGCTTAAAATTATGGCCATAATAAGTAATCATGGCCATGAGTTTGAAAATCAATACATTGAATCATCTAGATCTCAAAATGGCCATACTCATAACTTTTCTTCTCCTATGACCTCACAGTGGAATGGTGTTATAAAAATAAGAAATAATACACTTTAATATTTTTCTAGGACAATGCTTAATGAATATGACCATACTATTTACTTTTGGGAGGTGTCTATGAATATAGCCTGCTATATAAGAAATAGAGTCATTATTAAACCTCTTTTAAATAAATCAAATTATAAACATTGTAATAATAGAAATATTAAGGCTAGTTACTTCTAATTTTTTGTTTGCAATGTTTTTATTCTTTACACTATAGATAATATTGACATATTTTCTTCTAAGAGAGATGAAGGAATTTTCCATGGTTATTAAACTAATCATAAATCCTATAGAGTTTTTAATAAAATATCCAAGACTTTGGAAGAGACTATTTAGGTAATGTTTGATAAAACATATCCATATGAGCCGAATATCCCGTTAAAAAACCTTGAGGAAAATTTTTCAACTCTAGAAAAAATACCAAAACATATGAAACTACTATAAAACATGTAGAAAAATCATCCAATTATCAGTAACATTCTTAACCAGGACATAAACCTACACTTGAACATGAGTTGTCCATCTCTTACTTTCAAAGAGTTTTTAGGACTCATAAATACCACCCTCTAGATATTTTTTACGAGACCAGGAAAGAGGTACATAGACTATAGATTCCCATAGGAATCAAGTTGAACATTAAGAATTCTTTTCATAGATTGAACCTAATAACATCATTGATGAAATTATTAATGAATTTTGGGTAATGTATATGCAAGAATATCTTAACCAATTTGAGATAAATTATGTTTGGGACTTGTTAATAATCCTAAAAACACCTTTACTATTGGAAATAAATTGGTTTTAGAAATAAGGTTGATGAATCCAACAAAATAGTAAAAAATAAGGATATACTAGTTGCATAAGGGTATATTTTGGAAGAGGGTATACATTATGAGGAAACCCTTTCAACTATAGCTATAATTTAATCCATTAGGATAATTGTTTCTTATACAGTGGATTTTTATTTCAAAAAATTTCAAATAAATGTTAACAATCCTTGGATAAAGCCTTCAAGATTCAATCTCATCTATTGGATTTCTAACAACATAGTTCCCATAGAATGTAGTATTCGATGTTTTGGAATCGTGATCTATTCAAAATGAAAACTCTGTAATAAACACATTTAAGATGTTAATAATTATCTTTATTTCTTATGATACTGCTTCATCAATTTGGAACTATATTCTTAACCTTTTTGGTTAAGGATGGATGGTTCTTGACTCCATTAAGACTCAACTAAAAAATATGTACAAATGGACGACTATCACCAAATCAGGAACCTCTTCCTGGATGCATTTTTTGAGCTCTATCATGTGATCCGGTATGATCATAATGAAATTTTTTATAACAACTACTTACTCAATCAAAATGCAGGTTAGATAAGGATCCTCATTGCCATACGGTAATCCACTTTGATGAAAAATGGACATTGCCACAACAGTGTGCATGACTATTAAATCATGCAGCATCTACAGATTAATGGAAATTATTTTCAATTAGGTCACACTATGGATTTTTCCTAGAAAGCTCCTCTCAATGGATGAATTAAATTTAATATTGATGGTGCCTCCAATGACAATATGGTCCCTATGGGTTGCGGTGTTATCGTCAGGAATTGCCACGGTCAGATCCTTGGATGCTTCATGGGTAGTTGCAGCATCGCCACCTCTCTTGATGTTGAAATAGTGATTTTAATTCATGCTATTGCCTTCACCAAACTCCTTGGTTGGAATAATCTCAGGATTGAATGTGATTCGACTACCATCATGTAGGAGATTTGGAATGGCACAACATATCTTGCATGGTTTATTATTACCCATTGGACGGACTGCACCTTTTTGTTTATTGAACTAAACTATATCATCACACATGTTTATCTAGTAGAAAACATGGTGGCAGATGGCCTATCAAACATGGGTTTAAATCAATACATTACCTGGTTCAAAGACCTCACTATATTTTTAATTTATTTTCATGAAAGAGATTGTAATATGATCCCATATTTTAGACTTTTGTAACCTCTTTTTTTATAATAATTGTTACTTGGTCATTTTATTCCAAGGCATCATATTTTAAAAAATGGATGTTAAGACTTAATTATTGAATGATTATATAATTGAGGATATTTTTGTTGAACAAACCCCTATTTTTAAAAATATTCATTTTTCAATTCATGTTTTTAAACTAAATAATTTTTATATGGTTTTATAATGGATCCTATAGTTTGGAATGATAGGATAATATCATTAAAAATTTCAAAAGGTTATTTAAAAGCTATAGTTGTTCCTACACTATTTATAAAAATAATTTCAAAATATATTTTAGCTGTTAAAATCTATGTATATGATATTATATTTGGATATTCTAAAAAATATTTTTGCGCTAATTTTTAAAAAATGATGCAAAATGATTTTGAAATGAGTTTAATAAGTGAAATTATATTCTTTCTTGGTTATTAGTTTTCTCAAAATAAATAAGGAATAATTTTAAATCAAATTATGTATACCAAAGACCATCTAAAATGTTTTGGATTGGATAACACTTAAAGTAATCAAAATTACATGAGTACAACCTATAAGTTAGTTCTTGATGAATCTATGAGGTTGGTGGATTAAACTAGTTATAGAGTTATTGTTGTATATCTTCTATATTTTATTATAATCTGGCTTGATATTATGTTTAATGTGAGTATGTGTTCTCATTTTCAAGAAAATATATAATAATTTTATTTACTAGTTGTTAAAATAGTTTTCAAATACCACATATACACAACCAATTTAAGAATTTTTTACCCTAGAGGACAATTATTTGACCTATTAATTTATTCAGATGCTAATTTTGGTGGTTTCACATTTGATAGAAAAATAACATTTGAACATGTCACCTTTTGGAAAATTCTCTACTATCTTCTTATATTATGAAAAAAAATCCAATTTCATTGTCTAATGATGAATCTGAATAAATAGCTATAATTAGTTGTTGTTATCAGATTTTTTAGATGCAACAGACTCGAATATACTATAGATATAAATTCATACACGACATTATAAATTGTGACAACAAAAGGTCAATAAATATTTCTAAAAAACATTGGTCTCACTGTAGAACAATGAAAATTGACGTAATTCATCAGTTTTAAGAGATTATTTTGAAAATGGTGATATAACTATTGAATTCATAATAAATGAATGTCATATGGCTAATATTTTTACTAATCCATTGAATTATGATAGATTTAACTACATCAAACATGAATTAGGTATGAAAATTTTTAGTTAGAGATTAATTTTAGGTACCCACCATTGGATATTACTCACCACTAGAAATTACATGCTATTGGAAATTACCCACCATTGGATAACCCATCATTGGATAACCCACCATTATAACAACCCACTATTTGAAATGATCCTATATTAATATTAATCCATTGTTGATAATTTTCCTTTTTTGATTTAATTATTTTGTTTGTTTTAATTTAAATATATTATTTAGTTTTTCGATTTTCATATCCCTAAGTGATATAAATTTGACCTTTAGTATAATTTTAGTGCACTCTCACCCTCTCACCTTATCCTTTTAACCTCTTTGTGGCCTTTTATCTCTCGACCATTTTTATTATTTCATCGATTCTTAAACCTTTCAACTCCATTGAAATGGCTAGATTGTTTTGAGCTACTGTTTCATCTCCCAATGAGTTGAGTCCATTGAAGAAGAAAAATAATATTTTCCAGAATATCATAGTTGATTCATGAATCCTTGAGCTCATGAATTGCATAGTAGTTCCCAATAAATAAGTGAATTTTATGTAGTTGTTATCCAGAAAGTCAATGGTGTTTAGGGTGCTGTAGAACCAGGGATGCTTAAACTGGTTCTCAAAAAATGATAATCCATTATTTATTATTTTGCTACACCATTTTTATCATTATTTTTAGTTTATCTTTGGATGAGTTAAATATTGGATTAAAATCTTAATAAAGGGACATAAGGTAGTCTTCTCTTCAATAAAATGGGCTAGGTGTCTAGAATTTACTCATTAATGAGTTTCAAATTATTTTCAGGTATTGGTTGCAAGTTATAGTGATTATTTTTTATATGAGAATTTTTTGTAAGAGATTATATGATATGGGACTCTAAAAGTACCTACTGCAATCGTATTATATGGTGAGTGGAATCTTATATTTAGGTATATTTAGCACATGTTATTCTGGAGAAGAGGATATTTTAGAACAATGTGATTCTAGGATGTATATATGATATACATTATTAAAAGTGGATAAAAAATAATTTATATTGGTATTAGATGGTTCATATGATGGAAATGTGTAAACCTTCATCCAGGTCAATATCCATGATTTATCTTAATCTCATTTCGGCTATACTGGTGGCCAATGGTTTCGTTGTTAGGGAACAAGAAATCACGGTGATGTGTGGAGGCTTATACCTTAATAAAGTGATTTGAAGAATGATAAAGATAAATTTGAACCTATGGATGAGGAAATGGGTTCATAATGTTGGAAAAATATATGAGGATTTTAATCCTGTTGAACACACTTGTAGACTAAAAGATCTTATTGATATTATCTTGGAACCGGATGAAGTGGTTGATTATTCTGACGATGAGAAATAAGAATTTGTTATTGAGGGGGAGTTCTTTGTAGAAGAGGGAATTATTTAAAACATTCCTAAGAGCCTAGCTAATGATATTGGTCCAGAATGTCCTCCTGGATCTCTATGTGTTAGAGAAACTCATTTGAGTGAGAAAGATGATGAAGATGAGTATACAAAGGTTTCAGAAGAAGAACAGTTTAAGAGTTCATATTCTAAATATTCTATGTGATTTGTTGATGTATATGATCATAAAAAAGGGACAAGAATAGTGAAAATAGTAATGACAAAAGTAATATAAATGAAAATGTATGTGATGAATATAGAGATGAAAAATATGATGAATATGATGATGTTGATGGTAGTGAAGATGGTTCAAACCATGTTGGTCCTAATGATGATGAGATGAATCAAGAACATGTTTCTTCTCTAGGTTTTTTTGATTCTTATAGGTCTGAGTAGATTCCATGATTTGTTCAAGATTTTAATGAATATGTTGGATATGTGTTCATAGAATCCCATAAGGGGGAGGAAGCCCCTATTTTTATTGGTCCTATAATTGACCCTATAAATGATGATCCTAGAATTTTGACTTCTACCAGATTAGATGTTTCAGTATTTGATGAATGGGGGATATTTCTATGATATGTGATACTTGACTTGGACTACCATGACTATGATGGAAATATCAATCCAAAAAATAATAGTGGACATTCTATCTTAGTTCGAGTAGAGATGAATCCAAAGGGGTCCATGGTGGAGTAGATAGATGCAGCAGGAGAGCTTCAGATTTTTTCATCAATTATCCCTACTAGATCTATTCTAATAGAGGATACTATTCCACCATGTGATAGATTTTTTTCATCATTTCTTTTAGTTTCCCCTTATGTGCCTATAAGTTACACGTCAAGAGATAACCTTGAGTCCTTCATATAGAGGCTTCTATATCACAATGATTGGAATTTTAGGAGTCAAGAACCTCCTGTTACAATTATCAGTGAGAGAGATGCTAGATTCTTGTTTGAGCTTCTAATTTTCCACATTCAACCCAATATATTTCACCATATTCAAGATGTATAGAATGAAAATGGGTAGAATTCTAGTTATGTAGATTATTTGAGGTCCATGGTGGATGAGATGAGGACTTCTTTTTGGTGCTATGGATTACTTATTAGAGACATTAGAGAGTTTTCTTTTTGTAGCTTATACTTACAGCGATCCACCTCCCTTAGATATTGAGTTTAGAAGATCAGTTTATAGAGAGCAACTTTAGACCATTTGATGTAATGTTCATGGTACTCCTACGTAGAGTTTGAGGGAGATTTTTTATAATTGTGATTATGATTATAAAATTCGAATTGAATGAATGAATGAAATTATAAATGATAAAGAAACCATCACAAAGTCAATTAAGTACAATATATCATGAATCTCTATCAATCATGAGTTGAACTCTCATTTCATGTTTTTATAAAAAAAATCATTCGAAGGCCACCAGATTCACAGGACTACAAGAAAAATGTTAATCAAATAAAATTGATAAAATTGGTACTTAAGTTATTTATGGATGATAAATAGGACTTCTTTAGTTCCATGGATGAATGAGAAAATATCATCATGGACTTAATAAATCTGATGAAGTCTTTTCTCTATGTGTTTGGCACTATCATGGTAGCTTCAGAGTTTATTCTAGTGACTGTTCAATTATCTCCTCCTTCCACTGATCCAATGTTTTTCAAACTAACTATTACCCAGGATCCAAACTCTCCTTTTCCTGCTTAGTTCCATCCCTTTATCATTCCTCCTAGAGAAAATGTCTAGGCTTTTTGTCCAATTATCATAAGAGAGTTTCCTACTCCTTCTCTACCTGATGTCCCTCCAACCACTACTTCTTCTCTCTCATCCTCTACGACTATTACCTCTACCTATGATAAGGGAAAACTCATACTTATCTAAGGTCCTGGTGTGAGAGTGTTTGATATTAGACTCTTTTCATTGATATGTACTTATTTTTTACTATTGTTGTATCTCTTTTTAAATATAATAAAATCTATTTTCTTATTAATGTTATCTCTCTTATTATTCATCTATTGCCTCGTTGAATTTATGATTTTTTTTTCATTTTTTTTTGATAATACAAAATGAAGGATAATAAATAACTATGGAAAATATGAAATTTATTTTTGAATTCCAAATTATTAGTATTTAATTTTTTTCTTTTTATGTTTATATTATTATTTGATATCATACAATTGATACCATTTCAATATAATATCCTGATACCATATTTATTTAATTTAAATTTCTGTACAATATGTTTATACTTATCATATTATCATTTCAATGTGTTAAACATATATCATTATATTTTCAAATAAATATATTCTATGCCAAATTTTCTTATACACATGGTTTCTAAAATGACATGATTTGTGATCTTAAAAAGGTGAGATATTTTTGTAACCTCCTTGTTTTAATGATAAAAATTATTTTTAATTATTTTTTTAATACTATTTATGTTTTATGATTGCATTTTATAATATAAGGCATTTTGGTGAAAATTTGGCTATGTGTTGAAAAGTCAGACTACTTGACATGAGTCGCCATTGAGGATGATTCACTATAATAAATGACTCACCACTAATGATGACTAACTCCAAGGAATTATTCACCATCAAGAAATAATAACCACTGAAAAAGACCTACCACAGATAAAAACTCACTGCTAGAAAAAAGACAACACTAATAATGGGTCTCTATTAAAGATGACCTGCCATCAGAGTGGAGACACCACCAGACTCTACCTATCATCAAGATTGAAAACCACTGCGAAAGACTCCCCTTCATACTCTACCTACATCTAGAGTTGAGCCACTACCATATGACCTAATGCTGAACATGAGTCAACACTAAAAAATATCCACTTTTAGATAACCTACTGCCATTAGACCTACTGTTAGCTTAACACACCATTAGTCTGACTCCCCACCAGACATGAGTGGTCGTATCTATTCTACTACATTTTAATTTAATTCTCCCAATAACTATAATATTAAAATTAATATGAATATTTATTTTATGATTATGTTTTTAACTATTGCAGGGACTATTAAATGTTATTCTAGTGCTCAGTACAAGAATACATAGTATCATTATGATTGTTCTTAAAATGGACTCTCCTACCTTCTATTCATTATATTCCAATAAGTTTCCCCCATGTTCTTGGTGGGAATTTACAAGAATGATGATCGATATAATACATACTCTTGTTGAATACTCAAATGATCATTCTAATAGAGATTACACAAAGAATTCTGACCTATATTTTGACAGTGAAAGAGTGTATCTCATAATACATCTTGATCGTCCCCCACAATCAGAACAAGAGATATGATGATACTTCTTTTACTGATATTTTTAGGGAAATGGCTCTAGCTTCTCTCCAAGATACATCTGAGGAGTCTCGAGATTATAAACCAC
The DNA here is from genome assembly GCA_963277665.1 of Viscum album. NCBI lineage: Eukaryota > Viridiplantae > Streptophyta > Magnoliopsida > Santalales > Viscaceae > Viscum > Viscum album. Next base: position 1,593,450,655 of record OY728146.1, on the reverse strand, counting down.
ATTAGACTGAGAAACATTTCCATTTCTCTATATTTATACTTTTTATTTCTATTTGTTTCTTTTACTTATCAAGAAGTGTGTCATTTTTCTTCTTTATCAACACACATTGTATCATTCACAATAACTAGATAAAAATTATTATCTTCACTCTATTTTCATTTATATACCCATGGGTTTTTCTGTAAAAGTTCATTGTGTGCTCTATTTTTGTTGTTCATCCCATGATTATTGTGGAAGAGGTCCCTATGATTCTTGGATAGCTTATCAACTATTGTTTATGTCGGTTGGTGTAGATTACTCAAGAGGGGGTGAATTGAGTATCTATAAAAAATTTTGTTACAAAAGTGGTTCGTTGAAATCTTCCCCCAATTTAAAAAGAATAAAGCCTAGATAATCAAGGTAATATGGTTATAATAGTTTAACTATTCAAATAACTTCTCATAAGATTGATTAATTATCAATAATATAAATGTATGTTATTGATATATCTTTTGAAGTTATTATAATAATTAAAAAAAGTTATAACTTATATCCATGACTATCAAAATAAAATCTAGTATTTTTTGAAATATACAGTAAAGTAGAGGAAAACTAAATTAAACTAAACAATGAATAAAATATGTGGTTCAGTTTGAAGCCCTGACATAATCCACTCCCCATGATAATTACCTTCCACCAAGTATTTTACATTAATAAACATGATCCATAACATGGATAGGGGTAAACAATAGTGCATACGACTTTCTAGGTCACACGACCTCTTCCACTATTCATCGTGTGTATAAACTACCCGGTCACACAAGAACCACATTTGTACTAATCTGTGGGAGTAAACATGTGAAATAAGGTATTAGAGGAAGTATATTGTGTATACTTTAGTTTAATATAGATGGAAATGTGAATTTTTAATACACACACGCACACACACTACTAGAAAGATAAAAACAGTACACAATATAGAAAAGATGATGAGAAAGGATTAAAAGTTCTCTGAGTATTTTTATGAAACATTGGTCTTTCTGGATGAAGCATATGTGAGTATCGAGTCTTCTTGTGAAAAAATAGAGTATCGCAAGTATGTTTATTTAGTTTTTCAGTTCGAATATCTAGATCGTATTCTTCTTGGAGTCGGTACTACGAAGATGATTTTTGCTCTGATCTACAGTAGTCTAGTATTTTGTAATTGACGGTTAGTGCTTCTTGTGTTCATTAGTTATATATTGTTTCATGCATCAATTAAATTTTCAAATACTCTATCTACATCTGTATATTTTTGTAACCCAGATTATCTTCTTTTTTAATTTCGGGTTCACATGTTGGAACCGATATGATGCATGTATTCTGCACCTCATACCTCATGCTGTCAGGTGTCATGTCTAGAAAGAGACATTAATTATGTCCGTTCCTTTAAATGACTCAAATATGACCATTATAATTGAAATTCAAAATGACAAAACAAATTAAATAACAGTGACACAATTTTTCGTGAAACAGTAATACTTTAAAATGGTGTCACCATGAAATGGTGTCTTCTTCTTTTCATATGACTGCTGAGACAACCATGAAGCGACAAATTCATTGAGAATATGAACTGGTAGAACATATGTTGTGTTAGGATCATAGTTTCTGATGATTTTCCCAACATTGAACGATGTCTTGGTGATGGAATCAAGGAACCGGTGTCACAGAATTCGTGATATCTGAAACTAGTTATGGTGTTTGGGTCACAATGTATAGGTCATGATGCTTTGGTTACAGTGTCTAGGCCATGATGTCTAGGTCATGATGTCTAGGTCACAGTGTATGGGTCACGGTGTCTGAGTCACAATGTCTGGGTCACGGTGTCTCAGTCACGCTGACTGGGTCATGGTGTCTAGGTCATGGTGTCTGGGTAATGGTGTCCGGGTCACGATTCCTAAGGCATTTTCCAGAAAACCAGAACCGGTGGAAGACTCACAATTTCTCATACTGAGACAAATATCTATAAATAGTCTTAAATAGTGATATTCACAGAATTAATTTGACTTAATCTTTCATATAATAAAAAATATAGAATAAAATTAAATGTAGTTTACAATAATCAAACATGATTTATAGGAATGGGGATATTGTGAATGTTTATTTAAATCCAAGGGAAACCAACCATCTCTACACATGATTTGAAACAGAGTAAATAGGGTTAACAATATTTGTTATCATTAAAACATGATCAACACATGAGGTGTCTAAAAATATATCCCTTATTTATGATCTTAAATCATATAAATTAGAATCAAATTCCTAGTGTGCGTTTTCTCCCCCGTTTGGGACTATCAAAAAGTGAAAAATAAGGAAAGAAAATAAGAGAATAGACAACAACAGTGCACATGGCATTAGATGGAAAGAGATGTTTCATTAGAAGCTATATACAAAAGTATAAAACATCCCAATCAAGATACATTGTTCACACTTCATCATCACTAGATGTTTTCTCTTTAACCTTTGTAGCAGCATCAGAAAGAGCCACATGAGTAGAAGTGGAGGTTGAAGAAGTAAGTGAGCCAATTTTCAGAGAAGGAAGACAGAGCACTTCAAAAATAGAAGGTGCCAGTGTGGGTTTGGTGGAAGACGGATGCAAGTTTTGGTCAAGGATAACAGGTCTGATCTGGCATAGATCCTGAGATACATATATTTAGGTAGAATAAAATCTAGTGGTTGAGGAGGGATTTTAAACCAAGCTACAAAGGTGTAGCTTCATGATCCATAATAGAAGTTCTTTACCTAGGAATATATGTCTTCAAAAATTTAATGCAATCAAAAAATATCTCTCCACCATACTGCATTTCCTTCTCAAAATCATCTTTGTGTTCTAGGAACTTTTCAAATATATTAGAGAAGTCATTGAGTTTATGGACATTAACCTTGAAGGCTTGAGTGACAGTTTGTATTTTCATATACTATACAAGATGTTTTAAATGATTGGTTATATCTTGATTGGAGAAAATCCTATTAAATTCAAAATCCACATTCTTAGTAATTTCTTCCTAATCAGCATTTTCAATCATTGAATGAATCATTACTAAATCAAGTAATTTGTCACTATTCTTTACAATCGTAGATAAACTTTCCTTTTCAATTCCACTTAACACTGATTGAAGTTTTTCATTAGCAACAGTTCTAATCAGATCATTGTCAATGGGTTAATATGACTGTCTAGAGGCATTAGAGGCTATAACTGCTGAAGTGAGGGACTTGATCTGATTTTTAACATTATGTAGACTTCCCTTATACTCATCAGTCAGTTTGTTAAGACAAAAACAATCTAATGCATCTGATTTATTATCTGTATGTTTCTCTCAGACAATTTTTCAAATATAGAAGTCAAGTTCAGTTGAATCAAAGAAGCAAATTTCTGTGGAATCTGAATAACATCATCAACAGGATGAGCAACAATAGATTTTCCTGATTACAACACTTTCTGAATATCTTCAACCATATCTTGGAGACACTTCACCTCATCACTCAATTGATTGTTCTAAATTCAAACCTCTTGTATTTCATGAATCATTTTTGGTTGAATGTTCCATATGATTTTCTCTAACAGTAAGGAAACACCTCTTTCACTAAGATTTGTCACAGGAGTAGGTTTTGTGTTCATGATCTTTTGAAATCCAGCTAATAAAGAAACTCCAAAGGAATTCAAATCACATTGACACACCAAAGAGGAAGGTTCATGTGAAGGTTCAGGAATAGGATCTAAGACAGATTCAGGTTCCTTAAAAGAGATTACTTCTAGAGTAGAAACAGTTTTCAACTGAAACAATTTAGAATCGTCTATGCCTTTAACTGAGGTCTCCTTATTATTATCTACATAAAAGTAACTTGGTAATTTTACCAAGTATCCACAGTGATTTGATCAATAGTATTAGTAATTTCAACCCTTTTTAGACTAGGGTGATGCTCCCCCTCAACAGGTGCATCTCTGGCATCATAGAGTGATTTAGTTCCTTGATTTGTTTCTAAAAATTCATCTCTTATGGCTTCACACATTTCTTTTCTATCCAACTTGAAGGAATGTTCCATTCATTTCCTCAGCAGATTGGAAAAATTCAAGATTATCAAGTTCCTCTAAAATGTTCTTCTACAATAGCTTCTTCCTCACTAATAAGTTCTCCTTCTAGATGCTCCTCATGAACAACATTTTGTTTTACACTAACAGCAAACTATTTCACAGAAGCTTGTTCTTTTTCTAAATCAACACATCCTTTAGTAACATGTGATTCCTTCTAAACTATATTTTGTGGAATAGGGAAACCACTATCTTCTAGATTCAAGATAGTTCCTTCTATAGGTTCAACAGCTGCCTCTTCTTCTTCTTCATCGGGATAATAAAAATCTTCATCTACTTCCAAACCAGAATTAGAAATGTTCTTAGGTTTTGAAGGATGCTCAACCTGATTAAAAATTTCATATATCTTTCATTACCCTCCACCCAAGACTTTTTCAAAGGATTTAAACTAACTTTTATCCTTTTGACTGTAACCTTTGAGATACAAAACTCATGGTCTTTGATGACTTCTTCATTTGGCCAACCATTCATTTAGCATACTGCATTGCAAAGATCTGACTTGAATACAACAAATAGGTAGACATTGAAGTTATATTTATCAATTTACACATGTGAAGTTTAACATATTTACACATATTGAAATAGTGTCTATTTTTCATAAGATTTATCAAAAATACATCTTGATACTTGAGGGATGAAAAATCTCATTTCCTTAGATTATTTATATTCTGGATAAACATAAACAACAACTTCATTTTTTAAGAACCTGAACCTTCTTTTCAGGTATGGGTTTTTCTTTTCTAGAGTTTTTGAGAAAAAAAGGATAATATAGAAATTTACGGAGTACACGTCATGTACTGTTGAGTACATGGCGTGTACCCAATTGCTGCTGGTGATCTTGTGCTGGCCATGTAACGACCGAGTACAAGTCCATGTAGGGTGACCTGGATACCACCTAAAGCGGGGGTCAGTTAATGAAAGTACACACCATGTACTTTCAAATAATACACCATGTAATTTTCTTTCTAACTGATTAAATGGATTGGGGATTCGTCTAATCAACAGAACCTCGTTTTCTCATCCTGTCTCATCCCAGAGCGACCGAAGCCAACGAATATTCTCAGAGACCCTGATAGATCATCCGTTATCAGATTCAACTACCATCAATTACATTGGAATCTCAATGGTGATCTCTTCTTTCTTATAGAGCCTTGTTTCATGATTTTTCTCCATTCATGAGACATCCTCAGTTGATCATTTTTTGATGTTCTTATATATCTACAGTGTTCTAGGTCGATTTAATGGTCAATGATGGAGTATATTGATCTTACAAAATAGATTTAGTTGGTTTGTGCATTTCCATATTTACTCTTTCAAAATTATGTTAAAATGTTTTCAATACCCTAGAAGGGGGTATTGCGTGTTTAGTGATTTTAGCCCTGTTAATGTTTGTTATGACTCGTGTGCCTCAGTAGAGGTTGTTTTTTTGGGAATAGTGTTATTTTCCATATATATATTTGTTTCCATGATTGTTTTGATATTGACCATTTGGTCTATCTTTTCCGGTTTTGCTGGTGGGTTTCCATTCCTACTGTTGTTATGACAGTGTGATATTATCTTATGTTGTTATATGATTGTAGTTGTTTAACCAATTAATTCTTGAAATCTATTAGCCAAGTAATTATGAATGTTTACTTTTGATATTTAACATAGTTGTGCATGATTGAGTTACTCATGGTTGTGGGAACTTGTTGTAGTAGACCATAGGGGTAATGGATTATGAGGGATTCCCTAGAGTGTCTATTTACTTATCATGTTGGAAGACCATAGGGGGGTGGCGATGATTTCTCCCTCGAATTATTTTTAGATATATGTTGTTAGACCACAGGGGAAATTGGATGTTGAGTACTTCCACAGAGTGTCTTCAGTTTACCGATAAAATACCATAGGGGGAATTAGTGGTTAGTGCATCCTCAGAGAGTCTTTCCTGAAGCTTAACTTGAGGGGTTAGACTGTGAGTACATCCTAGAGGGTTTCTTGATTTTGTTTGGTTGAACCAGAGGGTTTAGGATTTGAGTACTTCCCGGAGGGTTTCTTGTGTTTGATTATCTTCTAAATTCATATATATAAATGAATGTAATTGAAACTGTATATTGTTTACTTTTGAGTAATTCCTTGTTTACTAATTTATTTTTCATATTGCCTACAATATATATTCAATGAATATTTGGCATAGATCTTTGGGTGTTTCCTACTGGGATTCATCTCACATTATATTTGGGTCATTCTTTTGGGCCCAAACAGATTATATTGTTGTTGGTATATATAATGGAATGCGGCCTTCTAACTCATATACTCGACAACTGTGGATCTGGAGAGCCCAGGACCAAGATGAGGATTATGATGTTGCTGGAGTTTATTGTTTTATTTGTACTTTTGTTTAGTACTATATTCTAGCATTTTGACTTGTTTGGATACTTTCCTAGACATATGTATCATGCATTATTTATATATATGTGCTCTAGTTGTTCATTACTTATAGTCTTCCCATGTTTACTTATTATCTGTTATTAGTGCTTCTGATATTGTTATCTGTATATTTCTATTGTGTTACTCTTCCAATGATGTCATAGTTTCACCACTATCACACCCAAGGCCCTTCCTTCTAGTCGAAAGCCTTTGGCGTTTGAGGATATGTGCTCGCGGCCATGTGACCAACTGGGTATGGGGCACCTCTGGGTGGCACCCGGAATCGGGACGTTACAAAGTGGTATTAGAGGAATTATTTTTTTCTTGACTTACTATTTGGAGCCTATAGCCAAGGATACGAAGGAATAGGTAAATGGTATTAAGCTACACCAAGGAGTAGCTATCTCGTGTACTGGTAAAAACCAATATACGTCTTATATTGTAATTTTTATTGTTTTGAAATTATTACAGTTGATTTGATTTCACCATTGTGTGATTAACATTTTTTTTGTTGTTAACATTGATTATATTGAGGTTATATTTATGTTGCAACCCAATGAGATGAGGGTATAACATCTCATGCATCATATAGTCACTTTCTAGAGATGACATTTTATGCATTCTTGTCATTTCATTTATGGTGGATTACTGATTTCATGTTTTTGTGATAGATATTGTGCTAGATATGCATGTTGTTGTGATAGTTACCTTGATATAATAACTGCTATTTTATTGGGTATTGGATTGTGTAAGGTTTCTTTTGAATGAACACCAAAATTTGCTTCTTAAGGTGTTATGGGGCCTCATGGATTAGAATTTGGTGGATCATTGCACTGTTATGCTTGTTTATAACATGTATAAGTTTCCAATCATTGATTTTCTGTGAGTATGGGCCCTCACTGATTGGAATTTGGCACATTAATGTTCGATCTAGAGTTTTATAGGGTTCCAGAGTTGTTTCTGAGGATTTAAATCTGAAAAAACCTATAATAGACGTTGTTTATGGATGAATAGACGCCATGTATCATTATGTTCAGTAAAGAACTATTTTTATTAAGTATATGTCGTATACTATATGTAAAGTCTGTTTAGTCTCTAACTATGTCAATTGTTGTTTGGGAAGAGACATGGGGATGGGAAAATTTTGGTGGGACATGTCGTGTACTCTATGTGCATGTCGTGTCTTAGGACCCATGTGTATGATTGTGTGACTAACCAAACGGGTGGATTTTGGGTATTTTTTACATGCCTTGTCTGGCACAAACATTCTGTGTAAAGTCATCCATGTAATAGGTTGTGTGACTAACAACATGGGTCGGTGAATTTCTTTCTAGTACATGTCGTTTCTGGCACAAACATGACGTGTAGTATCTCTCTAGAAGAACCATGTGGCATAGGTGGTGTATAAGAACTCAGGAAAGGGAAGAGGATTCAAGTACATGTCATGCATTAGGACAATAAGCCATGTGTATGTGGTGTTACCTGACCTGGGTTGGAAAAAGTACATGTTCATATAAAAGCTTAAGGGAACACACTGTGTAGAGGCTATGCATGTCGTATATCCCCATTTTTGAAATCATGAATTATTTCCTTATCCGATTCCCTTATTTCACTTCTAATTTTCAGCCCTTGATAATCTTGAACTAAGGTGTGTGTTTGACCTTATAGAGTCATGCCACCGAGATGTCCTCTGTTTGTACACTAGATATAGGGAAATGATCAAATACCAGACATGGCTAGTCAGGGACTACTAGCATATCCTCCAGTCATGCTGTTCTTGGAACTAGCCATTATCCAGGATGTAGGTGTCGATGAATAGTACCATGAGGGATTTATGAGGTTCATGTAGATCTTTCAAGGAGTAACGCTTCCTTCCCCATCTATGGAAAATTTGATGGGGGTTTTTGAGCAGGAGCATCCTCCCACCTTTATAGAGGATGGTGGAACTCAGCCTACAGAATCATGGTTAGAGGCCATGATTTCGATCTTCGAGCATCTAGAGACACCTTTAAGGAGAAGGTTGAAGCTCTATAAATACATTCTATAGGATTATTCCAAGAGATTTTAGTATGTGATCTCACTAGAGGGACGCTAGCAGGTCATGGATTGGGATGAGTTTCAGCATGCCTTCAATGATTACTTCTACCTGAATAATTTGAGGGTCGATCAAGCCTAAGATTACATGAGTCTGGAGCAGGGTACTCTCTCAGTCATGGAGTATTCTACTCGCTTTATAGAGATTTAGTGCTTTACGCCCTTTCTAGGGGGATATGAGTTATTAATGGAAAGGAAGTTTGATGATGGTCTCAGGCACGACATCTGATCTCCAATAAACATATTCAGGTTGACTTCCATCACCTCTAATGTCAACTAGGTGCTGATCACATAGCACAATACGAGGGATTCTAGGCTCGTGAGCCAGGGTGTCTTGGTATCCGGAGTTCATACCCCTCTAAATGATATTAGGAAGCGCCGTAGGGAGTCTACGCGTGGTTATAGGAGTTGGAAGAATACTACCTCTGGTGGCCAGGTGGTTTGATACCAGTGCAGTAAGAGAGGGAATACGAGGCCACATTGCCCAAGACACTTAGTGATGTGACGATCGTGGAGAATGATAGGCCAACTTCAGCAGTTCTGTCAATTTTTCTCACCAGCATCTGGTGATAAAAGTTCTTATAAGACTCCTTTTTTATGATCAAGACCAACAGTTTCTCATCAGTCTCGGAATTGGAGTTAGTCTAGCCATTCAGTCTGAGGTGGGTGTTGTGGTCGTGGTATCCAGTTGGCAGGCTTTTAGTAACAATAGGGTGGATCATCTTAGAGTGGTCAGGCAGGGTCAAAGGGCTGCAGTCTAGATTAGGATTTTATAATAGAGTATATCCTACAAGAGTAGGATCACAAACCCTCTACATTTTGATGTACGATTCTTGATTCCATTGTTCTAGCTTCTAATCATTTCGATACAATGGCTTGCCATAGTTTGATATATGTTGCTGTTTTGGAGAACCTTGGGCTCTATATCTTTTCTTATATTGATGTATTGATGCTAGAAACTGCGTTGGGGACCAGAATGGATAGTGTATGTTAGTGCAAGGAGTTCTCTCTGGATATTGGTGGGTTTCACTTCTTCTGGGACCACTATGTCCGAGAGATGGAAGGCTATGATGTCACTCTCAGAATGGACTGGTTAGTTCCCTTCCAGGACATTGTCGACTTCTATCGTTGTAGGGTGAGTTTCACATCACTAGAGGGTGGTTTGTTCTTACATAAGGGAGAATGTTATGTCCAATAAACCAGAGAAGGACGCAAGAATCATGGGATGGGAGGAGTTATAGACCATATTTCTAGTCTATATCTGGATGATCAGGGGATATCATAGTTTTACTTTCCTCAAGTGGTTGATTATTTCAGGGATTTCTTTACAAAGGATTTTCCTGGTTTGCCTCTATAATTAGAGGAAGATTCATCTATTGAGCTTGTTCCAGGTGAGGAACTGGTGTCCATTCCTCTTTATGGGATGCCTACACTAGAGTTACAGGAGATCAAGAAGTAGTTGGAGTATTTGTAGGTAAAGGTTTTCATATGAGCCAATACATCTTGTTAGGGTTCGCCTATCTTGTTTTCGAGGAAATCAGATGCTACCCTCCAAATTTGTGACGATTATTGGAAGTTGAATCAGTTAATGGTCAAGAAAAGATATCCCTGCCAAGGATTTATGATCTCTTTGATTATATTCAAGGAGCCTGGGTGTTCTTGAAGATTGACATGAGATCCGTTTATCATCAGTTGCATGTTATAGCATCAGATATACCTCTTATAGCCTTTCGTAGTAGGTATGGTCGATACGAGTATGTGGGTATTCTGTTCTATCTCATGAACATGCTGGTAGTTCTCATAGATCTGATGAACTGAGTGTTCCATTTGTAGTTGGATTCTATAATGGTAGTATTTATGGATTATATCCTGGTCTACTCTCACACTTGACACAACCATTCCACACATCTTGAGATCATTCTGAGTACACTTAGAGATCATCAGTTATATTCTATGATCTCAAAATGAAACTTCTGGATGGACCATATTCACCTCTTCGATCATTTTATCTCAGAGAGAGGAGTATATGTAGAACCATAGAAAGTGAGAGCAGTAATGTCCTGGGAGAATCCGAAGAACGTCTTTGAGGTACATGGTTTTCTAGGGCTGGTAGTTTTCTACAGACATTTCATATAGGTATTTTCATGCTTAGCAGTACAACTGATAGGCCTGACTAAGAAGGGTGGTATGTACATGTGGTTAGATTCTTGTGAGTCTTCCTCTGAGGAACTAAAAGAGAGGTTTAATTCAGCACTTATACTAATATTTGTAGAGTTGGGAAAGAGTTATACTATGTACTGTGATGCATCGGGTATTGGGTTGGGAGCAGTGCTTATGCAGGGGGAATGAGTCGTTATATACGGGTGACGACAGTTGAGGCCACATGAGAGGAATTACCCGACGCACAATCACAAGTTGGCTAAAGTAGTTCATGATTTATGTTGTTGGAGACATTATCTTTTGGGAGAGAATTTTGTGGTAATCACTGACCAAAAAGTCCCAATTATATCTTCACTCGGCACAATACAAATTTGAGACAGCGAAGGTGGGTTGATTACCTTTAGTCTTTTGACTTTGTGCTTGCCTACACACCTAAGAAAGGCAACGCAATAGCTATTACGTTGACCAGGTGTACTCAGATACAAGTAGTTGAGGAGGCCAGTAGTGAGTGGCAGCTAATGAATCAATTCTCTGATATTCATTTATAGGTGAACGACAGATAGGGGTAGACCTTTCTTTCTTCTATAGCTATTAGCTCTACTATTCTTCAACGAGATTGAATGAGGCAGCTATTAGATTCTGAAGGCCTATTCCTACGGGAACGTGTGTCCCGAGAGGACCCAATTCTTGGAAGGACCATATGTGAGGATGAGATCTTGCATTTTCATGGGCACATATGGGTATCATTGGTCATACGCGAGGGGATGTTGTGGGACATCCATTACTCGGTTTGGGAGGTTCATCCTAAAGTCACAATGATGTATCGAGATCTACACTGTCTGTATTGGTGGACACATATAGAGTTGTTTCTGGTTTTTTCATGTGGTGTTCCACCTTTCAGTAGGTGAAGGTAGAGCATCAGTGACAAGTAGAGATTTTAAAGTAGTAACCTATTCTTGAGTGGAAGTGGAATGATGGCGAGATGGTCTTCTAGACAGGATTACTGGGGTCACCTCGAGGGAACGATGCAATTGGAGTTGTCATTGACAGACTCACAAATGTTGATCACTTCTTTCCAATCAAAGAGAACTTCAATGTTGATGAGCTGGGAAGGCTGTACATCTGAGATACTATATATCTACATGGGGTTCCATACTACATTGTTTTAAATATGGACACACGTTTTACTTCTCGGGTATGGCCTTGACTACATAGGGGATTGGGTACATATGTACTTCTGAGTATAGCTTACCATCCCCAAAAAGACGGCCAGTCCAAGAGTATGATACAGGTGCTCGAGGACATGCTTCGGACATGAATCCTCGATTTTGGAGGTTCAATGGGAGAATCACATACCTCTTGCAGAGTTTTCTGAAAATAATAGTTTTCAATCAACAATCCAGATGGATCCTTTTGAGGATTTGTATGGTAGTCCATGCTGATCACCCTTATGTTGGTTGGAGGTAAGAGAGGAAGCTATGTTGGGACCTCATCTTGTCTAGGAAACCACAGAGCAGATAGAGATGATTTTGAAGAGGATGGCTACTACACAGTCACAATAGAAGTCATATCAGGATAGATGGAGATGACCTATGGATTTTGATGTAGGAGATCAGGTTTTCTTATGTGTAACACCAAGGTTGGGACAAAAGAGGATTTGGTGATAGTGTAAGCTTTCGCCGAGGTACGTCAGGCTGTTTGAGGTTGTGGAATGGGTTGGACAGGTTCCCTATAGATTACAGTTACCTCATAAGTATCAGGTTATGCAAGACGTCTTCCAAATTCTTCCATTATGGCATTAATTATTAGACATGTATCGCATTTTTTAACCCAAAAAGGTTCAAATGGAGGTGGAGCCTCATTCGAGGATAATTATATCTGGATTTTTGATCAAAGTTGAAAGGTTCTTTGTGTATGGTTTGTTCCTCTAGTATGATTTCTATGGTAGCACGAGTGAGTACAGGATGAGACTTGGGAGAGGGAGGCCGATGTACGATTGTAGTGGTCAGAGATATTCGAGGACTCTTCATTTACACTACCTTTTTAGGGAAATTCGGTAATGAATTTCATTATGGGGGTATGTTTGTAAGAACCTGGAAATTTTTTTAGGAATGGGTTTTTTTTGTTGTAGTTTTTGAGAAAATGGGAATAATATAGAAATTTAAGGATTATATGTCGTGTACTTTTGAGTACATACCATGTACCTGGTTTCTGAAGGTGACTGTGTGCTGGCCATGTAACATCCGAGTACATGGCCACGATGGGTGACCTGGAGACTACCAAAAGTAGGGTATAGTTAAGGAATGTACATGATGTGTAATTTTAAAGAACACACCATGTAATTTTCTTTTTAATTGATTAAATGGAACGGGGTCATGTCTGATTGTAAGAGACCTCTTATACTTGGCCCATTTTTTCTAGGACTGACTGAAGCTGATGAATTTTCTCTGAGCCCCTGATTTATCATCCATTATCTAATTCAACCGTTGTTTGTCGTGTTGGAATCACGACAGTGATCTATTCTTTCTTTTAGATCCGTGTATCCTGATTTCTCTCCTTTTGTGAGATATCCTCGGTTGAGCATTTTTGACGTTTTTGTAGATCAACCATGTTCTTGGTCAATTCAAGGGAAAATGCCAGAGTATATCAATCTGAAAATGTTGTGGTAGGTGTTTTGTGCCTTTTCATAGTTAGTATTTTAATTTTATGTGCAAAAGTGCACAATACCCTTGAACGGGGTATTGTGGGTTTAGGGATTTTAGCCCTGTTAATGCCTGTTATGCCTTTTGTGCTGAGTAGAGGTTTTTTATTATGAATAGGGAAATTTTCCATAATATGGATGTGTTTTCCATGTTTGTTTTGATATTAACCGTTTGTTCTAGCATTGTCAGTTAGGACACTTGTTTTCCATGCCTAGTACTGTTAGGATGGAGTGATATTTTCTGATGTTGTCATATGCTTGTAGTTTTTTTTAGAAAATTAGTTCTTGAAAGCTATTATCCAAGTAGTTATTGAGGTTTACATTGGCTGTTGAACATTTTTGAACACAATTGACTTACACAGGGTTGTGGGAACCTGGTGTAGTTGACCATAGGGAGAATTGCGTTGAGGGCTTCCCTAGAGTGTCTGTTTACTTTTAACATTGCCAGAACATAAGGGGTGGATGTGAGTTCTACCTCAGAGTGTATTTAGATCCACATTGTGAGACCACATGTGGAATTGGAAGTTGAGTTTTTCCCCAGAGTGTCTGTAGTTTACTGATAAAATACCACAAGGGGAATTGATGGTGAGTGATTCTTTAGAGAGTATTTGCTGAAGCTAAAACCAGAGGGTTTAGACTGTGAGTAATTCCTAGAGGGTTTATTATGTTTGTTTGGTTGGACCATAAGAGTTAAGTTGTGAGTACTTCCAATAGGTTTTATTGTGTTTGATTTTCTTCTTACTTGATATATGTCAATAAATGTAATTGAAACTATAGGATTGTTTACATTTAAGTACTTCCTTGTTCACTACTTCATTTTTCTTATTACTGGACATATATATTCACTGACTGTTAGGAACAGATCATTGGGTGGTTTTATACTATGATTTGTCTCACACCCTATTTGGGTAATTATTTTGTGCCCAAAATGATTATATTTTTGTGGGTATAGATAAGGTAAATCACCCTTCTACGTTAGGTACTTGACTGCATTGGAACTGGAGAGCATGGTACCAAGATAAGTCTTGTGATGCTGCTTAAGTTTATTTGTTTTATTTGTACTTTGGTTTAGTACTATATTCCAGAATTGTAACTTGTTTCTCTTCATTCCTAGACATATGTATCATGCATCATTTATATATTTGTGCTCTAGTTTTTTATTACTTTCAGTCTTCCCTTGTTTACTTATTTCCTATTATTACTACTTTTTCTATTGTTATTTGTTTATTTTTTCTGCATTACTATGCAAATGAGGGCATAGTTTCCTCACTATCACACCCAAGGCCCTCATTACAAGTCGGAAACCTCTAGAATTTGGGGAAATGTGCTTTAGACCATGTGACCAACCGTGTACGAGGCACCTCTAGGCAGCACCCAAAACCTAGACGTTGCACGTTTCACCATCCAACTCAGCATCAATTTCTCTTCATTTCTTCTTATTTCCATTAAAACGTTCTAGAGCCTCTATTAAGACAAAAATATCACTTGGAGGAGGAGGAACACTATGATAGTCCTCAAAAAATCATTCATGAGGTATCCATAGGTAGGTATCCCATAACATTGAGGAAAAATTACATATTTGGTATCCCTAGGTAGGTAACTCAGATATGTACCCCCACCTTACATCCTTGTTTCAAAGTGAATTACAAGTAGTGATAATTTCTTAGTTTAATTATATAATGAAAGATCACCCCATGATGAATAACTAGACTAAGAGATCTATATAAATTATTAATGACATTCCTTAGGCATCCATTATTTATTTTATTTGATCAAAGGAGAAATGTATACCCTTAGTGTAGGATTCAAATAAAAATATTTATTTTAATGATATCGGGTGAAGCCCCTTAAGGAATTGTATAAGAGCCTTTATAGATCAAATCTTTATTAGGAATAGATTGATGAAAAATACATGGTTAGATTGAGAATCATTAAAGAGATGATTAATATCAAACAATTGATTAGGGGATTTTTGTGGAGAACTCAGAGCTTCTAGAAATCATATATCCATTGGAATCATCATTCATTAGAATTTTAGTAAAGTGATCTAATTTTCCACATAGTTTCACCTCAGTTCGAAAATAGACATTTAAAATCGTAGGGTAATTTAGAACATTTTAATATTAAACTATTTGATATTGTGGTGCTACAAATCAATGTTCATAATCAATTATAATTTCCTAATTATTTTAATTTTATCCCTGAAAAGTTCCATTGTTTCTCAACTTATGAAGTCTAAACCTGATCTATCCCAAGTAATCTAGTGGAAGGATTGAGAAATTGAACCTGATACCTCAGTTATTGAATGTTCTATTATCATAGTGGACTAGTAGGATAAGGTTATGTATGAAAATAATACCCCATTGGTTCATTTAAGATGATAGTATAGTAGATAAAATAACGAGACATGGGATTGTGAGTCCTTGATTATCCACTATGATGATCCCATTGGTTTGACTTAGATAATCTAATTGGTTCTATTAAGATGATAGTAGGGTAATGTGATGTATAAATCAATCTGTTAGGATGATTTGTGTACCTTTTATTCTATTTAGTTTTAATTTATGAAATTGATTTTTTGAAATCCATGAGAGGTTAATTTTATCTTTTATGGTTAATAAAAAGTTTTATAAAAATTGGGGTTTTTGAAAAACATTTTGATGCACATTATGTCTTTGATAAAATGACTCAAAGTGTGTTTTAAATTGGTAATGGATTTTCAATATTGGATGACTTTTAAAATAACTGTAGAAAATTTTTTATGAGACATTGTGATGGTTTTAATAAAATTTAACAGTGATATATAGTAGAATGGGAGACCATGGTGTATGGGGAAAATTTAAACATTGAAAAACCTCAATAAAGTACGTTATCACTAGGGTAGGTTCCCATTATTTCATGATTTATAGTGGGTTATCTTTCCATTTACATGGGATTCTATAATTTAGTATTCACAAATCTTGGTTAGTGTTCCTTTGTGTTTATTAGTTGAGTATACCCTTATGTCATTGACTGACATTGGGTTCTTTATAGATACATTACAATCATGGTTATTTGATATGATTATTTTCCTACAAGATATGGATAATTATGATTGAATATTGTTTTGTTAATATATTTATACTTCATGAATACATGTGATTTCATAATTCATTGGTTACTAGAATATGTAATGTTTTTGAAAGTAGAACCAGATGTTGATTTTATATTGGAAAATGATTTATTTTTGAAATGATTTAGAAAAATATTTTATTCAATAACTAATAGATTCATGTGGATGTAAAATTATTTATTATTTGGTGGTATAACACTAAAACTTGTTCTCACATCCTACCTTTTTCCTGTAAGAACTTATAGACATGGTTTTTACGGATACAATAAAATGGAAGAAAGTTATATAGATGAAGGATCTACTAGTTATATTTTCTCCTTCTAGTTGGTTGGGATGATGGTTACATTAGATCATATGAATATAGACCAAATGTTTATTTCTAGTTCCATGATAAAATTCTTTAAGTTTGGTAGTATAAACATTATTATCTTGCTATTGGATATCACCTTTATGGATTTTTTATTTTAAAATATGATATATTTTTTGTCATATATTTTTATAGATTGTTTTATATATCTTATAATAGATCTATCAATGATTAAATCATTCCAATGATTCTTTATAAGATATTTTGGTGCTTGTTTCCATCCCATGGTGATCAATAATGTTTCTTTGAGCCTTGTATTATTCCAATGCAGATGTAATTATGGGTTGACCTATGATGGTATATTACAATAATTTTTTGTGATGTTTATACTATGAAGTAACACATCTTGTATCTTCCCAAATAGTTTCAACTTCAAAATATTGAATATATAGAAACTTGATTTTGTAGAGAGTTGAATATTGAAAATTTACTATGTGATAAAGGTTTACTATGGGAAATTGAAACCTTACAATAACCATAGATATATTTTTATAGTATTATGCTTTATAGAAGAACCATAATGTTTATATCCAAAACACTTATCATCATTTCATTTTAAATTTTCATAAAAAAAAGAATTACAATGAAGACGTACTAATAGAAAAGTCTTACAACAAACAAAGTTATAATATGGAACTCAAATAATTTTGATCAATTTTATGATTTATTATCATTCCCAAAATAATGTTTTTCAACATAAATGAATTATGATCAGCTGAAAAAGCCTCATCCATAGGAATTATCCATTTTTTCATGGACTCTAAATTTTAAACTTAAGAATATAGCTTTAAATAGACATATAGTTTCTCTAAGGATCTTCCAACATCTTAAAATAATTATAGAATTACCTAAAATGATTGTAAGATTATTTTAAAAATTCTAAAATCTTTCAAACTCATATAAAAGGTTTTTTTATCTATAATTCTCAAATAAGTGTATTTTCATTAATATTCCTACCAAATTAGGTGAAAACTTTCTTCAATAAATCCTCACTCATCTCTAATCACTTTAACATTCATCCAAGTTTGGTATAACACTAATTGTAGTATACAACACTTTTTTTACACCTTAGATGGGTTATCCTTTAGTTATTGGGGAATACTTTAAGCCTATTATTCCAAGGATCTATTATATCAGTCTTTTCAATTCATTCATCCTGGAAGAAACTCCTCTTACATGAGTGGCTAATCAATTTTACCCAAAAATCATCTTTACATTATCACATTGATAAGAATAATTGAGTTAAATAAAAAAATATTTTTTCACTTAAATATTCCCCTTTAATTTTTTAAAATTCTAAAATATTCTAAATAAGATTCATTTTTTAATGTAACTTATTCATCTGAATCATCTTTGTTTTACCCCATTTACATGAATAATTGAAAAAATACAATAAAATACTTTTGGGTACATTAATCATCCCCTTTTCATTTTTTGTCATTTCCAAAGTATTCCAAATTATAATCATGTGTCAATATACATTTTATTCCCTTATTTGATAATAAATGAAAGTGGAAAGATAATATCCCCCCATTTAACATAGTAGTATCATGACCGAACCCACCAGGGCCTTCCTGTACGGTGATACTTTGAGCGTGACATCAAAAATCCACATCCAATAGAGTAGGGCTTGGAACAAGCACTGAGTTGTGATATCAAACACATGTGAGACCTTTTACTAAGTAACTTGTATACACACAGATATCTCTAAATTAAAATACTGTGATAAAAGATGAATAAAAATAATAGTAATGAATTTTTACATCTAAATCTCATAATTAGATTATGAAAATAATGTCGGAATTATAAATGTCGAAATACAAGCCCAACCAAAATTGTAAAGAAGTCCAACTAGATTGTATGAGGGAAATACAGTCAAATGTGACACCTGGTATGAACCATGGTATGTCTAGCCATGATATACCCCATGTAATCCTAGTTCTATATGGAATATATAAAATGGACAATATTTTATATAAGACACAACATGTGTAGGTAGATCCCAAGGAAGGGTGAGTTTAACAGTACCCATTAGGACGCCCTGATATCACTTATTATAATAACCAAGAGAGTACTCATTTCATCACAAGTTAATGACAATCAAAGAATGAGACATAATATAACAGCATCTATATATATTCATTATAGAAATTAATTCTAAGGGCAAGGTTACAACCTCGAATCCTATATTAGGTTTTGACTCGAGATACATAATGATGCTCATTTGGGATAGATCACCCCATAAGTTGGGAAACATAGGATGAGATTATTTGATAGGTCATGTTCATTGGGTATCACCAGGATGATCTAATTGCATGAATTTTGAAGAGATCAATACACAGATAGGGGAGCACACCCAAGGTCACTGAGGACACCGCAAACCCTCATTGAATTAACCCACTAAGTAGGGATCAATGTCCATGTATGTCGGTCAAGCGAATACCTCAAACCCTACCTAGAGAAAGATATATAATAAGTGATCTGACACATGGAATCCTGGGGGATATCAATAAGATTATCCAAGTAAAACAATATAGATATGATCACAACTGATTAATATAAAATGACTCCTCACTCTGCCGTCAGAGGGGATGAGCTGATGGAACAAAGCCTAAGGAAACTGGTCCATAATGAATAGATCAAGGGACTAAATATTTCCTAGTGGAATTATATAGTGATTAATGGTAGTACACAATGTTTATTTCCTTCCCTAAGATGGACATTGTTCTATATACCATGCTTGTGTACCCCAGGACATGTCCGTGTACCCCAAGAAGTGATTGTGTACTTTTTCCATGCTTGTGTGTCAATCCATGGTCAGGTACCTAGCTATGTCTGAGTACTCAGTCATGCTTGTGTAATATAGCTATGGACATATAAATTTCCATGTCCATTCCCATGTACCTTGTGGGTATATTGTGAATCTCTAGGTCATGTGACATATCATGTGGCACTTTTCACACACTATATGATACATAATTTCATGTCTAAATCCCTGATGCAACAAATTGGTCCTTAAAAAATGTGTTATTACTTTACTCACCATGTAATGGCTGATTTTAATGAACCCACAAGTATTCATGAAGCACCTTGTCGCACTAAATCCACCTTGATTTATTATACCAAATCATCTAATAACTCTTGATCTAGGGTTTCCAAGCCTTTTCATCTCTAGTTGGCCAGATTTTGGCCACCTTAATCCATTTGAAAACTAAAAAATGTCACTTTGTACCATTACCACACATGAAATCTGGAATGGGAACAACAATATGATCTAAATCCATCATTATACCTATCGTACCTTGATCAAATCTTCAATCTCAAACCTGAACTCATAGTATCAATCTATTGTTCTAGATAACAGTTTCACAATGGTAGATTACTATGTATTTTTCAAACCTCTAGAAAAAATTAATACCAATTTATATCAGATGATGAATAGTGAGAGAATAGAATAAAAAATATGATAAGGATTTAACCTAAACTATTGTTCTAGTTTCCTCGAGTCACTTCCATGATAATGATGAATTAATATCCAAAATACACACAATAATCTAATTTACATTCCATGAAAGATAAAGCAATACCAATATCCAAATATCGATCCATGAATTAATTTTTAGGGTATTAATTCAAAGTTTAGGTGGTTAAAATAGTAATACTATAAATACATGAAAAAATAAGTCCTTCCTCATATTTGGATCAATTTTTGACAAAGAAGAGTTAAATGACATCATCATTAGTGTGTTTCAAAAACATTGTTGGTGATATGATCATCAACGCATGATATAACTTTAGTCAACTACAAATGCTCCTCCAATGGTTCCTCCCTCAATCATAAGGGTTATAAAATTAACCCTAAATTATTTTTTATGACCACATATTTATAGATAACTTATTATGTTAGGAATTAATTAGAACAATTAAATAAATATAATAATTTATTTAATAATTTCCTTTGTGATGGTGCCAAATAAATTCACTCGACGTATACAAGAACTATGTCACATAAGGGGTAAAACCCATGTTCAAGATAGAATGATATTCTTAGATTTCCAATTCGACTCCCTATTCATGTTTTTGTCCACTATTTCAACAAAATTATTCTTTCATGATATTAATATATTTAATATTTTTATTATATTGAATTCAAGATCACTGAGATTTGGAATCTCAATATATGATCGTACCTGAATCTGGGAATATTATTAAAAATGTTCTGAATAATTACATGAAAAAAATAGAGAAATTTAATTCAAAGAATTTTTTTTTCCTGAGAAGTGAATAAATTTGACTACTCAAAGAAATGAGGGTACTGATCTCTCATTTGGGCCTCCTACTACAAGGTTTTGTAATAAAGATTCATGTGTTTCCACCTAAAACACACCAAGGGAATTTATCACCCACATAGGATCTTCTCTCACCTATCCTTTATCTTTATTAGGTAATTTTAAATAGTATATACATCCTAGTTGTATAGCTCACCCTAGTCGATAATATGTGATGGGATGTGAACATAAATTCTCAATTGTGACACATGGAAGATTTTATGTACTGGGTCCACCTGTGGTGGTAGATCCAAGTGGCATGCCACCTGACTAACTATGTTTAGTTTCTTGAAGGTCATAATGAATCATAGAGATAGCTTATCACCCCAACCAATCCTTTAATATCCTTATTGAGATGAAACCTTTTGGAACACGCGGTCTATTTCCTTGAACTACAATTGACTCCTTTTTTAGTCTGTATAGGGATTCTGATAGCTCTGGGTAATATTCATCTGCTCATATAAGATATATATTCTCTTAGTTTTAAATCACACCATCTAAGCCCACGACTTTTGACTCACCTTTAGCAAATCCTCATAGTGGCGATCAATAGGTTCTCCCATAAAGGCCTCAAATTATTCTATAATGATGGTGGAATATTATTTTTTATTATATAAAAAATTGACCAATGGTAGGTGATACTACCAAATATGGAAAAATTATATCCTTCATGCTTAAAACATTCCCTCTCTAACATGAATGGTTTTCTCATTCTGACTGTTAGATTTGGTGTGAAACACTATGCTCAAACGTGAATGATTCCCAAAGGCCTAATGAAATCATCTTGATAATCGTGATACGATGTGGGAATCATGGTTTGCAGTGATCATCAAGGGAAACCCATAATGTTATACTATCTTGTGTATGTATAGGTGTCCTAGAACCTTTATTGAAATCTATTCATGGATTTCTAGGAAGTGGGACAACATGGTAAGTGAGTCTATGATCAACAAAAGGGAATTTTGTAATATATAAATTAATTGTATTTCTATAAAAAAATCCCATATATATACCATCCCACTTCCAGTATAGAGCCTTAAGGGGTTGATTTAAACTCTCTGGAACATAGTGCTCAACCTTTACCTACTAACAAGTGAGGCATAATGATACAAACTATGCCACAAAAATCTTCATTACTGACCACCAAAATTTACATTGAATGTGTACATATTTTCCACACATGGATGTGTGGATAATATTGATGTATGAAAATCACTAATAAAATCTTCATGGAATGTATTTGGAACCATCATCCTTCCTCTAAAAATGATAATGTGTTCCCTACCCTCAAAAAATCCCGCAGGAGATTGTCTAGTGGGTATATGATTATGTAAGATCTAATAGTTGGTATCAAAATTCTGATACTTACTAACAAGTTATAGAATAAGTGGGGTAACAAACAATGATTCTATAAAATTTCTCCATATTCTTAAACTAAGAACAAATTCAATGAGGCTAGCTTCTCCAATGTCTCGCTCAACTACATTGAAAAAGATCTCCTACTGAGAGACTCTTTCCACCATGTTTCCCTTTATAGAAGTATATACTATATTAAATTCATATTCATAAAGGAACTATAACCATATCTTCTCTATCAAATTGCGATACTTATACAAGATGATATACCTGAGTCTATTATGGTTAGAATAAATGATAAACCGCTCACCCATAAGGTATTGTCACTACATCATTATAGAGAATAATACCTTTACTAACTCTAAATCATGTGTCATATAGTTATACTTATTAGGTCTTAACATCCATGTCCCATTGGAAATCACTACATTCCTGTGAATAAAAAGACAACCAATTCTAGTCCCTAAGGAATCAATGAACATAATATATTTGAGAACATCCTCTAGAAATATAAAAATGGGGGTAATCATCAACCTATATTATAACTATTAAAAGGCCTGGTGGAACCTTTATATAAACATTAAAGGATACACTTTTTGAGTAAAAGAATCTATGGGTTCCAATATCATGGGGAAATCAGGAATGAATCTCCTATTATATCCAACCAACCCATGTAAGCCATGCACCTCAAACACTCCCTTGGGTATCTCCCAATATGACACTACGTAAACCATCATTGGTCCACTGATAAAACCTCCACTGAGATTTCATGTCTTATAATATAAACATCTTGATTCCATAACATATACATTGAGTGATTTCTATAAATACATTTCTCTTAGAGTAAGTGTTGGACCTTCCTCATGGGAGTCGCGTGATCCTCTTAGGACAACGAGTACACTACGATGTCATTAATGAAGACCCACAAAAACAATTTGAAAAAAGGATAAAATATATGGTGTATGAGATCCATGAACACTGATGTTGTTTTCATCATGCTGAAATGCATAACCAAGTACTTATAATGAACATAATAAAAGAAAAATGGTCTCATTAGTATACCTAAGTACAATACCCAGAGAAGATGATATACGGATATGAGATTAATCTTCAAGTACAATATTGAACCTCAAAAATAATTGAATAGGAAGTCAATAAATCTTAGTGGAAACATATTCATTATGGTAATCTAGTTCATGTGATAGAAATCCACACACAACCTCAAGAACCCATCTTCCTCCATTGTGGAAAACATTTGGGCTTCTGAGGATGACACACTAGGTTTGATAAATATAATAATATGTAAGTACTCCAATTTCACCTTTAGCACAAGAAGATCTATGAGACCCTTATGATATTATGGATTAGATAGCGGGGAATTACCTCACTTCATGTCTACATAGAATTATGTCCCTTGGTGGGGAGGTAAGCCTGACATATCCTTCAGAAATATGTCCTCATACTCATCCATTACTATCAAAATTTTAAGTCCCATAACATCATTAGTTCAAAGGGTAATACTAGAAAAATAGCGATTAATCCACTATACCCTACTACATATAATCCCATCCCACTCTTTCTAGGTTTTTTTCATGTCCATGAAGTAAAAACACATTCTATCACTATGTATACACCACATCATCCACCTGAAGTAGAAAATTTTGTAATGAACTGTAGATAGGCAGTCCCTAACCAAGATTTCATTCTAAGGCCAAATTTATGATATAAATAGATCCCATATAATTTACTCTGTTTCAAGATCTAGGTCACACCTTTAGTAGTAGTGTGTGATCATTGAATACCCTATGGTTGGAGTTTCCAAGAATAAGGGTTGAGGAAAAACTTCAAATGGAATCTCTAGGCCTAAAACTATGGATGTTTCAAAAAAAGAGTGTCTCACACAAATGTATATAATTACTAAAAATAAGTTTGAAAAGTAATATATCATACTTATTATCATCCAAGTATCCTCTAGGTTATAGGCCTCCAACACTTACATCTTTCCTCACCCATATCCTCCAACTCCCTGTTCCTGGAGGGAACTACCTGGGGGTGGTGGTGGTAACATGTCAACCCATATTCCAAATATAGATGTTATAACTAATAATATTACATGTATTCCTCCCTATTGACCTCCATAATAATATCACTACCTTTTCCACAGCCTCTCTATTAGCTGCACGATTGTTCAGACAATACCATATGAGTTATCCCCAACTGTTATAAGAGTAGAACCGCCTCTCATTAGGCTGACTAAAACCATCGTAAGAAAAAATAAACATTGAAACTCTATCGTGATATTTCATTTTTAAATTTGTCACACATCCCAATCCCTAAATTTACCATCTTCTACCTGCTTCTAATGTCTCAACTCCTACATTACCACCATTGAAACCCATTTTCATTGTTTTCTCAGCTAGTAATCTATATACTATAAAAAAATTACCCAAAAACCCAATATAGGTAGGAATGAAAATTGTTATATTGATATAAAAAATATATTTGTGTGTACCACAATTAATGGTTCATTAAAAAATAATTGATCATGAACCACACACATTGAGTATCTTGAGATGTTAGTAATCCATGGTGAATACATAGCTACAGTTGTGCTGACCTACTAAAGCTTCACATGCTCTTATGTATGAACTTTTCAAATCATAGTGGGAGAGAACTACTATTTGAAAAGGAACTCAAACCATGTTAATTAATGATCTATCTACTTTGATGATAGAGTCATAAGGAGCCACCATCTCCTTACTAATCCATGAGCCAGACTTGTTGCCAACACAACCATATTTTCTGTAGGTGTCCTAAAAAGGTTGAGGACTCACATAAATACCTCTATCCATTCCATAGTTTCCCATGGGATTGGATCACCTGAAACATAAGGGGTTATTATCATTTGAATTCATGAAGTGCACACAGCCATCACTCCTTATTATCCAACACTACCAAAACAATTTTCTAGTCAACGAGTGAAGGTATGGAAGGAACAACACATGGTGGTACCACCACATAAACATGTACCTATATTGAATCCTCGCCAATAATTGAATCATCCTCATGATACTTCCATAAAATAAAATCTAGAAAACATCATAGAAGCATGATTAAATATTCATGATATACCATGTTCAGGAGTATATCAGGAGAACACACTCAATAAAGATGTGGAAACCACAACACATTACTATATGATACATGTACCAATGTTTTACTTGTAACTATGCCAATATGTTCCTTGTAAAAAATAGGATACCTAATTCTTAGATAATTGAAATGTCATTGAAATTATAAAAACAGGATTCCTTGGTTTGAGATTCGAACATGAAATACATTGAAATCATTTCCATGGATTCCAACCAAACCTTAGAGAAATATGATACCCAAATTCATATCCTATGATAAAAAAACATTGATACCACTATGTCATGAACAAACCCACCAGGGCCTACATGGATGGTGGTAGGCTGAGTTCAACACCACAATTCCACCTCCAATTCTATTGGGGCTAGAGACAAGTGTTGAGTAGTAATAACACACAAATGGTAGGTCTTATCATAAGTTAATTGTTTTAACACATGAATATATGAATTCCCATACAATTATTAAATATAATATCTAATAATACTAATGCATGCATATAAATCAATCCTTAAATCAGGGTACAATAACAATATTTCAAGCATAAAGGGACAAATAAAATCCACTAAAAACTATAAAGAATTAAAACTTACTAGAATGAGGGGCCTACCGTCAAATGTGACACCTGGTATGAACCATGGTCTATATTGAAAGCTATATTCCATATAATCCCAATACTCTAAGGTAATTATCATATGGAATGTCTTTTTTCATAAGTTAAAACATGTGTTGTCTGAACCCATGAAAGTGTGAGTATAAAAATGACTAAATCACTTATCTTAAAGGATCAAAAAAATAATCATTACATTATAATGGATTTTCGATCAGAGTATGATACATAATCTAAAAACATCTAGATATAGTCATGATATACACTATGTATCAGGCTAAGGTCACAACCACAAATCCAATCTAGAATTAATGCTCGAGATACAAGATAATTCCAGTGGGGGAGAACTCACTCCATGTTTTAGGTAACATTGGTGGTGCTCATATGATATGTCATGTACAATTGAACTCACAATGAGGAATTAAATGTTGGAATTCATAGGATATCCATACATCGATAGGGGATCAAATCCTAGGTGATGGGGTACACCACAAACCCTAACTCAATTAACCAACTAAATATGGGATCAACACCCAATTTGGTCACACTAATACCTTGAACCCCCACTAAAGTAGAAGATATAATAGAGGATCCCACTCAAGGACTCATGGGGGGAGTTATACAAATATATTTGAGACTATACCCATGTAGTGTATCATATCCTATTCAAAGGACATGATGCTTCACTCTACCCTCATAGAGGATTAACTGGGATGGAATAATACCTATAGAAACTGGTTCATACTAAAAACATAATGGGACCTAAGAAATTATATAGAATGTAAAAGATGTGTACTAGTAGTACAAGACATGTATTTCATGCCCAAAATATTCCCATGTTCTCTTGATCATTCCCATATACCCTAGGTAGTGCCCGTGTACCCCATGCCATTCTGGTGTACTTTGGTCAAGCATGTGTCGCAAGGCATGTCTAGGTACCAACTGCATATGATTATCTATTCATGTTCATTTAATTTGGTCATTCCTTTATAACTAGACTTATTTAGGACCATATACCCCATGGGTACAAATTTAGTATCCATGTCATTTCACATGACATGTGACCCATTTCGACTATTTTTTAATACATTATTTCATGTGTAAAACCTGGCCTCCATAGTTAGGTACACAAAACATGTGTTATTCCATTATATTCAATTTAATTATGGATTTGATATAACCCATGGGTCATCAGGTATAATTTTTTCACACCATTTTCTCCCTAATTTATACCACATAATATGTGGAAACCCCTATATATAGAGTTTCTATGCTCTAATATCACCTACTAAATGAATTTCGACCACCCAAACCCATTCAAAAATCAATATCCACCACATCATACTATCACAACATGTAAAAATTTTAATGAGATCATTAATCCATTCCAGACCCATTATAGTATCCATCACAATTTGATCACATCATTGATATTGATCCCAAACTCACAATGTCAAACCATTATGTCGAATAATGATTTCACAATGATTTTTTACTAGGTATTTTTTGAATAGACAAAAAATCCAAATACTAGTGATGATCACACAACGAACATGGTGAGAAAAGAAAAAAATATATAATATAAATAATGAACCTCTACAATTTTTTGGGTTGGCCTTGATTCATTTATGGTACAATGTTAAACAAAGATCCAAAATAACCGAATAATCTGATTATTTTTTCTATGAAGATAAATAAATACCTATATCCAAAGGTAAATCCATGAATTAATTTATTGGGTGATTGATTCATGTTTCATATGGTTACAAAAATAGGACAAATCCATAAAAAACATCATACCTTGAGTTTTGATTGATCTTCGGTGAATAATAGTTATGTGCTATCATCATTGGTGAGATTCACAAACTCTTTTGGTGCTCTGATTCCCAAATCCAAATCTGATGTCGATCTACAAAAAATTCTCCTCAAAAATAATATATATCAATACCTAGGTTTATGTGTATAACCTTATCGATTTAAAAAAACCTACATATAGAGGAGTTCATTTGGTTTGGATTTAATTAAAAACAATTTATTAAATATATCAATTTATTTAATTATTTCTCCTTTGATAGAGCCCATGAAAAAACCCATGATTTATACAATGATAGTGTTGTACCTAGGGTAAAACCAACATTAAAGAATAAATAAAATTATTAGATTTAAAAGATATTTCTCCATTTAGAATTTATTCTACTATTTTAGGAAAATATGTGCACATGATATCAATCTATTTAATATTTTTATTATATAACAACCGGCCCATCAATCCTTGGAATGTCACCCTATCTTAGTACCTGACTCTGAAAATATTATTATACGTATTTAAAATCATTAAATGGAATAAACATAGAAATTACAATTGGGTAACCCTTTTATATCTTATTCCCAACCAATTTTTTAAACCACTTGAGATGTGACACTAGTTTAAATGTGATACCACTTGTGAAACCAAAATTAATTTTGAGGAAAGTATATCCATTTTAAATTTAATTAATTCATCTTCTATACATTTTTATTGATCCCAATTAATATTTACCATGCAATGACATCACGAGATAATAAATTTTGAAAGAATCATTACTTACCATATTTAGGTGATTGTGATAATTTTATTTCAGTAAATTGCCAAATTAGAAGTAGTTAACATCACATTTATCTTATAAATATTCCATAAAAATTCAACTATAGGTCTAAAGGGAAATATATTTAGAGAAAAAAATGAGATGAACTTATATAATAAGGTTATACACATTTTCACCACAGGTGACACCAATTTCTGACTTCTTGCTATGGGGATAGTATATAAATATTTTCAATAATTTTCAAGATGTTGTGCTCATATTAAAAATACATTAAAAACTTTTATGTGATATGTATTACCAATTTGGATAGGCAAACACTTACACATGAAATAAATAACATGTATATATTAAAAGAGAGATGGGATACGTAAATCATACCTCATCTTTTAGATTTTGAAGGGGATATTTTTTCTATATTTAATGTAAAATATAAATTAAGACAAATTCACAATTTTTTTCTGAGATCCCCATCTAGGGATACTCCCTAGACTTTATCTCCTTTACAGACCATCATTTTAGGAAAAGTAAAAAAATATGGCAAGGGTGGATCTTCCATTATTTACCTAGTTTTAAAAGTATGGATGAGGTTTATATCTTAATTTGGAAACTCTTTTTCTTATTAGTATGTAATGTTTGGACCTCTTCATGCACACCTCTATTTTTATTTTCCAAATATTTTAATATTTAGAAAATATAATATTTCTCCCATTTTTCGATTCTTCCATAGATGAAATTTTATTTTCAACTTTGGAAACAAAAATTGCTGCATTATTTTCAACATCTTATATCTTTATAGCCAAATGAAACTGATCTAGTAGTATCATTAAACAACCATTTGACTCAATGAAAAAAATACTTTTATTCATATGTGGACTTATTATATGTGACAGTATTTTTTGAACTCTAGTTCATTAGTTTTTTTCCTTTATATTTCCATCATGGTCCTTATTCTACAACCATATTTTACATCTAACAACAATACTCACTTTTTTCTTATAACCT
This sequence comes from Viscum album, assembly GCA_963277665.1. Lineage (NCBI taxonomy): Eukaryota > Viridiplantae > Streptophyta > Magnoliopsida > Santalales > Viscaceae > Viscum > Viscum album. Next base: position 1,593,420,676 of record OY728146.1, on the reverse strand, counting down.
TCACACAACAGTTCACCAGATTTTACTTTTACTATCTTAGGTATTTTCTCAATCTATTTAAAAGAAGTGTTAATATACATACCAATATGAATCTCCCTTTATTGTATTGTTTCCATTTTTGTATATATCCCTACCTTCATTTAATTTATATAATATTCTAAATGGTCAATATTTTTGGCCTTATTTTGAAAATGGAAGCATTTATCCTTTATTGTGATGAAATTATGTCATCCTTCTTAATTGCAATTTTAGTTTATTTTTTCATCACTGATTAAAAAATCTAAAAAGATTCATATTTAACATCACCCAAATATCAACTTGTGGTGGATCTATATTATAATTAGTGAGTGGATAATAATTCAGAAGATTGTACTAGCATTCATCATAACAATGAATTTGAATATTTCACATCTCATAAAACATATTTTGATTGTCAAACTAGTTATTTAGAAAAATACTATTCTTAATCATTGATGTCTTATTTTTTCTATGAGGTTTTTTCATTACTTAAGATTTTATTCCCTACATAGATGACTTATATAATTTTTTTATACTAAATTTTTCTTCTAGAAATTATTGGTTCAATATCCAAACTTCCAGAAGCATCAAAACCTTCCAATTATTTTTTATTATTTTCAAATCAAGTGCTAGATCTATTATATGAAGATCCTTCTATTTTTGGATTGTAAATACAACAGTCTAGGATTGTTTTGTGGTGGAAATTATTTGGTACATCTCAACTCTTCCCTTGAAATATTGGTGGATGTCACAACATTTTTATACTTCCAAATTAGTATATATTTTATGTTTTTTCTTGCACATCCATAAATTATAGATTTATTGAAATCAACTTTAACTGAAAATTTAAATAAATTTTAATAAGTGATAGAAGTGGATTCATCTGCATATGATCTCAAGATCACATTTCCTACATTGTTAAAATTCTTTAATATAAGTATCACATTTGAGTTATATGTGTAATCACATTTTTTCATCTAGTTAAGAAGTTTTAGATTTTGTTTCTCCTAGATTTTACAATTGGTGTTTTAATATCATACATTTTTTTGTTGAGTATGTTTTATCATATTCCTCTAATATCATCCTATCTTCCCAATAAATCTTCATCTTTTATATCAACACCTCATACTCTCCATTGGGTTGTTGCGATTTTTTTCAAGCTCTTGTACTTGATTTTACATGATATCTAGTTGAGGTGTGCTAACATTAATTGGGAATTTTATCTAGAAAATACAATTCAATAACTACTTATTTAACAAAATAATTTAAAACTATTTATCAAAATGAAATATTTTCAAATATTCACTAGTTTGAGATAATCATTAATTATAAGGTGAAATATTTTCATCCATGGATTTTATAATCTTTATGATATTATTGCAACAAATTAAATTCTTTTGTAACACCTCCTCTTCAACCCAAGTCTCTAGTTATGATATTTAATAAATAATTCCCTTGATATATGATAAAATATATATAACCACTTATTTAGGGTTTCTTTAGGAAATCCTTAATTTTAAAATATAAGTCACAGAGTGACTCAATGAACTCATATTAATCATAGTTTGTGCATATTTCACTTGAGGAAAGAAAATTATTGGATTTGGATAATAAATTCCCACCATTATGACTACCATAAATTAATTATATTTACCCATACTAATTTTTTATCTTTAATTCCCTCTTAGCCTTAGTATTTTACATGTTTCTCAAAATCATGGATGTGACTTCCATGTATATTTTTATAGGACTAAAATTGGAATTTTCTATCTAAGGATCTTCTTCAAACATATGAAATCTAAGATTCATATATATCAAATAATTTATTATAGGGAATCATTTTTTAAATTATCATATGAATCATTTTCCTTCTAATTATAATTTTAATAACAATAAATATCCAATAAAAGGGACCCTTTTCTCTGATACCAATTAAATATCCTATTAGATAATGCAGACATACCGAGGGGTGTTAATCTATTATTTTCATGTTTTTATAAATTATAATTTCTTCTTTTATACTTATAAAAAAATTTATACATAAAATTATTTATTTTCTAGTGATTATCGATCAATTATTTTTAAACATACATGAAACACCACATGTAATAATGGAAAATAGTTGATTTTGACACATGGTCTTTACAAGGTTCAACCCCTCTTAAGAAATTACTCATTTCCACACATAGGATGTTCAAAGTGATTATAATCCACTAGAAACATATCATTATTATAATTAGAGTTATCTAGGAATCATTCTAAAACCATAATAATCTATATTACATAGTATTTTTCACCCTATTATATATATGACTTCATCTTATCTAGTAGGAACTTTATTCATTCATCCCTTGGTTACATCTCAGTTTCCGTTTCCTTTTTTAGATCATAATATTTCTATAGATGTCTCCCTTACCATATATATTATTAAAATTCTGCAACATAGAGTATTTGAATACCTAATGATACTAAATAATATTAGCTACTACTCAATCTCTAGTAATCAGTTCACAACATCCAATTCCGCTGAATTTATAGTTGCACACTCAACTCATCTCTTTATTTCTCAAAATCAACACTATATTATCAGGTATAAATAAATTTAACAACATTCAAAAACATCGATCCATGAACTCATTATTATTATTCATTATATATTATAGTATATCTTTCTCATACATCTATTTAAAGAGCTTAATTTCTCTTGAATACTCAATTCTTATAAATAAAATATCTCAATTTTTTATGAAACTTCATCTACCTTATTCTTATAGACCCATTAAATAAATTTTTTAAAATCCTGAAACACAATCATTTTTTCTCCTAACATTCTCTTATACACCAAATTCATAGATCATGAATTAAATAAGATTCATGAGGCTATGAACTCAAAATCGGAGCACAATAATCTTCATATTTTTATTTCATTCAAATTGAAAACATTAAAAAACTAAAATTTTCTTCATTATTTAATATTCCAATTCCATGGGTAAAGATAAATTTATAATTTTTCAATTATTGGATCATAAATTATTATATGTTTTTATAATGTATATACCATGAAATAAAAAATCTTTCATCTTATCAAATAATTTCGTCTTCATGAGATTCAAAATTTGTTAACTTGATTTTTCATCTAGGAGAATATAAATCCTTACCTATGTGTTAAAGCTTTATATTGGAAACTTGAAAGCCTTATGATTGATATTTATTGCTTATTTGAGTCTTTTTCTCAGTGTATGAAGACTTGAATTTATCTCCAGAATACGTACTATCTTTCCATTGTTGATTTTCAATATAGTTTAAAGCCTTATGATTAATCATTAGGATCAAAAAATACGTATGGCCATTTGAGTTATACGATGTATGTCAATGTTTTTTTAGTGCTAAAAATATTTAAGATCTAGACCTAAAGAATTATGTTTGACATTAAATATTTATGATCAACTAGAAATTACTTACGCCTAATACTTATCTATTTTTTCATGGACTCCAAAATGAAGTCTTCTGTGAATAGCTTCGAACAATATTATAATTGTTATATGTATTTTAAAAATTATTCAAATCATATATAAACTACTTGAATAATATTTAGAGTTATTATAATCATTAAAAAATCCTTTAAATTTATATCTTAGGTATTGGAATATATATAATACTCTAATTAATGTTTTTCATCGAATATTATTACCATATTTGGTGAAAATGAACTTCCATCATCCCTGATACATATACGATCACTTTGATCTTCATATAGGAGTGTTATAAAACTAATTTAAAAAACCAACATGATTTTTACTCATTATATGGGATATCATTCAAAATCCTTGGAAACTATCAAGCCAGTTATTCCAAGTATCTTTATTATTCTTCTTTACAATTTATTCCTCATGGAATTAAATCCTCTTCCATTGGTGGATAATACTGTATTCCCCCAAATCATTTTAATATTATCACATTGAAAATACTAATTTATAAAAAATACAATCAAACATATTTGGGTACTTTAATTTCCACATTTTTACTTGTTGTTAATTCCATAATATTTCAAATATGTTTCATTCATTATGGTAACGTCTTCGACTAAATAATTATTTAATTATCACATTGATAAGATTATTTAACAAAAAATACAATCAAAAACATTTTCGTACTTCATGAATCAAATGGATTCAAGAAATAATTGAGGAAAAATATGTTCAAATGATGAAACCAATCAGAAAATTCTTAAATATCTTCAATTTTTTTTACCAAATTCAAAAATAGAATTTATTTAAAATAATTAAGAAAATTGTTGTATTAAAGGTTGATGAAAAGTAAATATGAGGAACTATAATGAGAATATAAAAATTTACATGATTAATCCTATTGGACAACGTTCATAGGGGCAGATTATCACATGCTTTCAATTATACAATGACAAGGATACAAGGAATGCAGAAGATTAACATTATATTATTCATACAAAAAAGACCATGTTCAAATAAGACACCAAAATAAGATAGTGTACAAGTGCGAAACCCCATACCAGGGGCTTGACATCATATATTTTGTAGATCATCGATGCTCAAACCATTGGATTCTATGAACATAGAGTATGAATTATCCAAGGCTTTCCTCTAGGATCATCACTACATCCTAGTTCCACTTTAGTTATCCAAGGGTTCCATCATAGTATAAGAATCATCGATGATCCATATTTAAGAACCAAAACCAGTAGTTTTCCCATTATAAAACTCTATGAGCTATAATTGGGAAACATAAAGTATTGAGGGATCTCCTTAACAACAAATATATTGATATAGGATGCATTTACTACTTATCCAACTCTAATGAACAAGAAATTCATCACCAAGTTTGTGATAATCTATGATCTCTCTTAGCTAATTAAAGTGAACCAATGAGCATAATCTCCTCCATATTTGATGACCAACACAACCATATACATCCAGTATACCCCATCAATAATAATATAGATGGAATAAGGTTCAATATCAATTAAAATAGAATCTAACCCAAATAAATTGTGTGACAAGTAGGTAGTTAAGGATAACTATAAGGAATTATTGCACCACATGGATTCAAAAATTATGGGATATATAGACAACTGAGGATCACTAAATCGCATGTTCCCAATAATAGGGTGATACTTTTAGGTGGCAATAAATATATTGAAAGAGAGGGTGATTATCATTCCTTAATATAATATATAAGTAAACATAAATAAAAATACTAATAAGCATGTTATCTCAATGATTAAGAACTCACTGAGAATAAGGGAGAATAACATATTCAGGGATAATACACCAAGGAAGATAGTAAAAGGATATTGATGATGTAGAATATGCCCAAATAGTGATCCCATGTAGAATTAATCCCAACCAAACCAACATAATCCCAAAATATAAAAAATATAATGTAACACTTCAAAATTCTAAAGTACTAACCTTATATTCGACAATGTGCATAAAACGCAACACCAAGCGCATAAGGGGATATAATACTTTGATGCATTAGAATATAATTAATATTTTAAAAATATTTTATATCATTTATATTTTTCAATTCACACAACACACATTTATCATGAGTTACACTAAATAAATACCTTCTTTGATTGTTTGTGTTACACACAAGATCCAGTTTTACCGAACAATAATATAGTATTAAAATATTATTATTTAATATAATAAGATATAAACTATTTTTTATGAATATTATTAACTATATTATGAAAATATATGGTTTTTTTAAATATAAAATGAATTCATGGGTTGCCAATTAGTGAGAAATAAAAATAAGAACAAATTGGATATGAAAATACATAATATTATTTTTATCCTTCCAATAGAGTTTTATCTTAATAATATAATTAATTAAAATTAATGAATGATTTTAATGAAATATATATTTTATATAATCAATTAAATATTTTTTATATTCATCCATTATGATTGATATTTATAAGATAAGAACAAACCCTACTTTACACAGAAAAACCTATATTTTTATAAAATCAAATTTACCACCTTTTAATGGAAAAACCATTTTAAATATTAATTTTTCCACATTAATTGATTTAACATTTCAAAATAATAGTCATATTTTAAATAGAAAAATAATAATTTGGTTAGGGTGGTTTTTTTGAAATTTTTCTAAAAATTTTCATTTTTAGGAAATAATTAATAATAATAAATTTTATTTCAGAACTACTTTTTCAAATTATTTATTTATAAGGATAAATTATAATTTTTTGGGATTAAAGTTTAATTATATAATATTTATATAAATTAAAAAAAATTGGTTATTTTTATCAATTTAACTTTGAAATTGTATGTAAAACCTTATTAAACTTTTAGACGTTTTTACTTTAAAAACCTGCATTGTCGTCCTTCTTGCGAGATGAATTTTAAATTAATTTTTTCCACTTATCTGATTTTAATTTGGAAAAAAGTATTCAATATTTGGAATTATAGTAATTTATAATGTCTAATAAGGTAAAATTAGTATTTTTCCAAATGTATTAGTGAATGTAATTATAATTAATTATAATTCTTTAGGAAAATGTAAGCTTAATAATGGAATAGACCTTTAACTTAAAGTCCCAAAGGACCTATATAAGTGTCCAAAAACTATTTTATCAACATATATCATCCATAAAACTACCATTATTTATTTTTATATTTTTATTTGACTTTGGTTAGGTAATAACTAGTGTACACCTATCTTGTTTCCAAAAATTCCATGTGAGTCCTTTTCCTTCCCTATAAAGGGATACCATCTCTCCCACATCTTCAAGCCTCCCCAACCACCTCGGTTCAGAAAAAATCTGTCCAAATATCTTACCATAATCCCTATAATATAAATTTAATAATTCCTTTATGCATAAAATTTTACAGGTAATTGTTTTGGTATAAACCAAAAGAAGTTAACCGATTAAGAGGTAACATCTTCTCTAAATATTTTTAGTTTCATTTCCATTATCCTTTCACTGTAGAATTATTATTATATGACTAAATAAAAAAAATTCTCCTCAATATGATAGGATGTCTTTATGTTAATATTTTTACATATACTTACACACACCTCCATCTAATGGGTAATGAACATACTGTTTCTGTATACGGAGAACTATTGCCTCACGAAACAAGGATTATTTATTTTTCCATTACCACCTATCATGGTGGTCATTATGATAAAAAATATGTTTATATATTATATATATTATATTTATAATAACATTATACTTTTTTAATTTTTCTTTAGAACATTCCATTATGCTTTCCATCTTGTGTAAATAAGATAATTTCGTTTGAGGATGTGTGGACTACCGCGCCCTCAAAACGATATGACTCATTCATGTCATACGTGGAATGTATAAAAGATGGTTTTAATAAAACTATTCAAAATATATATATATATATATATATCATATATATTATAATGGAATCATAAAATAAATTTGTATAATTTATTTTTCATTCTTTTATTATAACAAATAAATTAAAGTATTGTTCATGTGTACGTACGACCTACTATCTCCATGACCGGTTCACTTTATTTATAATATCCAAATATTATGGAATATTCTAAATAAATATATAATTAATATATAATATAATTAATTCATGGTATACATTTTGGATATGATTAAATACCGATATACGAAATAGGAAAAATAAGTAACAAGTCAAAATATACTTGAGAAAACAAGGCAATTAACGCCCGAAATAGTTAAAATAATGAAAAAGTGTTAACAAAAGGGTAATAAAATATTATAAGAAGTTATTATATAATATTAGAAACATTATTGTGGTTATTATATATTTTATTAACATATTTTAAACCATTATACGGGTGGATAAATATCACACAACAAAAGTAAAGGATAAGGTAAGGTAATTTTGTCTCAAATTACATTCCATTGAGAATTATTTATTATTATGCATAAATTCACTTATATTTGGTGTATAAACTACCTTTTCTTGTTATATCATGAGTCCACTAATCTTATGATATGATAACTTCCATTTAATTTCATACATTTTGGTTATTAAGATTCAAATGTTTTAAAGTGGTTTGTGACACTGTAATTTTTAATGATTATTATCCTCAAGAATGAAATGAATGATAACATTTGAAATATTACATTATTTTTTAATAATTTTTAATTGAATATTTTCTTGGGTATCCATATTTTTATAATATGGATACTTTCAGGTCGAAAAGGGGCCTAGATACCCTGGGTGGGTGAATAAGGGTATAAATATTATTCTCAAAATTATTCCTACCCCAGTAGATCTTGATCTATTTATTATAAGGGTAAATTTGTTTGAACATATGTTTTAATGATGATGTTATTAATTCCTTATTTATCTGATGATGATGCTTTGAATGTAATGTAGAAAAGTAAGCATAAGGATGAAACTATTTTTACTTGTTTCACCCTCACAGAGCTACATCCAAGGTGAAAATAACGACGATGTGCCGATTGTACCAAATTCACTAAGGATCACTACCAAAAATGATGGTTTGAGATAGATATCATCTATACCCAGGATGACTACCATTATAAGATTTAGGGTCTGAACACTACATTCCCAAGGGTCACTCCCTATATCTCTTCCTCTAGCTCAATATCGGTGGTAAGGATCATCGTCTTCCTTTTCCTTCACTCACTACACTTGGAAAGGATCTAACCACAATTTATAGACATTAATGTCCCTCGATTTGCATGAAATAACATATCCTCAACTTTAGGGATATTTTTTGTTGAATTTGTTTTTCACTCGTAGATAAAATCAACATTCCCACATACTATTAGTTAGTATAAATTTCTTTTGTGAACTATTCAATCCCCTTCTCAAACAACCTTCTTCCTCCATCAAATACACCACACTGCATAGCGCATAAGATTTTAATACCACCTCCTCCACATACCGACATCACATACCACTTCCTCCTACAACTTCTATGTACCGCTTTCACAAACCACTTCAACATACCACTTCCACTTATGCAGAATTCTATCTTCCATGGACTGCTCTTTCTAAGGACCTCTTATTCACTGCAAAACACTTCTTCTCCATAGACCCTTCTTACGTTGTAGGATAGAGTTCCCTAAAAACCAAATTTTTCTTTAGAAATTCATTGAAGTCCAAAAGTACCACCTTCACCGCATAATATTCCTTCTATGAAAAATTTCCCTACAGGGACCGCGTACTACCTTTCTTCCTTCACAGTGGCCCATATCCCCATATAATTTTCTCCAATAACAATCCATTATGCGTACCAAAATCCTACCATGAACCATTTTCCTCTTATGAAATGGAAGCCTCACTGTGATCCATTTTCATCCTACGAATTGTGTTAAATTTGTGGTCCATGTACCACCCCTCATGGTTCGTATAGCGCTTCTACAAGGAATCCTTCATTTGTAAATTTCCAAAATCTGTTCCATGTACTACCTTTTCGGTCCATGAACTTTATTTCACAGTTCACTTACTGTTCACTCTTATGAATAAAAAATCCCCTTTCCCAAAAGAAACACCCATTTTTTAGGCTCAAAAACATGTAAAACGCTAGGAAATTTCCCTACCTTAACCACCAAATTTGGTAAACAACAACCATGCTAATTTATGGTAATCTCTATTTTTCAACAAACACAATCACACATAAAACATATAGAGAGGACACTTTGAGGGATTTTTTCCCAATAATTTCCACCTTTGGGTTTGTTGACAAAACATTTATAATTTGATATCTCATTAAATATTCTTCCAAATTCATCCAGTATTGACTTATTACGATTAATATAGGAATAAATGATATACTCAACACATACTCTAGGAAAACATGATCCATGTATTTCCTGACAAAAAGAGTAAAATTAAAATTTTATCAATGAATCGATTTATTCTTTAAAAAACACTCTATTTATTTTATAATGAAAAATAGCTGTCATGATATATATCCTCTAATCGATCACATCAGAATCTTTAAATTTAATACTACCCTACACATCTACCCCCCTAACAATTTCAAATCCCCCCTCTATCACTAATCTATCTAGAAACTTCTCCACTTGTCTTGACTAAGAAATTTTGTTCCTTTTAAAGCCAAAATTTATCCCCCTTTTTCAATGAACCTGAATACCATTCCTTTTCGGTATAAAATAAGGTAAAGATCACAAATTAGATAATTATGGAAAAAACACACCATACCTCAGGGAGGGGATTTCTCACATACAAAAATTTTCAAGTGTGGGGAGTCGAATGAGATCCCAGAGCTAGTTTATGACTCTAAAATGCCTCTTTGGGTAAGGCCTTTGTTAGAATGTCTACATCCTATAGTTCATTGTATACATACTATAACTTCACAAGCCCTAGCTCTGGCTTCTTCTTGATAAAATGGTATTTTATTTCAATGTTATTTTTCCTTTAATAATGGACTAGATTTTTTTATCATTTTTATAGAACATTAATTATAATAATGGATTCATATCAGAGACTTCACTTCTACTCCCATGTCATCAAGCTGTTGTATCATCCAAAATAGTTGTCTGAAAGATTGAGTAGCCACAATATATTTATCTTCTGTAGTTCTTAGTGAAATGAAATCCCATCTCTTTCTTAGCCATGAAATAAAAAATCCACAAAGATAGAAATCACATCCTAACATTGATTTCTTATCATATGTAGAATTGGGTAAATCTACATTTGTATATCCTAGTAACTCATACTGAAATTTTTCATGTAATGAAAATCAAAATCCACCATGCCCTTGAAATATATAAGTTTTCTTTTTTACCACAAGAATGTGGAGTTACTTGGTATTTTGTTGATACTGTGCTTCTTGGCATGTGGAAGAGATAATATTTGGTCGTGTTGCTATTAAGTACAACATTATTCCAATGATATGCCTGTATTCTGGGGAATTAATTAATTTGCCTTCATCATACCTTGAAAATTACATCTAGGAATCCACAAGAATCATTATATCATTAGAATTATGCAATAAAAATTTTATCATAGCCCATTTAGTATATTTATATTGAGAAATGAATGTTCAATTATTTTCATGTGTCACCTATAAACCAAGAAAAAATGCCAGTTCACATATTATTGGCACAATTAACTCACTTTTCATGAATTAGTAAAACATTCTACACTAATCATCATCTAATCCATTAAAGATCATGTTATCAATAAAAAACAACGCCATCATCCTTTGATTGTTGACATTGTTGATATACATCTTGTTATCAACTCCACCACACCAAAAGCTAAGATTTTCTAAAAACTGATCTAGCCCTGAATACCATTCTCTTGGTGATTTCTTTAAACCATATAAAGCCTTATTTTTCTACAAAACTCTATTCTCTTCTTCATGAATGAGAAAACCATATGGATTCTCAATATAATCTTCTTCTTACATAACTACATTCAGTAATGTAAACTTAACGCCTATCTAGACAACATTTAACATTAATTGCACTACTATGTCTAAGAATAATAGAAATATATCTAGCCTTTAAACATGTGAAAATATTTCATCAACATCGATACCCTCTAACCAAGAGTACCTTTTTCAAACTAGTCATGATTATTTTTTTGAATCACTACACCATCTCCATTCATATTATTAGGAAAGACCATTTTTTCTAGATGAAATTCTTTTATGTTGTCCTTGATACAATCCCCCATGTATGATTATACTCAATTTGGTTAATATCTTCCTTGATAACTTGATCCCAATTCTAAACTCCTGCTACTTAACTAAAACATTTCGGCTCTACCTAGGATAAATATGATGCTTGTTGTAGAGTATTCATCCTATTTTGCTTCACTAACATTGTATGATCATCAATTATGTTTTGTATATCTATTATATCTCCCCACATTGGTCTCTATGTGGATACTAATTTATACTCATTCATCTCATAATTTGAGTCTTCTTCTGAATCAGATTCTAGAACTAGAGTATCCCTTGATTTTCTTATCTCTTCATTGCTACCATAAATAAATTATTCACTATTCTATTATATATTTTATTCATTCTCTTCTCCAATGACATCGTTGATTTCAACCACTTTTGCATCCTCATGTTGAAACATTTTTGTTATTCTCTCACAACTTCTTTTTATCTGGAAAAAAGTCAGGTGATACCATATTCTTAGAGAAAAATAGATAATCAAAAAGTAATTCAGTTTTTTTTCTTCTCCCCCAATCATTATTCTTGATGTCAGAAAACATAAACTCTAGTCCTTCATCTCTCATTGAGTTATTGCATATAATTAGGATATGGAATGCTCCCACTATGATGTGAAACTCTTATTTTTGTTGGGACCACTATTTAAACCCACAAATATTCTTTTTCACCATATTAATTTATTCAAATGTGACACTTTTCAATGAGGCATCGACAAATCCGCTAAGCCTACTGAGTTAGAACTCAATGTAAGACACTATAGATAAATTTAATAACACAATCACAATAAATTATGCACAATTAATTCCATATATTTCATGAATCCATAAACTATTAAATCCTTTCATGGAATTCTTCCAAATTAGTTCTTTAGATCTTCTGATTGATTTGAATTAGTCAACATTTTGATGCATATCACATCACCATTTTTCATGTTTTGATGCCACATACCATTGGATTGTATCTCCATTTGAACTTAAAACACATGAACATAAATTAATAGAATTTATACATATAGGGAGAGTGGTTTCTATAGAATCATTAAGAAGAGGATTGTGGTCGATCCATAATGATCACCCTTTTGGTACTTTTTTGAAAAACATTTTACTCTTTCTATGCTTGTTTCAACTGGCCAACTAAATTCAAATGTTCTTATCATATAACTAGACATTATTTTCCCACATGATCAGTCTTCTTATAATAAGTAGATTTATAAGTTTGGACTTTTTCACAATTTTGGTTCTAAACTAACTAGTTCCAATTTCCATCATTTTTTGCACTAATTTTCCATTTTCTTGATTCTTTCTCTGAGCATGAATCTCTCCACTGGCCATAATATCTTTCTTATTCCTCTATTATAGTTGTATTTCCCCTTGTTTCACTTGTCACCTTGTGAAAAATATAATATTTTATGGATAATATTTATTCATTTTATTTTATTATTTATTTGATTCTCCACATCATTTCTTGCTGATAGTGGTTTCTTCACTAAATGTATGTTTTTATTACCCACAACTTGAGAATATCCTCCCTTTTTTTTAATAGTTCATTAAAATTCATTCCTAGAGAGTTTTTTTTAGTGTAAATGAGGATGGTTTTGATAAATATTTCATTTTTCTCCTTGTGGTTTCTCTAAGACTTTAAACCTGATTTTTATATTTTTATTTTTTCTTTCATTATATTTTTTCTCTTTATACACCAATAGAGTTTGAGATCTCCGTTCAAATTCATTTTCTATACATACTTTATAGAAGAAGGAAAATCTTTTCAAATGAACCTGATTAAAACATATAAAACATCTCCCATTAAAATCATAACTCATGTTATCATTTCATGGATGAGATGTTGATGAATCTAGAGTAAATTTTCTTCTGACATTAGGCCCTTGCGCTTCATGAAACATACTTATATTGTGTCCTTATATTTTAAAATATTAACATTTCATGGACACAGTGTTTTGAAAGAATTCTCCTTTATATTTCTAAAGATGCTTCTTATAATTCTCAAATCTAGAAAATTTCCTCGCTTCACAGCATGAAATATATTCCTAGGCCACTGAACAAGAACATGATGTATGTTCAAGCCTTCCATAGAAATAACACATTATATTATTACTTCCTGTAAAATATTTTCTAGGTATACTTATAATATCTATAACTTTTTCCCATTTTTTGAAATATTCATAGCTCTCCTCCAATCATTCAAGGGAGGGGATTCATCAAATACAATTCATGTTTTTCCAAAACTATATATCCTTTATGATGAGAAAATATATTCTTGTTTATCTTCATAAATAAATTATTTTATTCTCATTTCATTATCACCTACCAAAGGCTAATAAAATAGTAAGTTTAAGGAATATTTCATCTTAATATTTCCTTTGGAATTGAATTTTTCGACATATTTATTCACTAATTTCAGATCTTCTCTAATTTCATGAATCATAATATCCCTTGATTCAATTTGAGCATTATGTTCTCTCTTAAAACTCATCCCTCTACTCATCTAATCTTCCAATTCACACATGATCTTATCCACCATGTCACTTTTCTACTTTATTTTAAATTTTTCTTGAGCAACAAAATTCGAACAAAATGTATTATTTTGTTCAATAATTTTGTTCTTCTAAACTACTTAAAAAATATATATAGAAATATAATCATTTCTAGCTTTCAGATTCTAAATTTTGTTTTACTTTTGATTTGCTCCATTTTCATCAACTTTGGTTTTTTTTCTCTTTTTCTAGACATATTTTGCAGTTCTTTATGTTGAGAATCATTGTTCTCCCTATAATTAGTATCCACATCAATAAGCCTTTGATTTAACCTCATATATTTTTTTACCTCAATTTCCCATTCTTGGATCTGGATATCTTTATATTTAATTTCTTCATCCAATTTCTGATCAAATTCATTTTTTTTCATAGAATGCTTCGACTTTTGTCCTTCTTGGAGTTTCTTCATCATCATTAGTCTCAACATCAATAGGATTGTCATGTTATTCAATAATTCCTAAAATATGTTTGAGTGATTATATCTTTTTCCTATCTGATTCATTCAAACATTTCTTTAGTAGACTGTTGGATTCCTTAAACTGAATCACACTTTTTCTATAATCACTTCTAGAAATAGGAATACCAATTATCTTTTGCTTCTTATTTGAAGTTCTTCCCATTACCGTGGCACACCAAGAAAAGAGTAGAGTGAATCCTTAACATCAAAAATTGTCCAATCCAAGTCAGAGCAAGAAAATATGATAAAAGAAACCTACCCTCTCATACCAATTGTTAGGTTCAAAAGGGGCCTAGATACCCTGAGAGGGGGGGGGGGGGGTAAATCTTGGTATGGATCTGATTTTCAAAATTGTTCATGACCCACTGGATCTTGACCTCTTTATTATAAGGGTCACTTCGTTTACACATATGTGTTAATTATGATGCTATTATTTTCTTCTATATATAATGATGATGATTCAAATGAAATGCAAGAAAGCAAGCACACAAACACAACAATTTTTACTTGGTTCACCCTCACTAGGCTACATACAAGGTGCATACAATGACAATATGCTGATTGTACCAAATTTAATAAAGATAAATACAAATAGTGATAGTTCATGCTAGATCTAATATATACCCAGGACCACTACCTTTACAAGATTTTGGGTCTGCTTAGAGCATTCCCAAGTGTCACTACCCTTGTCTTTTCCACTGGATCACTATTGGTGGGAATGATCACTGTCATCATCTTCCTTCACTCATTTCTCTTAGAAGGGATCCACACAAAGATTATGTAATTTTAGGCCCATTTATTCTCATTAAATCATGTATCGTCAACTATAGGTAGATGCTCTACTGATGTACCTTTTTCAACCATAGATGAAATCCACTTTTCTACAAACTATTAGTTAGCAAAAATGGCTTCCGTAGACTATTAAAATCACTTTGTGAACTAACTTATTACTCCATGAAATGAACTTCACCACATAAAAAATATTCTTCATAGACATCCTCCTATACATATCGACTCTGCATACCACTTCAAGCCACAACTATTGTGTACCGCTTGTACAAACCAATTCTTTGTACCACTTCCCATTCTATGGAATTCCTTCATCCCCAGGCTTCTCCTTCTAAAAACCTCTTATTCCCTATAGACCAATTTTTCTTTACATACTCTTATTTATTTGGGATATATAGTTCCCCACAAACCTCCATTCGATAATTGTTCTCATGAATAAACTAACCCTTCATAGATTCCTTCTTGTGAAATACTTCACCCTTTATGGAATTATCACTCGTGAACCAATTTCATAATTCACCGAATTCCCAACACAAGGATGTTTTCTTATGAAAATTACCCTATGTAATGAAGGATTTATTTCTCCTTATATATAAATATAGATCTGAAAACTCCAACAGTCCATGATTTACTGAAATATTTATTGTGGTACCACCATCACTGTGTACTACTCCTTTCATGAATTGTTTCCCAACACAGTCAGTATATTATCTTTCTTCCTTCACAGTGGCCCAAATAACCATATTGTTTTCACCAATGAAAATTTATCCCATGTAATTAAAGCCTTACATGAACCATTTTACTTCTGAGAACCATCAGCCTTCCTGTGAACTATTTTCTGTTCGTGATCCGTGTTCCAACCTTCGCGGTCGGCATTGCACTGCTATACAGAATCCTTACTTTATTGATTTCCCAAATCCGTTCCACGTGCTGCCTTTGTGGTCCATCAATTGTATTTTTAGTTCCATGTAATTTTAACTCTTGTTTGGGAAAAATATATTTTCTAAAAACCAACTCCCAATTTTGAGGCCCAAAAATATGGATAACACAAGGAAACTATGCCACCTTAGATACTTACTTCGGTAAACACCAACCATACTCATTCGCGGTCATCTGGATTTTCCAATAAACACAATCACAACCAAAAAATACCAAGAGGACACAATGAGAAATTTCTTCCCCTCAATATTATTATATCCTAAACCATATATCATTTAACATATGGTGTTTACATTGATAGTTATTTGATGAACTGGGAAATTATTGATAAATATGTATCTTTTATTTAATAAGAATATTTTATAAGGCATATTATCTATTGATTAAATTTTTAATTTGATATAAGTAATTCTTTGTATATGTAATTATAGGTAGATTCCAGAATTAATATAGCTCCTCGATGCGTTGACAGGTTCACACGAGATGATTAAGTTGGCCAAATTAATTAGGTTTCTACCTATAGTTTTAAACTATCCGGAGGATGGATATTGACAGTATAGGTTCTCATGTGCCAATGGCATGACATCAAATAATTAAGAATATCCTTAATAGATATTTCATTTAGTATTCATTAATGAAATTTTGTGTCAATATATCTATGGATAGATTTCATTTCTGTTTATTTATGAAATAGAATGTGTACCAGTTTCTTACATTTAATTATTGAATTTTACTTATATAGTTATTTGAATGGAATGTGTTATAATTTATTTTCCATTCCATTTTAATTTATTATTATTGATTTATTATTGATTTCACATTACTTACCCGTACTGAGAATTTAAGCTCACCCTTATTATGTTTCCTTCCCCAGGCTATGAAGAAGATAACATTGAATATGCTTTCAAGGATGAAAATTATTTCAGTTTATTATATAGAAGGTTTTATTTTGTTTTCCAAATGAATTATGGGTATCATGTATATAATATGTTTTTCCAAGACTGCTAAATTGATTGGGACTTTAAGATGTAATTCCTTGTAATCATTCCAATGCAATAAAATAATGCACCGACTACAGGCTTCTAGGTCCACAACTTTACATTAAATTTTAATTCGAAATAAAAACAATGAATATAAATTTTAAAAACCATAAACATGTACATTGGATGTGAGATATATCTCAAAATATAGTTTGAAACAATAATCCATCGATAATGGAAATCAATTGAAATTAGTAAAATAAAATATTGTAGAACTGAATCTCCCCACAAATAACAAAAATCAATGTCATAGTCTAAGTGAATAATTATTTCCAATAAGTGTATTGATTTTTATAGCTCGAGGGAGATGACATTTGAATGAATTTATCACCTGAAGGATCATGTTTGGTATAAGGAAAAAAAGAAACACTTATGAAAAAACATGGAGGCACTAAAAAACTTGATGTATAAATGACATCATTGTCAGAGATGAATTCATAGAAAATAGTGGGCCTAAGGAGTAAATAATATCAATAATAATACATAAATGTTAAAATATAAAAGGAAAAAAATATAAATATAAATGGAAATTTAATTTCCAAATATAAAACAAATGCATGAAATGTTGTTTTGAAAATTCTGCACTTGTAAATTATAATAAATGATTCTAAAACATAATTTACGTTCCTATTGATGAATTTATTACCTTAATAATTATATATATATATATGTGATATATTTAAATAATCAAAATCATGAAATATATATAGGAAATCAATAATTACGACATATATAAAACCAATGGGTTTGGTTTATGATTTATTGGTATATCACACTATATAACAGATGAGATATCACAAGGAATATAAATCTATGATATTATATAATTTTTTTGATCTTATTATATGATTGACGATTTTTAATTTATGTAATATGCATGAAACTATATTTCATGAAAAAATTATTTATCATTTATATGTAGTTTTACTATATGATCGTGCTATATAATAATGCTTAGAATGAAATGCCATGTTATTACCATTAATGGGATAAGAGCCTAACATTATACCCACATAATATATCATTAAGTAACAAGTTACATATGATGTATTTCTTGGGAGTTTATTCATGTAAGGATAGTATGAGTTGGCTGATTTATAGCTGATGCGTGTGTTAACTAAAAACATATGAGTTTATCAATTCACACTCAAGAAGTATTATTGATTTATATTGGAAGAAACTACCATATGATGATTGTGTTTGTTATTAGTCTTGGATAAAACTACCAAATTCCCAAATCAATATTTTTATCACTTCGTTATGCTCGAGGCACTGACATGCTATAGAGATAGGATACTCCCTCTCAAACATTGAGTGATTTGGTTCAACTCATGGATACCTAAAAAGTTTAGAGAAAGGATTTTACTACTATAGTGATTATAATTATATATATTTAATTCTTATTCAATGGCGATGAATATGAATTAGTAAAACTATGATATATGGTAGGCCTTTTTTAGCAATTATGTATATTTAATTTTTCATTTTTTTCATAAAATATACATTGATATTCTTGATCATGAGATTCAACTACTTCTTGAAGATATGTTATTTTATATTAAACCCCAAATAATCAAAAAAAATTATATCAATGAATCCCATGATGTTTGATCAATTAATTCATTTGGGAAAATTAATAAATGCCATTTGTATTTCCTATTGCACTAATAGTCATAAAATATTTTTAGTTATAGTATTATGTGAGTTTTTAATTATGTCATATTATATGTAAAGCCCCGACCCGAGATACCCAGAGTCGGTGCATTATTACAAAATATTGGCATGATACAATGAATCATGTCCCTAAAGACCAATTAGTTTAGGAACCTTGGAAGTACAAGATATATTCATAAGCCTTACACTAAATCATGAAATAAAATCTTCAACAACATTTTGTCCCTTTTTAACACACGTATATCCTTAGCATATTCTTGCAGGTCAACCATAAATTACTTCTACACACTCTAGAAAAAATATAACAAAGAAAGGGGTGAGGTCAGATTCTCAGTTAGGATTACAATATAGGAGAAACTTTCATAAATATGCACAAACATTTAAGAAAATCTATAAGACTAAAACAAAATCCTTTTAAACATAAACATCATCATAATATGAAAATTATAAAATCAAATACTGCCATTTAATTATTCACATGGATATTATACTAGTCTATTAATCACATGAAATATCAATAGCCACTTTCATAATGATGGAATGCATAATTTCAGACTTCATAACCATAGATTCAAGGCCTTATGCCAAGACTATAAATAATATTTTGTCAAGGACTAGTGACAAGACACTAGTTTGTCTCATGATACCTACCGATGCATGGAGTAGCTATAGAGGGATCCACCTATCACTCACTAAGTCCAATGCATTCCTCATATGAAAAGGTTTAAATATATCATAAACATTCGCATTAAAACTATCATATGAAATTTCAATACATTATCCATAAACCATGAATGGTATAAAAATAACACATCCATAGTAAAAAATATCCTAAAACCTCCAATACAGTATAAAATATTTTTGTCATAATAAAATAACCTCGATCAAGATTAATATCCCGTAATGGATGTTGACATAGTTGAAAATGATTAGTAAAAATAATTGAGGGAAATATTCCATTTTCATGAAAACATTTAAAAGTCTCACTGTTTATCAAGTGGTTGTTTAAAATAGATTTTTTAATCAATGTTTCCCATACCAATTTGAAAATTTTAAAAAGAATTTAATTTTTTTTAAAATACTTATAAATAAAACCTTAAAACCATATTTAAAACATGGACATTATTGAGAAAGATTAAGAAGAATAAATATTTAATACATTTAAAATGAAATTTTAGTTAGAGTTCCTAACGAAATGTGAGATTATTGAATAAAAATAATCGAGGTAATAAAAACATTATAATATCCTGATAATAAATGGATTCAGGATATAATATTTCAAAGTACAGTATATACACCAAATAAATGTGAATTGGCTCATAACAAAAAATAAGTCTCAATGGAATGTATGTTTAGATGAATTTATTTATAAAGACCGTATCATTAGGTTAAGGATAAATCAATGACACAATTATTTATGAAAAATATAAATAAACTCAATATGATTGGATATTAAGTGTAAATCAACCAGAGAACATTCACACATATTCTTGTAAAAACAACACCAATGGGATGGATGTTTAACTCAATGAATATAAATTGAGTTAAAATTACTCTCATCAAGTTTATATCGATGACATGAGAATTTATCAATGGAGTGATTATGTGTATCAAAAGTATATCCATACAAAAGAGAGTGTAAATTATTTAAAAAGTAAATAAATAGTTATTTCACACATAATCATGGAGTGATGTAATCAATGATGTTTGCGTAAAACCAAATGAGTGGAAATTGAAATTTGAAATTCCCTTACCGATTTGGTAACTTACGAAATATACACCCCATGAATGGAGGATCATCAAATGATGATGTAAATAACTATAAATTAAAGTATATTACGCAAACAATACAATCATGGGTAGCATATACACCATAAAAAAGGTAGTACTACCAAATATAGCATGAATCTCATGAGAATAAAAGTAAGACAAAAACCCCATACCTTGTACTTTTCCTTGGTTGAGGGTACGTTAACCTACTATATAATAGTTAAAAAAAATTATTAAATTATACAAGAAATATATACATAAATTTGATATCATATATGATCCTTTAATATGGATTTGTAAATAATATTTTAGTTGTATCATCATTTCGGGTGTTAACTAGTCCGTTTTCCTTTATATAATCGGTTACATATGCCATGTTTTTTATGTATAGAATGTATTTTATTCATATAAAAAATTATTTTAAGTTTAAAAACATTATTTTTAATCCAAAAAAGAAAATTATTCTTGAATTATTACGATGGGGAATGAATCTCATCGCGTTCATGGAGACGGTAATCCGTACGTACGCACGATCGACAAATATCATTATATTGATACAGAAACCATATGTAATTGGATGGTATATCATATATAAATAATAATTAACATGTTATATTTGTTATTTACATCTTTTATACTCATTATGATACCCATCCAAATAATAAAGTGTTTGAATAACAAACTACACCACGACATGGAGACGGTAAGCTGTACAAACGCATGTATGGCGACATTGTCATTCATATGATGGATAGAATAATGAATATGTTTGTACCATTTTTATAATAACATAATAGTACATAGAAGATACATGATTTATTATTTTATAAATAAAAACACAAATAAAGATAAAGTGGAAGAAGAAGAGAACTTCAAAGAGGTGTTGAGATATTTACCTCTTCTTTGGGATCTTTATTTTGATTTCATCAAAAGGGCTCCTTAGACTAGATTTATGACCAAATTAAGGCCTCTATAATTAAGTGAGGAAATTTTTTAGGAAATTTGGGTAGGGTTCGGCTGAGCCAAATGGATTTGGAGATGTGAAATTAATAGAATGGGAGGTTCCCTTTTATAAGAGAGGTGAGGGCCACTTTAGAAAAATGTTGAAATATTATTTTATAATAAAATATTTTTCTGTTTTAAATGGCTCAAAAGTAAATTATTTAGAGGATAAGGTGGGTATGGGTAAAAATCATTTCAAACAATAGGTTTTATATAGTTTTAGGTCATCATATTCACCTTATCATTTAGATTTAACTCTTAGTTAAATAGTTTGACATTTACTATGTCTCTTTGTATTTTATATTATATGGTTAATAAACATAATATAACATTCTTAGAGAACCCTATGTGGTTCATTATTAATATATATAACCTTATCTAAGTCATTTTGAAGAACCTTATATTTTTAAGAATATTATATCAATTAATAATATAGTATTTATTTTAAAAACTCAATTATGTTAATTTTGAAACTATTTAGTATTAGGTATTTGTGAAAATACTAACAACATGATTACCATGATAAAAAATTATATAATAAAATCTAACATGTCATATTAACCAATAAAATTAGTGGAATTCATCAAATGTCTCAAATTACATTTATTTGGATATTTATAATATCAATAATTTTAATCTTTTATTAATAAGGTAATTTTTTCATCATCATTGTATCATAAAGAAACTAAATTACTTAATATCTAAAAATTATAAATAAAATACTATTATGTAGGAAATATTTTTATATTTATAATTAATATTTATAGTCTAATTTATCTTATGTATAACCCTATAATAAAAATTGCTTAGTTATTAAACATTGAATTTAATTCTTTTAACACTTCATTAAATAAAATTATAATAAATGTTCTAATCTAATTCAAGTTGACAAAATAGGATAATATTTTTTTCATAAGGTTGTATTTGGTTGAATTATACTTATTCAGTAGAATTAGTACATGTGTCATGGTAATTATGATATCATGTTTACTATTAATTACCCTATTTACTTTTTATAGTTGTAAATACAAGTAAAAAATTACTATTAACCAAAAATTATTTTCATCTTCTCAAACCAAATTTTACTTACTAATATTAACCAAGTCTTTAATATTTTTTAAATTCAACTTACAAGAGTGGTAAAATTATGTTTTATGAAAATTTGCAAATGCTCAAAGGAGGTGGGTAAATGGTTGTAAAAAGTTCAATAAAATTTTATACATCTAATTTTATTATAAAATGACTCCAATGAATTAAATTGAACATATATAGGTATTATATAACAATTTTTACTTAAAATATATTTAAATAAAATAAATAATTATTTAAATAAAAAGTTGGTTTTAATCTATAAGGTAATGTTTTTCACTATTCATCAAAAATTGAATGTTTTTAGAAAAAAAGTAGAAAATTACCCTAAGATAATTTTGATATTATAAATTCAAAAATGAATTCTATTTTACCATATTAAAAAAATATAAGTTGCATTAATTAATTTAAAATTAATTCCTGTTGTCAAAACCAAAAAGTGGGTTTTTAAAAAGTAAAAACTATCAAAAGAGTGACATATGTTTATGTGAAATGTAAATGTGAAATTTCTTATAATGAAATAAGTTTTATTAAATGATAAAAATATAATATAATTAATCTTCCAAACAATTCAAATAAATAATTTTACACTATAAGTTATTTCAAATAAAAATGTTGTTTTCAATTACATTTTTTTTCAGTATTCATCAAAATATGAAAGTTATAATATAAGTACAAAAAATTTATCAAATATATATTTTCATGACTCTATTATAATGAATAATTTAATTTTATTAAAGTGAAACCATAAAAGTGTAAAATATTGGTTTTAAAAAGGGTTTTCCCTTAAAAGGTGGAAAAATTTCATTTTTTGAAAAATAGTTCTTTTATCTGAGAAAATGAATTTGTTATTATATTATGTCTATTAAACAAATATTATGGATTCTAAAATTATATGGAGTATATAAGATAAAAAATAAAATTAATATTATTCATAACTGATTTTGAATGACAAGTTTGTTAAGTTTTGGTGTGCTCGAACTTTTTGCTGCATGTAGTGCAAGCTATTGATTTACTTTAAAGAAAATAACTTACTATGAAATATTGGGGTTCTACATTATACAAGACAATGTATTCCATATAATTATATAAATCCATAGGATTATATGAGTCATAACACATGTTACCAGGTGTGATAACCCATAACATCTCCCATATATATAAACAAAGTATCATAACATTATTATGATATCGTAGTCTATCATAAATTACAGTAGAATGTTTCATGGGTTATAACAAAAATTTCAATCATAGAATATAATATTAGTTATTTTTAACAATTATACAAATATATATCTTAAAATATGATAGATATCAAGTTCTATTGTTTCTATTGATCTTAGTGTACAATATCCATGGATTGCAGAATATGGTTATGAATCATAGTCTACATGTGATATCTCAATCATAAAACCCAATTTAAAATAAAAATTGATTTTTATTTATATTTAATTTTAAATTGATTTAATTAAATATATATTATTTATAATATAATATTAAGGTTTATTTCGAGAATAATTTTTAATTTATAAACAGTTTATCAATTAATTAGTTATAAATATTTTTTGATAAATTGTTAAATATTTAAGAAATTTTTTTGATTAAATAATTATTAATATTTATGGTTTACAATATTAAAATCCCGTTATTGAATCATGTGGATTTTCGGTATATTTATTAATTTATAAAGTGTTCCTAAATAAATTATTTATAATATTTTATGATTATTTACTAAATATTTTAAAAATAGTTATTATTAAATATTACTTAATAATGAAATTTAATAATAATAAAATAACTTTTATGAAAATTATATGTAATTACATGTGACTTGAAACATTAATAATGGATAATGATTTAATCATAAAATTTTTATAGTTATATTTTATTTATGAATTGTTCATAAAATTATATTTTCATATTTATATATTTGAAGTGTTTGTTTATTTAAAATTTATTCCATGATTTATTCAATATTATAGGTTTTTATATTATGAATATATTTATTAATTAGTGTAAATTGTTTAACCTTGTTGTCAGAAAAAATATTTGGCCGACATCTCATGCTTGGCATATTTAAATTAGATTTAGTTTTCCTCAGCCTTGACCTTGGAATTTTGTCGATGTTATTAGCTTGAATATAGTAATTGAACAAAGTTTATAAATATTAGATGGTATAGTTATTATGAAGTTAATTCCCAATCTTGTAATGTATCCCAGGGTAGAGGGAATTTGGGTTGTACTTCTCATTGGCCTGGAGGCTTACGCTTTGTTCGAAATAGGTGGGGGTTGAATATCTATTGAATTGAGATTATTTATGTAGAGATTTTCTGTAACACCCCAGGTAAATAAAGAATATGAAATTTTTATATTTATCTATATTTGTGAATAAAATATTAATATGAATTTAAATGGGACGTTAGGCTCGATGCCGTACCCAACACGCAACAATGAGTTTCTTAGGAATCGTACGTTGTACTCTAGTAATAAAATAATATTATTTTAAATGGTAGTTAACATATAGCCGTTGTATTAGAGGTAGTGGATAGAAATAACTAAAATATGATTATATATGTTTTTAAAAGTTTTTACATTTATCCAATAAAATATAAAGGCTTAAAATATGGAAAGAATTCAATTTTAGGCGTATATGCCCTAGTTTTCACTAAAAGCCCACTTATCGCCTTTTGATGGAGAACCGTCATTAAATATAGTTTTGTTCACTCTTAAACATTCTATTGGACCAAATAAAACTCTTCTTAAGAATCAGGACATCAAAATTTACTTTGTGTAAATTTTTGGTATCTTTCTGATAAAGTTCATTTTTTTAAATGAATAGTATAAAATGTTGTATTTTAATTCAAAACCTCTTTTTAATATAATATATTTATATGATTATATTATCTTTTTAATATGTTTTAAAGTGAAATTAGAATATATTTTTACCATTAAATCCAATAGTAGTCGTTGGAATTAATTTCACTATGAAATCAGACTTAAACTAGAGTCAATCTTTTGATACTTATTGTTTCATAAAAACACGCTATTTGCTCTGACAGCAGGAATTAATTATTAAATTAATTAATTTGACTTATATGTTTTGAATTTTTTAAAATAGACTTCATTTTTAAATTCAGATTATCAAATATAGCTTAGGGTTAATTTTTGGGATTTTTCTGAAAAACTACAATTTTTTATAAATAGTGAAACCACTAAGTGGTACTTATAAAAACTGATTTTTCCGTTTAAATGAAATTTTTCCATCTTTGTGTTTTGAATTTAAAAAATCTGACATAAATGGTTGTCATTACGATGTAAAATTTGGTTCAATGGGATAAAAATATTTTTTTTTGTGAATAGTAACTTATTAAGTTTTTAATCGCGATTAGAGGTAATTAGTGTAGTTTAAGGTAAAAATAATTTTATAATAATATGAGATGAGCTTGACACATGTCCTACACTCATTGGATGTGTCATGGCCGACCAAGACAACCCATGGGTCAACTTGGGGACCCCATTGAGCCACTTTGGTTGAGAAATGACATAAATAACTTTTTATTTAATGTTAAAGTAAAAATGACACAAACATGAGATGTTTTACTAAAACAATTTTTACATTGGGTTATACAAGTCATATGTTTAACTATAAATATTTATTGGAAATATAAAAAGATTTCATAAATCATAGTATTTTTTTATAATTTTTAGACATTAAATAAATTAAATTATTTATGACATCATGATGATGAAGCGATGACCTCATTATTTAATGATTTAAATAAAATGAAATGATAATGTAAAATCTATGACGTACACATGTCCAAAACCTATTGGATGAGTGGATTTCGAACACTTATCACCTTATACTAGAAATACATCAATGTGGGACCTTTAAAATCTGAAACTCGTTTGAAAATAATGTAACATTTTGTAACTTTACAAGAGTGCCCCTCCTCTCCTTTTATAAAAGGCCCCCACCTCTACCTCCATACCCATACTCCCAAAGCCTTTGGCTCGGCCAAAACCTACCCATTTTGTCTCTAAACTTACCTCTCTTACTCCTTGAAGCCTCACTATGGGCAGAAGTCTTCCCAAGGAAGCCTTTGAGCTCAAACTAAAGGGAGTTACCCGATTTTAAGGTAATGTCTTCACTTGAGTCCTTTTGTTTTATTTTTCTTCTCCAACCCCCTGAATTTTTTTATTCATTTCTTTTATAACAAATCTATTGTCTTCAATATACTAGGATATTGTTATAAGAAGGATTCTAGCTACACTTACACACACCTACATCTAATGGTTAAAGAACATACTGTTTTTGTGGATGGAAAATTTCTGCCTCAGGAAACGATGATTGTTCAACATTCTTCTAACACCTTAAAAGGTGGCCATTAAGATGACACTATATTTATATATGATATATAATATGTTTATTATTTACTTATGCTTCTTTATTTTTCATTTATTTCATACCTTTATGGTTTTCGTTATGGGTAAACGCGATATCTTCCTTTAAGGAAGTGCGGACTACCACCCCCTCAAAGTGATTTGATTCGTTATTACCATATGTGGTACGTATAAAGGGTATATTTAATGATATTATATATGATACCATACTTTAATTAAAATACTATTATGTATAATTATGTTTTAATTCTATAAGATACGAAATAGAAATGAAAGTAGCGTTCATGCGTACCTATGGCTTACCGTCTCCATGAACGGTACATTTCATTTCTTCTCTCAAAATGTTATGTAATATTATAAGTAAATATATATAATGGATATATATTTAATATATTAAATATAAATTATGGATATCATTCTGGAATTATAACATATATATCTCTCTCTCATTTTGTTTTAATTCCATTAATATGACAAAAAATGAAAGTAGTGTTCATGCGTACGTACGGCCTACCGTCTCCATGAACGGTGCTTTTTTTTATCTCCAAATGATATGGAATAGTATAAAATGAATATTTACTGGATATATATGATATTTTAATCATTAATACTATTCTGGAAATTATTTACTTATAACTACATGGGAAATCTTTTTTCAAACAAGTTCATTTTTGAATCATGTACCAAACATCGACAAAAACGTCTGACATGAACTAACATTATTAAAAAATTATTATAAAATTATAATATGTGATATGAACTGAATAATAATCTTTAAAGGAGTTAATTAGGCAATTATTAATTGAACAAAGTTTATTATTCAGGAATATAAAGAAACGAACAAGACAAGTTGGACTTGAGGTAAGGGATCCTACTCCACTCTTTCTTTTTAAGTACACTCTTTTATGTCATTCCTTTTAAAGATCATCTTTCTTGTTATTGGGGTGTTATTTTATATTAATCTTACTGTAATTTTTATGTTCATGTGATTAGAGACCCTATTCTCTCTCATCAATCCATTTTGGAAGTTTTGAGTGGCGTCGCTTGGCTGCCAAATTTCCATAAGAGATCTAACATCTCTCTTTCTTTTTAAGTACTCTCCTTTATGTCACTTCTTTTAAGATCCTCATTGTTATGTTGGGGGATGTTATTTTTTATTCCTCTTTCTATAAACTATATGTTAATATGATGAGATACCCTATTTGATCTCATCAATCCATTTTTGTATGTTTTATGTGGCACTGTTAGGCTGCTGAGTTTTCATAAGGGATTTTTCATCTCACTTTTATTCCCGTGATATGTATGCTACATTTTCCACAATTTCCTTTTAGTGGGGTATGTAATGCCCTTTATTTTAATCATTGTGTAATATACTTTATTTTATGAGTATTTACATCAATGTTTTATTGTCATTATTTCACGAGGTGTATGTTTCGAAAGATACCCATGTCGGTAAGGGAACCTTTCACCCTCCTCTTTTTAAAAGACTTATTTTGATGGGTCTTTTAATTTACATATTTTTATGTTGGGATATGTTCTCATATATCCTTATTGATGTAAATTGTATGTCCAAGTGATGAGATACCCTTTTTTTTATCTCTCATCAACTCTTTTTGATGTGATGTCATAAGGCTGTCAACGGAACTTCTTAACCCAATTTCAATTTCTTTTGGTTAAACATGTAGCTCTTGATTATGTAATTCTTTGAATATGTGTGAATGACCTTTGATTATTTTACACTTAATATCCACTTATATTTGGTGTATTCTTTTGTCACACATAATTATGTAATTGATTTATCCTTAAACAAGGATACCGTCTTTGTATGGGACTTCGTCTCAATCTCCTTTCATTGAGGCATATTTTATATTATACACATCCTTTTATTATATGGTGTATAAACCCCTTTGACTTTTACGTTTATCCAAAATGAATCTTTTTTATACGAATCATTTTACAAAATTACAAAAGAAAATGTTTTTGTCGTACGTATGCGGCGACAATGACTTCTCCGCCGCTGTGACCATTATTTGGGTTTTGGCATCCTCTATAAGCAATACTTTAAAAAAAAAAAATAAATACCATGTTTTACTTTTCTTTTATTTTGGTATTGAAAATGGTTTTCATAATGTTTATATATCAATTTTTTGTATTGATATCTTTTGATTGAAATGTGGAAATGTTATGTTTCCATTATGCATGTTTTATGTGATACGATTATATTGATGTTCTTGGGCATTGTTATGAAAACGGGTGGTTCCGTGATAAACTAAAGTCGGGTGATCCTGATATAGCTCTCCAATGCATTAGGTAATGCGAAAGAGCGAAACGTTAAGTTTTCTTCGAAGAGATTTAGGGAATAGACTGTGATGGGTATTCCAAACGTAACCAAGAGGGTTACTCCCTACGTAAGAATGTTATGAATGCCTGAAGTTACCTTTTATGTCTTATGATTTCTATGATTTATTCATGTTTTGATGAGGTATGTTAAAGTGCCTATGTTTTATGGGTAAATTATGATTTCATTCATATGTATATATGATCTCATGTTTCCTTTCCATATTTTTATAACCCTTACTGAGCTTTTTATGCTCATCCCAAGTTTTTGAACTATTTTTCACAGGTCAAGGGAAAGGTACATGATGTGATGATAGTGTCATGGATGTGTCAATAAAGGATCCATGTTTTATTTTAAATATGTTTCTGTTGATGGGAAAAATGAATACTGTCTTTTATGTAACCACTTTGTTTAAATGTGGAATGTAATGCAATTTTCATGATCTAATTCTCTAAAACTCTAATCCTGAAAAGATCCTCAATGTGTAATCTAGTAATAACTCAAGATTAAGTAAGGTTTAAGTCTGTGGCCTTATAGATGGTATCAAAGGTCGTTTTAGATAACTTTAGAGGTTAGGGTATTCTCTAAGCATAAGTGACAGTACCATAATGGATAGGATTTCAGAAAGAGTCCTAGTTTTAGATAAAGTGACTGAGTAAGTATATCTTAGTGGTTATCTCCCTCATTATTACATGATGGTTTTGTTGATATACTCACACTTACATTTCTGTTTTTAGTGAAATGATGGATCTAGTAGGCACCAAAGAGACAACAGGTTTGAAGGAAACTGGGGTGGTTCTCTGATTAAGAGACTAGATGAAATGGGGGATTCAATGAGGAATCTCATGGTTCTTCTAAACCAACTATCAAGGAGTCATGATCAACCACTTGAACCTTGGTATGTTCTATAATTCATAATGTACGAGATGACCAAATCAATGTGGATGTTTAGGTAATAATTATAAAGGTAACAATTAGAGTTTATATGATCCTTAATTTTGAGGTTAGTATGGGTTATTATATGATATGATGGAATAAGAAGGCATGAGATAAACTTGAGGAATATGTTATATTTAATTTTGATGATTTTATCTCTTTTTGAGGAATGTTATAAAATTATATAGTTTTTGAAAAGGCAAAACACGCAGACCATGTGACAACCCGTCGCTTCGGACGATGCTGCGGGAATCGAACCCACAACCAAAGTGCAACTTGTATTTATCACCTACCACTGGATTAAGTGAAGTCCCCGGTTAGTTTGACCGATTCATTTTAGTTAGATGATTTTATGAATTAAGAGTAAGTTGATTTTGGTTTATTTATGAAAATTATTAACCTATCATGGAGGATATGTGATTAGGTTAATTACTTTTCAATACGGGACTTTAGGAGCAACTGATGTTGTTTGGAGATAAATGTTACGATTTAACATGGAAGACTATGTGACTAAATCCTTCAAATATTTGGGTTTCAATATGAGATTTGTTTACTTTGATGAATTTTATGGACAAATTGGTTATCGAATGGTCCTCTTTGAACTTTGGGTTTTGTTGGACAAATTTTGAGATTAAGAATAGATTTTCTTTTTATAAAGGGTTATCCATTTCTGGATTATCTGATATTGTAGTAACCTTTTTGGTTTTAGTTTTGGTTAAGGTTTGAAGATATGGTAAATGTATAGGTCTTTTTTGTGGATTATGTGCTCCTCTAGAAGTTGTTTATAGTACTCTTAATGCGAACAAGTCTTCCTAAATACTCATCTTTTGGAGAAAGTATGAGTCTGTGTAAGAAATCTAGTAAAAGTTGAAAGTCAACATGACAAGTAAGTATGTTTCCTTATGTTTTAGTTAATCTCAAAAATAAATTCCTCAATAAAAAGTAACTTAAAACAAAAATTTTGTCTATTATCTTTTCCTACTGGGGATCCCAACACCGTTTAACCCATCACAAGTTTGTGATTTTCTTATTGTTAACTTTCTCCTAAACATGTTTTCTATCACTCTTCATCAGAACATGACCATATGTTTTCTCCTCCATGTCCATGTTTTCCTACATGTAATCCTAGTATGGGTTAACTCAGGTGACCTTTGTACTTATCTTTCTTTATTTTAAAGTGATTGTTTTACCGACTCTTGTTTCAATGTGGGATTTTCAATGAAGTTTTTGAGCCCAATTTTAAAACTGCGAGGAAAAAATTACCAAAAGGGGGGAAGGATGTAACACCCCAGGTAAATAAAGAATATGACATTTTTATATTTATCTATATTTGTGAATAAAATATTAATATGACTTTAAAGGGGACGTTATGCTCTATGGCGTACCCAACACGCAACAACGAGTTTCTTGGGAATCTTACGTTGCACTCTAGTAATAAAATAATATTATTTTAAATGGTAGTTAACATCTAGCCATTGTATTGGAGGGAATGGATAGAAATAACTAAAATATTATTAGATATTTTTTTAAATGTTTTTACATTTATCCAATAAAAGATAAAGACTTAAAATATGGAAGGAATTCAATTTTAGGCGTATATGCCCTAGTTTTCACTAAAGGCTCACTTATCGCCTTTTGATGGCGAACCGTCATTAAATATAGTTTTGTTCACTCTTAAACATTTTACTGGAACCAAATAAAACTCTTCTTAAGAATAGGGACATCAAAATTTACTTTGTGTAAATTTTTGGTATCTTTAAGATAAAGTTCATTTTTTTAAATGAATAGTGTAAAATGTTGTATTTTAATTCAAAACCTCTTTTTAATATAATTTATTAATATGATTATATTATCTTTTTAATTTGTTATAAAGTGAAATTAGAATATATTTTTACCATTAAATCCAATAGTGGTCGTTGGAATTAATTTCACTTTGAAATCAGACTTAAACTAGAGTCAATCTTTTGATACTTATTGTTTCATAAAAACACGCTATTTGCTCTGACAGCGAAAATTTATTATTAAATTAATTAATGTGACTTATATGTTTTGAATTTTTTAAAATAGACTTCATTTTTTAATTCAGAATATCAAATATAGCTTAGGGTGAATTTTTGGGATTTTTCTGAAAAACTTCAATTTTTGATGAATAGTGAAACCACTAAGCGGTACTTATAAAAACTGATTTTTCCGTTTAAATGAAATTTTGCCATATTTGTGTTTTGAATTTCAAAAATCCGACATACATGGTTGTCATTAAGAAGTAAAATTTTGTTCAATGGGATAAAAATAATTTTTTTGTGAATAGTAACTTATTAAGTTTTTAATCACGATTAGAGGTAATTAGTGTAGTTTAAGGTAAAAATAATGTTTTAATAATATGAGATGAGCTTTACACATGTCCTACCCTCATTGGATGTGTCATGGCCGACCAAGACAACCCATGGGTCAACTTGGGGACCCCATGGAGCCACTTTGGTTGGGAAATGACATAAATAACTTTTTATTTAATGTTAAAGTAAAAATGACACAAACATGAAGTGTTTTACTAAAAAAAAATTTACATGGGGTTATACAAGTAAAATGTTTAACTATAAATAGTCATTGGAAAGCTAATAATATTTCCTACATCATAGTATTTTATTATAATTTTTAGAGATTAAATAAATTAAATTATTTATGACATCATGATGATGCACCGATGACCTCATTATTTAACGATTTAAATAAAATGGAAAGATAATGTAAAATCTATGACCTACATATGTCCAAAACCTATTGGATGAGCGAATTTCGAACCCTTATCACCTTATCCTAGATATTAATCAATGTGGGACCTTTAAAATCCGATACTCTTTTGAAAATAAAGTAATATTTTGTAACATTACAAGAGTGCCCCTCCTCTCCTCTTATAAAAGGCCCCCACCTCTACCTCCTTACCCACACTCCCAAAGCCTTTGGCTCGGCCAACCCCTACTCATGTTGTCTCTAAAATTCCCTCTATTACTCCTTGAATCCTCACATTGGGCAGAAGTCTTCCCAAGGAAGCCTTTGAGCTCAAACTAAAGGGAGTTACCCGATTTTAAGGTAATGTCTTCACTTGAGTCCTTTTGTTTTATTTTGCTTCTCCAACCCCCTAAACTATTTTTATTAAATTTTTTTACAAAAAACCCAGTATCCTCAATATAATAGGATGTTTTTATAAGAGTAATTAGAGCTAAACTTACACACACCTACATCTAATGGTTAAAGAACATACTGTTTTTGTGGGTGGAAAATTTCTGCCTCACGAAACGATGATTGTTCAACATTCTTCTAACACCTTCAAAGGTGTCCAATAAGATGAAACTATATTTATATATGATATATAATATGTTTATGTTTTACTTTAGCTTCTGTATTTTTCATTTATTTCATACCGTTATGGTTTCCATTATGGGTAAACGCGATATCTTCATTTAAGGAAGTGCGGACTACCGCCCCCTCAAAGTGATTTGATTCGTTGTTACCATATGTGGTACGTATAAAGGGTATATTTAATGATATTATATATGATACCATACTGGAATTAAAATACTATTATGTATAATTATGTTTTAATTCTATAAGTTACGAAATAGAAATGAAAGTAGCGTTCATGCGTACGTACGACTTACCATCTCCATGAATGGTACATTTCATTTCTAATCTCAAAATGTTAAGTAATATTATAAGTAGATATATATAATGGATATATATGTAATATATTAAATCTAAATTATGGATATCATTCAGGAATTATAACATATATATATCTCTCTCATTTTGTTTTAATTCCTTTAATACGACAAAAAATGAAAGTAGCGTTCATGCGTACGTACGGCCTACCGTCTCCATGAACGATGCTTTTCGTTTTTTATATCCAAATGATATGGAATAGTATAAAATGAATATTTACTGGATATATATGATATTTTAATCATTAATACTATTCTGGAAATTATTTACTTATAACTACGTGGGAAATCTTTTTTCAAACAAGTTCATTTTTGACTCATGTACCAAACATCGGCAAAAACGTCTAATATGAACTAACATTATTAAACAATTATTATAACATTATAATATGTGATATGAATTGAATAATAATCTCTAAAGGAGTTAATTAGGAAATTATTAATTGACCAATGTTTATTATTCAGGAATATAAAGAAACGAACACGACAAGTTGGACTTGAGGTAAGAGATCCTACTCCACTCATTCTTTTTAAGTACACTCTTTTATGTCATTCCTTTTAAAGATAATATTTCTTGTTATTGGGGTGTTCTTTTATATTAATATTACTGTAATTTTTATGTTCATGTGATGAGAGACCATATTCTCTCTTATCAATCCATTTTGGAAGTTTTGAGTGGCCTCATTAGGCTGCCAAATTTTCATAAGAGATCTAACCTCTCTCTTTCTTTATAAGTACTCTCCTTTATGTTACTTCTTTTAAGAACCTCTTTGTTATGTTGGGGGATGTTCTTTTATATTCCTCTTTCTATAAACTTTATGTTAATATGATTAGATACCCTATTTGATCTCATCAATCCATTTTTGTAAGTTTTATGTGGCGCCATTAGGCTGCTGAGTTTTCGTAAGGGATTTTTCATCTCACTTTTATTCCCGTGAGATTTATGCTACATTTGCCACAATTTCATTTGAGTGGTGTATGTACTGCCAATTATTTTACTCATTGTGTAATATACATTCTTTTATGATTATTTACATCAATGTTGTATTGTCCTTCTTTCACGAGGTGTATGTTTCGAAAGATACCCATGTCGGTAAGGGAACCTTTCACCATCCTCTTTTTAAAAGACTTCTTTTGATGGGTCTTTTAATTTACATATTGTTATGTTGGGATATGTTCTCATATATCCTTATTTATGTAAATTTTATGTCCAAGTGATGAGATACCCTTTTTTATCTCTCATCAACTCTTTTTGATGTGATGTCGTTAGGCTGTCAAGGGAATTTCTTAACCCAATTTCAATTTCTTTGGGTTAAACATGTAGCTATTGAATATGTCATCCTTTGAATATGTGTGAATGAACATTGATTATTTTACACTTAATATCCACTTATATTTGGTGTATTCGTTTGTCACATATAATTATGTAATTGATTTATCCTTAAACAAGGATACCATCTTTGTATGGGACTTCGTCTCAATCTCCTTTCATTGAGGCATATTTTATATTATACACAACTTTCTTTTATACGGTGTATAAACCCTTTTGACTTTTATGTTTATACAAAAGTAATATTTTTTATACGAAGAGTTTTACAAAACGACAAAAGGGAATTTTTTTGTCATACGTATGCAGCGACAACGACTTCTCCGCCGCCGTGATCATTATTTGGGTTTTGGATTCCTCTACAAGCCATACTTTTTTTAAAAGAAAAATAAATACCATATTTTACTTTTATTTTATTTTAGTATTGAAAATGGTTTTCATAATGTTTTTATATCAATTTATTGTATTTATATATTGTGATTGAAAGGTGGAAAAGTTAAATTTACTTTATGCATGTTTTATGTGATACGATTATGTTGAGGTTCTTGGGCATAGTTATGAAAATGGGTGGTTCCGTGATAAAATAAGGGCGGGTGAGCCTGATATAGCTCTCCAATGCATTGGGTAACGCGAAGGAGTAAAACTTTAAGGTTTCTCCTAAGAGATTTAGGGAATATACTGTGATGGGTATTCCAAACGTAACCAAGAGGGTTACTCCCTACGTAAGAATATTATCAATGCCTCAAGTTACCTTTTATGTCTTATGATTTCTATGATTTATTCCTGATTTGATGAGGTATGTTAAAGTGTCTATGTTTTATGGGTAAAGTATGATTTCATTCTTATGTATATATGTACTCATGTTTCATTTCCATATTTTTATAACCCTTACTGATCTTTTTATTCTCATCCCAAGTTTTTGAAATGTTTTTCACAGGTCAAGGGAAAGGTACATGATGTGATGATAGTGTCAAGGATGTTTCTAGAAAGAATCCATGTTTTATTTTAAATATGTTTCTGTTGATGGGAATAATGAATAATGTCTTTTATGTAACCACTTTGTTTAAATGTGGAATGTAATGCAAGTTTCATGATCTAATTCTCTAAAACTCTAAACCTGAAAAGATCCTCAATGTGTAATCTTGTAATAACTAATGATTAAGTAAGGTTTAAGTCTGGGGCCTTATATTTTCAATATCATATAATTATTATCATTTAGAAGGAGATGTAATGTACCTTATTATTGATATAAATTGAGACACTTTTCAATGTTATTTACATCAATATTTAGGTGAGTAAAACAAATTATGGGTTATATTAATATTTACATATTAATATAGATCAAACATATTGATTTGGTGGAGGGAATAAGAATATATACTAAATAATTAGAATAAAGAATGAATAAATGGAATAATATGAGATAAGTTTGTGATATTTGAGACCCTTAAAAATGAAAAGTGTGACATTCCATCCAATGTGACAATTTCAATACCTTGATTATTCAGTGTAGGAAACCCTAACAGTTAGGTTCCCATTATTTATTTTGTGTAAGGAAAGTAACAAATGAGATGAAACAAATGGATAGGTTATTTTTTTCTTGTTAATTTATTTTGGTTTCATTAAATTGTTAAACCCAAATGTTTGGGATAATAAAAGTGTGTACTTGGTTATTAACATTATATATTGAAAGAATATTTTATTTGCTCGGCAATCCAAGATTTATATATGATATGATTAGAAAATATTTTATACTAGATATAGTCATAGATTATTTACATGTAAAAATAGGTGAATATAATAACAAAATATCGGTCTTGGCCTAATAAATTTTATAATGAATATAAAATGGGTCATTAATTTTGGGACGATTTTCAATAAAAGTTCGTATTAAATTAAAACAAAACATGATTCCCATATGCTAAAATATTGTATTGAACACAAATAGCATCGTCATCCTTAAATATAGTTTTGTGACTAATATTTACAAAGGATAAGATTAATTTAATGAACTCATTAGACTATTTAATTAAGAAATATTCATCAGTAAAAGAAATTATATGTGTTAGAGAAGTCCCTTATGAAGTAACCAAGTGTTGAAGTTGTTGAGTAGGTGAATCTATATTCTTATGAGTAGCATAAAATTATTCTGTTAGGGTTTCAGAGGAATTAGTGGCTAAATGACTCAAGTAATTTTATTATCATATGACAAATATTTTTGGGTATGGAAATGATATTCAATATGATAGAGTATAATAA
Source organism: Viscum album (assembly GCA_963277665.1). Taxonomy (NCBI): domain Eukaryota; kingdom Viridiplantae; phylum Streptophyta; class Magnoliopsida; order Santalales; family Viscaceae; genus Viscum; species Viscum album. Next base: position 1,593,382,655 of record OY728146.1, on the reverse strand, counting down.
TGAATTTGTGAGACTAGATGTTTCTTTATGGTCTATTATACTAAAGGACTTCATCCTATTATCATATATAGAGATATCTAAAGAAGATAAAAAGTTCCAAGATATTATTTCTTGATATTTTAAATTTTATTATACAATAGAAATTGTGAATAATATTTCTATATTTTGGTTCTTTGTAGGAAATACAAGGGTTGTAAAAATATCAATCTAGAAGAACAATACAGAGCCACAAAATCAAAAAATAATTATTCAAGTATATAGTCAATGACATTGAAACCTGAAGGTGTTATTATGATGAAGGAATGATGATTCCATTAAATATAATTATAAAATATACATGAGGTTTTTTGGAAACTCCATGGAATGTCCATTTGAGGTATTAGGGTTATAGAAATCAATTTCTGGATTTTGAAGGGCTTCCAATACCAAATGAGTATTTTACTGGTATTTTAATTATAAAGGAGATAAAAATCAATGTAATAATTGAAAAATCTTCTAGTTTTCATAAAATTAATGAATCAAGTGTTTACAAGTCATGGATGTAAATTTAATGTAATATATCAAGCTTAAATCGATCTCAAAAGGATGTGTATTTTCATCCCATTTCTCTTATGTGATAATAAATTTTTTAAAATAAATATTTTTAATGAAAAAACAAGATAACTAATTATATACATATGGTTTATGATAAATAGTATTAAATAAAATTCAAAAAAAAGAGAAAATGATAGTTTTTATGGAGTATAAATAATTTATCAAGATTTTTTAAAATAAAAGGGAATATATTCTCTCTATTTAACAATGTAATATATTAATAATGTATTATTTTTAGAGAAAAATTCCTCAAACACATGGAATACTATATATGATATAGAAACTATAGTTTATTTGTCATCTATTATTAATTAGTGTAAGTAAGATTTCTGTTCAATAAAAAGGAGTTTTTGTATCAAAATTTGATATTTTCAAATGAATATAATGACGAATAGTCTTGTTGGAGTCAATTTTAATTTAGAAATTTTTAATGTTGAAAAATACAATAACATTCCAAACTAAATTTATAGTGAGTTTTACTTAATATCCTAAAGGATTAATGATGTGTGATGGTAAAATATAATCTAAAAGTCACATTTTTTAACATTCTAATTGAGTATCATTTTATCCTAAATTATAATGTTAGTCAAAAACAAAAAGTGAATGATATATTATCATAAAAGAGTTTAGAATGTGATGGTAAATAATATTTTAAATAGTTATATTATTTCAAGGAATATAAAGGGTTATTAGGATAATGGTAAACATAGAAAAAGTTCTAATTAAACAAAATAAGATTCCATCATAATATTTAATGTTTTTGTGTTAAGGAGTTCAAATATGTTCAAGAAGCTAACCATTAGGAATATGTTTCCTAAATGTCACCATTATTAAAACTTACTGTCTTTATAGATGTTACTCAATAAAGAGTATTGTGAGATTATTTTCTAATATAGTCACATAGTGATGTGATATGAGTTATATATATATGTAATGTGTTAATGAAATCTGAAAAGGTATAACAAAAATAAGGATGATATGGATGTCTATTATATATGATATGATTGATAAGTTCTTATCTTGGGTTTTGTTAAGTTCTTTTAATTTTTTTTAATAATGTGAAATATATAACATAAAATGAAATATTTACTTTATCATCCATTCATATTATTTGTGTAAATTTATAAATAGATATGCATATTTTGAAGTGTAATTATAATTGATCTCTTAGTGTATGAGTTTGAGTTATACCTAATCGATGATCACTATGGATTATTTGACCTTATAATGAAATAAGAAGGTTAACATGGATAGTATTCTTACATGAGATATTGAATATTCTCATGAGGAATATAAAGTGTTTTTATGATGGATGTCAAACTAAGTATATGACATGAAAATTCATACGATATGTATTTAGAAAAGTAGAGGTGTTTGGATAATATAGGAGCCCCCTTACCAGTGGGTGCTGAGATACCTGGCATGTGAAACTTCATACAATGATTAATTTATTATGTAAGCTGTTATGTCTTATTTAATCAGGGGATGATTGGGTATGATGATGATCATGTCATTTGTTAGTGCTCAACCAATATGAGATTTATCCTATTGTATGAAGTTAATGGCATATATTCATGTGATTAATATATACTAGGGAGTGTGTGTCCGCACCTAGATAATATATATGATGTTATAAACTATTTTGATCAAAGGAATGTCATATATTCATCAATAAATGAGATTTTCAAGTAATATATTAATTGGCCATGTTATTTTTTACATAGAGAATCAAGATTATTTGTGTTGGAAATATGAGATTTTTATAATCCATGTATGTTGGTTATTCGTGTATTGAAAAAATGAAATGTATGAGAATGGAATCTAGCATGAGTTATAACTAGTGCTAGTGGACACATGTGAGAAGTACCTAGCTAAACAATATATATATATATATATGTTACCATTTTCATAATTTATTATATCTTAAAATGATCATACAATCCAAGAACACAATTTTTTATTGCCTTTAGAGATAGACTATTTTATGCTTATTATTAAAAATAATTTCTTCAACATCTACCACAATAATATTTTCATAAAACCTTCTTCTATATATATTCCTTTATATAATTTTTTGCAGATGAGTAAAATATAAAAAAAATGTGAACTCAAATGACCAGTAAGAAACAAATTATCAATTATTTATAAAGTAGAAAATCATAATCATCTGATAAAACATAAACATGCAAGAATATACTATTGAAGAAACCAAAAAATCATCATATATAATCCTATGTAATGAAAAAAATAATAGTAAATGGGAGAGACTCTTAGATCATAAAGGACTATAATTAAAGTATAAAAAATATAAAATGGATCGGAAATATATTAAAAATAATATTAATATTTAGAAATATAATATTTGAATATGAATTGACATGGAAATATTAAATATGCTTAATCATGGGTAATTATAATATTTTGAGAAAACCCAATCATTCCTATTAATTAAAATTTTAAGTGACCCAAATATGTGAACACATTATGATTTGAGAAAACCCAATGATTTCCATGAATTATTTCTGTAACACCCCAAGCCTCCACAGTACGTTTACCTTTGAATAATGTAATAGATTGCATTTATGCAACTTAGAGTTTTAACCCACCACAACCAATAAATATATCCTTTATGAATAGTAATACCCAATTTTGAAAATTTTTAAAATTTTATTTTTAAAAATGGACTTCATGTTTGAATTTGTAATATCGACAATAGCTTAGGGTGATTTTTTGGTATTTTTCTGAGAACGTTCAATTTATGATGATTAGTGAAAAACATTCCGTTATTGTTTAAAACTACCTTTTTATTTAAATAATTAGTTATTTTATTTTAATTTATTTTCGGTCAAAATAGATACATAATACCTATATATGTGCAATGTAACTCATTGGAGTCATTTTTTAATAAGTTTTGATATATAAAATTTTATTGAACTTTTTACCGTCTTTTACCCACCATCATGGAGCATTTGCAAATTTGCATAAAACTTAATTTTACTGATTCGGTGAGTGGAATTTCAAAAATCAGAGAGACACATTTGAAATCAGTAAGTAAAATATGGTTCCATAAGATAAAAATAATTTTTGGTGAATTGTAATTTTTAACTATTATTTATCACGGTTAATATTAAATACAGTAATTAAGGGTAAAAATGATATTATAATTACCCTAAAACATGTCCTAAATATATTTGATAAGTTAAATTCTAACAAAAACAACCATAGGAATTAAATCTGATCCGTTTATCCAACTTGGATTGGATTAGGATATTTATTATTATTTTATTTAAAGAAGAGTAAAAAGTGTTAAATTCAATGTTTATTAACTAAACTATTCTTAAAATATGGTTAAACACAATATAAAGTCAACTATAAATTTTCAATAGAAAAGTATAAAACAATTTCCTACAAAATGGCATTTTATTTATAATTTTTAGATATTAAATAAGTTAATTTATTTATGACACAATTATGATGCTGTAATTACCTTATTACAAAAATATTAAAATAATTGATATATAAATAACCAAATAAATAAAAATTGAGACTTATGATTAATTACACTAATTTTCTAGGTTAATATGACATATTATGGTGGATTAAATAATTTTTATTCTAAGTTATGATGTTTTTATGGATTTCAAAAAATTCAAATACTAAAATGTGTCAAAATTGACATAATTGAGCTTTTAAAACAAATACTATATTATTAATTGATATACTATTCCTAAAAATCAAATTTTAGTCCAATATACATATATAAGGATATATATATATTAATAATGAACTTCTTATGATTCTATTGTCTTGTTATAGTATGTTTATTAACCATATAATTGAAAAATACAATGAGACATGGTAAATGTCAAACTATTTAACTAAGACATAAATCTATAAGATAAGGTTAATATGGTGACCTAAACCAGTATAAAACCTATTGGATGGGTTTTGTTTTGACCCATAACAACCTTAGACTCTATATAAATTATTTTGGAGCCATTAGAAAAAGAAAATTATTTTATTATAAAATAAAATTTCAATCTTTTCCAATGGTTCCCCTCATCTATCTTATAAATGGGAACTTCCCCTTATCTCAAAATCACACCACCAAATCCATTTGTCTCATACAAAAACTGCCTAAATATCCTCCCAAATTCCCTCACATAAACCTAGAGTCCTTAATTTGATCATAAATCTATCCTAAGGAGCCGTTTTGATCAACTCAAAAGGAAACTCTTGATGAAGAGGTAATAATTTCACCACCCTCTTTCAAGATCATTTCTTCTTCCACTTTCTCTTTCATTGTTGCTTAGATACCAAAATATTAACTTCAGTTCCTTATGCATACTGTGATGTTATTATAAATATGGTACAACCATATTCATTATTCCATCCATCCTATAAATGACAAAGTCACCATACATGCGTACGTATAGTTTACCGTCTCCACGTCGTGGTGTAGTTTGTTATTCAAGAACTTAATTCTTTGGATGGGTATAATAATGAGTATAACTAATGTAAATAATAAATGTAACAAGTTAATAATTTTTTATATATGATATATCATCCAATTACAAGCGATTTCACTAGCAATATAATGATATTGTCGATTGTGCGTACGTACGGATTACTGTCTCCACGAACGAGGTGGGATTCATTCCCCATAGTAATTATTCAATAATAATATGAATTTAATGATTAAAAATAATTTTTAACAACATAATATAATTCTTGATATGAATCAAACACATTCTATCCATAAAAAAATGGCTTACTTCACCAATCATATAAAGGAAAACGAATCAGTTAACACCCAAAAACAACAATAATAATGAAATATTTTTAACAAAGCAATATTATAGGATCATATATGAGATCTTATTTATGTATATAGTTCTTTTATAATTCAAGAAAAATGATATAACTATTATAAAATAGGTTAACGTACCCTCGACCAAGGAAATGTATAGGGTAAGAGTTAATTCAATAATCTCTTTAATTATCTAAGGTTGTTAATACGTATGTATCTACTGGGACCTCATTATCATCTACATTCATGTTTTATTAAAATTGTATTTCAAAACATTTTTACTATTTTCTAGAATATGGGTTCAATTCATTTAAACCCTTATTTTACCATACATATTTTTAAAGGAATCTTTCTATGGTTTTTCTAACAAGGAACTTTATGACTTTTTCAAAAAAATTAAGGTGATAATGTCCCTTTTTTACTTATACGGAGGGTGAGGCTATTTTCAATGGTTATAAAATTTTTGAAGCTCCCCTTACAATCTTATAAGAATATTTTCAAAATAAATTTTTTATTATATAATTATGTGACTGTTAAATGATTTCAAAAAAAATAAAGAGATATTTCTCTGAAATAGTTTTGATTTTATCTTTGTCAACATTCTTTGATGGATTTTACGCTTGTTTGAAATTGATTCATTATGATACAAATCTTCCATACTGTATTTAACGTTTTGAAATATTATTGACTATGTATGTGATATTTTTATACCATTCATGGTTTATGGATAATGTATTGACATTTCGTATGCTATTTTTAATACAAATGTTTATGTTATGTTTAAACCTTTTCATATGAGGAATGAATTGGACTTAGTAAGTGACTGGTGGAGCCCACTATATCTCCTCGATGCATCAGTAGGTATCAGGAGACAATATAGTGTCTTGGCATAAGGAATTGAAATAATATTATCTATAGTTTTGGCACAAGGCCTTGACTATGTATTTATGAAGTCTGGCATTATGTATTCCAACATTATAAAACTGGTTGTCGATATTACATGGGATTATTCGACTAGTAGAATACCCATGTGAATAATTAAATGGAATTATTTTATTTATCTTTTCCATATTATGAAGAATTTTTTGTTTAAAAGGATTGTGTTTTAGTCTTATACATTGCCTTAAATGTTTATGGTTATTCTTAAAAGTTTCTGCTATATTGTTATCCATACTGAGCATATGAGATAACCCCTTTCTATGTTTTATTTTTCCCAGGATGCAAAGAAGTATATTATGACTGACCTGCAGGGATATTCTAAGGGATGAATGTGTACAATGGAGAAAATATTGTTGTTTTTTTATTTTATAATGTAATGTAAAAATTATGAATGTATCTAATACTTCCAAGGCTACTAAAATGATTGATCTTTTGGGATTTTTATCCCTTGTGATCATGATAATGTTTTTTAATAATGCAAAGACTCTCGTTAACTAGGGTCAGGGAATTATAGTTGTTATCTGAGGAAGTTTAGTATAAACCTTGGAAATTAGATTTAGAAAAACTCTGATTAGAGCACATTACCCTATGATAACCTTTGAGGATTAGTATATAAGAACATCCTATAATTTTGGTACTGTACATATATTTTGAGTTTTAAAAGCTATACATCCCTACCTGGATAAGAACATGTAGAGGTGGCTCTGGAACAAATGTTCCTAGAGGTAATACCTGAAAACAATGCTTTCAGTTAGACTTGAACAAAAACTGCTGCACGAAAATGGGCCTTGCTGCACTCTTGGTTACGACGCTCCCGGGGGATATGCTTAGGATAATTCACATTTTGTTTATAAAACATTATGAATGATTTATGAGTATACACATCTTCAAAGAATTTTTATTGTTATTACGGATTATATATATAAACTGTTCAGTTTATGTTAAGTGTTTTACATTTTTGGAATTATGTATTAGGATTTATAAATTAATCTAGTGTATGCCATTGTTTAGAAAAGGAGTGTAACGGAAGGAATGGAAACCGTATCAACCCTAGTAATCCATGTAGGGATTTAAATTCTAATCAAGATAATTATAATGGATATGGTGATGAAACTGGTGTTGATCATCTTATCGCCATACTAGGATAACTCACTCTGGTTTTGAAAAATAACCTTACCCGTATAGAGCACCATGATCCACAACAAGAACGGTCAATTTTAGATTGATTCATGAGGAAACAACAAAAAAAATTCAGTGGGAGTATAAATCTATTAGTAGCTGAGAAATGTATAAGTTCCTTAGAAAAAATATTTCATGCTTTAGGGAGTAGCGCTGGGGAAAAAGTTGTCATGGCAGTTTATCACCTCACAGGAGATACAGATCAATGGTGGTCATTAAATCAAAACACAATGGAAGATAAAGAAGTATAAAAAATGGAATGGAGGGAGTTTAAAGAAATTTTCATAGAAAAATACTTTCCTCATGACCATAGTGCGGATATAGAAAGACAATTTCTGAGTCTAAGGAAAAAAGAGTATGAGAATTTTGCAAAGTAGGATGATAACATTACAAGGTTTGCAAGGCATGCAACAAATTATATACGTATCCCAAGGAGTAATATTTATTGATTATTTGATGGGTTAAATCAATTTCTCCATCAAGCATTAGTCTCAAAATCTTTCTCATCGGGTGAAGATATTGTATCATGCACTATCAAAGTAAAGAAAGAGAAGAAGGGATCTATTGATCACTCTAGAAATTGAAATAAGGGGTAGAAAAGAAAATTTTAATATCCATCCTATGGTAAATGTGGGAAGAAACACCCTGGTACTTGCCTTAAGGGAATGAGAGTCTATTACAAGTGTCTTGAAAAAGGCCACCAAGCTCGTGATTGCAAGGGAAAGAAAGAGGCTTTCAATGTTGAATGCTACAATTGTAGTGAAAAAGTACATTATGAAAATGAATGTCTTATGTGCCAAGGAAACTTACCCCAAAAAAGGACAAGGGAGAATGGCCAAGCTTATGTGATCACTACTGCTGAGGTTGATGCTCCGAAAGATGTGGTGGCAGGTAATTTAATGATTTCCTCAAGTTTATCCAATTATTTATTTGATTCTGGATCATCACATTGTTTCATATATTCCCAGTTTTCTAATAAAATTAGATGTGTTCAATTTGACTAAATAAGGGAGTAGTCGGTTAAAACACCTAAGGAAAGTACCATCACAAGAATGTTTTTTGAATCAGTTCCCATTAGGGAATATAAATGTTCATTATCTGTTGATCTCACCATCATACCCATGAATGAATTTGATATAATCCTCAGAATGGATTTTCTTTCATACCATGATGAAAAAATTTATTATAATAAGAAGGAGGTTACATGTTTTGATTACGAAATAATGTACATTATCTTTAGAACTGAAATGTCACCACTTGATTCTTATCTACATCCACCACTAGTAGCTCTACTAAATTAAATTATTGGGGACGAAGAGAATGAAATAAATATGGGAATGGAATGAATGATCAAATAGAATACGTACCTATTGTTCATGAATATGTTGATGTGTTCCTAGAGGATTTACTTGAACATCCTCTAGAATGAGAAATTGAGTTTTCCATTGATTTAATTCCTGGTTCAAGGCCTATATCGAATACCCCTTATTGAATTGACACTGTGGAATTAGTGTAACTAAATAAAAAACTATAGAAATTGAGTAATAAAGGATATATTCACCCTAGTGTTTCTCTATGGGGAGCCCCTATCCTTTTTGTTAATAAGAAAGACCGGTATATGAGGTTGTGCATTGACTACAGGGTGATCAATTCTATAATAATAAAGAAAAAGTATCACCTACCTCGCATTGATGATTTCTTCGACCAAATTCATGGAAGTCAATATTTTTCAATGATTAACATTCAATATGAATATCATCAATTGTGTATGAATAATAAATAAATTCTGAAAACAACATTTCGAATAAGGTACGTGCATTATGATTTTATAGTAATTCCTTTTGGATTGACTAATGCACTCTCTATCTTCATGGATCGAATGAATAGAGTTTTGAAGGAATATATTGATGAAGTTTTAGTGTTATTTATTGATGAAAACATTGTATACTCCAAAATCTCCTAAGATCATGAAAATCATTTGCGCGTTATTCTATAGACTCTTAGAAGAAATGAATTATATGGGAAGTTTAGAAAGTGTGAATTCTGGATTCAAAATATTTCTTTTCTTGGCCGTATAGTCTCTATTTATGGAATATCCATTGATCCTTTAAAGACCGATGCAATCCAAGAATGGCCAGCACCGACGATTATAACTGAGGTACGAAGTTTTATTGGTATAGCATGTTATTATCGGCGTTTCGTCCATAAATTTTTCCCAGTTGGCTAACTGATTAACCAAGATCACACGAAAAAGGGGTTAAATTGTTTTAGACAAAAGAGTGTGAATAAATGTTTTGAAGAACTAAATAAAATATTAGTCAATGATCCTATCTTGACTCTACCATCAGGGAATGATGGGTTTTTTTATATAGTGATGCTTCAAAGAAAGGACTTTTTTGTGTGCTTATGCATAATGATAGAGTTATTTCATATGCATCATGACGGCTAAAATTTCATGATAAAAACTATCCCACTCTTGATCTTGAGTTAGCAGCTGTAATCTTCACTCTGAAGATATGGATTTACTATCTCTATGGTGAAAAATGTGAGAATTATACTGGTTAAAAGAGTTTGAGGTATGTTTTCTCACAAAAAGAACTAAACATGATTAAAAGGGAGATAGATTGAAATAGTCAAGGATTATTATTGCCCAATACAATACCACCCAAGAAAGGAAAATAATGTGGAAGATTCTTTGAGCAGATTGGATCATGGAGTTTTCAATAAGATTAGAGTTGAAAGGGATGCTATTTTCAAGAATCTAGTAAATATTAATATGGGAATAACCATGGAAGGTGAAACATTAATACTTTTTCAAATGGTTTCCAAAACATATTTACTAGAAAGGATAAAAATTTCTCATACTAATTATAAGGAGTTTCAAAATAAGATTAGATATCTAAATGATGGGATATTGAGGGACATTGTATATGAAGATGGAATTTTGAAATTTGGGAAGAGACTGTGGTTTGGATATACTTGATGTAAAAAGGGAATTGTTGGATGATGCCCATAGATCAAATTTCCTTATACACCCTGGGAGCACCATGATGTATAGAGATTTGAAGGAACATTTTTGGTGTGACAACATAAGGAGGGATGTTACTGATTTTTTTTCAAGATGTATGGTTTGTCAACAAGTTAAAGGTAGAAGGCAACAACATGGAGGGGTCATGCAACCTCTTCCAATACCTTAGTGGAAATGGGTTAATATTACAATGGAATTTTTCATGGGGATACCATATACTCCTAGTAGGAATGATATAATATGGGTCATTGTTGATCGTCTTTCCAAGTCAGCACATTTTTAGCTATAAGAGATGATTTACCACTTGAACGTATGGAATGAGTATATATTAATGATTTTTTAAGAATTCACGGAGTACCCCTATTGATTTTTTCTGATCGTGATCCCCGATTTACATCAATATTTTTGAAAAGTCTTCAAAACTCCTTGGATACTAAACTCCGTTTGAGCACTGCCTTCCACCATCAAACCGATGGACAATCAGAACAGACTATTAAAAACTTAGAATACATGTTGAGATCTTTCTCCCAAGACATTCAAGGTTTATGGGATCAATATTTACCTCTGGTATAATTTTCCTTTAACAATAGATTCCATTCAAGTATTCAGATGGCACCATATGAAGTTTTATATGAAAAGAGATGTTTCACACCAACTTGTTTGGATGACGTTGGTGAAGGAAAACTCATAGGTCTAGAACTTTTTGAGGAAACAATGAAAAAGGTGAAGATTATCCAAACCCACATTAAAGCTAATCAAAGTAGGAAAAGTGCTATGACGATAATCGGAGGAAGGATTTGTAATTTCAAGTAAGAAATCATGTTTTCATGAAGGTATATCCATGGAAGGGTGTTATAAGATTCAGTAAGAAGGGTATGTTTAGTCCCAGGTACATAGGACCTTTCGATATTCTAGAACGAATTGGAGTTGTAGCTTATTGTTTTAGAATTCCTCAATGTCTCTCCAAAGTTCATGATGTGTTCCACGTATCACTGTTGAGAAAATACATGTTTGACCCAACGCATGTACACACCTATGAAGAAATTTAACTGGAGCCTGATATGTCTAATTGTGAATAGATTCTCAATATTCTTGATACAAGAGAACAAGTGCTGAGAAAGTGAATAACTCGCCTGGTAAAAGATCTATGGAGAAACCATAAGTTGGAAGAGTCAATGTGGGAACCTGAGGAAATTATGATGAAAAAACACCTAAATGTTTTTATACAGTAATATTCTAGAAATTTAAAAGAAGAAATTATTTTAAGGATGGGAGAATGTAACACCCCAAGCCTCCACAATTAATTTACTTTTAAATAATGTAGTAGCATGTGTTGTATGCAACTTGGAGTTTTAACACACCACAACCAATCAAACTAGCCATTATGAATATTAATACCCAATTTTTAAATTTTTTATATCAAAATTGACTTTATTATTGAATTTGGAATATCAATATTAGCCTAGGGTGAATTTTTGGTATTTTTATGAGAACATTAATTTTTTATGAATAGTGAAAAACAATATGTTATTGTTTAAAACTAAATTTATATTTAAATAATTATTTATTTTATTTTAATTTATTTTATTTTAATTTATTTTAGTTCAAAATAGATACATAATACCTATATATGTTCAATGTAATTCATTGGAGTCATCTTATAAAAATTTTAGATATATAAAATTTTATTGAACTTTTTACCATATTTTACGCACCTTCTAGGAACATTTTCACATTTGCATCAAACATAATTTTACCTCTTCTATTATTTGAATTCAAAAAATCCAAGAGGCATGGTTGACATCATTAAGTTAAATTTAGTTCAATGAGATTAAAATAAATTTTGGTGAATAGTGACTTTTGACTTTTATTTACCACAGTTAAAATAAATTGGGTAATTAAGGGTAAAAATGATATTATAATTACCCTAACACATATCCTAAATCTATTGGATAAGTTTAATTATACCAAAAACGACTTTAGGAAAAAAAATATGATCCTTTTGGTCCACTTGGATTAGATTAGGAGATTTATTATTATTTTATTTAAAGAAGAGTTAAAAGTGTTAAATTCAATGTTTAATAACTAAAATATTTTTAATATATAGTTACACACAATATAAATTCGACTATAAATATTAATTAGAAATATAAAAATATTTCCTACATAATGGTATTTTATTTGTAATTTTTAGACCTTAAATATATTAATTTATTTATGACACAATGATGATGCAGTAATTACCTTATTAATGAAATATTAAAATAATTGATATTATAAATATCCAAAAAAATATAAATTTAATCTTATGATGAATTCCAAAAATATCTAGATAAATATATAATTTTAGGGTTGATTAAATATATTTTATTCGAAGTGATAATGTTTTTATGGCTTTCAAAAAACTCAAATACTAAATAGTGTAGAAATTGACATAATTTAGTTTTAAAAAAAATAATATATTATAAATTGAAATAATATGAATACAAGTCTATGTTTCAGCCAAAAGTCATAGAAAAGATTATATATATTAATAATGAACCACTTGGGTTTTTTTTGGCTTATTATAGTAATTTTAGTAACCATATAATATAAAAATACAAAGAGACATGGTAAATGTCAAATTATTTAACTTAGAGTTAAATCTAAAATATAAGGTTAATATGGTGACATAAACAAGTCTAAAACCTATTTGTTATGAGGTTTTTGACCCATCCAAAATGTAGCCTTGAAAGAAATCATTTTTGAGCCACTAGAAACCGAAAACTTTTTTATTATAAAATAATATTTCAATATTTTCCTATGGTGCCCCTAACCTCTCTTATAAAAGGGAACTTACCCTTATCTCAAAATCACACCTCCAAAGCCATTTGGCTCCGCCAAATCCTAAAAAAATATCCTCAAAACATTCCTCAAATTATCTTAGAGTACTTACATTGATCATAAAGAAAACCTAAAGATCCATTTTGATCAACTCAAAACGAAACACCCGAAGAAGATATAATAATTCCACCACCCTCTTTTATGTTCTTTTCTTCTTCCACTTCCTATTTAATTATTGCATACATACCAAAATAATAAATATAGTACCTTCTACATACTATGATGTAATTATAAATATGGAACAACCATATTAATTATTCTGTCCATCCTATAAATGACAAAGTCACCATACGTGCGTATGTACGGCTTACTGTCTCCACATCGTGGTGTAGTTTGTTATTCAAACACTTAATTATTTGGATGGGTATAATAATGAGTATCTATGATGTAAATAATAATCATAACATGTTATTTATTATGTATATATGATATATCATCCAATTACATGCGATTTAACCATCAATATAATGATATTGTTGCTCGTGCGTACTTACGGATTACCATCTCCACGAAGGCGATGAGATTCATTACCCATCATAATCATTGAAGAATAATTTTCATTTTATGATTAAAAATAATTTTTAAGAACTTAATATAATTCTTTATAGGAATCAAATACATCCTATCCATAAAATCATGGCTTACATAACCACGTATATAAAGGAAAATGAATCACTTAACACCCAAAAAGGATGATACTACTGAAATATTATTTAAAAAAAATATTAGAGGATCATATATGATATAATGTATCTATATATAGTTTTTTATAATTTAATTACCATTATTTAACTATTATATATCAGGTTAATATACCATCGACCAAGGAAAAGTACAAGGCATGGGTTAATTCTATAAAATGTTTTGAAATACATTTTTAAGAAAACACGGTTGTGGATGATAAAGATGTCCCAGTGGATACCTACATATTAACAACTTCAGATAAGTAAATAGATTATAGAATTAACCCATGAATTGTACTTTTCCTTGGTCTAGGGTACATTAACTTGCTGTATAATAGTTAAATAATTATTATTAAATTATAAAAAACTATATATATAAATATGATATCATATATGATCCTCTAATATTGCTTTGTTAATAATATTTCAGTTGTATCATCCTTTTCTGGTGTTATGTGATTCATTTTCCATTATATGTTTTGTTACGTAAGCCATTTTTTATGGATTGGAAGTATTTTATTCATATCTAGAATTATATTAAGTTTTTAAACATTATTTTTAATCGTAAAATGAAAATTATTCTTGAATGATTATGATCGGTAATGAATCTCATCGCTTTTGTGGAAATGGTAATCCATACATACACACAAGAAATAATATCATTACATTAATGGTTAAATCACGTTTTATTGGATGATATATCATATATACAGAATCATTAACATGTTATATTAATTATTTACATGAGATATACTCATTATTATACCAATCCAAATAATGAAGTGTTTGAATAACAACCAACACCATGACGTGGAGACGGTAAACCATACACATGCAAGTATGGTGACTTTGTTATTCATAGGATGGATATATTAAAGAATATAGTTATACCATATTTTTAATGACATCATAGTATATAGAAGGTACTAGATTTATTATTTTTTCATGGTAAAGAAGTCTAACATTATACATTCCAACATTATGAAATTGCCTGTAGATATTACATGTGATTTTTAGACTAGTAGAATATCCTTATGAATAAGTAAATGAAATTATTGGATTTATATTTTCTATTTTATGATTATTTTTATGTTTAATAGGCTTGTGTTTTAGTCTTATACATTGAATAAAATTTTTATGTTTATTCTTGAATGTTTCCACAATATTTTTATCCTTACTGAGCATATGGGCTCACCCCTTTCTATGTTTTATTTTTCCCAATATGCAATGGAGTATATTATGAGTGACCTACAGGGATAATCTAAGGGATGAATGTTTTAAATGTTGAAAATGTAGTTTTTTTTAATTTTTTAATGTATTTTAAAACTTATGAATGTATCTAGTAATTCCAAGGTTACTAAACTGATCAGTATTTCGGGATTTTGATCGCTTGTGATCATGACAATGTTATGTAATAATTAATTGACTTTGGGTAATTGGGGTCTAGCTGTTACAATTTTCTTAAAAAATACATTCACATACCCAATTAACATTATTACTCATGATACATGAAACATTAACGAATGGATTAGAAGGATATATAGTACCCCACTCTTCTTATAATGATAAATTAGAAATATTTATATCAGATGTAATCCATAATACATCTTGTCTTAAAAAACCAATGGAAATTAAAAGGGTTTCATGTTTTATAATGGTATAACATAACATGACAAAATGGAAGATTAGTTGTTACCAAAAATCAATCTCTGTAAATGATTATAAATGATATTAGTGGATGATATTGTAAATACATCCATATAATATAAATACGTTGGTGGGAGAGAGTAAAATAAAATCTATGTTATAATAATAGTTTCCAGAAATCATTTTTATCATCTTAATAAAATTCAAAGTCTCATGTTACATTGAAAATTAAATTTTAAGAAGGAAATTTAAATACTTATTTAAAAATCACATTAAAATATTCCTTAAAAAGTTAAATTTTAAATGAATTAATATTTATTTAAATTAATTCAATGCGTATGATAAAACTGTACGAACATTAATGGAAATTCCTTTTAAATATTATTAGGTATCTTTAATGAAAACTCAACATCATTGAAAGAGACGAAAAAAATATCATTTTTATAAAAATATAATTAGAAATTAAGAAAATTAAATAATAAAATATTTACCAAGATTTATAATTACTAAATAAATTATGGTTAGAATAATATAAACATGGAAGAGAAATAATGATATTTATGTATGAAAATTATTGTAAACAATTTTAAATTATTAAGATGAAGGAATTAATCAAAGAAGAAGATTATGATATGAAAATGTAAATTTTCTAAATAGAGAGAAAATACCAAATGAAATAATGAAATGAAATAATATAATAATATAAGTGTTTAGTAAAAAGGGAATGTTTATGACCCAATGCAAATTGAAACTAAGTACAAAACACTCATATGACATATGCAATGTATGAATTTAAGGACTGGGTGAAAGAGATATTAAATAGAATAAAACCACCGAAGAATAAAAAATTATTTGAGATATAATATTTCAATAAGAAATTATTTATCCCAAATAAAATTATATTAGTTCATTATAAGAAATATTTATCAAGGAATTGAATTTTAGAAAAATAAACTATTACCTTAGATCGTGTTTTATTTCACCACGTCTTGGCCTCCTATATATTTTTTAATTAAAACATGAATTAATAAGTAAATTTGATTCATTTTTATAATTTTTAATTACTTACATTCATTTTAATTTATTTATTACTACTTTCTTTGAATAGATAATGTATGGAATACATGTTTTCTTTTTAAATTAGGTTTTTTCCCTTAAATTTCAGGAGATTAATTAATTCTTAAATTTCAACTGTGTTATATTATTTATATAATTTAAATATAGACTAAAAAACATTTATATCACATAATATTCACAAACCAATCCTTTATGTGGTGATAATTAAATTATTTATGAATTCCTTTTAGGTAGATGAATTTAGAAAATTTTAAGACTAGACAAAAAGGAGAGAGGGATTATGTTTTATAAATATATTAAAATAGTTATATTAGATTCATAATAAAATTAATATGTTATATAATTACATATAAAATATATATTAAGGTAGAAAAGGGTAAATTTGGTGGAGAAATAAGAACAAGAGAAAAAACTATAGAAGAGAATCATGATTTCCTCTTTATAAAAGATTTATACTTTTTAAAATCCATGAAGGATTAGGGTTTAGTACCTCCATAATTTTACCAAGGGTACTATGAGACTTTAGAGAGGTTAAATGGGTATAAATTGGGTACATATAATTGATTTAAAAGTGCTATTTGACAAGAAAGGACAGAGAGCATTTATAATTTAGTAGGGATGCATTTTTAGGTTATGATATTGATTATTTTTTCATTAGGGCCACTATCTTTGGACTATAATTGATTATAATGAAACATTTTTGTTCATTTTTACAAAAAAAGTAGGGTTATATTACATTTTTATTAAGAAAAAACTAAATGAAACCATCCATCCAAAAAATTAAATAAAAATGACCAAAAACAATTTTCCATTGTGGTAAGATATAATTTAAGTTTCAAAATGTAAAATATACGTTTCTAAATTTTAAATAATATCATTAAATTCATAATTATTCTCGTAAATTAAGTTTTTAGTCAAGAAAATGGATTATTAGTTTTTATTCTATTATTATATATCGATGATTTAATAAAATTTATAGAATTTTTAAAAATAACATTTCATACAATAAACCAAAAACTCCACTTCTTAAGAAAATAGAAAAAATTCACCTTATAGGACAACCAAGTTATTTTTAATAAGAATACAGTTTTATAGTTTATTTATATTCATGATTATGAATTTATATTTATAATTTAAATAAGAATATATTTTTTTAATATTTTTCAAAATAATATTATATAATAAATTAGTTATTAGTTATAAATTTAAAAATATTTTGTTTTCTTTAATATTGAATAATAGTTTTTGAAAAAAATAAAATACATATTTGTAAGATGATTTCTTATCATATATTTTATAAATGGATGTTTATGGTAACATTATATCTTAATATGGATATTTAATATTATAATAAAGATATAAATAATTTTATCAAGGTATGAAGAAAAAAGTTATTTAAAAAATAAAATTTTTTTTCTAAATAAATTTATTTCCATGTATAATATTAATTTTTTAATATTTTAAATATTTTTTAACATTAATTTTATAAAATAACTACAATGTTTTGATTCATCATTTCATAATGAATTTATATTGAATTTTTGATATTTTTCATTGTAATATTTCATTTAGTGAAAAGTAAAAAAAATAATTTCTTAAAATTTGGGCTATAATAGTTTTTTATTATGAAATATAAGACCGCATTTTATCTAGGTATAATGAGACCCATTAAAAACCCATATGATAAAATCCAAGTTTCCAAAAAACATGGCATGAAGGCCTACTGCTACGTCACGTTTGCTTCACTGCCAAAATACATCATGAAAACATCATTAACTATGATTTAAATAACCCAAGGGGTTTGAAAAGATTATAAACATAGTATTTGGGAAGTAGTATTGTAGGTATTATCACTAAATAACCACACCATCTGAAAAAATATAGTTTATAAGAATACTGTTTATCTTATGATTCCATCATTAAACAAATATGGATTAAAAAATTATAAATATTATGGAATAACTGATAAATTATAATAAGAAAAAAATTATCATATAAATATTTCTAAAATAACATAACATAAATATTATATCAAGAAAAATATGAAAATCATTATCAATGCTGATGCAGTTCTTATGCCACACTTGAAAAGTCAAATTTTGTGTTTTTGAGATCAAACTTGAGAATGTAAAATTTTATGTTTTACATAATTTGTATATGTGGTAAATAAATATTTATTTTTATATATTATTACAATTTTTATATTGATGTAACAAATAACTTATCCAATTGCTTATGATGTTATTGTGTAAGAAGAGAATAAATAAATAACATATTAATTATGTTTTTTTGACATAGATGAGAGTAAATATAAACCATGGATCAATAACGATTACTATAATATTTTGTTAAAAATTATATTTATGATAATATATTATTTTATTTTTAAATTAAATTATAGTTTTATAAAAATCTTATGGAACAACGACATAACACTTGTGTATGTTGTAGAATAGTCAAATTAATTGATTTAGAAAAAATTAAATTTTTCATGTTTTAGATGATCAATGGTGCTCGAATAATTTTAAAGTTGAATTTTTAGTAAAATAAATTATGTATCTGTTTTGATTCAAATTCCATTGGAATACATTTAACTTTTAAATTCAAAATATGTGAATACTATTGAATGTTAATTTAAGGTGTGTTTAATGTAAATAATGACACATAAATTGAATAAAAAATTATTAAATCTTGTCATGAATGAAGTGTGATTGGTAGAATATAGAATTTAATTAATTTACTATTCATGAACCACTTTTTCTTATAATATTTCATTTTGACACTGAAAAATTATATATTTAAAAAAAATAATTGATTTGTTTCCTTTAAAATTGGAGCCATTATACCCTATTGAAACTACATAATACTTTTATAATTATATCCATATTCAATAAAAATTCACCTCTTAACGCAATTTCCATTATTCATAAGTTTATTACATTCTAAAACATCCTTATCTAAAAGATCTGAACTCAATCCAAATCTTTCAGAGAGTAATGTAAGGTTTTCCATGGCTAATTATTCTTTTTTTTGTGATTGGTTGTAAAACTATTTAAATAATTATATTAATTTTCTTCCATTTATTTAATTCCATTTTATTTTAAAATTTGTGATTCACTGATGATGAAATATGATCTATTAACCTCTCTAAACTCCCTTTCATATTCATTTACTATTTCAAAATATATTTATATTTATAACTATGACTTTTCATTTTAACTATTAACTCACAATTTTAAAAAGATATGATATATTTAAAATTAGATATAAAATTATTGTTTAATTTTTTTTTTATTTTTAGATATAATCAAATAATTATTATTTTTTATTTATTTTAAACACTTTTGAATAATATTTCTCACCATGGTGGGTTTACACAACAAATGTAAACAATGGTGTATTCATTAAAATATTCCATCTAGTGTATTTTCAAAAATTATGTTATAATTGAATATAACATTAATATTAATGTAATTTTATAATTAACATTTTTGTGAAAGTGAAATATCCAACATTAAAATGAAATTTAATGTAAACAAATATGGATATTTTCAATCTTTAAAAAAATTTGTGAAGGAAGATTCATATAAAATTTATTATTTTTTAAACCATATAACTCCATTTATGATTGAATACCATAGAAGAAATATATTGACAAATTTAGATCTTATGGAACATTTTTATAAGAATCATTTACCATTTTAAAAATATTGATGATGTAAAGGACCCGAATAAACATAAAACAATCGATGTGAACAATACCAATTAAGTAGAAAAAAATGATATGATTAAAAATGAAATAAAATAAATAAATAAAATTTAATTAACATGAAATTATTTTTAAAAAATTTATATAAATTATATAATTTAATCATTTATGAGGGCATATGTCCTAAAAATTGATTTGGGACTCGAGGTAAGAGACTATTTGTTTTAAACCGTACATTTGAATTATTAATGATTTACTTGAATATCATTATCAAAATTATCAAAATTATTTATATTATTTGAATATTATTATTCTATACACTTCGTTAATTTATCAAGGAAACTTTTAATTATCTATTACTCTATTTACAATTTATTAATGAAACATTCTCATTGTTATTCTACATAGGTCACTTTTGAATTAAATTTAAAAGTATAAAGGGAATTTTTTTTAATGTTGGCAAAATAACCACATTTCCAATAAATTATTTCCATTATTAATTTTTGTTATTACTTTACATGTTTCCATTGTATATCAATGAAAAATCTTTTCCCATTATTTTCATAATTTTAATTTTTTTAAAGTGTTATAAAAATAAAGGGATATTTATAATTATGTGATATATAAAAGTGTTTATGATTATAGTTTAAAAGGTATGATTTTAGGATTTTAATGTTGAAAGTGAAACCCTTATGTGTTTTATTCATGTTATTGTTCTTATAAATTTTATATAATGATAGGTGTGTTTATTATAGCCCTCTAATTCAAAATATGACGTCGAAAAAGTTAACTAGTTATATGTTACTACTATGATGTTTATGAAGATTAATGAATTTAAATTACTCCTATGAACATTTAATAGTGATTTATATAGCTAAATATAATCTAATACTGTGAATATGGTGTAATTAAACAATCAAGTTATTTCATTTAAATTATGATTGTAAAAGTGATATGACCATGATTCCTCAATTAAACATCATGATTTATTTTTTCCATTCTCGTTTCTTCTGAAATATTTTATTAAAAATGTTTTGGTAATGGAGTTTATTTAATATGTAAGAGATTATTTTAGAAGTCATACATTCACATTGGTTTTCTGGTTTTTATGGACTAATAGGTTTTATTTTTTATTTTCGTGAATGATATTATATTATTATACTACAATTTCAAATTATTTTATAGGATTTAAGGATGTGTGTGAACTCTATAATGTTTAGTTATATAGATATGAATTCTCTCCATGAATGATGCAGTCACATCAATAATTCAACATGAGTTTAAATTTTGAAAAACCTATATTTATGGAAACAACGTGCACTATATGGAAGTTTCCACATTATTATGTATTCGTTTCTATAATTCTCTAAAACTATGAACTTAAAATAAAGTTGTAATATAATAATGTAAAATCATTTATTTTAAACTCATTATTATGGGTTGTATATGTATGAGTTATTATCATTTGTATTAGATTAGGGTATAGTAAACTTTAGAGTGTAGGATTGATCAAATTTTCAAATGAATATATAACCTTTTGAGCTCTCATGTGATCGGATTTTAACATAATTAGTGATAATTTGGAAATGTTTATTTCATTTTTATAAAAAAAGACTAATGTATATATAAACCATATCTTTATCATGAACTTTAGTGCGAAGGTTATTTTCGAATAACTTTATTATTATTTTTGGACATATTCAAAAAGGTATAAATTAACATTTCAAATAATACATTATTTTATATTTAGGTAATCATAGTAATTAAAATAAAGAATTATTTTATTTTGAGAAAATCATTTGATCATTATATATAACCATGAGGATTGAGATATGTTTTGTTGTTAAAATGATTATTGTTTTTTTTGGGAAATGATTTTTATAATTTTGATAACATTGAATGATTATGGTATGTTTTTGGATAATATATGTCTTTATGTCAAAGTGGATGAAATTTTTTGATTGGAAATTATTAAGTTATTTTTTATAATTATACATAATTATTTTATTGTTTTGTATCTTGGTTATTCTGGATTATTTGGGAAAAAATTACTATATTTCAGGAAATAGTTTTTTGGCATATACATATTTGGTATGTGATATTTCAAATGGATTTATGGAGATATTATTTAAGTTGATTTCATAAATATTTGTGATCATGTTTTTATGATTTTTTAGTTTCCAATTTGGTTAATCATACATTATCAGATTTATCAATTGATGGAATGATATAAATTAAATATGGAGTTTTTATTATTTATATTTACCTTTTATATAATAGTTCATTACTTTTTGATACAATTGTTTATTTTTATTTTTTGAATTATAGTTAACCATTATATCCTTTTTTTTCTTAATTGATTAGAAAAAGGAGGAATAAATTTGAATAAAAATCCTTCATATAATGTGGACCATCATCCTTTATTGGATCTCTTGATTCCTTAATAGTTTAAATTTTTTACTTCAAGAATGAACAATTCATCTTAGATATTCATTTTCAGGAATATGATATGAAATATAAGGGAAAACTGATCGAAAGACAAAACAAAAATATGGAATTATTCTTATAGAATGTAAATAAATAATGTACATGTTTTTTTCACATTGACACTATCTCAATTATAAAATAGTTCCTCAATATTATGAAAAATAAGGATATATCCTTAAAATCTCATATGGAAAACATCAACGGATAATTAATGTATTCCTTAAAAAACCATTCATAATTATGATTCTTACAATAGTAATATATTGGTTAAAAAATGTTCTTGATAAGTATCATTGTTTTGATTTGAACGAAATGTTACTAATATTTAGGGTATTTTTCATGATCTCTTTTGTTTAACTAAAATAAAATATCTTCGAAGGAATACATTACTTTAATTTCTAATGAATTGATTGTATTGTTTCTTCTCTAATGGATTTATAGTTCTCACATCATGATGTTTAAAATATATTTGTGGATTTAATATTCTTTTACTGAGTTGTATAATCACTTATTTTATTTTTTTCTAATAAGATTGGTTTACTCTACCCAAATATTGTATGGTATTTTAATTAACATTATTTTCAAAGAATATAAATTTATTTCTCATAATAAATAACATTTTCATCTCAATTTTATTACATTCAGTCTGGTTTAGTATGGTGTATACACTACTCTATTGACATATCTTATAATAATTTACAAAATATTAAAGTTATTTATAGTTTTATTCCTATTTCTATTATTCGTGGAATATTATTTCATACATTACTCATGTTATAGGGTTTTTTCTTGATTCTATATATTTTTCATGAGTCATAGTATGTTTTATTTAAAAACATTATTTTCTGATTGATATATTTTTCCATTATCATCATAAAATAATATTTTAGTATTCTATCAAGGGAAATTACATTGTAATTTTCATCTTTATTGATACATATATTAAGAGTAATTTCCCACTTCTTTATTGGATAATTTTCTCTTTTATGACCTTATTCATTCTTAAATTTTTATTTCTTATTTTAAAACAGAAATATGTATTCTCTTATAGAAGAAAAAATATATCACAAAATCTATATTCTAAAAGAAATTTTATATTTTCTTATGGAAGCATGTTTCCATTAAAACCATTAAAAAACCAAAAAGGTGTTTATTTCCAATTATAAAAATCTCTTTTACCATCCACACAAAATTTGTATTGTTTCAACGTAATCTTATTGGGGATTTAATTTTTTTTTTCAATGTCTAAATTTACCCTTTCAAATGTGTTTTGATATTTTTTACCATTATTACAAGATATCATTCACCTCTTCTCTTTTGTCTTATGTTAAAATTCTGAGCACATAATTTTTATAAAGTGAAATATATGACAACCCAGGTATATCTAAGAGGTTATAATATTTTTGGTTTGATGAAATAAAAAATAAAAAATTTATAAATCTTAATTAAAAATGACTATATGTCTATAAATGTTTTCAAAATAATATTATACAATAAATTAGATACAAAATATAAATTTAAAAATTATAAGTTTACTTATTTATAGAATATATGTTTTATATAAAGGTTAAATATATTTTCTTAGAATAATTTCTTATTGAATATTTTATTAGTGAATGTTTATTTTAATTATATAAATATATATTATATTTAATTTTAGCATAATATTATAAATAATTTTATCATCGTATGTTTAACTAATAAGAAATTTTATTTTAAAAATAAGTAGATTTTATTTAAAATAAATGGTTTTTGCATTTGTTATATCATTTTATATAAAAATGAAATATTTAAATTTTTTATTTTAAATGTTATAAAATAAAAATCATTTTTGGATTCATAATATCAAAATAAGATAAGAGTGAATTTCTTGGATTTTTTAGAGTATGATGATTTTTTGGGGAATTGTTAAAAAAATGTTTTTTAAGAAAACTATGTATTTTATGAAAAGGCTCGTACAGGATAATATTATCAAAATATCAATTTAATAACATAACTTAAATATTTTGTTATGAAAAATATGACATTTTTACAGATACTGATTCCGTGCTTACACAACTTTTGAAAAATCCAATTTAGATTCCTTGAGATTAAATTTGAGTAAGGAAAAGTCTATTAACTACATGATTAAAAAACTATTTTTAATTATTAAATATTTTTTGTAGTTATTTATAAATTTTAGTGTTATGTAAAAAATAACATATCAAAATTATTGTGTCGTGCTTGTACATGGTGAGAATAGCCAAAATGATAAATTAAATATCTTTTGATAATATAGAGGAGTTAAAATACACATGATGAATGAATCTAGTGGAATATAAAAATGTGTAAAAAATTATATTTATTTTATTAATTTGTTTTTTTAAATATTATTGTAATTGTCTAAAATAGTTATGTAGTGTTAGTGCAATTCTTTTGAAAAAATTAAAAAAGATAAATTAAATGATTCTAAAAACATTTAAATGATATCATTTATATGAGTTAGGTTATTCTAAAAATATTTTAGATTATTAATATTAATAAGTAACAATTAAAGTGTTTTTATTATAATTACATTGATATAATTTTCTATTAATGTCAATTAATTAAATAATCTTGAAAATGACATTGAAGAGTATTTGATGTAAATAATGAGTTATAAATTGATTAAGAATATATAAAATATTTTAATTATTGAAGTATAATGGGAATGGGTTGAGAATTTAATCCATTTTCTATTTATTATCAATATTTCATTTTATGATTATATTTTTTCCCATAAAATTTTTAATTTTGAGAAAAATCCAATGATTTTTTCAAATAAAAGTGGTGTCATTCTACCATTTTACAACAACCACTAAAGTTATATTATCACAAATTATTCTAGAAAAAAACCTATCTAAAATTCATTTTACACATTCAAAATTAATTATCATTTATATAAATTGCTTCTATAAAGTCATTGGACTTTATCTAAAAATTCTAGTTCAAAGAGAAATGTAAGGGTTTCCAAGCCTACTTATTATCTCTTATTTGTGATTATTTATTGTGAAAATATTTTATAATTTCATATATTATGATTTTAGGAATATATTTTTATGTCATTATTATATTTTAAATCCACCAATTATTAAAGGTGATCTATTATCCACACCAAACTCTTTGTCATATATAGGTACTATGTAAAAATATGAGTTTTTTCAAAACCTTTCTTTTTTATTTTATCTATCCCCTCACTATTATAAAAAATATTCAAAACATAAAATTGAAGATAAAATTATGTTTTAATATTAATATTTTAAAAAAAATCAAAAAATTATAGGGTTTCCCTTATTTTAAACACTTTTGAAATGTACAGATCACCATGGTGGTTTTACACCCCCTATGTGAATAATGATGTTTTCATAAAACTGTATAAATGTTATATATTTTCAAAAAATAATTTAGGATTTAATATAAAATTAATATTTAGTTAATTTGATGATTATGATTGTAGTATAGAGAAGTTTCTATCATCATAATGGAATTGAATGCAAAAGAACATAGTTATTTCTTATCATTAAAAACAAACCCATTAAAGAAGATTCATGAGACAGTACTTATTTCAAGAACTATTGAAAATATTTACTATTGGAATAAAATAGAGAAATTAAATTGATACAAATAGGGATTATGGTACCATTTTAGAAGAAAACATTCCCATTACTAAAATTTTAAATGTGTTTTGGTTACGAATGACCCATAAATGATCGACATGAACAATATCGATTATGTAAATAAATGAAATATGATAATAAATTAAATAAAAATAATTTATAAAATTTAATAAACAGAAAATAAGTTCATAATAAATTAAATATATTATATAATCCATGAATAATAAGTTGGATGGTGTTCAGTATAGGCTCTTAGGTATGAGTGTGTTTGGTCATGTCCGATCATTATGTTTAGTGACTAATGATATGTGGGCCATGATATTGGGTTATTGATCTAATGGTATTTTGATAAGACACTCCTATTATGGAGTTAATCCTATCAATTGTGGCTTGTGTTCTTTATGATTATAAGAGATGTTTATTCTATGAATTATACATGGGACTATAATTTTGATGGGAATTATAGAACAAGGAATTAGTGTTCTTGTAGGTTCAGTGTAATATGAACTCCATTGGTAATACTAGAGGCTAATATCTATGTGAGATGGATGGGATTATAATACATTGTTTTTGGATTTATGTGTAATTATGTGATCCTATCATTGTTCGAGGTGGTGGATATCGTTGATCAGGTGAGGGAATGATAGATAGTGAAAGTTGTTAGTGGTTTTACCATGGAATCACTTCAGGTACCTCAGTGTGTCAATATGATCATTGAAATCTACAATGATCATTGAATCATGATCTAGTAGTTTAATATTTATTCAATGGATGAATCCTAGAGTTATTGATTTGGGTTGGTTTGGGGTAGTCCAACATATTATTTTTGTTGTATTAAATATTATGGGATAAGAATCAAATCGACCACATCTATGTGATTTTTGATGGGCATGGTTCTGTTTAAAATTGGGAATGAGGATCAATGTTGATGCATTAATTACTATTCTTGACCAAGGGATATATTTTGATTAGGTAAAAAATAACTAGGATGACACTATGGATGGATTAACAATGTGATGATCATTTAGAAAAATTCAGTAAATGTCATATATAACATGATGACAAACAAAACTAGGGGTTGGTTGTATTTTAGGGATGTCACTTTTAAGCATGTGGTTGATCTAAAAGAATTTATAGGGAACATAATTTTGAGCATTGATTGATTATTTTTAGGTAGATTTTGTGTTATTTTTGAGTTGATAATAACATAAATAGGTAGATGAATATGTAGTTTGATGAGGTGTAATAATAGAATAGAAATATGGTGGAGTAGAAATGTTTGTGTATCTTCGAAAATCTAGAGTAGAATGATGTAAAAATCTTCACATTTTTGGTCTGTTACATTTATCATTTTGGTTTTTAGTAGTTTTCGAAAGTGACATAGTGGGATAATGGAGAGATTCAGTTGTTAAATGTTGGAATTAGGGAGATAACACATTATGTAACTAGGTTACACAACATGAAATTTAGTTTCAGGGATTGTCTAGAATGTTTCATGGTGTGTAATTATTTTATATGGTGTGATAAAGATTTTCCAAGGGGTTTAATATTTCATGGATATAAAAATAAAATAAAATGAAGAGTTGACATGTTTTTGGGATGAAACTGATCCCCAAATATTTCATGACGTGAAAGGGGATTACACATCGTGAAATAAACGGATCAAGTATAGTTATAAAATTTATTTTCTAGAATAATCCTCATTCATTCGGCTGTTCTCTTTTCTTCCTCTCATTTTGGGAGACCACTAGGAACCCTGAGGTGTTCTTCAAGCCCTTATTTATCCCTATTTGATTTGTCGATCCTTTTGGGTGTTTGTTGGAGATCTGTAGTTGATCCGTAGTGAGTTCTAATTTTGTTATCACCCATTTTATTCTATTCTTCTCTTTGGGATCCACAGTGGTATTGTTTCCTTGGTTTAAGGTTTGTTTTGGATTGATTTGGATGGTCTTGGATTCCGGTATATGATGATCTTCAGTTGTCATGGTCTAGGTGTGGTTCTCTTGATTACTTCACTTCCCTACGGTGTAAAAAATTAGAAATCATATTTGAGTTTGGATTTCCTTTATTTCTCTTTATTATGAATCATGTGAGTGTGATTTTACTTTTTTTGTCTATGGATTATTTTTGTAATGCTTTAATATAAAATAAATAAATTGTTTAATTTAAATTTAACGGGGAAATGGGGTTTGATCCACATGTTTTTATAGCTTTTATATTTTGTGATATTGTAATTGTTCGGGCTTGATGCCATGCTGAAAATTATACCAATTCAAGGATTTTTTATGCTGGATATATGAATTATGAATATTGTGATTATTTTGATATAAATTTAAATGGAACTTTTTTATTACTTATTCTTGTATAATGAAATGGTTTCCCCGAGATTTTCGTTTGTGTGATAACCCCTTGAAATTAAAGTGGAATGTGAGAAAATCGCTATTGTAAATATGTAAATGGATATTTATGTGTTGTTACATGTGGTCATTCTTGTGGGACAATTGTGTGTATATTCAATGGGGTGTGGGGAGATACATGGTTGTTTGTCCATGTTTTTGGGGTGGTGATGTGATGGTTTGTGGGATGTTCTTTTGGGGTCGTGAGGTGATAATTTGTGGGTCGTGATTTTGGGGTAAAAATTAGATAGTGTTTTGGATGTGATTTTAGGGAAGTGGGGTGAGGCTAATAGGGATGAAAGGATGATTGTGATATGTATTTATGTTGTGATAGATACCCATTTAGTGATGAAATGAATAGATAATGGTTCAATAATGTTGTGAATAGATTGGGTTGGTTTGGTTAATGATATGAAGGTGGTTAATGAAATATTAAATGATGGGTTGTGTGATTAAATACAGTTGATGATAAATAATGAAATTAATGGGTGTTTAACATAAAGGGAAAATTACGCCGCCTTAATTTGTATGGTTTCTTCACCTTTTGAAATGACTGTTGTATATACAAATAAATTCATTTAGATGTGGAAGCCAAAGCGATAGTGTTGTGAGTTGGTTGTTTGTTTGTGAACCCATAGGTTGGGATGGAGTGTTTTATAGTATAAATATAATTGTTTATTATTTTGATTTCTATATTTACCCCATCCATGTTGAGAACAATGTTTCGAGAACCCGCCTTTTCACACATGGGGTGTATTTTCCTACATCTGTCAAGGAGTACAGATACTTGGGTACCCTCTCTTTTTAGCTATCTCTTCAAAGAGAGGTAGGTATAGAAAAAAAATTAGGATGGAATGAGGTCTATTACTACTTTAGATGGTGGTTGTGATGACCCAGGTGTCTTCTGATTATATGTGATAGCCTAGATGTTTTCATCTGAGGTGGTTTGTGATATCCCAAGTGTCTGTGAGATGAGATTTGATGTGCTTTCCCAGATATATTTGGGAAATTATACCATATTTTGTATTGTGAGTCCTATGTATCTGTGGGACGAATATACTGTGAGGCCCATATGTGTGTTGGAATGATGTGTTGTGAGGCCTAGGATTGTGTGGGTGGGATGTGATGTGGTATACATAAGGGATAAGAGCGCGAGGAATTACGACGTTTGGTGAGATTGACATACTAATGGGAATGTGGGGAAAGATACCTGATTATCAATGTTCTTTACTTTATATTATATTAATTCTATTACTTTACATGGTGAGCATTCCTTGGTCAGGTTGGGATGGTTAGTATACTTGTTTAGGTGATGGTTGGTTCTGCTATTTTCTCAGAAGAGAATTAGTATGCTTCTTTCACATGCACATGAGAATCTTTGCTTTTCCTTCTAAGTATACATTCATTCTCACCCTATGTATATAAAACTAAATTAATTTTCCATGAGGATTTCATGGACGATTTTGGGAATTATTAACTCGGTTCTTGGAACAATTTCAGTTCTCTACTTAGTTATAATTTTGCTTATTTTATGTTGGACACATTATTATATTTGCATCAATTCAAATTTTTTAATAAATATGGGTTAGTTTCTTGATTTCTTATTATAACATGTCTTTGATTTATTTTGGATTATTCATTCTATCTCTTAATATAATTTCTTATAAAGGGAAATACCTCCCATATTGTGAGATCAGTATACCCTTAGTGTTAGTCTCTAACATGGGGCCTACTAAAGGTGGCACTCAGGGATCATTATATCCCCTTTTCATTTCTTGGGAAGTAGGGGTATCTTTATATGGAGGGGGTCGTGAATAAGTTGTATCAGAGGTGATGGTTGAGTAATAGGATGGAGTTGGAGTTGCGATCAGTGAGTATTGAATGGAATGGTATGGAAACAATTCTATTTTACCTTATTGAATGACATAATCTAGGGAGACTAGGTAGGACACATGAATTTAGCCCCCCCTGTGATCTATTGAATGATATATGAGGTTATTTAATTGCCATGTGACGTGGATCTTCTTGAATACTGGAGACCTAGGAAAGGTACACAAATCATAATTACCTATGTTCTTGTTTGATTTGGGTTTTTATGGGAAAGATAAATTGGATAAAATAAATAAAATGAATTAAATTAAATCTTAATGAAAATCCATACTATTGAGCTTATGAAGTATTTATTTACCAATTATCTATGGATCCTAGTCATCATCCATGCATGGCTTAGGTAGTGGAGGTTTAGAAGGTTGGTCTGGTTTGTTGCTATAGGTTTGATCTAGTTGAGGAAGACGACCAATAGAAGTGGACATTGTGTTCTTTCCAGTGGTAGTCATTAGAGAGGTATGGGGGAGGTGTTTCAGATGTGGAGACAAATAGTTTGATAGAGGATCTAAATATCGCTTTTATATTGATTTGAGACCTAAAAGAGAACTAGGTTCCTTTAGTAGTTAGTCAGATGTGAGGAGATTCATGCCAGTGGTGGATGATGTATTTGGGAGAGTAGAAGGAGGAATATGTTTTGTGGGTCAACATTCAAAAGAAGTTCTATGTAGATTTCCTTTCATTGACCATGAAGGTAGTAAAGAGGAGGGCTATTATTTCACTTTATTAAGGGGAAGACTGAAAGTTTAAGAGATGGGGATCAAGTTAAAGGATGTAATATGTTTTTCTATAGACTTATTTTTAGATAATGAGTCTCACGAAATATGGATTGGGGAGGCAGTCTTTCCATCTATCCGGTCTGAAATTACTCTATTTACATTTCCGATGTAACTGACTGTTTATAATAAGGTTAAGGTTATTGGTAAGATGCACTCATGAGGAGTTATGCCATGATAGAGGAGCCAACAATTTTTTTCAAGAGTTAGAGTTTCCGGTGGCAAATATCAGGCACTAGGATTTTTTAGGTTTCAAATAGTAGGGAGGTGACCACAATTGCTTTATTTTCAACCATCTGATGCCAGTGTTTTCCATGATTTTCATGAGATTATTGAAATAGTTTGTTTTAGTTTTGGATTTCATGGTCATCACTATATCCAGTGCCTAATGGTTCTCTAAGATCAGTTTGGTGGATTTGGACAGGTTTAGTGCCATCCACAATGGTAGTTTCTATTGAGATTATTTCAAGCACAAGGGAAACAGGTTTTTGTTTTAGCCTGGGTAGATGGAGAAGGTAGTGGCCAACATTAGGATGCTCCTAATGTTTAGGGACCAGACCCAATCATGGATATTAATGTGGTATTCAACAGAGAGGTAGAGGTTCTAGGTGTGGTCAATTTCATGTAGTGGATAAAATAGTTCCCAATGGACTAGAGATCAGTAGAGTTACAATAAGTTTTTTTTGAACATTTGTTTGTGCCCTGTTTAATTTAAGAGATTCGAAGTCATTTATTGCACCCAGTCTAGCCCATTCTACTAGAATATACATGAAGAAGATACATGTACCTCTATTATTGTGTATTCTAGTAAAAGTATATACCATCTTGTTTGATGTGTTATGGGGGTGTAGCCTGATGATGGGACCACATCAGTCCCATGGGGATATTTTCTAGCAACAAATGAAGTCATATGATTTCATCATCAAAATTGACTTGTTGTATTCTATACATTCTATTATTGAAATCTTTTTCCGGGGAGTTTTGTTTTCATTTCTAGATGGACAACATGTGTTTTTCATTGGTGAGCTGGGTAATATGGCAGGAAATCAGTGTATGGAGCCCCTTATTTCCTTGTTAGAAGAGCTGTGAGTGGAATTAGTGGAAACTGAGATATTTGTGGTTCACATGGTCATTGGGGAGTTCCTAAATGTTTTTTTATTGGTGGTTTTGATGCTACCCCTCGACATGATGTTGAGTTTGGGATAGACTTTCATCTCAGTGTTTCTATGATTTCAATGTATCTTTATGAGATGATAAATTTTGTATTGCGAGAGTTTAGGATTTATATTGGTGATATGATGTATATGGGTTCTATATAGCCCAGTGTGTCTCCATGGGGTGATCTAGTGTTCTTTTCCAAGAAAATAGATAGTGGTTTGAGGTTGTGTATAGACTTCTAGAGGTTGAATCAGGTGACAATAAAAAAACATTACCCTATTCAAAGGATATATGATATTTTTGACCATAAAGGAGTGGTGAGATAGTTTTCTAATATCAATCTATGGCCTGGATATCAACAATTGAGGGTGAAGGGGGATGATATCTTGAAAACTGCCTTATGACATAGGTATGCGCACTTCGAGTTTGCAGTCATTCCATTCAGTGTTACAAATGCACCGAGTGTGTTCATTGAACATATAAACTCCATTTTATATGAGTTTCTAGACTAGTTCATCATTTTATTCATCGATGATATCATAATCTACTCAAACTCAGAGGATTATGTTGATAATATCAAAACATTCATGCAAGTCATTCGACACCAATGGCTCCATAGTATGTTGTCCAAGATTATGTTATGGGAATGATAAGTGAATTTAATCATGAATTTGGTGTCTCATCAGGGCTTGGCAGTAGAACAATCAATGTTTTAAGTAGTTTTTCTTTGGTAACACCCAAGAACATGGATTAATTTATTTTTATTGTTCTTGTAGGTTATTATCGGAGGTCTATTCCCAATTTCCCCAAAGTTGATTCCTCATTTATAACATTTACCATGAAATTCAAAGAATTTATGTGGAATGATCAGTGATAAGAATCAATTTGTTACCTGAAGGGGAAGTTGGTTTGTACTTCAGTGCTCTAGTTTCCTGAGGACGGGGTGATGTTTGAGGTGATTTGAGACGCTTCCCATCTGGGTCTGGGATGCATAATGATGTCGTAGAAGATAGTGATCACTCCTGGGTATTGTCAGCAACATCCCAATGAGAATAAATATTCCATCCATTATCTAGATTTATCATTTGTTGTGTTTGAATCGATGTTGTGGCAACATTACCTCATTGGGGAGTTCTTTGGGTTCTTCACATATCACAAGAGATTGAGGTATATATTTACCTAGCATGAACTGAATCTATGATAGTGGAGGTAGATGGATATTCTTCATAACTAAGATTTTGATATCTTCTACATCTTAAGAAATATAAATGTCATGTCTAATGCCTTGAGAAGAAACTCGTAGAAAGACGTTGTTCAGGAATCTGTGGATTATTGGAGAGCGATGGAGGATTTGGAATCCCTACACATAGATATAGGAGTGGATGGTGGTAACAAGTATTTGATTTAGATGATTTTTTCCTTCTCTGCTGTAATAGGTGGAGGTGTCTGTATGTGGAGACTCATAAGTAGAGGTTATGTGTGATTGTGTTGGCCATAGTGGTGCTCTAGAGGGATGGTTGGTGGATGGATGGAACCGAATGTTGTTTTGTGATTTTTTTGTTTTTCTCATGAAAAATGATGGATTAGAACATGAGTTTCATATCTTTCCTTTGAAGGTATGCAAAAGAGTTTCCAAGATATATCATGGCTTGATGATATAGTTTTGATGTCCTGTGATGAAGCATGTGGTGGTAGATTTTGTCGCAATGTTCTTGGTTTTATGGAAGGTAAAGGTTGATCACTGTTTTCCTGGTGGTTTATTGCGGCCTCTGAATGTTCCTGAGTAGAAATGAAATGATACATCGATTTATTTATTCATAGGGTTACCCAGAGCTCAGTGAGTTTTTGATACTATTTGGGTAATAGTGGATCAGCAAACAAAATTATCTCTCTTCATAGTAAACAAGGAGTCAGGTGCGTTAGATTCTTTGGATATGAAGTATGTGGATGATGTGGTGAGGTTACTTGGAGTTATAATGTCCATTTTCCCAGATTGAGATGAAACGTTTACCTTACAAGTTAGGAGGGGATTACAACATGATTTTGGCTCTCAGTTATACATCAAGAAAACATTCCACCCTCAAACATATGAGCAGATGGAACTGAATGTCCTCAAATTGTAGGATATGTTGCAGGGATACATCTTGGAATTTGGTGGATATTGGGTATAACACCAAAGAGTATTATTATGATAATATCCATCACTATCCCATTGGTATGGATCCATTTTAGGATTTGTATTAGAGACCATATCATTCAGTTTTGTGTGGGATAGAGGTAGGGGAAACAACCATTCTTGGTCTCGATGTGGTCCAGATAATTATAGGAAAGGTTCAACTTGTTCATGAGAGGATGAATGTATCGAAGGATCAGTAGAATTATTATACCAATCATAGAATTAGGCCCTTGGAGTTTGAGGTTTTGGAAAATGTGTTATTTAAGATTTCCATCCGAAGTGGGAAATAGAGGTTTGGCAGAGGGATTAAGCCTTCTCCCAAGTTTTTTGGGCCCTTTCAGGTGTTGGGTGGATTTGGAGAAGTGGAATATCAGTTGGAGTTACCACTGTGGTTGGATAGGATCCACGACATCTTTCACATCTCTCAGATTTGTTAGAATATTCACGATGACTCCCATTTCATTGACTATAGATACTTGGATAATGAAGATGATGTGACATCTGTAGAGTAGCCTGTAGAGATCCATGATCTTTAGAATAATGATCCATGTGGATGGCCCATTACTTTGGATCATGTATTGTGGAGGCATGGTTTATTATAAGAGAGTACTAGGTAGAAATAAACATAGATACATACGTACCCAGTACCCAGAGTTGATTTGAGTTTTTCTTTGACCTATTTTTCTTTGTGATGTACTATTTGGATCTTTTTGTTTTATGTGATGATCTGTTTTCCTTAGTTTTTGATGTGTGTGGAAAGATGTGAGATAAAGTACTAGCATATAAAAATAGGAAGAACATATTCATAATTGAGAAACATTAAATATGATTTGATTAAACACATGCAGGGGAGTCAATGCCACCCAAAGTGGATTGTATGTTAGAATAGAAGATAGAATTATCCAATTCATGTGTTGGATTATGGAAGTTTTGTTGGTTATAGTGGTTGTTGGTTTGGGCTATGTAAAGGTTCTGATGGATGCGTAGTGGTTTTTTGGTGGTGTGGTTGTGTGAGAGAAGATAGTTTGTAGTTATGGAATGGTGGGCTATTCTTTTAGGGCGGTGAGGTAATAATTTGTGGATGTTCTTTTCGGGTGGCAAGGTGATAGATTGTGGGTCATGCTTTTGGGTAGCAAGGTAAGGATGTAGTGGATGACATGTTTCTTGTGATATGTGTTTATGTTTTAATAGATGACCAACTAGTTATTTAATGACTAAACAATTTTTTAATAATATAAGGAATGTCTTTGGTTTGTTTGGTTAATGAGATGAAGGTGGTTAATGAAATATTAAATGATGGGCTATGTGATTAAATGTGGTTAATGAAAAATAATGAAATTAATGGGTGTTGAATGTAAAGGGAATATAAATCCAATTTAATTTATCATGGTTCTTATAGAGACCCATGATTAAGATACATGGATATTACATCATTTTAGATTAATATTCAGTATATTACAAAACTAAAAGCCTAAAGACCACAACATTTTAGTGACATTGGAAACATGAAAAAAAATGCTATCATGGTGAATGATCTTCATGAACTCCAATAAATATCTCCACCTTTATTACATATACCTAAACTATTTTTTCATAACCTTGGGAAAGGAATAATAATAAAGTGGTGAGCTTAGATACTCAGTAAGGTCAAATTAATGAAATTTGTAAGCATAACATGAAAACAATGGTATAGAACTTGAACGTAACATTTTAAGAACATACCGTGATTACAAGATGTCATAATAAATATTATAAGTTCGTAATACATGGATCATAAGAGTATTAAAGGAATAAGTCATGAAATAATAACCTAGGAATATGAAATTAAATTTGTGGAATGAAAATAAGAATATAAAGTATTATGTCTAGG
Source organism: Viscum album (assembly GCA_963277665.1). Classification (NCBI taxonomy): domain Eukaryota; kingdom Viridiplantae; phylum Streptophyta; class Magnoliopsida; order Santalales; family Viscaceae; genus Viscum; species Viscum album. Next base: position 1,593,345,724 of record OY728146.1, on the reverse strand, counting down.
CTACCTACCAATACATTTATAACATATTTTATTTGGGCTATGACACATGTACCTGGTTTGTGATTGGGATAAAAACCCATGTAACCTCTTAATTTTAAGCTCGATCTACAACCCATGGACCTTTTTGTTTTAGGGATTAGTATACAACCCGTGTACCCTCTTATATTTAGGATTGAAATACAACCCATGTACATTCTTGGTTTTATGATTGAGTTATAACGCATGTACCATTTTGTTTTCCAGCTTGATCTACAACCCATGTACACTCTTACTCTTATTCTTGAAAAATAATCCATGTAAGTTATTTTTTTAGGATTGGAATACAAACCAAATACCTTCTTGTTTTCAGGATTATGATACAACCAATATAATCTTTGATTACATATAAAACTTTTCATTACCCAATGTATTGGAGGGAGATATAGGTCCCACCCATATCATTATAAAATCATTTTTACATGTGACATATGATAATAAAACTATCATCATATCATAAATGATAAAATTTGATAGGTTTTATAAACATAAAAACATAATTTATGAAATTAAATGGGTATCATTAACATTTCATCAAATCATTACCCATGAAAATAGATAGGTTTCATAATCACTCTGGGAAAGCATACCCCATGAAAAAAGTTTGGTTTCAAAAGCATAAAACCTAATCAAGTGAAACAATTGTCTTAATAATAATTCCATCAAAACATAAACCATTCATGAAATTATATTAACAGAACATTTGGATAATTTCCTACAAGGGAATGATTAACATCAAATGATTTCATCTTATAAGAAAGGTTACTTATAAGAATATTTTTAAAACCTCTCTTGATAAAAAGATCATTTCTTCTGTGAAAAGACACTCTGTAAAATATAATTTTTTTTTAAACCATATACATTTAAAATAATATGAAAATGTAGAAAGAAGGACTGAAAAAAATTTAAAAACCTTTTTCCCTAAAAACTTATAAAATAATTTTAAAAACATTTTGTAAACCATTTTCTTTGAATACTTATAAAAGGATTGTGAAAACGCTTTGAAGACAATTTTCCATGAGTAATTATAAACGATGCTTGAATTTTTTAAAAAACATTCATTGAAAACCTATAAAATAATCATGAAAAACTTTTGAAAAATATTTCATTGAAAATCAATTTTAAAAAATTATTCATTAAAACTAACCTTTAAAGATGAAACTAATTCTTCAATGGATTGATAGAAGATAAATACTTACATGTCGTACAAGGTAAAATGAATATTTATTTTTCATGGTTAAAAGGTTAAAAAGAGACTCATTTAGAAAATGAAAAATATATTCTATTGAAAATATTGGTGAATGAAAAAAATGGTAAAAATGTATTTTAATGATCATAGGAGATTAGTAAAAAATTATTGGAAACTATTTATAGAAAAAATGGTTTCAAAAGAACACATATTCCCAACCAAAGAGACGGTATAGTCGGTATTTTTTAAAAATAATTATTTAATTAACCTTTTGTAGCTAAGATTAGATTTATAGTAATAATACATGAATATATAATGAATAAAAATAGGATCAAAAATTTCAGAAATTTTCTTGAGATATGGATCATAATATTTCATCAAAGGAAGAATAAACATAAACTATCTCAAAAAGCGATATGATTGTCTCAATAAACTCTTATAAATTGGTATCTTGGGATCATACTCTAGTTGTAAGGAATGTAAATTTATGGAAGCATAAAATATCATTAAAGGAAGTACGTTCATGATATAACTTCTAAAATGAAGCATATACACCTCGAAAAAGAATTTAGGTTCATAATAAAACATGAGTCTCAAAGAATACAAATTAAGACAAAACTATTTTAACAATTTGGTAAGTTTTGAAACCTAAACCCTATGAAAGAATGATATTAAAATTGGTATGTTAATACCCATTAATTTATGTTTAATATGTATTTATTAAACTCATCGGTAGTACATACACCACATAAAGGGAAGGAGTGGAGAACATAACACGTATCTCATAAAAATATAATGTGAGACTAAATCCATATACATTATGTCTTAAATCTCATTGAACTCAATTAAACCACCTGTATAATAAATAAAAATTTATTGCAAATATTTTAAAAAACCAAATTATTATACCTAATACAATATATGGTTTTATTATGACTTTATGTTACACGATTTTTAACAATACTATGTTAAGTATTCACTTCTTGTAATATTCTCCTTATTCCTCACATGTGTCTTAATTTGTTAAATATTTTTTACTTATAATTTATATCAGGATTTACAAGATTTAAACCATGATATAAATTTAATTTATATAAATTATATTTGTATTATAATAATCTATAAAATATATAAGTATGAAACAGAATACACTATTCAAAAAGGTGGTGGGTTGTACGTACGCATGAATGCTATTTTTATTTAATTTTCATGTTGAAATAAAGAAATATACATATATGTATGTTAACTAAAACCATACCTAATACATTCATGTAGTATGTGAATGAATCACATCGCTTTGGGGGGGGGGCCGTAGTCCACACATCCTCAAACGAAATTATCATATTAACACCAAATGGAAAGTAAAAAGATATTTATTTTAAAAGTAATATACAAGAATAAAGAAATAATAAATATAATATATTACATATATAAATATAGGGTCTATCGTAATTTCCACCATTATAGGTGGTAAGAAAAATTGAACAATAATCGTTTAGTGTGGTGGTGGTTCATTGTACACATAAACAGAATGTTCATTATCCATTAGATGGAGGTGTGTATATGTTTAAGTTGAAAAAAATCATTAAAAAATCCCAAAATATTTTGGATTATTATACAATCATGTAAAAAATAATGTGGAGGGAGTGGATAAAGAAAATAAATGAAATGACTTGAGAGAAGATGTTACCTTTTTATTAGGTAACTCATTTTAGGTTGTGTCAAAAGGATTCCTTGGATTAAACTATTCCCAAGGTACAAATTCATGAATGAAATAATTATTTGTGATATGTGTATTTGGTAGATCATTTCTGAACTGAAGAGGTTTTAGATGTGTGAGGAAGTGAGAGAGGAGGTGACCTTTTATATGGAAGGAAAATTGATCACTTGGAATTTTTTAAAGAAAGTTAGGTGTACACATGTTATTACGTAAAAAATTCATAAAAACCCAATATAAATTAACAATGTATTCTTTATGGCTTAAATATGGCCATAAAATGGGTTTTTTCACAAGTTTATAGGTCATTTGGACCCCTAAAATTATGTTTTATTCCCTAGTTAAGCTTAATTCGACCTTAATCATTGTGATTAATTTTATTCACTTTTACTAATAATTTTAGTCAAAAATAAACATGATCTAATTAGAATATAAATATTATACCGATTAAAATGATTTATTGATGTTTTTAAAAATTCAATTCATATTGGCATAAAAATTATAATTATTTCTAATCCCATAGACCGGATGAAATTATGGGTTTTTAAAGTGGAATGATGTTCAAAATTATATTATGTTTTTATATTCAATTTCAAATTTAAATGTATTATAATAAAATAAAATTTATTAATAGTTGCAGAATTATCTAATTTCATCTTAAAACAAATTTAACATATAATTTAACATTAGTAATTATTTAAATGAAAAGGTAGTTCTAACTAAAAAGAAATATTTTCACTAGTCATAAAAAATGATGTTTCCTACAAAAATCACAAACATTCACCCTAATATCATTTATACATTATAAATTAAAAAATAATTATATGTTATAAAATTCAATTTAAAAATTTTTCGAAGATTAAATTATTTATTAAAATCAGTTCATTTGGGAAATTGATATTTCTAAATATAAAAGGACTTTACCAAAAAACATAAAATTCATTATAAATATGTTTTATCTATATAAAGAAATTATAAATAGTATTTTAAAATTATTTATTAATATTTATATAACCAAGAATTATTTATTGGTTATAATTTTCTAATTTAAATAATTGTAATAATAAAATAATGTTTCGTAGAAACATCTGTGTTTCATATAACATATGCCAAATCAGTGTTGCAGGTAGTGCCAGCCATGTCTATATTGCGTGTAGCACAAGCCAAGTCCATATTTCAGGTAGAAAAAGCCAAATTATATCCTTGTTAAAAGAATTTTTGAAATAGTTTTTTAATATATATATATATATATAAAGAAATATTTACACTATAATGTGAAATGATAAATATAAAATAGATAAATTAATTTGAAAAAAATAATTCAAAAAATCATTTAGGTGTTACATTCTACACCTTAAAATAAATTTATCCCTTCAAATTCGTTTGTGTTACCTATGGTTTAATAATTGAAATTTTCATTCATATAAACCAACATCATAAAAATGAATACAAAAACATCCCTTAAAAATGTGAAGTTGAAACTATAATAGTTACCCAAAGTAACATATAACTCGGTTTCCACAAAGGAGAACATAGGTTGGGAGAGATGATTGGAAATGGAGGAAAATAATAAATATTTTTAGGTATTGTTGGGGGTTATCAATCAAAAAAATATTAATAATCAAATAAAATTTGAGGGCACTAATTCATAAATCTATGATGATTTATGAGACCACTAGTTTAATAAAAATTATGTTATTATGAGAACTTTGTTTTTTATCATCATCCTCTATTTGAGTAATTATTTTATTTAACAAGAACATATGGAAATATAATTACTTGATATATATTTATCTAAAAAAAATTTCATTATTCAGTTGTGATTTTATCAATTTCTAATTATTTAATTACTTCAACAAACGGATGTGCAGAAATTAACATTGATTCCTGAAGCAGTAGAATACAATTTTAGAAGATATTAAGGCTCACAAAATAATAAAATGTGTAACTTTTTTTCTATAAATATTCTTAAATATCAATATGGTTAATACGTTAATCTATAAACATAAAGAGTGACACTAATTTTTCATTATAAATAATTATTCATAAAAAATAATTATACATTAACTAGGCCATTTCATAGGCTAGTGGTAGGTGTGAAACCCCTTATTATCCTTAGGTCCTGGGTTCAAGACCCACGACCTCTATTTACATTACTGGATATCTCCTGACATACATGATATCATTTTCTAAAACCATAATAATATAATTTAAAGAAATAAATAAGATGTACATCCTTGAAATAAGGTTAATCACTATGTATACTTTTAACAATGGATTTAAATACAATCTCAATACCTAAAATATATATAGAGAGTCCTAAAATCATTTTGACATTAATTCTCTTGTATAACACAATGTACATCTTCGTTGTGACATTCCAATCATGTGAATACCCTCATCATATATTTTCATGAAGCATGGTAACAACATAAATTACCATAAATCTTTTTGGAAAACATGAATTATTTCTTATTCTATTAATTACATGATATATTCCTTAAATCTAAGAAGCCTTAAACATCATTCTTGATGACATATACCAGTTTTTCAATAATCAGTTCTTGGGTAATCCTTCCTATACAATTGATTTATTCATATCAGACATATCCTTTTACAAATTTCATTATGTCAATTTCCTGCATTAATTAAGGGATACCTTCCCTTAATAAAAATATCACATTTCCCTAAAATTACTTTTCTATGTATTCATCACCATTAAACATGTCCTTTTAAATCATTAATGAAAACTTCTACCAAAAATAATTATACATTTCATGATTCATAGAACACAATATTTAAATTTTAAAACATAAATACTCCATTAATACAACTTTATTCATAAACCATTACTCTTGATTCATAAACTTATTCCATAATACCACTTTCCTTGAATAATAAATCTGAATCATTTCTTAATGTTCCTAACACTAAACTTAATCATGCTTCTTATAATAAATGAAAAACTATTGGAAGAACATACCATACCTTTCACATGCCATTTCTGGTCTCTTTATCTTCTTAATTATAACAATACTCATTTGAAATTCCTGATTATTTTTATGAGTTTTCTACATAGAAAATTGATTCTCATAATTCCCATTATTTCTACATGTGAAACATTATACGTTAACCAAGTTTCATCTAGTTATATTCGTTGAATAAAACCATAAATAATTGTGTGAGAAACATTATTCATATTTGAGATATCATATAATAATGAAAAATTACTAATAGGGTTCCTAAATAATGAATCCTACTTCATTAATCTATAAAACCTTTGGTTTTTATTAGGTTATTCATATTCATCCTCTATTTAAATCATTTATGATGTTTTGTAAATAGTTTTGTGAATTCACAAAGAATATCTTCTGGGAGTGTCAAACTACATGTGAAGTAAGGACTATTTTCATGTGAGATATTACCCAGAGTTAGGCCGATAACATCTCTTCGAAGTTAATACCCCTAGGTAAATCTATTCCAGATCCACACAAACTTGTAGTATCCATACATTGATGTATTTCATGGAAACCAGTCACTATATCCTTTACCGAAATTTCAAAAAAGTTTCATATACATTAACTCATCATAATACTTATCCTTAGAGAGATCCCTATACATATCCATAGAAATTTAAATATTGATCTCATAAAATATTTCTCATCCTTGTTTCTAAAGGTTGACTAAACCATTCCTTTGTTCCGACTATAGAAACCCAGGATCAACATAAATGGATATTACATCATTTTAGATGAATATTTAGTATATTACAAAATATACATTCCCAAGACCATTATAGTTAGTGTCTATGGAACATGAAAACAAAATCTTAAATACCGGTAAATGTTCTTCATCAACTCCCATAAAGATCTCCACATTTATCATTTCTACCTAAAACCTTTCTTTATAACCTAAGGAAAGGAAACATAAGAGAGGGGTGAGGTCAGATGGTTAGTAAGGATAAATAATGGAAATTCGTAATCATAACATGAACAAAATGGTATGGAACGTGATAATAACATTTCATTATCATACCATACATAAGATAAGTCATAATAAATATTGGAAGTTAATAAGTCATGAATCAAAAGGGAATTAAGGGAAAAATTCATGAAATCCTAACATTAGAATAAGAAATGAATTTTTTTGAATTCATATAAGAATATAAAATCTTATGTAAAGGATTCCTGGAAAACATTTACAACATGGTAGGTTTGGGATATGATATGTGCACCTACTTCAAGCATAGGCTGACAACTCGTATACCCTTTTTCTTTTAGGTTGGGTCTACAAACCATGTACCTTCTGGTTTTTGGGATTGAGATAAAACCCATGTAATGTCATATAAATGACTTATGTTCAAGTTAAATTCCATTTAATTTCCATTCATTTTTTGTTTTGAGGGTTTCAGAAGCTTTTATGGAGGAATGGATGAGTTTTCATGAATTGGGCCCAACCATGAGCCCAATTCCTGATTTGAAATTAATTTTTTATTCCATTATAAATCCTTCAATTTTCATCATTTTTCATCCATTACAATTCCTAAATGTCATACCATGACCTATTAACATCACCATATTAATTTGGACCGTTTCGGAATCCATAATCATGGTGGATATGAGTTTTTATTTAAGGGTTTGGGCCTTCCCTAAAGCACATTTTCTGTATTAAAAATAAATTTTAATTATTTCATATATCCTTCCATATTTGCGTTTTTTCGTTGATTCTAACTCTCACCGAATACCACTTACCTAAGGCGCTCCCCCATTCCCTCCTCCCACAATTTGGAGCTCAATAGTTTCACAAACGTGGTCGACAGTTAACTGGATTTCAGAAATCTCCTAGATTTGGAGAGGTAAATTAATCCTTTCATAACTCCTTCTATTTTTACTCTTTTTACCGCATTAAAGTTCCTAAATGGTCTCTTAATCCTTTTTCTAACCTACCATTAATGGTTGGATGTTTTCAAATTTAGATACTGGTGGATTTTGGGTCCTTTTCTTTGAGATTGTTTTAGGTAAGTGTTTCTCTCTTCAATTCCTCCCTTATCCTTAGGGTTTCCTCCCTATTTCATGAATTTATAGAATGTATAAAAGTTAGTGTTCGAACCTAGGGTTTTATTTGGTGTATTATTGATCAAATATTGTATTCTAGGGATAGATTTATCTTCTTTTTGGTGCGGAAGTGGTGCAGTTGATGTTTCGCACCACGTTTTGAGGGATTCGACAGTTTTGGTAGGTGGTTCCATTGTAAACAATTATTGATGAGTTAGATTGACAAATTTATTCATTTTTCATATTCTTAATATGTTAGGTGTTGTGAAAAAAGAATTTTATTATTAATTTGGATAAGTGCTTAATTTTATAGTTGCATTTTAACTTGAAATTGGGTGTTTTTGTGTGTAACTCTTAGGGTATTATTTGGGTGTATTTTATAACAAATGGAATTGGTTTAATAAATATTGTTTGGCCTTAAAATTCTTGTTTGGTAATGTTTTAGTATCATTTGGGCCTAAAAAGATGGGTTTTGAATTGGTTTTATGTGTAAAACATTGTTATATTTCATGAGAGTATTTTATGAAAATGTGTGTTTTCATTTGGATCATTTGTAGTATTATTCAAGGTGATTTTATAAAACATGAAAGTAGTTTTATAAATTTATCTTGGGATTCAAATTATATTTTTTAAAGGAATTTGTATGGTTTTTTGTCTTAAATTGGGGTTTGGAAATGAGTTTTGTGTGAAAGAGATATTTACAACACTTGGGTTATTTTTATGAAAATTTTAAATGTTTTAGTTGGTTAAACAAAGTGGGAAATGGGTGAATTTGTACTTTTTGGTATGTTTTTTCACATATTATGGGGTTTTTAAAGGTGATGTGATTTTTTAAGATGCCAAAAATAATTATAATGTTTTATAAATTTTTGGAATGTTTTATTAAATTGTGATGTTGGAGAGAAACTTATTTGTGGGCTGTTTCGTGTAAGTTTGATGATGAAATGATTTTGAAGGTAAAAAGGGTATTATGTGACAAGTTAGTGCGCTGTTTTGATAGTTTTAATATATTTTAATGGTTTTATAAAATTGTTTTTTGGATTTGTGTAAATGTATTAAGAAATGTGAAAAGTGTTGTGGGCTATTTTGGTATGACTCGGATTTCAAAATCAATTTTAATGAAAAGTAGAATTTTCTGACTTGTGTGGTATACATGTGGGATTTTTGGTTAATTTATGATTTGGAAATGATATTTTCATGTGAAAAGTATATTCATTTACTTGATTAACTTGTTTTAGCACAAAGGGAAAACTGTGGTATCCATGTGGGTGGACGTGTACTAGAATTCTAGTGAATCCGTGGGCTATGGCCTCAGTTTCACTTAGCAAGATTAACACATACAACTCTAACTAAACTATGCTGATGATTATTATTGGGGACCACTAGGTTATGGGTATGTTCCCAACTAGTGTCTCATGAACGAGAATCGATATTTGTGATGGTTACTCTCACCGAGATACGAGGTACCTGGGACCCACAGCTTGCTAGTGCCTAGGGGTTACTTCCCATTGCTTGTGCTCACTAGATATTTTGTGAATACTGTCGGAATACGGTATGAGTGTCTGGAAAATTCAGTTGCTTTGTTACTTATTTTAATATTTTATATTCTTTAAATTATCCCACATAAGAACTATTTTTATTTAATGTTTCATTTATTATAAATTGTAATTAGAATTTCATGTTTTTGAAAACTTGCATGATTTTCATCTTTAAATGTTTATCACATGGAATCTATTAGTGGTTGTATTCTACTGGGCATTGTCTCACACCCTACATACACCCTTGTGTGTAAGTAGACTTAGTTATTTTTGTTGTCGCAGGTTGGCTAAAGTTTTTAGTGTCAGTGGTTCGGGTTTCGAGCAGGTCCTTGGTGGTGGATTCTTGTGGGGATGGATTGATGGAGGAGCCTCTTTCCATATGGAGGTTCTTGGGCTGTCCTTATTTGGTTTTGAAACTTTTTAATGGTCTTTTATCATAGTTTTAACTTATGTAATTCAGTTATGAAATTTTGTAAAAGAAGGTTTTAGTTGAAAAATCCAGATTTATTTTATTGAGTTTGTTTGTTGTTTAATGTTTATAAAATATGGTGAATCATTCCCAATTAGCATTATATGATACCTGAGAACTTGTTCCAGCCTGTGGGTATTTGGAACGCCCTTCGGGCCTTGTCACGGGCTGGGTTTGGGGATGGGTTTGTTGGAGACCAGATTCGGTTCGTGAAAAAATGGTACCATAGGAGGTTCAGGTTAACTCTTTGGGTTGTGTTATTTGTGGAAGAGTCAGGATAGTATGGAGGTAGGATTTTAGGGACTTGGTATTCTAGTTATGGGTATTGTTCCTGATCACCACACCTCATTATAGGATTCAAGTTTCCTAGTGAATTCAGGATTTATCTAAGTCGTTTGGTTTCCTTGGTTTGATGATGGTCAAGGGAAATGAAAAGACAGTTGGGTTAGTGGTCTCAGTGAGCTCACAGGTCCTGGAAAGCCATGTGGAGGTCGGGATCTTCCATAGAACACTCTCTATGACAGAGAAGTGATTGGAATATGGTCTCCAACCATATGTCTCAGTCTCCCACTAAAACTAGTTTCCTCTCGCATTGTCTTATGTTCTTTAGTTTTGAAATCTTGGAACATTGGTTTTAATGTGACTTGGTTTTAAGAAGTGTAAAGATTTATTTGAAATGATTTTCAAATAATGATGGAATGGTTTGGTTAATGAAATGGTGGAACTGAATTTTCAGATTTTTTTTTGAAATGAAAAATGGCGTGCTTAAACCTCTTTTGAAAGCAGGAACTATATTGATGTTGGTTTTGGAAAGTGTTTCCAATTGAGTTTTATAAATAATATAAGGGTGTTTTAATGGGATGAGATGTTTTGAAATTGATGTGAATATCTTTAAAGTGAGTTCATTTCAAAATGTTTGTGTCTTTCTGAAATGTTTTCTATGATGTGAGTGGATATTTTTATCTCATGGTTAGCGGTTTTGAGAAAAAGGATGTGTTGGTTTACCTTTTTTGGTTTTGAAAAGTGGAATGATTTTTTTTATCCTTTGGTATTTCCGTGAGAAACCACATGCATGGGGTTATATGGGATGATGCATGGTTGATGGCACGACTGGATGAGTGTTCGGATGGATTTGAGGAGGGTCCCTGGTGTGCACAGAAACATGCATGTGTAAAGCCCATGGGGTACCATTGATGGATATGCTAACTGTTGAACTGTTTGTTTTCAAGAAATGTTTTAAAAAAAACATGATGTTTTGACTAATTATTTAGGATGGATTATATTATGTGTTTTTGGAAAATGTTGATGTTGTGGGATGTTTTGAGTCCCAAACCCCTCCTATTTGAACTGTGTTTTGGGTTTATGTTTGGTCGGTAAGCTGTGTAGAAGGACAAGTTAGTAGTCTCCTCTGAGATATGTTTAGGGACACCTTTATAATGGTTCCTATCATGTGTTTGGATCGGTTTTATGGATTTTTTTGAAAAATGGACTAGCTTGGTTGGGTCCTTGGGATCTTTCATTGGATAAGGTATGCCCCCATTAAGGCTTAATTTATAACTGAAGTGCAACCCAGATCGTTTCTCCATTGGAAAATCCTACAGTTGATCAATATAATGAATATTTTATCAATTTTTGTTGATTGAGTCTACACCCATTCCTATATTTGATATTTAGATCCTCTTGTAGCAGGAGAGTTCTCGTGGAAGGTTTAAGGATACCATAGTTTTTTTAAGTTTCCTAATTCCTCGAAGATGGAAGTGGTCTAGGGTTGTTAGTCGGGATATGTGTCTCAATGGTGTTTAAGAGGGCCTCTAGTTTCTTCATAGTTTCATTGAAGCATGAGTTCATGTTAAACCACAAGTGTGGGAAATATGGTCACGATAGGATATTGTGGACACTTTCTAGAATTGTTTGTTGTTTGGGAATGTTGTATACGGTCCCCCTCCATGCATTTTTTAAATAAGTCGCAATGGTCATGTTCAGTGATGCCTAATGATGTCCTCTGATCGATTGACCGTAATGGAGAATGTTGGGCAATCATCTGAGAGTCTCTATTATGATGGGAGAATGTCTCCCTTGGAAAAACATAAAAATATTCCATTTTAGAGTAAGGTGAGTATAGGTTTTCTTTACTTCTATTGTTTCTCACCCAAACAAACAAGGTGTGATGTTTGTGCATCTTCTAAGCCCTTGTTTCAGAGAAATATCGAGTTTGGGTAAAGTAAGTTTGGAATGTGTTATGTCTTGGGTAACTTATCAGGGATTACGTTGTATTTGTTGGTTGCACCAAAAGAATAATTCTTGTTCATGGGGTTTCCAAATCCTAACTGTGAGGTTGAAGATGCTTCAATCATTTGAGCTCCAGCCATAGGTCTCGGAGGGAAGCTGGCTCATAGTCAGGGGAAATCACAGGGTCGTTTAAAACCTTGAACAAATTTATATCCTCAGTATGAATATTAAGAAGATTTTAGACCAATGGTGTCATTATCTTTCTTCTATTTTTCATGTTCAGTGGAAATATGTAGAGGACCGTGTACCCATTTCATCATCCAATTTTATTCTCTCCCCCTTTGGTTTCTAATGAGTCTTTGGAGAAAGGTTTGAAGTTTGGCTAAACTATTTGAGAACACATTTTTCACTTGGTTAACAGTGACCATGCACCATAAAACCATATTGATAGAAGGATCCACACTGTTAGCACCTAGTTTCTCAAATCGTGCATACTAACCATGTGACCTTCCCAACTCTTCAAATTTTGTCGTCCTTCTGTACTGGCCCATGCTGGTCGGTTAAGATGGTTGGTTCTTATGGTGGGGAGACCCACTATGAGTCTTATATAAGTTCGTTCGTAAAGTCCTGATGGAAGTATACATATTGTACTGGGGAGTCCGTTCAGGCCTCCCCCTATTACTATCCTTATTCTTCCTTGGGAAAAATATAGGTTGTCTCTTATAGTGGGGAGCCTATTTTTGTTACCCCATTCCAATAACTCAGATTTATCCATGATATTGGCCTGATGGTAGGTAGTCTAGTTTAGATCTATCAAGATACCTATATCTTCCTTGGGTAAATGTTGAGATAGGAGAGTGCCCAATGGTTTTGTTATAGCAAGGTAAGTGTAACCCTGTTCGATGTTGTTGTTCATTTAGGTGAATTTCTTGAGTTTTGTTCGGATAATGTTTAAGGAGTTTTATTTTGGGATAAATGTTGAATGTTATTGATCATTTCAGTAAAGGGGTGTATGTTTATGTTGTGAGCGTAATCCTTAATTAATTGATCAATGGAGGTGTTTTGGCCTTTGAGGGTGAAACCAAACAAGGGAGTACCTCATGGTTTCTCAGTTGGGTTTGGTTGTTACTTTTTCCTTGATGTGACTTTCTGGGGTGGAATGTTTTCATGGTGGGGATAATTGTCACATACATGACTTATTTTAATGTTAAATTCATTTTAATTTCCATTCATGTTTTGTTTTGAGGGTTTAAAAATCTTTTATGGAGGAATGGATGAGTGTTCATGAATTGGGCCAAACCGTGAGCCCAATTCCAGATTTAAAATAAAATTTTTATTCCTTTATAAGTCCTTTAATTTTCAAAATTTTTCATCCATTACAATTCATAATTTTTTCAACCTGACCTATTAACAACACCATATTAATTTGGAACATTTAGGAATCCATAATCATGGTGGATATGTGTTTTTATTTAAGGGTTTGGGCCTGCCCAAGAGCCCATTTTCTTCATTAAAAATAAATTTTAATTATTAAATATCTCCTTCAATATTTTATTTTTTTCGGTGATTCCAACTCTCCCTGAATACCACTTTCCTAAGACGATCCCCCAATCCCACATCCCACAATTTGGAGCTGAATAGTTTCACGAAAGTGGTCGCTAATTCTCTGGATTTCACAAATCGCCTAGATTTGGAGAGGTAAATTAATCCTTTCATAACTCCTTATATTTTTACTCTATTCCCCCCATTCCAGTTCCTACATGATATCTTAATCCTTGTTCGAACCTCCCAAGAATGGTTGAATGTTTTCAAATTCAGATACTAGTAGATTTTGGGTCGTTTTCTTCAAGATTGTTTTAGGTAAGTGTTTCTCTCTTGAATTCCCCCCTTCTCCTTAGGTTTTCCTCCCTATTTCATGAATTTATAGAATGTCCAGAATTTAGGGATCGAACCTAGGGTTTGATTTGGTGTATTTTTGATCAAATATTGTATTCTAGGGCTGGATTTATCATCCTTGTGGTGCGGCGGTGGTGAGATTGATGTTTCACACCATGTTTTGAGGGATTCGACACTTTCGGTAGGTGGTAACATGTGTAAACAATTATTGATGAGTTATCTTGCTGAATTTATTCATTATTCATTTTCCTAATATGTTAGGTGTAGTGAAAAAAACTTTTTATTATTAATTTGGTTATGTGTTTAATTTTATAGTTGAATTTTAACTTGAAATTGCTTGTTTTCATGTGTAACTCATAGGGTATTATTTGGGTGTATTTTATAACATATGGAATTGGTTTACTAAATATTATTTGGCATTAAAAGTATGTTTTGGTAATTTTTAGTATCATTTAGGCCTAAAAAGAGGGTTTTTGAATTGGTTTTAGGTTTAAAACATTGTTATACTTTTTGAGTGTATTTTATGAAAATGTGTGTTTTCATTTGGATCATTTGTAGAATTATTCAAGGTGATTTTATAAAACTAGAAAGTTGTTTTATAAATGTCTCTAGGGATTCCAATTCTATTTTTTATTGGAATTGGTATGGTTTTTGGTCTTAAATTGGGGTTTCGAAATGAGTTTTGTGTGAAAGACATATTTACAATGCTTGGGTTCTTTTTCTGAAAATTGTAAATGTTTAAGATGGTTAAACAAAGTGGGAAAAGGGTGAATATGTGCTTTTTGGTATGTGTGTTCACCTATTATGGGGTTTTTAATGGTTAAGTTATGTTTTACGATGTAAAACATAATTATAATGTTTTATAAGTTTCTTAAATGTTTTATTAAATTGTGATGTTGGAGAAAAATTTGTTTGTGGGATGTTTCGTGTAAGTTTGATGATAAAATGAATTTGAAGGTAAAAATTGTATTATGTAATAAGTGAGTGGGATGTTATGATGGTTTTAATATATTTTAATGGTTTTATAAGATTGTTTTGTGGATTTGTGGAAGTGTTAACGAAATGTGAAAAGTGTTGTGGGCTATTTTGGTGTGAGTCGGGTTTCAAAATCAATTTGAATGAAAAGTGGAATTTTCTGACTTATGTTGTATACATATTGGATTTTTGGTGAATTTATGAGATGTAAATGATATTTTCAGGTGAAAATTATATTCATTTACTTTTTTAACTTGTTTGAGAACAAAGGAAAAAACTAGGTATCTAGGTGGGAGGACGTGTACTAGTATGGTAGTGAATTCGTGGGGTTTGGCCTCAGTTTGACTTAGAAATATTGACACTTACAACTCTAACTAAAATTTGATGATGATGATGATTGGGGACCACTATGTTATGTGTATGTTCCTTACTATTGGATCATTCATGAGAATGGATATTTGTGATGGTTACTCTCACCGAGATACGAGGTACCTGGGACCGACAGCTAGCCAGTGCCTAGGGGTTATTTCCCATTACTTGTGCTCACTAGATATTTTTTGCTTACTGTCGGCATACGGTATGAGTGGTTGGAAAATTAAGTAGCTTTGGTATTTATTTTAAAAGTGTTTATTCTTTAAATTATCCCACTTGAAAATTGTTTTTATTTAATTTTTCATTTATTAGAAATTGTAACTAGCATTTCATGTTTTTGAAAACTTGCACGCTTTTCGCCTTTAAATGTTTATCACATGGAATATCTAAGTGGTGGTATCCTACTGGGCATTGTCTGACACCCTACATACACCCTTGGGTGTAAGAAGACTTGGTTATTTTTTTTTCATAGGTTGGGTACCATTTTTAGTGTCAGTGGTTTGGGTTTCTAGAAGGTCCTTGGTGGTGGAGTCTTGTGGGGATGGCTTGAGGGAGGTGCCTCTTTCCATGTGGAGGTTATTGTGATATCCTTATCTTGTTTTGTAAATTGAAATGGTCTTTAAACATAGTCTTAACTTATGTAATTCAGTTATGAAATATTGTAAAAGACTGTTTTAGTTGAAAAATCAAGATTTGTTTTATTGAGTTTGTTCGTTGTTTAATGTTTATAAAATTGGGTAAATAATTCCAATTTCTCATTATATGATACTCGGGCTCTTGTTCCAACTCATGGGGATTGGTAATGCCCTTCGGGCCTTGTCATGGTCTGGGTTTTGGGCCAGTTTTGGTGGCGACCAGATTCAGTTCGTGACATGTAACCTCTTACTTTTAGCCTGGAGCTAACACCCATGTACCTTCTTTTTATTAGTCTTGTTCTAGAACCCATGTACCTTTTTGTTTTTGGGCTTGGGATACAACCCATGTACCCTATTACATTTAGTCTTGGGCTACAACCCATGTAACTTCTCATTTTTTTGATTTGGATACAACCCATTCACCTTCTTGTTTTCAATCTTGGGATATAACCCTTGTACCCTTTGATATCATATAAAAGTTATCATTACCCAATCCACTGGAGGGAGATATTGGTCCCACCCATCTCATCATAAAACCATTCATACATGTTCCACAAGATAATAAAACTATCATAATATCATGACCCATAAAATAGATAGGTTTTATAAAACATCAAATCATAACCCATGAAATGAAATGGGTATTATTAAAATTTCATCCCATCATAAACATAGAAAAGAGATAGGATTCATAAACACTTCATGAAAGTATAAAATGTGAAAAGAATCAAGTTTCAAAATCATAAAACCCATGGAATTGAGAGAGTTGTATTAAGCATCATTACATAAAAATAAAAACCATTCAAGAAATATATATGAATGGAACCATTGGAGAATTTCCTAGAAGGGCATGAGTAGCATAAAATAATGTATTCTTAGAAGGGAAATAACTTTGAAGGTTATTTTGAAAACATTTAATAATGAAAATATACTTTATTCATTGAAATATTCTTTTTAAAAAATAAAAAATTTTGAAAACCATTTCCATTTAAAATAATTTGAAAACATATAAAGATGGATTGAATTTTTTTTAAAACCTTTTCCCTTGAAAACTTAAAAAATAATCTTAATTTTTTTGAAACTTTGTTTCCTTGAAAACTTATAAAAGGATCTTGGAATCATTTTGAAAACCATTTTCCTTGAAAAATTATAAAAGAATCTTGAAAATATTTTGAAAACAAATTTCATTGAAAATTTATAAATAAATAATGGAAACCATTTGAAAAAAATTTCTTAGAATATTACTTTTAAAATCATTTTCTTAAAAATTAAACATTAAACAAAAAAATAAGGCATCAAATAATTGATGACAGATAAATCTTTACATCCCATATGAGGTAAAAAAAATACATTTTTCACGGTAAAAAATTTATAAAAATTCCTTGTTAATAAATACTCAAGAAGATTCCTTACAAATAATTGGTAAAATAAAAAAGGGTTAATTTTTTTTCATTTTCATAAGATATTATTAGAATATTCTTGGAAACCATTTTTATAACATATGGTTTTAAAGGAACACAAATTTCCGACTGAAGAGAGGGTAAAGTCAGGCTTTTAAACAATACAATATTAACTATATTATGTACTAAATAGTAGATATATGGTACCAATACAATAATATATCGTGAATCACCAAAGGAGAATAAATTTCCTGTATTATCTTGATATATGGATCATTATATTTCATCATAGGAATCACAGACATAAAAAATCTTGAAATGCGATGATATTGTCTTAATAAACTCTTATAACTTGGAAACATGGGATCATAATCTCCATGTAAGGAAATAAAATTAAAGGAATCTTAAAATATAAATAAAATATGGAATTTTCCAATATAACAAGTAAAATTAAAGCATATACACCTCGAAAAAGATTTTTGGTGCATAACAATACAAGAGTCTCAAATAATGAAATTTGAGACAATACTATTTACCAATTTTGTAAATTATTAAACTTAAATACCATGAAATAAATATCCTAAAATGGATAAAATTATACCCATAAATTTAATTATAATATAAATATAATACAATAATGGGTAGTACATACACCACTCAAAAATAAAGAGTGTCAAACATAGCCAATATCTAACAAAAATAAAAACTGAGATAATATCCCTTTACCTTGTGTCTTGACTATTATCGTACTCATTAAAAACAAATATATAATAAATATAAATTTATTATAAATATTTTACAGAGCCATATTCATATATCTAATACAATATATGATTTTATTACAACCTTATATTACCCACTTGTTAAAAATCTGATGTTTGGGTTTCACTTTCGGTAATATTTACTTTATCCATTGCACATGTCTTAATTTGTTATATATTTGGTCATTATAATTTATATCACGATTTAAAAAGTTTAAACCATGATATATATATATATATATATTTAATAATTTATCTTTATTATATCATATATATCATATATATTGACTAAACCCATCCTTAATACATTTTCTGTTGTGTGTGGACGAACCACATTTTTTTGAGGGGGCAGTAGTCCACACTTCCTCAAACAAAATTATTTTATTAACACCAAATGAAAATAAAAAAATATACACATTGTAAAAGTAATACAAAAGCTTAAATACATATTAAATATAATATATAAAATATATAAAGAGAGTATCCATCATAATTTACACTATGAGGGGTGGTAAAAAAAATTGAACAATCATCATTTAGTGAGATGATAGTTTGCCTTACACATAAATAGTATGTTCATTATCCATCAAATAGATGTGTTTTCATATGTAGGTTGAAATCATTTTGTAAAAACATCCAAGTATACTGAGGATAATGTTCTTTTAAAAGGTTGGGTCTGAAGCCTCAATTTTTTATTAAAGCAAAGACCTTTTTATGTCTGGGTAGAGGGAGACCCATTACATAGCCTGAAGGCCCATGCCAAGTGACATGAATACAAGGCTCAAAAGACCATTTTAGGGCCCAAACGACCCCTTGGTGAACAGTACTGCTACCATTCTGACACTGCTACAATCCCAGATACATTACTGCTGCTGCTACAGTACCACCACTGCAATAGTTCCGCCACTAATACAATATTACTATAGTGCCCCCTACTACAGTATTGCTACAACACCCAGAATTTCGCCCCTACCCATATTTGATCTTGGGACTTTTGGATGCCAAGAAGGATCTTGTACCTATTTTTTACAATCTTGTTGGAATTGGGGATACTATTTATTATATATGATCTTGGAAAAAATAGAGTGCAGGGGGTGGGGAAAGAAAATAAAATAATGGTCTTAGAGAGAAGAGATTACCTCTTAATCAGGTTATTTTTTTTGTTTTTTCAAAATAATTCTATAGATTAACATATACCAAAGGTTAGGATTTTAGGAGGATATAAGGATTTATATAATGTTTATTTGGGTAGATATTTTCCTAACATAAGAGGTTTTATAGGTGTGAGGAAGTGGGGGAGGTTGTGGAAATTTATAGTGAAGTAAAATTACGCACGTGTGATTTTTGATAAAATGATTGATATACACATGTTATCACTTAAAAAAGTCATAAAAACCAAAAAAATCAATAATGGATGTTTTTTGAACTAAATATGTACATAAAATGGTTTTTTACAAGTTTATATGTCATTTGGTCCCCTAATATTTTGTTTTAGTATCTAATTAAGATGAATATTATCTTAATCACTGTGATTAACTTAAATAAATTTTACTACTCATTTTGGTCGAAAATCAACATGATATATTTAAAATAGAAATATTATACTGGTTAAAATGGTGTATTTTTTTATTTTTTAAAATTAATTTTATACAAGAGATAAAATTAACAGTAATATATATCTCCAAGATTGTGTGAAATTACCAATTTTTTAGGTAGAAAGAAGTTCAAATGTTTATTAAGTTTTTATATTCAATTCCATTATGAAATTGATAATAATGAAAGAAATTGTATTAATATATTCATAATTTATCTAATTTTACCTTAAAAATAATTAAAATATAATTTATAATTAATAATTATTTAAAAAAGTCAATTTTTAATTAAGAAGATATATTTCTTCACTACTCATCAAAAATTGAAGTTTCTCAGAAAAATCCCAAAATTTCACCTTAAGCTAAATTCAACATTATAAATAAAAAAATTAATATTCTTTAAATTCAATTTATAAATGTGTTTAAAATTAATTTTATTATTAAAAGTGTTTCATTCGATAAAAGAGTATTTTTAAACATAAATATACTTCAATAAATATTACATCTTTCATTATCAATATGTTTTATCTATATAAAACAATTATAATTAATATTTAAAATTTATGTATTAATATTCATATAAATGATTTAACATTTAGGATATAATTATATCATTTAATTAATTATAACAATAAAATGATGTTTTATATAAATATTTTTCTTGTGTGTAATGTACGCCAAGTCGGTGTTGCGGGTAGTGCATGCCAAGCCAATATTTCTTGTAGAGTATTCCATGTTAGATTCATGTGCATTAAATGTTTCATTTAGTGTTATTATATATATATAATTATTTTTAGTGTCGTGTAATATTCCAAATATCAAAAAGATAAATTTAATCAAAAAAATTCATGAAATCTCAGGGTGTTATAGTCCTTCACCTTATGAAATGATTATTTAAGATAATAATAAATTCATTTAGAGGTGGTAGAAAAAGTGATATTATTTTGAGTTGGTTATTTGTTTGTGAATCTATAGGTTGGGATGGAGTGTTAGATATTATACACATATTTGTATATTCTCATGATTTCTATATACACCACACCCTTGTTGAGTAATATGCGTTGAACACCCACATCATCATGCATGGGGTTTTTTTCCCAACCTCTAGTGTAGAGTAAAGATGGTTGGGTACCTAATATTTTCTTCTATCTCTTATAAGAGAGGTAAGTATGGAACAATATGTGATGAATGGAGGTATATTGATAATTTATATAGTGGTTGTGATGGAACTGGTGTCTTTAGGTGATATGTGATAGTACATGTGAAATCTAGTGATGTTTTTTTTGTTTTCCCAAGTATCTCCATGATGTGATGTGGTGTGATTTCCCATCAGTCTTTTAGATGAGATATGATGTGATGTGTTGTCATTCCTAGGTGTGTATGGGTGATATGTGTTGTGAGGGATAGGTTTGTGCGGGCATGATGTGTTGTGAGGCCTTGGTGTGTGCGGGTGGGATGTGATGTGGTATACGGAGTGGATGGGAGCACCAGGATGTACGACGTTGGGTGAGAGAAACATAACAGTGGGAAATTGGTGCTGGTACCCAATCATTTATGTCCTTTACTTATATTTTATTACATGTCTTGAGTTACATGGTGATCAAGTTTTGGTGACGTTGGGATGGTTAGTATACAAATTTAGGTGTTGTTTGGTTATGATTTTTCTCCCAGGAGAATTAGTATGATTATTTCACATGTTCACGATAGACTTTGGTTTTCCTACTGATTATACTTTTATGCTCACCATATATATATAAAACTAATTTCAGGTTTCCAGGAGGGTTTTTTAGACCATTATGGTCAATACTAACTCGATCCTTGGTATTGTTGATGTGTCGCTGCTTAACTTTACTTTTGAGTATTTTACATTAGAGAATTTATTATATTTGAATCATTTCTAATTTTTTCATCCATGTGGGATGGTTTTTGGATATA
The DNA here is from genome assembly GCA_963277665.1 of Viscum album. Classification (NCBI taxonomy): domain Eukaryota; kingdom Viridiplantae; phylum Streptophyta; class Magnoliopsida; order Santalales; family Viscaceae; genus Viscum; species Viscum album. The sequence goes on along the minus strand of OY728146.1, from coordinate 1,593,323,926 downwards.
TATTTATACTATTTTTTAGATTTGATGTGGATGATTCATTCTATCTCCTGATCTGGTTTCTTATAAAGGGTAATTCCTCACATATTGTGAGATCAGTACACCATTGGTGCTAGCTGCGAACCCAAGGCCTACTAGGTGTGGGACTCAGGGGTCTTTATTTCCCATTTTTATTACCATCCAGGAGGGGTATCTTTGGAGGTAGGTGGTCATGATGCATACCATATTTAATGATGAGGTATTAAGTAGTATTGTTTTATACAATTGAAGGTGGGTGGAAATTCAAATAATTTTTTTTCAGTTAAAGTACAACTGGTATATTTTGATGACATAGCTAGTATAATTCTTGTTTTGGGTTTGGGAGTTAGGATCGGTAATAATCGTGTATCCATCCCTATGAAGAATTTATATATAGTGGGAATATTGTATCATTACACTTCTATCATGAGTCATTAACATGTTTAAAATTATGACGGACCTCATTTGAGACCATGCATGTGTATGTTTTCAATTATATGAGAGTTATAGAGAGCATCTAAGGCATTTATGGTTTAAAATTATAATTCTGGAGGTATCCACCCGGGGTTTATGGTTAATTCATAGTTAGTGATAACTATGCACCCAATATTTATTTCCAAATAATAATATGAGCACCATTTATTAAGAAAGATACATTAAAAACGTTTCAAAACTCTACAAAATATTTTAGATCAACTCCTCACTATTGCCATATAGATTGTTAATATGTGGGGCTTGCCTATATGGGATGGACTATCCCATATAGCGGGTTATTAATTCCTGGTATATAGTTTTTTTTAATATGTGTGGTAGAACCGTGAAACTATTTAAATGGGACGTTTTATAAATTTACCAATATAATTTTATAACCCAATACATCCAATTTTACTCCCATTTATGACTAGTAGTTCTTAACACCCGGATCCTCCTCCTCCCATCTTCCCATGATTGGATATCCTCATTTTGATGTACATTTCATCTTATGTTAGATGAGTTAGAAAGATTGAAATATTTCTAGGTTTATTTACCGTTTTATTCTTAATGTTTACACTGTCAAGAAATGTCCCATTTCTTTTATATAATACGCCATATTTCTAGGGGAATTTTCTGGTTTCACATTTCTTCTAATTTATGCCAAACTATACGATAAATATCAAAGTGTGATGTTTTCTATGAATAAGGTAGGTATTCTCTAGTCCTTACCATTTTTCATTATTTTATCCTAAATTTTTTAATATTTGCACCCATTATGACCTCTCCATGCATTGGATTATTCATTAAATTAAGTTTTTTTAATGATTTATTTATTTTAACACATTTTTCATCATACCTTGAGACATATAAAATAGATATATTCTGGTAGTATGGCCTTATTTTATATTTAACATGAATGTTACAAGAGTTTTAAATGGTTATCTACGTTTATAGGTTAAATAAGAAATTTTTATTTGAATCAGTGGTTATGAAATAAAGTTTCACAACCATCGATAATTTGTTTTGTGTTAGAAATTTGGAATGAATCTAATGCTATTGAATTTTTTTTAATTATTAATTATTTTTGATATTTTTTTGTGAAAATACATGATATTATATAATTACCTTGATATAGAGTATAATGGTAAACTATGGTAATGAATTGGGTGTTGGCTGTTATAACATGAGTTGTAAACTTGTTATTCGAAAAAAATTTGTACATTATATTATTGGTTAAAAATAGTTATTGTAATTTACCTATATGATAATTTAGTTAATATATTTTGAATGAGGACTAATTTAGTAAATACTTTTAAATGTTGATATCTTGAAATTTTTTGGAATGATTAAGTGTAAACAATTTAAAAAAATGGATAATGTTTTGTGCAATAAAAGTATTTTACTATATTAATGATATATCATCTATTGAATAGAATGTATATTATGGAACAGATTATATTTATATTGGTATTTGTGTAGAAATATTCCATGAATAGTACAAAGGAAGTTATCTATTGAATGATTTTTTTCCATGGTATAAATTTGTTTCTTGTTAAATAATTACTGTTTAATTGAGTTTATATTTGGTAATTTGGTGTTACGGTGGAATGAATTGTGTTTCATTATTTGATTTTATTTTGAATATGAAATTTTAGGAATGACTTATGTAAGAATCAGTTCCATTAAATAACTCACTTGAATTATATGTGTTGAATCCTCCTTCAATTCAAGTATTTATAGAGATAAGGAATTCCAAGATATGCCTTGGATTCCTCACATATTTATCAGGGATAATGCAATGGGGTAGCTCATCCTTTGGTTTGTGATATTTTTTTATTTATTTAGTTCTATATATGAATATTTTGGATTAACTCTGGATACCATTGTGAATATTGTAGTATGATCTCCTACGATTCAGCTTGATTATGTGAGAAAAAATACTTTCTGTGTGGTCTAGGATTCTAATCAATACTAACACAATAAATAACATGGAAATTTGTTTCCATATATTTATTTTAGATAATCCCATATTATTATTTATTATATATTTCTTTATTACACAATGAATAATTCCTTGGGTGACATCCATGGATTCTCGATGACATGATTAGGTGGGAATTCTTAGTGGAGCCCATGTGAATTACCATGCATTTTTATATCTATGTTTCCATTGTTTATGCACCTTATACTATACTCAATATTATGATACCAATAACACTAGGATAGAATATTCAACAATGTTGGCATATGATGGTATAGACTGATATCACATATAACATTGGATCCAGACCATTAGTAGTTGTTTAAGTTCCATTATATATATTTTTAAATTACCAACTATCATTCTATTAAATTAGTAAAATATATGAATGATTATTCATATAAATTATGAATCGAATTATATACATACTAGTTATGTGAGAAACAACATTGGTGGTGGCATACTATGTTGTACTCACACCCTTCTCATTCAATAATGATAATTGGTTACTCATTCAGAAGACAACTTGGATTTAGGTAAAGTTATAAACAATTACCCATTGGTGTTTACTTTTTTTTTTTGGTATTTTCTAGAGTGTAGTATGGGTTTTGGGACCAGGTATGACTTGGGATAAGTTTTGGGATGAAATTTATTTCTATTTTTAGTTATTCTTATATATTTTTATATGATCCACTAAAAGGATTTGTTTTGACATATATGAGATACTTATTTTTACAAAATATTGATATTTTAGTTATTACGGGCACATACTTTTTAGTTTTTATGATAGATATTTCACATGGGTATTTCTATTTTTTTTATATTCAAAATTTATTTCTACTATGACAAGAGGTTATAGTCTCTCAATGGTATCCATTAAAACCCTTTCAGATTGTCATAATTCTCTAGAACATGGGAATGAATGATTAACACCATGTGAAACACTATCCTAGAGAAAACATTTAGTGTATTTCATAGTGGGGCATTACATGCACCTATATCTTGAATATTTATATGACCCATAGTCTGATTAGTTCAAGAGGAAAACCTTTATATTCTGAAATTTTTGAGTAAACCCATAAGGGGGATTCATGTATATCATTTCATTAATTTATCCATGGAAGATAAAATAAATATTAATATCTAAATAATGAAAAAAACTTATTAATAACAATAAATATAAGAATTAATCATATATAAGACTCATTTACGACTATTAATAAAATTCATAATATAGAACATATAAAATTGTCCAAATTTTTTATTTACCACATTCTATATATGGTTATGATTTATAAACAACATCAAATCATTCATATATTCAAACCATTATTTAATTATATTACTAATCAAATAAAATTTACAAGTTCTAGGATCATATATTTTAATTTAATTGTAATTTTTTAAAATATTAATTCATTTAGTAGGTGAAAAAATTTAATTTTTTTTAGAATATTCAATTGATTGTTTACCATTATTTTGGATTTCATGTATTTATTTAACTATATAAAACCTCTTCAACTCAACAGAAATTACTTATTTTCTATTATTAATATGGGTCACTTATTTATATTCTGAATTCATTTTATTTACCTGAGAATACTAATCAATATTTTCACATTTCATAGTAATAAAATTTTAATAACATCTATTATCAATTAAACATTCAAATACTTTGTCTTTTTATTATTTCCTATAAAAATATTAAATGTTCTGGGCTATAATATACCTTCCTTTAAATTGGCATACAATTTTGAATATTCTATTAAGTAATGATAAGGGTGCGTCATTCCAATCCATAATATTTGATTGGTTTTAAAACATATAGATATATAGGTAAAACCATTAATTATGTAAAAAACCACAATAACAACATCAACCCTACAGGATTATAGTAAACACAAATAAGAAATCATAATTTTTATGGTGAATATGTTATATATTTATTTATTAATAATACATGATTTCAATTAAAGTAAAAAAATTTATCAACTAATAAATTTTAACCATTAATGATAAAATATAAAGGGAGATAATTTTAACTAGTATACAATGGTTGTATGCGAGAAGGTCATGAACTTTTTTAATGGTGAATATTTTGGCATAGCATGAAAATTAATGGTGATTTATGGAGAGATTTGATTTTGTTTATCATATATGGAATTAAAATTTTGAGATGATTATTGTTATTCATATGATACCAAGAGAATAGGTTTTTTGGTAACCACAATGAAAACTTGAATTATATATTAGAGGAATGGATAAATTATCTTAAAAATGAATAACTAAGGAAGGATTGAGAAAAATAGATATTTCATAAAAAATAATGGATCAATATCCTATTTTTATGGTTCTTATAATCAATTATTTTTCATATTCTATTATGAAAATAAATAATTTATGATAAATATTGAGGATAATTAGAGAAATATAGAAGGTTTTTGGTGGAAAAGGATAAAACCCATCCATAATGTTTTTTAACCATGTCATCCTCATGTTGACCGTGATGTACTCTATGAAATATAGCCTTGGTGGGAGTCCTTTTCTGGTTTAAAAGACCAAGACACTAGAGGATAGTAAAATATAATGTAATTTGGGTTACTTTTTAAGAAAAAACCATGTGTTTCTTCTGTTTTATTGAGAATTATATACATAATTTTTTAAATTTAAGTAAAATTTGATTAAATATGACACCATACTATTTTAAATGTCTTAGATCTTGAAAAAGACTTGAGAATGTTTAAATATAATGTTAATAAAAATATTTGGAGGATACTGATCACAAATTTATTTATATCTTGAATAATATTGTGATAAACGTGAATAAGTTATATTGAATATCATTATTGATATGAAAACTTTTCAAAGTCCTTGACCAGAATGGGATGTTGGATTATAAAAATTTTACAGGTCATCTTTAGACCAAAACAAATAAGTGGAACATGGTGCATATCATGTTGTTAAAAATTGTTATCGTAACAAATTATGGATGTAAAATAATACAAACTTTGTTATAGATTGGATAGTGTTATAACATGGTGTTATTAAATATAGAAAAAGTATTTTGTAAATGACTTTCATTTTTAGGATTATGATATATAAAATATTTAGATAATTGAGTAAATTGGTTAACAAATCTCAATCATTACACAATGAATGTATGAAAAATAATGTTTTAGGTAACATATTCTTATATATAATAATAAGTTTAATTTAAATAAAAGAGACAAAGTTTGTGATTTGGGTGATTGTATCGATTGAATTGAATGAATTTAGGAATTCTAAAATATGTGTGACACTTTTAATGATCCTTAAGGATAGAAATAAAAAGTATCTATCTCAACTATTGATCAAATGGCCTGAATATTTAGAGTAATTATGTAGTCCTCTATGAAATAATAGGAGAATAGAAAGAAACAATGAAATATTTTATTTCTAAGGAGTGGATAAAAGGAGATGCATTGTGTGTGTATTCATGACACATAATGAATAAAAAATTAAGGATCATATTTAATGGAATATAATTAATTAGGTTATTTGATTTGGAATGTTTAAGTGTAATAGAGAAAAAATTATTAGGCCATTAAAATTTTCATTTTGAATATTAGAGGTATTAGTAGAAAGATAGAGGAAGGAAAATAGAATTGGAGACGAAATTTTTGTTGGAGGGATACAATGCATCATGGCCTGATGTGCTACACCATTATATGTTTTCTAGAGGAGATTGTTTTTCTATAGAATGTATTTAATTTAACGAGGAGTGGGATTTCAGTATGAGGTATGTGATTTGGAATTGGGAATCATTCATTGGATTTAATTTCGACTTTATGTTAGAATCAAAGATCACTTAAATATTTATATATATTGGTTCTGACAAGATGACACTTAGGTAAATATAATTCATGTTAGGTTTCACCATATAGAGAGGAGGTGTGGAATGATGAGTCTCAAGGTACCTAAGTGGTAATTGTTTTAGTTCATAACATATGAGATATACTACCCTATAAAAATTATCATTGATATATGGTTTTATTTACATATATCAGGGTTTAATAGAGAAGGTAGAGGATCTAAATATGATCCTTGGCAGTTAGAGTGTTGAAATATGGTTACACTATATCAATTATTAATATTATTGTTCTTAATAATGTTTTACCCCGATGATTTTAGTGATATCCTACCATGAATATTTGATGGGTTTTGTTGTTGTAGTGTGATATCCACTATCATGGTAGGATGATATATTTATCACGAAAAGTTATAAAGTTTATTACTCACTCAAATACATACTAAATGATTCAAACTCTCTAAAATCCTAGTTTGAATATGGCTCATTTTTATTATTGTTGACTATCCTTTGGTGAATTTTTCCCACCAACTTCAAGAGATCATTCTCTTTGATATCCAAGGTAAAATCCCCTCCCCCTTATTTTTTATTTCATATTATTTATTCATGAGGAGGATATAATAGTAGTGTTACTACGAATTAGTGATTTATGGGTAAATTTTCTATAGGAGATTAATTTCATAGCATCTTATAGTGGATCTATTCATGTTTGGGGGGGTTTGATCACTAATTTTTCCTTGATCTTATGCCTCCGTATTCAATGTTTTAATTTGTATAGGGAATTTATAATTTCTCATTTATTTCATAAGTATTTTTAAAATAAACATGATATTATCCTCATTGGGTGGATGTTAAAAATTAACCTAATGAAGATAAATAATCAGACTAATGAATTTGAAGGATAAATAGAAAAATCACATGGGATTTAGATAAATTCATGTCATTGATATATTTTAATTCTTCTATTAAATTATTTTTATCATTTCCCAACACCTTATTTGAATTAACAAGAATTAAGAATTATATATAGGTTTGTTATGACCATTAAATTACATTATTATAATCATAGATACATTTCATTTATTAATTAATGATTATATATTGTTAATTTTCTAGGAAAACACCCACTATATATTCAACTTAGTTAAGATTATTTTCAATTAAGGTAAATAGAGTAGGAAATTGATTAGAAGGGATACAATCCATGCCTTTATTTCGATGACATGATCCCCAAAAAATCTACAATCATTGAAATATTAGTGGGTCTGCCCAAAGTTTCCTCACTAATAACCTATATTGGTCCCCATTTTGCCACTATGAGAGTGATGATTTTGAATATTTATGGTTCTCATTGATAGGGTTTAATGTTTTGTTTCTAATTAAAATAGTATGATACTATCCTTTAGGGGGGTATTACTCTCATTAATAGTATTATTACGTCAATTCCCATGAACATTTATATTATTTAAATGATAAAATATACCATCTATCATATCAATATTTTGATTAATGGTTTTGTTGGTACTCTAGGAATGAGGGAAATTACTATTGGGATTTCTAACATCAGTTTTCATGGGCCTTTGATGTGGGGGTATCAATGTAAAGGTCATAATGAACATATGTTTTACTTAAAATATTATATGACTTGGGATAGCCTTAATGGGTCTTCTATAAGGATAAAATTATCTAGGGAGATATTTAGATGTTTATTGGTATGGAATTGGTCAATAGTTTATGTATTTTTTTCTTTAATATTTTTAAAGAATGATTATAGGTTATAAATGAAACATCTATATAAATCATTGGCCACAAAAATGTATTATTCAATTCAAATCACTTTTTTGGACATGATTTCTCATTTTATGGATACCAGGCTCTCTGCTTGCAGTTTTATGAAGTCATTTATCACATATCCTTATAAAATTAATTCTAAAATGGTGAGAAAAAAATAACATGTTTTAGAATTATATTTTTTGAGTAACATGATTTTATATGTGTTCTTATGGTAGTCATGGAAATATAGTGTTTGGTGATTAACTAATTGAAAAAGGGGGATGGTTATTTTCCTATTAAAATTTCTACCAGAAAGAATAAGAATACAAGGTTCCCTTTAAAGATTTTATAATATCATCTCAATTTGATTTTATGATCTAAAAAATTAGACCCAAGATACATGTAATCAATGCATATATTTTTGAGGATTCAAATGCATCTTTGGATTTAACAACGAGTCAAGGTTTCCCAAATCATGGCTGAGAACAGTAGCCATATTGATTAAATTGATTCAAAATATTATTGAAGTTTTCCTAAGAAATATGTGTTCTTGTATTTCTATATATTTTCATATACTGTTCCCTCTTTCCATGAATTATCTCTCTCTATAATCATTGACCTTTCAAAACCATTTAGTGTGATGAATAAAATAGTTATATGGTTTCAAGATTAATATTGATGGATGTTTCAATAATTTTATGAATTCCTGGCGGTTGGATCATTCGAGATAGATGAGGAATTTTCATAATTTCTGTTAGTAGTTTTTATTATAATGTAAATTCTCTTATTTTAGATTTTAAGGATATAATATATAATTTAATTATAAGTAGACTTTATAACCCCTAAATATGTGAAGTGAATATAGAATCTATATTCCTCACCTCATCCTTAAAGTGTGGTTCACATACTAAATGGTTAGTCACTTACTTTTTAAGCTAATTTTGGTTCCTCCTTAGGTATGTTGTGAATATACAATATAATTTGTGAGTGGTAAATAAGTTAGTGGACCTTCTTGCCTTTAAAGGCATCCCACATGATATAATTTAGCTTTTCATTATCGTGGATTCCCTCCCCCATGTTTTAACTATATAGTAATTAGATATTCTCTCTAGATCCTCTATTTTAGACCGACTTAAGTAATTTCAAAATCTTCTTAATAAATAGTTAATTATAAAGTTGTCATTATTGTTTAGATTTTGAATTAATATAAATATATGATAAATATGGGAATTCGTTAATATTTTTTGTAATAATAATTGTATTGGTTTGTATTGATTTTTATATGTTTATTTAAAAAAATTATTATTTTTAGATTATGGTTGTTGGTAATGAGTCTGATGATGTGGTATAGTTATAATTTTGGAGGTTTTATTTTTGTGATAGTGTCTTAGTGATTTAATGGGTATTTTATTCAAGGGAAAAAGAGATGCGGAAAACAATTGTTGTGGTGATTGTATAATCATAGTTGTGAAGTTATTGATGTGGTATTGAGGGAAGGTCATGTGGTTGTGTTACAGATAACTATTGGTATGAACATGTTTTGAAATAATAAAATTGGTAATTGGAAATGGGATATAATTTACAAATTATTGGATATTTAATGAGATATAAATTATGAGGTTTGGGAAGTAAATTTAAAGGGTGGATGAAATGATTCTTGTCTATTAAATTGATGGTTTGACATTAAATATGGTTAACAGAATGTAATGTGGTTGAGAGTGGTAAATATAGAATTTTGTAATGATATAGTAAATGTGTTTCTATTTATATTGTGTGGTTATTTTTTGTCTTTAGTATGGTCATGTATGATAAGAAAGTTTATGGTTGTAGTTGATGTTGTGTGATGATGTAGATTTTTTATGTTTCCACGATTACGATATTTTAGTTTTGGGTTTAACACATAGGTTTGGATTTATAAAGGTATATTAAATATATTTTCGTTTTTAGTTCATATTCCCTATCAAATAATTTAGCTAACCTTACCCACACACATATGATTAAATGTGTTTTGTGTGCTTTCCCCAATATCCAAATTATAGAGGGAATTAATGTATGACAAATCCACCTTTTTTCACTCTCCTTTCACACATATATTGAGTTTTGATAGTTTTAGGTGGGATTTACATAAGGAATATAATGGATTTTGGACATAGTACATATATTATAGATGAAACTATTATGTGATTGAGGCAAGGTTACATGGTAAGGGTTGCACATGAAATGAGTATGATGCGATGTTGTTTTCTTTTTTGTTTATGTTACCAAACTATATTGGGGATGTTATGTGTGGTTGTGTTTATAGATATGCAGTTATGAGTATGATTGTATGTAATTTTGTGGATGTGAAAAGTATTATATCAAAGTTTTTATGTCATTGGAGTTTGAAAGTGACTAGATCAATGGATAAGCGGTTGAATTCTAAGCTCAGGATAAAGATATTCTTTTTATTTTGTGTTATTAGTCATGGATATGGTATTGGGTGAGTTAGTCTTGGTGATGGTAGGTGATAGTTTACCTAATATAGGTGTGAGTTTTTTCTATTATTTATTAACTAAGAAATTTGTTTTCCTCTTATATATCCATATGATAGTTTTTGGGAATGATCCTATTAAGAATACCAATATACCCCCATTTATATGTACATCTATTTATCAATTTATTAGTGGGTGTTAGTGATCATGAAAGACATTACTAGATCATGGTGTTTGTAGTAAGTGTTTTTGGGTCACTAAGATATGATTTATTGGTAGTATTACTTCTTAGTAGTTTACCATTATGTTTAAAATTACATACATATATGGGATATTTTTTATATATATTATATATATTTTATTGGTGGGTTCGGTTTAATTTTATTGAGATTAATTTAGGTAATTCTTCCCATATGGGTGTTTTTATACCCTCATCTCTTATCACTACCCATTCCATATTAGAGGTATGATTTGGAGTTCACTGTCATCTTTACATACATCCTAGGAGAGATTACACTGAGATAATGTTATGAAAATTCTCCTCACATATGTGTGTTTCTATACCCTCTGTGTAAATCATCAACTTATGTCCTATTATAGGTGTGTACTGAGGGCCACACATATCTTTATTACTAGACTTGGAGGGGAAATAATGGGGTCATGTTATGAAACATATTATTATAGAGAAAAATATTTACCTACAATTACCCAAATATGGAAGAAGTGTTTACTATTATTTCCATTGTTTATAGTACAATGATTCAATTCACATATCAAGGATTAGATCATATATGTATTTGGAGAAAAAAGGTAGAATGGTTGGCATAAAAAACAGATCAAATATAAATTTATTTGATATAGTGTACATTTTTTCATATACATGATTAAATATACACTCATTTATATAATATAATTAATATCATCCTTGAGAAATTTTATGAATCAGATGATTGGGGAGATACCATTAAGAGGTAGCACAACATTCATGATTTTTATATGGGCAGTGCACTATGGAATTATGTAAACATAGTCAAAATATTGTATCCTTATTAACAGAGAGTTTATACTGTATTTTAATACACTTTCACATATTCAATATTAATCTTGTTAGATGCATTAATGTGTGGTCGAATAAAGGTAAATCCATGTGTTCTTGTGTGATTTTATTTTTCCACAAGTGTTTGAGATTTGGTTTGGGTAAAATTGAGGATTGATAGGTTTAAAATCATTCCCATTATCATTCGAGTTTGATCCAATGATAGGTAATGTTTTATTTTAAATAAGTATTAATTATTCCTCACCTGAATTTACCCCCTCTTAGGGTTCCTTCGTAATTACATTGTGAAGAATATCATAACCTAGTAGTCTATATGATACTTCTAATACTATTTCGGATTATATTTGTCATCATTTTAGCTAAAACATTATTTTTAAGGGCTTATATTAATGACATATTCATAGTAACCCTCTTACACTCATAAAATTTAAAAAATTTAATATATAATTAAATAAAGACCCATCATGAGACCCATAATCCTCTAACTTATTATTCATATGTATTTTTAAAATTTTATACCATTTTAAAACATTATAGAACTATATTTATTTTTAATAATAAAAAATCATAATTTCCATGAATATTCATCTCTAAAAGGAGTAAATAACCTCAATCATTGGAATATACATTGGTTTGACCCCATATGTTGAAAAGAACATACTCTTAGGAAAAAAGATCCATTGAAAAAACATAATAAAACACAATATATTTTAATGTTAATAGAGAGAATAATTTAAAGGAGGAAGAATACTAGAGATTATTTCTATCAGCACACATTTTTATCAAATTTTGATATTCCATACAATTCCCGAAATCTTTTTAAAAAAGAAATTTATGTCCTAAAAAATATTATTTTTTTATTCTATATGCCTATTATATTTCCTACTATAAAAATCATAAATCATAATAAACTAATCCCATTTAACAACTATAAGTGAACCTTTTGACTGATGAAAATATTCCCTATAACCTATTATATATATAATTTATTATAGCTATGTCCTGTGACATTATATTGGGATGTTGTATAGAATATAATTTATAGAAAAGGGGAATATAGTGATATCAGCTTGGTTGGAAATGTCATTGGATATGATATAGTGATATCAGATCAATTTTTCTAACCTAAAACATAAAATAAAATATAGCGGTATCAAAACTAATTCAATATATTATTCATATGGTTTGATTGATAGTATGATATTGAAACTTTAAATGATATATTTTTTATCTATTCCATGTAGATATATTATTATAATTATTATTATTTCTAGTTCCTATGATGAAATTTTTGAGAGAATAAAAATAAAATATAAATTTAAAATACATGGGCAAAGGTTATAAATAATTTTAAATTGAAAGAATAATCAAATATATCATAACATTTGAGTAGATTCGATAATGGATCATAAAGAATCCTCAAGGTTGATATATAGAGGCTGGATCCATGAGAATGATTATTATATATCCTATTGATTCTTTGATGTGGAAAACCTCTTCTTATTTTTGTTTTATATATGAGGTACTAAAATGTCATACTCCTATGTAAAATCATTCCAATGCATTGGGTTATTCATCCACCAACTACCACTCCCTATAGAAGGATTGTTTTCATCATTTCTATGTAATATTCATTAATCATTTCAAGGAATAATGGAATGCATGCCATAATTAATGTATGGTATATTATTCAATTTTTTGCATTTTAAGGAATATAGTAACTGGGTTTATGGTTTCTTATGAAATTAAGTTCTTGAATAAATGTTATTTGATCCAAATAAACCGATTTGTGGTATTATAAAAACGGTGAATGAGTTTTCCAAATCATGGGAACTCTCCTCCAAATTTTTTTAGAGAGTGTAGTAATCCACCCCATAGACTAATTATTAATGTAAAGAGATTCACATCCCAAATATTTGTTGAAATGAAGTTAATTAAAATATTTATCAAGATGTTATATTGTATGTGTTCATATAAGGGATACGATTCCACCCCAACAATGGTATTAATGTAATTCCAAGCTATAATTGATTCTTTAATTCATTTTTTAAACTAATAAAATATTATATCATATACCAAATCTAAAAATATGATATAATTTTTGAAATATATCTTTATATTTGATATATGTTATAGTTATATGTGTTTGGATAATGTTATATGATAAATCATATCATTGAATATGACAAAGTTAAAATACTTCTATTTAAATATATCATATGATATTCATTATCACATTATACAATATAGAATTTATTATATATCTATTCCTATGATTGTGAGTCATATTATAAATGATAAATAAATATAAAATTCCAAAATAAATCATTGTATAACCATAGTGATATCGTGACAATCATATGCCATGATAGCTGATTTCAGTGGGTGATATCATTGCCCCGTGATTTAAAGATCAAAAATTTTGATAAAGGAAATGTAGTGAATCATGATTTACAATAAAATAGATATTTTTAAATACAATGTTATAACCATATCATCCCAAATACAAACTAAGAGTTAGTGGGTTCGGGCGAGAGTGAACTAGGTTTCGAAAATTCTCACAAAAATTGAATATTATTCTCAAATTAGTATGAATAATTTGATTCTTCTATAATTGGAAAAGTATCTGAAAAATCCAATTATAAAAACTAAATATAAAAAACACATTGTTTTTACGTGATTCAGCACCAAGGGCTACTACAAAGAGTATATAGTAAAACATTATTGCTATACTAGGAGATATTATTATTCACAATATGTCGTTACAATGGTTTTAAAAATATTTAATATCAATCAAAGGGTCACACCATTGTTTTATCTATTCACACATAGATTTATGAAATATATATAAGAAAGAAATTAACACATAGTTCATCTTTAAGAAAACCCACAGATTAGAACAATCACAAATCATCATGGCTATTATCGATGTAATTTAATTTCCTTTCTCTTGGAAAATATCATTAATGGAATCCATACAGTAGAAATTAATATGAAAGATCTTGATATAGATATTATTCCATTCTAAATGTTAATTAATTCATTTTTCTATCTATTTTCTCTTTAAATATTAACACTTTGGACATCCAAAAATGTTTTTTACAAATTTCAATGTGTCACTAGTTTATAAAAACTTATATTAATTCAATATTAAATAAATTAAATCCCCATTAAAATACATTATAATTTATCTATGCATATTATCATGAATAATAATTTTTTTTAAAGATGACCTTTCACTATAATGTGGCAAGTTCCACCATGGCATGGCCTTTTCACTGTCTATTTCTAGACTATATGGACTATGATCACTATAATATATTTTTCCCTATAACATATACCATATTTATTTCCATCTTTACCAATATAATTTATCACTACAACATATACATTCCATGAACCTGACATTGTCTATCCCCTAGTGAAATAGTTTTCCCTATGCTTCATTATGGGATATGTTTCCCATTTCTAGTATATTCATTCAAAAACCAACAGAAAAAGAAGATTTCACTAGGTTATATTCCCAATTATAGTCCTCATTTTGTTTAATAATTTTTTAGATATCATTACCATATAAAATTACCATTATCATCTATCCAATGATATATAATAGAATTTAAAACACACCATGACTTTCAATGTGGACAAAAATATACTCATTATCCCATTTTAGTTAAACCATTAGCACCATGATTAGCTTATAATATGTAAATAAAATATACTCCAAAATTTTAGATATAATACTAGAACTATTATCACTACACTACAATAAAATGTCCAAAAATATGTTTTAATACTCATATCTACCATAGTTTCATTGATCTCCAAAAAGATTTTTTATAAATGTTTCATATTTATGCCTTACTCACTAAAATGCTGTATAAATTAGTGAAATCATCATTTTTATCACCTATATGATATATGTGACCCAAATAAATCTTTTTATCATCATCATTCACAAAATTATCTGTCAAACTTTATTAAATATTCTTTATATATCTCTAAGAAATATATGACTCAAAATAATATCACATTAAACATATTCCCCACCATAAATGAAAAACACACAACACCAAACATCCTAATTTTAGAATATTCTCCCATTGTATCATCAATTTCAAATCTCAATAGTATTTTTTCCGATATACCCCTTTTAGGTGTGGGAGAATTTCATGGAATACATTCTGAAATTCAACATAAAAACCAAAATAGTAATGAAAATCTCACCCATCACTATGTGTCTATATAGTCAATGATTAATTTAGAATGGAATATATGAAGGAAATTTTTTTGTTATAAATCTAAAAAAACTTTGATAACCTCTATATTTTATCATATTCCAAGATTTTATCTCCCCATGAATTGTCAAATCCTTCCATTTAAGTTAATTTTCATGCAATTAAATCTTTTCCCCCTTTATTCATGTTTTCATATCTCCAAATTCCATTAACATGATTCATTTACACCATTTATAATAAAAAAAATGGTAATTTTTTTATGAAACATGATATTCCATATTATTTATTAAAATAATACAGGGAGAGGGGATTTTCGAAACCTACTCAAGAAGAGGGAGGTGGTTGAATACTATTGTTAAATTGTTATTTTAATGCGCCATTGTAGAAAATTATTTTATAAACAAATTTCTATAAGATTATTATTTCTAATAAGTTTAATTTTGGAATTTCTTACATTTTACTTATATTTAAGGGAATTATACTTAATATATATGTTCATTTTATGACTTCATTTACTATATTATATATATTAATAATTATCACTATTATTATAAAAATTTATTAACATAGGTACATTCATATATCCTTCAATATTTTAAATATTTTCATTCAACTATAAAAACTGATCGAAATCATTAATTACTAAAATGTGATCTAATTTATCCATTCCATAAAATACTCTATTTTTTATATAAAATATCAATTAAATTTATTCCTAAGAAGAAAGATTTTATACTAATGGATTTTTAATCCCCCACATCTCCAAATCAATATGTATTCAAATATGAAACAAATTCATAATAATTTAATATATTAAAAAATAAAACTTAATTGAATATATCATGAACATTACTCATAATTAATTTTATAATAGTGAGATACACTTCCAATTGATTGATCTAATATTGAGATGCAGAACACAAGGAATAAATTGTTTCTGTTCTAGATTCCATCAGGATTAACAAGCACCCAATCATTGATTGGTATAATGTATGATATATATAGCTTTCATATTTATGCTTCCCATGGTTTTTTCCAACAACAATAATAGTTGAAATATTTTTTTTATTTCATCCTTATAAACTCTCATTGGCCACTCCTGTGAATATTTTTTATTTCAAACAAATTCACAATCTATATTGTGAATCATTTTTAACTAGTGAAAATATTTTTTCTAAATTCATCTTATAATACTTTTTAATAAAAATCTAAAACACATTTAAATTAACTCTAAAACACTTTTATGGAAACTCTCAAAGTCAGATTCAATCCACATTCAACCAACCAAAAACATTAAAAGTATAGGCCTTTTCGGAATTTTAAAAAATATAAATCTCTATATATATGAATTTTAAAAAAGTGATGACTCTAGAAGGGAATAAATGATACTCATGATAAAAGTGGATATTTCATGTTTTCATTCAAACACATGTATCTCTATACATCTATCCATTGGTGACAAGACACGCTAAATATCAAATGACCAAGGGACATGAGTTTTTTCAATCCTATATATCAAACTCGTACATTCACGAATATCATAATATAAAGTGGCTATGTCGATTAATACATTACATGACATTCAAATTTGTAGATTATAATATCATGTACCTCTCATTAAAATAGATAACTTCATCAGATGTAATATCTAGGCACAATGTCATGCTTCTTAGTTTTTCTAAATCAAGGTCTGACTTTTCATACCCATCATACAAGAGAGGCAATTATATATTGGTTTAAATACAACCAATGTAATTATTAGAAACACACCAACCCCCATAATTAACTAAATCTCAAGTATTTCATAATAAAGGTATCAAATCATGAAGGTTTCCATGCTAGTTATCCCCTCAACCTCATGTAATAGGGATTTTAAATATGATCCATGCACCCCTAGTTTACGGAATGCATAGTATATTAAAAAACATTCAATATACTTAATCGGTAGTCCATTACACAAAAAACATTTTATAATTAATGAAAATATTCTATATCTCCTAACATGAATCATTATCATGTTAACCATTACATTTTTTCATAACCTATAATACTCTATGAAGGATAACTATTAAGGATAACTCAATAACATAATTTTTGAGGAAAACATCGTAACAATTAAAAAAATATATCAATATTTATATATATATATATATCCAAATTAAAAGAATTATAATGTTGAAATTTTATTTTAATATGACACATTTTACACTATTAAAACTATTTATAATTATCTATGAAACCCCCATAAACGAGCCTTCATATCAAACCATATATGATAGACTGACATTCCATTCTTATGGTTTCTACAATTTCTGGGGTTTTAGTAAAACATTACATTTATATATAATTCTTACAACGTTTATATGAGACTATATAATAAAACACTCCTTCTAATCACTTCACTGAGTAACATATATGTTGCCCATATTCATGAATAATTATTAGATTATCGAATCATAATACTAATATTATACAAATAAACTTGTTTATACTTTGTAACTTCATAACAACAATTGATAGAATGTTGGATTTTGTTGTCTAGTTAGAACTCCTTCTAAATTTAACATCAATTTCTTTGGAAGAATTTCCATTAAAATTTTTCTTTTGAAATATTTTTTTAATTAATGTAACTATTTATATTATTACTTACCAACACATCCTAAAATATTTTAATGTAATGTGACTTTGAATTTTTATGATAACTATATATAAATATTTACATTTCCTGTTAACAACCTACCATAAAAAAAATTTAGGATATTAAGTGAAATTGAAATTATATTTTTATTATTAATATCCTCTAGTTAATAATGATACTTAGTTTGTCATAGTAACTAAATGTAACTCCTTGTATTTGTCTTTAAAATTTCACATCTTAAAAGTTTTACAATATCAAATGAATCTAGCCTTTAATTATGGTTGGGATAATATTTCATATACTAATAAGTGACTTACTAAGAGTAAATATCTACGAAATGAAATTTATAAAAAGGAAAGGATGTAATTTTAACTATATCTATGAACAATCCTTTCTCAGTCATCTCTTTCATTACAAAATTCCATTTACATTCCCGTAATCCAACTCACTTGTTAGTAAGTATGTATTATATTATATTAATATATATATATATATATGAGATACCAAAATGTTTATTTACTTATAGAAATCCATTTTTTATTTTCTATACACAGCAATACTCCAGCTAGGGTAGAATACATTAAGTTTTATTGTGAGGAAAATTATGGAAGAGTCCAAGCCCAACTAGATCATGCTCTAGTTATTGAATATTTAAATATGAATTGGTATATTTTTTATTTATATCTCTATGTAAAAGGTTATGACCATCCTATAGTCCTTGAAGAAACATGATAGATCAAGTCCTCCAGAATTCCTAAAAATTACATGATAACCTATAGTCCCTAAAATTACGTTAGAAGATCCATTAATATTTATCTTGATCTAAACTATAATTGAGGGAATCTAAATGACATATATAAAGACATTTTAGTTTTTGAAGTAACCTATAATAATAAAAAAATAAAAAAATAAGAATTATATGATGGATTTCCCCTCCAAACCATCTTTCAAAGTGGAAACCAAACTGATGGTAGTGAGAATGTTCCTCATTATTGTATTCAT
The DNA here is from genome assembly GCA_963277665.1 of Viscum album. Classification (NCBI taxonomy): domain Eukaryota; kingdom Viridiplantae; phylum Streptophyta; class Magnoliopsida; order Santalales; family Viscaceae; genus Viscum; species Viscum album. The sequence continues at coordinate 1,593,304,430 of OY728146.1, read as the reverse complement.
TCTCATAGAGTGGACATTATACCTTCTATAATTCATATTCAAAAAAAATTCCAATCACCAGAAACATCTAATCAGAAATAGTAATTTAACTAGATTGAACCCTCATGTATGGTAAATTGACCAAGAAGGGAGTCGAGATTATCTTTATTCAGTGGTTTCACTTTGTAAAAATAGACACAATATTCCATAAATACATGTAAAATGATAATTGGAAGAATATGTACTCATTGGAGTCAATTCATACATTACAATACTTAAACCTTGTTTAAAGATTTTGATCTATCTTCACAAGATAATCATTTTTGGGAATCTTTAGATAATCATTACTCTATAAGAGAATGTAGAGATAAGTAAAATCAAGTCCTTATTGAAAATTAATTAACATAGATTTCATTTTAATGGCTACTCATACATAAAATATAGTAAAAAAATCACATAATATTTCTATGTCTATTGGGTTCTCAAATTAAATTGTATTTTATAGGAATAAAATGATTGGTATAGATGAAATATCTAGTATATGAAGGAATATAATCCTATGTTCAGATAATTTTAACTGTTATTCTCACATTAGTATCATTATTGACCCCTTGGAAATTATTATACAGGGGGTTACAAGCTATGTTTTCTTCCAAAAAATGAGTCTTATATTATGGGAGGCAGTCTGTTGACAATGATTCAATGGTTCCATATATGTCTTCTTGATGAAGGGAAAAATAGAAGAGTATAAGTAATGAGTCTCCTCAAATTGATCATTTTAATGAATCTATTTTCAAGAATTATATCATGTGTGAGACAATAGCCCACATTTTATCATGGAATTGGGAATGGAGTGATTCATTAAAGAGGGAAACATTTTTAATTCCCATAGAAATCTCTTTTAAGAGTATTAATAGTTATTCCATTTAATAGTGACAGATTTTCTTTCATAGAGAGCTCCACTCCATATGATGTTTCTAATTTTTTGATTTAGGCTCTTGATCCTGATAATAGGCCATTTTTTGAACATGGTGTTTTAAATAATCATGGAGATGACAATTACTTTGATAAGGTATATGCTTTTATAATTGGAGAGGGATTTACCTTTTCGAAATATAAGTTAGTCTTTAATATTTTGAATAATTTCCCTAAAATATAAAACATTTGTACTCCCCCAAAAAGTTATATTCCAATGTATTTGATCTAAATGTTACCCTTGCTGTGGCATTATTATCTCTTTATAGTCATTGTCACATATTTATTGAAATTTTGGATTAGTAATACTTATTATTTTTTATAGTTAATATGTTCACTTGAGATATATCTATAGTGATCAAGAACTTCCTTCATAGAATAAATGTGCTCTATTCCTCCTTTTAGAAATAAATTTAAATCATTATTATAGAAGAGGAGAAATGGGTCATGCAATTACATCCCTGTAGGTAAGTATTTAAGGTTGAAAGTTTCATTATGTTAGCAAGGAACATAATTTTTTAATCTACATAAATTATAAACTAAGTAGAAAATAATGGATCACACTTTCTATACCAAATGAACAAGACTAGTATCCTTCATGGATTCTATTAATCTAAGTAGAACATTTCACAAAGTTAAATAAACCAAGGATCATGTTATTAAATATTCCACTGAAATAAAGTTTTATTTTTTAGAATTTATCATTTTTAATTTCAAACATACTCCCACAACCCACTTAAATAATATATTCTCTTTAGAACATAATCATAAGACACAAAATTTCTTTTATGATAGGAAGTGAAATTATAATTTTGTTGGTAGAAATATTTAACAAATAAACTATAGTTTCTATATCATATATGTAATTATACATGATTAAAATATTTTCATATGAAGATAAGATTATTCCATATAATAAAGGACTTATGTGTATAGATAACACATTATATTATATTTTAACAGATAACTAGATAAACCTTTTATGGAGGATATTTTTTTATTCATGTATCTTTCTTAAAGCATGTTATGAAATTCGATGAATCATAATCAGAATTTACTGGATTCTTTATATCATTTTATTTAGAATTTTTTTAATAGAAAACTCCTTTTATAATATAAGATAAATATTAATATAATTTATATAGATCTATATGAGGTTTGAAGAATCATTTACATTTATGCCTTTTTATGCAACAAATAATTTATTCATTACATGAATGAAAACTAGTCACTCTATCAATTCTTTACCTAATTTTGAAATACTATATTTTCACAAAGCTTATGAATTAAACATTTTATATCACATAAACATAAAAAATTAATAATTTATTTCTATAACACTGATACCAAACAAGAATATTCCATGATTTTTATTAAACCTCATCTGGTATCCTGGACAATTAAATCCTACGAAATCATTAACCCTTCCAAAGAACACTATAAGGTTTCAATGACTCTTATTGGTTACTTGATAAAACACTATTAGACTCTATGAAATTATTTTCATCTTTTTTTTTAAACTTTTATCTTTTTTTACTATCAATAAAACATTACGATAGAGACATAACTCAACATTTGATAATAATAGATATTTTTTTTGAATTCATTCATCTTGATATAAAATTTCATTAAATACTGATCATATAGATTAGTTAGCCAAAATAACCCTTAAGTAAATCATTATTATCTCAATGTCATTAGCGTACTCTATCATATTGAATATCATTGAAACAGCCAATAATATTGAGTAAACTATAGAAAAATCCATCAGCCATTTTGATGCCATTGGAACATTGAATGAACCATTTTATTCCATTTACAATCATTTAGATATATATGTTGAAAAAAATTAGTACTTGGTTACTCATGAAGGGGTTACATTTTTTAAAACTCCACTATTTTCATATTATTAATTTCATAAGAAATTTCATATTTTATACTTTTAGAGAATGTTTCATTTTAAAAATTTAGATTTATATTGGAATTCTAAAAGTTAGAGCATCACGAGCCAATGTATTTGGATATGAATCAAGGATCATGAATTTTTATAGGTGATATACTAAGTCAAATGATATTTGGGTTTTACTATAGAAATTTTAAAATGTTTCATAAATATGTATTATTAGGGAAATCTATGATACTAGACTGTGCATGTGGATTTTGTGATTAGAGGTATGGGGCACATAGTTGGGGTAAAATTATAGTGAAACCATGTGGATTCTGAAAATTGGATTGAAAACTGAGGTACATGTATTACTCATAGTTTGTCTTTTCTTCTGACCAAATAGTGTGAGGGTATCATTCAAGGATAGTGATGGTTTCATGTTTGGAACATGGTTTTGACAACCGTGTGACCTAACTTCATAAGGATTTAATATAGGGGAAATCACCATTCTTATATAAAACCTTTTTAGGGTAACCACTACCATCTACCCCTTGATAATTATGAGCATGTAGACTCCATCCCTTCATCCTATTTTGTTATCCTTATACCATTGGTGGTTTTGGTGTTCGTTCTTAAAAATTCTTTATGATTTACCATGATCCATTCTTCCATTGTTCTTACTCTTTAGTTTCTTATAATTTTGGTTATCATGGTTTTGAATTTGGAGCTAATACCACTATATTTTGGTAGAATTAGCCAAGAATGATTTTTATTTCATATGTCTTGGAGTGGGGATGTAATGATATAGTTGTTGCTTTCTATTAATTATTGTTTTTTTGATGTACATTTATTTATGAATTGATTTAGAATTTTGGATAAATTTAATGGAATTAGATATTGATGTTTGTTCGAATTGTTTTAATTTTTCATAGGATGACATATAGGTTACACCTTAGTTATTTTGATGGTGGTTATTCACAATTTGGTGAAATTAGGGAACCTAATGAGTTATTTGGTATTTCAGATCAATTAGATTAAATAAAGTATTTATAAATTGTTGAAAATGACTGGTATAATTGATTATATATGACTCTAATTAGTCAAATTAAATTTCATGACATGAGATTGGGCCTTATGTAGATGTGTTATTACTGTATGGACTTAGAAGATCATGGGTGAGAGTTGTCAAGCGGTGATTAAAAAGTGGAATGCATTCAATTAAGGTATGTGGTCTCTTGAGCATTGCCACTTTTTTTATGTATTTATTCGGGGAATGTGATATGTAGTATTGAAACCAAGGGTGTTTTACCATTGTCTAAATTAATATTTATAAAATAATTTGAAATACATAAGGAATGGAAATGGTGTAAAGGGACAAAATGGAACCTTGTACGCTATTTGGGTACATCCTTCACCAATTGTAGTGTAATTGGAAATAAATTTATGAACTATGAATCATTGACCCAAGGTTTGAAGTTACATAAAATGATATTGATGAGACAGAGGTGACATAGTGAGAGGTACCCCTAGAAACATTTGAGTACAGGAGAGTGTTGGACTAGATTATGTTTCTGGATTATCCCGTGTGAGAACCCTGAGATGCATTAGATCCATTGTACTAGTATAGATGTTCATGATATGTGTGATTCTTACCTTTTGGATGTTAGTACATTTGAGGATTTACTATGCATATATTTTTCATAGGTTGGGCTCATGGGGTTTGATTTATGACTAGATATGTTAGATTGCAATTATTCAATATATTTAGACCGATACTAGTGAGGATTATTATATGAGACCAATGAGGCCATAATGTGATCATAATAATATCAAGGGATTTTATTCCAATAGAGTGATGAGATTGAACCATGATTATTTTTGATATTAGGGAACACATGTTTTGTGGTTGTGCTATGATGTGACCTAAGGAACCCCAATGGATGCCACAATGAAAAGATGATCCTGATTGGGTGTGAACTATAATGGTTAGTAATGATTGAGCATGTCAGCATAGACCATAAATCAGGGATGTGAGACCGATATGGATTTTTAGTGAAGATTTATCATGTTCTTTAGAGTCTGAACTTTGTTAAATGAGATTGTTTTATTGAAAATTTTTAATCATAATGAGATGTATATATGAGATGTTTTTGGAGGAACATACTATTCTCAATGATGTATATATATATATATATAGGATGCCTTTTACATTGTACTTGTATCCAACCTTATTACCACCAGTTATCGAACACTTGGTATTTCCTCTTTGGGGGTTTGGCATTAACACCTGAGAACTAATGATTAGAGAAGATCACCTTTTAGGGATCAGATTTATTTATGATACTATTACATCTCATAGTATTCCCTGTAGAGATTGTATTTATTCCGAATTATTATATAACTCTAATTACACAATGATTAGACATTTTGGTCTATTTGATTTCATTGGAATTTCTCCATATAATCTATGATGATGTTGGATGAGAATTCATCTCCTTGGATTACCTCTTATCAATTTATTTAATTCCTAGGATGTGCTTATAGGATCTGATGATTATACATGATATTTGTACTCATAGGATACTTATTTATATTTTGTGGTTATTACCACTCATATATCTGTTAGTACAGGTAAAAGTTAACATGGAGATGTGATTTTCTCATAGAAAATACCACGTCATTAAAAGCTGGTATTATTAATCCCAATTTTCAAATTTGAACTTGAGGATCAATAATGGTTATTTTATTTACAATTAAATGTTATTTTATTTATTCCACTAAGCATAACACATGTGTATACAATACATTTAATATTTATGTTTGGGACCACATTGGTGGTGACCTGTTGTGTTATATTTACACTTTTATTAGGTTTCTATATTACTTTGGTGGATAAAAATCCATCACCATTAACATTTTTAGGTTGGGAAGAGGCCCAAACTAGCTTGATCGAGTTGGATAATATGCATAGAGTCTTGAGACCTGGATGAGGTGAGGCTCCACGATCATAGTATAGAATCGACATATTTTTTATTTTATTTATGATGTATATTGAATCTTCATGGTGGGTGATAAACATTTGTGTACCACCATGACCATGAGTTTGTATGCCTATTTTCTTCAACATGTTCATTGGATATGGAATTTTAGGAATTGTTTATTCATCATAATATGATGTATAGCTATTTTATTTATATTATGTTTGATATATATTTTATATTTTTGACACATTGATATGGGGTTATAGTCTCCTAATAGATATACCCTATATCCAATCGTTTAGTTATAATCCTAAAAAAATTGGAAAAGTGAACCTAAGTTCAGGTGGTGGATCGATCTGGTCTCTATAGTGTGAGTCAGGGTGGGCGAATAAAAAAGTGGTATCAAATATTTTATGTGACTGATATCACATAATGTTTTAGAGTTTTTTTTTTCAATTCAAGTATATAGTAGGCACGTGAGATAGAATTGAGTTAATTCATGTGATGGATATCATACTTGTAACAGCCCGGGATTTTATAAAAAAATATTCTTTTTAATTTCCTTAATGTCTTCTGTTGTACGCTACACCAAAAAGAGCTTTCTCAACACGCATCCTTGACTTGCCTTGCATTACACGCAGTCACAACCTTCCTCGATAGCGTGTGTAGTACGCAATACCAAGTTTCACTAAACAATGATATGCTATTAAGATATTATTAAAACTATCCGTTATGAATAGTAATAACCACTTTTTAAAATTTTGAAAATTTTATTTTTCAAAATGGACTTCATTTTTGGATTCGGAATATCGAAACTATCTTAGGGTGAAATTTTGGTACTTTTCGGATAACTTTCATATTCTGATGAATAGTGAAAATTACAAAATTTTAATTTAAAATACATTTTTAATTGAAATAATTAATAATGATAAATTATTAATTTGAGTGGTTTTAAAGTATATTTTGAATATATTTTTACAATTTAATACAATGTTGTTCATTGGATGTAATTTCACATTTAAACCGGTTATAAACAAGTGTCAATCTTTTGATTGTTCTTATCTCTTAAGAACACGCTATTTGTTTTGACGAAGGGAATTAATTTTTAAATTAATTAATGAAACTTATATGTTTTGAATTTGATAAAATAGACATCATTTTTGAATTCATAATATAAAATATAGCTTAGATCTAATTTTTGGTATTTTCCTGGAAACATTCATTTTTTGATGAATAGTGAAACCACTAAGTGGTAGTTAAAAAACTGAATTTTTCATAAAACATAATTTTACCGCTTCTGTGAGTGGAATTTCAAAAATCCATGAGACACAGTTGATGTCTGTAGGTAAAATTTGGTTCAATGAGATGGAAATACTTTTTTGGTGAATAGTAACTTTTTATTTTTTTTACCACGATCAAAAGTAAATAGGGTAATTAAGGGAAAAATGATATTATTATTACCCTAACACATGTCCTAATTCTATTGAACAAGTGTAATTCGACTAAAAACAACCTTTGGAATATCATATGACTATTTAGGCCCACTTGGATTAGATTAGGACATTTATTATTAATTTATTTAAAGAAGGGTTAAAATAGTTAAAATCAAAGTTTAATAAATAAATCATTTTTAATATGGGGTTATACATAAGATAAATTTGACAATAAATATTCATTAGAAACCTAAAACGATTTCCTACATAATGGTATTTTATTTCTAATTTTTAGACATTAAATAATTTAATTTATTTATGACACAACGATGATGCTATAATTATCTTATTAATGAAAAATTGACATAATTGATGTTATAAATACACAAATAAATATAATTTGAGACTTTTTATGAACTAAAATAATATCCTAGTTCAATATGACATGTTACGATTGATTTAATTAACTTTTATTGAAGTAATCATTCTGTTATGAGTTTCAAAAAAATCAACTATTGAATAGTGTCAAAATTGACATAAAATAGTTTTTAAAACAAATATTATATTATTAATTTTTATTTTATTCCTAAAAATCTAAGTTTCTGCCAAATGACTTAGATAAGGTTATATATATTAATAAAACACAACTTGGGTGTCGTTTGGATGTATATGGTACGTTTATTAACTATATAATATAAAAATACAAAGTGACATGGTAAATGTCAATATAATTAACTAAGAGTTAAAACTAAAAGATAAGGTTAATATAATGAACTAAACTTGTCAAAATTATATTGGATTATAGGATTTAGACCCATCCCCAACTTATCTTCAAAATTACTCAATTTGGAGCTATTTAATACTGAACTTGACTTTATAATAAAATAATATTTTTAGTTATTCCAAAGGTGCCCCTCTTCTCCCTTATAAAAGGGAACCTCCTCCCCCTCTTCCTCACACCACATTGAGCCTTCAAGCTCAGCCAACCCCTGCAAATTTATTCTCTCCGCTTCCCGAGAAACATCCTAGACGTTCTGGTCTTCTTCAAAGACCTATTTTAGTTCCCTAAAAGGAGGTCTCAAAGAAGCACTTCAAAGTAGAGGTAATGTCCATTACCGATTATTTCATCCTTATTTCTTCTTCCACTTCTTCTTCTTTAGTTGTTTCATTATGAAGTAATAACATCAGTATCACTCATATACTGATATGTTATTATAAGTATAAAACAACCCTATTTCACCATCTATCCATCCTACGGAAAAAGAAATCACCGCGCGTGCGTACGTACGGAATACCGTCTCCACGACCTGGTGTAATCTATTTTCAACCACCACCTTACTTGGGTGGGTATAATGGTGTATATAATGACTCTATATGACTATTATAAAGTGATATTGATTCTGAAATACTATACATACACTCCAATACAATTCCACGATCATAGGAATTATATCATCACTCTTGCGTACGTACGGGATACCGTCTCCACGATGTGATGCGACTCATTCTACATGATCTTCATTTAATAATGATTATATAAATGAATTTAATGAATAAATATGATATATATTACACTAATACCTTTCTGTAAATGAGGTATCTATAACCTATAGAGAAGAATAAGAATTTATTCGACAAAACACGCATAAGGACAAAAAGTAATAAACACCCAAATAACAAGTAGTAATGAAATATTACTAATAATAAGCTAAGAATATGACCATATATGATATCATAAAAATACGTATGATTCTTTAATAAGTCAATAACATTATTTAAATCATTATACAGGAGGTTCAGACACGTACAAAGCATATCAGACCAAAGGTAAGAGAAATATCACAATCTAATTTTTATTCGAGATTGCTTATACTTTGGTATTTACTTGGGTGTATTTTATCATCCACATCCATGTTCCCTAAATATGTAATATTATTTCCATCCACCTACAATTTTTTTAATCCAATTTTACCCTTCGGTGAGTTTTTAGTAAAGGATATGAAAGGAATCTTTTGTCATTTTTCGTACGAGGTACTTTTATGACTTTTCTAATAAAAGTACGAGAGGAATGTTTTTTTAAATTGTACAGCATGAATGGATTTTTAAAACATTATTTCCAAGAAGCTTCCTTTACAAGTTTTAAAGTTTATTTTTAATCAAATTTTTTTAGTTTAGAATTGTACGACATGTTAATAAAGGAAAAGTGTTTTTGAAGTAGAAAGGATATTTTCCTCAAGAATGGAGTTCAAGTGATTTATCAAAATTATTTTCCATATAAGATAATAAAGGGTTCTGTTGTTATCCCTATTCTTACATTAATTTGATTATGTTGTGATGGAATTATATTTTGATTAATTCATTTATCTTATATGAGTTGTTTTATGATGTCACGATCTTTAAGATTCCCATTTTTATTACATGGGTTATGCTATAATGTATGGTTTATGATTTTGTGGCATACATAAGAATGGTATCATTATGAGATGGGTGGGACCTATATCTACCTACAATTCATTGGGTAAAGATTTTATATCTCATGAGATAGACATGGCTGGAACGGTAGGTTATACAGGTTCAGTGAAACAGGACTGAAACGAGGCTGACTCAGTTCAGAAATGGACTTTGTCCACTAAGATAGTCTTGGCAATGAGTATTGACTAATAAGATATGATTATCTATGATTATGTGTGTATTCCAAAAAGTTTCATGTTTTATTTTATGATTATTGGGATATCATTTCACTACTATGATTTATCCCATGTTATGAAATTATGCTCTCTTTTGCAGGTTAAGATTTCCAAAATATTATGTTCTTATGAAAATGATGTGATTGATATTTCTTTTGTTTACCCTTACTGAGCATTTGAGCTCACCCTTTTATGTTTTCATTTCCCCAGGATATAAAGAATGTTTTTAGGTAAAAAATAAGAAGATCATTATGGGTGATGTTAAAGATCTGTCACCATGATTAGAAGATTACGTTCCAAGTTTCCAAAGACACTAAACTATTACGATCCTTGTGTGTGTGTTTTTTTATGTACTAAGTATTCTGAAAAAGTAATGTAATGTCCATGTACGTTAGGCTTCGGGTCTCTACAGTTGGTATCAGAGGCAAAGGAGGTAGGAATGTATCTGATCCTTGGGAACTCTCACATGTGAGCGTTGGACGAAGCATGGCTCTCCGCCCAAGGGATTCATGAGGAAATGGCTGCCACTATGGATGGTGGTGTGTCCTGCCCAGGGGGTGTAGCCGCCCATGGAGTGCCCTGATATGTATTAATTATATTCCACTAGAAGTAATTCCAGACCGTTAGAGTTGGTATTAGAGGAAAGGTTTAGTCAACCATTGGAAACTAGGATGCGAAAACGTTAGTGAGAACCCTAGAGATATTTCTAAGGGATGTCTAGGCATGTCCCTAAGGATACGTATACATATAGGATACAGTCCTAGAACTACGGTAACGATCATAGAATTTATCCTAAGATGTTAGATATTGAGGATACTCCTCCTTTATTGTGTTGTTTTCCCTAGCATGATTTTCGCCTCTCACACTATTCTTTTTGGGTATTAGACGATGGCTGGAACCCGAAGGAACCATGTTGATCAATTGAATGGACAATGCAATGATTTTACTCCTGAACAAACAAATGTTATGGGAAATGGAGTGAAAAATATTATTGCTATACTTACACAAGCTATGAATCATTCTGGACTTCCAAATGAGCAGAGAAGGGAACAATATTCTATTGAGTCCTTCATGAGGCAACGTCCACCTTCTTTCAGTGGGTCTTCTGATCCACTTGTTGATGAACAATGGATCAGTACTAATGAAAAGATATTTTTAGTTCATCAATGTTATGAACATGATAAAGTCATCTTAGCATTATATCGTTTGGAAGGTGAAGCTAATCAATGGTGGAATCATATCAGGAATACGAGGCCAAGAGATGAAATTGAGTCCATGGAATGGGACGAGTTCAAAAACATATTTTTCAATAAGTACTTCCCTCGTATTCTTCAAACAAAGATGGAGAAGAAGTTTCTTGAACTAAAGAAAAAGGATGATGAATCTGTTGGTATATACTAAGTGAATTTTACAAGGCTTGCAAGTTATGCATCTGGATTTATCATCCAACCTGAAAGTAAAGTTGATCAATTCATCAGTGGATTAAAACCAAATCTTCTAAGGGCATTAACTATAAGAGACTTCAGTAGATATGAAGAAATTGTGTGTTGTGCTATCAAGGTAGAAATGGAAGTTGGTGTTACATATCCATCTCATAGTTTCGACAAGAAACAAAATATGGAGTTCAAGGAAAAATCTCAGAATAATGGTGAAAAGAAGATGAATGTTTCCTTATGCTCAAAGTGTGGAAAGAAGCATGGTGGAGATTGTCTTAATGGGACACGTAAATGATTCAAATGTGGAAAGGAAGGTCATCGGGAGTTTGAATGCCGAAATGATGGGAAGAAGATGTCTAATGATGCAAACAAAGGAAGGGATACACAGAATGAACCTACTAAACTTTAATGCTTCAAGTGCAAGGAAATGGGTCATTATGCTAATAAATGCCCTAATCCAAGGGTTAGTGATAATCGACATGAGCAACCACTTAAGGCAAAGGACAAAGGGAAGTCACATTCTATCACCATTGGTGATGTAGAATATGACAATGATGTGGTGGAATGATTAAGTGTTTACGTAATGGGATTCCAAAATAATGTTGTATATATTATCTTGGAATATTGGAATATTTATGTTTTTGTCTATTGTGGTTTTCAATAATTTTATGCCATCAGTAACCATGAAAAGTGATTGAAATATTTTGGAAAGCAGGTGATATGCACATAATGAAGGGATAAATAGAATCTAATATGTTTGATAGTATTCATGAGCTCATGATTGATACAAGGACTAAGTGATATCATGGTTTGAGTATATAGAATTTTGAGGATTTTGGTCTGTGTAAAGTGTTAACTTTTAACTACATTCATGTTTTCACTAAGGTTCAATGGGTATTCAAGAGAATACATGATTAAGGCCTTTGAATGTTTGGAATGTGACCAACAAGACATATCTTATGATATTGGGGATCAACGATGGTATTAAAATCTATAGTAATCGTTTTCACTATATTATGAGAATGGACTGCAGTATTATGGATAAGCCTAAAGACTAGAATGGATTATGTTGGACATAAGTTCGTATTGTTTAAGGATAGATGTTTTTTTCGATATTATTGATGGGATTTTATAGTAATATAGTTTTAGAAAAAGGACAACGTGCAGGACGGGCGACAGCCCATCGCGTCAGACAAGGTCGTAGGAATCGAACCCACAACAGAAGTGCGACTGGCCTTTATCACCTACCACTGGCCTACAGGATGTCCCTGGTTAGTAGAAACTAGTTTTATTTTATTAAGCGATATAATATATGAAGTATAAGTTCATTTTAGGAACCATATATGATTAATATCACTATAGATGGACTTATATATTTTTTGATAACTTTTATAACCTTTTGTTTGAGACGGAAGGAATGACCCATCATTCTATCACATGATCTGCTAACACATCACGAATGAGAAATTCTACTTTATTTCTTTAAGAGATGAAGTGGAAATTGTCCAAAGAACGAATAATGATGAGACTATACCAAAATCACGAAAGTATTTCTTCTAATTCCAATTTCATCAACTTTAGGTAAATGATCTTGAAAACCAAAAAATGTTGTTTTAGTGCTCTTATATCTGATGAATTAGATGATACCTTAGATCGTCACAAATTTATGGCTTTGTGATTACTGGATTTTCCATAGCCATGTTCTCTACCACTCTCCATGAGAACATGATGGTTAGATTTATCTTCCATATCCATATTTTCACCTATGTGGAAACCCAGTGATTAGTTTATTTGGGTAATCGTTACATTTCATACTTTAGTTTTTAAAGCCAAGTTTTGGTATTCCTTTTTATGATGTGGGTATCTATTAAATAAACTTTCTAGTAGTAAATCATTTATAACCCTGACGAATTTCGAGGGCAAAATTCATTTTAAGGGGGGTAGAATTTAACAGCCCGAGATTTTATAAAAAAAATATTCCTTTTAATTTGATTAATGACTTGTGTTGTACGCTACACCAAAAGGATCTTGCTCAACACACATCCTTGACTTTCCTTGCATTACACGAAATCACGACCTTCCTCGATAGCGTGTGTAGTATGCATTACCGAGTTTCACTAAATAACGATATGCTATTAAAATATTATTAAAACTAGCCGTTATTAATAGTAATAACCACTTTTCAAAAGTTTGTAAATTTTATTTTTAAAAATGGACTTCATTTTTGAATTTGGAATATCAAAATTATCTTAGGGTGAAATATTTGTACTTTTCGGATAACTTTCATATTCTGATGAATAGTGAAAATTACTAAATTTTAATTAAAAACAACTTTTTTAATCGAAATAATTAATAGTGATAAATTATTAATTTGTGTGGTTTTCAAGTATATTTAGAATATATTTTTACAATTTAATACAATTTTGTTCAATGGATGTAATTTCACATTTAAACCAGTTATAAACAAGTGTCAATCTTTTGATAGTTATTATCAATTAAGAACACGCTATTTGTTTTGACGACGGGAATTAATTTTTAAATTAATTAATACAACTGATATGTTTTTAATTTGATAAAATAGACATTATTTTTGAATTCATAATATCAAATATATATTAGATCTAATTTTTGGTATTTTTCTGGAAACATTCATTTTTTGATGAATAGTGAAACCACTAAGTGGTAGTTAAAAAACTGAATTTTTCATAAAACTTAATTTTACCACTTCTGTGAGTGTACTTTCCAAAATCTGAGACACACGGTTGATGTCAGTAAGTAATATTTTGTTCAATGAGACGAAAATAATTTTTTGGTGAATAGTAATTTTTTACTTTTTTTCCACGGTTAAAAGTAAATTGGGTAATTAAGGGTAAAAATGATATTATTATTACCCTAACACATGTCTTAATTCTATTGGAAAAGTGTAATTTGACAAAAAACAACCTTAGGAATAATATATGTCCATTTAGGCCCACATGGATTAGATTAGGACATTTATTATTAATTTATTTAAAGAAGGGTTAAAATAGTTAAACTTAAAGTTTCATAAGTAAATAATTTTTAATATCGGGTTATACATAAACTAAATTCTACTATAAATATTCATTAGAAATCTGAAAAGATTTCCTACATAATGGTATTTTATTAGTAATTTTTAGACATTAAATAATTTAATTTATTTATGACAGAACGATGATGCAGTGATTATCTTATTAATGGAATATTGACATAATTGATCTTATAAATACCCAAATAAATATAAATTGAGACTTTTCATGAACTAAAATAATTTTCAAGTTTAATATGACATGTTAGGATTTATTTAATTAACTTTTTTAGAAGTAATAATTCTGTTATGAGTTTCAAACAAATCAACTATTGAATAGTTTCAAAATTGACATAAAATAATTTTTAAAACAAATATTATATTATTAATTTTAATTTTATTCTTAAAAATATAAAGATTGGAAAAATTTCTTAGATAAAGTTATATATATTAATAAAATACAACTTGGGGGTAGTTTGAATGTATATATTATGTTTATTAACTATATAATATAAAAATACAAAGTGACATGGTAAATGTCAATCAAATTAACTAAGAGTTAAAACTAAACGATAAGGTTAATATAATGACCTAAACATTTCTAAATTATATTGGATGAGAGGAATTATACCCATCCCCACCTTATCTTCGAAATAACTCAATTTGGAGCTATTTAAAACCTAACTTGACTTTATAATAAAATAATATTTTTAGTTATTCCAAAGGTGCCCCTCTCCTCCCTTATAAAAGGGCACCTCCTCCCCTCTTCCTCACACCACATTGAGCCTTCAAGCTCGGCCAAAACCTACCAATTTCTTCTCTCCACTTCCCTAGAGACATCTTAGAGGTTCTTGTCTTCTTCAAAGTCCTATTTTAGTGCCCTAAATGGAGGTCTCAAAGAAGTACTTTAAAGAAGAGGTAATGACTGTTACCGATTCTTTCATCTTTATTTCTTCTTCCACTTCTTCTTCATTAGTTGTTTCATTATGATGTAATATCATCAGTATCAATCATATACTGATATGTTATTATAATTATGAAACAACCCTATTTCACCATCTATGCATCCTATGGAAAAAGAAATCACCGCGCGTGCGTACGTACGGAATATCATCTCCAAGCCATGGTGTAATCTATTTTCCACCACCACCTTACTTGGATTGGTATAATGGTGTAATTAATGACTATATATGACTATTATGAAGTGATATTAATTTTTAAATAGTATACATACACTCAAATGAAATTCCACGATCATAGGAACGATATCATCACTCGTTCTTACGTACGGAATACCGTCTCCACGATGTGATGCAACTCGTTCTACATGATCTTCATTTCATAATGATTATATAAATGAATTTAATGAATGAATAAGATATATATTACACTAATACCATTCTGGAAATGAGGTATCTATAACCCAAATATATGAATAAGAATTTATTCGACAAAACACGCATAAGAACTAAAAGTAATAAACACCCGAATAACAAGTAGTAATGAAATATTACTAATAATAAGATAAGAATATGACCATATATGATATCATAAAAATAAGTATGATTCTGTACTAAGTCAATAAAATTATTTAAATCTTTACACAGGAGGTTCAGACACATACAAAGCATATCAGACCAAAGGTAAGGGAAATATCACAATCTCATTTTTATTCGAGATTTCTTATACTTTGGTATTTACTGGGGTGTATTTTATCATCCACATCCATGTTCCCTCAATATGTAATATTATATACATTCACCTAAAATTGTTTAAATCCAATTTTACCTTTCAGTGAGTTTTTAATAAAGGATATGAAAGGAATCTTTTGTCGTTTTTCATACGATGTACTTTTTTTACTATTTCAACAAAAGTACGAGAAGAATGTCTTTTTAACTTATACGACATGAATGGATTTTTAAAACATTATTTCCAAGAAGCTTACTTTACAAGTTTTAATGTTTATTTTTAATCAAATTCGTTTAGTTTATAATTGTAAGACATGTTAAGAAAGGAGAAGTGTTTTTGAATCAGAAAGGATATTTTCCTCAAGAATGGAGTTCAAGTGTTTTATCAAAATTATTTTCCATCTAAGATAATAAAGGGTTCGGTTTTTATCCCTATTATTACATTTATTTGATTATTTTGTGATGGAATTATATTTTAGTGAATGCCTTTATCTTATATGAGTTGTTTTATGATGTCACGATGTTTAAGATTCCCATTTTTATTACATGGGTTATGCTATGATATATGGTTTATGATTTTGTGGCACACATAAGAATGGTATCATTATGAGATGGTTGGGACCTATATCTCCCTCCAATTCATTGGGTAAAGATTTTATATCTCATGAGATAGACCTGGCTGGAACGGTAGGTTATATCGGTTCAGTGAAACAAGACTGAAACGAGGGTGACTCGGTTCAGAAATGGACTTTGTCCACTAAGATAGTCTTGGAAATGAGTCTTGACTAATAAGATATGATTCTCTATGATTATGTGTGTATTCCACAAAGTTTGATTTTTTAAGTTATGATTATTGGGATTTCATTTCACTACTATGATTTATCCCATGTTATGAAATTATGATCTCTTTTGCAGGTTAAGATTTCCAAAATATTATGTTCTTATGAAAATGATGTGATTGATATTTCTTTTGTTTACCCTTACTAAGCATTTGAGCTCACCATTTTATGTTTTCTTTTCCCCAGGATATAAAGAAATGTTTTAGGTAAAAAAAGGAAGATCTTTATGGTAGATGTTGAAGATCTTTCACAATGATTAGAAGATTACTTTCCGAGTTTCCAAAGACATTAAACTATTACGATCCGTGTGTGTGTTTTTTTTATGTACTAAGTATTCCGAAAAAGTAATGTAATGTCCATGTACGTTAAGCTTCGGGTCTCTACAATACTGGGGAATTATGAGAACATTTTCTACTTGAATGTACAGGTCACCTGGGGCATGAGATTAATGTTATTGGTTTTTATTTTATGATTTGATGATTTCACCTTGAATGAAACAGTTGAGTTTTGGATTTATGATTTATCTGTTTTTTTGGATCTTATCCCCTTTGCCAGAGTCCAGCGTTCATGCTTCATATTTGGCACATAGGATTCACATGATTTACATGTTCTTATATATGACTTGTATTACTGATGATGGGGATTTAATTGTTTAGAGTTTCAAAAACATATATTATGTTTCCCCATATGTAATTTTTATTCCATTATACTCAGTTGAAACATATTATTGTTTATTCAAAAGAAAATTTATGTGGATATTATAGTGATATGATCAGTGGAGATGACTATGTAGTACCTCATGCATGAGATGATTAGTGACCTAGTAGATTGGTAAATTAATTAGATTACATATATTTAGACCCCTTGTGAGTGTTTGGAAAATAGATTTGTTTATTTAAAGTGTCCAAGACATCCTATATGGTGTTTCCCTGTATATATTCTTAGTGGTATTATACTTAACCAAATGTTAAGACTATGTTTTACATGATACATATCATCATGGAATGACACTAATATGTATGTGTGAGTATGTTTGTGATTGTTTATGTGTGTATATCTATGTTCATAGATGATATTGGAATCCTTGAGGGTAGTCTTGTGTATAGTTTCTCGATGAGGATGGATTATACATTAGAAAATTACATTGAATGTAATAGCTGATATGTATATGATAACCTAGAGTGGGTAGTTATCCAAGTAAATTTATGTATGATATTGGGAATCATAATAGAGATGTATTTCTAGTGAACCCATAATTATTTTAAATATGAATTATGGGTTAAGAGGGGGATCCTAGTGAACCTTTTTAGATGCACCTTAGGAAAATTAGTGATTCAAATAAAATTTTAGATATACATATTGTGGGCAATATGAGAGAATAGTTATTTGAGGATTGTTAGTAGCTTAGAGATGAGAAGCATTGGTAGGTTCTTTGTGTTATGAGAACATGGTATAAGAGGTTCTACTAGGTATATGGTAAAATAATGCAGATTCCATGGGGTATGTGTTGAAAATCACTAGGATAATTTTGGTGTCAATGAATAGTTTCAAAGGTAAATATCTATAGAGTGTGTTACCATGATCAATCTATATTCACATTACAAAGTGCAGTGAGAACATGAGTATACACATGTTATTTCAAATGACACCAATTGATTGGCAGTCATGTAGTATACTTTGTATTGATCAAATTCTTTAATTTTGAAAATGATCATGAAGGGTGCTTCAGGATCGACGAGATTGAAATTTCGTAGAGAATTGTTAGTGATTCTTGGTTAGAGATCTTAGTTATATGACATGTATCACATGGTTTCATGAGTTTGGTTCCATGTTTAGTTTTTTAATAGTGTACACCTATTGGGTTGGTTGAGACCGAGGTGGTATACATGTTGGTGATGTGTTTTTCTATTGTATATATAGTTTCCTATGTTCGTGTATGTTCCAAAGAACAAAATACTCAATGAATCATGGAATGATTTTTTTTATGATTTTATAGAATACTAAATGTACCACTATGGCGAGAGGTTATGGATGAGTTGGATTAGAGTTCCATAATTTTGTTGACCCGTATTTGTTTCTTATCCTATATTATTTTGTATAAATGGTGATGGAATAATTATATACATGGAGACACATTTTTTCAATGTGTATAAGAGGTGATTCCTCTATAGTGATAATGAAATAATGGTTGAATGGTTTCACTATTGACAGAATGGGTGAGCATAGATCATGATGACTGACACATATGATTGATGGAAACTATTGAAATTACAAATGGGGAGTAGTATTTATAAATATATATCATGGGGAGTGATCCATAACTCACTAGAGGGCATGAACCACATTTAAAATGAATTCGTGTTGGTTATGGGGATAAAATTTCCATGATCCATGAACTATGTTCATTTTATGGTTTATATTGGCGCTCAAGATTGATTGATATGTATTTGTCCAATTATTATGTTTAGTGATCGATGGATCACAATTTGTGGAGATACACACCTGTGTTGGTAGGGTTGTGGGTGCAATGTGATTAGTCATTGGATGGTTGAAGTTTCTTTTAGATGCTGGTTAATAGGTGAATCCAATATTTTCTAGTTTCTTAGAAAATACCAGACTAATGATATATATGCAACATTTGATGGTATCTAAGGTTTGGTATAGAGGTCAAGATGAATTTGGAGTGATTCGAGCCTAAGTTGGATTAGGGATACATTGCTTCTTGTGAGAGGAGTACAATGATGAATTTGGTTGGATGAGTACCCAACTATGGAATTACAGTAGAATATGGGAGTAGACTTTCATGTATGCGATTTGAATGATCTCATGATTCTTTCAAGGAGATGAGAATTGTGTTTATGTGATGATATAGTGTGTTGGCAAGTGTGTCCGAGTGTATTAATGAATAGTCAAACATAAGAGTTATGACTGATATTTTTGCAAGATATTGGGTGTAGTGATGTAGTAACTACCATGATAAGGTATTTGAATGATTCTAATATTGTTTTAGTTGGAGATTATTATTTTTGGGAGCATTGTGGCACAAAATCAATGTTTATGAGCCAATTATTATGGTGGCTATCTTCATAGGTATGATAATCAATTGATTAATAAATTTATGGTTTCTTGAGGTTTACATGTGAGGGTTAGTTCGTTATCGGTATTTTTTTTATAGTGATGGGTCATTTTCTCAAGTTTGGTGAATTATATTCCTTTTGTATAGATTTTCAAAGTAGAATCTTGATAAATTCAGAAAGAAAAATGAGGATTCTCAGGTAGAGGATACGCTATGGTGGGAAGTTTTAAAACCCCAACCCCTTGTGGGTTATGAATTGTAGAAGAAATATGATTGTTTAAAATTTTCAAGAAGTTATAATTCTAAAAATTTAGTTTCATATATTAATTACAAGAGTTAGATCATCGTGAGTTGATTGTTTTTTATATATATCATGGAGTTAGAGGTGCCTCATGTTCTTGAAGATGTATCTAGAGTTTTTGGTTCTGTTATATAAATGTTTAAATGTTTTACATTACCGCATGGTTATTACATAGTTTGGGGAAACCATGTGCATAAATACATTAGGTAGGTTTTCATAAAGAGGTGGAACATGGTATGTTCATGGTTTCAAAGAAACCATAATGATTATAAAGACGGGGTAATGAAACATTTTTCATTATTAGTGTACGGTTTGTAAGATCATGAATCCTAATCATCTTAGATTGTTGTTTTTTGGAAAATGAAGGATACAGAGTTGGAAAATAGTTTTGAAAACTACAATTCCAAGTCATATTACCTTTAAAAGAGTGAAATTTATTATTTTTCCATGTAAATTTATATTAATGAAACCCATGTTTTTTACCCCCTATAATTTAACAGGACAAAAAACTACTTCATTCATTCTATTTAATTTCCCTTCGATCATGTGTGTTTTTTTATAATTTATTATGTTTTAAATGTGATTTGTCCTCCAATATTAATATATTTTTATTACTATATGGTTTATCATGATTTTTATTCCCTATTTTAGGGTATAATTGTTGATTCTGCTAGTGTATAACGGAGTAAGCTGATAATAGTAGGGATTTTTTATGGCATGATAATGGGATATCTGAAGACAATATCTGCATTCCATCACATGCTGTCTTGATTGAGATATATAACTATAGAATTTATTATGGTTTTAACAAAAATTTAAAAAAATAATTTTAATTGGATTAAAATCTTAAGAACTTTTCTTGGGATGGAATCACGGGTATTCCATAGACCTTATGTGGGTTATTGGTTATAATTTTAGAGTGATGTGGGAACCCAATGTGTTATTCTGTGTTTATGCTAAATATAATTAAATTAAAATAATTTTAAAATTGTGTAAATCTATAGAAATAATTATTAAAAAATTATTATAATTAGTTAAATTTCTTGTATTATTGTAATATAGGTATGTATAGAAATGGTAAATGGCTGGACAGACATGGGTGATCTCAAGTGATAGGTTTTGTGTTGAAATTAAAAATGGGAAAGAATTCGAGTGATGTAGATGATCCCTTGAGTATTATACATTGTTTTATGAATTTATTTACATCAGGTGATATGAAGATTCTCTTCTATGGGTGATTTTACTTTTTCTAAAAGATTTGTTTTAACTAATATTTATATTCCTATAGACTGAAAAAAGTTACAAGGATACTGATTGGAAAATTTGAATTTTCTATACATAAAGATTATGAAGAGATGGGGCCTTGAATATAAATGTATTTAATTTGACACTTCAACACTAAAGGGTGTAAATTATTCAAAATAAAATGTATTAGATAAATTAAACCTAGTGATAGGCTCCCTTAGTGACTTAAAGTAGTGGGGATGTTAGAATGGATTATTTTGGATGATGAGTACTTGCGAGAACTAGGAGGGGACTCATATCCATTTGGATAGTTAAGATGTGAATGAGGCATGTTATCATTCCCTCTTTGTGTGAGTAACTGGGAGTGTATTCCAAAAGTAGATTTAAGATAAGATGGGTGTGTGAGGACCAACCAATGATTTAGGATTTGGGATGAGAATTTTGGAATCCCTTAATACCACTGAGGGCGAGTCTTTCCAATGAATTTAGTGATTTAAAAATGTGAACATATGAATAATTAGAGTTATTATGAACTCAAAGTGATGGAATAGTCCAAAGAGTTGAGGTTGTGATGTGGGAAATCATGTAGGGTGTATATGAGGTGATTTGACCTAAGGGGCCTCGGTGGGTTTCCCAATGAGAAACAAGCCCTGAGGGGGTTTTGATGAAAATAGGTAGTGATGATTTCAGGATTCAAAATAGAATGAAGATCAGTGTTTCCATCCTGATATGGAATTATTGGTGATGTCAATTCATGCACTTGAGAGGATGACCTTAGTATTGTGAGATATATTCGAGAATATGGGAAATCTAAATGTGAATCCTATATGAGATGATTCATGAAGAACATAGTACAATATGAGATGTAATTTTATATATGTAATGCATTGTAAATTCCCAATGGATATGTCCTTCTAGATTAATGTTTCGGAATTCATAGGGTTACCTCCTGGGTTTTTCCATTAAGACTGTATGACTATGAATCAAATATGATTACCACATGGGGAATGACTTTATTATTATTATTAATAGATAAACTAGAATAAAATAATTGGGTTGAAAATAAATATCCCATGATGTTGGGGTCCACCTTTGGTACTACATAATGTCCTTTTACATTCTCTTTGGAATCAACAATGGCTCTAGATGACTATTTATTTCATCGAATTACCTTTTAGGGATCAATGATGATGATTGATACCCTATTGTATACCCAAAATGTGATACTATAATCCATATATTATTCTTCATACATATAGATTTCTGGTTTTTATCCAACGATCATGAAATTATACTTTCTACAATATATGTAAAACCTTGAGATTTTATAATTTTTTGAATAAATTTAATTTTTATGATAACTTACACTACTGGTAACAATAAGTTTTAACAAAAGATTACATAATATTAAAATATTATTATTTGATATGATAGTTATCACCTAAACATTATAATGGAAGGTATAAATATGATTAACAAATATATGAAAATAAATTGTTTTCATATGTATATAAAACTAATTATTTTGTAAACAATAAATTACAAATATAAATATTAACCATTTGACAATAAAGAATTTTTTTTGGAAAATAGTTTCTTTGGGAAGAAATGGGTTTTAAATAAAAAAATAAACCAATATTTTGTTAATTATTTAAATAAAATTAATATATTATATATTCAATAAAATGTTTAATATTCATCTTATGTGTATTCTATACATGAGATGACAATAACTCCAATTTGATGTTTTAAATACGCATTTTCTGAAAAAGATGTTTTGTCAAATTTTAATAACTTATTTAAAAATTAATTTTTTATAAATTTAGAGAATTTATTTTTGAATATAAATTTTATTTTTTAAATCAAATTATTAGAATTAGCGTTGATTTATTTTTTTATAATTTGATGAAAAGATAATTTTTTTAGTGAATAGTGAGAAAATATTTGTTTCTATTAAGAAATTTGATATCATTCAACGATATTACAAGGTAAATTTTATTTCGATATTTTTTTATAAAAAAAATATTTAAATTATATATTAATTTATAAATTTTATTTCATTCGGATAAATATCATATTGTATTTTTAAATAATTTTTTTAGTACTCATGGAAAATTTCCGTTTAAAAAACTACGTTTTGTCATGTATGTGGGTTTTATTTTAAATTAATTTATATGAATTAAATGAATGTAATTTAAAAAATTTATTAAATATTTGGAATTATAATAATTTATATTATTTAATAACTTTAACTAATTTTTTCACAATTAGTAATAAAAATAGTAAAAATTAATTAAAGTGGTTAAGATTAAAACAAGTTGATCATTTGATAAAACAAAAAATATGATTGTTAATTAGACCCAAAACATATCAAACCCCCATTTTATGTCACTATTTTGACATTATCACCTATAATTATAGAAAATTACCCATCTTTATCCTTGTAGCATTTGAACAATGTGGGTACACTTTATTCTTTAAAAAAATTCCCTGTCTATACTCTCCCCCACTTATTAAAGGAAACCCTCTATCCCTTCATATTTAGAATTAAAAAACCAATTGTTTGGGACATGGGATGACAAAATTAATTCCATAGTTTTCAAACCATATCTTAAATGCCTTATTTAGATTATTAATCCATCATAAGAAGGATTTAGTTTTAAACCTAATGAGGTTCTCTAAAGAAGAGGTGCATTCCTTAAACCTGAGTTGTGATTTTATTCCTTTCTCTAATGCTTTAATGTATTATCCAACTGTTATGATATCATAAAACCCATATCTAACATATAATGAGAATTTATTTTTTTAATTTAATAACTTATTTCCATCTCTTATTCCATCAAATGAGAAATGAAATTGTTCAACCTATGTATGGTGGACCACCGCCTTGTGAACCGACATTATTCATTTTCTATAACCTGCTGTCATGGATAGATAAAAAGGTAGATTTGATATTTCTATAATATATTTATTATATTAATATAATTATATAATTTTAATATGATAACTATGTTTTAACTTCAAATGCATTGGAAAATAATAACTTCACTCGTGTGTATGATAGACAACCACTACACGACCCAATGTGATGTGTTTTTACTTTCCGTTTTACTTGGATGGAAATAAGAATATATTAAATGGATATATATTATATGGGTAACATAATTAATCTTATATAATTTCAATAATTCTTATAACTTATTAATTTACTTTCTATGGGAGATATGATAATGTGGCATGTGATTATGGTGTATTGCTGCCTTGCGAAGCGATCTAATTCATTTTCTACTAATGATTTTCATATAATGTAATAAGGAAACATTTAATAAATATATGTGATATATATTAAATAATAATTATATATAAATTTTATATATTATTTACTTTTATTTTGTACCATCTTATAAATAAATTCATAAATGATCATGCGTACGTATTTCCAACCATCGCCATGAACGATGTATTTCATTTCATATTTTTATATTTTACCGATTAATATGAAAAAAAATATAGTTAATATATGGGATATTAATGTAATGGTAAAAATAATGGTGATTATTAAATCATGATCAAATTAAAATGATCAAAAATACCAAATCAAAATGTACATTAAAAACAATGCAGTTGTTACCTAAAACATGATTTTAATAAAGAATTGTTATTGGACAGGTAATAAAAGACCATAAATAAATCAAATATGGTATGATATATATAATTACTATTTTTAATAGATTTATAATAAACCTATATTATTTATATAGGTGTTTCTAATGTGTATTATGGAAGTTGAGACTTAAGGTAAGAGGTTTATGTCTTAATTTGTCTTCATTGAAACATAAGTTATGTCATATAGCTATCTTATTTTATTCTATATATATAAATCCCTATTTAAATTTAATATCATTAATTTATTTATTTTCATGACACTATAATTTTCATTTAATATTATTCTCTCATGGGTCCTATGATTCAATGTTTCAAAAATGATCAGTGTTTTATGTTACAATCTCATCGTTTATTAGCATTGTTTACAATTATTCTTCCAACGATGAAATATTATGATCTATCTCTAAAAAATATCATCAATTTTTCTCTCTTATATTTATTTATATAGAATATATTTTCCGTTAATTTTTATCTATTAAAGGATATATGAGATTAACAAATTATATTCAAGAAAAATCATCTTTATTTATCTCTTTGGTAAAAAGAAAAATTTATTAATTATCCACATTTTCAATATATGTTTTAAATTTTTTTAACATTAAAAAAATGATTTATTTAATATGTTTTTACCCTTGGTATAATTTTTACAATGTTTTTAAAAAGGAATTTTTATTTTTTTCAGACAAGTTCTGTTTTATTTCAATCCCATAGATGGGATGAGAGAGTGATTTTTTAAAGTAAAAAAGTTAAAAAATATTAAAATAGTTTTATATCCAAATTATATTTGAAACTGATTCCAATGACCAGAATTTGATTGAAAAAATTAACAATCAAGCAAATGATTCATTAAAAACAATTTAAAATATAATATAACATTATAATTTAAATAAATTAGACATCAATTTTTAATTAAAATTCAATATTTTACACCATTGATAAAAATAATTTCAAGAAAATAAAAAAAAATATCTCTAATATAAATTTTACGATCCACTTTCAAAAATTAATTTAATTTTTTTCAAATACAATTTTTATAATTTTCAAAAAATAGTTTTAAAATAAGTTCTCCATTAATAGGTGTTAAAACTAATTTTTAGAAAAATAATTCTTTTAATTCATAAAGTTGAATATAATATTATCTATTATCTATAAAACACATAAGATGAAATTTAAATATTTGATTAAATTTATAATATATATTTTTCACTAAAATAATTAATCAAATTTTTTTTAATTTATTTATAGAAAACACACTTGTGTGCATAAAATAGTTTTTTTCGGAAAAAGATTTCCTTTTATTTTAAAATGGTTTTATTTTAATTTCAAAATAATTGGTACCAAAATTATTCATTTTATATAAATTTGTAAACTATATTTTGAAAATTTAGTTAAAATTATTCATAACTTCCATTCCAATAGCTAGGTGATAACTATAACAGTATTTTAATAATATTATTAACATTTTGTTGGAGTTATATAAAACTTAGTCTTGTGTATAACAAATGCGGTCAAAGGAACTTGATATTTTGTGTAACAAAATATGAACATAATGTTGATTCTTACTCATGATAGTCTGGTTGTTTCGTGAAATGAAATACAATATTATTTTGGTGTGTAGTGAAATCTTAACTTTGTGATGTGTTTAAAGAATGTTGAACATGTTCTAGTATGCGCTGCAAGTCCTATATAATTTTAATTTATTCAAAATAATAATAATTCATAAAAAATTAGGGTGTAACAATTACCATAACTATAATGATACATCATAAATTAATGTATTCTAATCTCTAAAATAAATATAATAATTTTTACCAAAAAAAACTATTGATAATAGAAATAGTTTTCATTATGAAAAAATAAATGTGGAAATATCATTTAAATAAATGAACAATTCACAATTACAACTGTGATAATCATTAATGGGTAATTCCTAAAAAAAATAATAAACAAAATTGATTATTATATTATCTATTTTCTATAGATATTCCATAATCATGAATAGAAACACTTTATATACTTTTAATAAAATTAACAACTTCATGAAATTCATCAATTGATTTTTTCTTTAAAAATGTGATTTTTAATGAGCTATAATTTTTTTACTCTAATCAAAATTACATAAACATTTTACATGAGTAATATATCCCATACTTATAATTATTCAAACCATCATCCAATATATCATTAAAACTCTTTTTATGTGGTCTAAATAATATCTCAAATAAGGAACTTAATATAAAGTTTTCAAATTCAGTATTATGAAAAAATTAATACCATGGAATATAAACATCTTATAGTTGGGTGGCATTTTAATTTTTTAAAACTTTATAAATTAAAATTATTATTTCTAAAAAAAGACTTATTTCAAATTCATATGGCATGAAAAATAATTTAAGAGGTATTTTTTATTAACACATAATATTAGAAGAAATTTATTAAAAAATGTTTCACAAACAATTAATTAAATAATTGTAACTTTTTAATTTATTAATTTATAAAAACTTTATAAATTACTAAATATCTCCAAAATCAATATAATAATTATTTAAAAATCATTTATAAATAAAATACATCAATTTAAAACTAAAAATAATGAGAATATTGTTTTTCATCACCGACCATAATCTATAAAATATGCGTAGTCCTTTAATATTCATGATGATATTTTCATGAAAAAACTCTTTATTGGTTTGGTCATATTTTATAAATGATAGTATAATTGTTTTCTATGATATGTCATCATATTTTACTATTCAAAGATATATCATAATTGTGATATGGTACACTATATTTGAAACATGCGGTATAGATATCTTATGGTATGATATAATGTTATTCATAGACTATGACTAATAGAAATCGATTGTATTTGTATTGATATGAAACTTGTGATATATTATATTATAATCCATAACTCAACTGGCTGGAATAAAAGATCCAATATTACTTTATTATTAGCGATTTTCCAAAGAATATAACATAAAAAAATTAAGTTACATTATGAATTAATGAATCTAGGGGCATGGTAATATTTGATAACACTACTTGGTTTCAAAGGTATCTATGAATACTTTTTAATAATAGAAGAATTAAAATTGTAACCCAATCCATGACCACCATGATATAACTTGTAAACCATACATAAGGGCAATAATGTTTTTTGAAAAAATGTATCCTTCACTAAAGCTACATCTGAAACACGTTAAAAAATAGTGATAATGTTTGATGAATATTTCTAATGTAAATACATATAATATTCCCCCTACCTTGAAAATACTTGGGTTACTAAATCATCTTATGATCAAATGATATTACTTGATTCCTAGTGTTCTTGATCTCATGGTCAAAAAAAAATTCTAATAACTGCTGAATGATTCATGATGGATGAGTCAGGTTATCTCCCAATAAGGATCAATGTGATATACTGGGTCTCACATTATTAATATTTCTTTTTTATTAGTTTTAATTGAATGATATAATGGGATATATTATTTTATATATGAATATATTATGGATCAAACAGAAAATAGAATGAGGTGGGTAAATTTCCCATTAACATTTTAAAAAATAATTTTAAATTATGATAAAAAAGATATGAAAATATCATAAAATAACTTTAAATTTTAAAAAGTAAATATTAACATAAATTAAAATGTAGAAATTTAAATTTATATGTGCAAGGGAGCATGAGAAACATTGATAAAGGATTCTTAAAATATCACATGATGTTAATATATGTATCTTCCCCTTATGATGGTTTGAGATGGTTATATTAAACCACTTTATTTTAATAATGATACAATAACCAATATGAAAAGAACCAATAAAACCATTTGTATTAATATAATCAATTATTTAAAATAACACTTTTCAGTGAGAAATTTATGAAACCAATAATTAAAATTACCACGGAAATGAATTTTTTTCTTAGAGGTAAACCCATTACAATCTATTCTGTAATAAAACTAAATGATATGAAGAATATAGAAGGTAAGTGGGGGAGAGTAAAAAATGGATAGATACAAGAAATTATAAAGAGAAATTCTAATGGATTAGTAGAATAAGAATACAGAGTGTATAAAGAAATATATATCATTGAATATTTTTGTTGAAAGAAGATTTTTGATAAAGCCCACACCATTAAATGGTTCTTATTGTTGTTATCAATTCACAATGATATTGATGACTTGATCTTATTTTTAAATGGATGATAACGATTTAAAATTTTAATATAATTGATTATTAAAGATGAATCCTTAATCTTTAATGATCATAAATCATTTTTATGGATTTATACTTTGTATATACGATGTTCCATAACTCCCAAGACCTCTGTTAGTATCCACCAATGGTCTAGGGTTATCCAAAGTTGAGATAGTGTTTTAATGAGATGGGAAAAAACTTTTTTCCCAATATTAAATGCACCATGTAAGGTTCTAGAATTATTAAAATTTCTAGCGTCTTTTCACTATCTAGACATTGTGTATGGAAGTGGTGTTTCAGATTTGAAATCTCTATAGATTAGATGGAGATCATGCACTAGGTAGCTTGTGGTGTGCTAAAGGCCTCAAGTCACTCTGTTTGTTTTAAAATCTATCCAGTGCACTCTAAAAAGCTAACTAATTCTTCAATACTTTATTAAACATGGAAATGACCCTTTAATCCCAATCTAAACACCTCTTTTGATTTGTTTTATTTGTATCACTATAACTCAAAAAAAAATTCACAAAAAACATATAACATATTTGAAAAACATTAGATTATTTATGATCCTTAAGATAATTATGACTATTAGAGTCCTTAATAACATCTATTATGAATATTATATATTGTTTATATAAAAATCACGATAAATAATATGAAAAATAAAAATGTAATGATTCACCAAATTCTTATGAAATAATTTATCCCTTTTTATAATGGAATTATCCCCCCATGAGATACTATGATATTATCTCTCTGTTTTATATAGATACATTGAAACAAAGTTCTACCCTTGATGAAACAAAATTTAAACATCCATACATTCTTTTATCATTTTTTTATATTTCGAAAACTTCTACCCATTTTGGATTATCGGTAATAAACTTATAAAAAAATGGGTATGAGAAATTAAATATAGAAAATAACATTTTAAAGAACTATTTTATTTCATTCATAAATATAATAAAACATGATATAAACATAAAATTTAAAACAACCATTATATATAACATTTATAACATTATATAAAATCCCATTTAAAAAAAATTAATGAGAGGGTATTTTTATATAACAATTCATTATAATATAAAGAGGTAAACAAACTAAACACTGGAATCCATGTAGATATTAACAATTAATTTTATGCTCAAAATAATAGGAGACTTAAAAAAAATATTAAGAAAGAAATTTTTAAAATAAGATGCCTTGAATAATTTATAAATATACACAAAGTATTAAAAGATATTTTCAAAAAATAAAGACTATTATTTCATAATGTTGACATTTAAAAAAATATTTTATGAGATAAATATTTTTATTTTAGAAAATGGATTACAAATAATAAAGCATTAAAAAAATTATTTTATTAAAAAATTATTATTTGAAAATATTCTTATATAAAAACTATATAGTATATACAAAATATATACTTTTTAGATTCTTTAATATATCCAAATATATGAATTTTTATTTTGATACCAAACATTTCATAAATTGGATCGTCTAATTTATGTTCAATAGTAAACACCCACCATATAATACGATAATGAATATCAGTGGTGAATCCCAACAAGAATGAAAACAAGTGTTTCTTTTGGTACCCAAATTATGGGTCTTACTATGTTTGATAATAAATTATTTGTAGCTAAAAAAATATTGGGTTTAGTATGATTGGTTAATAAATATTTTGAAACCAAACTGGTCATTATTTTGGAATATAGTGATAAGAAAGATGGATACTTTTATCAATTCAATATATTTTATATTTCATTCAAAATGATATATTAGATTTCTATATTTATTAAAATATTTGTAAACTTTATTTATAGAAGAAACTTTTACAAACAATTTATTTTTCAATGAACTCACATTATTTGAAATACTAAAACTATAAAAATATTTTAAAGGATGTTGAAAACATATAATTATATATATATATATTGATCTCTAAGGATGAATTGATCTAAGGATTTCATTTGATCTTTAATTTTTTATTCAAAATTAAGAATTATTTAGTGTTCACGTAATCTCAAAAATAAATCATATTTTTAATTATAAAGAAGATATATTTCATTAGAAATATAATTATTCTAATTATTAAATTATTTGTATTTAATACTTGAGTCTCTTGAGGTGGTTGAGTCAAGGGAGTATTCACTAGCACTCAAAGTCTATAAATTAATGGATATCTTTCCATTATAATCCTATATAAACTTCATTTTATATATTATGAAATGTTTCCTAATAGGTACCTTATTATTGAATTAATAGAATGTTTTTTAGCATCTTTAATTTGATTTTGGATTTTCTTGTGGTTAAAGGATTTCTTCTTTTTTTCAAATTGTTTAATTTATATGTCCAACATTCAATGCAGGATTCATTGTGAGATTATTAATCATCACATAAATAATTGAAATGAATAGTTATTTTGGAATCATTTTATTCAATTACTTCACTAGATTATTTATCAGATAAACAGTTCATAGTGATCTGATATTCCATAATATATTTGATAAGATATTCAAGAAACATATTTTTATTGTCATTAAATTATGGAATATTGATCCCATTGGGAGCACAAGATCTTGGTAAGACCTATATAATTTTCTTCAATAATGTTTCTCTAGATAAATCCTTATTGGGAGACTTTTGAATAATAATGATTTTAGTGAAAAAAGTAAGAATATGTGTAGTATATTCATTAAAAATCATATAAATGTGTTCAATATATTGTCTAATAATATTAAATCATTTTTCGTTAACTTTATTCCTACCATTGTGTGTGATCTCTAGAAAAATATGGCTTTTAAGAAAAATTTTACCAGTAGTTTTATGATTAAATTCATTTTTGTGATGACTATAATGGGGATATCACATGATTTTTCAATATGTTAATTTTTTATATAGTGAGGAGTCTATATAACTTTAGATTCATTTTCAAGAGTATATCCTTGAATAACTTTTTATGAAATAGGATAACATGTGCTACTAAAATGGGTAGACTTGTGATTTTTCCAATGAAAGTTATTTTATACATTATTTAAAGGGGAACATCCCAAAGAAAGTACAATGTGATTATTTTTAAAATATGATTCCATTTTTAAGAGATAGAAATTTTAAATACATTAATATTTAAAATAAAAAAATTTAAAAATCAAAAGAAAATTTTGAAAACAAAATGATATCTATTGACAGTAATTTTAGGATGGTCATAAAATGGAAATGAAAGGGCAGGGGTGGTGAAATATACTTTAAAAATTAAAAAATATAAATATAAATAATTCTATAAAATATATAAATATATAGTATAGGAATTTGAAATTAACAAAGAATAGTGCAGTGTGAATTAAAATATGGAAAAGTAAACATTGAAACGTAAAAGGATATGGGGAAATTTTATAAAGGGTATTGGAAATGACACACCAAATTCCTCAACATCATATCACCTAAAGAATGGGAGAGTGGGTTATTTTTAACACCATTCTTTTAGTAGAGATCCTGTAATAAAAATAAAAAAAATTCCCATGATTATTATATAGTGAAGTATGAAACCAAAATAACCCTTTCATTTAATAAAAATCTAATTAATAAATGAACGCTTTCTCTAGAAAATAAATATAATGAAACTAAAAATGAATATTATAAAAAATATATTTTTATTTGAGTAAAAATTATTATAATTCGATATATAAACTCACTAAATGATAAAAAAATGAATAAAGGATAGAGATAGAGAGAAATAATAATGGAGAGATCCAAGGGGTTACAAAGAAAAAGTACAAAATATGAATAAAATAATATTAATAAGGGAATAAATAAAGATAAACCAGTGAATATTGTTGGTGTATGATAACTATAAATCAAGTTCATTCCTTTTAATGGTGACCTTTGTAACCTCCAAATCATTTTTTATTTCATTAAAACACTTTCAGGGGAAGTGGGAAACCTCATACTCCAATTCTATGTTCCAGCGGGCCAAACCATACTGATTTAAAATTAGAAAACCAAACCATAGAGACCAGTGGGAAAATTGAACACATATTCAAAATTCAAAAACCAAAAGAAAAATAAAATCAAAAAGAATTTCACCTGAACTCGCATCAAAGAATAACCATGCAAATCACACGAGCTACTAGAGAAACCCTGCATTGAAGATATCATTAGGAGGACATGAAATCAACCACTGCATCATCACTATCATCACATCATCGTCATCACCAGCACATCACTGTCGTCCACTCCATGCTTCATCGTCAGCACCATCACCTACCGTCATACTAAACCTCATTTAAGTCCAGGCCATTTTCCCAAGAAACATTTGCTGCCAGAAAAACTCGAGCCAACGGAGAAACAAACTCTCTCGATCTAAGTGTCCCAATCCCGCTACTATCCCCTACCTGCAACTCACCCACCACATGTTGTTTCCTTCAGAAACATGACTCGCTGGATGAACAAAGAACTCTGATCACCAAAACCTCCGTAGTTGATAACCATTTTATAAAAACCAGCAGAGAAACCCCACAGAATAGTATAACCATTCACCATCTTCATGTCAACATGTTACCAAGGTCTTCATCCTCCACACATCCACACCGTTGGTCTCTGCTACTACGTCGACCACCTACACCGGCGTCGACTGGACCTTTGTTGTTCTCAATTTCCAATGATGATGATCACATGAAATATTTGGAAATAGATGAGAATGATTTTTTTTAAATTTAATCTCATTCAATAATAGAGATGAATGATTTTACATTGAGGATTTTAATGTATTTCTTAGAAACATATTTTAATCAGATGATTATAGATGCCTCTAAATACATCTATTTATAGACTCTTAGGGTGATGGGGTTGTCCAAGGTAGTTTTGATGCTTTTATGAGTTGAGAAGATACTTTTGGAAGACATTAAATGAATCTAGAAGGTTTCTTGAATGGATCCACTAGATATCTATCCAATTCCAATA
Source organism: Viscum album (assembly GCA_963277665.1). Taxonomy (NCBI): domain Eukaryota; kingdom Viridiplantae; phylum Streptophyta; class Magnoliopsida; order Santalales; family Viscaceae; genus Viscum; species Viscum album. The sequence goes on along the minus strand of OY728146.1, from coordinate 1,593,270,025 downwards.
TCTAGTTGACATGCAAGGTATTGGTGATGTGGTTTTGTAATCTCTAATAGCTAGTTAGTGGACATCCATCGACTAGCCAATCATGTTTTTCTAGATACTATTAACATGGTTTATTCTACCTATAGGTTGGTTCACTAATAGAAGATGGATGGTTCTTCACTAATATGTTAGACTTTGAAGTGTTTCTTCAATCCCACTTTTAATTCCTCTTTAGTCCATTATTCTTCATATCATTAAAAATCCACAATAAAACTATAACTAGAATTTAAATAGGTTTTAGAAACATTAGAGTTTTTGTGGTCATTAAAACAAGTATGACTATATGATTCAATAGTAATGAAAATTGAAAAGTAGATGAAAATGAGTGTATCCATACCATAGATAATTATCCCTTCCACTATATCACAACCTATCATAAATAAATTCTTCCCTGCTCAATTATCATAAGTAATCCACACCTAGAGGTACCCAATATCTCTCTAGTGAGATCATTTATGATGGTAAATAAATTATTAGTACAATAATTCTTCCAAATACCCATAATTATCGAGGACCATTTATCACTCAATAAATCCTTGTTTCCAACGCTTTTACGCTAGGGCGTGCGCATCCATCTGCGGAGGACGCGTAGCTGTTTCCCAACATTCCCGCTTTCCAAAGGCGGGCGGCATCCATTCCTTGTTCAGGGATGTTTTCTCCTTCATCGAAACCGGGATGATGGGATGTCAGTTCTTCCTTTCATGGATTCCTCCTCGGAACTCATCACCTAGTACAGGTCTCCCTCATAGATTTAATACGATGTTCGTGAAACTCTTCCCAGTGCCATGTTTTCATGAATGCTAGTTAATTACACTACTTCTCCTAGGATATTCCAAAGGGTTTGTTCAGGGCAGCAACCTTCAGTTGAGGGAGTAGTCACGTCGAGGAATTAGTAGCGTGTCTGAACGTTGGGGAATTGGTGTGACTGTATTTTGTCCCTTGTCATAGGGATTCTGGAGGGTGCGAAATCCTGAGGCATCCCACATCGATTGTGGGTAACCATATTCCATATGCATGTATCTTAGGTTTTCCTCATCTTCCAATGTTTAACGCAGGGTATGCCATAGGTTTAATGTCCAGTGGAGATGGTTACGCCCGAGGCGTGCCATCCGAGGATTTTCTCAGGCATCTCATGTTTATCACAAGGTAGGTTTCGAGTTTGACATCCAGCAGAGATGGATTTTCCTGATCAAAACACTAGCTGGAGTGGATCAGATTGATGAATTTACCTTAAAGGGGTGTCGATGTCGGGATTAGCTCGTGGGTGGCTTCCCAAACACTGTGGAAGGGAGTAGAGTGGTTTGATCCCACTGGGATGTGGAGGCCCGGGTAAGAATCAGGGTGGATGATGGGTGGGTGGATGGATGAAGTAGAGGGGAATGAAATGGGACCATCACAAGGGAAACAGTAAAGTTGGCCTTGAGCCTCAGGAAGGCTTCCTACATACCGTGCCTTGACACAGATCAAAGTCCTCGTAGTTCAGATGGGATGTGGGACACAGTTTAATGTCATGCGGGACAGGGTGAACGGGCGTGAATGGGGTCGGAATGACTGGGTGATGAGCTCGAAACTCATGGAGCCTTCCTACGTACCATACCTTAATATGGATCAATGTCCTCGTAGTTTGAGAATTAATGGTGGGTGTCGATGGACCAACGTGAAAAGAAAGAGACCTTGGTCCAGATGGTGTGGGGCTTACACAATAGGCTCCTCGGGTGTTGGTGAACCGACGTGAAGGAGGTCAAAATGACCAATGGGTGATGGGATTAAACCTCAAGGAGGCTTCCTACATACCATGAATTGACATGGATCAAGGACATCGTAGTTCAGGTTGGGTTTTTTTGGCAAACCGACATGGAAGTGAACCCGAGGGGTCCACAGGTGGGGGTGGGGGGATTTAACCTCGTGGAGGCATCCTACGTACCATGCCATATCACAGATCAAAGTCCACATAGTTCAGATTGGACACTGTAAGGCCAATGTGAAAGTGGACCAGGGGTCCATCTGGTCTTGAACCTCATAGAGGATTCCTACATACCATGACTTAGCATAGATCAAAGACCACATAGTTCAGGTGAGGTCACAATGGCTTACCGCTGGACTTGGATGCAGTTTAACGTCATGAGGGATGAGGATAAACCCTGACGTGAATAAACGACGGGTGGTGGGCTTGAACCTCATGGAGGATTCCTACGTACCATGCCTTAACATGGATCAAAGACCCCGTAGTTCAAATGGATGTGCAGTTTAATGTCATGCAGGATGGGGCATACAGTTTAACATCATGGTGGACGGGGGTGGAACTCGATGTGGGGAAATGACCGAGTGGTGGGCCTAAACCTCGTGGGGGATTCCTACGTACCATTCCTTGAAATGGATCAAAGTCCCCGTAGTTCACTTAAGGTGGAGGTCAGGGTCAGTTATCACTCTAAGCCCACGTGATTCATGCTCGGTGTGAGAAACAAGAGGTTGCAGGGACCTGACGATCACGTCGTGAATGATGCGTCTGTGGGAAACGAAGAGGGGATTACACGTTGGGCGGCCACGGTGCTGGGAATTACTCCAGGATGGAGGACCGAAGTGTGACAAAGCGCGGCAGGTGAGGGATTTGGGACCAAAGATGGAAGGTGCCTTGTTCCCTATCGCGCCACGCTGGCCTTGTCAGTGGGGAAGTACAGACGTCCATGGGTGATACCTTCCGCAAGAGAGTCTTGGGGGCTTATACCAAGATGGTTTCACATCTCCCATGGACATAGACTACTCATATAAGGAGGATTTCATCCCTTGTGAGGGTGATTCAATTCTCGTGGAGACAAGCGGCGTAAAGAATTTCTGAGCCGGCGGGGGACCCCACTTGTGAGTCACGAGGACTGATCACTGTTTAACGTCATTTTTTGAGGAGGGGGTGCTTGGCAGTTTAACGTCTTGCAGCTCAGACGAGGTGGGTTTACATTGCACCCCTAGTACATACATGACTGGTACCCTCTACTCCTTGGGGGAGGGAAGGTACTGGCAAGGCCATGGTATAGGGGGTCGCAGAGCGAACCATCGAGGGGTCGTCGTTAGCGTGGCTATGTGAAGAAGAAATAGTCGTTAGCATGACTATGTGATGAAGCATTAGGAGAAGCAACGCTATGGGTGGTGTTGTCCATGGGACTTTGAAATCACATCGTGCAAACCTGAAAGGTTTCACGGGAAGAGGAATTCCCAATAAAAGAAGTATGCTTCGCAAAGTGGAGTGCCTTGGCCTTAGCATGGGACAGGGGTGTGAATGGGAGATGCTTTGATAAGTGGAATAGTATTTGTGGAGCACTGCCTCACGAAGTAGAGGTGCCTCATTAAGCAAGGTGCTGTGAAACCGTGTGCTTCGTGATGTACAACGACCCCGCCTTGGAATGTGGATCACTAGTACAAGATGGGTGTTTCGCGAAGCATAAATGCTCCGCGGCTACCCGGGTTCCTTTGGGAATCCCCTTCCTTCGCGAATGCCCTTAGTCTTCGCGAAGGGAATCCATCTCTGAAGAGGGGCTCAAGACGAGACAAGGTGAAGGCATCTTGCGAAGTAGAAGTACCTCGCAGAGCTCATGATTCCCGGGGGTAAAGGTTGCTTCGCAATTCGGGAGGTGAGAAGCCGAAAGTTCGGATCATCCCTCTTTTTTTACTTAGGGGAAGCCCAATATTTGTAGGAAAGGGGCGCCGTGAAGCAGAGCTCACATGGCATGAAGGGGCGGCAGGTGCTTCGCGGCGAGCTCGCGAATTTCAGGCTGTTCATGGAGGGTTACCGCCTCCATTGCTTCACGGCGGGCTTGCGGACATCAAGCCGTTCGCGGAGTGTTACCTCCTCGGGGGGATTCGCGGCGGGCGCATTTGTTGGGGTGCGCTCCGTGGCTGCGCTCTATGGGGCAGCGCGCAAGTTTCTTTTCCTTCTTCCTTTGTCGTCCAATATTTTGGCGCCAGCAAATGCCCCCCTCATACTTAGAGCCACAGAGGGTTGAAGGTTCGAAGTTTGAGGGAAAATCACCAAAATTATCAGTGGTTCGTGAAGCGGCCCCATGAAGAGGGCGCGTGGGGCGGCCCGCGGCCGCGCTGTTCGGACGCGCAGTGATGCTCCGCGTGGGCGGGGGGCTGGCCTCTCTTTTTTATTCTCACGGCTTTATCCTTTAGCACTATCGACTTCGCGAAGCTCCGCGTACTCCGCATCTGCTCTTTGCGAATCGAGCTTTGCAGTGAACTGAGAGTCTCTGACTCCACGAACGCGCCCAGCGAACTTCTATTTTCTGGCCTAGGCTAGGCTCCCCTGCGTGGTTTTGCGTCCGAGCTTCGCGAGAGCTCTTTGCGAGAAACCTTCGCGACCTACCCTGAAATTTATTCGAGTTCCGCAATCGAAATGGTCCATAGAGAAGCTTTGTAAAGGGTGCTTGCAGACGCCGCTCGGAGGGATGTGGTGGCCAGTTGTCTGGGCCTTGGAGAGATGGTCCGATGTCACATGGACCATAATTCTTTGACAGCACTGCTATCATAGAGTCAAAAGAACTACCCAGAGTGCAAGAAGATTCCTTTGTATGGATTCGGGCTGAGGGATGATGTCTTCATCCTTGAGGTGAGTTGGGACGAACCAACTTCATGGTTCAAAATCCCACCATGCCAGTACCAGTGGTTCAGGGTAGCCGATGGTCATGTGTGGGACGACTTCACACCCATCACTTCCAACTGCCTCTACAACCATGTGAACAATATTTACGGGGACCCACTGCAACCGAATACGTCCCCTCCTCTGTACTCCACTATGTTGAAGGTGGCTTTGCAGGATTCAGAGAAGGGGTGATCTGATGAGTGGGACCTGCACCAGGGCGGAAACTTCACCAATGACTGGGCATGGGCCTACTGGGTAGGCTCCTCATGCGAGGAGTTTGGAGCCGAGGTGAGGAGAGTGGGTTTTTATGAGGCAACATGAACCTCCCAATTCCACATTTACCAACTGAAAAAGCTGATGTTGGAGCTGCTGAGCAGATGGTCGTCTACGACCAATACTTTTCACCTGCACCATGGAAAGGTGGGCATCAGCCTGTGGGATGTCCACCATATTTTGGGGGTTCCGATCTTGGGGTCCATGTATAATGAGTTCCTCCCCGTCATGAGCGCCTGGAGGATACAGAGAAGATGAAGTGACTGGCATCAGCGCTGATGGAACTGGTCCCTAGAGGGGACAAGGAGGCAGTGAGGGATGTCCACTTTAAGAAGTGGTTCGAGCGGTTCTTGAACTTCCCAGAGAATCGAGTGTTCCCTTCAAGGCCTCTAACTTGTCTGAAGGCGGCTCAACGGGGCAAGGAGCACTCGTATTGGTGTGTCTTGGAGGACAGCCAATGGAAGACTTGGGGTTTCAGTGTCAATATTGAACAACAGTTGATAGTTAGGATGGTAGCATTCATTGCGGCCCTTATCTGTGGTTGGATCCTACCGGTGAGAGATACCAGCATGGGGGTGCGGCCCAGCTCATTCATCATGGAGTCTATGCTGGACATGGGGTAGCGGGTCAACCTGGAGATTACAATGCTCGCCAAGTTGTACAGGATGTTGTGAGACGTTAGCGAGGGAAAGAATCCACCAAGGATATGCGGGACCTTCCACCTATGTATAGGTGGATTGCGGCGCACATCAGGGGGTTTATGAGTATCCAAACCCTATCTCGCCGCCGGGATCAAACTCCCTCCCTTCCATTCGGAATACGACCTACAGTTTCCCATTCAAACTAACCATACCGATAGTGCTGAATCGGGTGTGGAGGGCGGATGAGTTCATCTTCCACCCATTTCCATTGCTGATAGGGGTACTCACAGATGAAAGGTAGGGGAAAGAAGAGCACTGGGATTTTTTTCTGGCCTTTAGAGGTGGAGTATTGGTGGCACGAGGGGATCGGGAGCCGCTCTGTGAACCATACACCCCGCATCAGTTTGTGAGGCAGTTCTAGTGCCTCCAACGGCTAACCCCGTAGGTCTATAGAGAGGTGCATCACGAGGAGCACCCCATGTGTGATGAGGCAGCTATGGCTCATGTTCACACAGGAAGACGGGAAGATGTGAATTGTATTGCCTCCATCCACCGATGCTTTCAGATTGGTGAGGGAGTATGCCATCAGTTGGGAAGCTGCTTATCCGGGGAGATGTTGAGGTAGCCAACCGTTCGAGTTGGTGACGGTGGTCATCCCCTTTGCTGAGGTCGGGGATGGAGGGAAGAAAGGGCCTCTCGCGGTGGTGGGGCTGTGATGGCGGCGAGGCCCGCACCGGCTGAGAGTGTGGCATCAGCGGTGGATCTGGTGATTCTGGAAGTATAGGGCCATCCGGAGGGGCGGCTGCCGATGGGATTTCGTAGGATATCCACCCAGGCTCTGGGGAAGCAACTGCGTCATATCGACATGGTAGAGGATGCTGTCTTCCCAGAGGCCTGGGACATTTGGGATGTCAACCGGCAATTCCTCAGTCCACTCGAGATGTGGGAACACTTGAATCACTTCAAGATAGAGTTACTAGGCATAGGCTTAGTCCGGGCACGTTTCACGGCGTCTCCGGTGGAGGCGGAGCAATACTTGGACTGGCTAGAGGATTACGTTCACTCGAGTGGTGTACCAAGCCCAATGACAGACCAGGTGAGGGTACTTCTGGATCGGATGGTTCCCCCACAGCTGTCAGCTGTCGATATGAGGGAGAACATTCCCCTGCCGGAAGATTCAGAGGACTCCTACTAGGAGGATGAGGCTGGTGGTGGGAGCCCGTTAGATGATGGGGAAGTCAGAGACCAAGACTCAGATTCTGATGATTTCGTAGAGGCTCTCAAGGTAGAATTCTGAACTTCTTTCCTTATGGTCCATTCTCCGGACATCACAGATTTATCACTGATGTTTGAACCATGAAGGAGGAACTTGTATGCAGGCCTCGTTCTCACCCCTTGGCGGGTGACGATGCAAGACCTTCCGAACCCACGCCTATGACTGCATCAAGTTCTGTGTCTGGTGGGGCTAGAGCACCCGAGGCGGCTCCACCAGGATCTCTATTCCTTCCAACAGTATATAGAGGGCCACGCCCTGGGGTCCTGTCAACATAGAATCAAGAGAAACACTAGGAGTTCGATCTCTATAAGTTTCATCTACTGGATTCATTGTTGTCACATATAGATTGTGCCAACTATTGTTTATGTCCCTCTCTGTCGTACAGTTCTCCAACTGGCATGAGCTGCTGCGGTAAGGCTGGTCAGGATTTCTGGTGGCATCCCTCCTAGGGGAATGCCGGTGATGGTGGAGATAGTTCCCCCATCTCCCCAAGTTTCAACACACCCCATCATTGTCGGGAGCACTAGCATGGCCGTGCCCGAGGTTATAGAGGTGGACACCAATGAAGAGGATCAACCGGCCAACCCATGTCCCATCACGCCTGCTCTGGCGCCAGATATCGCACCAGATTCTACGCCAGATGCAAATCCTTCCAATGAATTCCTATAGGTGTATACTCCATACGATCCTTCCAATCGCACAAATAGGGATGAAACGGCCTCTGACGAAGAATACATCAGCATAGTCTACTGCCGATCATGGAAGTTAATCACGCGCTTCATCAAGGACACCCCCCCAAGAGCTATGGAAGAAGGAAATGGATATACTTCGCTCGCGGATATGAGAACTGTGCATTAGGGGAGTGATTCCCAACGTTCTCAGGCGCTAATCTACGATCTCATGGCTGAGAAGATCCGGGAGTATGATCGCGGGATCAGTGTGGGTTGGTAGTGGAGGAAGGAAACAAAAATCAGGAAGCCCCAGGAGGATGAAAGTGAAGTCCAACAGCTGTAGGCCTGGGCGGATGAGCACTCAGCCTCTCTTAATAAACAATCTGAGATGATCTCATGATTGAAGGCCTAGGTGGCATAGGAATAAGAGCATATGAGGCAGGCGTCTGGAAAGAGGGCTTCCATTCTGGATGGCATAGAGAGGGCCAAGGCCAAGCCTAACAAACTGCAACGCTCTTTTAACGGGGTCAACCCGTCCATAGGGGGAGTCAAACCCCAGGTACTGTAACAAATTACAATCCTTCTAATGGTACTTTCACGCTTCAATTTTTCTTCTTTTGAATGTCGTAGAATGCACGATTTCAATTATTTGCATCGGTTCATTACATACCTACAATGTTTTCGGAACATCCGTCGACAATTCCCCAATCTAAAATGGGTCAAGCCCATTGTGAGAAACAAGAGATAGTTGCGTCATCGTCCCACCCAACATGGGAGTGGAAAACAAGCTTCGGGCCTCTGGGGTTTGGATAACCAGTCTGGATTTCTAGAAGATGGGAGAGGCCTGACCAGAGAAGGAGGTTAGTAGAATAGCCAAATTACCGTTTCTTTAGAATGATCTTATGCATGAATGGTGAAATTCTAGGGGTGCTGAAATCATTCTAAACATATGGAAATGGGAACTGTGGATCATGATACCCATGATTCGGAACACTGTGGGATGGAATGATAATAAAGGACAAACGTTAATCATGGCGGAGAAATGATATCCTTACTGTGTTAGCCTGATATGGGGACAAAAAATGAGGGTTGACCATTGAACATGTTCGAAACACAGGACCCTGTCACAAATTTTGTTGATAAATCCTTCGGGAGGTTGGCCCATGATAGTAGGCGGACCCTAGTTCTAGCACCCATACTGTTAGGGGGTCCTTCCAAACATGACCAGTCTTCAGGGACGTTATCCTAGGATGGTGGGTGAGCCGATGCGGCATGAGATTAGGCCTTTAGGGGGTCCCCTCAGACATGAAAGGGGACAAGGGTCCGAATAAGGGGCACGCAAAGCGTGGAACATGGAGTGATGGTTTGTGTGAACAGAATCCAACACTCATGTAACAACACCACCGTGGTGGGAGTATGCCAGATGAGGGCATCGTTTTGATTGTGGATCCTTCCTTCTTTGGGACATGGCCTCTCTGGTTAGGGGGTATGTTGCCTCCCAATGGGATCTTGGGGCATCCAGGACTTTTCCTGGGTAGAATCATTGTTTAATAGTCCTCTACGAGGGGTCCTACAAGGGGGCCGGAAAGGGGAAGAATAGGATTAATGATTCCTATGGGCTGGACCCTAGGCAAAATACCAGGGCATCTCTACGTATCCCATGAGGATGGTAATCAAGCCATACGTAGTTATGAAAGCACAGTTTAACATCATGCGGGATGATGAGAAGCCTAGCCTTGTTGGTACACATCCTGCCACAACTACGAAGCCCACGTGAGTCATGCTCCATGTGGTAAACAAGAACTAGTGGTGGGACTTTCCTGACACAGAAAGGGGGTGGGTTAGGGTGAGGGGATGCTCAGTGAATACTGGTACCTTAATACTTACACAACCATGTGGCGCACCTAGATGCACGTAGAGGTAGAACCAAGCATGTTGTAATTCCACGTGAACATGTAGAAGTGGAAATGTGTGAATCATTACACTCAAAATTTGGTTCACAATGATGGCAGCGTGATGATAGAGGATATCTGTTAACTGTGGAAAAAACACAACACCCATATCGTGTAAGTCTAGAATGGGTACAGACAAATGAGGGTCGACCGTTGACTATGTTCGAAAAACAAAACCTTTTCACAAATGTTGTCAGAGATCCGTAGGGATGTTGGCCCGAAACGATTAGATGGACCTTAGGTCCGGAATCCATGGAGAGCCCTTAATCCTAGCATCCATGTTGTCTGAGGGTCCTTTTGGATGTGGAAGAGGATGATGATCCAAATAGAGAGCTCATGAAGCTTGGTCATGGGATGAGGGGAATGTCCCTATGAAAATCCACACTTTGGGCGGTTTGTAAAAACACATCTAAATACGACATGGAGATATATTAGATAGAGGCAGCAGAGTCCTTTCCCATAGGGAGCTCTTAGTTTAGGGTCGTATAATTCGGATCAAAGGGAGGGAGGAAACATAGGAGGCACACGGTGGGGTAACTCAGACACCTGACGTGAATGTGAACCGGGGGTTCTGAACACCATGTGCTTCTTCGACAGTTTTAGGTCAAAGGACCATAAACGAGAGTTGATCTGGGACTAAAGAAAAAATTCAAAGGCGTTCCTACGTACCCCATGAGGATGGGGATCAAGATGAATGTAGTTCATGTGAGAGTATTAGTTTAATGTCTTAGAACTGAGACAATGAATGGGTAAAGGGAGCATGGGACATATGGCAAGGCGGTTACAAAACCCGATGTGAATGAGGACCTAAGCCCTACTTACCGTGTGTTCTCTAGGGAAATGCTCGAGTCGAGGGACCGAACATGAAGGTTAGGATGGGCCTTTGAGGAAGTGCCTAGGCGCTCCTACATATCTCATGAGGATGAGAATCAAGCAATACGTAGTTCTAAAAGGTGGCACGACAAGGTACCAGTGCCAGGTGAAAAGTGGCGTGAGGGCATGGCCCTTGCACTAAAATAATCAAAATTTGATTGAATATTTTTTGTCCTTTAAAGTGAATGGTTTTATTTTGTGAAGCGACATGCCTAGGGTAGCAGGCCCTGGTGTCGCCACAAGAATCAAGTTGTGATAGGCATTGAAAAATGGCATGGCACGTGACCAATACCCAACGTGATGTCCTCTACAATGAGGTCATCACAATGCAGTTCCGTTTTTCATCGTGCACCCAGGACAATAATGTCACAGTTTAGGGTCGTGTGATAGGACCAAGAACGCATTTTAATGTCATGCAGCGCAGAGGTAGTAGAGACGCTGCTATCCCGGAAATGTTTATGGTGTTGTGTGGCATAACCGACGTGAATGGGGACATAATCCCACATTATACCGTACGCAGTCCCGAGAGAGGAACCTCAGGCTGAGGGGCCCACATATAGGTGAAAGGTAACGGGGGAGAGACTAGCTCCCAAATGAGCTGGACCTGAAAAAAAGAAATTTGGGTGGTCCTACTTATCCCATGAGGATGCGAATCAAGGTAAATGTTTTTCTGAGGAGATCTTAGTTTATGGTCTTAATGCTCGGACCAGGGGTGGATGACAACTTTCCAGGTAAGCGCAGACCTCAACCCTATACCTAAGCCCACGTGAGTTAAACTCTGTTTGGGAAATAAGGGGGGAATATCCCTATCGCAATAACCGAAACATCCATCGAGGGGAAGTTGGTGAAGTGCCCCGAAGGACACCTTTGACATGGCTTTGTTCCCCCAATGCACAGACATACACAGAGGAATAGTATCAAGAATTTTGAAACTTCACTTGGATGAAATGAGAACGGAGAAGTATGTGAATCGTGTAACTGAAATTTTAGGATTAATGGGGTTGGAGTGGCGATAGAGGATAACCGTTAACCGTGGTGGAAACTAGTCTCCATATCGCATTATCCTGAGGTGGGAACAACAAATGGGCATCGACCGCTGACCATATTCGCAATGCGGGATTTTTATCGATTTGTTGATCGAAATCCTCAGGGGTGTTGGCCCGTAACGGTATGATAGCCCTTGGGTGTGGTATCCAGGAAATTCTTGTGGGTACCTCTGGGTGTGAAAGATGATGGAAGCCCTGATGGAGGGATACAAAAAGCCTGAAAAGTGGGTGCGTATGTTTCCGAGTAAAGTCCGACATTCTAGGTAATAAACTAGAGTACCTCTAGGCACATTGGTGATCCGCCGAAGAGGGTCGATGAAACAGCTCGGGAGGGAGAGGTACATGGCGTGTTCATTACAAGACCATCCTGAATGAGGACATAATCCCACGCCACACCATATACCCCCCATGTGAGAAAGGGTAGGCCAAGCGGCCAAGCTGGGATGAAGATTTTTGATAGGTGGGGCTGGACCCGAAGCGCATACATTTAGGTGATCCTACGTATCCCATAAATATGGGAATCAAGCCACACATAGTTCTAGAAGATACCCAAGGGGTAGGATACCCTATCTAGGGCATGTGCAGTGTAGCGAATAATGAGAAGATAACCCCACACCACTCCGCACAATCTCGTAGGAAAGCACCTGGGCCAGGGGGCCCGAAAAGTATACGTGGCCTGATAGTTGGGTTCTGTTCAGGAAGGCCTGGACTACTCAAAATTTGACGTCTCGTAGTAAGGATGATGGTCATGGAATAGGAACCCCTAGATGGAGGTGTGTGGTATGGTGAACAAACTGACGTGAATGTGGACATAATCCCTCACCACACCATACACTCTGGGTAAGAACATGGGCTAGGTCCTGAGAAGGCCATGGGGCCTAGGGTTAGGCATCGGTCAGGAAGGCCCGACCAGTTTGCAGTTTAACGTCTTACATGAGTATGGGGAAAGACATAACTGTATCTCATCCAGGGATGTGCACAACATGGCAATTAACCGGGCGTGAATGAGGAAACAATCCTTCACCCTACCGTATATCCCTTATAAGAGAGTCGGGGTCATGGGCCCGACCTCTGGCACCACCCGGAGGGACGTTTTTCACATCAGGATGGGGCAGAACGAATCACTGCACTCGATGTTTGGGACATCTCGGGGTGGACCCGAATATCCAGGACACTATTGACCATGTTTGAAACACAACGTCCTTATGGTGAACTAATATAGGAGCAATAAATGAGTGTCGACTGTTGACCAAATTCACAACGCGGGACTTGTATCGACTTGTTGCTTGGAAACCCTCAGGGGCGTTGGCCCGTATCGGTAGGAGAGCCCTTGGGCATGGTATTCATGCCATTCTTGTGGGTCCCTCCAGGTGAGAAAGGTGATGGAATCCCAGTCAAGGAGTGGGTGGAGCATAGCTATACCCATCCACGGAAGAGGCGAACATCTCCAAGGGGGACGTGCAGCCGGGTCGAGGCTTGATCAACATGAGTTAGGGGAAAAGTGTGCACCCTACCATATGTCTTGACCCAAGGGGAAGATTTTGGATTTTGGGCTGGGCCAATAGACGAAATGTCCGGGCATTCCTATATATCCCATTAGGACGGGAATCATTCCATAAGTAGTTCTTGGAGGCCATGCAGTTTAACGTCGTACAGTAAGGACGTGGGAGAATATAAGAACGGGAGTGCGCATGTGGGGTGACCCTTATAATCCTTTTATAAGCAGGACTAAGAAAGCATACTCCTCTTCATGCAAGGATCCTCCAAGACAACTATTCCTAGGGGGGACAATGAAAGAGAAGAGCTCGGGGCTGGGCTCAAGACAGGACGTCTGAGCATTCCTATGTATCCCATGAGGATGGGAATCAAGCCGCACATAGTTCTTGAATGTGCAGTTTAATGTCGTGCTGGATGAGATGCATCTCATTTGGTGATATGTACCATACAACGGGTACCCCGACGTGAATGAGGATGTTTCCTGCACCACACTGTACAATCCCATAAGAGAGCCTGAGTGGACGAAGGCCAAGGGGGTTGAGGCAAAGCCTCAGTCAGGGAGGTCTGACCAGCTTGCAGTTTAACGTCTTACAGTAAGGACGGGGGCCAGGATCCCGAAGAGGCCAAGTGGCCTAAGGATGTGCCTCGGATAGGGAGGCCTAACCGGCTTACAGTTTAATGTCTTACAGTAAGGACATGGGAGATCTTAGTTTAAGGTCATAGAGCTCGGTCCATTCTATAGTTTTTCATCTTGCAGGACGATGGTGTGGTTTATAGTCATGCGGGACCGTACAGTTTAAGGTCATGCTGGACCAAGGATGCTTAGGAAAAGTACTGCTTGAGGAACTTCTCATTGGTGGGAGGACATACGCGCTCACCATCTGTGGTCACCAAGGAGTATGTCATGTTGGGGTAAACCTTATGGATGATATAAGGTCCTTCCCATTTGGGCTCTAGCTTGGAAGGTTTCCTACCAGGGATCATTGGTGCTCGAAGGGCCAACACTAGGTTGCCCTGCAGAAAAGAGCGAAGGCGAACCTTCTTGTTGAAGGCTCAAGATATCTTATTCTGATGCCTTTCCAGATTGTGCAGGTCACGAAGCCTATTCACTTCCAGTGCTTCTAATTTATCTAGACGGATTTCAGCCACCTTATCTGGCGCCTACTAGTCATAGACCGCAGTGCGTGATGATGGCAGCTGGATCTCAATGGGTAGGATGGCCTCAGCCCCATATACCAGGGAATATGGGGTCACTTGAGTGGAATTGTGAGTCGTTGTCCGATAATCCCAAATGGCGTTGGGGAGCTTGTCTGTACAACATTTCATGTTTTGACCAACAATATTTTTCATAATGATAGAGAGGGTTTTGTTGAACGCCTCGATCTGTCCATTTTCCTATGCATGATAATGAGAGGTATGGTTCGAATGGATATTGTACTTGGCATACAACTTCTTCAGCTCAGCTGCTCGAAAGATGGTGCCGTTATTGGTGAGTACAGTGCGAGGGACCCCAAACCAGTGCATGATATTGGAGCTCACAAAGTCGACGATGGAATGGGCCTTGACCTCTTTGAGTGGAACAGCCTCCGCCCACTTGGGGAAGCAATCTGTAGCAGTTAGGATGAACCTACACTGGAGAGATTTTTCTGGTGGATATGGCACCACGACATCGAGTACCCACACTAGAAATGGCCAAGAATACTTGGTGGAGTGGAGAGGCTCTGGTGGCCGAAGCAGGAAGTTAGTGTGAACATGGAATGCTTGGCATTTCTTGTCAAACTCAATATAATCATGGATCATATATGGTCAGAAGTACCCCAACCTCCGGATTTGATGGGATAGCTTTGGCCCAGCTTGGTGGACACCACAGGAACCAGTGTGAACCTCTTTCATAACCTGATAAATCTCGACTCCTTGAATGCAACAGAGGAGAACGCCATCTAAGCTCCACTTATAGAGGATCTTCTTAAGACTAGGACCGCTCTGGAGGGTAAATTTCATCGCACGACATCAGATTCTCTCACTTTGGGCCCAATCATCAGGGAGGAAACCATTTGGGAGATACTCAACAAAAGGTGCCCTCTAGTCGAGAGTGGCCTCAACCACTGCGTCTGAAAAACCTGGGACCCTTGATGTAGAAGGTCTGGCGGTGAGATGACTTACCCGCATGCCGTCATAGTCCTCTGGGGTGATGGGGGAAATGAATCTCCGGTGTGCCACATGTATGATCAAATCATCTTGCTCGGGTTTCGTGAACGACACAGCTAAGCAAGCCAAAGCATCTGCTCGACCGTTCTATGACCGAGGGACATGGGTACCCTCTGGTCGAGAAGGGAACTGGGCCATTATATGGAGGGTGCACTCCAGCAATGGCACATGCACTGATTTTCTGATGACATAGTCGCCATTGACTTGCTTGATGACCAGCTCGAAATATCTTTTCACATGTAGATGGGCCACATTGATCTCAAGGTCCAACTCAAGGATGGTGATGAGAGCCTGGTACTCTACCTCATTGTTGGTACAGCCTTCTAACAACAGAAACGAGTATGGTATAACGACTTGCAATGGTGTGATGAAGACGATACCCAGACCCACTCTGTTGAGCATAGGATCATTGAGCCTCCTGCCGGTGGGGCTCCGGGAGGAACCGTCGAAGTGAATTTTACAGCATGAGATGGCAAGATCGACTGAGAGGATCATCTCATCAGGAAAATCCAGGTCCATAGATTGATCTGTGGAGGTTGGATGATCAGCTAAGTCTTCCAGTTCATGTCCCTTGATGACCTTCTTAGGCACAAAACTGATGTCGAACTGCTGGAGGATCATAGCCCACCGCTCTAGTCGTTCGGTCAACATGGGGAGGATCAGTATGTACTTCAGGGGGTCTACCCAAGAGACCAACTGTAACTCATGGTGATGCAGGTAAGGTCTCATCTTCTATATGGAAAACATGAGCGCCAGGAAACTCTTTTCGATAGGCGAGTATCTGATCTCCATATCGAGAAGCATTTAGCTATGATAGTAGAGACTGTTCTATGTACCCTCGTTATTCTTCTGGTTGGGAAGTGCGCTGAGGGATCATTCTAGGGCGGTCACGTAAAGGACCAGTGTCTTTCCAGAGATGGGTGGAATCAGAACCGGAGGATGGAGCAGATACTGCTTGATTTTCCCAAAGGTGGTCTGACACTCTTCATCCCATTCATAGGCGGCACTTTTCTTCATGATCCTGGAAAAGGGATTACACTTTCCATCCAAATTCATGATGAATCGTCATATATAGGCTAAGTGGACTTGGAGGCCTTGAAGTTCCCGAATATTGCTCAGGGGAGGCATTTTGCTGATGGCCTTGATCTTCTCTGGGTCAATCTCATTACCCCAGTATCTAACAAAAAATCCAAGAAACATCCCAGAAGTGACCCCGACGACACAATTTAATTTTTTCATCTTCAGGTGGCGGGAACGGAGGAAACAAAACACATTCTCAAGGTCATTGAGATGGTCCTAGCACTGGAGATATTTGACCACTAGATCATCCACGTAGCATTCCACTAACGTCCCTAGAATCTACTTGAACAAGCGATGAATGGCCCGCTGATATGTGGAACCTTCATTTTTCAGGCTGAAGGGCATAACCTGCTAACAAAAAGTACCTTGGAGAGCCCTTAAGGCAGTGGACTCCTCATCCTCGGGGGCCATCCAGATCTGGTTGTACCCGAAATACCCATCCATGAAGTAGGGGACTTAGAACCCAGCCGTGGAATCAATCAATAACTCGGTCACTGGAAGGGAAAAATCATCCTTTGGGCAGTGGCGATTGAGATCACGGGAGACGATGCAGACTCTGATCTTCCTGTTCATCTTCCTGACTGGCACAATGTTAGCTAGCCACTTGGGGTACTAGACTTCCTTGATAAAGTTGGCTTTGATAAGCTTATCAACCTCGGCCTCAAACATGGAACCGTGAGAAGGATGCATCTTTCAAGGAGGCTTCTTAAACCCACGAGGGTTGGACGGGAGGCCCAGGAAGTGAACGGCTACTTCAGGATCTAGTCCTGGCATCTCGCCGTAACTCCAGGAAAACACATCACGATGTTGTTTGAGAAATTCTACGTACCACCGCTGCACTTCGGGGGACATGGATACACCGATCAATGTGGGTCTCAAATATGCCTCACTAACAAGGTTCACCTATACCAATTCATCAATCGTGGTAGAGACGCCTTCCTCAAAGGCTGGGGGAGCATCTTCCAGGTCTTCCTCTCCACCCGTGAAGGGATTTCCCGCAAGGGGAGCTAATTCTGAGCTATCAAACCCTGACGGGCAGCTGGTGCCGGCTTGGGCAGCAGTGGTCATCATATCAGGAGACCCATGCGCCATTGAGAGCATAGAAATGAAGAGAGACGATCCTATCCCATCTAGCCTTCGGCCTAAGGGACCACGTTTGATAAAATCAAAGTCGTTGTGACACGTCGGCCTAATTCGGTTGATTCAAGCCCGTCGGAAGAGACATGTATGACTTATCACCATCACCATAAGCCTGACATTCCGACATCGCATAGGGGTAAGAGGTTCCAGGATCACCTGAGCCTGGTTGGTGTAGGAGTACGAGGTGATTTTCTATCGTCGCTTGGACATGGGAACATGCCTTCCTTTAGTACCTGAAACAACAAAACATTTCCCCATGTCGAGGGTCATGGCCTCCAATCAGTGGATCGGGATTATGTAGGCATCATCCATGCTTTCCCAGGGATAACTTGTGACCGGGGCGGGTTCATCCTCACTTTCTAGGATTTTCTTATCCTTGCTCTTGTAATAGTCAGCATCCAGATAGCGGGTTTCACAGGAGGCGAGAAGAGACACATCTCCTTGGAGCACGCCTACTCAACCATTGAGAGAGTATTTGAGTCATTGGTGATACGACTAAGGGACCGTTGTGTGCAGATGGTGCAATGTCCTTCCCATCAATGCGTTGTAAGCAGTGTCCTAAGAGACAACCATGAATTCAGTGCTGGGAATTGGCCACCGAACTAGGTCTTCAGGAAGATCTTGCCGATTGGGGATGCTCGTTCCTATCATATCCTTGTATTCTGAGGTCGGAGGGAGTTAAATCATCTTCTGAAAAACCCAGCTTTCGTAGTGTCTGAGTTGGTATTAGGTTGATCCAAGAACCCGTGTCAACGAGGCAGCGGCAGACTTCCACGCCATTAAACTGGCCAGTGACGTATAGTGGGAGAATATGGCCCTGTATGGGAGGGTCTTTATCTTCACCGGTGAACGGGATAACTGCCAGGCATTCGGATTTATCAATTGTCTCAGCGTGGAATGCTTCCGCTGTTGCTACCTCCATCTCGAACTGAAGGGGCCCCTTATGGCATTGGAAAGTTCTTCATGCATTTAAGACGATAGGCGAAGAGACTCAAGGATAGGAAGACTTGCTGGAATGCCGACCAGGTGCTTCAGGACATCGTACATTCATGCCATACATGAGCTTCTGCCTACAGGAGGTCTCTCTACAGTTGGAGGCATAGAGGGTCCTGCCGGTTGAACAAGCGGTTGGATAGAACTGGGTACATCCCGCTTCCTACTAGTTGAAGCCTAGAGAGTAGCCGCCATATTAGAATCGGAAAACAAAGATTGGCCTGCAGCAGGGCAAGACTAACCGTAATACGGACGAGGCAGCTCTACCTGATCTAGTAACACAAATGGCGGTGGAGGTAGATCTAAGGGCATTAGATGAGATTATGCATGCTGAGCTCTGCGCTGAGCCTACAGTCTGGTTTCAGTAGCGTGCATGGAATGACTTAAAGCACCAGTTGACATGCCTTGATGACCTGTGTGGTTGCTATTCCACTGACATTGGCGTCAGCCGAGGACGTTGGGGAGGTTCTCCAGGTGTTCCCCATCATCATGACCCATATAGGGCTTTAACAGCTCCATGGTTATAACTGAAGCGTACCCCTGGCTGTCGCTTGACGAGTCATTCTCCACCGGGCGGGCTCGGTGAGGAATCCCCATTTAAGGGGCATAATGTTTCCAAGAGTGCGGGATGACGACGTCAGAGGTGGAGCACGTTACTTCTTCTTGCGCTGGCACTACGTACCCTCTTGGGAAGAGGTCGGTTGTGATGATGATTCAGAGGTACTGGCTACTTCCTCTGAAGGCTCCAGCAGTTTCAGGCATGCCCGAATGATTCCATGGGCATAGGTGATGGTTTTTCATGCCTTCCAGTCATCTTATTTCTGTGACCCATGGCTGGGAACCTACTACCACTCACCTTTGATGTCTCTACTGATCTCTTACCCTACAAAGACACTCGCTACTTGTGTCGGTGCTGGGCCCAATCTGACTATGTCGTGGTTGACTTGGTCTTGAATCCAATACTTAAACACATAACATTTCTTGAGGGTGTGCCCCAGAATACGATGACAGGGACAATAGTTGGGGAGATCGGTGAGATTCGCCTTTGCTGGCCTTCTGTACTCGGGTAAGCGCACAATCCCTTGCTCTAGAGCACTTCGTAAGTAACAGGGGACCTGATTCTTGTTGAACGAGTAAGTCTAGGGACTTCTTTAAGGATAGAGGGCCCTGGGATCCTAGCCCTCACGAGGGGCCGGAGGGGCCTACTGAGGAGGTGGTGCCTGATTGTCTCACCTATGCAGTGGCGGTGCATTGTGCGGGGGAACCTGTCGGTTCTGAGGTGATCGCTGCTGGGTAGGACATTGTGCTTGTGGCGGAGGACCTCTGCGGGGTTGTGGGGCCGGTGCCACTTGCAGTAATTCAAACTTCTTGGAGGCTTCTATTTTGGCCACCAGGGCGGGTTCAGCTCTGGCAGCCCTCCTGGCAGGGATCACAGGGGCCAGCAAACATGCCTAACTAGCCTATTGTAGAGCCTCCTCAAGGCGCTGAGCCTTATCTGAAAAATCCTGGAACCCTCCAGATTAGTTCTGGGTGATCAATGAAGGATCCAAATCCATTTTTATGTTCCCTACACACGTCATCAGTAATTTCTTTTGAGTCAGTGGCATGTCGAGGGTGAATGTATTTCCCTTCCACCGGGCGACGAAGTCCGCGACTCGCTCGCCAGGCCTTTGTTTGCTCTTGAAGAGGTCTGTGATGCTGGTCTTTCGCATGGTGAAGCTGAACTGGTATAGGAACTGCCGACGGAGATCCTCCCAGCTGGTCACCGATCCGATAGAGAGCTGGTTGTACCAGACGAATGCAGGGCCCTCCAATAGTTGTACAAAACATCGGAGCATGGAGGATTCTTGCTGAGTCGGGGTCCCCAGCATGGGGCCACACCCGGAAGAAAAGTGGACCAAGTGCTACGACGGGTCACTTGTCCCGTTGAAGGGTGAAAAAGTAGGGTTCCCAAATCCCGGGGTTGCGGGCATATCATCCACCCACGTGGGATATGGCTTGCCATCCGGTGGGACTACCACCTTTCGCATTTCAAATGCTCCGAGACGGGCGATGAGTTCCGCTATAAGAACATCCGGGTGCGGGTCCCTGTCTTGATGGGGATCCCTAATCACAAGTGTGTTTTTGAGTTCTTCGACATGGTAGATGGCTTTAGCAACTCGTGGAGCGATTGGCGGAATGTCCTATGTGGCCGCTGGGGGGACCTGGGTGGGATTCCTCATATTGCCCCGTCGTTCTAGAGGGTTTTGTGAGACGTATTGTGCCCTCTTGCTGTGAGTTCCATCGTCTGCCCTGTCTGTGGGAGTAGCATGATCAATGTTGCCCGGAGGCATCTCGCCGGTGGGAAATTCTCCATTCCCCTGTTGCCCCGGCATGGGATTACCATATCCGGGTCGCCGCTCTGCAGTGCGCTCGGCCATGATTTTGTCAACCAGCATGTTCTGCTCAGCAAGCTGTTGGCGTAATGCGGACTTCTCGGGATCTTCGTCTGTCTTCTTTACAGAGGCGGACGAGTAGTAGTGCTTTACGGTTCCGACATGCTCCTTACCCTTATAGGAATTTCGACTGAGTACCAGCGACTCGGTGGGTATAGGGAGGCCTAAGAGGTTTCTCTACTGACGGGTAACCCTCCCTAATGGGTCCAGTAGTTGTGGTACACCCTTAGGGGGGTAGGTCTCCATTGAGGAATTCTTTCTCATCCTTCTTGTCTACTACGTCAGCCATGTGGACCGTGACCCTCCTTGGGGGAATGTACTCAATGTCGCCTAATGAATCGGACTGCCGTCAGAAATGACTGAAGAGGAGGGTGGCATACTATCCCCAGCCACAGACTTGCACATGGAGGGTAGCTTCCCTTATGATTCTACTGAGTACATTGAGACTCTGAACGCATTTCCGTTGAAGGGTGCTCTGGCGACCTGGCGACTCAGGGCGCTGGCCCACATGGAGTGTGTCCAAATCGATCATGTGTAATTGCTCGCTGATTTCTTCAAAGTGCTCTCGGCTCCGGGGGTACGCTACCCGCCCATAACGATGGTGAAATTGTGTCGCCCATAGGGTTCGGCAGAAGCACCCTACTTCCTCTGGGCTAAAGGATTCCGGCACGCAAATGTTCTGCGCTGCCATTGGCCAGAACTTCTCCAGGAAGTGATCCACATCGAGAATGCTCCAGAAGCCCCTCTTCTGAGACTTAGGGTTCGAACCCAAATTTCCCCACTCATCAACCGGAGGCGACTGAGGGACCGGTAGCGGTACGAAGGTGGACCACTTGTACAATAAGTTGGGCGGCGGAGAATACGACGAACGAGCTGACTGGCCGTCGAATTTTGGGCCATCCTCTGAAGAGTGAGGTGACCTGACCGCAATATCACGATACGATGGGATGATAGCCAAACCCTCTACCACATTAATTGTGGAAACCGACGATGGGTCACATCATTGATCTACCATCACTGGTTCCCATAACATCTCTCTGTGATCTCTAGTAGAGGTATAGGGTGCTTTTGGTGACGACAGTGTTGATTGCGCGGTCAGGACCTACAAAATTTCCACAATTTACTCCTCCTAGATGCACCTGAAGATGGAGGTGGGACTCCGATGGACCTCTCATTCTGAGAGAATGAGGCTGACGCACCTGGTTCCTTCCCTAGTCCTTGACGCGGAGGAGGGGGGAGATGGTTCCATCGCTGAGTTGCATTCCACTTCAGAATCCATGAAATAGGCCGGTTTGATCTCCACCCGGGCCTTCACATGACTCTTCTTGTGGTGGTGAGGACCCGCTCTCCTGCACCTAGATGGCTCTTCGAAACATGGTTGATCCTTGATATGTAGTCTCGGAGTGGCGTCGACACCATGGCAGGGAGGACTCCTGCTTGAGATAGCCAGGGTGTGAGAGGCACCAGGGAAAATGTCGAAGGGTACATAGGGAGGACCTCCATGGACAGCACCCATGTGGGCGGAACCTCTATTAGAACCGGCAAGAGCACGGGGAGGACCTCCATGCTTGATGTGGGTGGAGCGAGGCTGACCTTCACTCCTCAGGATAACGGGGTGAGGAGGACATTCGAAAGTTGCAGAGAGGATGTTGGGAGGACCCCCACATTGGAGAGGGACCGGATGGGTGGTGCCTTCACATCGACATTTGAGGGGAGGAGGAGGAACTCCATTCCCTATATGGTGGGTGCAGGAGAGACTTCCGCACTGAGTGTCACTGCCACGAGGAAGGTCTTCATTTGGGATGGGAGTGGCACGAGGCATACCCCCATAATGAGCATTGGAGCGGGGGGTTCCCACACTTTTTGTAATGGTGGTACAGAGAGGACCACCATATAGAGTGATGTTACCATGGATTGGTTCGCGGTAATCACCTCTTGGGCATGTGACCCCGAGAGTCAACCCAGCCTACCCTTGGGGCGGCTGAGGCCTCGATCCTGGTCGGGTGAAGGAGGGCCTTGTTCAGTGTATGCAGGGACTCCATGATGCACATCGGCGGTGGCTTGGGCCACAGTAGCTGTTGACATCAATGCACCTTGATGAGCGTCCTCAGCTCAGGCCCGGCGCTGATGTCGGGTCAGACAAGATGGTGCAGGTGGTGTAGGGGCATAGCCTACCTACTCTACTGGTGATGTCGGACATCCGCGCTGATGTAGCCGGATGGGAGCCCTTGCTTGGAGCCCTTGGATTGGGACTCTGACCGGGCTGAGCTGAACATCACCCGCCTCATCAGCGCAAGGCGTGGAGTCATCGAGGCGTTCCAGGGACAGGCTCCTGAAACGATTGAACATTGGGGTGGGGATCAGGGGCTCCATGTGCGGACATTAAGGTCGGCGTTGACGGCGGGGCCTAGATACCTCAAGGTCTAGGTGGGCCATATCTCGAGTTGGTATGACCCCTTCCACCTCGTACATACGTACAATATTGTTGATCACCCTTTCTTGGATGATCTCTGAAGGGGAGATGGGAAGTGGGAGTCCCGTATTCAAGGATGTAGAGGTCGTTGCGACGGAAGTAGTGCCACATAGAGTGGATGTCCTGGTATTTCCCCTACCCCAACGTAAGAGAGCGGGCGATGTTCATGTCTCTATTGCAGCATCTTGGTTCCTATGAAGTAGGGAGGTTAACTCGTTAGAAAAACGAGGAAAATAATTTGACAACCCATGCTCTAGAATTATTCCGTCTTTCGTGTCCGGTAAGAGTGATCCACACCAACAACATTTACAAAACAGAATTCCCCACGCTTTACTGCCCCATAATTTATTGAGTTTCACACCAGGCCCGCTATTTTCTTGGTAGGACCCGACGCCAGATATCTGGATCCGGTGACACATAAATATTCTTGTGTCTCGAACACTACTAATATCTGCATTGAGGAGAATAGTTTCACGTCAGGTTCAACATTTCTTTTTCTGACGCTTTTACACCGGGGCACGCGCATCCATCTGCGGAGGACGTATAGATGTTTCCCTGCATTCCCAGTTTCCAAAGGCGGGCAGAATCTGTTCCTTGTTCAGAGACATTTTATCGATGATCAAAACTGGTATGATGGGATGTCGGTTCTTCCTTATGTGGATTCCTCATCGGAACTTGACACCTAGTCTGGGTCTCCCTCATACATTTAATATGTTTTTCGTGAAACTATTCCCAGTGGCATGTTTTCTTGGACGCTAGTTAAATAAACTGCTTCTGTCAGGACATTCCAAAGGGTCTGTTCAGGGCAGCAACCATCAGTTGGGGTAGTGGTCATGTCAAGGCATCAGTAGTTTGTCTGAATGCTGGGGAATTGGCATGTCTATCTTTTGTTCATTTTCATAGGTCTTCTCGAGGGCGCGGAAGCCCGAGTCATCACACATCGAGCGTAGGGAATCATATGCCATAGGCTTGTATTTGAGGTTTTCCTTAGCTTCCCATGTTTAACGCTGGGTATTCCACATGTTTAATGTCCAACGGAGACGGTTACGCCAAATGCGTGCCATCTGAGGTTTTCCTCAGGTATCTCATGTTTATCACGAGGTAGGCCGCGATTTTAACGTCCAACGGAGACGGATCGGCCTGATCAAAACACTAGGTGGAGTGATTCAGATTGATGAATTTCCATTGAAGGGGTGTCGATGTTGGGATCAGCTCGTGGGCGGCTTCCCAGACGTTGTGGAGGGGAGTAGAGTGGCATGATCCCACCAGGATGTGGTGGCCCGGGTATGAATCAGGGTGGATGATGGATTAGTGGATGATTGAAGTAGAGAGGGAATGAAATGTGACTATCACAAGGGAATCAATAAATTTGTTCTTGAGCCTCAGGAAGGTTTCCTACGTACCATGCCTTGACACAGATCAAAGTCATCGTAGTTCAGATGGGATGTGGGACACAGTTTAACGTCATGTGGGATGGGGTGAACCAATGTTAATGGGGTCGTAATGACTGGGTGACGGGCTCAAACCTCATGGAGGCTTCCTATGTACCATACCATAATATGGATCAATGTCCTCATAGTTTGGGCATGAATGGTGGGTGTCAGTGGAATGACGTGAAAGAAAAGAGACCATGGCCCAGATGGTGTGGGGATTACACACTAGGCTACTAGGGTGTGGGTGAACCGACGTGAAAGAGGTCATAATGACCCACGGGTGATGGGATTGAACCTCAGGGAGGCTTCCTATGTACCATTCCATGACATGGATAAAATACCCCGTAGTTCAGGTTGGGTTTTTTCGGCGAACCGACATGGAAGTGATCCCGGGGGGTCGACTGGTGGGGGGGGGGGCTTGAACCTCGTGGAGACTTCCTACGTACCATGCCATAACACGGATCAAAGTCCACGTAGTTCAGATTGGATGACGAAAGGCTGACGTGGAGGTGGCCAGGGGTCCAGGTGGGCTTAAACCTCAGGGAGGTTTCCTACATACCATGCCTTAGCATAGATAAAAGACCACGTAGTTCAGGTGAGGTCACAATGAATTACCGCTAGACTAGGATGTAGTTTAACGTCATGCGGGACGAGGATAAACCCTGACGTGAATAAACGACGGGCGGTGGGCTTGAAACTCATGGAGGCTTCCTACGTAACATGCCTTAACATGGATCAAAGACCCCATAGTTCAAATGGATGTGCAGTTTAATGTCATGCTAGACGGGGCATACAGTTTAACGCCATGCTAGATGGGTGTGGGACTCGACATGAGGAAATGAATGAGTGGTGGGATTGAACCTCATGAATGCTTCCTACGTACCATTCCTTGACATGGATCAAAGTCCCCGTAGTTCTCTTAAGGTGGGGGTCAGGGTCGGTGCTCTCTCTAAGCCCACGTGAGTCATGCTCGGGATGAGAAACAAGAGGTTGCAGGGACCTGACGATCACATCGCGAGGGATACATCCGTGGAAAATAAAGAGGGGCTTATGCGTTGGGCGGCCCACGGTGCTGGGACATACTCTCGGATGTAGGCCCGAAGTGCGACAAAGCACGGTATGAGAGGTATTTGGGACCAAAGATGGACGATGCCTCGTTCCCTATCACGCCCTCCACTAGCCTTGGCAGTGGGGAAGTACGAAGGTTCATGGGTGCTACCTTCCGCAAGAGAGGCTTGGGGGATTATACCAAGTTGGTTGCCCCCCTCCCATGGAAATACGATACTTCAAGAAGGATGATATCATCCCTTGTGAGGGTGATTCCATTCCCATGGAGACGAGCGGTGTAAAGAATGTCCGAGCCGGGGGGGCCCATGAGCAAGGCACGAGGTCTGATCATATTTTAACATCATGTGTTGAGGATGAGGTGCTTGGCAGTTTAACGTCCTGCAGCACGGACGAGGTGGGTTTACTCCGCACCCCTAGGACATACATGACCAATACCCTCTGCTCCTTGGGGGAGGGAAGGTACTGGAAAGGCCATGGTAAAGGGGGATCGTGGAGTGAACCATCGAGGGGTCCACATTAGTGTGTCTATGCGAAGAAGTAATAGCCATTAGCGTGCCTATGCGAAGAAGCATTAGGCGAAGCAATGCTATGGGTGGTGTTGTCCATGGGACTTTGAAATCACTTCATGCAAACCTAGAGGGTCGCACGGGAAGAGGAATTTCCATGAAAAGGAGTATGCTTCACGAAGTGGAGTACCTTGGCCTTAGCATGGGGCAGGTGTGTGAATGGGAGGTGCTTCGCGATGTGAAATAGTATTCGCAGAGCACTGCATTGCGAAGCAGAGGTGCCTCGTGAAGAAAGGTGATGTGAAGCAGTGTGCTTCGCGATGTACAACGACCCTCACCTTTTCATGTGGATCACTAGTATAGGATGGGTGTTTCGCAAAGCATAAATGATCTGCGACTACCCGGGTTCCCTTGGGAATCCCCTACCTTCGCAAATTTCCATAGGCTTCATGAAGTGCATCCCTCTCGGAAGAGGGTCTCAAGACGAGACAAGGTGAAGGCATCTCGTGAAGTAGAAGCACCTCGCAGAGCTCATGATTCCCGGGGGCGAAGGGTGCTTCCCGATTCGGGATCTAAGAAGTCGAACTGTCGGATAGTCCCTCTTTTTTGGACTTAGGGGGAGCCCAGTATTTATAGGCAAGGGGCACCACGAAGCAGAGCTCACGCGGCACAAAGGGGTGGCAGGTGCTTTGCGTCGGGCTCGCGAATGTCAGGCCGTTCGCGGAGCATTACTGCCTCAAGAGCTTCTTGGTGGGCTCTCGAACGTCAGGCCATTCACAGAGTGTTACCACCTCAGGAGATTCGTAGTGGCGGCATTTTCTGGGGTGCGCTCTGCAGCTGCGCTTCGTGGGGCAGTACGCGGGATTTTTTTCCTTCTTCCTTTGTCATCAAATTTTTTGGTTCCAACAATCCTCACTTTACTTTACTATATGAGAAATTAAATAAGATCGAGGTGTGATAATCTGAAAACCAAAGTAATATAAGTGATAAAGAAGGATGATAGAGTCTAAATGATGATCAACTTCTTCTCATATACTGTACTCATCTCATATGAAAATCAAAAGAAGAGAAATGAAAATTATGATTAATAGAAATTAAAAAGTGGTGGTAGGGGATTTTCTCCTTACCCATGGAATAAAAAAACTATAATTACTTCCCAATGGTGTAAAAAATTATGTAGAATATATAAAAACAATCATATTTTTTTGAGAGACTAAAATACCATTTATAATGGTCATATTTTTCCTTTTTATGGATTTGTAAAATATTTTAATTATATTATAAATTACCAAATCCACCATGAGATCTGATTAGATTCCTCACACATTACGAGATCCCAATATGTTTTTTTAGATTTTAGAATTTTCCTTCCACATCTACTCCCATTTCTCTATTTTTTTTAAATAAGTGTTCAATATGTAATTATTCATTAATCCCTTTACCTGAATTGACCATGTAGTGAAAATTAAATATTCCATTTTCAATGATAAATTTCATGTTTATCACATTTCACTAAAATTGATAGCTTGACCATCCTTCATCTTCAGGAATGATATTTGGATCTATGATGGTGATATCGATAATGGGATGTGTACATTGTGTGAATTTATCGCATGAATATATTTAATACTCTCACTCATAGTTTGATATCAATATTTTAATAGTGGATCCAAAAATTACTACAAGGGTGAGAATATTAGGTATCTATTGTTTTAGAGAATTTCTCTTATGTATAAAAATTCCATTTACAAAGAATACTCATATATTGTTATGTAACACCTATCATTGAGTTATATATTCTCACATTAATTATATTCAATTTTAAAAAACAAAAATATGTTCTCATGGATTCTTAATCACAAAAATATTTTATATATTCTCTTATTTGGGAAAAAAATGTGACACACGACTTCTATAGTAGATAAAATGTTATGCATCACCTTTAATCTTTAAAATTTTGTTATTCATTTTTTAGTATAACATTACACTGAATATTACCATGTCTACCAATTTCAAAATAGTTTTTACTAACATTATTTTGACATTTATCGTCTAGTATCTTTTAGAGTTCTCATGAAATTTGATAAGTAAAAAAATTATTCTATTCTATGTATAAATTATTATCATGTTGAAAGAATAATTTGAAAATATTAACAACATACTTATTTATAATTAATTCCATATTTCAAAAGAATTAAATGATGAAGAAATTTATGAAAAGTACCCTAAAATTATTAAACCCTCAAAAATTATAATTTATGGCTATCAAAATTTATCTCAATATTTATATAATATAATAAAACTATATGAATTTATAGAAAAATAAAATAGAATTTATATTTTTAAATTAAAAATATTTTTGAGAAAAACTGTGGATTCATAAACCCTAAATATTTATGAAAGGATTTTCCCTCAATTTAAGACTAGATTCAATAATTTACCAGGGTACAACTGGGTTAAATAAATGTTAATGTGATAGAAATTAAATGAATTAGATTATAAATAGGTAGAATATTCATTTATCTCTGTTTTCTAAAATATTTACTCCAATTATACATTTTAAACTTCCCTAACACAACCCAAATGATTTTCTTATAAGTCCATTCGCCAATTATCTATATGGGTTCAATATTCACCTCACCCAAATACACTCAAATTTGATTACTATGTACTATGAAGTTTTTTTAAATAGTTGGTATATGCAAAGAAGTTAGTTAATAAAAAAATAACTTTAAGGATTTCTCGCTCACATAGTTCTTAATTATCCATGAAAATTATGTAGGATCCCAATAATAAATTTTTCTCAAATTTTTGAGGGATTATTTGAATTTATTTTAAGTTGGATTCCTATGCTGTTGTTTTTAATAGTGGAATATATATTCAAGATTATGTTTTATATCCAATTTACACATGTCTAAGATCTTATTCCATTAACTAACTTATATTACATAGTTTATCCCTAGTTATAAGAAATTTTTTTCATGTTTTCATTATGACTTTATTATTTTTAAAAAATGTGAGTGAATTTTTTTCAAAATCATATTTTCATATTATATGATTTACATTCAGGGTAAAAAACACATGATAATGATCTATCATAAAATAAAACCACCCCACACATATTTCACACTGTAATCAATGTAAATAATGAATATATATGATTATATTAATCTAAAAATTATATGATAAATGTTTTAAAAAAATATGGGAAGTTTAAATACAACCTTGATTTTAAGTGTATAACCAATGTGTACTTCCAAACATAATTAAAAAAGTCAAATAAATATATTACTCTCTTTAAAAGCCATAGAATTTTGTCATCCACAATACCGAATGGGAAAGCAAAAAATACCATTATTCAAACTCAGATAAAATAGTAACAAAGTCAAAAAAAGTGAATGGATATAAAAATATGGGGTTAAACCCCCCATTGTGTGCTATTATTTTGACTACTGACAGGTGGATAAACATTCAATTATTCCAAGTCATATAGTTGATAGATACGATTAAATTTAAACTACTATATTTTTTGTACTCCTATGTTCTTCATAGACTCCTTCATCTTATGAAGGTCTCCATTTGAAAAAAATGTATTGTTCTATAACCTCCTTTGAATACTTCTAATGATGCTAATGGTATGAGGTTGATATGAAAAAATGTACTGGTCCTTTAGGCACTATTCCTTCACACTTTTTATAGGGTATTACTTATTATGTAATTCATTATCATCATCCATAATTAGTATCTATGTCAAACCATACTCTTACATCCAATCCAAAGCTCCAGCCACATTATTTGTGTCATAACCACAATAATCCTCTAGGTTATGCAATATTAGTACTGAATTATAATTATAAAAATAAAGAAAACTTGATTTCAAGATAGTTTCAATAAGATAAAAAATAATTCCAATTTATATGAATCCAATCAGTTTAATTATATTATATTTCCTTCTCATAATGAATTCCATCTGGGAACACATTTGAAGTGACTAGAAGTGGGAAATCCATATTCTCATTATATATCACTACCTATTTTTCATCATATTCTTTTTCTTGGGAAAACTCTAAAAGTGATGAATATGTTGAATCAATTTATTCAATGTAGGTTTTATAATATAAACTAGCATAAGTGAAGATAATAAAATCAAGATATTTATTATCTCCCTTAAGTGTCACATCTTATGTATCTTATTTATTTATGAGTACCCTAGAAAACCACTTTAGAGAGTTAGGATATAGATGGACATAAATTACATCAGCAAAATCCTAAATATGTTCTTAAAAATTCATGGGAATATGATCTTATATTTAAATGTCACTCTACCTTTCTAAATCCCCTATATAAAATTCATGGAAAATAATGGAAACTCTATAAGTTCTTTTTATAAGGATTAGAAAGGTTTTTATTCCACATTCCCTTTATGTTCTAAAATAATCTACTTAAATTATTTCCTACTAATAGAATTAAATTCACCTTAAATTTATTTTAAACATTTAAAATGATTTATTCTATAATGGTTGAGCCATTATATATTTATTTTAAAAAATATATAAGAAATTAAAATTGTAAAGGAAACACTTAATCAAACATAGATCCACCCAAGAAATAATCCCATGTTCATGTACAATTATCATGAAATTAAAGCCAAATAGAAATTTTAATAACTCTTTAATGAAGAATAGTAGTGGACCATGGACTTCTCCCAAATAATCTTGATGTGATATAATAAATCATACATTATTAGACCTTAATTTTTTATTTTATAGATGATAAAATTAGATTAAATAATATATACATGAAGAACTAAATTGAGAAAATTATATGAAGAAACCAAGAGAAGACATCTGATAATTATAAAATCCATTATATGAAAAAATATAATCAAAAAATCCACTCCACTATGTAATCATAATAAGTATCAAATGAAATCGTACCACTCAATATATTTGTAGTGTGTTCAGCTATAAAGTGTAGCTAATTTTCATTTCAATAGAACTTTCACCTTCTTATTGTGATCGAGGAACCTCGATCACTCATTGATCAATCCTTAACCAATCAACCACATACTAAAAAAAGAAGACAAATATGGGTTTATGTGAAGAACAATATAAGAGAAGAGACTATGAAGAAATATACATAAATAATTATGATAACCTAAAACTCATATTCAAAATTTTAATCCCATGAAAATTTAATTAGGGAATATAAATTCATTTTATAGAAAAAAAGTTTCCTAAAGGGAGAATTTTTTCTTTTCCAGGACACAAAAATCCTACACTTCCATCATTGGATCAATAAAAAACTAAATAAAAACCATTGCATCAATCCTAATTATAGGGTAAGACTAAAATATCATTAATAGTTACATTATTATTCGTTTTTACAGATTTTTATTATCTTCTAAATATATAATCAGTCCTCAGGTCTTCTCACATTTATTTTAATATTCATCCCACATTCCCATCATACAAAATGTTCTTCAAACTTAAATAATTTCCATTACAAGGATTATGATACAATATTTGGGTTTCTTTTTAATGGATATTTTCCACATGAAATTAAACATAGACCCCTTTTCCAAATTTAACCATGAAATGAAAATAGATTAACCCATTTTTCGTGGGGTACCTTTCATTTTGAGGATATGGAACTCAAATTGATCAGGAAATATCACATTATCTTTATGAATGTAATTCATACATACATGGGTGGTCTATATCATGGGTAATATACTAATTATAATTTTTCCTCATAGAGGCACTGAGTAATCAAGAATGTGTGTTTGCATCATCCTTTATGAAGTGGATCCATATTTTTTATAAAGGAAATAATATTATATATCAGTTTCACTAGTTAAAACATCTTTTGTAAGAACCTTCCCTAAATTTAGAAAATTCCCATATTTTGACATATCACCTACCCCATGGAAAAATCCTTTCACATATAAAGTTATTAAAATTTATAAATATATAAACTATTACACATGTACCATTGAGATTTATAAATATGTTACATATTATCTTATCCAAATCAATAATGTTATGAATCACTTATTCAGTAGATAAAATATTACATATATGATTTTATCATAAGGGTTATATTATATATTTTTAGCTATGCCTTCCTTTCTATATTTACCAAGACTTTAAAACTTTATAATGTTATCTATAACCATTTTTTTCATTTCTCTTACTATATCATTAAAATTTCACATAGAAATTGGGAATATACACAATCTATGAATTCCATTTTCACATTATGAATATGATAACTATATTAGTTAAAATTATGAATATCAAGATGTTTTACAAGTAATTCCATATTTAATTCTAATTAACATGTGAATCCTCTTATAATATTTTTAGAAAATTTATTAATCCAATAAAAATAGAATTTAGGGATATTTAAATTTACTTAATTCCTAGTAAACAATATATCCAGGGTTCAATATATTGGGCCCTAAGGATACCCATGTTCCAATTTCCCCATACCAATCATCCCTGAGGATTTTTAATATAATAGAATTGGAACAATGGGTGCTTTCCATTCCTTGTGGGGATCGATGAGTATTGTACCATTAGGGTTCCAAGGTGTGTGTTGTTTTAATTCTCATAATCCCATAAACATATAAAAATAATAAATAAAACAATATTTATTTTAATAATTATACAATAGTATGTGTATAATTAATATTTAAAATTATACTAAAAAAGGAATAACATGGCTTCATCATAACTTTTCTCACCATTGTATGTAGTCACCTTATTAAGAAAAGGTGAAATAAACGATATATATATATATGGTAATAATAGAGTTTTTTAGTTGATCATTGAAAAAGAATTGTAATATTAAATCACATGGAATTATACCCTTTGTATAGACCCCTTGGATTCTATTCATTTAATATTGTATTTACCCTCCCATTGTAAAGAAAGAGTAAATGTCTCAACCGTTCATGTAACATTTTCCTGAATGTATCTAACTTACCATATGTTTTATCATATGAAACTATTATAAATTATATTTATTCGGTGGATAAGATCCTATGAATAACATATTAACAATAAAATTCCAATTAATTTAATAAAAATTTAAAATTAATCATAGTATATGATTCATGGAAATGGTAGATTTTTTTAGAAAGGTAGTGTTCTTGTCAACGACCAAAACACAAAATTTATTGATAGAAAAAAATAGGTATACAAGTATAAAATAAGGAATTTTGTTTGCATCCATATCATAAAGAGGTAGTAACTTAGATGGGTGATCATCCCTCCAATGAAAATCATCTGCAACTCCCATATTAGAAATTCCATCAGCGAACCTGTTTTCATCATGATACGTATGAGTGACAATGAAGAAGATATCATAGAGAGAGTTTAGGAAGTCCATCCAGTTCGTAGTGGGCATCCAACAAAGATGAACAATACCATTCTAGATGGCCTAGACAATAGTGGTGGAGTCACTTTCAATCCATATATTGTTCCAGTTCTGCAGTTTGGCGAATGATATAGCATTGAGAATGCTCATCATCTCGGCTTCCAATGAGTAATAAAAACCGCAAGATCCATAGAAGCAGCCTAGCATCTGGTCAAGGTGATTTATGAAGATGGATTCACAACCCGCTGGCCATAGTTTCCTTTCGAGGCCCCATCCACATTGATTTTAATCAATCCATGGGTGGGGGGCTGCCAAAATGCATCAAAGGTAGATCTAGGTCGAGGGTAATTCCCATCAACTCCAATACACTAATGAATCCCAAGGTCACGAACCGACTTGCTGCATTGATATTTTTTAATCGAAGCTTCCTCCCCTATCACGATGAGAATTTTTTACTTACCTGCATTATGCTTGAATGAGTTGTTACAGAATGTATGATCATTTCTACCATACCAGATCACATGATGTATCTCCGCTATAGATACAAAAAAAGATTCTCGATCTGTTGGGAGTCAGGTTGGTCCATACATCACTGTATCTATGAGATTATAGAACTACAAAACAACCATCTACACTCAAAAATGTCAAAAATATAATTCAAGAGAGCCATTTCCATATCAAAAGGAAACAATAGGTGATTAATATATTCTCAATTTTGGTTACACATATGACATTTATAACAAAGATTAATCCCAAAATATTGTAAGCAGGTATCCATGGGGATTCTACCATGGGTGATATGCCAAACAAGGGTGAATGTCCGGGGATTTAACCAGGCTTTGTTTATGTTTTTAACCAGGATAAGTGTTTGTCATCATTGTTGAACAAGTGTTTGTAGTAATTTTTAGAGTCAAGAACCACATTGTGAGTGGATTCCTAAATAATAAAATCATCCGTATTAGTTTAGGGATAACTATCAACAATGTGTTTGATATCCTTAGGTAAACACGGATTTTGAGAATGTATGAATTTCATTATAGTGTCATTAGTGTGGAGTGGAGGTTGGTTATTGGGCATTAATGTTATGCGGGGAGCTCCAGTCTAGTTATCCAAACAAAAATTTAAATTAAAATCTTTACTAGAGATCCACCAGAAGTTCTTCATAATGGAAGTGAATGTTTTTTTAATGGAGGGCCAAATAGAATCCCTAAGAAAGTGAGACTGATTATTTTTATGTTTGTGAAGAAAACAAGCCCTAAGAAAATCAGTGGAAGGAGAGTTATTATGAATGAGGTTCCTAGTGAGATTTTCTGGAATAGCTTCATTAAAATGAGAATAGTTTTTAATAACCATACCTCCTTTATCAATCGTTTTGCAGCAAGTGGTCCAAGGAACTGTAACCAGTTTTCTATCTATTTTACTCCCAGTCCAAAAAAAATTTAATATCCACATTTATTTTCATTAGAAGACTCTTAGGCCATTTCTAAATCATCATAGAGTAATCCAACTTAGAGACAATAGTGTATTTAACAAGACATATTCTCCCAGCCATTGAGATGTTCTTACCCTTCTAAGATGAAAGTTGTCGAAGCGTTTGATCAATGATGGGGGAGAAGTAAGAAGCTTTGGGTCTACCCAAAAATATGGGAACACCAATATAAGTGACGGGTAATGTGACCTTCCTAACACCTAAGGTATTGGTGATATTGAGTTTTTTACAGGGGAAAGTCTCTGACAATGTAAATATAAGATTTGTTCCAGTTGATATGTTGAGCAGAAACATCTTGGTAGTGAAGAAGGATGGACATAAGGTTATTAACATTTCTTTTGACCCCATAAATAAAGAGAATAATTTTATCATCATAAATAAGGTGTGATGGGGCATTCAAGTTTCTACAGGAAGAGATAGATTTAATGTAACTTTTTTCAATAGATTGTGTAACCAGTCTACTAAGATAGTCTTCATCAATGGAGAAAATAATTCACGATAGAGGGTCACCTTGTATAACTACCTTGGATCATTTAAAATAAACTTTAGTGGAGACATTAATGGGGATTGAAATATGGCTCAAATTTAATAGGGTTGTAATTCTTTTTATGAAGTTATCATTAAAGCCAAACATCATAAGGACTTTATATATGAAATTCTAATCGATGGTATCAAAATCCATTTCAATGTCAAGCCTGATGGAACCATTCCCTCCTTGATAATTTCTGTTTATCAGATTTGTGGATTCAGAGGAAAGACAAATACAGTGTTGAATAGATATTCATTTTATAAATCCAAATTGGTTCCAGGAGACAATTCTATTGCAAATATTATAAAGTCTATTAGCAATTAATTTGGTGATAATCTTGACGAGAGAGTTTATTAGAGCTTTGGGCCTGAATAGGTGTATTTCATCCGCATTCTCAGATTTCGAGATGAGTACTAGTAATTGAGAATTTAATCCATGAGGTAGAATGCCTTTGTAAAATAATGTTTTCACCATGAGACATACATCTTCCTAAATCACATCCCAATGTATTTGATAGAAACCATTATTAAAACCATCTGGCCCAGGTGCACCGTCAGTGTTTTGGCTATGTCTCTGTCTTTAATTTCATGGTCAGGAGGGATACTATTAAGAAAATAGTTCTCCTTCTCATTAACCAGCTAGGGAATGACATCAGACGTAATATCTTTATCTATCACAGTTCCATTGAAGATATTATGAAAATAAGATATCACATTATTAGTAATTATTTACTCGGTATTAAGAATATGCTCCCCCTCTCTAAGATAAGAAAGTGGCCGATAATCATTTCTAAATCTATTAAGGGAATTATAGAATTTAGTATTCCTATACCCATAATTAAGCCATATGGATTTAAATATTTTATTTTTAAGGTTTCCCTCAATGTTGAGTAGGGCGATAAGTTTAGTGGAAATGATGCTTTCCTGTCGGTCATCTTGAGAAAAGTTAGAGGAGGTACTAGCCATTTGAATTTGAGCAAGTTCTTTTTCCAGAAGCTTGATATTATTGTCTATTTCATTTGTTTTAGAATTGCACCAGATTTTGAGAACTTCTTTATTCATTTTCAATTTCACCGGGTAGGAAAACACATCCTCTTGACTATTCATATTATCCCAAGGGTTTTTGATGATATTCATATATTTTGGGTCCGAGAACCAAGCAGTGTTATATATGATATGAGAACTATATTTTCTAGTGTTATGGGAAATTATAATTAAGATAAGATAGTGATCAGTAGAAATCTTTGTAACAGTG
Organism: Viscum album; assembly: GCA_963277665.1. NCBI lineage: Eukaryota > Viridiplantae > Streptophyta > Magnoliopsida > Santalales > Viscaceae > Viscum > Viscum album. Next base: position 1,593,233,133 of record OY728146.1, on the reverse strand, counting down.
ATACTAGAAATATTGTCCCATTTACCCAGGGCACGGTCATTAGTGAAGGCCCTGTCCAGTTTACTAGACACCATCTTATTATAATGTTTTCTATACCAGGAGAATTTAGAACCCATTATATTAACACCTATAAGGTTATTGAGCTCAATTCAAGATTTTAAATACCTAGTGGATATGGAATCATGTGGAGGGCCTACTTTATCACTAGGATCTAAAATATAAATAATGACCCCAATTATAATTCAAGGATTATGGATAGTGATACTATGTTGGGAGAGATCATTACAAAGTGATCTCCTATCATGGTATATATTACAAGCATAAAAAAGTATTATAAATATGATTATGCTCAAAACTATAATCCCAGTTAATATCTTGATTCGATTTATTGTAAACCTTGACATTTTTCATAGAGGTGTAAGAAAATAACCATAAAGATTCAGTATATCTACCATTACTACAAGACCCTAGGAAAGAGTAGCCAAAGGGAGGCGAATTCTTGAATCTAGATGCATAATTGACTTTCAGTTTAGCAATAGAAAAATGTTTAGGGAAGTGAGTATTAATAAACCATTTTAAAACATTAAAGGTTTCAGGGTTGGAAATCCCCTGGCAATTCCAGTATAACAAATTCATTTGGGCCTTTTTTTAGAGGGGTTGTCCTGTTTCTTTTTAAATCCCGCGGTCATTAACCTTGTTGAGATAACAAAAGAATTCTCCATTGGAGTAGTACATTGTGAAACCTACAAAGATTGAGTTGTAAAAGGGTGTTTAGAATTATCTTCATTCCCCAAATCATTTATATCTATTTCATCGTGGATTAATGTTTCCGAGGTAGATTGTTTATTTGAAGGAGAAACTACTCGGTTCCCTTTGTAATCCTATAAGGTAGTAGGTTTGACATCCGGGGAGACCAGAAAACTTGGAGAGAACATCTTCCTAGTCTGTTCTGGAAGGAACACACTAATTTCTTGCATCCTATCTTTGCTGCTCGGGGAGGACATAAGGGAAACCCTATAATCTTGTTCCACCAGCCTAAAACTGTCCTCTTTTTCAGAGGGGGAAGATCAACTAGGATGGTGTTTTCAGGGGAATAGGTTTGGTTATCAGAGGGAGTATTATGATATTTATTAGAGGTTTTTGATAGGTCATGAGTCTAATTGTATTGATCAGATGAATTCGCGTTTGATTCATTTAGAAGAGGGTTCAAAGGAGTAAAATCCTCTGAATATGGAACTGCTAGATCTAAATCAGATTGTGGGTGTGAGATAATAACTAGGACATCCTCTTCAATATATTTCCTAATATCCTACTCAATGGTTTCAATTTCTTATTCCTCAGCCAGGTTAGCCCATGCCTTGCCTTTTCAGGTTCTAATTGTATAATGGGGTTGGTCTTGACCACACATTTTCCACCCTTTTCTGTGATGATTCTAGTTTATCAAAGACATTTTCCATCTCAATACTATGTTTTTAACTTCTGTCCAGCTAGTATAGTCTGGTTGGGGAGGTTTCTTATGAACTTTCCTATAATTGGGAAATGTGTGCCCAAAAATTTTACATAATTCACAAAAAAGGGGTAGCCTTTTATACTCTAGGTTCACCACCGTTTTGTATTCATTAGCAGTGAAGGTAATCGATTGAGGGGGTTTGTTTTCCATGTTAACATCAATCATCACCCTAGCATTTGGAACTAAGTCCACATTAATTGTTCTTTGATCAACTTTCAACAGTGTACCGATGAAAACAGAGAGATCTTTTAGAATTTAAAGGTTCCAAAAAACCAATTGCGATTGTAAAATCTAACCCATACATGTGAGTAATTGTTCCTATGGAAGTTGGGATTAAATGCAATGTCCCACTCCCCAAGGCGAAGAATTCCTGGCTTCAGATTAAGATTTCAAGTATTCCCGAAACTATCAAGATCAAATTGTGAGGAGAAAATGATATGGAAATAACCTTTACCCAGCGGTACCAATTTATAGTTAGAGAAACCCCAACATAAAGAAATTCTAGGTTTTAAAGCGATGAATTTCCATGGTTTATCACCTTTAAGATACACGACATGGCACATGATCTAGAAATTACAGAGTTAAGATCTCTTTTGTATTGTGACTATCTCTAATTCAATACAAAATCCACCATCATCCAATTTGTTAATCCTTGTTGACTTCGTCAAAATTGGCTTTGCATGCTCATAACCCGTCAAAGCTTCAAGGAATGAGATATTCTTTACCCTCGAAATTGTTACTTGTGGTGGTTCATCTTTATTCAAATTCACTGATTCCTGTGAGTGAAGTTCCCAGATGAGATTCGAGAATGACATGACAAGGGGATTTCGAGGGAGAATTGTTAATCCTATTCTATTTTCACCGGATTAGGGTTTCAGAGGGGAATATTAGAGTCAGGCGCCAAGTGTTGTCCATCTTAAAAACATTCAAAAAATGAAGAATTCATTCTAATGAACCACAAGGAATTTGTGGATGAAAATAAAAATTATAACATAAATTTATATATTTCATGTCTCACACTATGATTTCATTGATAGTGGAACCTTAAAATTTCTATTAAACATAAAATACGACTTAACCAAATTGATTCATTTTGAAAAGATTATTTTGGGTGCAACTCTTTCAAATATTTGAGCTCTCTGATCATGTACATGATGAAATCTGATATCATAATTCTTGATAATTCATCCAAAAAATTCATTTTTTATCCATTTAATATAATATCATAAATTTATAAAAATACCATAAACTACCCTTACTTGGTTTATTTAATATAGAGGCAATGATATAAACCCATCTCTATAATTATTTCATCCTAAAATATGTGTCCCATCAATCATACAACAGTTTTGGTGCTTATTTCAATACATATAAATCCTTGTTTAACATATACAATTTTGATTTTTCATCAAAAAATATAAAACCCTTTATTTGTTCAATGTATACTTCCTCATTGGGAAAACCCTTTAAAAATATCATCTTCAAATCCATTTTATATACCTTAAAAACCTCTATGAATCATAGTAGATAAGAAGTTTATTATTAAATAAATTCTCACAACTAGTGACAATCCCTCTTCAACACCATACCCTTAAATTTGTGTATAGTAATTTCACACTAATCTCAACTTATTAGGTATCACATTCCCATGACTATTGTATTTTTTCTTGAAAACAATATTAGTTTTGTTAATATTAAATCCCTATAATATTTTTACATGAACCCATGTTTTTTTTATTCTATGTCCTTATCCATGGATTTAGCCTATGATTCAAACATTATGTTTACCTCCAATGATGGCGGCCTCAATTGAAATAAAATTCACTATGCAACAAACTTCCTATCCCGTAGGTTTTTATAATAATATTGATTAACGATTTATTTTCACCTTTCCACTCCATTAATTTAATATAACATCACTACATATTTTTTTTACTCTTATTAAATAATTTATAGGACTTACTGTTAGATGAGATGCCCAGAAATATTCCTTTATCTGATATATCCCCATTATTTCCTTTATTTAATATATTATCTTGAATATATCATTTATTACCAAACACTAAACATTTTTTTAATGATGGAATCATTCTATGCCACATTTCAGAAGATTTATTCTCTTCTATGGGACTTAGAAACTCATGATTTTGTGTGTTGAAAAAACACATGTAGCACTTAATTCTAATTTTTCATTGAGGGTTAACTCATGATGATTAGAGTTTTGTCAATTTTATTCAACATACAATTTATTTATTCCATGATACTATTTAACTGTGTGATGAAACTTAATTCATGATTCCATGCCTCTCCAAGTAGTTTTATAACTCAGTAGAAGTTTACTATATGAATGTATCTAATATCAAAAATCAAATTAATATCATGGTTTTATTTTTATCTCATATCTATAAATTTATGGAATCCGTGAATTTATTTTTCATTTCAATGAATATAATATAAACTATTCTATAATAATAAATAATAAATATGATAATATACATATCTAAGCATATTTGAGGATATGTCATTGGTCCACACAGAAATGTGTGGATTAAAAATTATAAATTTAAATACATTTTTTTCTTAATTTGATAGGTATTTCAAAAAAAATTACCTCTCTGAAAAGAATCAAAATTTCACTATCTATCCCTATTATAATTATGAATATGAACCAAATAATTTCACATGGATAAATAATTTCTAATATATTAATGTGTCATCCTAATATTATAATTCCATAAATTTTTCTCATCTTCCACTATAAAAATAAAGGTATTTCCTTATTTTCCACCCGATAATTAGTACGATGAGTTATCTAACAATTTATAAATGATTTTATAGACTTGGATTTTATCAAGAAACATTTCTGGTTAAATGAAAAATTTAAACACAATTCAAATTTTTGACAACAACTAAAAATATTATATTAAATTCTATCTGCACAAATCTCTTTTATGTATTTCAATAAATATACAACTGTCTAAATCATTCCACTATATTTGATCTTTAAGGATAAATAATTTTAAAAATGAAACCATACAATCAACATAACCTTTCCCATCCTACAAAAGGTTATTATTTCCTATTTTGTGGAATGAAAACTCTCTAATAAGAATCAATGTACTAATTTTCATTGTTGAATTAACTGAAATTTTAGCTATGCTCACATTTTATTCTTTATTTGTATCCTTTCATGATATTATTTATTGAATTTAAAAATATGATGGTATCTCCAAATTCTCTTGTGTTTGAGTAGTATAGTCATATTCTTCTTCTTACAATTGGGAAAATCAATTTCCTAATGGAAATATACTCTTGGGTTTTCTCTCGATTATATTTTATAAAAATTATTAATCATTTTTATTTTCGTCCTCTATTTTTTACTTTTATGATATTATTTTTTCATATAGATATATGAAACAATAAAATATTTCATTGTTAGCCTAGGTAACTACTAGACCGAAACATAAAAGGTTAAATAAATTCTCTCCTACTTCTTTCCACGTGTTTTAGATTTTGAATAGTTCTTTGGTATTTCATTATACCATGATGATTGAGGAGAATCACAAAACATTTATCCCCCTTGATCTTTACACTCATTGTGAAATATTTTGATAAATCATCATAAAAGTAAATTCCACTATTACCCCTATAAATCTAATTTTGGATATTTAATACTTTCTCAATACCTTTGATTCCTCATTCTTTCCACTTCATTAGTTCTTCTTTTTAGAATCCTATAAACTATTACCTATTTCTGAAATAGTTAATTTTTATTATGCCTTTAATTTTATTTATAAAATTAACAATTTATTCTCTAGGAAGAAAATACTTCTTTTTTAAATTATTGAAAAAAAAATTATGTCTATTGACACTGTTATGTTATTTTTTTAAAGTTACCAAGAAATGACACACTAATCAAGTTTTTTCTTGAACAAACACATACTGTTACACAACATTCTCAATCCAAGTGATTTTACATCAATTTTATTAACACTCACTAATGATTATTATATTAAGACACTAATATATATTTATTTTTATTTCAATATATTAAATTGAACTGTCAAGTTCAACATTTGGTATAACAATACCTTCTAGTTGATTTTATTATTCTACTTTATAGTATGTCATCTCTACCATTTCCATAAAAAAACATTTGTTTCCAAAATTATTTCAGTTCCATATTCTTCAATAGATTAATTAAATTTATCTTCTTATATTATAATCATTTTCTTCCATTTAGTCATCTTTAGGATATAATTCTATTTATTTTATGGGTATTCCAATTCAATATCTATATCATCCTTCCTTGGACCTGTCAGAGTAATATAAATGAATTTTCTATACTAAGAGAATACCAATGGTATATTTACTTCAAAATTTTGTATTATATTTCTATTTAACTACCTAGACTTATTTTAAATGACATATTTTATTATACATGTCAATAAGTCTCATATTAAAAATAATTCATAGAAAAAATCATATACACGGACTAATAACAAAAATAATTTAATTACATAAACCCAATGTTTTACATATGAATAATATATATAGTCAATAAAATAAAAAAGTGTACAATGTGGAAATAAAAACATATAAATTATAAAAATATTATTTGAAAATTTTTATGCGCTGCGGGATCCCAGAATTTTAACAGACGGAAACAATACTAAAAATTGACAAAAATTAGAAACAATATTGGAATTTTGTAAATAAATTATAAATAAAATTCATATAAAATTTAGTCTATGAATAATGATGTCAGTAAGATGTGTTTTTATGAAGTAAAATATCTATATGAGAGTAAAATTATAATAGACCACTGGAAAAAAATAATTGACCCTAAAAATAGTAACATGGCTTTTGAAAGTATTAAAATTCATAAAAATTAATATTTATAATTAATCAAATAATTTATTATTAATATTAAAACATGATAAGATGATATTCTAATTTTTTTATATGTAAACATAAAGGGATTTAATTTTTAATAAGGTGTGTATTAACATAAATAGTAAAATATTAATTTTTATGAATAATTTTAAATATTAAAATTAACAAATTTTAAAAAATACATGGTTAATATATATACTATAATTACTTATCAATCATATATTAATTAAAAAATAGTAAATAAAAAATTTAATTACTGGTAAAAAAGAATTATTCTTTATTTGAGATAATATTTTAATGTATCAAATGATGGAATTTAAAAGTTAAATATATACAATTTATAATTTTAATTCATTAAAATAGACTTTATTTTTGGAATCATCATATATAAATTATTTATTGTTATTTTTTAGTTTTTTTTCTAGAAAAGATTATTTATAGTGAATTATATAATAAACAATTTTTATATATACTATATGTTTTATTACATCATCATGATATAATTTTGAATAATTTTTTAAAAAATTTTATTTTAATAGAAATGTATTTAATTAGTGAAATAATTATTTTTTATATAATAAACTTAATTTATAATCCTATAAATAATTAATTAAAAAATAAGTTATTTTTTTATTTAAATAGAAACTTATATTAGATTCTTACGTCATCATAGAGTATTTTTCAAGGTTCGATTTGGTTTTGGGCATATTAAGAGGCAAATATAACCATTTTTTCTAAAACAAGCACTAAAAATATTCTTAAGAAACAAAATTATTCATATTCTTGAGATTAAATTATAAAATAATTGATATTTTATTCCACAATAAAATAATTGATATTTTATTCCACAATAAAATAATTGATATTTTATTCCAAGCTACCCCACGCTAGTTGTTATATAATAACCCATGTACAAGTTACTAATTCACTATAAAAAACTTTTTCCACTACAAAAAACACTACCAAAATATCTCTTTAAACTCCCAAAATACATGTTCTTAATTCCCTAATCCTTCCAATAGTCCATACTCTAATGGATTTAAAATTAACCCTAAAAAGGATTCTTAAACAGTGATATAAGGGTCTAAAACCCTCGACCTCTAATTATAATTATCATGTCACCCCATATATAACATATGTAATAATTAAAATTAATAATAAAATGTTATTTAAGTAATACATTCTTTCTTTTTATAAAACAAAAATTTTTATTATTATTCAATATTTATAAATTCTTTCAAAAATTATTGTCCACCAATGGTACTTTTTCACCACCTAACTAAATGATTACGATTCATTTGATACTTATAACTTTCATAGATATAACTAAAATGAATTTCTTGATTTAATATTACTTTAATAATAAAATAATTTAATTTTGATGATTATATAATGATAAAATAGTTATGATAAAATAGTATTGATAATAATGATCTTATATGCAAACAATCATATTCATTATTATAATTAAAAAACAATATTATCGATCATGAATCATTAAATTAGTATTATTTACTAAAATATTAAACTATTCTACTGATGGGATTACATGAAAAAAAAACCATGAAACTTCTAGATCCTATTTAACCATTAGAATATTTCCATTTACCTTTTATCTATATTGAAGTGGTTTTGGAACTATGAATCTTCCAATTGGAAAACAGTCAATGAAAAAACTATTATGTTATTAAATGAATAAAATATGGTAATATATGGATTATAGAGATGAAATACTTATTAAATTTTATTTGTAAAAAATAGTTAATGAATTTAACATGACTATTCATAAGGTTATTAGAACATACATATATTGTTGAGACTTATGGTAAGGGGTCTTTCATGCTATTTCTCCTTATGAAGATTATATTTTCTATCTCTCTCTATGCATCTTACTCTTTATATATTTTTTCAATGTTCATTATATGTATTTCCTTGAAATTTAATATTTTAATATTTATTTATTTCTCAACATATATATACCTCTCTTTAGTTACATTTCTAATCATAAAATTAAACTAAAAAAGGGAAATTTCAACATTCTTTTTACATTTTATGTTCTACTGTATATAAAAACCATTTTCATTGCTTAATTTCTAGCAAAAAAATCTTATTTTAAAATTAATCATGTTGGTTTATTTCTAGTATTATGGGATCTCAATAATTTATATTTTTTTAAATATTATTTTCCTCTTTCTTAAAAGTTTAATAGAGGCATTTAATTTCATAATATTTTCATATATTTTTCATGATTTTATATCACTGTTAAAACAATTTATATGAAATCATAATGTGTGTCATAATGAATGTCCATGATGCCTAATCTATTATTTTATTGTTATCCCACATGATACCACTATGGGTAAGTATATTTTAATTTATTATTTTTCACATTTCTCTCTTATGGGAATATTTAAATTTTATGAATTATGAATTTTTTTCTTCATTGTGCCACACATATGAATGACATTTTATAATGATAACTGTGTATGAGATGAAAAATCCCATAATAAATTAGTTAATTTATTAAAATACATATGATTCTGATGAGTGGGACTGATGTGGTTATATTTTTTCCAAAATGTTATATATAATAATATTGTGTTTAGAGTTTTCCAAAATTTTATGCATGGGCTTGAAGCAATTTTCATTGTCCAAAATCATACAATGTCTTGTTAGTGATCCTTTAACCATTATTATAATGGCATGAATTTTGGTTTTTACTATATTTTATAATATATAATCTATCCTGACATCTGGAATTTTTTTTCAAATGTTTTTATGGGATAGAATATGATACATCCATTTACTGAATCCTTTTCATGTTTTTGAAATCTTAGGATATCTCACCCATGTTAACCCCATTGTAAGAAGCCATATTTTTTCTAAGGTAAATATCGTTCATTTTTTGGTCAAATTAATAATCATGGAACTAATATGGATGCGAAAAGAGTTCATGGGAGTTTTTTGTGGTGTTTGGGGATTTTTTGAGCACAAATTCTCAGTTTTTGGAAAAGGAAACTAGGTGGCCTGGTTAGTAGAAACACAACGTCCCAATCTACATGGTGTGAGAAATATTTTAAGGGCAGGACAACGACCCATAAGTGGCCACTCAGTTTGAAAAAATCATGCCTCCTATGGTGCATTCATGTGTGGATGGATCTATGGTTTTTAGCTAAGGTCTTTTGAAGATTTTTGAATGGATTGTCAAACCATACACTTGAAACAGTGTTGTGTCCCTCCTTAGATAGTGGGAGGCACATTTTCTATGCATAGTTTTCCCAATTCTAAATCTAAACTATTCAAACCATATATTCTAGGAAAATTTTCTATTTTTCTTTAAATCTATTTTAACTACACCCTTTATCTCTATATCTGTTTTAGTAGACACAATTATATTGGGATCCCCCCTTTGAGATCAAATCATATCTTTTGACCCGGATTTGGAATCCAAGTTTGGATTCAAACTCTGTTTGTCTAGTTAGATCCATGATGGTAAGTTATTTGATCATATTAGTTCATTGTTCGTTTTTTCTATTGAAATAGTTATTTATGTGTATGATCATAAGTCCTTTTTAGGTTGTTTATTTGTTTTTTTGTTTTCTCATGATCTAGACCAATCTAATGGCCGATAAAGAATGAGTACTTCCCTATGAGATTTAGGTCAGTGGTCTAGTCTATATCCCTTATACGCAAATTAATTATAATATTAATAGTTGCTCCATACAATATATTCTCTACGATTTCTCTAATATAAAATTAATTCATGTTTAATTCAATTTATTTGGTACAATTAATCTAGTGATCACTTATATACATTGGGTTAGGTTCCATCATCTCTTTCCACCCTTCTTGGTGTGCCCATGGATTTTCCTTGATATTTTTAAATGCTTAACTGGGAACAACATCTACTAAATGGTTTTGGCATAATTCAAGAAGTGATAGAATTATAATTAAATGAATGATGGTTAGTGGTATGCCAACATCACCAAATTAAAATGAATAATGATTACACCCTTGTTATTATTAAATTTTGATGAGTTATAAATTAATTATTGTATCTTATTAAAGTCAATGATTAATTATCAAAATTATGATGTATGGGAATGGAATCCCTATATGTGATATGAGCATATCGTCCCCTATGATATTGAGATATTGGCATGGAGTCCCTATATGTGATATGGGAAAGGAGTCCCTTCTGCTATTGAGATTTGGTCATGGAGTCCCTATATGTGATACATGAATGAAATTCAATTATAATAGTGAAATGGAAACGATAACCCTATATTGTGATACTGGGCATGACAATCCTTACTATCGTACTAGGCATTTCTTCCATTACTATGATACTGGGAATATATTCCCCTATTCTTGTCTTATAGTCATGAAGTCCCAATGATTTTAATAATGGGCATGGAGACCCTTGCTATGGTGATATTGGGAATGGCATTCCATGATACTTTATTATACTCATGCTACAACTTGTGGATGTATGAGTTACTCTATGGGTCTAGTATTATGGTAGTAGCCACATATCTGGTTATATACGTCACTACGTATATAGTCAACATATGTGATACATATAGTTATATGTTTAGAATATTGAGATAAGGCTGATGTAGGTATTGTCAGCCTGGTTTTCTTCCAGAACCAGATTCAACCCTTTATAGTTTATTAATGTATTTCGTTATTATATCTACACACTGCCATATTATATTCGGTAACTAGAAATTTATTAATACAATTGGTGGTGTCCAACTGATTTTGTCTCACACCCTATATATGTTGGAAATGGTATCTAATAAGACTATTTATGTATGTGTAAATAATATCAAAAATCCACTTATAGATATGTGAATTCTTGCATGAACATGGATGAGACATTGGTAATAGATGATTGGGATAGAGGTTAGAATTCATTGATATATTTTGACATTTTTTCTTTTGTATGTCATGTACTGTAGTGAGTACTTTATTCCATTTATACTTGTTTTATATGTTATGTAGATACATGAAGTCATCATACTTTGTATATGATTCAAATTTCTACTTTTGATTATTATTTAGTTCTTGTATAGTTATACTTTCTTCCACTATGTTTTCTATAATTGATATGATTTCTCTATTTATCTATTTATTACTCAACTATGCTACTATTATTAGAGAGAATAGTCTTTCAATGAATGCACCATTTCCCGTTACTTCTTGCCATGATCCTTTAGTATAATGGTATAATATCTTCAGGCCATGTGGTCCCCCAATTCAAGGAACCTCTGAGCGGCACCTTGTGTGGGATGTCACAATGTGGTATCATAGAATATTTCTTTTTTTCTATATTACTATTTGGGATTATTAGACAGAATATTGGGAATGTGTTAGGTTTTTTAATGAGTATTCCATTTGAGTAGCTTACCCACATACAAAGGAATACCAAATTAGTAGGTTTGGTGAATTATTCAATGTAGTTTTTTATTATAGTTGACCATATTTCACTTTTGGGAGAGACACATGAATATTTACAATACTATTTCTATTATTGATGATTTTATTTTATTATGGCCCAATGATATGGGTGAATTCCATCTCACACAACATTTTGGTAACATGTTTTAATTTACATTCCATGGATTATGAAATTCCATATAGGATGCATTTCTTGGTTGTATGGCCTTATTGCATGGTTCTTCTATAATATCAATATTAATTGGGTAACATTTTATAAAGGTTATTGAGAAATATATTAGGTTCTTAGAGTTTCTTTCATAACGTAGAAAACTATTTACTATATAGGATATAATAAACACCTTACGTAGTCAACTATGGAATTTTGAGTGATGGAACATTAGTTTCATGGACTAGAACATGTTATTGTTTGGATTAGGTGGATGCCACACTTCGATTTAATAAGTGTATGGGAATTTATGGATCAGAAGTAGTTAACCAATTGGTTCAACCATTCAAAGATAAATATGAAAAAAGTATGAAAATAAATGAAATTTTTATTGTAGAACATAGATCTTTCTCAAAACACAACCTTAGTAATGGGTTGAAGGAAGCATCTATTGTGTTCTTCATGATCGATTACACCACCTAGACTTGGATCTTTGGGAAGGAACATGGGTATAAATATTGCATAAGAAGGATTGATTTGTGATCAAAACTATATAAGGTGTGAGTTTTTCTGGTGTATATAAATTTTACCACAGCATCCTCCAGTCATTATCCAAGAGGGTGGGGATAACCAAGCTCTAGAGATGGTGGTCCCTGATCCTCCCATGATACCTTTAATAGTTCCACCTATGAAAAATATTCATATTCTCGATACGGGTGATGATTACTAGTTTTGAGGACATTTTTATGGATTATACAGAATATATAGGGATCTCCATGCTCTTCCCATTATATGGGAGAGTTGACCAAGGAGTTTCAGCAGTAGTATCCACCCACATTTTTGGGAGACAGTGGACCACAAAAAACAATATTATCAATGGAGAGAGTATAATCGATATTCAAGAATATGGTGAAACCTATAGATAGGAGATTTAATCTCTCTTCTTATATGCTTCATGGATTTTCCAAAAAATGGTGGGATATTCGAAACTAGGAAGGTCAATATCATGAAGAGAATTGTGGGGATTTCTAGTTGAGATTATATCAATATTTCTTCCCAGATGCCTCGAGGGATGATCATTATAGGGAATTCATAAACTTACAATTGGGTTCTATGATGGTTTTGGGCTATTTATCTTATTTTAAAGATATCTAGTGCTTTTCTTCAATCTATAATAATGATGAGATAGAGAAGGAAAGACGATTTTAGGATATCCTTACACACCCTATTTGTTCATAGGTGAATGTTTTCCAATTGAATACCATGTATGATATAGTGATCCAAGTCTTTGTCACTAAGTAGAAGCTATGTTAAGTATACAGTGTGATCTAAGGATATTTATAACCAGGATAGGTTACTTGTTTGACTAGAAGTCAGAAGCGATGCATTTAGACTCCACATTTGAGAAACATAATCTTGATAACACCTTTAGATAGTTATTTGGTTTTACACCAGAATGGGAAGCCTAATCAAAGAAGTCCCATTGTCCTAGAGAAACTGTTGAGTTCCAAGGATATGGAAGATTAGGGTATCTTTGGAATTTATGTTGGACATTCCAAACTACGCCTAGTAGGAGATGATCCTTGTTTGATCCACCTTCAGAAAAAGGATCAATAATAACCCAGTAGACAGGTATCTGAAGTACTAATGTACAAATAATATGAGGAGTAATTCATGGATGTGGAATTCCATCTTCTTATTTACAGTACTAGTAGATAATAACCTCTCTACATAGTTTAGTTATTGCACATGTCCACAGATAAAGTTATATTTATTCAGTGCAGCCTATACCAGAGGATTAGAGCACTGAGACATCTACTGCCTTAGGTACTATTCTAGTAGCCTCTACTATTTCTCCTTCACTATTTGATATAGGTTCGTCAAACACCTTTATCTTAGTGTCTTTTATCGATATCCATCAACATCATATTGATTACTCTTATGTAATTATGACACTTGACACCACATTGGTAAATAGTTCAAAGAGTGTATTCCAATGAAGATACTATGCTATTAAGGTTAGAAGACATCATTTCTTATGGCACAACTTATTCCTTGAGATGAAAGTCATTGATATAATTCTTTTGATGGTCTTGTTGATCCACTATCATACATATATGGATTGTTATTGCAAAGGGTTACATTTAAATCACCAAAGCGATGTAAATATAATCAAAATGGAGAGTGGGATTTCTAGGCCAAACGAGTTAGACCAAAGATTATTGGGCTCGTTAAAATGATCGTCCATATTTCCATCTCTTATATCGACGACCAGGGATCACATAAGACTATGTTTACTCTTGTATTTGATTAATTAAGGGATGTTTTATCTGAAAAATTTTCCATACTACCTCCTAATAGATATGTACATTTTACTAATGGGTTAGTTCTAAGAGTTTCACCTAAATCCATTCCTCCATACAAGATGGCTACTACTGAGTTTCATTAGCTCAATAGAAATCTAAAAGACTATTAAGTAAAAGGTTTTATACAACCCTATACTTATCCATGGAATTCACGAGTCATTTCCACGATGAAGGAAAACATAACCCTCATGATTTTATTTGGATTATTGGAAGTTAAATTAGATTACAATGATGCAATAGAATCTTGTAACAAATATAGGTAATCTCTTCGACCAAATTAGAGGAGGGAGGGTATTCTCAAAGATTGATTTGAAATCAGATTATCGACAGGTGCGTGTTGGCCTTTAGATATTCAATATTTAACATTCCATAGTTGGTTAAACTTGTATGAGTGTCTTATTATTCAATTCAGTCTTTTTAATGCTCCCCCCATATTTTGGTATTTTATGAATAGGGTTTTCTATCCCAATTTGGATTCCTTTTTCATGGCCTTCTTTGATAAAATCATGGTGTATTTTAATACTCGGAATAACCATGAAAAACATATTGAGATAGTTTTGAAAATACTGAGATAATCCCCAATATATTTTAAGCATCATAAATGTCAGTTGTGAATAAAAAATGTTTACTTCCTAGGTCATATTATCTCAGAGGCATGAGTTACAATTGACCGATATAAGGTGAGAGTTGTAGTTACCTGGGAGAATACCAATAAAGTATTTGAAATATATAGTTTCTTGAGAATATATGGTTATTATAGGCCTTTCATGAAAGAATTATCACTCTTAAAAACATATCTTACATGATTTACTATGTACGTTGTGATGTTTATGTTGTCTAAATCTAGTTATGTGGGATTTCACAAGCTGAAAGGTTGATTGACTTCAACACTAATCATATTTATTATAGATAAAGGTAGAAGTTATAAATTATATAGTGATGAATCAGGTATTGTTCTAGGAGATGTTTTGATGAAGGAAGATTGAGCCATTTCATATGGGTTGTGAAATTTAATGTGTAATTAGTGGAATACCTAGACACAAAATCTTGTTTTGGGTGTTATTGTTCATGACTTGCGCTATTGATGGAATTACCTACCGAGAGAGAATTTTATGATATTTAAATACCAAAAAGATCCCTAGGGAAATTTTAAAACAGTTTTACTTGAATCTTAGGTAGTGAATATGGGTTTAATATCTATAGTCCTTTGACTTCATGATTTCCAAAATTCTTATGGAAGGAAATTATATTTTTTATTGTCTAAGTAGGGGGACTCAGACACATGTAGTTCAGTAGACCATTAGTGAGTCAAATATTATTTCTCTACTTTTTATGATGCATATTGATGTGTACAACCATCATGGGAAGTATATACATGAATCTATATCAGTGACCTATTCACTTCCTAAGAATGTGAAGATGAGTTAGTTTTTGGATACTGAATTATTGGTCTGCTATGTAAGTATTCCTAGTGAGGTCCCACCTCCATATTTTTCTTTTAATGATTACAAAATCTTGCATATATCTAGATTTTTCTAGTTTCCCACATATATAAGAGATGAATTGGTATGAGAGTCTCATACTTCTCTATGGGTAGTCCACCTTGTGATCTTTGAGGTGTGTCATGATATTCACTGATAGTATTGGTGGCCAAGGATGAAACAACCAATATGAGGTATTATTATTATATCTTCCTCATATCCATGGGTGTAGGTTAAAAACCCATTACATACTAACTTGTTAATCCATTTTGTTTCCCTTAACGTAAATGTTATGACTTTTATATGGATTTTTTTAATCATAATAAGAAGGTATCCTTAAGGCACCTAAGAAATTTGGGTAGTCTTGGATTGACTTATGAAATCCTCCCACTTCATTCCTATATGATAGAATTCCTTTGTTGATGAGATGGGAATATTATATGTTTTTGATATCATAAGGCTTCACGAGGTCCCTTGTAATTTCATTATAGATTGGGACACTCCATTCACATTAAAGTTCTCGTAGGGTTTATAGAGAGATATGGGTACACAGGTGCTTCTAAGAATAGTATTTCACCTTCATACTGATGGATAATCAGAAAAAACTATACATGTGTTAGAGGAAATTCTCCAAATATGTGTCTTTAATTTAATTAGTTATTGAGAAAATAAAATCACTCTCATTAAGTTCACCAATAATAATATATTTTCAGACACAATACAAATGTATCCTTATGAGGCCACATATGCTAAGCCGTGCCATTTACCCCAATGCAGTTTAGAGGTAATAGTGGCAGCACTACTGGATCCTTGTTTTTCTAATAGAATTTAGATTCAGTTCAACTTATCTGAAAGTAGATGTATACCAATCATTTTAGATATAAATCTTATGTTGACAACCATTATCAAACTCTTGAGTTTCAGGTCGGGGATTGTGTTTTTTGGGTATCACCCACACATTATAATAGAGAGACATATAGGATAAGTAATATGTTGTTATGCTTTTTCGGGCATTTTGATATCTTAAAGAGAGATAATCCAATAGCCTATCCGTTCTTATTACCTTAGTTGTATCCTTTCGTGCACAAGGTTTCTCACATTTCATATCTTCAATGTTATCATTCTCACCTATTTCAAAATATCGATCCCAGGGATGCTGAGTTAGATTTTAATATTTCTTTTGAGGAGTATCTTAAACTCATCATTTACTAGAGTATAAAGGCTATACAAGGTCAACATGCCCCTTTAGTATGAATTATATCATATAATGGCTTGGTACATGGTGAGACTTGTGGGAAGGAGGCTTCTGTATTTTCTAAAAAGATATATTTTTTATTATACAGTGTTTCACCACCCACGGATAGTGAAAATGAGGATGAGTTCCTTTAAGGGGAAAAGACTATAAGATCTTAGTTTTTCTATAATGATTAGATCATTTATTTTTTTCCAATTATTAATCTCCGACCTAATATAAATTCAAAATGTGTTCATTGGAGTTTTTATGGTGATGCATGATTTTTTTAATTTTGGTGGATCAGTTTTTTGAAATAGAAATTGGTGCATAGTTTTTAGAAACTGGGAAACCTGTCTACATGGTTTGAGTAACCATGTGAGGACTAGATAGAGTGACTTAAGAAGCTATATGATATGGGGAAACCATTTAGCCTGAGATTCATAGTAATGCACGTCGCTCTACATTTTCTAGCTTAGGGGTTTTCATGTTTTTCATACGGTTAGCAAAACTGTGTGAATGAAACCATGCAGGGTTTCTCCATAGATATTGTTGGGAAAATAGTTTGGACAACCATGCGGCATTAATGTGCATCCCATATATTTTGGGTAAAATGATAGTTTTTCCCTTAAATATATTTTAACATCAACCCTCCTGTATTTATCTATTCTAGAAGACTTAATTGGACTGGGATCTCCCCTTTGAGCTAAAATTATAGATTTTGATCTTGATTCATCATCTGATCTTGGATTCGAACACAATTTGTCTCATTAGTTTCAAACCAGTATTTTTAATGATCCTATTACTCATTTATTTGTTTGTCTTTATCCTGATCAATTTATTGTGTGTCATGGTCATATGCCCTCTTTTCTAGGTGTTCATACATTTTTATGTTTCCTCTTGATTTGGACCAAATCCATGGCCAATACTGTATGAGTACTCCTCTATAAGATTTAGGTAGGTGGTACGGTCTTTATCTCGTAAATATAGATGTTTTATAATATGTTCTATTTGGATTAACACTAGATTTTCCAAGAATTTACCAAATACACAATTAAAGCATATCTAATTCAATGTCTTTAATATAATTGTTCTATTTATTGGTTATTCAATTTGGGTAAGATCTCATCGTCCATTTACACCCGTATAGGTGTACCCATAGATTTTCCATAATATTCATAAATTATTAAATGGAAAAACCATCTCAATATGGTTTTGGTGTGACTCCTAAGTGAGACAAATATAATAAAATGAATGGTGGTGAGTCGTTCTCCCATGTCACCAAATTAAAATGAACAATTGTTACACCCTTCTAATTATTAAATGTGAATGGGTTTTGAATTATCCATTGGATCATTATCCATTTATTAGTTATCACTATTATGATTTATGGGAATGGAATCCCTATATGTGATATGAGAATGGTTTCCATTCTACAATTGAGTTAAGGTCATGAAATACCTATTTGTTATTCGGGAATGGACTCCCTTCTACTGTTAAGATACATGAATGAAATACTTATATTTGATTTAATCATGAAGTCCCTATATGTGATACATGCATAGAGTCCCTTTATAAATGTGATATGTGGGTGATGAACATATATTGTGATAACAGGAGTGATAAAACATACCATGATACTAGGAATGAAATTCAATACTATGATACAAGGAATATCATCCCTTATTCCTTTGATATGGTCATGTAATCTATATGATTATGATACTAGGCATAAAGACCCTTTCTACTTTTATATTGGGAATAAAATCACACGATACTTGTGATAATCATGCTATAACTTATGGATGTATGTGTTATACCTCAAGTCTAGGATTGAGGTAGTAGACACATATATGGATATATACATCACTAAGTATATAGTCCATATATTTTTATACATATGGTTTTGTGTTCCAACTATCTGGATAAGGCTGAAGATGGCATTTTGAGCTTGAGGTACTTCAGGAACCAGATCCAACCCTTTATAGTTTATTACTGCATTTCATTAAAATTTCTATACATTTACATATTATATTAACTAATTGGATATTTATACACACCATTCTGGTGGCCTAGTGAGTTTATCCTACACCCTACCCGGCCACCATTGTACCCGAGTAGACTATATTCATGAAGGTGTAGATTACGGGAAGCATCCTCTTATTAATGTGTGTATTCTTTCATGACATAGGATGTGATCTCTGTAGAAGATGAACAAGATAATGATTAGGATGACTGGACAAATTTATTCCGTCCTATTTCTTTTGTATATCATGTACTGTATTGACTGACAACATCCATGTATACATGTTTTCCATATTTTATTGAGACATGACATCATCATATTTTGTATATTATTCATATTAGTACTTTTTAATAATTTGTAGTACATGGATGGTTATAATTTCATTCAATGTATTTTTTATTATTGACATGATTTCTTTATTTAGAAATTGATTACTCTGTTGTGCTACTATGACCAGAGGGTATAGTCTTCCCACAAACACACCTTAGTCCCTTGCAGTGAGTCGGAAGCCTCTGGTGTACAATGTGAAAAGTTTTATGTAATGTGACCCACCAGTTCATGGGACCTCTAAGGGGAACCTAGGCTAAGTTGTCACACCTATTTTATACTTTTACGTGGATTTATGTATTTCATGTTCTTTTATGAATACACCACGGTGTATTTGGGGTGGATCCTGATTGGAAAACCCAATAATCATGCATCTAAAAGACCATGGTTTGAATCATGGAAATCTCTTTGGGGATTCATGATATAGGTGATGAAAGAGGATAATGCAAACATGTGAAGATGCACGTATGATGTAGACCTCGTGAATTAGATAGGATAATGAAGGCATGACACTACACTGGGACTTAAATCCATGTTAATGGGAAACATAGACATAGGCCTTCAGGTTATGTAATGGGTCTCCCTCTACCAAGATTGAAATCATTTATTTTATTTTATAATAAAAATTTTCTTGAACCACAATATTTTTTTAAAAATGTTTGTTCTACAGAAATTCAATGAAGTGATAAAAGTGCAGTGAGTTATTTGTGAAAGTTTTCGTCATGGAAATAAAATATTTCATATTAAATTAAAAAAGTGTTGTATTATGTTAAAAATTTTCTACAAAAATTAAAACTCTAGTTTTCTAGGAATAATTATTTATATTTATATATTTTTTAATATTATGTGTATGATATTAGGAACATTATACTTGGTACTGCATCATGCTCTATAATTTTTTTTTGATTCGAATAGTGAACATTATGGGAAATTCACCTTATATATACACATTGATACTTATGAAGTCATAAGATAGTTTTAAAATTTGATTTTGAATTACTCTTTCTATGATTAGAATATATTTTTATATTATTATTAATCTTAGTATTATCATCAATACCCTTCCTCTTTTTTAGTAAATGTATGGAAATAGGTGGAATCATGTCAATAACCAATGTGATGATAAATTCAAAGATTTTCCAAATTAAATTCTTAATATAATGAGGGAATTAGTCAAAAAAATTATGCAAGTGCTTTCTCAACTAGGTAAAGATATGCATAATAACATGGATAATACTTATTTACAAAATCCACTAATAAAGGATTGAATTTTGGTTGGGCCATCCCTATGATAATAACCACCTTATTTGATTTGATCTTTATATACATAAATCATGGATTATTAGATACATTAAATTTATAATGAATTTTATATTATCCAATATTCTAATCAAGATATATTCATCATATGTTTTTATTTTTTACATTGGGAAGTGTCATAATAGTGGAAATAGATATAGAATTCATGATATAGAGGTTGTGATATTATTGAAAACATCATGTGGTTAAATCATTGCATATCAAGTGAGTAACTATTATTGGACTCCATACAAGGTTTGAACCTAGGGGGTATTGGGGTGTGTGATGACTCAATTTTTTATATGTGAGAATTTGGAATATTTTTAGGAATAGTTTCTGATGTAGAAAATGAGACATAGAATTTTTTTTAGGCCAAGTGAGACAATCACTAACATTATTCAAATATAAAAATATCAATACTAAGGACACATAGTTTTCCTAAAATATTGGAATAAGTCTCAAATAGAGGATCATATAATAAATTTAAGAAAACTGTTGAATTTGGAATGTAGAATTTATCCTAAGAATGACATAACCTTGGTCAACATCTGATGTTTGGATTGAGTTCCACCATAGCAGATATAATTGAATAAATTAATTATTATTTAATTATTTGTTTAACTGAATAATAAAACCAAATAAACCTCTAAATATGTGGTAACGAAAAAAGTCATTAGTTTATCAGCCCAAAACCAATATTTGATAGGAGTTATTGGAGGCAATGTCTTTGGTTTACAATTACAAGATTACATATTGGATATAAATGTTCAATAGAGTTGTGGATCTCATCAATGATGACAGAACATAACTATTCTTCACCAATGACTAACCCAATTCCCTAGTTGGGATTTCTTTGATTATTTCAATCATGTTATTATTTATTCCATATAGAAAAAAAAATATTATAATAAATTGATTCATAGATCGAATTTAAATTTATGGTCAAGGAATATATTTTATCCTTTTAGTTATGTAATTAAATCATATAACTATAATTTTATTATTGAATCATTAACACAACTACGATTCGTGAAATTTTATGTCATCAAATTCTATCTGCAATTTTATCAACCCTGTATCCCTCACACACACACACACTTTTTTATCTCTGTGTGTGTATGTAATATGTGATTACACTAGTAAAGATATGGTTATTGAATAAATTTAGGGGATGCGAAGCATGGATAAAATCTCAAATTAAGGGAAAAACTGAAAACACCTTGGCTGTGTGGATCAATATGAATGGCGGCATGTGTGATAATGGTATCTCATTTTGGTTCTTTGATCAGATGAGTGGTGGATATATTTTTTTTATTTTTTATAGGTTCATATTAGAAAAGATATCGAAGGGATCAAGGAAAACTAGTACTGATAGTAGTTGTCATAGTGTTACAAAATATTCCCCCCATGGAAGTTAAAGCTGGAGGTAATGTCAGGGGTTCAGCTTGTCATAGAGTCTATGAAATACTCTAATGAATGAATAGAGAAAGAGAGATTTTGGGTGATTGCTTTTATTTTAATTTAATTAATATTATTAAATGAGAAAATTTATAATGGAGGAGAGAGAGTTGGGTGGGGTGTAAAAATACATGTGTAGTGTGAAGGCCCCCCATATTTGAAGAATTCTCTACCTAAAACCTTTTAATGTTAATTATAAAATACTAATAATTAAATTACTATTATTTTTATTATTTTGAAATTAATTGATGTTTTAGTTATATAATTAAATATAGATGTTTGATTAATGATATCTCTATGGAATCACGATCACTGTATTAATGAGTAATTTTCAAGATCAATGTTTCATACCTTTCTCTAACTCATGGATTCATCCCACAAAAATACATACATGTATGTTATAGAGAAATTTTTTTTTTCATTAGGTGCTTATTTTGGGAAAATAATAACATATCTGAAGAGGTTTTCCCTATTTATCATAATTACATGACCTATTTGACCATTAATGTCCATTTTTGGTGACATGTTAATGGATTTAATTTTTAAGATGTTGAACCAATGACATGAATCATGTGTCCATTAGTCTTTTTATAGACATAGTTTGGGAAAAATTATCCTATTCTGAGTGTTTTCCATTTATAATGTGTTAGTGTCCTTTTTGTGCATATGAGACACAATATTAGGTGTTTTGAGTGTGATTCTTCTTCATGTGACACATGACGATGGTAGGAATCAAGTGTGGCAATCAGAGAGTTACTAGTATTGGAACTACCTTGGAGCACTAGGGTGTGGTCAAACATATTCTTTATATATATAGAGAGACTAATCCCCAACACTAGTTGTGGGTCCTTCATGAAAGTGTGTGGTACTACCCCATCTTTGAGCTTTGGATGTATAGGGGTCCTCCATAGGAGTTATGGATTTCTTGGTTGTGCAGTACTGTAGTGTGTAGTGGGACCCCAAAATACATATTTTGGTGTGGTTATACATGATGCATAGTTCATATTTACAACTCCCTCAGCTATAGTGAATTGTGGGGTGGTGTGGGACCCTTGACTTGGATTCTTATATAGTGTTGAATGATGAATGGCACAAAAAATGGACCTTTGGTGTTGAATAAAGACTCATTTTTTATACAAGTATGTGGATATGGAGATCCCATTTCTAACATTTTTTGGGATTCATATTTAGAATATATTGGTGTTTATGAATTTTTTTCTCGGTATATGATTTAAATGAATTCATTGGGTTAAGGAGACTATTATTTTATTATTTATATTTCTCCATTTGGTTTTAGGGATGTCTTATTGGGTATGTTTATACACACTCCTGTATAGGATTTTTCGGTTCATGTTGTGTCTTATGTAGACAAAAAACATATCAATGGTGAATTTGGGGAGCTTAAAGATACTTGGGTGCATTGAATGCTTATGGTGGTTCAGATGTAGATAAAAAGAGATATGATCTCTCAATTAACCTTTATTTTAGTCGTTTTTTGGTGTGCTTATCTTTTTGTTTGGGCTTGTATTTTTTTTCAAATTTACAATTTAGTTTATATATTGTCACACTCTATGGAATTCCCTTGAGTATATTCATTTATGGTCACAGTATAAATGATATTGTATTTTATATTACTCTGAAATTTTTAATATATATTTATGGGGGAGTGTCTAAATGTACATTAGGAAAATGGCTCTTGTTGTATTTAGCCAAACCAACTACTTGTCTCTATCCCCTTGTGTATTGGAGGTAAACTCGAGGTTTTGATGAATATTGCTTATACTAGCCAGGTGGGCCCAAGTGTGTCAGGTTATTATAGTGTTTTATTATAGTAATTTCATTCATTAGGATGGTTATTGGTTTTTTCCAATTTTTATGGATTGTTTGTGACTTAGGGACGTTGTGATGGATTGTCCGGAGTGGGGATTTTTGGATAGGGATCCTTATGCTGGATTGGATACCGACATATCTATACAAAAGGACACTGAATACCTACTTGAAAACTTGGAATACTGAGACATCAGCTATAGGGAAACCAATGGAACATGTATCACATAGGATCCACTCTCTCAAATTCCATTCCATTTTCGAGTCAGCTCACCATATATACTCTTTGAATGTGGCATGAATAATTAACTTTTGTAGTGTCTATGTGACTAAATATAGCTTTTATTCTTATAAAATATCATTATTAATACTTACTAAGTTATGAGTGTTTAGATTAGGGATCCATTCATGACATTGTTTTCTCCCCGAAGACACCAAATAGTGCTACCACATATAGATTAGCACATGGAACCACCTCTAGTGGTCCAGGTGGCCGATATTCTATATATTGAGTAGAAAATGGACCAAGTACAAATGGAAGATTATATTCTCATGATTAGTACATTATATGAGTTCCAATTTTAGGGACCACAACAGTTTTGTGTTGAAGCAGACCCTCAATCAGTAGGGTATTATCTCATGTTGGTGGTCTGAGTTTTTTAGTTTGTGTGGACCTTGACTGATTGGTTGTCCACACAAATGAAAAGTATTTATTTTTGAGTATAACTTGGATCCAATAATACTAGAACATTAAACATATATTCTATGTTTTATTCTTGATTTATATAGTTATAGATTAGTCATGCCTTTTGTTGTGCCAGATCCCCTATCTAAAAAGGTAGAAGACTGACATGAGACTGTGATGTGAATGTTCTTCTGGACTAAGACACATATTGATAGTGGTATTGGAAGGGTTACTTCTCCCAGGTGATGTGGGGTTTTAATATATCCCTATGTTTTTTATGTTAGATATGACTTTGGACATGAAAGGAAGATGATCACTTCCCCCACCAAGACACATTCTTGTGATGTTATCTAAATCTGTGCATGCAGTTTAGTGCTACCCAAAGAGGATAGCGTTGAGGTGTGGGAGATGGGTTCATTTCATGTTTTGTGAATGTTTTATCTTTTTTTTTGAGGTTTTGGATCAGGCCCTGGTTGTGATGGAAATGGGGTCATAGGGAAATATTGCTTCACACAGTAGAGGCATGTGACCCGGAGTTAGTAGGTGTGATCGAGGTATGAGTTGTGTCTTATCTTATTTGGATGCATTTGGGGTTTTTAGTATCAAGGAAATTATATAGGGATGTAGTTATGTTTATGAAATTGTGTTACAAATGTATCCTTTTAGCTTAACCCTTTTATTTGGAGGCTCCTTCAGAGAGGATTAGTGATCACACACTTCTAAAGTGTGACCTGTATCTTAGTGGACATGGATGCTCACATATAATATTTCAATAATGGTAGAGGTACCCTATGATGTTTTCCTTAGGATATATTGGTATTTTACCATCCATGCTTATCTATTTTCCTCCATTGAGTTTGGTGGTGTTTCCATCTTGTTGGACAAGATTTTTCTTCTGGGTTAGAAGAAACCCCGTGTTGAGAAATATGTGACGATTTATAGAAGGAAATATATTATCAGTCATTAAATAGATAGTATTACACTAATAGTAGAGGATTATAAGAACTTATAATTTTTCTATGATAGCAATGTAGAATGACTATGCACTTCTTGAGGATGCGACAGGTTAACCTCCTATCATATGTTTTTTTTTGAATAAAACTATATCTAGGGAGGGACCAAATTTTTTTCTGACATATTAGATGATCATATAGAGAAATTAGAGATAATGTTATAGTTGGAGGATATGTGATGATGAGTTTTATTAAGTCCTGCTGTTTTTTCATGGGAAGCCCGATGATGTTTCTTAGGAGGTGGATGAGAGATTGAGGTTAGTTGATGACTGACCTCACATAAACTAAGTGACTGTCTAGGAGAGAATATCCCACGTTTAAAATACAGAACTTCTCCAAATGTTGGATATAGGTGAAGTGGTTCATAGAGGTTCACTACTAGATAATTTATCACCTGCTTCAGGTTCCTGAGGAGGACATACTGAAAGTGGATTTAGAAATTTTATGTTATTGCTTTGAGTTCATGGTGATAAACTATAACATGTTGAATTCCCTAATAGATATAGGGGAATTATGAATTAAATCCTCCTCCCTTATTGGATAGGTTCATTGTTGTATCCTTCAGTGAAATACTTATGTACTCGATGTCAATGATGGATCACATGGTACAATTGATGTTGGTTCAAAACATAGTATGTGAGTATTAGATTTATGTGGATGTCTTGTAGAGTCAGTTCTAGATTCTTGAGTTCTTGTTATTATGATATATATTCTTATACATGGGAGTTATTGTGGTCCCCATAATGGATGAGGACATTCTAGGTTGAGTGCTTCGGTGGGTGTTGACATAGTTATAGATGCTCATAGTGAAGTTTTTTATCTGATGTTATTGACTATTGTGATTAATAATTACAGTAATTTATAATTGGAACTCATTGGAATAGATGGTGAAAATTATCTTCAGTTGAATATTTTAACATCCCCACTTCATATGCATGTTAGGGAGCACAACATTAGGATATTAAATGTGATATCTTGCATGACCAGATATCCACTGGACATTTCCTTGATGTATTTTATGAAGGTGGGGTACACATCATCATTGTCTGAGGATAGACAGTGACACCATCAATGTAGCGAGAGGAGGTTCTAAGGAGGTTTCTTTCTCCTAGTAGTGCATCTAGGAGGATGTGTTGATATATTAGAGATCCATTTTCGTTGAGTTTGGTGTCTATTGTAATTTTATCTGGTTACTGAGTCAATCTCTTATTGCCTCATCTATCTATAGGTGAAGGCCGAGCTTCCAAGATTGAAGTAGATATGTGATTGTATCTTGGTGGTTTTATAGACAGGGGACTCTATTACCAGTGATAGGTCATGATTCCATTTGAGAAATCATATACTAACATTTCATGTTGTCACACATTACAAGGACATGAGACTAGATCGTATTAGATAGTTTGTGATCAAAGTTCATGATGGAGGTAGTACATATTTATAGAATTCACTATATGATAATTTTAGACAGTGATTCTTTCTTTAATTCATGATTCTAGAGAAGATGATGGATGCATTTGGGACTCAGTTTCACTTGATCATGGTGTTTTCCCATAGATTGGTATCCAATTTAAGCGGAGAATTCATGTCATGTTAAAAATTCTTCAGGTTTTCATATTGGTTATGGGAAATAGATTGGGGTATCATCTAAAATCGATGAAGTTTCTGTATAAATATAGTTACAACTCCATCCTCAGTGCATAATAATTTGATTCCACATATGGGAAACATGTAAGGTCACCACAATGCTGGTCAGAGCCAACGATGGAATGTGATTGTAAGCCTAGATTTGGTGCAACCGATGGCTGTGAAATGTAAAATTCATCCTGGGTAAGGTGAGGACTGATAAATAAATTTAGGATTCCCCTGAGGACTTATGATGTTGGCCTTTTTAGTTCTCTGAAAAAAATCTCATGTTTTGTGAGATACCATCTCATAGAGGATCACATTGATTTATCTAGAGTAGTAGGATATCTCTAAGGATCATAGTCCATTATTTTAATTAATGCATTAGGTTATAGAGGTGGAATTACACTTGACCATATTTCTATATTTATAATGGGTGCATGGTTTTTTCCTTGTGCAATAGCTAAGGTGACATGTGCACAACTCGTTGCACTATTTTGACTAAGATGAGAAGAATGTTGAGAGTGGACATTACTTTTAAAGGTACCTAGATATATTTGAGAGATAAACAGAAAATACGTTTCATGGGATATAAGTTCCATTGGGTTCTTTTTTTTACGTCACATGATCCCTATGGAGATATCACTGAAATAGAGAACCCAGTAGAAATATCAGTATCCGCATTCGAGAGTAGGTTTTTTCTATCACGACAAAAAAACATAAAGGATTGGAGAGTGTAATGACTCAATTAGTTTCCATGTCATACAATGGAATATTTATTGGAATATTTCTCGAGGTAGGCACTAAGATAGTCTGAGATTACATGGTGTAGTGAGCCTAATATTTATATTATAATATTTTTAAGTATATTAATACAATGCGAATTTAGTCTTCCTAAAATAGTTGAACAACTCACCATTTGAGTCTTGGATTTAAAATATGAGATAATAGATGAATCTAGATTATGAGAATTACCCTAGGTGAGACATCACCTTGGTCATCATTAGATGTTTTTCATGAGAACCATAATGGGAGAAATTACTAAATTAAATAATAATTATTTATTTAATTGTTTGTTTTCAATATAAATCCAAAAAAAATCAATAAATATGTGGTCATGGAAAAATAATACAGTTATCCACATGATCATATAATTTTATAGAAGTCATTTGTAGATATATCTTCATTAAGAGATAAATATATTGTGTATCGATGATCATTACGCCGGAGAGTTGTGGATCTCACCCACAACAATAACACAAAACCATTAATCGCAAATGAATGATCAATTATTGAGTTAGGTATTTTTTTATATTGTTTTAAATATGTTTTTTGTTATTATATGTTAACCATGAATCTACTCTAATAAGATAATATTCTAGTAAAATTTCAATTTACGATGGTTGTATTTATTTTATACATTGAACTCTAGAATTAAATCCTCAAACACCAACGTTATTATTAAATATTTAATGTTATTTTGACCAATAAATTTTTATGTGATCAAATTATGTCCCCATTATTATATTAAAAATATTCCCCTATATTATGTGTGTGTGTGTGTGTATATATATATAATTTATGATTCTGTGAAGTGTCAATATCCAAACTATGGCTGGCGATAGAATAGAGGGGAAATAAAGTGGGGATGGTAGCACAGTGCCTGGGGGAGGTTGATAACAGCTTGTCAGTTTGGATTGAAAAAGATACCAGTGCATGTTGTAATGCAATATAATCTGGGTCCTTCAATTCAATGAGCAGTGAAATACTACAAGAAATAGGCTTTATCAGCACTCAAAACGGGCTTTAACTGTGCTAAAAAAGAACTGTAAAGCTCAATGCTGATAGTGGGGTACCCTTTATCAGCGCTGATAAAGTGATGATAAAGGGAGCTTTTATCAATGCTGAAAAAGTGCTGATAAAGAGTGCCTTTATCAGCACTCCTTTATCAGTGCTTTTTTATCAATGATAAAGGATCCCATTATCAACACATTTTTTATCACTGATAAATTCCTTGCTTACTGTAACATGAAATTCTGCAGCAGAACACCCAAAAAAGACATGCAAAAAAATCAGCCTATCAATCA
This sequence comes from Viscum album, assembly GCA_963277665.1. Lineage (NCBI taxonomy): Eukaryota > Viridiplantae > Streptophyta > Magnoliopsida > Santalales > Viscaceae > Viscum > Viscum album. The sequence goes on along the minus strand of OY728146.1, from coordinate 1,593,203,693 downwards.
AGCAGTTCACACAGATAAAATATACAGTGGTAGTCAATTTTTGTTCAAACGTTGAGAAAAAAATCCACACCTAATGCGATGTACTAATTATTCATTATGATTATAAAAAGGTTCCATTAAATACAATCTCATCCAAATTATATCTTACATTGCCTCACATAAAATATAGAGAGAGAGAGAGTTCAATGTCATACACATAATAAAAATTTGATTAAGGAACGCATGTGAGTTATTCTTCATGTTTTGTTAGGTTAAGATTTATGTCAAGATTGAAAATGGAATTTTTTATATTTTGAGTTCCTTTTGGGATATGTTGCCTTAGTACATAGAGAGTTTCCCGTATAGATTCCTCAAGGTATATAGATTTGGGTGATTCTTGGGACACTTAAAAAAATGTGTTCTTGTGGGTGATGCCTTTATCATATGGTGTGTTGTCTTTTTTTCACACCATTTATTGAATTTATAAATGGTGGGGAGATATATATTTATTCATTGACTATTCTAGACTCTTGATTAGTAGTCATGTAGTGCTTTTATTGGGGGAAACAATTTATAAGAACCCATGTGGGTACACTTTCGTGGGGAAGTTTCATATTCATTTTGACATTTTTCAGTTTAACATACATAGGAAAATGACGAGTTGTATTAATCAAAGTAAAAACCATGGAACTTATATTTTTCAGGAAGTTGTTAGGAACATGTGTTGTTCACGGTTAAGAGAAACCATGTGGTATGGACCTATAGTTTAAATAACTCATATTGAATGATTAGAGCATGATTAGTTAACTATTTTTCCAAACTATGCATAAGAGGGTTTCTTATCCAATGGATCCAAAAAAGTTGGTGAATAGTTTGGAAAACTGACCAACCAGGCCATGAATGTTGACCATTTTCATTTCTAGTGAAGCATACCACATCCTTGTTTTATGATGAGGGAATCTTGGTTTTGATGCATGTTCCTTATTTTCAGTACTGAGTTGTTGTTTCATTAATGAAATATTGATAATCAAAGTGACGAATACGCATATCCTCAAACAAAATATTATCAACCAAAATGTACCTAAAACTTCTCAACCCCATGGTAGCCATAAAATGTATGCCATTATTCTTCAGATATTAGGTGAGCACAGAAAAGGGGTGGGTACTGGTTTTTATTACCTTTTGAATCTTTCAGGTTACATATTTTTTATATTTGTGTGAAAACCTCAATGAATCCTTCCTGAAAGCCTTAGTAAATAAATCTTCTGTGAATCATCTACTATAAATGTACTCATTAAGGGATTGAGAAGAGTAAGACACTATTTCATTATATTATTTTATAGTAAATTAAAGAAATAATATCATAATGTTACCGTAACTTTTTCCCAGATCACATCCTTCGTCCCAGAAACAACATGCTGCCATGAATCTATTTCAATCAATACGATTTTCATAGTGACAATTCCAATGTATCTACTAAACATATCCTTGTTGGGATTCACATGATGGCCTCGTGCATTATATCTGACATCATATATGATGCCTTCACTTTTCACCTTAAGATCTTTGGCTAACACCATCAAACTACGACACACATATGTTTTATGCGATGTCAGTCCTTTATCCCCAACCATTTCATCGATATCAACATAATCAATATGTTTATCTGAAATGGTAGAAATGACATGTGCTGATGGTTGTTGGACCTCCAAAATTAGAGCATCAAAATGTTCAGAAACTTAATGTTGCTCTGCACTGTGAGGAGCAGCAGTAAAAGCATCTTGAGTGACTTTTTCAGCCTCGAGGTTAGGAGAACCAGAACATGAATAAGTCATTATCTTCAAAAGTGGTTTAACAATTAATATAGATTACATAAATTCAGAAATTATAAGATACTAATATGACATAACAATATATATATTACAAACAAAACATAACCTATTTATTGAACTCCCTTTATTATTTTCAAAGGATCAAGGGATTTGAAACCCTTATCGATTATCCAAATCCCTTAATTGTTGTCTCCTCTAACATATAAAACAAAATCAACATTGGGACCGATGAGAAATGATTATGATGTACCACTGAAAGGATCATCCTCAATTGAATTTTCATCAGACACATCCATAGTTTTGGACGATAACAGGACAATCAACCACTTTTGGTTTGTGGCATTTAAAACATAAAATACATGAACCACTTCTGATGCCATTATAATCTATTCATCTTTGTACATTATTTACTAAAATCAACATTCACCAATACCAATTAATCTATTTTAACACCACTGTTATTATCCACCCATTTGCGTTGAAAAATCGGCAATTGGAATGTCGTATAATCTAACTCCCATATTTTTTTGATAATACCAAAGTATGGCATATTCGCATAAATTGGATTTCTCCCCTTACTACTAGAAACATGAATCGCGTCAACCACAAGTGTAACTCCACAATTTTGAATGGTACTATATTCCTCATGTTAATCTATATAGAATGTTTAACCATTAGTTACATATACATTGTAAGATAATACATACACATTTGGTCCAGTGGCTAGCCATAAATGTCGTTCTAAAATTGAATTCGGATATTTATCTAACTTCTTAAAAATATGGTCCCAAAACCATCTAATAAACTGGTGATTATGTGTATTTGGTATCCATTTTTCATCCCTTGATTGATTCAACTATCTATGAATTTCATAGCGGGTTTCAATATATAGAGAAACATCCCTAATATATTGAGAAACATAAATGTGGGCCTGCTCCTGATCTATAATATTGATTGTAACCACATCTATTCCAGAAATTCCCTCACCTCAATTCATCTAGTGTGATGCTATTTTGGGAGACCAATGCATTCCACATCAGATAGGTATTTGATAGAGAATTCAATGGCTTCCTAAAAAATATATCTCTCCATAATACAACCCTTTGGACAAATTTGATTTTGACATACCCTTTTAGAATAATCATATACCATTCAATTGGGTACATCCATCTATAGTGCATAGGACCACAAAGTCAAATCTATCTCACCCAGTGAACCGTAAAATGAACCATCATATCAAATAATGTTGGTGGGGAGAACATTTCTAATTCACATAATATGATGAAAATTTATCCTTCTATAGATGAAAATTTTACCGGGTCTAAAACATTTCTTCATATATATTTGAAAAAGAAACACAATTTGGCTAACATTTGTTGAACATTCTTGGAAAAAAATGCAATGTAAATATATAATAATTAAATATTTCATCAAAACATTGTTGTCATGTGATTTAAAACCTTATAACTTCAAATCGTTCATTGACACAATGTTCTTGACATTTGATTAATACCCCTATAGAACCTTTACATCATTGATGTAATTGAAAAACTGATATCTCTCCTCTCTAGAAATAGTGTAAGCCATTGGAGGAAGAAAAATTCGATTTTCAGCCTTCACATGAGACAAACCTTCTTGTATTACCATGTAAACCATATCCAACCTTGCCTTAATTTAATCCTTTTTTCAGTGGGATTTTACAATCTTCTGATAACACTGCCACATACATTTTTTCCAGATGCATCACGTCAAGAAAATGTCTGACGTACAGACAATTCCAGTGTGATAATTCCAAAAAAATGTTCCCTTTTTCAAAACAATTTTCATAATATTTTTCAAAAATGGTTTACTAAAAATAGTGTTCACATGTTATACTTTCTCAAACAGCTGATCAACACTTAGTGAATTTGTTGTTGTGCATTGTTCTGAACATTTATTTAATGATTTCATCCAAGATCGATACTTATGCTGATGGGGTATAAATATACGATGTCCTAGAAACACATATATTAATGAATGTTTCTACCTAATTGATTTTGTATCTTCTTCGCACATGGGACACCATTTAGTTCCTTTAATTCTATATCCTGAAAACTTTTTATAAGTAGGGAAATCATTTATTCTCTCATACAACATCTCTCTCAAAGTGAAGTATTCAAGTTTATAATCATCATACAACATAACACCTAAATCCCATAATAACTTCAAATCCTAGATCAAAGGGTCCATATAAACACCAATATTATTACCTATTTGTTTTTTTCCTAATATAAAATTAGATAACATGATAAATTTCCATTTCATGCATAACTAGGGTGGAAAGCTATGATTTACCAACAAAAAATGTCATGTACTATGAGTGCTTGTTTAAAAACCAAAAGGATTCACTCCATCTGTAGATAGCACAAGATGACGGTTTCTCATATCATTTCAAAATATAGGATACTCATGATCAATTCTCTTCAATTGAGGAGGGTTGACCGGGTGACGTAATTTCCCATCTTTAGTTACAGTATTTGCAAGCCATGATAACTATCTTGTAGTTTATTCACTTATATATGGATGCCTAAACATTATAAGGATTGTAAAGTACCATAAAACATTTGTAGGATTGGATTAATCTTTCTTGTATCAAGAAGCACCACAACTGGGCATTCTGTGAGATATTATTCTCCTTGAAAAACAATATAAATTCCTTTAGGTAGGCATGTATTCTTTCAGAAATCATACCCATCGAGTGTAGTATTCATTTAGCTTAATATGTTCGGATTGGGATCTCATTTTCTTCTAGGGTCATGTCATTCAAGAGAGAAATTAGTTTCGTAAAACTAAGATAACTCCATCTATTTCCTGCTTTCAATTTACACAACTTCAGTATAGCTGATAGTGCAATATATTTAGTGAAACCAACATACAATAGCATCTTTTCAGAACTCTTTGACTTCTCAAACAATTTTGGACATTCACAGAGTTCATCTTCAACTATTCTTATCATTTCCTCAAGAAGATATTTATCATAATTGACATCTATAATCACATTCTCCATACGGTCATCTTCATTATCGATATTTGTAATCATATCTGATGATCCATAAAATGACGTTTTATTCTAGCCAATAGCTTCATTCAATTTTTCCTTGTGTTTATTCCAACATTTATAACTCCGATATATTCCTTGACATATCAAATGTTCTTCTAACACCTTTATAGTAATTTGTCTACAATAACAACAACGTAAACACAGAAAAAGGATTTGAGAAGGATCCTTTTCATGATCTTTTGCAAACTGGAGAATTCTTTTTATCCGTTCACATACACTATTGTCATACTATTAAAATCCATCCAATATTTATTCATCTACATCATATTTTAATCTCAAATATTTTTATTTATGATTCAAGTTGACAAAACAAGACATCCAAATATAGTAGAAGAGAACCACTTCCTTATAAAAAAGAGATTAATAGAGCCTATCCATTTCCAATAAATATTTGGAAATCAACAGAACTAGGATAGAACACCCATCAAAATCAACACACTTTCCTGCCCCCTTAACAATAGTTCTAGCACCTACCACCCTTGAAAAAAGACATTAAACATCCTTTTAACCACCCCTATCAGCCACCTCATTCATAATAAAATTATCACATTAAACAACCCAATACTAGTGACCAGACTCAAATAAATTGAAAACAAGGATAAAATTTTTATGAGAAAACTAATATAGTAGATACATTTCCAAACACAAAGGGGTTCACGGGGGAGATAAATAACCTAGGTTTATCCCAAATTACTATGGAATATCATAGGTTTTGTTACCCAAATTAACATAAGAAATAGAAAATTGAGGTTAGTGAACATTAATTATATCATGAACATCTAAAGGATATGAAATAACTCTCCCTCACTTTCACCAAACTTGTAACTAATATTCACGAACACACCTTACATCCATTCTATAAAAAATAACATTCCCATAGAATGGGATAAACAACAATCCCTTAGTGTTAAAAAACTCACACGTGAGGGGATAAAAGTATCATATAGTGATTAAACATCCATCACAATGGGGTGAAACCTTCATGGTTAAATCAAGAGAGCCAAACAAGATTTAATAGATACACTATATAAAGGATAAACTATACATTTAACATAAACAATATAATATAATTCCAATCTATTTCACCCTTCATAAATCTATGCTTAATATAAATTAAAAATTTATTAGAATCACAATAACACCAGAAAAACATTTCCAAGACAACATTTAAATAATTTTCCTTTATCATTGAAATATGAAAAAATGCAAAGAAGGTTCTATGAACCCTACTTCTCCATAAATCAATGCCACGAATTTCAAGGAAATCTCCATTTTCCATAAAAAACAATTTTCTAATTTTACTTATACCAAAACCCCTTTCAAATACATTTTCCATTACCCACAAATTTGAAAATTATCATTTTTATGAAACACAAGAAGAGAGTACATTTAATAAACCAACATCATGGGTTGATCCCCCATACAAAATCAAATATAAACCAAGAATAATTTCAAAACATTCCTTTCATAATTTTAGCAACTTACAACTCGTATTTAAAAATTCACAACATGAAAAACAAGTTAAATTATTATGTTTCCTTTTTAAAACTAACACCCAAACCCATTTTCACCTCTAGTGCCTTTGAAAACATATTTCACACCTTTCTAACAACCCATAATACCCATTCTAAGAAGTATTAAATTACAAAACAAAGAAAACATAATCATTTATTTTATTTAAATTTATTTAAAACACATAGGCATTAAAAATTCTTCGAAAACACAATTCACACCACAAAATTAATTTATAGAACAAGAATAAATGAAAAAAATGCATATTAAAAACACCTAGAAATTTTAGGGCATAGAACCACAGACATTGGGTGAAGAAATTCCTGAAATCCAATGTGTAACACCAATCACACCTCAACCGTACCACAAAAAAAACATAACAAGGAAATATTTACCCAAAAACTATAAGATTAAACCCTAAATCACAAGATTAAATCCTATCAATGGATCCCTACACTCTGTAAAAGATAAACCTAAAAGGAGAAGTGAGAGTCATACCTAGAGTAGATCGAACAAGTGATGGATGTAGGGAAGAAGCATTGAGCAGTCAGGGAGCCTTATGCACTATATCTGGAGGGGAAGGAATGACTGTCGGAGGGGGAGGTGCGTGGGATGTAACGCCCTGAACCCAGTTACCCATAGTTGGTTGATTATTACATAACATTGACATGATCACAAAAGATAACATCTCGAAAGACCGATTAGTTTAGTAGCCTTGGAAATAGTAGATACATTTATAAGTCTTACATTACATGGTAAAGTGAAAAACAACAACAATTTAGTCTCCATTGTCCATACTAATATCCCCATAGACTATCCCTGCCGATCAGTTATAAAATACTTCTTCACATCCTGGTAAAAATAAAACATAGAGAGGGGTGATCTTAGATGCATAGTATGGGAAAAAATATAACGGAAACCTTCATAAATGAGCATAAACTTTTAAGTCAATGTAAAACTAAAAAAAGCCTTTTAAACTTGAACTTTAGCATAATATGGACAAAAAATAATTCTGTTTACTTATTCACATGGATATTATACTAGTCGAATAATCACATGCAACATCAATAACCACTTTTATAATGATGGAATTCATAATGTCAGAATGTCATAACCACATAGTAAAGGTCTTGTTCCAAGTATAAAAATATGATTTTGTCAAGGAATTGTGCCTATAATGACCCATACATTACATACATTGTTAATGATTCAAAATTGAAGCACACTTCTTACAACATATAACAAAACTAGGAAATGACCAAATAGGTATAGTGTCTTTAGAAACTGGGAAACATAAACAACTGGTTCATAAAGAATCTACATCATCTCCCATTTATTTCATCAAATTTATAGTTCCTTTTGGCATATCCTACTTAATAACCTTCTTCCAAACCTGGGGAACGAAAACATACAAAATGGTGAGCTCAAATTCTCAGTAAGGGTAAACAAAAGAAATATCAATCACAACATATTCATAAGGACATAACATTTTGGAAATCATAACCTGCAAAAGATATCATAATTTCATAACATGGGATAAATCATAGTGGTGAAATGTAATCCCAATAATCATAAATTAAAACATGAAACTTTGTGGCATAACCACATAATCATAGAGAATCATTTCTTAGTAGTCAAGACTCATTGCCAAGATTATCTTAGTGGAAAAAGTCCATTTATGAACGGAGTTCACTCCTCGTTTCTGTCCCATTTCACTGAACTGGTTTAACCTTCCATTCCAGCCATGTATATATCATGAGATATAAATCTTTACCCAATGCATTGGCGGTAGATATAGGTCCCACCCATCTAATAATGAAAGCATTCTTATGTGTGCCACAAAAATCATAAATCATACATCATAGCATAACCCATGTAATAAAAATTAAATTCTTAAACATCGTGGCATCATAAAACAATTCATATAAGATAATGGAATTCATAAAAATAATTCCGTCACGACATAATCAAATCAATGTAATAATAGGGATAGAAACAGAACCCTATATTATCTTAGATGGAAAATAATTTTGATAAAACAGTTGAATTCCATTCTTGAGGCAAATAACATTTCTACGGTAAAAACATTTTCCTTTCTTAACATGTCATATAATTTTGAACTAAAAGAAGTTGATTGAAAATAAACTTGAAAACTTGTAAAATAAGCTTCTTGTAAATAATGTTTTAAAAATCCATTCATGTTGTATAAGTTAAAAAAACATTCTTCTCGTACTTTTTTTCGGAAAAGTCAAAAAGTACCTCGTACGAAAAACGACAAAAGATTATTTTCATATCATTTAATAAAAACACACCGAAGGGTAAAATTGGATATAAAATATTGTATAAGGATATAAATATTACATATTGACAAAACATGGATGTAGATGATAAATATTCCCCAGTAAATTATGAACCATAAACAATCTCAGATAAAAATGAGATTGCGAGACTTTCCCTTACTTTAGGTCCGATTTGCTTCGTATGTGTTCGAACCTCTTGTATAATGATTTAAATAATGTCATTTACTTATTCCAGAATCATACTCATTGTTATGATATCATATATGACCATTTTCTTATCTTTTTATTTGTAATATTTCATTGACACTAGTTATTCGGGTGTTTATTACTTTTTGTTCTTATGCGTGTTTTGTCGAATAAATTCTTATTCTTCTCTTTAGGTGATAGATTCCTCAATGTTATTAGTGTAATATATATCATATTAATTCATTAAATTAAATTATATAATCATTATTCAATGAATATCATGTATAATGAGTCGCATCACATCGTGGAGACGGTATTTCGTACCTACGCACGAGCGATGATATCATTCCCAAGATCGTGGAATTGTATTGGATTGTATGTATACTATTTCAGAATCAATATAACTTTACAATAATCATATATAGTTATTATTTACACCATTATACCCATCCAAGTATGGTGGTGGTGGAAAATAGATTACACCACAGCATGGAGACGGTATTTCGTACGTACGCACGTGCGGTGATTTCGTTTTTCGTAGGATGGATAGATGGTGAAATAGGTTTGTTTCATATTTATAATAAAATAACATTATATTAGTGATACTGATGTTATTACTTCATAATTAAACAACTAAAGAAGAATAATTGGAAGAATAAATAAATTTGAAAGAATCTGTAACGGACATTACCTCTTCTTTGAAGCACCTCTTTGAGACCTCCTATTTGGGCACTAAAATTGGTCATTGAAGAAGAAAATGACCTCAAGGATGTATATAGGGAATTGGAGAAGATAATTTGGTAGGTTTTGGCCGATATTTAAGGCTCATAGTGGTGTGAGGAAGAGAGGGACGTGGTGCCCTTTTATAAGGGAGGAGAGGGGCACCTTTGGAAAAACTAAAAATATTATTTTATTATAAACTCATATTTGGTTTTTAATACCTCAAAATTGATTTAATTCAAAGCTAAGGTGAGGATGGGTCGAAGTCCTCTATTCCAATAGAATTTAGACAATTTTAGGTTTCTATTTTAACCTCATCATTTACTTTTATCTTTATGTTAGATAATTTAACTTTTATCGTGTGTTCTTGTTTTCTTACACTATAAGGTTAATAAACATAATATAACAAGCCAAACGAACCCAAAGTTGTTTATTATTAATATATATAACCTTATCTAAGTCCTTTTTCCGAGCCTTATATTTTTAGGAGTAAAATATCAATTAAAAATATAATATTGGTTTGAAAAATAATTTAATGTCAATTTTGACACTATTTGGTAATTGATTTTTGTGAAGATAATAACATAAAGATTAGTTCGAAAAAGGTTAATTAAATCAATAATAACATGTCATATTAACATAGGAAATCATTTTAATTCATAAAAAGTCTAAAATTACATTTATTTGGGTATTTATAACATCAATTATGTTAATATTTCATTAATAAGATAATTACTACATCATCATTGTGTCATAAATAAATTAAATTATTTATTTTCTAAAAATTAAAAATAAAATATGATTATGTAGGAAAGATTTTTAGATATCTAATTAATATTTATAGTCTAATTTATCTTCAGTATAACCCTATATTAAAAATAATTTACTTATGAAACATTGATTTTAACTATTTTAACCATTCTTTAAATAAATTAATAATAAATGCCCTAATCTAATCCAAGTGAGCCTCAATGGTCATATTTTATTCCTAAGGTTGTTTTTGGTCGAATTACACTTATACAATATAATTTGTACATCTGTTAGGGTATACAACTAACATTTTTACCCTTAATTACTCTTTTACTTTGAACAATGATAAAAAATAGGTAAAAATTACTATTCACCAGAAATTATTTTCATCTCATTGAACAATATTTTAGTCCTTTATATTAACCATGTCTCTCGAATTTTCAAAATTCCACTCAAAGAAGTGGTGAAATTATGTTTTATGTAAATTTTCAAATTCTCCTAGGAGGTGGGTAAAAGACGGTGAAAAGTTCTATAAAATTTTTATATATCTAAAATTTTTATAAAAAGACTCCAATGAATTGAATTGAACATATAAAGGTATTATGTATCAATTTTTACCTAAAATAAATTATTATAAAATAAATAATTATTTAAATAAATATTCGGTATTTAAATAGTAACCTAGTGTTTTCACTATTCATTGAATGTTTTCAGAAAAATACCAAAATTTCAACCTAGGCTAATTTAGATATTCCAAATCCAAAAATGAAGTCAATTTTGAAAAATAAAATTTCAAAAATTTCAAAAAGTGGGTATACCTATTCATAACGTCTAGTTTTAGTAATATTTTAATAGCATATCGTTGTTTAGTGAAACTCGGTATTGCGTACGACGCAAGCTATCAAGGAAGGTCATGATTGCGTGTAAAGAAAGCCAAGCTAGTGTTGTGTATAGTGAATGATTCCTTTGATGATTTATATAACATGAAAACAAAATATTTCTCATAAAAGTCTTGGGTGTTACATTCTACCCCCCATAAAATGAATTTTTCTCTCGAAATTTGTCACATTGTAACAAACAGATGAGGATACCTCTCCCTCATCATATCCTCAAGCTCCCATGTAGCTTATTCAAATTGGTGGTTCCACCATAAAACATTCGCTAAGCGAGTGGTCTTGTTTCGTAGGACTTTTTCTCTACGATCCAGAATCTCTATCGGCTGTTCTTCATAAGAAAGATCTTGATCCAGTGGTACAACTTTTAAGCTGAGTACATGTGAAGGATCAGGTATGTACATTCTCAGGAGAGATACATGGAACACATCATGAACTTATGAGAGATTCGGTGGAAGCACCAATCGGTAAGCTACCTTCCCAACAGGATCCAGAATTTAGAAAGGACTTATATATCTAGGGCTCAACTTTCCCTTCATTCCAAATCTCATGACCCTCTTCCAGTGAGATATTCGTAAGAACACTTTATCATCCACATAAAACTCTAGGTCTTTTCTTCAGTTGTCAGCATAACTTTTTTGTCAACTCAGAGCTGCTCTTATGTGTTGTTGAATAGATCTGACCTTTTTTGCCTTCTCATCAACAAGATCAGGTTCTAATAGCTTTCTTTCCCCAACATTATCCTACAAAGTTGGAGTCCTGAATTTCTTCCCATAAATAGCTTTATAAGGAGCCATCTATATAATGGAGTGAAAGCTATTTTTATAAGAAAATTCTACCAATGGTATGTGTTGATCCCAACCACCTTTGAAAACCATAGAGAAAGCTCTCAACATATATTCTAGAGTTTGAATTGTCCTCTCTGAATGACCGTCTGTATGAGGATAATAAGAAGTGCTGAATCTCAACTCTATAACCATAGTATGCTGAAGACTTCACCAAAAGTTTGAGTTAAACCTTGGATCCCGATCAGATATAATGGAAAGTGGTACTCCATTCAATCTTACCCCTTCTTTCAAATATATTCTGGCAAGCTGATCCAGAGAGAAATCCTCTCTAATTGCAATGAAGTGTGCAGACTTTGTAAGAGGATCCTCTATGACCCAGAAAGCATTATTGCCTTTGGATTTTTTATTAAATCCAGCGAAAATGTCCATAGTGATGTTTTGCCTTTTCCATTCATGTATGAGTAATGGTTTAACATCCCCTTAGACTTCTGTCTCTTAGATTTAACTTGCTGAAAAACCAAGCATCGAGAGACATATTCAACAAAATTTCTTTTCATGCCATCCCACCAGAAGTACTCTTTCTGGTCCCTATACATCTTCGTGATTCCAGGATGAATAGAGAATGAAGAACTATGAGCCTCATCCAGTATCTCCATCTTTAATTCTTGGATGGGAGGAACACAAACCTGATTCATGAACTTTATTATCACATCACAATCAAGGTTGAATTCAGGAATATTTCTCACCTTCTTTTGTAACTCTACATCTTATTTCTAAGCCTCTTTAACCTTCACATGTATTTATGGTTGAACATTCAATTAAGAAAGATATTATTTTTCCCCTTCCATTATAATTCCATGATCCATCCTTTGTATATCCATAAATATTGGATCTTTTGTGATCCTCATCATGGACAAGCTATCATGGTCTTGTTGACTTAATTCATCTGACACCTTATTTTCTTTCCCAGGGTGGTAATGAATTGAGAATTTGTAATCCTTAATCAGCTCTAACCATCTTCTTTGACGCATATTCAGCTCCTTTTGTATGAAAATATACTTTAAACTTTTATGATCAGTATAAATATCACACCTTTCTCCATAAAGATAATGCCTCCAAATCATTAATGCAATGATTACCGCAGCTAACTTCAAATCATGAGTTGGGTAATTTTTCTCATTGATTTTCAACTGTCGTGAGGCATAAGCTATCACCATATCATTTTGCATTAAAGCACACCCAAACCCCTTCTTTGATGCAACACTGTAGAACACAAACCTTTCTCCACTACAAGGAAGTGTGAGTACAAGTGCACTAGATAACCTTCTTTTCAACTCCTTGAAATTCTCTTCACATTCCTCCTTCCACACGAACTTAACTCCTTTTCGAGTCAACATGGTGAGTGGATTAGATAATCGTGAAAAATCTTTCACAAAACATCAGTAATATCCAGCCAAGCCAAGAACACTTCGGATCTCAGTTACTGTTGTTGGTCTCGACCATCTTTCGATAACATCTATTTTTTTGGATCCAGAGATATCCCCTCATTTGAGATTATGTGACCCATAAATGCAACTTTTTGAAGCCAAAATTCACACTTGGTAAATTTGGCATAAAGATTCTCTTTCCCAGGGTCTTAAATATATTTCTCAAATGATCTCCATGTTCTTCCTTGCTCATTGAATTGAAAATAAAAGCGTATATAAAGACTACCACAAACTGATCAAGATAATCTCTAAAGACTCTATTCATCAGATCCATGAAGATGGAAGGGGCATTAGTAAGACCAAATGGCATGACTATAAATTCATAGTGTCCATACCTTGTACGGAAAGTCGTCTTTGGTATATCCCCCCTTTTGATCGTTAATTGATGATACCCTGAACGAAGATCAATCTTTGAAAAGTATTGAGCTCCACGTAGTTGATAAAATAAGTCATCAATGCACGGGATATGATATATGTTCTTGATAGTGATCTTGTTAAGTTCTCGATAATCAATGCAGAGTCTCATTGATCCATCTTTCTTCTTAACAAACATAATAGGTGATCCCCAAGGTTACGCACTAGGGCGTATGAATCCCTTATCAAGATTCTCTTAGAGTTGCTTCTCTAATTCTTACAACTCAATTGGGACCATTCTATAAGGTGTCTTTGAAATAGGCAAAGCACCCGGTATGAGTTCGATTGAAAACTCAACTTCATGATTTGGTGGAAGACCCGGAGGAATTTCCGGAAAGAAATCATCAAACTCCCATACAATGGGCATATTCCTATTCATGAGTATCTCACCAACCATTTGAGATATATAACCTTAATTTAGTGGAATCAAAATCCATAAGATGGAAGAAATTTCCACTGGAAGTTTATGTTCATCCTTGCATTGATAGATGATCATAGATTGGTCTGGAATATGAAATTTAACTTCCCTTCTTTGGTAATGGATATGAGTTCCATATAGAGAAATCCAATCCATGCCAGGAATCACATCAAATTCCACTATAGGAAGTATCCCAAGATTTCCAGGAAGAACTTTCCCACAAAAATCAATCGGAAAGGAATTATAAAATTTTGATGTGATTATTGTGCCATTAGGGGTTGTCATTGCTAACTCAAAATCTAGTTGTTGAGGTTATATGGTGATACCCTTAGAAAATTCTTCAAAAATAAAAGAGTGGGTGGATCCAGAATCAAATAAAACATTTGCTACTTTAGAGTGGATGGTAAGTGTACCTTTCACCACTTCGTTATCGTACTCCACATCGCTAATAGAAATTGCATGTGACTTCCCTTTGTCTTTGGCATTAAGAGATTGTTGATGTCGATCATCATCATCAACCCTTGGATTAGGGAATTGGTTGGCATAATGCCCCATTTCATTTCACTTGAAACATTGAAGGTTTGTAGGTTCATCCTGTGTATCACATCCTTTGTTTGCATAATTAGACATCTTCTTCCCATTATTTTGACATTCAATTGCCTGATTACCTTCTTTTCCACACTTATAACATTTTCTTGTACCCTTAAGAGAATTTCCTCCATGTTTCTTTCCACACATTGAGCATAAGAGAAAACTAATCTTCTTTTCAGTGTTCTCTTTATATTTTCCTTTGAATTCTATTTTCCTCTTCTTATCAATCCTATCTGACTGATGGGTTACTCCAATATTTATCTCAACCTTGAGAGCACATCGATAAAATTCCTCGTAGCTATTGAAGTCCCTTATAGATAACACCCTTTGAAGACTTGGTTTTAAGCAAATAAAGAATTGATCGATCTTACTCTCAAGTTGCATAATAATCCCAGAAGCGTACCTTGTAAGTCTTGTAAGATTTGATTCGTAGTTACGAACAGATTCATCATCCTTTTTCTTTAGTTCAAGAAACCCCCTCTCCATCATTGTTTGGAGAATATGTGGGAAGTACTTATTGTAAAAAAAGTTCATGAACTCGTCCCATTCTATGGACTCATTTTCATCCCTTTGACTAGTATTATTAATAATATTCCACCATTTATCAGCATCACCTTCCAAATGATAAACTGCTAAGATGACTTTATCATGTTCAGAACATCGAAGAACTCGAAATATCTTTTCAGTGGTACTGAATCATTATTCAGCCACTAATGGATCAGAAGACCCGCTGAATGAAGGTGGACGCTGCATCATGAAGGATTCAATAGAATGTTTCTCCTTACTTTGCTCGTTTGGAAGTCCTGCATGATTCATGGATTGAGAAATTTGTGTGATCATGGCTACAAGATTTTTCATTCTAGCTCCAATAACGTTTGGCTGCTCAGGGGGACTATCATTGCTTTGCCTGTCGCATTCCGCATTTACATGGTTCCTTCGGGTTCCAGCCATTGACTAAAACCAAGAAGAATAGTGTGACCAACACTAATTATAATAGGAAAAACACATAATAAAGAATAAAATTTCAGACTTAAGGTCTTATCATAGGTTGTTCATGGCCATTTCTAAAACACTAACATTGTGTTCTATGCTTAGACTTATCCTTAGTGTTCTTACTAAGGCTTTCAAATCCTAGTTTCCAAAGGTTGACTATACCTTTCCTCTAATACCAACTATAACGACCCATACAATACATACATTGTTAATGCTTAAAAATTGAATCACACATATTACAACATATAACAAAACCATGAAAGGACCGTATATGTATAGTGTCTTTTGAAACTGGGAAACATAAACAACTGGTTCATAAAGCATCTACATTGTCTCCCATTTATTTCATCATATCTAGAGTCCCTTTTGGCATATCCTACTTAATAACCTTCTTCCTGACCTGGGGAATGAAAACATACAAAAGGGTGAGCTCAAATGCTCAGTAAGGGTAAAGAAAAGAAATATCAATCACATCATATTCATAAGAACATAACATATTGGAAATCTTAACCTACAAAAGAAATCATAATTTCATAACATGGGATAAATCATAGCAGTGAAATGTAATCCCAATAATCATAACGTAAAACATGAAACTTTTTGGAATACACACATAATCATATAGAATTATTTCTTAGTAGTCAATACTCATTTCCAAGACTATCTTAGCGGACAAAGTCCATTTCTGAACCGAGCTCACTCCTCGTTTTAGTCCTGTTTCACTGAACCGGTTTAACCTACCATTCTAGACATGTCTATCTCATGAGATATAAATATTTAACCAATGCATTAAAGGGAGGTATAGGGACCACCCATCTTATAATGAAACCATTCTTATGTGTGCCACAAAAATCATAGATCATGCATCATTGCATAACCCATGTAATAAAAATGTGATTCTTAAACATAATGACATCCTAAAACAATTCATATAACATAATGGAATTCATAAAAATAATTCCATCACAACGTAATCAAATCAATGTAATAATAGGGATATAAACAGAACCCTATATTATCTTAGATGGAAAATAATTTTGACAAAAGACTTGAATTCCATTCTTGAGGAAAATATCCTTTCTACTTAAAAAACATTTTCCTTTCCTAACATGTCGTATAATTTTGAACTAAAAGATGTTGATTAAAAATAAACTTGAAAAATTTTAAAATAAGATTCTTGTAAATAATGTTTTCAAATTCCATTCATGCCGTATAATATAAAAAAACATTCTTCTCGTACTTTTGTCGGAAAAGTCAAAAAGTTCATCGTACGAAAAATGACAAAAGATTCCTTTCATATCTTTTACTAAAAACTCACCATAGGGTAAAATTGGATATAAACTATTGTAGAAGGATATAAATATTACATATTTAGGAAACATTGGTTTGGATGATAAATATTCTCCAGTAAATTCTGAAGTATAAACAATCTCAGATAAAAATGAGATTGTGAGACTTTCTATTACCTTAGGCTTGATTTGCTTCGTAAGTGTCCGAACCTCCACTATAATGATTTAAATAATGTCATTTACTTATTCCATAATCATACTCATTGTTATGATATCATATATGGCCATATTCTTAGCTTCTTATTATTAATATTTCATTGCTACTTGTTATTCTGGTGTTTATTACTTTTTGTTCTTCTTATTATTCTCATTAGATTATAGATACCTCATTTATAGAATGTTATTAGTGTAATATATATCATATTAATTCATTTAATTCATTTAATTTATTTATATAATCATTATAAAATGATGATCACTTAGAACGAGTCGCATCACATCGTGGAGATGGTATTCCGTACGTACGCACGAGCGATGATATCGTTCCCATGATCGTGGAATTGTATTGGAGTGTATTTATACATTTACAGAATCAATATCACATTAAAATAATCATATATAGTTATTATTTACACCATTATACCCATCCAAGTAATGTGGTGGTGTAAAATAGATTACACCAAGGTGTGGAGACGGTATTTCGTACGTACGCACACACGGTGATTTCATTTTCCATAGGATGAATAGATGGTGAAATAGGGTTGTTTCATTCATATAATAACATACCAGTATATTAGGGATACTGATGTTATTACTTCATAATTAAAACGACTACATATTAATAAGTGGAAGAGGAAATAAAGTTGAATGAATTGGTAATGGACATTACCTCTTCTTTGAAGCGCCTCTTTGAGACCTCCTCTTAGGGCACTAAAATTGATCTTTGAAGAATACCAGGACCTCTAGAATGTTTCTAGTGAAGTTTAGAAGAGAAATTATCAGGTTTTGGGAGTGATTGAAGTCTCAATGTGGTGTGAGGAAGAGAGGGAGGAGGTTCCCTTTTATAAGGGAGGAGAGGGGCACCTGTTGAAAAACAAAAAAAGTAATTTTATTATAAACTCATATTCAGTTTTTAAAAGCTCTAGATTGATTTATTTGAAAGATAAGGTGGGTATGGGTCGAAATACTCTAATCCAATAGAATTTAGACAATTTTAGGATTCTATTTTAACCTTATCATTTAGTATTAACTTTAAGTTAGATAATTTATCTTTTACCGTGTCTTCTTGTTTTCTTACACTATAAGGTTAATAAACCTACTATAACAAGCCAAAAGAACCCGATGTTGTTTATTATTAGTATATATAACCGTATCCAAGTAATTTGACCAAACCTTATATTTTTAGGAATAAAATAACAATTAATAATATAATATTTGTTTTAAAAACAATTTTATGTCCATTTTGACACTTCTTGGTAATTGATTTTTTTGAAAATCATAACAGAATTATTATTTCGAAAAAAGATTTTTAAATCCATACTAACATGTCATATTAAAATTTAAAATTAGTTTAATTCAAAAAAAGTCTCAAATTAAATTTATTTGGTTATTTATAACATCAATTATGTTAATATTTCATTAATAAAATAATTACTGCATCATCATAGTGTTATAAATAAATAAAATTATTTATTTTCTAAAAATTAAAAATAAAATACCATAATGTAGGAAATATTTTTATCTTTATAATAAATATTTATAGTCGAATTTATCTTATGTATAGCCTAATATTAAATGTTATTTACTTATTAAACATTGATTTTAACTATTTTAACCCTTCTTTAAATAAATTAATAATAAATGCCCTAATCTAATCCAAGTTGGACTAAATGGTCTTATTTTATTACTAAGGTTGTTTTTGGTCGAATTACACTTATCCAATTTTATTAGGACATTTTTTTGGGTAATAATAATAACATTTTACCATTAATTACCCTATTTACTTTTAACCGTGCTAAAAAAAGTAAAAAGTTACTATTAAAAAAAATTATTTTCATTTCATTGAACAAAATTTTAGTCTTTGATATTAACTGTGTCTCTTTTATTTTCAAAATTCCACTCATAAAAGTGGTAAAATTATTTTTTATATAAATTTGCAAATTCTCCTAGGAGGTGGGTAAAAGACGGTGAAAAGTTCAATAAATTTTTTATATATATATAATTATTATAAAATGGCTCCAATGAATTTCATTGAACTTATATAGGTATTATGTATCAATTTTGACCTAAAATAAATTTAAATAAAATAAATAATTATTTAAACAAAACGTCGGTTTTTAAATAGTAACAGAGTGTTTTCACTATTAATTGATAGTTTTCAGAAAAATACCAAAATTTCACCCTAGGCTAATTTCGATAATCTGAATCCAAAAATGTAGTCCATTTTGAAAAATAAAATTTACAAAATTTCAAAAAGTGGGTATTACAATTCATAACGGCTAGTTTTAGTAATATTTTAATAGCATATCGTTGTTTAGTGAAACTCGGTATTGCGTACGCCGCAAGCTATCGAGGAAGGTCGTGATTGCGTGTAAAGCAAGACAAGCTAGTGTTGTGTCTAGTGAAAGATTCCTTTGATGATTTATAAAATTATTGGGTGTTACAGTGTCAAGACACTAGTTTGTCTCATGAGACCTACCGATGCATCGAGAAGCTATAGCGGGCTCCAACCGTTACTGACTAAGTCCAATGCATTCCACATATGAATAGGTTTAAATAATAACCTAAACATTCATATTAAAACTTGTATACCAAATGTCAATACATTCTCTATAAAACATGAATGGTATAAAAATAACACATCCATAGTCAAACATATCACAAAAGCTTTAATAAAATATGGAAGTTTTGTATCATAACAAATCAACTTCAAATAAGCTTAAAATCCATAAAAGGATGTTGACATAGATGAAATCAAAACTATTTAAAAATTATCCCTTTTTGAAATTATTTAAAAGTCACATAACTATAAAAGAAAACATTTAATTTGAAAGTATTTTTATAATCTCGTAAGGTAAGCTTCATCAATTTTATAATGACGGAATATAGCCGCACCCTCTGTAAAGGTTTAAAAAAAGACATTCATACATTAATTTTTCCGAAAAGGTTAAAAAGGACCTTGTTTGGAAAACGACAGAAAGATTCATTTATAAACATCATATAAAATTAAAAAAGGTTATAAATCAATTTAACCCATAGTCTATAAAATAGTAAAAAAAAATTGAAATACATTTTTAAGAAACAAGGATGCGGATGATAAGGAGGTCCCAGTAGATACTTACGTAAGAACAACCTCGGATAATAAAGAGATTCTGAAATTAAACATTACCTTTTACTTTTCCTTGGTTGAGGGTAGGTTATACTCATGTATAATAGTTAAGTAATTGATATTAAATTATAAAATAAACATATACATAAATATGATATCATATATTATCTTCTAATATTGCTTTGTTAATAATATTTTAATATTATCGTCCTTTCAGGTGTTCACTAACTCATTTTCATTTATATGTTTTGTTACAGAAGCTTTGTTATGGATTGGTTGTATATTATTCATATCCATAATAATATCAAGTCCTTAAAAATTACTTTTAATCATAAAATAAAAATTAGCCTTGAATGGATACAATGGGGAATGAATCCCATCACGTTCGTGGAGACGGTAATCCGTACGTACGCACGAGTGTGAATATCATTTTTTGATATAAAAATAATATATAATTGGATGGTATATCATATATACAGAATAATTATCATGTTAAATTTATTATTTACATCAGTTACACATCATTATTATACCCATCCAAATAATAATGTATTGAATAACAATTACACCACGACGTGGAGACGGTAAGCCGTACGTACCCACATATGGTGACATGTCATTCAAAGGATGGATTGAATAATAAATTTTGTTGTAAGATATTTATAATAACATCAATATATATATAAGATACTGGAGTTTTTATTTTATAATGTAAAAAACAAAGAAAAGGGAAGTGTAAGAAGAAAGGAACTTGAAAGAGGTGATTAAATATTTACCTCTTCTTCAGGTTCTTCCTTTTGATTTGATCAAAAGGGCTCCTTAGGTTGGTTTTATGACTAATGTAATGACTCTAGGATGAAGGGAGGTTATTTTAGAGGGTATTTGGGCAGGGTTTGGCAGAGTCAAAATGATTTTATGGTGTGAAGCAGTGAGAAGGGAGAGTGCCCTTTTATAAGAGTGAGAGGCACCTTAGGAAAAGCTAGAAATATTATTTTATAAAAAAATACATTTCGATTTATAATTGCTCCAAAGTAGTAAATTTAATGTATAATGTGGGTATGGGTCTAAAATCACTCAAACAATAGGATTTAGATAGGTTTGGGTCACCATATTAACCTTATCATTTATATTTAACTCTTTGTTAAATAGTTTGACATTTACAATGTCTCTTGGTATTTTTATATTATTAGGTTAATAAACATACTATAAACATTCAAGAGAAACCCAAGTGGTTCAATAATGATAAAAATATAATTATATAAGTAATTTTACCTAAAATTATATTTTTAGGAATGTTATATCATTTAACAATATAATATCTATTTTAAAAACTCATTTATGTCACTTTTGACACTTTTTAATAATTGATGTTTTCTAAAGTCTTAACAACTTTATAAATTAGAAAAAATAATAATTTAATCAATAAAAACATGTTATATTAAACTATAAAATTCTTTTATGGCATCAAAACGTTGAAATTATATTTATTTTAACATTTATAATACCAATTATTTGATTCATTCATTAATAAGGAAAATAATGCATTATCATTGTGTCATAAATAAATTTCTTTTATCAAAGACCAAAAATTATAAATAAAATACTATTATGTAGAAAATATTTTTATCTTTCTAATAAATATTTATATTTGAATATATAATATGAACAACCCTATGTAAAAATTGTTTTACTAAAAGATAAACACTTATGTTATTTTTGTATTTACCTTAACTTAATTAATATAAAGTGTCATTATCATTTACAAATGGATCTATGGGGCCCCAAAAGCAACACAATGTTGCCTAGGTTCGTAAATGTATCATAAAATAGGGTTAGGACACGTTTTATGTTAATTTAGTATTATTATAATATTATTTGTTACCATTATATACAGGATTTAACCTTTAACAATGGTAATTAAAATATTTACTGATGTAATTATTCAAAATGTCTAAAAATAAAAGATATCTATTTACACAATTTGGACCTCCCGATTCTAAATATGGGATCCAATTTTCGAAATTCAAAGCACAGAAGTGGCATTAATTAATTTAGAATTAATTCCCACTGTCAAAAGAAAAAGCGTGTTTTTAAGAATTAATAACTATCAAAAGATTGACACTTGCTTCTATCCAGTTGAAATGTGACAATACGTCCAATGACAAAAATTGGATTAAACGGTAAAAATATAATCTAATTATACTATAAATCCACTAAAATTAATTATTTATCAATATTAATTATTTTTATAAAAAAAGTTGTTTTTAATTAAAATTTAGTAATTTTCACTATTCATCAAAATATGAAATTTATCAAAAAAGTACCAAAAATTCACCCTAAATAAATTTCGATATTACAAATGCACAATGGAAGTCCATTTTGGAAGATAAAATGTATAAAATTTTAAAAATTGGGTATTACTATCTATAACGACTAGTTTTATTGGTTGTGGTGTGTTAGAATTCGAAGTTGCGTATAGCACACGCTATTGTATTAATCATGGAGAAGCGTACCGTGGAAGCTTGGGGTCTAACATTATCCCCAACTTTAAATAATTCTATCCTGGACATTTCTAGAATATTATTTCATAAAAATACTCAGGTGGTTCTTCATCATAAGTTCCTCGGGTTCCCACGTTGCCTCTTCCATCTTATGTATTCTCCATAGAACTTTTACCAGATGAGTCATCCAGTTTCTCAGAACATGTTCTCTAGTATCAAGAATATTGATGAGATCTTCTCAATAAGACAAATCGGGTTCTGGTTCTAATTCCTCATAGGTGAGTACATGCATTGGGTCAGGAATGTATTTTCTCAACAGTGATACATGGAATACATCGTGAACTTTAGAGAGACTTGGCGACATTGCCAAACTGTAAGCTAAAACCCCAATTTGTTCTAGAATTTTTAAAGGCCCAATGTACCTGGGACTCAATTTACCCTTCTTACCAAAAGCGTATAACTCCCTTCCATGGAGACTCCTTCAAGAAAACATGATCTCCTACATGAAATTGCATATTCTTACATCCGTTATCGGCATAGATCTTCTTCCTACTTTGAGCTGATTTAATGTGGGTTTGGATTACCTTCACATTTTCCATTGTTTCCACAACAAGCTATGGGCCTTCAAGTTTTCTTTCACCAAAATCATCCCAACAGGTTGGTGTGTGACATCTCTTTCCATAAAATGCTTTATATGGTGCCATCTGAATACTTTAAAGAAAACTATTATTATAGGAAAATTTTACCAAAGGTAAATATTGATCCAACATACCCCTAAAGTCAAGTTAGAAGGATCTCAACATGTATTTTAAGGTTTAAGTAGATCGTTCTGATTGTCCATCAATCTGGGGGTGGTAGGCAGTACTCAAACGAAGTTCAGTATCTAGGTATTTCTGAAGACTTTTCAAAACACTTGATGTAAAATGTGGATCACGATCAGAAACAATCGATAGTGGTATTCCATGATATCTCACTACATCATTAATATATAGTCTTGCTAGAAGATGTAGTGGTAGATCTTCTCTTATTCCATGAAAAATGTTCTGACTTTGTAAGATGATCAATAATGACCCATATTGCATTGTTCCTTCTAGGAGTCTTTTTTAGTCCCATCACATAGTCCATCGTAATATTATCCCATTTCCACTAAGGTATGAAATGATGTTCCATAACTCCTCCAGGATGTTTACTTCCACCTTTCACTTGTTGAAAAACTATAAACCTTGAAACAAAATCAGAAATATCCCTCTTCATCTTGTCCCACAAAAAATGTTCCTTCAAATCTATATACATCTTGATGCTGCTTGGGTGTATAGAGAAATTGGAACTATGAGAATCACCCAAAAATTCTCTTGTTAGATCAGGTAGGTCGGGAACAGAAAGTCTTTTCCGAAATTTCAAAATTCCATCTTCATACACAAATCACTCAATATCCCATCATTCATAGCTTTAATTTTCTTTCGAATCTCTTCATCATCAGTCTGAGCACTCTATATCCACTCTTGTAAGGATGGTTTGGCCATAATTTGAAAAATTATCAATGTTTCACCTTCCATGGTAATTCCCCTATCCATCATCACTAGATCCATGAAAATAGAGTCCCTTTCAACTCTCATCTTGTTACGAACTCCATGATTTTTCTTACTCAAAGAATCTTCCACCTCATTTTCTTTCCCTAGGAGGTATTTCATGGTGCAATCATAAAACATGATTAGTTCAAGCCATCTCCTTTGCCTCTTGTTGAGTTGTTTCTATGAGAAAATATACTTCAAACTCTTGTGATCAGTATACACCACACATTATTCACCATAGAGATAATGTCTCCATATCTTCAAGGAAATGATTATAGATTTTAACTCAAGATCATGAGTATGATACTTTTTCTCATTAGTTTTTAGCTATCGTGATGCATAGGAAATAAACCTATCATTCTAAAAAAGGAGATGAACAAGTTATTTCTTTGAAGAATCACTATAAATAACAAACCCATCATTCCCCAATGGTAGAGTCTAGATAGAAGAATTGAATAATATTCTCTTTAGTACTTCAAAACATTCTTCAAACTCTTTTGTCCAAACAAATTTAACCACTTTACGTGTGAGCTTCTTTAATGGGTTATCCAATCAGTCAAAATTATGGACGAAACACCGGTAATAACCTGCTAAACCAATAAAACTATGTACCTCGGTTATACTCATTGGTGATGGACATTCTTGGATTTCACTTGTCTTAGAAGGATCAATAGAGATTCCATCCTTAAGGAAAATATGGACAAGAAATAAAATCTCTTGAAGCCAGAATTCACACTTTCTAAACATCTAATATAATTCATATATTTGAAGAGTCATTATGATAATGCCCAAGTGAATTTCATGATCTTCGTAGATTATGGATTATACCAAGATATCATCAATAAATACAACTAAAAACTCATCAAGATATTCCTTGACACCATTGTTCATTAGATCCATGAAAACAGAGGGTGCATTAGTCAACCCAAAAGGCATTACTGTAAAATCGTAATGCCTGTACCTGGTTCAAAATGCTGTTTTCGGAATTTCTTCCTTCATTACACACAACTGATTATATCCATATCAATGTTCAATCTTTGAAAAATATTGAGCTCCATGAAGTTGGTCAAATAAATCATCCATGCGAGGTAGAGGATACTTGTTTTTTATTATTATAGAGTTGATATCTCTGTAGTCAATGCACAACTTGATAGATCCATCTTTCTTCGTAATAAAAAGCACAAGGGCTCCCCATGGGGAAACATTAGGTTTTATAAATACCTTATTAATCTATTTCTGTAGTTGTTTCTTAAGTTACACTAATTTAAAAGTGGCCATTCTATATGGGGTCATTGATATGGGCCTCGAACCAAGAATTAAATCAATGGAAACTCAATTTATAGTTTTGGAGTATGTCTAGGTAAATCTTTTGGAAACACATCAACATATTCTTTAACAATAGGTACATCCTATATTTGAAAATCCCTTTCCTCACCCATAGTTATTTAATTATCTTCCTCCCAAATAATTGGATTTAGTTGAGCTATAGGTGGTGGATCACGTTAAGAATTAGGTGGTGGCGTTTCTGCTCTAAAGATAAGGCACTTCTTATCATAAAAAAAATTGTAACCTCATTCTTCTTACAATAAATTTTAGCATCATGGTCTGAAATCCAATCCATACCGAGGATTATATAAATTCCATCATGGGTATGACGATGAGATCAGAAGATAAATAACTTTTATATGCCTTAATGAGAACTAATTCACAAAACATTGTTGTAATGATACTTCCCTGAGGTGTTCTGGCTGATAACTCCCTTGTTAAATCAAATTGGAAATATCTGATTTTCTTAGAAAACTAGGAATATATGAAAAAATGTGACAATCCAGAATGAAATAATGTAATGGCTAAACTTGAGGAAACCATTAAATTACCTTCCACCACATCTTTCTGGGCTTAAAGCTCAGTATTAGTGATCACATATGCTTGGCCATGATCCCTTGGCCTTTTCTGAGGTATGTTTCTCTAAAGATTAATACATTCATGTGCATATTGACCCATCTCCCTACAATTGTAGCATTTAAAATCGGTAGATTCTTTCTTCCCCTTGCAATCACGAGCTTGGTGGCCTTTTCACCACACTTGTAACAGACTCCCATTCCCTTCAAGAATTTACAGGGGTGCTTCTTCCCACATTTAGTACAAGAAGGATATTCAAATTTTCCCTTCTTCCCCTTATTTTAATTTCTAGAGTGATCAGCAGATCTCTTCTTTTCTTTATTTGCTTTAAAGTCGTAAGACTTAGAGAATTTCTTTTCGGTCTTGATAGCACATGAGACAATATCTTCATACAACGAGAAGGATTGTGAGACTACTGCTTGACGGGGAATGGGTATAACATATGAAGGAAACGTTCAATCTAACTTCTTTGGTTACGTATATAATCTGCAGCATGCCTTGCTAACCTTGTAAAGTAAGACTCATACTTTGCAACATTATCATCCTCCTTTTGCATCAAACTCAGAAATTGCCTTTCCATATCTTCTTGATGGTCACGAGGAATGTATTTTTCTAATAAAATATTTTTAAAATCACTCTATTCCATATTTTATAATTAATCATATTCTTTTGTGTTTTAAATCAATGACCACAATTGCTTAGCATCTTCAGTGAGGTGGTAAATTGCAATGACAACTTTTTCCCTTTCACTACTCCACAGGGCATGTAATATTTTCTCTAAGGAATTTATCCATTTCTTAGCTACTAATGGATTTGTACTCCCATTGAATGTTGGTGGTTGTTGCCTCATGAAGCGATCTATCATTGATCCTCCATGTTGCGGATCTGGGTGCTCTGTAAGATTATTATTAATAACTTGAGTGAGTTGTCCCAATATGGTGATATGCTGATTAGCACTAGTTGTATCACCAGATCCACTATAATTTTCTTGAGTATGAGGAAATCCCTATATGGAGTGCATGAATTGATACTATTTACATTCCTTCCACTAAGTGCCATTTCTAAAAAATGGCATAAACTAGATTAGTTTATGAATTGCAATACATAAATCCAAACATGTAAATCACTTTACATAAATTGAACAGTTTATTGATCTAATCCATAATTATTAAAACTGTTTTCTCTAAATAATTATATACACATAAACCCTTCATAATGGTTTTTAATGAAATTGAGAATTATTCGAAGCATATCCCATGGGAGTGTCATAACCAAGAGTGCAGCAAGGCCCATTTTCGTGCACTAGTTCTCATTCGAGTCTAGCTCAATGTAGTGTTTTCGGGTTTTACCCCTATGTACATCTATTCCAGAGCCGCCTCTACCTACTCGTTTCTAGAAAGGGATGTATTTCTGAGAAAACTCACAAAATAGCCACACTCCCAAAATTTTAGGAAGTTCTTCTATACTAATCCACAGAGCCTACCATAGGATAAGGTGCTCTAATCAGAGTTTTTATAAATATGGATTCTAAGGATTGTACTAGACATCCAATGATACCAACCGTAATGCCCCGACCCCAGTTACCTAGATTCAGTGCATTATCAAATGACATTGGCATAATCACAAAATACCTATTAGTTTAGTAGCTTTTGAAACACTAGATATATTAATAAGTCTATTATTAAATGATAAAGTGAAAAACTACTACAACATAGTATTCATAGTCCACACTCATATCCCCTCAAACTATCCCTACATGTCAGTCATAAAATACTTCTTCACATTAAAGGAAAAATAAAACACAGAAAGGGGTGAGCTCTGATGCACAGTAATGATAACAATATAGCGGAAAATTTCATAAATAAGCATAAACTTTTAAGGCAATGTAAAACTAAAACAAAAGCCTCTAAAACATTAATTTCATTATAATATGGAAAAAATAAAATGAGATAATTCCATTTACTTATTCTCATGGATAATATACTAGTATAATAATCACATTCAATATCAATGACCACTTTTATAATGATGGAATGCATAATGTCAGAATATCATAACCCCATAGTCAGGGCCTTGTGCCAAGACTACAAATAATATTTTGTCAAGGCATTGTGCCAAGACACTAGTTTTTCTCATGAGACCTACCGATGAATCAAGGAGCTATAGTGGGCTCCGCCCATCACTTACTAAGTCCAATTCATTCCTCATATGAACAGGTTTAAACATAACATAAACATTCATATTAAAAATAGCATATAAAATGTCAATTCTTTCTCCATAAATCATGAATGGTATAAAAATAACACATCCACAGTAAAACTTATCAGAAAACCTTCAATACAATATAGAAGTTTTGTATCATAATAAATCAACTTCAAATAAGCGTAAAATCCATCAATGGATGTTGAAATAGATGAAATCAAGACTATTTGAGAGAAATATCTCTTTTTGAAATCATAATAAAATCACAATTATAAAAGAAAACATTAACTTTGAAAATATTCTTATAATATTTTAAGGGAATATTCGATGATTTTATAATGGTGGAAAATAGCCGCACCCGCCATACAAGTTAAAAAAAATAAATTCTTACCTTAATTTTGTCGATAAGGTTTAAAAGGACCTTGTTTGGAAAACGATGGAAAGATTACTTTATAAAAAATTTATAAAAGTAAAAAAAGGGTATAAATGACTTCAACCCATAATCTATAATATAGTAAGAATGTTTTGAAATAAATTTTTAAGAATCATGGATGTGGATGATAAAGTGGTCCCGGTAGATACTTACATAAAAACAACCTCAAATAATAAAGAGATTTTTAAATTAACCCTTACCTTGTACGTTTCCTTGGTCGAGGGTAGGCTAACCTAATTTATAATAGTTAAATAATATTTATTAAATTATTCAAGAATCATATACATAAATTTGATATCATATATGATCTTATAATATTTATTTGTTAATAATATTTTAGTATTATCGTCGTTTCAGGTGTTCAGTTGATTTCTTTTATATGTTTTGTTAAATAAGACATCTTTGTTTTGGATAGATCGTATATTATTCATATCTAGAAAAATATCATGTCCTTAATGATTATTTTTAATCATCAAATGAAAATAATTCTTCAATGGATATGATGGGGATTGAGTCTCATCGCGTTCGTGGAGACGGTAATCCGTATGTAATCATGAGCGACAATATCATTATTTTGATATTAAAATAATATATAATTGGATGTTATATCATATATACCGAATAATCATCATGTTATATTTATTATTTACATCATTTACATATCATTATTATACCCATCGAAATAATAATGTATTGAATAATAATTACACAATGATGTGGAGACGGTAAGCCGTAAGTACACACTTATGGTGACATGTCGTTGAAAATATGGATAGAATAATGAATTTGGCTGTACCATATTCATAAAAAATCATAGCATATAGAATATACTAGAGTTGTTATTTTATAATGTAAACAACAATGAAAAGGGAAGTGGATGAAGAAAGGACTTGAATGAGGTGATGAAATATTTACCTCTTCTTCGGGTGATTCATTTTGATTTGATCAAAATGGATCATTAGGTTGTCTTTATGACTAAAGTAAGGCCTCTAGGATGATGGGAGGACAATTGAGAGGGTATTTCGGCAGGTTTTGGGCGAGCCAAAAGTCTTTAATTGTGTGAATTATAGATAAGGGTGAGTGCGCTTTTATAAGAGGATTGAGAGGATCCTTAGGAAAAGCTAGAAATATTATTTTATAATAAACTCATTTTTGGTTTATAATTGCTCAAAAGTGGATTATTTAAATTATAATGAGATTATTGGTCTAAAAACACTCATCCAATAGGTTTTAGATAGGTTTGGGTTACCATATTTACCTTATCATTTATATTTAACTCTTTGTTAAATGGGTTGACATTTACCATGTCTCTTTGTATTTTTATATTATATGGTTAATAAACTAAATAAAAACTTCCAAAAGAATCCCAAGTGGTTAATTAATGATAAAAATATCATTATATATTTCATTTGGATGAAGATTAAATTTTTAGGAATATTATATCAATTAATAATATAATATATTTTTTAAAAACTCATCTATGTCAATTATGACACTATTTAATAATTGATGTTTTTTAAAGTCACAAAAACTTTATTAATTTGAACCAAATTCATTTAATCAATAATAACATGTCCTATCAACCTATAAAATTTGTGGATGGCATCAAAACATTCAAATTATATTTATTTTAATATTTAAAATACCAACTATTTGATTCTTTCATAAATAAAGAAAATATTGCATCATCATTGTGTCATAAATTAATTTAATTATTCAATATCTAAAAATCATAAATAAAATATCATTATGTAGGAAATATTTTTATATTTCTAATGAATATTTATAGTTTAAGATATAACATGTATAACCCTATGTAAAAATTGTTTTACTAAAAGATATATGCTTATGTTATTTTTGTATTTACTTTAACTTAATTAATATAAAGTTTCATTATCACTTACAAGTAGCTCCATGGGGTCCCCAAATCGACCCAAATAGGCCCATGGTTGGACATGTATCATCCAATTTGGTTAGGACATGTTTTAGGGTAATATAAAATTATTATAATATTATTTGTTTTCCCTTATTTACCGGATTAACGATTTAACCATGGTAAATAAAATATTTACCGAAGTAATTATTCAAAATGTATAAATCTAAAAGCTACCAATTTACACATTTTGGACCTCTTGATTATAAATATGGAATCCATTTTTCTAAATTCAAAACACATAATTTATAGAAATTAATTTAAAATTAATTCCCGTAGTCAAAACAAAAAGCATGTTTTTAAGAAATAATAACTATCAAAAGATTGACACTTGATTATGTCAAGTTTAAATGACAAATTATGTATAATGACAAAAAATGGATTAAATGGTAAAAATTTAATCTAATTATACATTAAAACCACTAAAATTCTTAAGTTATAACTATTAATTATTTCTATTAAAAAATTGTTTTTAATTAAAATTTAGTAATTTTCATTATTCATCAAAATATGAAAGTTATCACAAAAAGTACCATGAATATACCCTAATATAATTTCGATATTCTGAATCCAATAATTAATCCCATTTTGAATTATAAAATATATAAAATTTCAAAAAGTGGGAATTACTATTCATAATGGTTAGTTTGATTAGTTATGGTGTGTTAGAACTCGTAGTTGCGTACAACAAACACTATTGTGTTATTCATAGAGAAGCGTATCGTGGAAGCATGGGGTGTTACCTGGGAGGAGACTACAACTGTTAATAAATGTAGGAGTAGGGTTCACTGTGGGTAGGGTTCAGCAGGGAGGAGGAGAAGTAGGGTTCCCGGGGAGTATCGTCTGCAGAAGGGGTTCGAGGGGCAGGATAAGGAGTAGGGTTCGCAGCGGAGTAGGGCTAGTGGCGGAGGTCCAAAAAAGAGAATATCAGGGGGAGGGGAGTTGTCACAGAGGTACAGTACCATGAGAGCTTGAGGACACGATAAATAAAAGGAACAGTGCACCCCATTTTATAAAATGGAACTATGGTTTTATCAGTGCTAGAAAAGCGTTGATAAAGGGATCCATTATTTGCACTTTTAATTAGCGCTGATAAAGAATTACCTATATCAGCACTTTTTTCTTAGTGATGGTAATAGGTGGTGCTTCCCTTCCCTATTTGTTTAGATTTTTTGGTCTGGTCTGGGTATTTTTAATGGGTATTTATTTATTTTTATAAAAGGGATAGGGTCCCCTATTATTTTTAATAAGGGGACCCAAGAAACGTGAACCACCTTTTTGTTAATTGTATTAATTTTTTTTATAAATACTATTTTCAAATTATATTAACTATAAATAATTATTATTTGATGTAATAAAGTATGAAATATAATTAATTAAATATTGGAAAGTAGGCAATGAAAAAAATTATATATATCTAATTTTATTAAATTGAATATAACTTATGATTATATTATTTTAATTTTTTTATCAGTAAATTTATATTATAAAAATTATAAATAAATATTCATTAAAGGAATAAAGTATAAAATATAATTAATTAAAATTTGGAATGTTTTATAATGTCAAAAAATTATTTTATATGTATGAAATTTTATAAAATTAAAAATAACATAAGTGTTCAGTATTGTAATGGTAGTTATTTAAGTATAAATCATATTATATTTAATTAAACTTCTTAAATGTACATATACATATATATATTTATTTATATATATATTTACACATTAAAAAGTTAATTTTTTTAAAAATCTGTGTATAAGTTTAATATATATTTCATCTAGTAATAGTGAAACTTATATAATATGTAGAACAGAATAAGTAGACTGAAAAATAGTTAATAGTATTGTGTGATGAATGATCTTGAGAAGATCGACCAATGAATGATTGAAATTTCATTTATTTTTTTGTGTGTTTGAAGTTATATAATTTTTAATAATTTCATTTTCTTTTCCGTATTGATTATATGTGATTCATCTCTCACTATGTATGTAAAGATCTATGTGTCCTATTAAAAAATGTTATTTATTTAATACCCCTAAACCACCTCACATTTATGTGAGAAATTTTTTAATAAAATTGAAATTGAAAAGATTTATTCTTGAAGAGGTGTTTGAGAACATGCATTCCACAAGAGGTGTTTGATAAGAGGTGTTACTGTTTGAAAGGTGACAGGTGGTTGATACAAAATTTGATAATATTGATTCTAGGAGTTCGTTTACCCAAATGTTTTGGTTAGTTTATCAGACAATGATAAACTAAATCATAGTTAATATAAAAATAAAGTCATGGTTATTTATTTTTAATTAATTAAAAATTATGAAATATTAGATGATTTGGTAAAAACAAATAACATTTTATTAAATTTATATTTGTAATAATATCACCATAAATATACCTCAATAATGATAACAAAATCCATAGGAAAATTATCAACTTCAAGTAAATTATTCAATCACAACCTATTTAAATAACTTAAAATTTTAATGTAGAATATAATATTTTATCAATTAGTTTTTCAATGTAATCATGTATCTGCAAATATATTAAAATAGTGAGGTAATTAATACCGAGTATTTTTTTAGATATAGCTTTCCACCTGTAAGTGTGGAAATTATTCATGGTTGTCAAACATTGGATGAAGTTCTACATAATATTCATGGTCAATTAAGAATGGGTTGATTAATCAATAAATTTAATAACATATTGACATATTCAAAATCCTGAACATTGATGGCACACTGAGTAACCTTTGGTCGATGGTGAGTATTGGATGGATGCATCTTTTTTAATCATAAAAAAAGAGTAGTAATGGTCTAATGGTATTTTATGTGGTGATTTTTGATATTTATGTGGAGAAAACATATACTATAGAACCATGTTTTGTGAGATCTGTAGAAGTTTGTTCTTTACAACACTCTTATACATTACCTCCTCGTATGAATCCTTTGACAAAGTAAAACTATGAAGAAGATGATCCATATTTTGAAGGAAATGTAGGGGGAATCTCTTTGTGTACTAGTGATATAGTGAATGTTAGTTTATCTGAGGATGAATTATCTACTAAGGCATCAGGAGATAATTTTGGTGTGGTTGATGTGGGGAATGAAACCTCTGAGGTTCTTATGAGAGACATGCATCGAAGACATGATGATGTGGGGCATGAACCTTCTGAGGTTCTTATGTGAGAAAGGTATCCATGAAATCCAACAATTAATGGTAATATTCCTTCAATATTGAGTTCCATAGTTCAAGGTATGTCCCGTGAAAAATATTTTTACTGGGATATCATTACAACAAATTCTTAATTCACTAGAATTATTGGTAATATGTCTTCATCAAATGATAACACCATTTATGTCAGGATGGAGTTTTATAGTAAAAATTACATGAAAAATGTGATAAAAACCAAATAGAGAAACATTAGACATTTTTAGTTGATGACACTAAGAAGAAAAAATATATCATTCGATGTGAAAAATATGATACATAATATAAATTATGATTAATGGGAATATATGATAATTTTTTTGCATGTTGTGAGATAACTAAATTAGAAGGCCCACACACTTATGTTCATCCATGCTTGTTAAATGATAACTGTTCACATGATTTAGATTTTATATCAACTATTATGGTAGAGATGATACCAAAATGTGAGTGTAACACCCCGAGCTTCCACGATACGCTTCTCGTTCAATAATGCAATAGCTTGCATTGTACGCAACTTCGAGTTCTAAAACACCGCGACCAATCAAAGTAGCCGTTATGAATAGTAATAACAACTTTTTAAAATTATAGAAATTTTATATTTCAAAATGGACTTAATTTTTTATTCGTAATATCGAAATTATCCTATGTTGAATTTTTTGTAACTTTCTGAGAACTTCCAATTTTTTTTATGAATAGTGAAAAATACTTAAAAACAACTTTTTTAATCAAAATAATTTATAGTGATAAATTATAATATTTAGTGGTTTTAAAGTATAATTAGAATATATTTTTACCATTTTATCCAATAGTGGTCATTAGAAATAATTTAACATTGAAATTGGACATAAACAATTGTCAATCTTTTGATATAAATTGTTTCTTAAAAACACGCTATTTGTTGTAACAGCGGGAATTAATTATAAAATTAATTAATACAACTTATATGTTTGGAATTTTGTAAAATAGAAAACATTTTTGAATTCGGAATATCAATTATAGCTTACGGTGAAATTTTGGCCTTATTCTGAAAAACATCAATTTTTGATGAATAGTGAAACCACTAAGTGGTTGTTAAAAACTGATTTTTCGTTAAAACAAAATATTACCACTTCTGTGATTTGATTTTAAAAAATAAGACATACATGGTTGTCATTAAGAAGTAAAATGTGGTTCAATGAGATTAAAATAATTTTTTGGTGAATAGTAACATTTAAGTTCTTAATCGCGATTAGAGGTAATTAGTGTAGTTTAAGGTAAAAATAATGTTTTAATAATATGAGATGAGCTTGACACTTGTCCTACTCCTATTGGATGAGTCATGGCCGACCAATACAACCCATGGGTCATCTTGGGGACCCCATGGAGCCACTTTAGTTGGAAAATGACATTAATATATATATATATATATTTAATGTTAAAATTAAATTGACACAAACATGAGTTGTTTTACTAAAACAATATTTAAGTGGGGTTAAACAAGTCCATATTTTGATTATAAATATTCATTAGAAAGATAAAAAGATTTCCTAAATCATAGTAGTTTTTTTATAATTTTTAGACATTAAATAAATTAAATTATTAATGACATCATGATGATGCTGTGATGACCTCATTATTTAACGATTTAAATAAAATGGGAAGATAATGCAAAATACAAGGCTTACATTTGTCCAAATACAATTGGATGAGGATATTTAGAACCCTTATCACCTTATCCTCGAATTAGATAATTGTGGGACCTTTAGAATCCGAAAAGCATTGTGAAATAATGCAACATTTCAATCCTTCCAAAAGTGCCCCTCCTCTCCTCTTATAAAAGGCCCCCACCTCTACCACCTTATTCACACCTTCAAGCCATTTGGCTCGGCCAACCTCCGCCCAAATACTCTCCCAACATCCCCCTTTACTCCTAGAAGCCTTACACTGGGCATAACTCTTCCCAAGGAAGCCTTTGGCTCAAATCAAAAAGAGTTACCTGATTTTGAGGTAATGTCTTTTCTAATGTTGTTTTGTTTTATTTTTCTTCTCCAACCCCCTAAACTCTTTTTATCCATTTCTTTTGTAACAACACCAGTATCCTCAATATACTAGGATGTTGTTATAAGAAGTATTCTAGCTACACTTACACACACCAACATCTAATGGTTAAAGAACATACGGTTTCTGTGGATGGGGAATTTCTGCCTCACGAAACGATGATTGTTCAACACTCATATAACACCTTCAAAGGTGGCCATTAAGATGTCACTATTTTTATATATGATATATAATATGTTTATGTTTTACTTATTCTTCTTTATTTCTCATTTATGTCATACTTTATGATTTCCATTATGGGTAAAACGCGATAATTTCATTTTAGGAAGTGCGGACTACCGCCCCCTCAAAGTGATTTGAATCGTTAATGCCATATGTGGGATGTATAAAGGATGAAAAAAATGGTATTATACACTATATTATACTGGAATTATATTATACATTTATATCATTATGATTTAGTTCCATTAAATATGAAATTGAAATGAAAGTAGCGTTCATGCGTACGTACGGCTTACCGTCTCCATGAATGGTGCATTTCATTTCTTACCTCTAAACTTTACGTAATATTATAAATGAATGTATATACTAGATATATAAGATATATATGACATATAAATCATGAATATAATTCTGGATATAATGGATATTCTACCACATGAACAACTTGTAATTATAAGAAATTTATTGTTGACTGAAGTTACCAAAGATCGACAAAACGACCATTATTAACTTAAATAATTACATAATGTTCATAACATTGTAATAAGTGATATAAAAAGGATAATGAAATTTAAAATGGTTCTTAATAAGGTAGATATTAACTCTAGTTTATTATTCAGGAGGTTAAATAACGGTTGAGTCAAGTCGGACACAAGGTAAGGGAATTTCTTAACCCAACTTCCATTCTTTGGGTTAATCTCCTACTTTCAAATTATGTCATGATATTATTATGTCCTATTTTGTATCTTTACTTTCTTAATGTGTACCTATAGAAAATACACATAATAGATTTATTTTATTTTAAAAATGATCTTTGTATGGACTTTGTCTCAATCTCCTTTCATTGAGGCATATTTCGTTTTATACACAACTTTCTTTTATACGGTGTATAAACCCCTTTGACTTTTTACGTTTATTCAAAAGTAATTTTTTTATATGAAGCGTTTTGCTAAGCGAAAAAAGGGAATGTTTTTCTTTCCGTACTTATGCGGCGACAATGACTTCTCCACCGCCGTGACCATTATTTGTGTTTCGGCTTTCTCTACAAGCCATAATTTTTTTAATGAAAAATAAATACAAAGTTTTAACTTTCTTTTATTTTGGTATTGAAAATGGTTTTGAAAGCGTTTTTATTATATCAATGTGCTATATTGATATCTAGTGATTGAAATGTGGAAATGTTATGTTTCCTTTATGCATTTTTTATGTGATACGATTATGTTATGGTTTATGATATGTTTAAACCTATTCATATGAGGAATGTATTGGACTTAATAAGTGACGGGTGGAGCCCGCTATAGCTCCTCGATGCATCGGTAGGTCTCATGAGACAAATAGACGTGGAATTGGCCGAGGCCCTTTCCCAATTTGATTTATGGTTTTGGCCGAGGCCTTAATAATTTTAGACGTCTTGGCCAAGGCCTTGACAAAATGTTACAGAATGTCTGGCATTATACATTCCCTCATTATGAAAGTGGTTATTGATATTGCATGTGATTATTCGACAAGTAGAATATCCATGTGAAGAAGTGAATGGCATTATCTCATTTTACTTTTGCCATATTATGTTGATGTTCAAGTTTAAAAGGCTTTTGTTTTAGTTATACATTGCCTTAAATTTTTATGTTTATTTATGAAAGCTTCCGCAATATTGTTATCCTTACTGAGCATCTGAGCTCACCCCTTTCAATGTTTTAATATTTTCCAGGATGTGAAGAAGTATTTTATGAATGACCTGCAGGGATAGTCAGAAGAGGATATGAGTGTGGACTATGAAGAATTTGTTATTAGTTTTTCACTTTATGATGTAATTTAAGACTTATGAATGTATCTAGTGTTTCCAAGGCTACTAAACTAATCGGTCTTTCAAGACTTGATCTTTTGTGATCATGCCAATGTTACGAAGTAATGCACCGACTCTGGGTAGCTGGGGTTGGGGCATTATAGTTGGTATCAGAGGGAGGTTTCGATACTCCGACCTGTGGGTCAGATGCTCTGTAAGGATAACAATATTGTGGAAGCTTTCATAAATAAACATAAAAATTTAAGGCAATGTATAACTAAAACAAAAGCCTTTTAAACTTGAACATCAACATAATATGGCAAAAGTAAAATGAGATAATTCCATTCACTTCTTCACATGGATATTCTACTGGTCGAATAATCACATACAATATCAATAACCACTTTCATAATGAGGGAATGTATAATGCCAGACATTCTGTAACATTTTGTCAAGGCCTTGGCCAAGACGTCTAAAATGATTAAGGCCTCGACCAAAACCATAAATCAAATTGGTAAAGGGCCTCGGCCAATTCCACGTCTAGTTGTCTCATGAGACCTACCGATGCATCAAGGAGATATAGCGGGCTCCACCCATCACTTATTAAGTCCAATACATTCCTCATATGAATAGGTTTAAACATATCATAAACCATAACATAATCGTATCACATAAAAAATGCATAAAGGAAACATAACATTTCCACATTTCAATCACAAGATATCAATACAGCACATTGATATAATAAAAACGCTTTCAAAACCATTTTCAATACCAAAATAAAAGAAAGATAAAACTTTGTATTTATTTTTCATTAAAAAAATGATGGCTTTTAGAGAAAGCCGAAACACAAATAATGGTCACGGCGGAGGAGAAGTCATTGTCGCCACATAAGTACGTAAAGAAAAACATTCCCTTTTGTCGCTTAGAAAAACTCTTCGTATAAAAAAATTACTTTTGAATAAACGTAAAAAGTCAAAGGGGTTTATACACCGTATAAAAGAAAGTTGTGTATAAAACGAAATATGCCTCAATGAAAGGAGATTGAGACAAAGTCCATACAAAGATCATTTTTAAAATAAAATAAATCTATTATGTGTATTTGCTATAGGTACACATAGAGAAAGTAAAGATACAAAATAGGACATAATAATATCATGACATAATTTGAAAGTAGGAGATTAACCCAAAGAATAGAAGTTGGGTTAAGAAATTCCCTTACCTTGTGTCCGACTTGACTCAACCGTTCTTTAACCTCCTGAATAATAAACTAGAGTTAATATCTACCTTATTAAGAACCATTTTAAATTTCATTATCCTTTTTATATCACTTATTACAATGTTATGATCATTATGTAATTATTTAAGTTAATAACGGTCGTTTTGTCGATCTTTGGTAACTTGAGTCAACAATAAACTTCTTTTAATTACAAGTTGTTCATGTGGTAGAATATACATTATATCCAGAATTATATTCATGATTTAGATGTCATATATATCTTATATATCCAGTATATACATTCATTTATAATATTACGTAACATTTAGAGGTAAGAAATGAAATGCACCGTTCATGGAGACGGTAAGCCGTACGTACGCATGAACGCTACTTTCATTTCAATTTCATATTTAATGGAACTAAATCATAATGATATAAATGTATAATATAATTCCAGTATAATATAGTGTATAATACCATTTTCTTCATCCTTTATACATCCCACATATGGCATTAACGATTCAAATCACTTTGAGGGGGCGCTAGTCCGCACTTCCTAAAATGAAATTATCGTGTTTTACCCATAATGGAAATAATAATGTATGCCATAAATGAGAAATACAGAAGCATAAGTAAAACATAAACATATTATATATAATATATAAAAATAGTGACATCTTAATGGCCACCTTTTAAGGTGTTATATGAGTGTTGAACAATCATCGTTTCGTGAGGCAGAAATTCGTCATCCACAGAAACTGTATGTTCTTTAACCATTATATGTAGGTGTGTGTAAGTGTAGCTCGAATAATTCTTATAACAACATCCTAATATATTGAGGATACTGGTGTTGTTACAAAAGAAATGAATAAAAATAGTTTAGGGGGTTGGAGAAGAAAAATAAAACAAAACAACATTAGAAAAGACATTACCTCAAAATCGGGTAACTCTTTTTGATTTGAGCCAAAGGCTTCCTTGGGAAGAGTTCTGCCCAATTTAAGGCTTCTATGAGCAAGAGGGGGAAGTTGGGAGAGTATATGGGAAGAGTTTGGCCGAGCCAAATGGCTTGACGGTGTGAATAAGGTGGTAGAGGTGGGGGCCTTTTATAAGAGGAGAGGAGGGGCACTTTTGGAAAGATTGAAATGTTGCATTATTTCACAATGCTTTTCGGATTATAAAGGTTCC
The DNA here is from genome assembly GCA_963277665.1 of Viscum album. Taxonomy (NCBI): domain Eukaryota; kingdom Viridiplantae; phylum Streptophyta; class Magnoliopsida; order Santalales; family Viscaceae; genus Viscum; species Viscum album. The sequence continues at coordinate 1,593,162,912 of OY728146.1, read as the reverse complement.
ACACTTATATAATTCAAGGCTAAGGTGATAAGGGTTCTAAATCTCCTCATCCAATTGGATTAGGAAAAGTGTAAGCCTTGGATTTTGCAGTATCTTCCCATTTTATTTAAATCGTTAAATAATGAGGTCATCGCTGCATCATCATGATGTCATAAACAATTTAATTTATTTAATGTCTAAAAATTATAAAAAAACTACTATGATGTAGGAAATCTTATTATCTTTCTAATTAATATTTATAATCAAAATTTGGACTTGTGTATCCCCACTTAAAAATTGTTTTAGTAAAACAACTCATGTTTGTGTCAATTTAATTTTAACATTAAATATATATATATTAATGTCATTTTCCAACTAAAGTGGCTCCATGGGGTCCCCAAGTTGACCCATGGGTTTTCTTGGTCGGCCATGACTCATCCAACAGTAGTAGGACAAGTTTCAAGCTCATCTCATATTATTAAATCATTTTTTTTACCTTAAACTACACTAATTACCTCTAATCGCGATTAAGAACTTAAAAGTTGCTATTCACCAAAAAAATTATTTTAATCTCATTGAACCACATTTTACTTCTTAATGACAACCATGTATGTCGGATTTTTGAAAATCAAATCACAGAAGTGGTAATATTTCGTTTTAACAAAAAATCAGTTTTTAACAACAACTTAGTGGTTTCACTATTCATCAAAAATTGAAGTTTTTCAGAATAAGGCCAAAATTTCACCCTAAGCTATAATTGATATTCCGAATTCAAAAATGATGTCTATTTTACAAAATTCCAAACATATAAGTTGTATTAATTAATTTTATAATTAATTCCCGCTGTTACAACAAATAGCGTGTTTTTAAGAAACAATTTACATCAAAAGATTGGCAATAGTTTATGTCCAATTTCAATGTTAAATTAATTATAATGACAACCATTGGATAAAATGGTAAAAATATATTCTAATTATACTTTAAAACCACTAAATATTATTATTTATCACTATAAATTATTTTGATTAAAAAAGTTGTTTTTAAGTATTTTTCACTATTCATAAAAAAATTGGAAGTTCTCAGAAAGTTACAAAAAATTCAACTTAGGATAATTTCGATATTATGAATACAAAAATGAAGTCCATTTTGAAATATAAAATTTCTATAATTTTAAAAAGTGTTTATTACTATTCATAACTGCTACTTTGATTAGTCGCGGTGTTTTAGAACTTGAAGTTGTGTACAATGCAAGCTATTGAATTATTGAATGAGAAGCGTATCGTGGAAGCTCGGGGTGTTACATTTGGTATCAGAGGAAGTTCATTACAAACCTTGGAAGCTATATTTAGAAAAAATCTGATTAGAGAACGTAGACCTAAGATGAACTTTGAGGATTAGTTTAGAAGAACTTCCTAGAATTTTGGTATTATAGAGATGTTATGAGTTTTCCGAGCAATACATCCCTGTCTGGATACGAGCAGGTAGAGGCGGCTTTGGCACAGATGTACCTAGGGGTAAAACCCGAAAACACCGCTTTGAGCTAGACTCGAACGGGAACTGGTGCACGACAACGGGCCTTGCTGCACTCTTGGTTACGACACTCCCGGGGGATATGCTTAGGATAATTCTCATTTTATTTACAAACCACTATGAAGGGTTATGAGTACATACTTCCTGAAAGAAAACATTTTCTTTTTATGATTATGGATTATATACATAAATAGTTCAATTTATGTAAAGTGTTTAACAAGTATGGAATTATGTATTTTGATTCATAAACTAATCTAGTTTATGCCATTGTTTAGAAATGGCGCCTAGTGGAAGGAATGGAAACCGTATCAATGCACGAACTCCGTGTAGGGATTGCCCTCCTGCTCAAGATAATTATTGTGGATCTGGAGATACAACTGGTGCTGATCAACTTATTACCATACTGGGACAACTCACTCAGGTTATGAATAATAACCTTACTCGTATGGCGCACCCTGATCCGCAACGTGGAGGATCAATGCTAGACCGTTTCATGAGGAAACAACCACCAACCTTCAATGGGAGTACAAATCCTACAGTAGCTGAGCAATGGATAAATTCCTTAGAGAAAATATTCCATGCCTTGGGGAGTAGTGAAAGGGAGAAGGTTGTCATGGCAGTTTACCGCCTCACTGGAGATGCCGATCAGTGGTGGTCGCTGATTCAAAACACAAAGGAAGATGATGACGTATCGAATATGGAATGGAGGGAGTTCAAAGAGCTTTTCTTAGAAAAATACTTTCCTCGTGACCATCGAGCAGATATGGAAAGGCAATTTCTGAGTCTGAGGCAGAAGGAGGATGAGAATGTCGCAAAGTATGAGGCTAACATTACAAGGTTAGCGAGGCATGCTTCCGATTATATACGTAACCCAAGGAGTAAGATTGATCGTTTCTTTGATGGGTTAAAACCATTTCACCGTCGAGGTTTATTATCACAGTCCTTCTCATCATACGAAGATAGTGTCTCGTGTGCTATCAAGATAGAAAAGGAATTCTCTAAGTCTTATGAAAACAATGTAAAGCAAGAGAAGAATAGAATGGTGGAACAAGAGACAAATAAAGGGAAAAATGGAAAGAAGGATTTTCCATTATGTGATAATTGTGGGAAGAATCACCCTAGTACATGCCTAAAAGGAATGGGAGTTTGTTATAAATGTGGAGAAAAGGGTCACCAGGCTCGTGATTGCAAGGGAAACAAAGAGGCTGTCAAAGTTGAATGCTACAATTGTAGGGATACGGGGCATTATGCAAATGAATGTCCTAAGCGTCAAGGAAACTTACCTCAGAAAAGGCCAAGGGATCAAGGCCAATTTTATGTTGTGACTACAGTTGATGCAGAATAATTAATGTATTGGTGCTTTTGGGCTCATGGATTATATTCTGGTTATTTGAATAATGTGATATATATATATATGGATTGTACTGTAGTACTTGTTGATTTCAGTAAGGTTTTAATATGATTAAGGTAATCATATTTTTAGTATGTGACAATAAGAGAAACTTTTCTTTGTTTGGGGAATCTGATGTTACAATTGATTTTGGAATTTGGAGACCTTTTAGAGAAAGTCTGGACGGAGGTATTTTGGATAACTATTAAGGTTGGAATGGATTAAGTTGAACCATGGATAGTATTGTTTAAGGTTAAAAAATTTCTGAAGATTATTTTTGGAATATTATGATACTATAGTTTTAGGAAAAGGACAACCTGTAGGGTGGGGAATAACCCGTCACGTCGGACAAAGCTGCAGGAATCGAACCCACAACCATAGTGCGACAAGCCTTTATTTCCTACCACTAGACTACAGGAAGTCCATAGTTATTACAAAATAGTTTTACTAATCTAAATGGTATGTGTTAACATTTTGAACCTTATACAATTAGGATTAATAGAATATTTTTGAGTTCCGTTACCATTTAGAGTAAAAGTTGGGTTTGTGGTAAAAATTTATTAATGAATGAATGTATACATAACAAGTATGTATATTCCCTTAAGTTCTTAGTAAATCTCCTAAATAAATTCCTCAACATTATAAAAGGTAACTTAAAACAAAAATGTTGTCAGCTAACTTTTCCAACTGGGGATTCAATGACCGTTTAACCAATCACAAGTTTGTGATTTTCTTGTGGTTAAACTTTCTCCTAATCCTGTTTTCTATAACTCTCCATCAAACCTTGATGGTTTGTTTCTCCTCCATATCCATATTTTCATATAATCCTAGAATGGGCTATGTCGGGTGACCTTTGTACTTATCCTGCTTTCTTTTAATGTTATATATTTATTAACCTTATTTCCGATGTGGGTTTTCCTCAAAGGTATTTTCTCTTTTCAACCTTTTACTTTCAAAGAAAAATTTCAAATTACGAGGACGCAATTTATTGAAGTTGGGGAGAATGTAACACCCCGAGCTTCCACGATACGCTTCTCATTCAATAATGCAATAGCTTGCATTGTACGCAACTTCGAGTTCTAAAACACCGCGACTAATCAAAGTAGCCGTTATGAATAGTAATAACCACATTTTAAAATTATAGAAATTTTATATTTCAAAATGGACTTCATTTTTGTATTCATAATATCGAAATTATCCTAAGTTGAATTTTTTGTAACTTTTTGAGAACTTCCAATTTTTTTATGAATAGTGAAAAATACTTAAAAACAACTTTTTTAATCAAAATAATTTATAGTGATAAATTATAATATTTAGTGGTTTTAAACTATAATTAGAATATATTTTTACCATTTTATCCAATGGTGGTCATTAGAATTAATTTAACATTGAAATTGGACATAAACAATTGCCAATCTTTTGATATAAATTGTTTCTTAAAAACACGCTATTTGTTGTAACAGCGGGAATTAATTATAAAATTAATTAATACAACTTATATGTTTGGAATTTTGTAAAATAGACACATTTTTGAATTCGGAATATCAATTATAGCTTAGGGTGAAATTTTGGCCTTATTCTGAAAAACATCAATTTTTGATGAATAGTGAAACCACTAAGTGGTTGTTAAAAACTAATTTTTCGTTAAAAAGAAATATTACCACTTCTGTGATTTGATTTTCAAAAATACGACATACATGGTTGTCATTAAGAATTAAAATGTGGTTCAATGAGATTAAAATAATTTTTTGGTGAATAGTAACTTTTAAGTTCTTAATCGCGATTAGAGGTAATTAGTGTAGTTTAAGGTAAAAATAATGTTTTAATAATATGAGATGAGCTTGACACTTGTCCTACTCCTATTGGATGAGTCATGGCCGACCAAGACAACCCATGGGTCAACTTGGGGACCCCATGGAGCGACTTTAGTTGGAAAATGACATTAATATATATATTTATTTAATGTTAAAATTAAATTGACACAAACATGAGTTGTTTTACTAAAACAATTTTTAAGTGGGGTTACACAAGTCGAAATTTTGATTATAAGTATTCATTAGAAATCTAAAAAGATTTCCTACATCATAGTAGTTTTTTTTATAATTTTTAGACATTAAATAAATTAAATTATTTATGACATCATGATGATGCAGCGATGACCTCATTATTTAACGATTTAAATAAAATGGGAAGATAATGCAAAATCCAAGGCTTACACTTGTCCAAAGCCAATTGGATGAGGAGATTTAGAACCCTTATCACCTTAGCCTCGAATTATATAAGTGTGGGACCTTTATAATCCGAAAAGCATTGTGAAATAATGTAACATTTCAATCTTTCCAAAAGTTCCCCTCCTCTCCTCTTATAAAAGGCCCCCACCTCTACCACCTTATTCACACCTTCAAGCCATTTGGTTCGGCCAACCTCTGCCCAAATACTCTCCCAACTTCCCCCTCTTACTCCTATAAGCCTTACATTGGGCATAACTCTTCTCAAGGAAGCCTTTGGCTTAAATCAAAAAGAGTTACCCGATTTTGAGATAATGTCTTTTCTAATGTTGTTTTGTTTTATTTTTCTTCTCCAACCCCCTAAACTCATTTTATTCATTTCTTTTGTAACAACATCAGTATCCTCAATATACTAGGATGTTGTTATAAGAAGTATTCGAGCTACACTTACACACACCTACATCTAATGGTTAAAGAACATACAGTTTCTGTGGATGGCGAATTTCTGCCTCACGAAACGATGATTGTTCAACACTCATATAACACCTTCAATGGTGGCCATTAAGATGTCACTATTTTTATATATGATATATAATATGTTTATGTTTTACTTATGCTTCTGTATTTCTCATTTATGGCATACTTTATGATTTTCATTATGGGTAAAACGCGATAATTTCACTTTAGGAAGTGCGGACTACCACCCCCTCAAAGTGATTTGAATCGTTAATGCCATATGTGGGATGTATAAAGGATGAAGAAAATGGTATTATACACTATATTATACTGGAATTATATTATACATTTATATCATTATGATTTAGTTCCATTAAATATGAAATTGAAATGAAAGTAGCGTTCATGCGTACGTACGGCTTACCGACTCCATGAACGGTGCATTTCATTTCTTACCTCTAAACGTTACGTAATATTATAAATGAATGTATATACTGGATATATAAGATATATATGACATCTAAATCATGAATAAAATTCTGGATATAATGGATATTCTACCACATGAACAACTTGTAACTATAAGAAGTTTATTGTTGACTCAAGTTACCAAAGATCGACAAAACGACCGTTATTAACTTAAATAATTACATAATATTCATAACATTGTAATAAGTGATATAAAAAGGATAATGAAATTTAAAATGGTTCTTAATAAGGTAGATATTAACTCTAGTTTATTATTCAGGAGGTTAAAGAACAGTTGAGTCAAGTCAGACACAAGGTAAGGGAATTTCTTAACCCAACTTCCATTCTTTGGGTTAATCTCCTACTTTCAAATTATTTTATGATATTATTATGTCCTATTTTGTATCTTTACTTTCTTTATGTGTACCTATAGCAAATACACATCATAGATTTATTTTATTTTAAAAATGATCTTTGTATGGACTTTGTCTCAATCTCCTTTCATTGAGGCATATTTCGTTTTATACACAACTTTCTTTTATACGGTGTATAAACCCATTTGACTTTTTACGTTTATTCAAAAGTAATTTTTTTTATACGAAGCATTTTGCTAAGAGACAAAAGGGAATGTTTTTCTTTCCGTACTTATGCGGCGACAATGACTTCTCCGCCGCCGTGACCATTATTTGTGTTTCAGCTTTCTCTACAAGCCATCATTTTTTTAATGAACAATAAATACAAAGTTTTAACTTTATTTTATTTTGGTATTGAAAATGGTATTGAAAATGGTTTTGAAAGCGTTTTTATTATATCAATGTTCTGTATTGATATCTTGTGATTGAAATGTGGAAATGTTATGTTTCCTTTATGCATTTTTTATGTGATACGATTATGTTATGGTTTATGATATGTTTAAACCTATTCATATGAGGAATGTATTGGACTTAATAAGTGAAGGGTGGAGCCCTCTATAGCTCCTCGATGTATCGGTAGGTCTCATGAGACAACTAGACGTGGAATTGGCCGAGGCCCTTTCCCAATTTGATTTATGGTTTTGGTGGAGGCCTTAATCATTTTAGACGTCTTGGCCAAGGCCTTGAGAAAATGTTACAGAATGTCTGGCATTATACATTCCCTCATTATGAAAGTGGTTATTGATATTTCATGTGATTATTCGACCAGTAGAATATCCATGTGAAGAAGTGAATGGAATTATCTCATTTTACTTTTTCCATATTATGTTAATGTTCAAGTTTAAAAGGCTTTTGTTTTAGTTATACATTGCCTTAAATTTTTATGTTTATTTATGAAAGATTCCGCAATATTATTATCCTTACTGAGCATCTGAGCTCACCCCTTTTAATGTTTTAATATTTTCCAGGATGTGAAGAAGTATTTTATGAATGACCTGCAGGAATAGTCAGAAGAGGATATGAGTGTGGACTATGAAGACTTTGTTATTATTTTTTCACTTTATGATGTAATGTAAGACTTATGAATGTATCTAGTGTTTCCAAAGCTACTAAACTAATCGGTCTTTCGAGACTTGATCTTTTGTGATCATGCCAATGTTACGAAGTAATGCACCGACTCTGGGTAGCTGGGGTCGGGGAGTTACAGTGAGGACGTTACCTTTTACATTTTCCTGGAAATAATTTAACAGCTGTTTAACTATAATATATCCTACAAAATATCATGGAATGCAATGAAGACGGAAATTGTAAAAGTGTATAGTGATAGGGTTAAATCATATGCAATGTTTCCACAACATATTTAATTGGTGTCTTTTAAAAATCATATTATTTATCATTTGAACAATATTGAGTATGTGTCCCCCAATCACCATGTTGATCGATAAAAGGTGAAGTTCAATGCAATTTATTGGGAATTCAAGAAATGTATTACTGCTTTTCCCTATTGTAAATAGTTTATTCAGGTCGATGGAAAATTCCTTTATGATTTGTATACAAGTGCTCAACTCTTTTCTACCACACAAGAAGGTAATTGTGTTCCATGGAAACATTCATTTTCAATTGTTGAAAAGGATAATTTTCAATACTAATGTTTTTTTTGGAATGTGTACACATTCATGTCATAAAAAACCAATCTGTGTGTCAAATTTTTGATTTTCCTCATGTGATTATAGTGTCCTATAATTGTGATAGGGGTTTATGGATAGAGTTTTATTCTTATCATCAATATTACATTAGACATATTTTAAGTAATTTTTATAAAAATTTTAGAGATGAGGATATAAATAAAGAGATCCTCAAGTTGGGTATGTTTTTGTAATTTAATATCCTTTTTAATACATTATTATCTTATGTATTTATCATATGATCCCCACCAAGAATGGTCTGATCTATGTATTCATGAGATTCAAAGGTATAATAATGATGTGTATGAATACATAATGCATATTTCAAAGGAGAAATGGTCATTAGCATATGATGGTGGCAGAAGATATGGACAAATGACCACTAACATAGTAGAGTGCATCCATGGGTTCCTCAAGGGTGTGTACAAACTCTCGATCACAAGGTTAGTTAAAGAGAAATTTTATATATGTGTTCACTACTTTGTTGACTGGTCCCAAAATTCATATCATGGGATGAAAAATGGATTGTGTTTTACGTAGCATTTCCAAAGTGAAATTTATCAGATACTATATAATGATTTAAGATGGAATGTAATAAACATTGATTGGGGAATAACATCTTTTAGATAAGAGAGTGCTATGACTAGGCTATATGCACTAGTGGTCGAGTGCTTGTGGTCATGTTGGATAATGTGTACTATTATTATGGAAACTTTCAGGCATTGTGATGTTTATGTGCACGTGTTGTTGCAACGTTTTCTTTAATAAATATATCATGGTATCTGTATATTAACCTGGTGTATTACATGATCACATTGGTTTATTTTTATGGTTCATCTTGGATTCCTGTTGGTGAATTTCATTCTATCCCGTTTCCTGCTGATCCGCTGACTATCATCCCTATTATTTCCAAGTTTCGTAAGTTATCTTTGTTGTCATATTTTTTAAATTTCTATCATTTTTTAAATTTTTGGATTTGTATTACCGGATTTATCCACCTATGAAGAAAAAATTATAATCGAATTATAAATTAGAGGTATTGGCCTTGAAAATGAGGAGGGGGACTATGATGCATCATTTTTCACCTAAAAGGACACACTTATAAGAGATTTTCCCAAGTTGTAGGATAGAGCTCTACAAGCTGTAATATATGATTGAGTTTTTATATTTTATAATTAATTTTATATTTTGTTTTATATGTGTTTGTTTCAGAAATGAATCATTTTATTACTGACTTTTTTCATTTTTGTACTGTTTTAATTTTGGTTTCTTTCATTTATGGATTCTATGAAAAATAATTTTGTGATACTATAACAATTATAAAAATAAACATACAAAAAAATAATATATCATGCATCCTCATGTTCAATGTGGGTTTCTCATCACTACTGTATAATATAAAAATTTATAATAAATTAAACATCATTAGAGATCAATAAAACAAGAAACTCATAAACTAATATAACATCACCAACCACATATATTTTCCTATCTTATTTTTCTTGTTGTAGTTTATTAAAAAAAGGTTACAACTTTTATTGAATTATCTATAAATAAAGTAATGATGATATACTTTTTTAAGATGATAGGTCCTCTATTTCTCACATACCAAGACACTTAGGTTTTATAGCTTGTTTTAGAGGGACTTCCTATGCATCCTTTGAGTGCATGAAAATATCATCATTTCCATCATGCCACACCACCCCCTGCTATCATCCCCCATCTTTGTCACATTGGTTTATTTAATTTAGTGATATGAGACTTCATCTTTGTTCGTCATCATATCACTGCTATAATCATTGTGATATGGAGGCCAAGGTCACATAAGTTTCATTTTATAAAATGGGATATTAATATTAAAATGCAGGATATATCAATTATGTTGTGAATCACCATCGATGGTGTGGTTGTTACATTCTAGGTCTTATAAAATTGGTTCAGTCTTATTCACATATTAATGGTCATAGAGGTCTATGATTATGGATGGAACCTCATAAGTGGTATATTACAAATTCACTAGTTAGAACATCACTTCCCACATCTAGCAGAGGATTCTAATGAGATCATTGTGTTGCGATTTTCATGTGCTTACATCATGATGTTTATTAGTGGAACAATTTTTGTTGATCACTCCACTACATTTATAAATCTGATGTATTTACCATTTCTAAAGGATTTGGACCAGGAAGGTCAGTATTAGTTGGGGTCTTGTTGCCTTTTAAATACACATAAGGCGATAAGTAGCGCATGTCACATCGATATGATGCAGATCACAGGATGCTTCATTATTCTACAGATTTTGGTATGGGAGCACATCCCTCACTTATCTACACATTCACATGAGCCATTTCCTATCGATATTATAGAAGAGGCTCCACATGGATGATGGTATGTTGGTACTTCCTTATAATATATAACATAATTTTATAACTTTCTGTTATGAAATTTATGTATAACAATGTCATCTATAGGAGGAGTTAGATATGTCGACATTCAGATATCCTTAGACATGATTTCCACACCAAGAGACTTATGCTAGTTATCCTTCATCCAGATGATATAAGTGATTATTATTTATATTTATTTTACTCTTTATTCCTTACTATAAAACTCTTCAATTATTAATTTATTATTCATTTTTTAGAATACATGGATTTCATATACTGATGATATCATCTAGATTCTTCCAGATTATTTCATGACGATTCTTACTTATGACTCATGACTGGTTCGATTTGTTCATTTTCATATTGTCATGTGGTATCAGATAGATGGAGTTTTGAGGCATTTCAGATTCCTTTATCCCATTATTCACCGATCTTGTCATTTTCCTTCATTGTAATCCATAATTATTTTTAGGAATAGAGACTTTGATTAGATGTGATATCATGACTCATATATTTATCTATGGGACACCCGACATGAGTTTCTTTTACGAGGTGTGAGGATATTAGATTTTCATTTATTGGATCATCTAGATTATTCATCTTGGTTGTTTAGGTCCTATGAAGGATTTATGAAATTTAAATGATGGGGATTTCATTAGTTGGTATTCATTCTTCCTTCTATTGTTAAACATATTATTTATTAAAATTACTTAACAATAGAATATTCTTTCACAGGATTCTCATATCACTCATATCCTTCACATCTCTCATCTAGTAGAGGGACACACATTTTACCATTCATATTTTCAGAGTGTTGTAGATGAGTTTATTCTTTTGTTGAGAGAAATTAATTATGGAATTTTCTTGGATCCACCACATGATACTGAAGCTACTTAGACTGATACAAATGTACATGGGGGTGATGAAACATTTATGTATGATGATGTTCCACAGAAGGAGGGTGTTTATCATGATTATTAATATGCTTCTTCATCTTTTCAGTCACTAAAAGAGGAAGAAATAGATGTATTTTTGTCTGAGATGGATGATTTATTAGCCCTATTATACCTACGTTCATAGAACTATAACAATTTTATTCATATGATGGATAGAGTTCCTGATACCATCTACTATCATTAGAGGCTGGAGAGGTTACAGGTGGCGATGTTATACATCCACTGCCAGTCACACAGAAGTATGTAGAGGTGGCTGCCGAAGATCAAAGAAAATTGACATATACCAATGATTTTGGAAAAACCATTTGTTATAGGTTTTTTATTATAAATTGTACCCACAGTTTTCCCGCAACTGTGGGTATTGGATCCCTTAAACCAATGGTTATGGGAAAACTAAGGTTATAATAATAGTTTGAGAACCTGTACCCAATGTTTTGGAAAACTATGGTTATATGGTATCTTTTCAATACATATTCCCACAGTTTAACAAAAAAATTTGGGTATAGGGTTATTTTTTTAAGACCTATACCCATGGTTTTTTAAAACAGTGGGTATCGCTTTACTGCCTTATGACGCAAAAAAAAATTCACAGGGAATAAAAAAATTTCACCAGAACACATATTCCCACGGGGTTCTACATTTTTAATAGTTTATATAATTATATATAACTATATATATATATATTTATATACTAATAATAAAAATTAGATAGTGTTTAGGTGTAAGATGATAAAACGAGTGGTACAGGAATCAAATCCCGCAATAGTGTTTTTTGTCAAAGATATACCCATGGTTTTAAAACTGTGGGTATAAGTGAATATTACAGTGAAATGGTGAGTCACATGGTGGACTTGACCTATACCCATGGTTTCCTATACTGTGGGTATATATCATGGGCTATTCCAACACCTCGGTAACCGACGGTTCCTTGAAACCTTGGGTATATGGAAAATTTCTAGTAGTATGATGATGATATATAAAAGTAGTGTACCCTAAAGCAGAGGCGTAGACATACACGATGTGAACACATCTTATATATGCCTGGATGTGGGATACAAGAGAAACCAGGCCACAGACATAGATTATATTGATATTAGATTTATGATACATGTTGTATGTGACTTACTATTATCATTTATGTAGTTATGTTATCTTTTTCAATAAGTTACTTACTATTATAATTTATCTACCAAAATCAGTAATTACTATTTACAATTCAAATTAATACTTAGAATTATTATCCTCTATATATGTATAATAAATAATATTCTTAAATTAATTAATAAATATTAAATATTGTAATTATTTTTAATTCGAAAATACTCTCGATGAAAAGATTTGTGATCCTGAAAAATGTTATTGATCTCAATGATTTGAAATTGGATCTAAAATCCTAGAAGATCATAGAAGATGGATATTTGTTAAAAAAATTTAAGTTCAATGAAGAATAATTTGAATGAATAATGGATATTTTTGAAGAGTTGGAAATTGTCATTTAAGTTAAAAAATACAATATGATATGTATGGAATTAGAAGTTCATTTGGGTACTTTTGAGAAGATGCATATTGAGACTTTAAAAAAGAAGGAGAGAATTTCTACTGGTACCAAATCTTAACTGGAGAATTTTAACGTTAAATACCTTCATAATGTGATAAAATTATAGAGATTATGAAAAATACTTATGAGATATTATTCTAGAATAAGAAATAATATTTAATATGGTAAATATTACATCTTCCACGAAGGTAATAAGGGAAAAAAGATCAACAAAAATCAGAATTTAATGTGAAGAGATCTAGGGTATAACAATATAAATTATAAAATATATTCAAATGTGAAATCTTGAATACAAGAAGAATTGGACAAATTTTATTGAGAAATAACTCAACCTTTCAATTCACATTAAGAACTAAGGAAGATCCACCATATTTCCTTAATCATTGTTTTTTAATCTATTCTTATGATGTAAAGATTTGAGGGAGAACCAATTTCTCAAGGGGAGAAGATGAGAATCAATGAGATATATCAATTATTTTTTACAAACATGAAGATTTTTTCATCCTAGAATTATTCATCAATTTTTTTCAAATACAAATAATAGAGGGTCATAATTGATGAATTTTATGTTTTTTAGAATAGAAAAGAAAATAAGTATAAAGAAGATATCATAATGGTTTGATCATATTTTTGTTATCTCAAATAATAATAATTCAATAATATCATCCATGGTGAAGTTATATAAGTTTTTAAATATAGAAATTATAAGTTAACGATTAATTTGAGTGTATTATCTTGAGTGAAGGATTAAAAAAGTCTATCTTGAAGTGGCTAGCTACGTTATGTACAATTTCAAATGAAATTAAAAAACGGATAAGGGTAAAAAGAATGTTTATATTCACCTCTAATCGTTGAGAGACGAAATATGGTAGGGTAAGGAGAAGGGTTATTATTCATCAGAAATCCATGGACAATAGATCTGTTTCAATTTTCCAGCCATGTGAATGAATAGAATTGGTCACCATAGAGGGTGGTTGGGTGATCAGTGCTCACATAACACTACCATGGAGAAAAAATATGGTGGAGTTAATCCAATATATGTTTGGGAAAGAATAAAGTCTTATATTCATCATCATTTATCATCATTAAACTTTATAATTGGAATGGATTGATATTTTTAGTTATTATTAAGCTTGTTACAAAGATAATTAGATGTGTTATGATAATGGGGATGGATGTGAACCATGAGGACATATTATAGGAGTAATAAATTAGGGTGTGGAAGTTGATGAGATTCCAAAATAATTCTCCTTAGAGATTGTGATATGAAGCATTAATTTCAATAACCAGTTACAATGTTCACTTCTGAAATTTATAACTTGAAATATGATTGTAGTTTGAGAATTCGAGACAACACCCCAATTTAATTTTTGTTTTTTATTCAGGGTTTTATTCTATATAATGAAATGTTATAAGCCATTATATATGCATAATTATTTAATAAGTAACATAATCATAAATTCATTTTTATTATTTTGTAATATAATTAATTAATTCAATAAATATTTGGTTTGAGTTCACCACTGTAAAATTTTGTTTTATCACCAATCAAAATGAATTTTATTAGTGCTTAAAAAGTGATGATGAAAAGACAAATAAAGGTCAGTGCTAAAATAATATCTATGAATAGTCTTTACGAGTCCCAAGTTAGCGTTGATAAATTAATACTTATGTTTTACTTTACTGCTAGGGGTGTATTGTCACTAAATTAAGTCTCTCTTTTAAAAGGGATATAAATTGGATTTTTTAGCACTAAAAGAAGAAATGACATTCCAATCCCCCCCCCACTTTTACTCTCACACACTACCTTTTGACATCATTTTCCAATTATTCGACTACCTATCGACCCACACATGTTCCTAGATTCAATCATTTGACATCCCTTGTACATTTTGGACACTATTATTAATATTTTTTATTACAAAATTAAAATTTATTAATATGTATTTATATGTATTTATATTTTATACATATTGGTGTTTTTTAATTAATATTTATTTTTATTTAATTAGTATTTATATGTATTGATTATTTTTTAATTTAAAACTCTGACGGAAGCATGGACCCCATTCACGCTTCCTTCATAAAATACAAACTAGAAGCGTGAACCCCATTCACACTTCGTGGTGAGGTAAGAACTATGAATGGGGTTCATGGTTATCAGTACCATTTTTTTTAAAATACATTGAACCCTATCCCATTTATAAAAAAATTTAAAAGGCCAATAAAAACACTTAGATATGTGTCTCCGGTTGAGGTTGGTGAGAGTAAGGATATAAAAGGGATAAGATAATTCTAGTAATGATGGATGCTTGTGTGGTGTTGAGGAAGACAACAATGAAGGCAGTTATAATAAGAGGTGGGGTTGTCAGTTTCCATGGCATTCAATTCATGAAAACCCCCCATGCTTGAATAGAGGGAGAGAGGTTGGGGGTGGTAGTTTAGATTTTAATTTAATTAAGTTAATAAAATGAGGAAATTGATAATGTATGAGAGAGAAGGTGATGTGGTACTAATAATGCACGTGTAGTGTGAAGAACCCCTACAGGAATAATTCACTGCAACCATTTTATTTATGTGAATAATAATAATAATATAATAGCTGAAATCCATTTTTTCCATTTTCTAAAAGGCCGGTTTATGGGTAACCGGTAACCATGTAAACAAGACCAAACATCATCAACAACAACACAACCAGAAGACAGTCAAGCAGAATCAACAAGAGAAAAAACAGGAAGTCACATATCATAGTACCCGTAGTCTTCCCCAACTCGCAAGATGGATTCTTCCTCTCTTGTAGCCGATTCCCATTAAGGATGTCTCCAGAAACCTACACTTTGCACTCGATTCTGGAGATTCTTAAGAACCCGCATATCCGGGGATGCCTTATTAATCCCGCTGCCCTTCTTGACCGCCAGAACCACTCCACCATTCTGTTTGGAGGCGGACCTTGTCTGCATCGGTCGCGGAAGATAGGAATAATCCTTTCGTGAACTCCTTACCGGCATTGCAGGTACTGATTTTTTCCCAGTAGATGCCTTCTGATTCCCCTTTTGGACAATTTCGCTATATGAACAATTAATAGGACTCAGGTTCTCCTTTCCTCTCCCAGATAAATCCCTTTCTGCCCTGGCCTTCACTCTCAATGGAGACCCAGTGCGCTCCAAAATATTCCTCGGCTCCTGATCAATAGAGATAACATCGTCCCCATCCATAGAATCTGGGTCCATCCCCTTACCCTCAGCAGCATGATCTTCCAGGACATTACCATTTTCAATTTCATTTTGCACTTGACCTGCCTGACCCAAAGGTCCATCGGCATTCCTACTACTTCCCTCCCCTATCATCTGATTGATACCTTCAACAAGAGAAGGAGACCTTGCACCACTGTTTGGGATTTCCCCAGGACCTGCACCATGCTCCTTCTCCAGGAAAACAGTTTGCAGGTCCCCCAAGAACACTGCATCCCCATCAACATCAGCACAAACATCCTCCTCCCGGCCCTCAGATAGCCGGTCCACATCCAGTCCTTCAAACCTGTTACTTATGGGAACAAAAGGCCTGGCCATAGAATCAAGGCGATTCACAACCTTAGCCCTGTCCCTGTTAGACACTTCCACAAAAGAAGATCCTGAGACAGCACCCACCTGTTCTGGTTCCAATACAACTGCAAGCCCTTCATTCATCTCCTTCTCCCTAGTTTTACCCGAGAAGGAAGAAACAGCAATGACGCCCTCATCAAAGGCGCCCTTCTGATGTCCAGTTACAGAGGCCTACCCATCTTCTTCATCCGTTCGGAGGTCTCTCCCTCGAACAGCAGGTCCTTCATAAGTCTGAGCCCGAACTCCTTTCACACAGTGATCCATTGACTTGCTCTCTGAGCCCTCCACAGCGCTCAAGATAGCAGTCTTCCCACTAGTACGAACCCTTCTCCCTTGAACTAGAGATCCTTCAGGACAGGACTCATCGGTGTGACCCAACCTCTTGCAGTAGCCATAGAAGTCGGTCCAATTCTCATACACCACCCGCTGTTTGCAGCGGTATTCCTCACCAACTCTGATCCAGATGAACTCAAAGGGAACACGGGATGCATCCATCTCAACACACACCCGAGGGTTAACGGGGTAACAAACAGCCTCAGTACGGCTATCAGAGCAGAGGTATCTACCGACCATATTACGCAACATACGAATAATTGATGGATTCATAAAGTATAAGGGAAGTTTAGGGAAGCTTACACAAACCGCCGTGGAAGGCGGATCCCGATTCATATGGAGATCGAAAGACCAACGTAGGAGCATGAAGCGGGATCCGTTGAAATTTCTCGGTGCCCTTGACCATGCTTGAATCAAATCAGCCTCCGATTCAAACCAAATCAGAAACTGCTTACTATCCAGTAACCCCACCACCACACGCTCCTGAAGGTCCCAAGCTCCGAAGACAAATCGATCGAATTCGTCAACTGAAGGCCTTCTGTACTTGAACAGCGCTACCAAGGTAAGATTCAGCAAAGCTGAAGATTCTGTAAATTCTGATAATGAAAGAGGCAGATTTAGGAGACCATCGATGAAATCAGGTACTTTAGGGCTAAGAGAAATTTTCGGAAAGGAAGGAAGAATGTCCGGATTGGAGAACGTCTTGAAAGATCTCTTCCCCTGATACGATGATTCCCCCTCCATCACCAAGGGGGGAGGGTTCGATGTAAGAGCTGTCGTCGTCACCGGCAAGGAAGGCGCATCCGAAGGATCTCGTGAGAGCCGCGACTCAAAAGCACCACAAAAGGGTAGTTCATCTCATAATAATATAATAAAAATCAAATTATTCTTATTATAATTATGAATATTATTTTATTAGTATTTAATGGTTATGATATATCATTATATAGATACATCAGATTGAATATATGTCTATGTCATCACGATCATGGTATTAGAATAGAATATTCAAGATCAATGTTAGGTACCTTTTTTGACTCTATGCTCCGTGATACAAAGTTACATATGCGCTTGTTATGATAAAATGTGTTTTTTCACTAGGTTACTATTTTGGGGAAATAAATCTACTATAATTAGTGTTTTTAATGGGGATCACAGCATCATGATCTGTATTTCTATTCATGGAAGTTTATATTGATGATTTGTTGGATTTATGTTTTATCATATCAGACCAATGAAAGGTCTGGTGCAATCATATGGCTTTTTACAGACTCAGATTTTAGATCGAGAGCAGCATATCCTACGTTTTTTTGAATATATAATTGGATGCTGACATTAATTGTGGAATATGTTATATGATGATAGGTGTTCTGATAGTGAGGATTATTTAGTATACGCTTGATGATAGTAGCTATCGTGTTTGATCATTATAGTGTTATTGGGGTCATAAATCCCTTGGAACACTGAGGAATGGGTCCCCCATGCTCTATATACAAATAAAAATGATACTTCCTTAAACTAGTTGTAGTTAATCTACATACTAAAGTGATACTACCCCATAATTGAACTCTTCTAGTGTATATGTTATTCACATGATTTGTGGTTCCCTAAACTATAGAGCATAATAGTGAAGAGAGAGCCCCTCCACACATTTTATGATGAGGTTACATGCAATGAAAGTATTGGAGATATGAATACCTAGACTATGGATTTAATTAGAGAGGTGTAATACAATCTATAAGGCCCTAGCCTTAAAAATTACTTAATCTTGAGTTTCTTCAAGAATACACGTTGAGAATCGTTTCAGGTTTAGAGTTTTAGAGAATTAGATCATAAAACATGCATTACATTCCATATTTAAACAAAGTGGTTACATAAAAGATAGTACTCATTTTTTCCATCATCGGAAACATATTTAAAATAAAACATGGATTCTTTCTTGAAAATTCATTGAAAATATCATCACATCATGTCCCTTTCCCTTGACCTGTGAAAAACATTTCAAAAACTTGGGATGAGCATAAAAAGCTCAGTAATGGATATAAAAATATTGAAAGATAACATGAGTACATGTATACATAAGAATCAATGAAACCAATATTTACTCATAATGTATAATCAATTTATCATACTTCATCAAAATATGAATAAAACATAGAAATCATAAGACATAAAGGTATCTTGAGGCATTCATAACATTCTTACGTAGGGAATAACCCTCTTAGTTACATTTGGAATACCCATCACAGTATATTCCCTAAATATCTTTGGAGAATCCTTAACTATTAACTCCTTCATATTACCCAATGTATTGGAGATCTATATCGGGATCACCCACCCTAAGTTTATCACAGAACCACCCGTCTTCATAACAATGCCCAAGAACCATAACATAATCGTATCACATAAAACATACATAAAGAAAACATAAGATTTCCACATTTCAATCACAAGATATCAATACAACACATTGATATAATAAAAAAATTATGAAAACCATTTTCAATACGAAAATAAAAGAAAAGTAAAACATGTTATTTATTTTTTTATTTAAAAAAATGTATGGCTTGTAGAGGAAGCCCAAACTCAAAAAAATGGACATGGCGGCAGAGAAGTCATTGTCGCCACATACGTACGACAAAAAAAATTCCATTTTTTCATTTATTAAATGCTTCATATAAAAAATATTCCTTTTGAATAAACATAAAAGTCAAAGGAGTTTATATACTATATAAAAGAAAGTTGTGTATATAGAAAAATATGCCTCAATGAAAGGATATTGAGACGAAGGCCCATACCTCGGGTCCGACTTGACTCGATCGTTCTTTAACATCCTGAATAATAAACTTGAGTTAATTTCAACATTCTTAAGAACCCTTTTCAAGTTCATTATTCCTTTTATATCGCTTATTGCCATGTCATGAACACTATGTAATTATTTAAGTTAATAACAGTCGTTTTAATGATCATTGGTACTTGATTCAAAAATAAACTCTTTATAATTACATGTTGTTAATGTATCAATTATATCCTGAGTTATACTCATGATGTAGATATCATATATATCATAAATATCCATTATATACATTCATTTATAATATTACATAACATTTAGAGCTATGAAATGAAATGCACTGTTCATGAAGACGGTAAGTCGTACGTACGCATGAATGCTACTTTCATTTCTATTTAATACTTAATAGAGTGAAATCATAATGATATAAAGGTATATTATAATTATAGTATAATATCATATACAATATCTTTAAATCTATCCTTTATACGTACCACATATGGTATTAACGAATCAAATCACTTTAAGGGGGAAGTAGTCTGTACTTCCTAAAATGAAGATATCTCATTTACCCATAATGAAAATCATAAAGGTATAAAAAATACATAAGATTAAGTAGAGCATAAACATATTATATATTATATATAAATATAGTGTCATATTAATGGCCACCTTTAATGGTGTTAGAAGAATATTGATCAATCATCCTTTCGTGAGGCAGAAATTCGCCATCCACGGAAACAGTATGCTCTTTAACCATTAGATGAAGGTGTGTGAAAGTGTAGCTCGAATCCTTATTATAACAACATCCAAGTATATTTAAGATACTAGTGTTGTTACACAAAAAATAAATAAAAAGAGTTTAGGGGGTTGGAGAAGCGAAATAAAACATAAGAACACAGGAGAAAACACTACCTTTAAAACAGGTAACTCTTTTTCATTTGAGCTCAAAGGCTTCCTTGGGAAGACTTCTGCCCAATGTGAGGCTTATAGTTGTAATAGAGGGATGTGGAGAGACAAAATGGGAAGGTTTTGGCCGAGCCAAAGGCTTGAGAGGTGTGGGTAAGGTGGTAGAGGTGGGGGCCTTTTATAAGAGGAGGGGAGGGGAACTCTTGGAAAGATATAAAATGTTACTTTATTATAAAATGATTTTCGGATTTAAAAGGTCCAAAAATTATATATTTCGAGGATAAGGTGATAATAGTTCGAAATCCACCCATAAAATAGGTTTTTGACAAGTATAGGTATTATATTTTTCATTATCCTTTCATTTTATTTAAATTGTTAAATAATGAGGTAATCGTTGCATCATCATGGTGTTATAAATAATTTAATTTATTTAATGTCTAAATATTATAAAAAAATATCATGATTTATGAAATATTTTTCTCTTTCTAATGAATATATATAGTAAAAAATATTACTTTTATAACCACATTTAAAAATTGTTTTAGTAAAACAACTAATGTTTGTGACATTTTTATTTTAACTTTAAATAAAAAGTTATTAATGTAATTTTCCTACCAAAGTGGATCCATGGGGTCCCCAAGTCGCCCCATGGATTTTAATGGTCAGAAATAACACATTCAATAAGGGTAGGACATGTTTCTAGGTCATCTCATATTATTAAAACATTATTTTTACATTAATCTACACTAATTACCTCTAATCGCGATGAAAACTTAAAAGTTACTATTCATCAACAAATTATTTTAATCCCATTGAACCACATTTTACTTCATAATTACAACCATGTATGTACGATTTTTGAAATTCAAAACGTAGAGGTGGTAAAATTTCATTAAAAAGAAAAATCATTTTTTTAAGTACCACTTAGTGGTTTCACTATTCATCAAAAATTGAGGCTTTTCAGAAAAATACCAAAACATCACCCTAAGATATATTTGATATTTCGAATATAAAAATGATGTCTATTTTAAAAAATTCAAAAATTATAAGTTATATTAGATAATTTAATAATTAATTCCCGCTGTCAATACAAATAGCGTGTTTTTATGAAACAATATGTATCAAAAGATTGACACTACTTTAAGTCCAATTTCAAGGTGAAATTAATTCCAACGACCACTATTGGATTAAATGGTAAAAATATATTATAATTTCACTTTAAAACCAATTAAAAAGATAATCTAATTATATAAACAAATTATACTAAAAAGAGGTTTTGAATTAAAAGACAACATTTTTTACTATTCATTAAAAAATGAACTTTATCGGAAAAATACCAAAAATTTACACAAAGTAAATTTTGATGTCCCGATTCTATAGAAGAATTTTATTTGGTCCAATAGAATGTATATGAGTGACCAAATCTATATTTAATGACGGTTTTCCATCAAAAGGCGATAAGTGGACCTTTAGTGAATATTAGAGTATATATGCCTAAAATTGAATTATATTCATATTTTAAGCCTTTATCCTTTATTGGATAAATGTAAAAACATTTAAAAAACATATATAATAATATTTTAGTTATTTCTATTCATTCCTGCCAATATAACGGCTACATATTAACTACCATTTAAAATAATATTATTTTATTACTAGTGTGCAACGTAAGATTTCAAAGAAAATCGTTGTTGCATATCGGGCACGCTATCGAACATAGAAACCCTTTTAAAGTAAAATTAATATATAATTCGTAAATATTAATAAATATGAAAATGTTTTATTCTTTATTTACCTGGTATGTTACATCCTTCCCTCCTTTTTGGAATTGTCTCCTCGCAATTTTATTCACTTATCAAAATAAGTGGGGGTATTTATCCCTCATAACATTTTCAGATTCCCATGTCACCTCTTCAACCATATGGTTTTTCCACAAAACCTTTACCTGGTGAATTACCTTATTCTGCAACACTTTCTCTCTATGGTCAAGAATCTAGACTGGTTGTTCTTCATAAGAGAGATTATCCTCCAACTGAACTACCTCTGGGATCAAAACATGAGATGGATCTGGAATATACTTTCTCAACATCGAAACATGAAAAACATTGTGTACCAGAGATAAATTCGTAGGTAAAGCCACTCTGTAAGCAACTGATCCAACTTTCTCTAGAATTTCATATGGTCCAATGAACTTTGGACTCATCTTTCATTTCTTACCAAATCGCATCACACTATTCCATGGTGAATCATTGAGAAAAACGTGATAACCTACCTCGAAAGACAGATCCTTCCTCCGATTATCCGCATAACTATTCTGCCTGCTCTGAGTTATTATCATTTGTTTCTGAATCAACTGAACTTTTTCTACCATATATTCTTCCAATTCTGGTCCCATCATCTTCATTTCACCCACTTCATCATTAAAAGCAAAAGTTTGACACCGTTTACCATATAATGACTCAATTGGAGCCATCTGTATACTAGAATGAAAATTATTATTATAAGAAAACTCAACCAAAGAAAGATGTTGGTCCCAACTTCCCTGATAATCCATCAAACAAGCACATAACATATCCTCCAAATTCTGAATCTTTCTTTCTGACTTCCCATCTGATTGAGGATGAAAAGTTGTACTAAAATTTAATTTAGTACCCAACGACTTTTGAAGGCCCTTCCAAAAGTTAGAAGTAAACCTAGGATCACGATCAGATACAATGGAGAGAGGAACTCCATGTAACCTAACTATCTATTTAAGATACAAACGGGAAAGTTGATCTAGGGAAAATTTATCTTTTATAGCAAGGAAATGAGCAGATTTAGTCAAGTGATCAACAATTACCCAGATTGCATTATTACCTTGAGTTGACTTCGGCAATCCCAAAATGAATTCCATGGATATATTCTCCCATTTCCACTCTTGTACTGGTAAAGGCTGAAGCATCCCTTTCTTTAACTGCCGTTCTGCTTTAACCTGTTGCCATGTCAAACACTTCACAGTAAAATCAGCAATATCCCTTTTCATTTTGTCCCACCATTAATACTCTCGAAGATCTCTATACATCTTAATACTTCCTGGATGAACTGAATACTGAGAACTATGATCTTCACATAACAACTCTCTTCTCAACTGTGAATCACAAGGCACACACAATATCTTCCCAAATCCCACAACAAAATCATTATCAATGTTGAATTGAGGAAACATTCCCTTCTGAACCAGCTCTACCTTTTTCTACAACTCACTATCTTGCTTCTGTGCTTGCTTAATTCTGTCTGATAGAGAAGATTTCACTAATACCTGAAACAAAATAGAAGGAAATCCTACACCAACAACATCTATGCCAAATTTCATCAAATCCTTAACCAAAGGATCACGTTCAAAATGCAACATTATTAATGATGCATTTCTTTTTTGACTCAAAGAATCAACCACTTTATTTTCATTCCCCAGATGGTAATGAATTGTACAATCATAATCCTTGATTAATTATAGCCATCTTTGATGTCTCATGTTCAATTATTTTTGAGTAAATATATACTTTAAATGTTTGTGATCAGTATATATTTCACACTTTACTCCATACAAATGTTGCCTCCAAATTTAAAAAGTGAAAAACAACCGCAGCTTATTCCAAATCATGTGTAGGGTAATTTACCTCATGATTTTTCAACTATAGTGAAGCATAAGCAATTACCTGATCATTCTGCATAAGGACACATCCAATTCCTTTCAATGAATCATCATTATAGATAACAAACTCACCATTCCTGGAAGGTAGTTAACAAAATGGAGCATTCATCAATCTTCTTTTCAGGTCCAGAAAAAAATCATCACATTATTTTGACCAGATAAACATTACACCCTTCCGAGTTAGCATAGTCATTGGACAAGATTACCGTGAAAAATTTTCTAACAAACCCTCAGTAATATCCTGCCGAACCAAGGAAGCTACGAATCTCAGTTACATTTGTGGGTCTTGGCCATTCTTCAACAACCTTTTTTTTGCAGGATCAACAGTTATCCCATCTTTTGAAACAATGTGACCAAGGAAATAAATTTTTTGCAACCAACACTCAAAGTTTATGAATTTCCAATACAATTTATTTTATTTTAAGGATTGAAAAATAACCCCTAAATCTCTTTCAGGCTCCTCTTTACTTTTAGAAAACACAAAAATATCATCAATGAAAACACCCACAAACTTATCCAAAAACTCATGGAAAATTCTATACATAAGGTCCATGAATACAGCAGGTGCATTGGATAGCCCAAAAGGCATTACAAAAAATCATAATGGCCATATCTTGTTCGAAACGTGGTCTTCGGAATATCTGCTTCCTTTACCTTCAACTGATGGTACCCCGATCTCAGGTCAATCTTTGAAAAAAACTGAGCTCCCTGGAGCTGATCAAACAAATCATCGATATGAGGCAAATGATACATGTTCTTAACAGTGATATTATTCAAGGCTCTATAATCAATGCAAAGTCTCATAGAACCATCTTTCTTTTTTACAAATAAAATAGGAGAACCCCCTGGTGATGTGCTTGGTCGAATGAAACCATTCTCTAATAAATCATCAAATTGCTCCTTCAACTCTAAAAGTTCAGTTTGATCCATTTGATAAGGGGGTTTTGAAATTGATTTAGCATCAGGAACTAAGTCAACAGTAAACTCAACTTCCCGATCTGGTATTATTCTAGGAAAGTCATCACGAAAAACACCAGGATACTCATTTACCACTGGCACATCATTAATCTGAATAGTTCCTTTGTTTTCAACAATGTGTGCAAGGTAACATTCATTTCCATCTTTTTCAAGTTTCTTATCCCCTTGATATGTTATCAAAAGTAAGGGTTCATTCTTGTACACAAACAGAAAGCCTT
Source organism: Viscum album (assembly GCA_963277665.1). Taxonomy (NCBI): domain Eukaryota; kingdom Viridiplantae; phylum Streptophyta; class Magnoliopsida; order Santalales; family Viscaceae; genus Viscum; species Viscum album. Next base: position 1,593,137,337 of record OY728146.1, on the reverse strand, counting down.
TCTGAAAAGAAACTTCTTTAGCTCTATAATAAATCATAGCATGGTAAATAGAGATCCAATCCATACCCAAGATAAAATCAAACTCTACTAGAGGTAAAACAATAAGGTTTGCAAGTAGGTTCTTTCCACGGCTTAGGATAAGAAGATTCTTATAAATTATTTTTGCCTCAAAACTTATCCTAGGGGTTTTTACCATAATTTTAGGAGTCATTTCTTGAGATGGTATTTATATTTTACTAGAAAAGTTTTCAGAGATGAACGAATTTGTAGACCCTGAATCAAACAAGACACTGGCATAATATGAAAAAACAAACAAAGTACCTGATACCACTTCATTTGATGTCGCAACATCTGCTGAAGTAGTTGCAAAGGATTTTACCACCCCTTTCTACTTGTATTCTAACTGCTTCCCATCACTTGAGCTCTTTTTCGGACACTCGTTTCCATAGTGACCCATCTCATTGCACTCAAAACATTTCACTAAATGCAAATCAAATTTGGACTTACCATCACCTTGATATTTTTTAGTGAAATCACGAACCTTATGTCCCATATTACTACATCAGTAGCACTTTCCAGAATACAGAAGGCATTCCCCAGCATGCCTTTTACCACATTTATCACAAACTGGAAACTTAGTTTTCTTACCGTCAGACCTTTTTGAATAATTCATTCCTTTCCCCTACCACCTCGGTCTCTTCTTCTGATGGTTGTTATAGAACAGTTGATCATCGACAAACTCTATTTCCACCTTCTCACCACATCAAAAAAGATTTTCATAACTCTTGAACTTGTGAGAAGCTAAAGCCCTTCGATATTTTGGCTTCAATCCTGAGTAAAAACCATTGATTTTACTATCAAGGTTTCGGATAAAATTTGGAGTATACCTTGCCAATCAAGTGATCCTTTCTTCAAAGGCATCCACTGAGTCTTCCTCCTGCCTCAATACCAAGAATTAATTTTACATCCTATGTCGAACTACCTTAGGAAAATACTTCTCATGAAACATACCATTGAATTCATCCCAGACGAGAGCATCAATCTCATCAGTGTCCCTGATATTTTTAACCATCAACCACCATTGTTCTGCTTCACCCTCCAAACGGTAAATAACAAGACTAACCTGTTGATTGTCTGAACACCCCATGACATAGAAAATATTCTCCAGTGCATTAATCCACCCTTCAGCTAGAACATGGTCAGATGATCCTCTGAATGATGGGGTATGTTTCCTCATGAAATGTTTCACCACTGAAATGATCCTCTGCGGTTGATCTACCTGATCTTGTGCATGGATACCGCCATCATTTATCACTTGAGTCAAATGTTCCATTACTATAACAAACTGTTCAGTTCCAATTATAACCATCTCAGGTTGCTGATTTGGAAGGTTTTCTTCCTCCTGATGTCATCCCAACTTAGCTTCCTTATTTCCTCTACAAAAAACCATTCTGAACACAGAAATATCATAGGCGAAGAAACATGGTAAACTTTAAATGCTATATCATTTCAATCATACCATAAATTAATTTATAATTTAACAATTCTCTAACTCCTAAATTTCTCTAAACCAACCTCCGATACCAACAATAAGGCCCCACACTTAATCATTACTTTATCTTGAGTTAATTCAAGAATACACGTTGAGGATCTTATCAAGTTTAGAGTTTTAGAGAATTAGATCCTAAAAAATTCATTACATTCCACATTTAAACAAATTGGTTACATAAAAGATAGTACTCATTTTTCCATCAGCAGAAACATATTTAAAATAAAACATGGATTCTTTCTTAACACTTCATTAACACTATCATCACATCATGTACCTTTCCCTTGACCTGTTAAAAACATTTCAAAAACTTGGGATGAGCGTAAAAATCTCAGTGAGGGATATAAAAATATGTAAAGAAAACATGACTACATGTATACATATGAATCAATGAAATCATACTTTACTCATAAAGCATAAGCACTTTAACATACTTCATCAAAACATGAATAAAACATAGATATCATAAGACATAAAGGTAACTTGAGGCATTCATAAAATTCTTACATAGGGAGTAACCCTATTGGTTACGTTTGGAATGCCCATCATAGTATATTCCCTAAATCTTGTTGGAGAAACCTTAACGTTTAACTCCATCGTGTTACCCAATGCATTGGAGAGATATAGCGGGCTCACCCTCCCTTATTTTATCACAGAACCACTCGTCTTCATAACAGTGCCCAAGAACCATAACATAATCGTATCACATAAAACATACATAAAGGAAACATAACATTTCAACATTTCAATCAGAAGATATCAATAAAACTCATTGATATAATAAAAACATTAAGAAAACCACTTTCAATACCAAAATAACAGAAAATTAAAACATGGTATTTTTTTAATTTAAAAAAAGGTATGGCTTGTAGAGGAAGCCGAAACACAAATAATTGTCACGGCGGTGGAGAAGTTGTTGTCGCCGCATACGTACAACAAAAAAACATTCCCTTTTTTTGTTTATTAAACGCTTCGTATAAAAAAGATTCATTTTAAATAAACGTAAAAGTCAAAGCGGTTTATACACTGTATAAAAGAGAGTTTTGTATAAAACAAAATATGACTCAATGAAAGGAGATTTAGACGAAGTCCCATACCTCGGGTCCGACTTGACTCGATCGTTCTTTAACATCCATAATAATAAACATGAGTTAGTTTCTACTTTCTTAAGAACCTTTTTCACGTTCAATATTCCTTTTATAACGCTTATTACCGTGTCATGAACACTAAGTAATTATTTAGGTTAATAATGGTCGTTTTAACGATCATTGGTACTTGAGTCAAAAATAAACTCTTTATAATTACAAGTTGTTCATGTATGCATTATATCCAGAGTTATACTCATGATGTAGATATCATATATATCTAGTATATACATGAATTTATAATATTACATAACATTTAGAGGTAAGAAATGAAATGCACCGTTCATGGAGATGGTAAGCCGTACGTACACATGAACACTACATTAATTTCTATTTCTTACTTAATGGAGTGAAATCATAATGATATAAAGGTATATTATAATTCCAGTATAATATCATATATAATATCATTAAATCTATCCTTTATACGTACCACATATGGTATTAATGAATCAAATCACTTTGAGGGGGCTGTAGTACGCACTTCCTAAAATGAATATATCATGTTTACCCATAATGGAAACCATAAAGGCATAAAAATACAGAATCATAAGTAAAACATAAACATATTATATATCATATATAAATATAGTTTCAGATTAATGGCCACCTTTGAAGGTGTTAGAAGAATATTGAAGAATCATTGTTTCGTGAGGTAGAAATATTCCATCCACGGAAAGAATATTATCATTAACCATTAGATGAAGGTGTGTGTAAGTGTAGCTCGAATCCTTCTTATAACAACATGCTATTATATTGAATATACTATTGTTTTTACAAATGAAATTAATAAAAAGGTTTTAGGGGGTTGGAGAAGCGAAATAAAACATAAGAACACAAGAGAAAACACAACCTTTAAAATGGGTAAATCTTTTTTATTTGAGCACAAAGGCTTCCTTGGGAAGACATCTGCCCAAAGTGAGGCTTCTAGGAGTAATAGAGGGATGTTTAGAGACAAAATGGGTAGGGTTTGTCCGAGCCAAAGGTCTTAGTGGTGTGGGTAAGGTGGTAGAGGTGGGGGACTTTTATAAAAGGAGAGGAGGGGAACTCTTGGAAAGTTATAAAAGGTTACTTTATTATAAAATGATTTTCGTATTTAAAATGTCCCAAAATTATATATTTAGATTATAAGGTGATAATAGTTCAAAATATACCCATCCAATAGGTTTTTTACAGTTGTAGGTCTTATATTATTCATTATCCTTTCATTTTATTTAAATTGTTAGATAATGAGGTAATCGCTGCATCAATATGGTGTCAGAAATAATTTAATTTATTTAATGTATAAAAATTATAAAAAAAATTTAATGATGTATGAACTATTTTTAGCTTTATAATGAATATATATAGTCAAAAATATGACTTTTATAACCATATTTAAAAATTGTTTTAATAAAACAACTCATGTTTGTGATATTTTTATTTTAACTTTAATTAAAAAGTTATTAATGTCATTTTCATACCAAAGTGGCTCCATGGGGTAAACAAGTCGACCCATGGATTGTATTGGTCGTCCATGACACATCCAATAAGGGTAGGATAAGTTTATAGGTCATTTCATATTATTAAAACATTATTTTTACCTTAAACTACAGTAATTACCTCTAATCGTGATTAAAACTTAAAAGTTACTATACACCAAAAACTTATTTTAATCCCATTGAACAAAATTTTACTTCTTAATGACAACTATGTATGTCGGATTTTTGAAATTCAAAACATAGAGGTGGTAAAATTTCATTTAAAAGAAAAATCAGTTTTTTAAGTACCACTTAGTGGTTTCACTATTCATCAAAAATTGAAGCTTTTCAGAAAAATTACAAAACTTCACCCTAGGCTATATTTCATATTCCAAATTCAAAAATTATGCCCATTTTAAAAAATTAAAAACATATAAGTTACATTAATTAGTTTAATAATTTATTCCTGCTGTCAAAACAAATAGCGTGTTTTTATGAAACAATATGTTTCAAAAGATTGACACTAGTTTAATTCCAATTTCATGGTGAAATTAATTCCAATGACCACTATTATATTAAATGGGAAACATATATTCTAATTTCACTTTACAAACAATTAAAAAGATAATCTAATCATATAAATAAATTATACTAAAAAGGTTTATAATTAAAATACAACATTTTTCTATATTCATTAAAAATTGATCTTTATCGGAAAAATACCAAAAAATAACACAAAGTAAATTTTAATGTCCCGATTATAAAAAAGAATTTTATTTGGTCCAATAGAATGTATAAGAGTGACCAAAACTATATTTAATGATGTTTCGCCATCAAAAGGCGATAAGTGGACCTTTAGTGAATATTAGAGTATATATGCCTGAAATTGAATTCTTTTCATATTTTAAGCTTTTATCCTTTATTGGATAAATGTAAAAAAATTTAAAAAACATATATAATCATATTTTAGTTATTTCAATTCATTCCCACCAACACAACGGCTACGTGTTAACTACCATTTAAAATAGGATTATTTTATTACTAGTGTGCAACGTAAGATTTCAAAAAAAACTCATTGTTGCGTATCGGGCAAGCTATCGAACATAGAATCATATTTAAAGTAATTTTTTTATTTAATTTGTAAATATTAATTAATATGAAAATGTTTTATTCTTTATTTACCTGGGATGTTATACAATCCACTTGGATTATTTTTTAGTTATGAATGATGTTGGGAATCAAATAGGGACCTTTAGAGCTGTGGGTTGATTCATTTTTTAGCTTGGCTATGAATATGAAGATCCTCTTTCTCTTCTCATTTGGGATTCTTGTAGAGAATAACTAGTTGTTTATTATTGTTTTATTGGTTTTTGACTAAAAATCCTTTCAAGGTTGAGTTAAATATTTTTATATTATTTCTATTACTCCATTCAGATTCTTGTTATTCAATTGGGTATATAGAAAATCACACAAGTGTTGGATTTTCCTGCTGGTGTTGTGTCTTAGGTAGATGAAGGAAACATCTGTGGTGATTTTAGAAGATCTATAGGATACCTGGGTTCCATGGACATGTTCTATTTTCAAAACCTAAGGAACATGTGTCAGGCTCTCTCATTTTTCCAAAATTTTACCTATTGTAAAGTTGGGACATTTTTATGGATGGGCTTTTAATTTTCTATTTTTATATTCTAGTTTATATATTCTCAAACTCTATTGTATTCGATGAAGTTTTTTGAATGCATATTAAAACCATACATGTTACTATATATTACATTTCTATACACTTTTTAGAGATTAGGTTGGGTGAATTCATATTGAAACATTACTAAAAGGCCACTCATTTCATTTATTCCCAAGTAGCACTTATTTAAATCCCCTGGCCTATTAGAGTCAGTCTCAGGGTTGTGATGATAAATCCTTTCCCTAAATAGGAAGTCCCTGATGGGTAGGGTCATTACATGTTATTTGAAATGTACAACAGCGATCCATATAAAAATATTGTTCAATTGTTTCATGTAAACTTCTCAGTACAAAAATTATATATGAAATTTACAAAAGTAGGAAATATAGATAAAAGGGATTTTACTTGGTTCACCCAAATAGGATACTCTAAGGAGCATGCATGAAAGTGAACCTAATAACTTGAGTGGATAAATTTCACTAATTTTTTGTCATAATATTCAGAGTGGACATAATGAAACTCTAAATTTATAAACACGAACACATGAAAGCTCACTACTCTCCAAATATAGTGGAATACACCACCCCCACAAAATCCTTCTTCCCCCAAGAACTAAATATCTTGTTAGTGAGACTCCTATAGAAAATATCTTATTATTTTCATGGGTCTTTCTTACTCATGTTTCACATTACCCTTCTTTTTAAAGAATATAAAATATCAAAATTCACAAAAATAGGGCCTTATTTTCTTTCTTTTCATGCCATCCAAAAACATCATATTTTCATGAAACAAATATTTCTTGTTTTTCCTTCTAAATGGGGGATTTAAATTTTCATCCCATGCCAATTCCTTGCTAACTTCTCTTTCTGAAAAAAATGTAATCACCCATTTGGATTCTGAATATCCTATCAGATATTATAAAAGAAATACTATAATCACGTATTTCCACATAATAAATGTTATACCCTTGACTTCCCATAAAGAGAGACGATGTAATTTTTGGTTCTAAAAAATTAACCTCAATATTCACTAATGTAATAAACATATTTTTTTATTAATCCTTCCATGAATATCTTATTGATTTTATTATTGAAATAAAGTACATATTTGAGTGATGGTAAAATTCATGAGATGATCCATGACACTTAGTTCCATAAAATTCACAAAACCAAACCTATTAAATTAATACTTCCTTATATTAAAATATCATAGTGGTTCCACTATGAAATATTAGTATGTGTATAAATTCAGAAACCTAATCACCGGTACTTCTAATAATTTAATACATGGATCACTACAAATTTTGTATACTTGAGTGTTTACGTAGCTGAATTCCTTCATGTTTCAAAATTACATCACATAGAATAATTTCTATATTTATCTAAATTACATCATTTAAATTAACTCCTTCATGTATTTGAATTAAATCCTGTATAATAATTACTTTATATAGAAATACTTCCTTATATCACTGATTTTCTGGCGTGAGATACCCCTTGTATCCCTTTTTTCATACATGTGGGATTTCCTTTTTTATGAAAAACTGTAGAATTAGAAATCACAATAAATTCATACTGAAAACTTATAGATCTCCTCTTAAATTCATAATGTAGACTCCAAACAGTGATAGCGACTACAACATATGTATTTTCACACTATTGGTAACAAAAACAACCCTAAACACACTTCAAATATTTTTTTTCCAATAATACACTTTAGGTTTTTTGATAGTCCCAAAATATATTTATCACTTCAATCTCCATGAAAATTTATAGCGAAAAAGAACTAATAATGAGATAAATATGAGTATCATTCATTCAATAAGTGAAAAATTACCCATTTTTCACTAAATCTAAGCCCATGTGATATATGTTAAATGTGATAAACAAGATTTGAATAAAAAAGGATTATCATAGTAAAAAACCCCGACTTCCATGAACTTTCATCCTACAAAATAAAAAACACCCCCTGATTCAACATTTAAACACATTACTTGTAGTAAAAAAACTGCGGTTAAATAGAATAACCACACTAAATGGTCCGCCAAATAGTGGGATATAGAAAAGAACAAAAATTATAATGTATAAATAAATAATCATAAAAGTACAATGTAGAATAAAGGAATACATAACCATGATGAATACATGTCATGAAAAATAATCTAAAATAGAATGATATAGTATACCACACTATATAATTCCTTATGTGACCACACATCACCACCAAAACATCCCACTACAAAGGCAACAAATGAACATACAACCCAACATTCTTCATGATGCCCTTCCATTTACCCTAGTTTTGTAAAACAAGGTTTTATAACACACAAAGGAAAATGTATGGTGTGATCTTATATCCTAGTATGATATCACCAGAGAATCTATAAAATATCTCATATATATAATTCCCACATTATCAATTTAAAACTAAATCATTTTTATAAATCATTTCCAAAAATGAATCAATTTTTTATACATTCCAACATTTTTGATAAATGCACATCATATTAACCATATCCAATTATATATAAAATATAAAATAAAATTAGGAAATCATAGGAAAACCCAACCATGAATAAATCATTAGATATGTATTTGGGTAAATATCCATTAAATAATACATCATGTAATAAGATTTATATAAATGAAAATGCACAGAATTTGGGATTTGCCATATAAGAATACATAATAGATATATAAAAATATATTACAATAATACTATGTTTCCAACAATAATCGTGCCCCACAACAGTCAATCGATATTATAGATCCTCTAGTGGTGTTAGACACACTAAAGTGATATGTACATTTCCCACCACAACTAAGGTTCCCTATGTGCTATGTTAGGAAAAACCATTTCAAAGTCCGCAATCAAATTAATGGAACATTTTTTATATCAAAGGATATATATTTTTTAAAATATAAACACATTTATAAGAATTAATCCCTTCCAAAAAATCAATTCCAATTTCTAAACATATATGTCCATTAATAAACCCAATGTAATTTTAAATAATATATAACAATTACATAATTATGACCACTTGAATAGATACACCTACCTCAAGAAGTATTAAAACCTAGATTCCTTCAAAAATAGGGATTGAAATCCAAAAGAACGTCGTTCGAATGAAAATGTATGAAATAAAACAAACAAAATATCAATATATAATACATGGAAATCATAATATGAATAAAAAACATATCCAACACCACTTCTACAAAAAACATCATAGGAGAAGTAGGAAAACCATATACAAGGGATAATTGGTAGCACTAAAATGGTAGTTAAAAACTGAATGGTGAGATCTAGAAGGAGGGAGATCACCCATAATTTCCAAAAATCACCATAAATATCTAGATGGATGTTTTATCACTGGGTAAAAATTGTTACGTGTTAAGTAAGTTTGAATCTGATGAACCCAAATAATTCATGTTGTGAACCACTTTCATGGCATGAATTCTCTAAAATTCAAGTACCAAATAGAAAGAATTGCCTCAAGTTAAATTAAATCATGATTGAACCATTCATGATGTGAAATGGTTTAAGAGATTATATTTTTTCATGCTCTATAATGTACTCAAAACATATTCCTTGAAAAAGTATAATGTCGTGTAACCCATTCATGAAGTGAAGATATCTTGTAGATAGTGCACTATCCAGTTTCTTGCCAAAAATCCCAAAACCAATTATTGAGGCTCTCCAAACTAAAGGATCAACCTATAAATTGAATTAAATATTTATACATGAACTTTTTTAATTGAAACAAACTGACTTCTCCATAATGATTTTCATTTTTTAAGATAAAAACTATCCATCCCTAAGAATTCCACAATGTAACCAAATAAAAAGTGAAAAAATGAGGCAAATCATACCTGAAGAATGTTTATAGAGTGTTACATCCCCCCCACCAAGAAATATTTATATACCCAAAATTCCTTATGACCATTGAATCTAAAAGACAAAATACAATTGATTAATCATAAAAAATTCCAACTCCCATATCTCGTGGCTATAAAATCTACACAACTACAATACAAAGATGAAATGAATCATTTTACTGTGAAACAAATTCCCTTCATGATCCATAATCTTACCTGATTCTCAACCATAGTGGTGTTAGGATCAATTTTAACACAATATAAATAAATCTCTTTCGAAGGATTTGGTTGAGACCTCATTTTTTAGAAACATGAAATAGTTCATCGATGGAAGTCAAAGAAGATGGTATGTACAACCGATATTCCACATTTTATATTAATACAATGGACTCAATGTGTCCCAAAACCCTTTGTAAAAACATACCATAATTTCAAAACCAATGACATCCTAGGCAAGGTAAAACTCTAATAAAGACCAAATCAGCAATATCAAACTCAAGATGCTGACAAGGTGTTATGAATAATATTTATGGTAAATTTGTGTCATGAACAAGATCATTCAGATCAACTACACACTTTATGTTGTCTCTTATAAAATAATTGACCCAAATAAAGACCACTCATCAAACTCTACCAAATAAAAGGGATATCCAAATGGCCTCCCATAGAAATCTTCAAAGGACCCCATTTTTATCAAATCCCTGATTACATTTTTTATAGGAAAACATGACTCAAGGTAAATTATTTTTCCAAGAACCACTGATGTCAACCGTACAAGACCCAATCATATCCTAAAGAACCAGGATAACCCTCTTCATCCACACATATAATATTAATTATATTTTGGGGTTAATTTCAAGTGGTAACCCTTTTAATAATAAAAAACCTTCCAAAACATGGTTTTGAACCTCATATTTCTATATGAAACATACTCACAGGGAAACCCATTATGCCTCACAATATCTTGGATATATATGTTCACATGCTTCACCATATTATTCATTTTACTTATAGGGAAGAAATTCATTGATTTCATGAGTCGATTGATGTCCACCATAATCACATTACTCTCACTAAGAGTCCATGGTAAACCAATAATTAGTTCCATGTGAAATATCATATCATCTCCATACTTAAATGGTTAAGGGATATAATAAAATATTAGGTATCTACTGATCCAACTTAATTTATCTAAAATTAAAACCCCATGTTTCAAAATTAGTAACTAATAGTCTTTTCCTAGAACACTAATAAATGAATCTCAAATCAAGACACATATTGTTATCACCTAGCTATAAAGACCAAATAGAACAGTGATACCTATCTATTAACTATTATTTTCAGGAAAAAGAATGCCTAATATATTAAGAAAAACATAATGTGCCCCTGGGAGAATGAGACCACCCACCTAAGGACTCCCTGGCCTAATAGATTTTATTAAATCATGGGAACCTAGGGTAAGATATATTGTCATGAAGAACCCACTCATAAAATGACATGTTCGAATTTATTTATTCCAAATAAAACTTCTCACTTGAATCATAACATTTGAATATCATCAATATTAAAAAACTCATTAGAGGAAACACTTTCACTGAATCTTTAATCAGTTGTGTTTTTAATTTCATGACCAGCACATCAGCACCAAAATTTCAATTTCTGGGAGTGTAAGTAATATTGAAATAAAAAAAAGACTTAAGATACATCATCCATATTCAATATCTAAAAGGTATATCCCTCAGAGTGAAAATTTAACCTAGTATCTTATGATAATAATATATAGTAAACCAATCTAAGAATATTTTGTGACACCACATTTTTAGTGGATGAATAATCACTTCCAACTAAAGATCAAGGGTTGGGTAGTTTTGGTAATGATGGATTCACTGGAGAGACCTGTAGGAAACTATACATCTCCCATACAGTAAGAAAAAACCCAAATCCATACCAGAAGCATCATAGAAAAAGTCTTCACCCTAACATAGTTCTATAAGAATAAAAACTAATGTTGAATTCAATATAACATTCAGTTCCTCAAAAATGTATCTGATAATTTCAATTCCACTCAAACATTACAACCCTATGTGTTAAAGATATCATTATAGATGAAACATGATAAATACTCAAAAAAATTCTAAAAATAACTATCCATCCCCATGAAGATTCAGTTATTAAACACATTTCTATGTTTTTTCTAGAACATAACTTCCTATACATTTTAAATATTTTGTGAGACCTTCTTATATATTACATGCCATAGAAACATTACTTCTTGAATTCAAAAATCCCATTTGAAAAGATTACAATACAAATGATATTCCCATAAGTTTTATAGAATGATATATAAATGTTTCATGTCTCCTTATACGATTTTAAAAAAACCATAATATTATACATGAACACAAAAAAAAGAAGAGTGCAAGATCAGATAAAGGATCCAGCTCACCAACAGTAAAAATAATGCAACTAAGTTAGTGAGAATTAGTGGCATATCAAGAAACTATTAATGACCATAATAGCTCTCCAACACTATATTAGAAATATATGCTTACCTAATAGTCAACTATTGTTACCCTAACTAAAGGCTGGTCTTTAAAAACCAACAAGACCCTCTATAATGATCAAAGAAATCATAAATCCTGGGTATATAATATTTTTTTATTCCAGTCACTTTATTTATCTTCTTGACAATCAATACAATTCCTATATAAATTGTTTTTATTCTTAGAAAAGAGGATTCTAGAAACCCGTAGTGACATACTGGGATGAATAATTCCATTACCCTCGATCTCCAAAATCTATGTATTATGTTCTACTAACTTATCTAGAATCATATGATAAGATGGAATATAAATGGTCATCATATCACGTTGAGGGTCTATGGTAATATCAAAATAGATCTATGTATATAAACCATAAAAATCTTCTAAAATTTCTTTAGTGTATATGAACACCACCAAATTATGTTGAATTCTTAAATATGTGTCAACAACATCAAGGAAAAATTTTAACAAATAGCATGATATCACACAAGAATAAGAAACAACATGCCTCAATATCTAAAACCTATAATCCTACTAACCTTTTTATACATTAGTGATTCCATACAATGATAAAAAATGAACTCAATGATGATAAAAATCAATATGGCCCTTAATGAGGATCATCCATTCTTTTTAAAAAATCTACTCAGTGATATCTCGAACAAGAACTCATAATTCCCACTCCACCTCAACGTATTTTATCATCACTCGACATAATAAACACCTGAATCCTTGTTCAAACATATTTACCAAAGGCATATAAATTTCTAACAAGATTGAAATAATAGTCGAAAATAATCCCAACACATATAATATCATTTACGATACAAAATAATTAGTAGCATAAGTATTAAACATATATAACACCATTTATAATGAAATAAACATTGTACCTATAAATGCAGCTAGCACTACATCATATTACTCCCTCGCATAAATACATATGGTATCAAATCATCTCAGGATCTCTCTTAGTCACATGTATGAACCCTTATCATGAGGGTAAGACCTTCCACCCTTGGAATCATTTGTATGAACATATTAACCCTTTGTAAGACTGTATCCTACCTTACTTCTTTGTAAAATCCTTTCACAGAAATGAATTATATTGATAGACTGTTTAAAATGATAAAAATTTATAGTATCCCAAGTAAAATTAGGGTTTTCATGTATATGGCATACACACTCAATGAAAACAACCTACTACTATAATGATGAATCCCCCAAAAAGAGTCCTGAATAAAACATTCTCCCATTGAAATTGATTTTTTAGATAGTATATACACCATGGAAAATGATAGTACCATATCATGCTATACCCATTTGTATTTTTTAGTTATGATATCCTTTTTCAAATATTACTTATCAACTACTACTTAAATGGAGATAAGGAACATGAGAATAAACATTGATTGAATATCAAAACTCAACCTCAACTCCAAACTATGATCCTTCAGGTAATTAATCATGACTATATCCCATTCCATGTGCACCATCTCAACAAAACATGTGGAATAATATAGAATGATATTCTCTTATTTGTCTAAGTTCAAATACTCATGTCCATTTTCCCATCATAATTTCTCATTATAAAACGTTTTGTTGGATATTTTATTGAAATATACCTGGGTGATATTATCATGAAACGTAGCTTGTATAATTGAGTCCCACTATAACGCCCCGACCCTAGTTAACCAGAGTCAGTGCATTATTATATAACATTGGCATGATCACATGAAATATCAAGTATCGAATGACTGATTAGATTACTACCCTTGGAATAACTAGATACATTCATAAAGTATACATTATATCATAAAATGAAAAACTATAACAATATAGTCTCCATATTCGACACTGTTATCCTCTCATACTATCCTTGCAGGTCAATCATAAAATAATTCTTCACATCCTGGGAAAAATAAAACATAGAAACGGGTGAGCTCAAATGCCCAGTAAGGATAACAGTATAGCGGAATCTTTCATAAATAAGCATAAACATTTAAGGCAATGTATAACTAAAAAAATCCTTTTTAAAACTTGAAATTCCTCATAATATGGAATAAATGAAATGAAATAATTCCATATACTTATTCACATGGAACTCTACTAGTCAAATAATCACATTCAATATCAATAACCACTTTTATAATGATAGAATGCATAATGCCAGACTATCATAACCACATAGCCAAGGCCTCGTACCAAGACTACAAATAAGATTTTGTCAAGGCCGTGTGCCAAGACACTAGTTTGTCTCATGATACCTACCAATGCATCGGGTATCTATAGCGGTCTCCACCCGTCACTTATTAAGTACAATGTATTCCTCATATGAACAGGTTTAAACATAACATAAACATTCATATTAAAACGAGCATACAAAATGTCAATACTTTCACCATAAACCATGAATGGTATAAAAATAACAAATACACAGCAAAACATATCAGAAAACCTTCAATACAATATGGATGTTTTGTTTAATAATAAATCAACTTCAAATAATCTTAATACCCATCAAAGGATGTTGACATAGATGAAATCAAAATTATTTGAGAGGAATATCACTTTTTATAAATCATTTAAAAGTCACATGTTTATAAAAGAAAACATTTAATTTTAAAATATTCTTATATGATTGTAAGATATGTTTCAACAATTTTATAAAAGAGGAAAATAGCCACACCTGCCGTATAATTTAAAAAAAAGACATTCCTACCTTAATTCTGTCGAAAAGGTTGAAAATGACCCTGTTTGGAAAACGATAGAAAGATTCCGTTATAAAATTCTTATAAAAATTCAAAAAAGGGTATAAATGAATTTCATACATATTATGTAAAATATTAATAATGTTATGAAAAACATTTTTAAGAAACAAGGATGTGGTTGATAAATAGATCCCAGTAGATTATTACGAATAAAAAACCTCGGATAATGAAGAGATTGCGAAATAAACCCTTACTTTGTACTTTTTCATTGTTGAGGGTAGGTTAAACACTTGTATAATGGATAAATAATTGTTATTAAATTATACAGGAATCATATATATTAATATGATATCATATATGATCTTTTAACATTGATTTGTTAATAATATCTTAGTATTATCATTGTTTCGGGTGTTAACTTACTCGTTTTTTATATGTTTTGTTACATAAGCCATGTTTTTCATGGATAGGTTGTATCTTATTCATATCCATAATGATATAAAGTTCTTAGAAATTAATTTTAATGATCAAATGAGAATTAGTCTTGAATGGATACGATGGGGAACGAATCTCATCGCGTTCGTGGAGACGGTAGTCCATACGTACGCACGATAGACAATATCATTATTTTGATATTAAAATAATATATAATTGGATGGTATATCATATATACAGAATAATTATCATGTTATATTTATTATTTACATGAATTAAACATCATTATTATACCCATCTAATTAATAATATATTTAATAACAATTACACCATGACGTGGAGACGGTAAGCCGTACGTACGCACCTATGGTGACATGTCATTAAAAGGATGGATAGAATACTGATTATAGTTATTCCATATTTATAATAATATCATAGTATATAAGAGACATTGGATTTATTATTTTAGAATGGGAATAACAAATAAAGAATAAATTGAAGAAGAAATGAATTTGAAAAGGTGTGGTGAAAACATTACCTCTTCTTCGAGTTCTTTGTTTTGATTTGATCAAAAGGGCTCCTTAGGTTGGATTTCTGATCAAACTAAGGCCTCTATGTTGTAGTGAGGGAATTTGAGAGAGTATTTGGGCAGGTTATGGCCGAACCAAAAGGCTTTGAAGGTGTGAAGAATTGGTTAGAAGTGGTGTCTTTTTATAAGGGGGAGGAGAGGCACCTTTAGAAAGTTAGAAATATTATTTTATAATTAATTCATATTCGGTTTCTAATGGCTCAAAAGTGGATTATTTAAATTTTAAGGTCGGGATGGGTCTAAAACTAGTCAACCAATAGAATTTAGATAGGTTTGAGTCATTATATTAACCTTATCATTCAGTTTTAACTCTTAGTTAATTAGTTTGACACTTACCATGTAACTTTTTATTTTTATATTATATAGTTAATAAAAATTCTATATAACTCCAAGATACCTCCAAGTGGTCCATTAATGATACACCTATCATTATACGAGTCTCTTGGATGAACCTTATATTTATAGGAATTGAATATCAATTAATAATATAATATTTGTTTTACAAACTCTTTTATGTCAATTTTGACACTATTTAGAAAATTGATTTTTTTGAAAATCATAAAAGAATTATTACTTGGAAAAAAGTTAATTAAATCATTTTTAAAATGCCATATTAGCCTATAAAATTAGTTTTATTCCTAAAAATTCTCATATTATATTTATTTAGGTATTTATAATATCAATTATTTTAATTTTTCACTATTATGGTAATTACTACATTATCATTGGGTCATAAATAAATTAAATTATATAATGTATAAAAATTATAAATTAAATACCATTATGTATGAAATAATTTTATCTTTATAATGAATATTTACAATCGAATTTATCTTATGTATAACCCTATATTAAAAATGATTTAGTAAATAAACTTTGATTTTAACTCTTTTTACTCTTCTTTGAATTAAATAACAATAAATGTCCTAATCTAATCCAACTGGACCTAAATGATAATATTTTATTCCTAAGGTTTTTTTGGTCGAATTAAGCTTATCCAATAGATTTATAACATGTGTTAGGGTAATATTAATATCATTTTTACCCTTAATTACCCTATTTATTTTTAACCTTGGTAAATAAAAGAAAAAAGTTACTATTCACCAAAAATTATGTTCATCTCATTGAACAACATTTTACTCCTTGATATTAACCGTGTCTCTCAGATTTTCGAAATTCTACTCACAGATGTGGTAAAATTATGTTTTATGAAAAATTCAGTTTTTTAACTACCACTTAGTGGTTTCACTATTCATCATAAAATGAATGTTTCCAGAAAAATAGAAAAAATTAGGCCTAATATATATAAGATATTATGAATTCAAAAATGATTTCTATTTTACCAAATTCAAAACATATCAGTTGAATTAATTAATTTAAAAATCAATTCCCATCGTCAAAAAAATTGCGTGTTTTGAAGAGATAATAAATATCAAAAGATTGACACTTGTTTATGTCCGGTTTAATTGTGAAATTATGTACAATGACCAACATTGTATTAAATGTTAAAAATATATTCTAAATACACATTAAAACCACTCAAATTCATAATTTATCAATATAAATTATTTTGATTAAAAAATTTGTTTTTTATTAAAATTTATTAATTTTCACTATTCATCAAAATAGAAATGTTATCCGAAAAGTTCCAAAATTTTACCTTAGGCAAAATTTGATACTCCGAATACAGAAATGAAGTCCATTTTGAGAGATAGAAATTTGTAAAATTGCAAAAAGTAGGTATTACTATTCATAAAGGCTAGTTTGATTGGTTGTGGTGTGTGTTAGAACTCGAAGTTGTGTACAACACACGCTACTGTATTATTGAAAGGAAAGCATACCGTGGAAGATTGGGATATTTCATTGTAAATTTTTGATTCCCCCATTCTAAAAAGTAAATTTTTTTAGTCAAATTTAATATATAAAAGTTTAAAATATTGGATTTAAAAATGGTTCAATATTAAAAGTTGGTAAAAGTGCAATACTGAAAATGAATTTGTTCTTACATTATGTCTAAGAAACTCATAATTTGGATTCTAAAATTATAAGGATTATATAAAGATTAAAATTTAGTTAATACTATTCATAACCTTTTTGGAATAGCTTGTTTGGTAATTCATGGTGCACTAGAACTCAGTGTTGCGTGTAGTGGAAGTTATTGAATTATTTTGAAGAAATAACACACTATGAAATCTTGGGGTGTTACACCCACCATCTCTTTCTTGGTCTCTTAAGTATATACATGGAAAACCACCCTAGATTCCTTTGGACTCTTCATAAATTAAATGATTCTATTAATATTATCAATATATTCTTCATTTTTTCAGGTTTTTTATTACCCTAGGAGATAGGTTAAAGATTCTTAGTAAATTCTGTACAATGATCCACTACTTTTCCTAAGTTCCTGACACCTTCTTGACCAAGATTCTAAATAGTTCATATTATAGAATCTACCAAATAATGGTACACTTTAGGATTATCTTATTAATCCTATCTCACAAAATTATAACTCATATTTAGAAGACCTATTCTAGGAGTCATTGTCTAATAACCACAAGACAAAAACCAATCAGTCTAGAGTATATTCCAAAATTATAGGACGAACTATAGGTTTCCATATAAATGATTTAAAATGAAAATAATTTAAGTAAATACTGATTAATTCAAAAAATTAATGATCAAAATGAAGTAAAAGGGTCATTTAAATAAAACCTTTTCATAGTTTATTCCAATAACCATAACAATATATTTCAAACCTGAGAAAAATATCTGACCTCTAATGGTATATCATATTAAGACATCAATGTGAGTTGGCCAGTCCCACTTTAACAACCCTGATATTAATTACACATCAATTTATGATTTATTACATAAAATTACACATAATACAACCCTAAATATTGATAATTATAGTGTCTATATGAATTAGGTACATAAAATAAAATTTTTATCATTGTATAAAATAACATTATTGAATTCTTCCTTAACATGATTCTAATATTCTATGGATTATAAAACTGAATGTGACAAAATGGGGACATACATGAGAAAGCGGTGATCTATAAAGCCTAGTAAGGGAATGAATATGGAATAAAATGAATATGGTAATACATGTTATAAAAAATTAACATCAATGATATATAAAATCTATGATAATTATAAACATGAACAATAAAGCATGATATAACATGATAACAAAAATGCAATTTGGAAATGTGAGAAAAAATTAAAATATTGCATCATAAACGTCAGTCAAGGAAAGATTCCAATACATCCGAATGGAAAATGTACCATAATGGAATTTGGTTCACTACCAATCCCAACAAGACATCTCATGAGTCTAAACAATTCCCAATGCATTGGAGTTCTAAATAAATCATGGTGAACTTTTCACTTTAATTTCATTATCATGCTTATGTGTACCACAAAGATAACACAACATGGATTCAGTAATAATAATATTTTATTCCAATATTAAGGAGTATGGAATATTACATATAAGTTATATTTAAATGAATTATAAGTTTATAAAGGCGAACACCCTTTATAGTAAATGGGTATGGTATTGACTAAACAATTTTTTTCCTAGGGAAAATCACGATGAAATTTCAGTATCATAACGACGTCACATAAAACATAAAAAAATTAGTTGATGATAGAAAATGGTTATATCATCATTTGGACATAAAGTGGGTATTAATAGTGACCTGGAAGACATATCCTGACATTAGTAATTGGATATAGAAGGTTTAAGTTAATAAAGATACTTGAAAAAAGAAGAGAATTTGTGGATCCCTTACTTAAGTGTGTGACTCCAAATGCTTGGGAGGATCTTTTTTAGAGCATATGGAATCCATGTTAAGAATCTAGTGGAATATGGGTAGAGTAAGGACATGATCCATGGATTCTGAGTTAATAAAATAATCCAAGGCCTGTTCTTAATAAAAAAATCCTCATGCTTATGTGGAAGTGAGTCATACTCTTAACGAAATGATTTTAAAACCATAAAAATATATTAATGGTTTATGGAGGATTCACAAAGAAATTAAAAATTTAATAAAATAATCATAAAATAACATTATTTTAAATTAAAAATAAATAATTTTTAGTGGACACTATAGTTTTCATTAGAAAACTTTTGGGTTGTTATGATGTCATAAGAGACAACATGTATTTATACTATATTTAATTTTTACCTGAAAATCCATGTGGCTCTAAAAATTAGGAAAAATCCACAATTGGATAATTTCAATGTTTTGATTACAAAAATAATATTCATTTTATCAAACTAATTTTATTAATATGGGTATTTTCACTTTTAAAATATAAATTCATATTTATTGGGAATGAATGGTTTTTTTTGGAAAAAATAGATATCGAACCCTTTTAAAAAAACATTTGATTTCAGAAAAATTATATGATAATTTATATTTACTAAAAAATATATAATAATAATATTTTAATAAAATATTATATATTTCAAAAATACATCAAGTCATCAAAATAAATTTCATAATTGAATTTGAATATTACTGAAAAATACTATTTGTGTTTTTAGTGTATCAAAATAGAGTTCATTTATAAAATAAAAATTATATGTTTGAAATATATTGATTTTTTATAAATAATAATGTACATAATCATATTGTTAGTGTCTTAATATATATTACTTTAATCTTCTAGAAAACCCCATTAGGGTAAGGTGGGCTAAAATGAATCTTTCATGGGGCAGTTTGATGTACATGGTTTGGGTCATGATATTTTGGAGCTTAATCATATCCTGTAAATGGTTTTGATCATGCTTAATTTTATGATGACATCTCGTGGTTGGTCAATGGAAAATCCCAATTATTTTACCTCCCTAAAGGCTCTAATGAATTGGATTTATAGGGTACACTCTAACTATTTGTTGCCATTATTTACTTTGTTTGTGTCAATTGGATTTGATAAAACCAAATATTTTTACTAATCATGTGATCGCTATTCAATGATTATATTATCAATGATAATTATGCATAAAAAAATTCATATCTGATAGTATATAATAAAACAAAATAAATTTATTTGTTTTCTATATCCCTAAAATATATCAAGCCATATAATTAAATTAAAATCATAATTTTCTGTATAAAAGTTCTAGTCATTACATTATCCCCCCTTCAAAAATTTCTCCCTCATAATCTGTTCTTACGATAATAAATTAGATGAGTGTAATTTTGTTTCATTACTTCCTCCAGTTCCTACATATCTTCTTAAAACATTTAGTTTATCCACAACATTTTGACAAGGTGCATTGTCTGAGTCTATGACATTTTGTCTCTACGATCAAATATCTTTACCAGTTTTCCCCATAAAAAAGTTTATTCTTCAATCGTACCACCTATGGATTGAGTATATGTGTTGGGTTTGGTATATACTTCCTCAATAGGGACACATATTATTATCATGGACTTGAAATAGGATTGGTGGGAGTGTTAGTTTATAGGCCACCACTGTGATGTGATCAAGGATCTCAAAGAAGAATGTGTATATATGTTTAAGAATTACATTCGTACAAAATCTCATTAAATTATTCTATATATATATACAAAGGAATAACATGTATCAAACATCAGCCAATATGTCTTGCCAATGATTATAAGAAAAGCTCTTCTGTCGACTCTGAGCAGCCTTGACATGATGCCGAACGGTCATAACCTTTTCTACTATTTCCTAGAACAATTATGGACCTAGAAGTTATCACTCCCCAACTTCATCCTAGCATTTAGGTGTTCTGGACGTCTTTCCATAAAAAAATTCATATGGATAAATTTTTATTCTTGAGTGTACGTCTTATTATATAAAAACATAACTAGAAGAAGATATTGATCCCATCCTCATTTGATGTCAATTGAGAATGCTCTTAACATGTCCTCATGTTTTTGGATAGTACGCGTAGGTTGGACATTAGCGTGAGGGTGATAAACCATGAAAAAATTTAAAATTTTATTTTGAGTAGTTTTGACACTCTTACAAAACATATAGGTGAGCCTTGGATCTTGATCAGATACAATTTATAGTGTTGTTCGATGTTTCCCCACCACTTCTCTAATGTATATCCTTGTAAGTTGATTGAGTGAGAATCCACTTAAATCACAACAAAGTACACAATCATGGTATGATGATCCAACCCAACCCATATAGAATTATTCCCTTTTGATTTCTTCAGAATACTAGCAAAAAATTCCATGCAGATGTTTTTTCACTTCCATGTAAGTATGGGTAATTGCTTCATCATCCCCTTGTATTTTATTCTTTACGCTTTAACTTGCTGACATACAATACATCTTGATGTATATTCCACAATATACTTCTTCATATGGTCCCACCAATAGTGTCTTAGGTTATCTTGATTCATATTTGTGCTTCCTAGGTGGATGTGGAAGGTTAGTCTATGTGCTACATAAAATAGATCCTTTAACTTCAAATTTGACAGTACCCATAATCTTAACACATATCTCACAACTCCTTCTTCGTTAATATTTAAATATAAGGATTTACCTTTTCTGATAGTTTTTACTTTTTTTGGAATTCCAACATAATCTATTTGAAAATCCTTTAACCTTTCTAGTAGGGATGGTTGAGAAATTATTTGTGAAAGGATCAATGACTTTTCTTCTATTATGACTCTCATTTCTATCCTTTTTAAGGAAAATAAAATTATATCCTTCTTAATTCCAATCAATGATAGTATTTATGGATTCATTCCACTTAGTGCATGTGATACTTTATTCTCTTTCCCAAGATGAATGCTAATTGATAAGTCATATTCCATGATCAACTCTAACAATATTCATTGGTTCGTATTCATCTATTTTCATGTGAATATATACTTGAGGATTTTGTTATCTATATATATTTCACACATCTCCAAAAAGTGATAATGACACCATATCTTCATGGAGAAGATCATTGCAGCAAACTCTAGATCAGGTTTTGGGTACTTCTATTCAAGAACATTTTACTGACATGATGAATATTCTTGAATTTTTCATTTCACATTAACACACATCCCAATCCATTTCTTAAGGCATCACTGAATACTACAAAAATTTCTCCACTGGTGGTTCGTGTGAGTATAGGTCCTTAGATAATCCTACTTTTGATCTCCTTGAATAACTATTCACATTCATAATTCCAAGAAAAATTGAATCCCTTCCATGTTATCTTGGTTATATGGTTTTAAAACCCTGAGAAATATCTTATAAATCGACGATAAAATCCATATAATCTAAAAACTATATACATATGTCGTACATGTAGGCCTCATCTATCCTTAAATTGATTCTTTTTTTGACGGATCCATTGATATCCAATTTTGTGTGATTATAGTCCCTAATAATGAGACTTTCTTTAACAAGAACTCGCATTTTATGCACTTAGAATAAATATTATCTTTTATCAAGGTCTTTATCATAGTGCTTGGATTCTCCTCATACACCAACATTATTGAGATAATATTATACTATTATCAATAAAGACTACCAAATTTTTTTTATTGAAATATATATAGACTATATTAATCAAGTCCATGAATATTTATAAATCATTAGTCAATATAAATGGAATCACTATGAACACATAGTTCCCTTACCTTCTATGTAAATAAGTCTTGGGGATATCCTCCTTCTTCACCCTAACATGATAATATCCCATCCATAGATCCACCTTAGAGAAGTATTGTGATCCGCATAACTTAAGGAATATGTCGTGAATATATAGAAAAAGATACATGTTATTTATCATCATCTTGTTGAGCTCATGATAATCAATGCAAAGGTGCATTGAACCATCATTCTTCTTGATGAAGAGGAATGGTTAAACCCATGGTAATTCACTTATGGGAGTATGAACCATTTATCTATATTCTCCTATATTTTTTTCTCTATTCCCTAAAGATCCAAAAATATCTATTCTATACTATGTATTTGAAAATGGAAATGACCTATGTATAAACATGAATGATTATTCAACCTCTCAAATAAGAGGAAGAAATGAAAATTACTTATAAAATACATCAAAATATTCTCTCTCAATGGTAATGTATTAAAGGATGAATTTTTCCCATAGACTCAATAATTTTTTAATGATATTCCTTATCAAAGGAAAATAATATCCATGCTTTATATTTTGGTGATAAATAATATTAATCTTCCTCCTTTCACTTATATAAAACCAAATGATCATTCATCATAAAGAGAGTGATTTCCTTCCCATGGAAATTTATGTTGGCTCTATTTATGTAAATCCAATCCATACCCAGAATTGAATCAAATTTCACCAAAGGGAGTATGAAAATTTTATTGGATAAGTTCAAGAAAAAACTTTTTCTAGGGTGGAGATATATGATTTGGATGCATTAATTTATCCATTTATCATTTTCAACAACATCTCTACTTCCATTATTTGTGTTGGTTTATTAATAGTTATACTAAATGTTCATTATATGAAGGAATGTGTAGAACAATAATGAAAAGTTACAATATCTATTCTGGAATGACTAAATGGCAGACCTATCACCATTTCCTTTCCAGGATCCACCTCAATGATTGTGATGTGAAAAATTACCCTTGATTACTTGGATCACGTTGGTTGTATTAAAAAATCCTTGTCTTAGTGAATTTGTTTTCAAACAGTCATGGTTCTCTGAATCTGAAGCAATGAACAATGCGATATAGATTGACTGTATCATTTCATTTCTCTATCACATTAGTGGGTTTATCCCTTTGAAAATATCTATCTATGTGTCCTTCCATTCCACACATAAATCATTTCATCTTTCCCCATAGGTATTTTAATTGGTGATTATTTCCTCACATTATACAAGGGGGTTATTAATATTTCTTGTCACCATTATATTTCTCAATCAGTCTTCCATAATTAAACTCTAGTTTCTAATTCTTATCCCAATGATAAACATGATATTATATGACCATTATTTCATCTTTATTGGAATATCAGAAAATTTCCTCATAGATATAAAAATATAAAATCACCTGGGATGTTCTTATACTAGGTTTTAGGACACTAAATAATCATTCAACCTTTCATTCAAGGGTAACGAAAAATTAGATGGTGTATCATGAAATAATTTTGAATTATTCAATATATGCCCTCATAGATTCATCTTCATTTTTCTTGAGGGAAGGAAACCCCTTTCCATTTTATGTTTCATAGTGTGAGAAAAATATTTATCAAAAATAATTTTCTACAAATTCTTAAAACCCATCCCTTTGAAATCATCCACAAGATTCATATTTTTGATCAATGTCCACCACTAATAAAATTCTCAATCTATAGGATAAACAACCAGTGGAACCTTCGCTTAAGCAGAACATTAAAGGATGGAGAATATATTCTCAATAGAGTTGATCCATTTTTTTAAAATTAAAAGATCATATGATGTATTGAAAGTTAGAAGCCTTTTTCGGATAAAGGACTGAATTGAAGCTTGTTCATTCTTAGTGGGATTTGGTTAAACCTCCTCAATCACGTTTCTATTAAAAACATATGTCATATGAGGGATTATTGAAAAATGATTTTCGAAATATTATCCAATTCGGTCGGGAATCTCATTGGGGGTAGTCATTATATTGCATATTGCATTGATTGTTTACCCAATTAATCCAATTTATGGTAATTATCACTAATAAAGGAAAAATTAGGGACTATGATTTTTAAACTACTAAACACATCAACGAGAACTCAATGAAATCAAATCGATAACATATAATTTAAATTAATCTTCTTTACATATGCATTTCAAGGCGTAAATTTATGTTATACTCGATCATTTTTCTAACAAAAACCCATATAAAATTTGTTTTTGGTTGCCTTAATGGTGGTTCATAATGAGATTTGGAATACACCAAAGAATATCTCCCAATAGTGTCAAACCAGATGTGTAGAAAGCCCCATTTTCATTCAATAGATCCCAGTTGAGTCGAGGTCCACATGTTCTTTTCTTGTTTTACCCCTATATAAATCTATTCTAGAGACACATCAACTTGCATTATCTTGAAAGGGATGTATTTTAAGGATAACCCACTTACTCTATACTTACCAATAACTAAGGTTTTTCCTTAAACTTATTTTTACCCTTAATGAATTCTATAGAGTTATATTATAATAATCTTAAAAATAACTAAATGTTTCCCTTAATACCAAATATATATTTGAAATTAATTTTTGATTTATTACATATAATTACACATAATAAAACTATAAACCATGATATGTATAGTGTATTTGGGAATTAGGGTCATAGCATAATATCTTGAACAGTGGATACAAATAAATTATGTAAAATTCCTTAATATGATTCTAAATTTCTATGGATTTTAAAATTTCATGAGATAAACTAGGGAGGAATGAAAAATGAGGCATTATATCACATGATAACATATTGGAACCAATGTAAATGTGACAATAACTTAAAAAAAATTATCATAAAAATATTTTAAGGCTAACTAACAAGTCACCCTGATGGAAAAATAACCATAAAGGAACAATGTTAAATCCTTTCCCAAAAATTACATATCATGAGACTAAGAATTACCCAATGTGTTGGAGTGCTATATAATTCTGGGGACACCCATCACATTCATTTCATTCTCATGCTTATGTGTTCCACTTACACCATACAACATGGATTCAGTCATCATTATATTTTACTCCTTGATTACAGAGTGTAGAATAAATAAATTTATGTCCAAATTCAAAAAATAATAAGTTTATAAAGGTTAAAAACATTAATATGAAATGGGTATGGTATTAACTATACAATAATTTTAGCATGGAAAATTACAGGGATATTTCTTCAGCGTAAAAGTGTCACATTAAAATTCATAAAATGGAATGATGAGAGAGAAAGAGTTCTATCATAATTTTTAAATAAACAGATAAGTAATAGAAACATGTAAATACATATCTCAACATTATGAATTATAAATAGTATACATAAGATAATAACGAATATCAAATAAATAAGAGAAGATGAAGATCCCTTATTTGAGTTTGTGGCTCCAAATTATTGAGAGGAGCTTAATGAGAGCATGGGGAACCTTCAGTGGACTCTAAAAAGGGAAGGGTAGAGTAAGGATGTTATCAAAATATTGTTTTGAATATAAATGGTATATTGGATTTGTTTATATAGGAAATCAGTGGAAAATTCTTTATCATTTGTCAAACACAGGTGTTTTACTATATATAATAAAATAATCAAAACCACAAAACTTATCCTGGGGTTTTCTTATAGTTTATACCAAATGGGCAAGGTTTTGATTATTTATTAAGGCCAAGGTCCTAACTTAATTAAATTAAATCCTTTGATATGTGTAACTCATTTATAGTCTTAAAGAAATGATTTTAAAACATTTTAATATTTTATTGGTTTTTTGAGGATTCATAAAGGATTTCTAAAATTAATAAAAAATGAATATATTATTTTTATTTTAAACAAAAAAAATTTACCTTTTCAAGGATACCATTTATTGTATTTATTCTATTACTTTTGGGTCTTTATGGTTTCATAATACACTCCATATATTTATATAGTATTTAATTTTTAACTAAAAATTCGTCTGTCTCAGAATATTATGAAAATTTTACCATTGGATAATTTTAAAATTTTGATTCCAAAAATAATATTCAATTTAAAAAAATAATTTTATAAATATGTGTATTTTCAATTTAAAAATATTAATTGAAATTTATTTGGTAATATTGGGTTTTTTACAATTAATGTTTTCAAACTCATATAAAAATTACATTTGACTTTCAAAATATTTTTTTATAATTTATATTTTATAAAAATTATTTAACAATAATAATTTATCAGAAAATTTATTGTTTAAAAATTCCAGTAATTCATAAAATTAAATTCCTTAATTCAATTAAAATATTAACTGAAATAATATTTTTGTTCTATTATATCTAAATATAAATAACTTATAATGTAACTGTAACACCCTGATATTTCATAGTAAGTTATTTTCTTTAATGAAATTCAATAGCTTGTGTTACACAGAACACCAAGTTTGAGCGCACCACGACTTACCAAACTAGTCGTTCAAAAAGCAGTTATGAATAGTATTAATTGAATTTTTAATATTATATACTACATATAATTTTAGAATAAATATTTCGTGTTTCTTAGGAATATTATAAAAACAAATTCATTTTTAAGATAAAAGAAGTATTTTTCAAAAAAATGCAATTTTACCACCGATTAATGGAAAACCCCTTTTAAACCCAATATTTGAAACTTTTATATATTCAATTTATTGAAATTAAATTCTTATCTAGAATCTGGACAAAATAATTTATTTTGGATAATTTTTTGGTATTTTCTAATAACTATCATATTTTGATGAATACTGAAAAATACTAAATTTTAATTAATCACAACTTTTTTAATCAAAATAATTTATAGTGATAAATTATAAATTTGATTGTTTCAGAAGTATAATTAGATTATATTTTTATCATTTAATAAAATTTATGTCAGTTTATGTAATTTTACATTTAAACTGGACATAAACTCTTTTCAATCATTTCATAGTTAATATTTATTAAAAACACACTTTTTATTCTGACAATGACATTTAATTTTAAATTAATTTCTGTCAATTATGTGTTTTGAATTTGAAAAAATGGATTCCATATTTGGAATCAATAGGTCCAAATTTTTTAAATAGATAAATTTTATTTTTAGAAATATGAATATTTACTGTGGTAAATATTTTATTAACCATGGTTAAAAGATAGATCCTTTAAATAATGGTAAAAAATAATATTATAATAATATAAAATTACACTAACATGTAATTTATTCCTATTTTTGGATTTATGTCCGAAAATGGGCATCCTTGGATTGATTTTGGGGCCCCATGTAGCCATTTGAGAGTGATAATGACACTTTATATTAATTAATTTAATGTAAAGACAAAAATGACATAAAAATATATCTTTTAGTAAAACAATATTTACATGGGGATATATAAGTCCTATTTTCAACTATAAATAATTATTAGAAAGATAAAACTATTTCCTACATAATGGTATTTTATTTATGATTTTTAGACATTAAATATTAAAATTTATTTATGACACAACAATGATGCAGTAATTACCGTGTTAATGAAATATTAAAATAGTATATATTATAAATATAAAAATATATAGATTTTAAAATTTTTGATTCCATGAAATAATTTTATAGGTTAATATAAAATTTTAAGGATGAGTAAATTAATTTTTTTATTATTGATAAGGTTGTCATGAATTTCACAAAAACAAAATACCAAATAGTGTCAAAATCAACAAATTAGTATTTAAAACAAATACTATATTATTGTTTGATATAATATTACTAAAAATCTACGGATCATGAAAAGGTATTAAATAATATTATATATTTCATTGATGAACCAATTTAGGTTCTCTTGGAATCTTATAGTATGTTTATTAACCATATAGTGTAAGAATACAAGAAGACACAGTAAAAGTTAAACTATTTAACTAAGAGTTAAATTTAAAATATAGGGTTAAAATGTTAACCTAAACATGTATAAATCATATTTGTTTAGAGGATTCAGACACATACCCATCATATCTTATAAATAAATTATTTTGAGCCATTAGAAACCGAAAATGGTTTTATGATAAAATAATATTTCAAGCTTTTCTTAAACTTACCACCACCTCTCTTATAAAAGGGTACTTCATATTTTCTTAATCTCACATCTTAAAATCCATTTTCCTCGGCCGAAACCTACACAAATATCTTTTCAACTTCCCTCCATTCAACTTATAGGCCATTATTTGACCATAAAGACATCTTAAGGATCCATTTTTATCAACTCATAAGGAAACACATGAAGAAGAGGTAATAATTTCACCACCCTCTTTCAATTTATTTTCTTCTTCCACATACAATTATTTTTTCCATACCAAAATAATAAATAAATTACCTTATACATAATTTTATTTAATTATAAATTTAGTTCAACCATATTTGTTATTCTATCCATCCTATAAATGACAAAGTCACCATACATGCGTATGTACGACATACCATCTCCACGTCGTGGTGTTGTTTGTTATTCAAACACTTTTTTATTTGGAAGTGTATAAAAATTATTTTAACTGATGTAAATAATAAATATAACATGTTAATGATTCTGTATATATTATATAACATCCAATTACATACGATTTCACCATCTATATAATGGTATTTTCGCCCATACGTACGTACATCTAACCGTCTGCACGAACGCGATGAGATTCATTCTCCATCATAATCATTCAAGAATAATTTTCATTTTATTATTGAAAATAATTTTTATGCACATAATATCATTCTATATATGAATAAAATATAGCCTATACCTAAAAATCATAACTTAAGTAATAAAATATATAGAGGAAAATGAATCAGTTAACACCCAAAACAATAATACTACTGAAATATCATTAAGAAAGATATATTAGAAGATCATATTTGATATCATATTTATCTATTTTGTTATTTTATAATTTAATAACAATGATTTAACCATTATAATGTAGGTTAAACTACCCTATACCAAGAAAATGTACAATGTAAGGGTTATTCATCTCAATTTTATTCCTATGAGATTCATGCTATATTTTCCACTATTACCTTTTGTGTGGTGTATGCACAGCCCATGATTGTATTGTTTACATAACATAATATAATTTATAGGTATTTAATTCATAATTGGAGGATACATATTTTATAGGGTGTATGTTTCGTATGTTACCAAATCTGTATGGGAATTTCAAGTTTCAATTTCCACTCATTCGGTTTTACGCAAACATCATTGATTAATTTACACCAAGATTATGTTTGAAATAACTATTTATTTACTTATGCATTAATTTACATTCCCATTTTTGTGGATATTTTTATGATAAACATAATCACCCCATTGATAAATTCTCAAGTCATCGATATAAACTTGATAAGAGTAATTTAAAAACATTTCTATTCATTGAGTTAAACATCCATGTCATTGTTTTTATTTTTAAATGAATATCTGGTAATGTCCTAAAATTAATTTACCCTGAATATCCAATTATCTTTAGTGTATTTATATTTTTCATAAAAAATTATTTCATTGAATTATCTTTATCCTAAGGATAATATTTTTATAAAGGAATTCATCTTAACTTACATTACATGGAGACGTTTTTGTTATTATGCCCCAATTCACATTTATTTGGTGTATATAATGTACCTTGACATAATATATCATGAATCCATTTTTTTAAAATTATATTATAATGTTTCTATTTCCTCAGTTATTTATATTCAAGAGTCACTCATTTATTTAGGAAATCTAACTAAAATATCAATTTAAATGTTTTAAAATTTTATTCTTCTAAATCATTCACATTAATGTCGATGTTGTAAAAATGGTTTTAAGGTTTTATTTATATGAACATTAATGTTTCATAAAATTTATATTCCTTTTATAATTTTTAAAGTGTTATGGGACAATTTGATTCAAAAATCATTTTTAAACAGCTTCTTGAGAAATAGTAAGACATTTAAATGTTTTCATGAAAAAGGTATATTTCTTTCAATGATTTTTACTGATCATTTTAAACTATGTCAACAACATTTATAGGATATTATTATTGATAGAGGTTAATTTATTATGATACAAATATTTCATACTGTATTTAAGGTTTCATGATATGTTTGATTGTGGATCTGTTATTTTTAGACCATTCATGGTTTATATATAATGTATTGAAATTTCATTTTCTAGTTTTAATATGAATGTTTGTGTTATGGTTAAACGGTTTCATATGAGGAATGAATTGGACATAATAAGTAATGGGTGGAGCCCGCTATAACTCCACTATGCATTTGGAGGTCTCATGAGATAAAATAGTGTCTTGGCAGAAGGCCTTGAAAGAATATTATTTGTAGTCTTGGCCTAAGGCCTTGACTATGTGGTTATGAAGTCCATAATTATACATTCCATCATTATGAAATTGGATACTGAAATTACTTGTGATTATTATACTATTAAAATATCCATGTGAATAAATAAATGGAATTATTTGATTCATCTTTTCCATATTATGATGAAGATTATGTTTAAATGGCTTGTGTTTTATTCTTATACATTACCTTTAATTTTTGTTTTTATTTATGATAGTTTCCGATATATTGTTATCCTTACTAAGCATCTGAGGTCACCCCTTTCATATGTTTTATTTTTCCCAGGATTCAAATTCGTATATTAAGATTAACCTGTAGGAATAAAAATAGAGATATAAGAGTGTTCAAAGGGAACAAAATGTTGTTTTTTATTTCATGATGTATTGTTAAAATTATGTACATATCTAGTACTTTACATGCTACTAAACTGATCGGTATTTCATGACATGATTCCTTGTATGATGCTAATGTTATGTAATAATGCACCAATTCAGGGTAACTGGTGTCGAGGAGTTACAGTTGGTATCATTTGAACTTTAGTTCAAACCTTGGAAGTAAGATTTAGAAAAAAAAACTCTCATTAGGAAACACTACCTTAAGATAGACATTGAGGATTAGTATCAAAGAACATCCAAAAATTTTGGAAATGTGAATATTATGTAGGATTTCCAAGCAATACATCTCTATATGGATATGAGAAGGTAGAGACAGCTCTGGCACATATGTATCAAGGAGTGAAGACTCCAACAAGGAGTTTCGGGCTTGACCCATGGTATCCAGGTACACGGCAATGGGCCTTAATGCAATCTTGGTTAGGACACTCCTGGGAGATAATCTTAGGATAATTCCATTTTCTTTACAAACTGAATAGAAGGATTTTAATATAAGATGAGAATAAATAACCTTGATTAATCCTACGGTATTTTAGATAAAAAATAAGGTTTTATCTTATTCTCTAAATGATTTTATGACTCACACTATGCTTTCATGTGTTAGTCAATGGATGAATTCCATGGATTTCATAGTAAAATTGCACATGATGTACATGGTGGGAACAATGGTATAAATGAGCAAAAAATTGGAATGTTGATTGGTGTAAAATATATCATGTTCATGTCGAATCAGTTTTCCAAAAATATGATCATAAAAATATATATTAACCAACTCCCATTCTCAACAAAGAAGAGAAATGCGATGAATGATAAGAGCTCCAGAAGTGGAGACCATGTGGAAAATAAATCTCAATTTTCATCATATAAGAAATGTGGAAGAAGAAACCTAGTAAAGTGTCTAAATGAAACAAATAAATTATTTATGTGTGGGAAATCAGGAAATAAAGTAAACAATTGCTGAGTAAAAATGAAGAGTACTATGGATGAAAATAAAAATGATCCCAAGAATCTATTTACTGTAATTTTCCATAAATGTAGGGGACTAGGGAATTACCTAAGTGAATTCCCTGTTCTATAGGATAACTTCTTGGTCAAGAGAGAATCTATATTGAAATAAATGGATGTTAAAATGTTTAAAATTTTTAGTGCCCTTTGTTGTTGGGATTACATTGGATGACTTTTCTCTTGTACGTGTAAACCTTTAGTTTGTTATGTGAAAATTCTATTTTGGGAAGAATTATATTTTCTATTATTGATATAGTTATAAAAAACCATTTGGGTTTATATGATCCTTGAATTTGAGGAAATTACAGGTCATTAAATTTTAGGATGAAAATACGAGGTATGAGATAATATTTGTGGTGAAATTATGTTATGGTTATTTTGAAAAATTTATCTCATTTTTTAAAGTTATAAAATATAGTTTCTGAACAAGGAAAACATGCAGACCACGTGACAAACCATCGCCTCAGAAAAAGCTACGGAAGTCAAACCCACAACCAGAGTGCGATTGGGATTTATCAACTACCACTGGACTACGTGAAGTCCCTAGTTAATGTGACTATTTAATTTTTGTTAAATGATTTTATTGATCAATAATAAGTTGATTTGGGATCTTATGACTTATCAAATGTATATCCTTATTATAGTAAAATAATTTGGTGATTATGTGATATATGTTATTTTAGAATATGTTTGCTCTGTTGGGAACACCATATGCCAAGTAAAATAGAATACTATGGGATTTAATTTAAGGAGTAATGGTGGATTTTTATGTATGGTTTTTATTGTGGATTTATAGTGATTAGGGTTATTTATAGCAATGTTTAACCTATCATAGAGAATATGTGATTTTCATAATTAATTTTTTGAATGTGACTTTAATAGTAGTCGATGTTATTTGGAGATACAATTTAACAAGGAATACTACATAATAAAATTCTTCAATGTTTTGGGTTTCAATATTAGTTAATATTATATTGAAGTATTTTAAGGAAAATTGTTTATTGAATGGTATTTATTGAACTTTTGGTATTGTTGGTTTAATTTTAGAAATTAAGATAAGCATTTTCTTCTCTAAATGATTATCCTTTTTGGGGATCATCTGATCTTGTACTATGCATTTTGGTTTTGGATAATCTCTAAAGACAAAGTAAATATATAGTTTATCCTTTGTGGATTATTTTATTCTCTAGAACTTTATTCTATCACTTTATGTGTGACTAAGTCAACTTGAGTAATCATCATTTGAAAAAAAAATGATTTAGTGGTTTAAATTTATTAAAGGATGAAACTCTACTTATAAAGTAACTATATATCTGTATGTTCTTAGTAAATATCAAGAATAAATTACACAAATTTCTGAAATGGATCTTAAATCAAAAAACTGTTAATGTTTACTTTTCTTATGGGGAATCTAATGACCATTTATCTTATCACAAGTTTGTGGTTTTTTTTAATGTTAAATTTCTCCTGTTCATGTTTTCTATCACTCTCCATCAGAAAATGACACATATTTTATCTTCCATATCCATGTTTTCTTACATGGAATTGTAGTATGGGTTATCTCGGGTGACCTTTGTACATCTCTTGCATTCTTTTAATGTTTTAGTTTTATTCACTATTTTTCTGATGTGGGAATTTCAATGATGTTCCTATGGCCAATTTTAAAATTGCAAGGATGAAAATTTCAATATAGGGTAATAATTTAACAACCTAAGATTTTATAGGAAGTTTTTTTCTTTAATGTAATTCAATAGCTTGCATTACACGCACCACTGAGTTCGAGCGCACCACGACTTACCAATCCAACTGTTAAAAAAGTGGTTAAGAATAGAATTAATTGAATTTTGAATTTTATATACTCCCTATAATTTTATAATACATAATATTTTCTTCTAAGACATAATATAAGAACAAATTCATTTTTTCAGATAAAAGATGTATTTTTTAAAAAAATGCAATTTTACAACTTTTTAATGGGAATCACTTTTTAAATCCAATATTGGAAACTTTTATATATTCAATTTAATTAAATTAAATACTTATTTATAATTGGTAAATAAAAATTTATTTTGGATAAATTTTTGTTACTTTTCTGATAACAATAACATTTTGATAAATCATGAAAAATATAAAATTTGTATTGAATTGTTTTAAAAGAAATAATTTAAACGGTTAATTTATTCATTTGAACGGTTTATAAGTATAATTAGATTATATTTTTATCTTTTAATATAATTCAGTTCATTTTATGGAATTTCACATTTAAACTGGACATAACCACGTGTCAATCTTTTGATAGTTATTATTTCTTAAAAACACGTTTTTTGTTTTGAAAATGAGAATTAATTTTAAAATAATTTCTTCAAATTTTCTCTTTCAAATTTAGAAAAATGGATTCCATATTTGGAATCATTAGTTCCAAATTGTGTAAATAGGTATCTTTTATTTTTAGGCACTATGAATAATTATTTCGGTAAATACTTTATTTTCCATGGTTAAAAGGTAAATCTGGTAAATAAGGTTAAAAAATAATATTATAATAATTTCAAATTACCCTAAAATTTCTCCTATTCCAATTTTTGGATACTTTTTAGAACATGGGATTCCTTGGGGTAGATTTTGGGACCCATTTGATACACTAGAGAGTGATAACGACACTTTATATTAGTTAATTTAAAGTAAAGACAAAAATGGCATAAAAATATATATTTTAGTAAAAAAAATTACATGAAGTTATAGAAGTTATATTTTCAACTATAAATATTAATTATAAATCTGAAAAAATTTCCTACATTAGGATATTTTGTTTATAATTTTTAGACATTAGATAATTAAATTTATTTATGACACAATGATAATTCAGTAATTACCTTGTTAACGAAATATTAAAATAATTTATATTAAAATATTAAAATAAATAGAATTTTAAATTTTAGATTTCATCCACGATTTTTATAGGTTAATATAACATTTTAGTGTTTATTAGATAAATTTTTTCTACTAGATAAGGTGTTTATGACTTTCCAAATAAACAAAATACCAAATAGTGTCAAAATTCACATAAATCAGTTTTTAAAATAAATACTATACTATTGGTTGATATAATATTACTAATAATATAGGGTATAGCCAAAGGGATTAAATAATATTATATATGTCATTACATAACCACTTTAGTTTCTCTTGGTAGTTTAGTGTAAGTTTATTTACCATATAGTGTAATAATAAATGAAGAAACAGTAAAAGCTAAATTATTTAACTAAGAGTTAAATATAAAAGATAAGGTTAAAATGGTAACCAAAACATATCTAAAACCTATTGGTTGAGAGTATTTAGACACATACCCACCTTATAATCTAAATAAATCATTCTATAGCCTTTAGAAACAGAAAATTATTTTATTATAAAATAATATTTCAGGCTTTTCCTAAATTGACCCTCACTACTCTTATAAAATGGTACTTCCCCTTATCTTAACATTGCACCTCAAAATACATTTTTCACGGCCCACCCTTGCCCAAATAGCTTCCCAACATACCTGAGTTCAACCTAGAGGTATTAATTTGATCATAAATCCATCATAAGGAGTGCTTTTGATCAACTCAAAAGGAAACACCCGAAGAAGGGGTAATAATTTCACGACCTCTTTCAAGTTCTTTTCTTCTTCCAATTCTTTTTTCTATATTTTCCATACCAAAATAATAAATACAGTACCATATACATACTATGATGTTATTTTAAATATGGTACAACCATATTCATTATTCTGTCCATCCTATAAATGACAAAGTCACTATACATGTGTACGTACATCGTACCGTCTCCACGTCATGGTGTAGTTTGTTATTCAAACACTTCATTATTTGGATGAGTATAAAAATGATCATAACTAATTTAAAAAATAAATTTAACATGTTAATGATTATTTATATATGATATAAAATCCAATTAAATTATATTTCACTATCAACATTATGATATTGTCACTCCAGCGTACGTACGACTTACCATCTCCACGAACGCGATGAGATTCATTCCCCATCATAATAATTCAAGAATAATTTTCAATTTATGATTAAAAATAATGTTTAAGACCTTAATATCATTCATTATATGAATCAAATTCATCATATACCTAAAAAATATGACTTATATAAAAAAACATATAAAGGAAAACGAATCAGTTAACAACCAAAATAATGATCCTACTGAAATATTATTAAGAAACCAATATTAGAAGAACATATATGATATCATATATATTTATTTTTCTATTTTATAATTTAATAAAAATTATTTCACCATTATACAATAGTTCAAACTAACCTATACCATGGAAAAGTACAGGGTATGTGGTTTTCATCTCACTTTTATTCTAGTGAGATTCGTGCTATATTTTACACTATTATCTTTTGTGTAGGGTATGTACTACCCATGATTGTATGGTTTTAATAATATAATTTAATTTATGGGTATTTAAATCATCATTTTATTATCCTTCTTTCATGGGGTGTATGTTTTATAAGTTACCAAATCGGTAAGGGAATTTCAAATTTCAATTTCCAGTCATTCGGTTTTTCACAAACTTCATTGATTACATTACTCTAACATTATGTGTGAAATAAGTATTTATTTAATTATCTAGTTATTTCCACTCCCCTTTTCATTGATATAATTTTGATACACATTAACATTCCATTGATATATTTTCAAGTTGTCTATTTAAACTTGATAAGAGTAATTTTAACTCATTTATTATTCATTGAGTTAAACATCCAAGTCATCAGGGTAGTTTTTACAAGAATATGTGTGAATGTCATCTGATTAATTTACACTGAATATCCAATAATATTTTTTGAATTTATATTTTTCCCACAAAATTATGTCATTGATTTATCCTTAACCTAAGGATACTGTCTTTATAAATAATTCATCACAACTTACACTCTATTGAGTATTCTTTGTTGTTATGCACCAATTCACTTTTATTTGGTGTATATAATGTACTTTGACAAATTATATCATGACTCCATTTATTATCAAGATATTATATAGTTTTTATAACCTTATTTATTTGTATTCAAGTATTATTCATTTGGTTAGGAACCCTAACTATAATATCTTTTTAAATTTTTATAAATTTATTCTTCTAAATATTTCTCATTCATGTACAAGTTTTAAAAATGGTTTTAATATTTTATTTATGTGTACATTACTATTTTTAATATTGAAATTACTTTTCAATGTTTCAAAGTGGTATGGGAATCTTTGATTAAAAAATATATTTTAAACCTCTTCTTGATAAATAGGGATACATTTAAATGTTTTCATGAAAAAGGGACATTTCTCTCAAAAGTATTTACTGATCATTTTCAACTATGTCAACATCCATTACAGGATATTATTCTTGATCAAGGATTATTTTTTATGAATATTTATTTCATACTATATTTATGTTTTTTGGATATGTTTGACTGTGGATGTGTTTTTTTATACCATTCATGGTCTATGGATAAATTATTGACATTTAGTATGCTAGTTTTAATATTAATGTTTATATTATGTGTAAAACTTTTCAAATGAGAAATGCATTGAAATTAAAAAATGATGGGTGGATCCCACTTCAACTCCTCGATGCATCAGTAGGTCTCAGGAGACAAAGTAATGTATTAGCACAATACCTTGAAAAAATTATATTTGTAGTCTGGGAACAAGGCCTTCACTATGTGGTTATGAAGTGTGGCATTATGCATTTTATCATTATGAAATTGGATATTGATATTACATGTGATAATTTGACTAGTATAATATCCATGTGAATAACTAAATGGCATTATTTGATTTATATTTTCCATATTATTATAATTTTTATGTTTAAAAGGCTTCTGTTCTAGTCTTATGGATTTCCTTAAATGTTTTTTCTTATTTATGATAGTTTCTTATATGTTGTTATCTGTACTGAGCATCTGAGATCATCCCTTTATTATGTTTTATTTTTCCCAAGATGAAAAGAAGTATATTATGATTAATTTGTAGGAATAGGCTAAGGGATATAAGAGTTTTAAAATGGGACACAATGTTGCTTTTTATTTCATGATGTAATGTAAAACTTATGTATGTATCTAGTACTCCCAAGGATACTAAACTGATCGGAAATTTGTGACCAGATTATTTATATCATTCAAATTTTATGAAATAATGCACTAACTCTAGGTATCTGGGTTTGGGGCATTATAGTTGGTATCAGAGAAATTTAAGTAAAAACCATGAAATCTAGATTTAGAAAAAAACTCTAACTAGGAAACACTACCCTAAGATAGGCATTTATAAATAGTATAGAAGAACATCCAAATTTTTTTATAATGTTAATATTATGTGGGTTTTCCAATCAATACATCCCTATATAGATACGAGCTGGTAGAGGTGGATCTGGCACATATGTACCTAGAAGTGAAAACTACAACAAGGATTGATGGGCTCGACCTGGGGTATCCTGTTACACGACAATGGGCTTTGCTGTACTCTTGGTTACAAAATTCCCATGGGATATTTTTAAGACAATTCATATTTTATTTAAAAACCAATTTGAAGGATTTTGATATAAGATGAGAATAAATAACCTTGGTTAATCCTATGGTGTTTTAGATTGAAAATAATGTGTTATGATATTCTATAAATGATTTTATGACTCACACTAGGCTTTCATTTTTAGTCAATGGCTGGATTCCAAGGAAGTCATAGTGACATTAAATATTATGTACAAGGTAAGAATGGTTGTAGGAATGGGACCCAAAATAGAATTTTGATTGGTGTAAAAGATATCATATTCATGATGAATCAGTTTTCCAAAAATATGATCAACAAAATATATATTAACCAACTCCCATACTCAAAGAATAAGAAAAAGGCGGTGATTGATAAGAGATCCAGTAGTGGATATAATGGAGAAAAGAAAGCTAAATTTCCATCGTATAGGAAATGTGGAAGGAGAAACGTAGGAAACTATCTCAATAGAATAAGTCAATGCTTTATTTCTGGGAAAGAAGGACATAAAGTTAATAATTCTTGAGGAAAAATGAAGAGTACTATGGAGGAAAATAAAAATGATGCCAAGAACCCATTTACAGTAATTTTTCATAAATGTAGGGGACCATGGCATTACCTGAGTGAATTCCCTATTCTATAGGATAACCTCTTGGTCAAGGAAGAACTTATGTGGAAATAAATGGATAGTGAGATTTTTAAAAGTATCAGTTCTCTTTGTTGATTAGATTACTTTGAAAAACATTTCTCTTTTATGTGTAACCCTATTATTATTTTATGTGAAAATGATATTTTAGGAATAATTATCTTTTTTATTGTTGACATAGTTATAAATAACCATTTGGGTTTATATGATCCTTGAATTTGAGGCAATTACATGTTATTATATTTTAGGATGATAATGAAAGGTATGAGAAAACA
Source organism: Viscum album (assembly GCA_963277665.1). Taxonomy (NCBI): domain Eukaryota; kingdom Viridiplantae; phylum Streptophyta; class Magnoliopsida; order Santalales; family Viscaceae; genus Viscum; species Viscum album. The sequence goes on along the minus strand of OY728146.1, from coordinate 1,593,096,461 downwards.
TTTTTCGTGGAATTATGTTATGGTTATTCTGAAGAATTTATCTCATTTTTGTAATGTTATAAAATATATTTTTTGAAAAAGGACAACACACAGACTGTGTGACAACCCGTCGCGTCAGACCAAGCAATGAGAATCATACCCACAACTAGAGTACGATTGGGATTTATCGCCTACCACGGGACTACGTGAAGTACCTTGTTACTGTGACAAATTATTTTTAGTTAAACGTTTTTATTGATAAATAATAAGTTGATTTGGGATCTTATGTATTATCAAATATATATCATTAGTATAAAAAATGATTTGATCATTAAGTGAAAAATGTTATTTTTGAAGTTTTTCACTCTGTTGGAAACACTATATGCCGATGGAAAATATAATACTATGGGATTTCATTTGAAGAGTAATGGTGGATTTTTATCTATGTTTTTATTATAGATCAATAGTTATTTGGGATATTTATGGAAATGACTAACCTATCATGGAGAATAAGTTATTTGGTTAATTACTTTTACGTATGTGACTTTAAGAGTAGCCAATTTTATTTAGAGATACAATTTAACATGGAATACTACATAATCAAATTCTACTATATTTTGGGTTTCAATATTAGTTTGGATTATATTGAAGGATTTTAAGGACAATTGTTTATTTAATGGTATTTATTGAACTTTTTTTATTGTTGGTTCAATTTTAGAAATTAAGATCAATATTTTTTTCTCTAAAGGATTATCCTTTTTGGGGATCATCTGATCTTGTAATATAAATTTTGGTTTTGGTTAATATCTAAAGAGAAAGTAAATATATAGTTTATCCTTTGGATTATGTGATTCTCTTAATGTTTATTCTAATTCTTTAGGTGTGACCAAGTTATCTTGAATATTCCTCATTTGAAAAAAAAAACATGAGTTAGTGGTAGAAATTTATTAAAGGATGAAGCTCTACATAAAAAGTAACTATATCTCTTTATGTTCTTATTCAATATTATAAATAAATTCCTCAACCATATGTAATATAAATTAAAACAAAAAACATTGTCATTTTACATTTCATACTGGAAAAACTAATGACTGTTAATCCCATCACAAGTTTGTTGTTTTATTATTGTTAAATTTCTCCTAATCATTTTTTTTATCACTCTCTATTAGAACATGACACTTATTTAATCATTCATATATATGTTTTACTACATGGAATCCTAGTATGTGTTATCTCGAATGACCTTGGTACTTTTCTTTCATTCTTTTAAATTGATCGTTTTATAGACACTTTTTTCAATATGGGACTTTCAATGAAGTTACTAAGACCAATTTTAAAATGTCGATGAAGAAATTTCTAAAAGGGGGGAATAATATAACACCCCAATATTTCATACTAATTTTTTTTAAAGTAAATCAATAGCTTGCGCTACACGCAACACCGAGTTCAAGCACACCACAAATAACCAAACTAGACTTTCAAAAATCAGTTATGAATAGTATTAAGTAAAATTTGAATTTTATATACTCCATATAATTTTAGAATCTATATCATGTGTTTATTAGATATAATATAAGAACAAATTCATTTTTTCAGTTAAAATAAGTATTTTTCAAAAAAAAAAAGAAATTTCAAAAACTTTTAATTGTAAACCATTTTTAAAACCAATATTTGAAACTTTTATATATTAAATTTAATGAAATTAAATTCTTATTTATAATATGGACATAAAAATTTATTTTGGATATGTTTTTGGTACATTTCTGATAACTATCATATTTTGATGAATACTGAAAAATTCAAAATTTTAAGTGAAAAAAACATTTTTAATAAAAATAATATATAGTGTCAAATTATGACTTTGAGTAGTTTGGATGTATAATTATATTATATTTTTATCATTTAATACTATGTAGGTGATTTTATGTAATTTCCAATTTAAACTAGACATAAATAAGTGTCAATCTCTTGATAGTTATTATTTCCTAAAAACACACTTTTTGTTTTGACAATGGGAATTAATTTTAAATTAATTTCTACCACTTATTTGTTTTTAATGTGAAAAAATGGATTCCATATTTTTAATCAGGAGTTCCAATTTTATTCAATATGTATCTTTTATTTTAAGACATTTGGAAAAATTAATTCGGTAAATATTTTATTTACCATGGTTAAAAGGTAAATCCGGTAAATAAGAGTAACAAATAATATTATAATACTATTAAATTACCATAAAATGTGTCATATTACTATTTCTGGATACATTTATGACCATTGGAATCCTTATGTTGATTTTGGGACTCCATAGAGCCACTTGAGAGTGGTAATGACACTTTATATTAATTAATTTAATGTAAAGACAAAAATGGCATAAACATATATATTTTACTAAAAAAAATTTACATGTGGTTATATAAGTTATATTTTCACCTATAAATATTAATTAGAAATCTAAAACGATTTACTATATAATGGTACTTTTTTATAATTTTTAGACATTAAATAATTAAATTTATTTATGACACAATGATGATGCAGCAATTACTTTCTTAATGAAATATTAAAATAGTTTATATTATAAATATTAAAATAAACATAATTTAGACGTTTTTATGAGATCCATGAATTTTATAGGTTAATAAAACATTTTAGGGTAGATTAATCAAATATATTTCGAAGTGATAAGGTTTTTATGACTTTTACAAAAACAAAATACCAAATAGCGTCAAAATTTACATAAATTTGTTTTTAAAACAAATACTATATTATTGGTTGATATAATAATCCTAAAAATATAATGTTAGGAAAAAAGGATTAAATAATATTATATATGTCATTAATTAACCACTTGAGGTTCTATTTTAATTTTAGAGTAACTTTATTAACCATATAGTGTAAGAATAAAAGAAGACACGGTAAAAGTTAAACTATTTAACTAAGAGTTAAATCTAAAAGATAATGTTATTATGGTGACATAAAGTTGTCTAAAATATATTGTTTAAAAGGATTTAGACCCATACCACCTTATCTTTGAATTAAATCATTTTAGAGCCATTATAAAATTAAAATGAGTTTATTATAAAATAATATTTCAAGATTTTCCATAAGTTACCCTCACCTCTCTTATAATAGTGTACTTCCCCTCCACTTACTTTTACACCACCAAAGCCATTGCGATCAGCCAAAAACTACCCCTATATATTACATGATTTATTCACATAAACATAGAGGCTTTCGTTTTATCGTAAAACCCACTTAAGAATCCCTTTTGATCAACTCAAAAGGAAACACCCGAAGAAGAGGTAATAATTTCACCACCCTCTTTCAGGTTATTTTCTTCTTCCACTTCCTATTTATTTTTTGTTTCCATTCCGAAATAAAAAATAGAGTTAATTAAACATACTATGATTTTATTATAAATAAGGTACAACCATACTCATTATTCTATCTATCCAATAAATGACAAAGTCACCATACGTGCGTACGTACGCCTTACCGTCTCCACATCATGGTGTAGTTTGTTATTAAAACACTTCATTATTTTAATGGGTATAAAAATGATTATAACTAATTTAAATAATAAATATAACATTTTATTGATTCTTTGTACATGATATAACCATCCAATTACATACTGTTTCACTATCAATATAATGATATTGTTGCTCGTGTGTACATACAGCTTACCATCTCCACAAACGCAATGAGATTCATTCCCCATTATAATAATTCATGAATAATTTTCATTTTATGATTAAAAATAATGTTTAAGAACTTAATATAATTTTTTATATGAATCAAATACAGATTATACATAACAAACACGACTTACGTAACAAAACATATGAAAGAAAATGAATCAGTTAGCAACTAAAACAATTATACTGCTAAAATATCATTAAGAAAGAAATATTAGAATATCATCTAGGATATCATATTTATCTATTAGGTTCTTGTATAATTTTAACAATGATTTCACCATTACACATGAGGTTAAAATACCCTATACCAAGTAAAATTAAAAGGTAATGGGTTTTCATCTCACTTTTATTCCCTTGAGATTCATGCTATATTTTCCACTATTTCCTTTTGTGTACTGTATGTAATGCACATGATTGTATTGTTTTCATAATATAATTTAATTTATGGGTATTTAAATCATAATTTTATGATCCTTCTTTCTTGTGGTGTATGTTTTTTATGTTACCAAATTGGTAAGGGAATTTCGAATCTCAATTTCCACTCATTCGGTTTTACGCAAACTTCATTGATTACATTAATCCAGGATTATGTGTGAAATCACTATTTATTTACTAATGTTGATATGTCCACTCCACTTTTTGTGGATATAATTTTGATAAATATAATCTCTCCATTTTTGAATTCTCAAGTCATCGATAAGAACTTGATAAGAGTAATTTTTACTCAATTTCTATTCATCGAGTTAAACATCCAAGTCATTGGTGTTGTTTTTTAACGAATATGTGTGAATGTCCTCTAATTAATTTACACTGAATATAAAATCATATTGAGTGTATTTATATTTTTCGAACATAATTATTTAATTGATTTATCATTAAACTAAGGATACAGTCTTTATAACAGAATTCATCTCAACTTACAATCCATTGAGAGTTATTTTTTGTTATGAACGAAATCACCTTTATTTGGTGTACATACTATAATTTGACATATTATATCATGAATCCCTTTATTCTCATGATATTATAATGTTTTTATTACCTCAATTATTTGTATTCATGCGTCTCTGAATTGGATAAGAACTCTGACTAAAATATCATTTTAATTGTTTTAAAATTTTATTTTTATAAATATTTCTCATCAATGTCCATGTTTTAAAAATGGTTTTAAGATTTTATTTATATAGAAATTATTATTTTATAATTGAAATTCCTTTTAAATGTTTCAAAGTTTTATTGAAAATTTTGATTCAAAAATCTATTTTAAACAGCTTCCCTATAAATAGTGATACTTTTAAATGTTTTCAGGGAAAAAGTATATTTCTCCCAATGATTTACTGATCAATATAAACTATGTCAACATCTTTTACAGGATATTATTCTTAATCGAGGTTGATTTATGATGATACAAATATTTCATACTGTATTGAAGTTTTTGTGATACGTTTGAATGTGGATGTGTTATTTTTATACCATTCATGGTTTCTGGATAAAGTATTGACATTTCATATAATAGTTTTAACTAGAGTGTTTATGTTATGTTGAATCCTTTTCTTATGAGGAATGAATTGTACATATTAAGTAACGGGTGGATCCCACTATAGCACCTCGATGCATCGATATGTTTTATAAGACAAATTAGTGTCATGTCACAAGTCCTTGAGAAAAAATTATTTGTGTTCTTGGCATAAGGACATGACTATGTGGTTATTAAGTCTGTAATTATGCATTCCATTATTATGAAATTTGATATTGATATTACATGTGATTATTCGACTATTAGAATATCCATGTGAATAAGTAAATGAATTATTTGATTTATCTTTTTTATGTTATGCTGAAGTTTATGTTTAAAAGGTTTGTGTTCTTGTCTTATACATTGCCTTAAATGTTTGTTCTTATTTGTGATAGTTTATGCTATATTTTTCTTCTTAATAAGAATTCGAGCTCTCCCCTTTCATTTGATTTATTTTTCCCATGATGCAATGATGTATATTACGATTAACCTATATGAATATCTAAGGGATATCAGAGTGTTCAAGGGAGATACAATGTTTTTTTATTTCATGATGTAATGTGAAACTTATGTATGTATATAGTAATTCCAAGGATACTAAACTGATTAGTCTTTCTGGACATGATTCGTTGTATAATGCCAATGTTATTTAATAATGCACTGATTCTATGTAACTGGGGTAGGGGATTTTCTGTAACAATAATAGGATGAAAATAAATTCAATATTCTATAAAAAATAATGTATACAATCATATCTCTAGGGTATTGATACATATCCATTTAATACACCATAACAATTCTTAAGACTAAGGTGTGTGACAGTGAGACTTTCATGGAGTTGTTCTACAAACATGGTTTGGGATGTGATCTCGATGAGGTTGAAATTATCCCATAAATGGTTTCATTAATGCATTATTATTTTTATTTCCTATTAAGATTGGTAAAGGAAAATTCCCAAAGATTATACCTCCCTTTTAATCATTGATAAATGGGCTTCATAGGGTAATACCCTACTTGTTGAGGCCATCACTTCCGTATTCTATGTCTATTGTATTTGTTAAATACCAATATTTATAAAAATCATGTGATCACTATTAAAAATATATATCATAAATGGAAATGATTCTTAATAATCATTTAAATATCATTATATATAATAAAACCAAAAAAAATGCACTTTTTTCTATATGCATAACATATAATAAAACATTCAATTAAATTGAAAGGGGAATTTTATTTATAAAATTTTATGTAATTACACCCACTATCCACACTTACTACCTGAATTCTAATGACCCTAACTCTGTTTTGATAAAACACTGGGCCACACAAAAGTAGTGTAAAAAATACTCTATGTTGGGAATTCCATTTGATTCCAATTTGTAAAAAATTAATATAGTTGTAATTTCCCCGATCCAGAAGACACTCAACCAGTGCTACAAACCAGGTGGTTACATGACCTTAAGCGCACCTCCCCATATGTCAAAGGATGCCGACTAGCAGTGGGGGTCTATAGAGTCAAGTGGGGAGACAATGCCCCCTTTTTATAAGATTATTCCATAAAATAAATAAACCAATAGCGGAAACAATAATCAATAAACACAGAACATGTATAACATCCATATCCAATCATAAATATGCCATGTCATACTACAAGTGCAAAAGTGGACAACACCCCAAAATAAGGACAATGACCAAAATCCCTAAAATTGTCCCGACTCCATGTTTGGATCCTCCACCAAGTGCTACCCATGTCTACTCACTATCTAGTAGGAACCTTTTGCCTTGTTCTCACTGGAAATCATGAAGTCTGCTTGGGTAACCAACAGCGTCTCGATCAGGGTGTGAGTCCAACTCAGTAGGCCACCATCAACGATGTATACAAATATCTAGTATAAATAGGTAGTGTATGCAAGGGAAATATGAATGATAATTGCCATGTAAATATTTAAGGTACCATTAAGGAGTTTAGGTCCTTGCCATTTCCATTTCCATTCCCATTCATTACACACCCATTATCACCATTTACCATTTCATTACCTTTCCATTGGTTAATCACATACATTATGTTACATGGGTCTATGGCCAACAATCACATGCAAGAAGGTAAACACATCGTTATCCTATCTCACTAGGACTAACCCCTCCTAGCAACCATAACCTCACCTTGAAGCCTCAGTCCGGGTGGATGCAACCATTAGGAGAATAGATCCTCAGTCCCCTTTCCTAACCCGTGCATTTATGGTGGACTTTAGAACCTCAGTCTTCACTCGACCCGTGGGTGTAGATCCTTATGTAATACCCCACACTACGAAGCCATGTGCACATGCTTATATAGAAGTAACCATCAACCATCCAAACCATTTCCCTTCGGCAAAATTATTCACAACAACCCACATGGGAATCCACATCATGCCTTAACCCATTAACACATTACCATTTCTCATCATTTAACTATTCACCCACTGTTCGGAGGAGGAGTCGCACGATTTAGCCACACATTTGGTAAACTGTGCGGAAACCATGTGCATGCTGCTATCCAGAGGAGGAAGGGTCGCATTGTTCAGTCTGGGCAGGCCGCAAGGTTTACCTGGCCATGCGCAGGTCATGCGCCCTGGCCTATCTTGCCCAGATTTCCTTTCATCCATGCCCCGAGCCCCCAAAACACCCCCAAGGCCTCACACACGTTCAAGAAACATTTTAAAACCCCAAAACAAGGGTTCCACCCAAAAAAAACTAAAGCATACCTTTCTAAAATCATGGATCTTACAAGCTCCCCACTTTATTACGGCTCGTCCTCGAGCTGAGTTTCCAAGCCTCATTGATCCACCAAAGAGAATAGTTTGGGCCACTAATCCCGCATATCTGATTCCCACACCCAAGTTTCTTTCTGAACATTCCCATGCTACCATAGTACTAGAAAAAATGGAACAACCATTCCTCACAAGTCCTTTTTCACTGCGATCCACCACCCGAACCAGATGCTCTTCAAAGGATGCATCAGTCTCAAGCTCCACATCCTCATCATCAACCACGTTAGATGGATCAGATTGATACCGCCAAAGCTACACCACATGAAACACATCATGCATCCCACCACACATAATTGGAGGAGCCAATTGTTATTCCACTGGTCCGATCCTTTCCACAACTTCAAAAGGTCCTATATACCTAGGAGCCCATTTACCCTACCTTTGAATCTGTCGGTGACCTAACCATAGAGACACTAGAAGGAACACTTTATCACCTACACCAAACTCTAGTGGTCTATGCATCCGATCTGCATATGACATCTTCATACCTTGAGTCATAGCCATCCGCTTCCTGATCAACTTAACTCTCTCTAAAGTCTCATGCACAAGACATGGCCCCAACAACCCAGAATCACCGACCTCTAACCAACACAATGAAGATCTACATGGCCTCCCGTAAAGTTCCTCAAACGGTGCCATCTGAATCATAGCCTGAAAACTGTTATTGTAGGAAATCTCAACTAATGATATGTGTATCTCCCAAGAACCACCAAATTCCAAGACGCAACCTCTTAACATGCCTTACAACACTTGGATCGTACGCTATGACTGCCCGTTAGTCTGCGGGTGGAAGGATATACTCAAAAACACCTGTGTACCAAGCGCCTTCTACAACCCTTGCTAGAAACGTGATGTGAAACGTGGATCTCAGTCCAAAACTATGGTTTTCAACACACCATACATCTGCACTATCTCTTGAACATACAGCTCACCCAACTGGTCGACTATATGGGTATCCTGAATCTGTATGAAATGAGCCACTTTCGTTAACCGATCCACAACCACCCATGTTGCATCACAATTCTGTGGAATCCTTAGAAGACCCAAGACAAAATCCATTGTCACATCATCCCACGTCCATTATGGGATTGTAAATGGATATAAAAAACCACCTGGGCGTTGATGCTCGGCCATCACCAGCTGACAGGTAAGACACCGTGCCACAAAGACCGCAACTTCCTTCTTCATTCTAGGCCACCAAAACTGCCTTCAGAGATCACAGTGCATCTTGGTCTAACCCGGATGCACTATCCACTTTGATGAATGGAACCCTAGCATCGAATCTTCTAACACACACTTTGGCACAACCACACGATCACAATCATGAACAACACCGTCCACACCGACGGCTGAGCTAGAAGGTAGCTCCCCTCCTTTAAGCTTCTCCTTCATAATCAAACACTCAGGATCATCAAGATGACCTTCCTTAACTCGACATAAAAGCATCGAATTCATTGATATGGAATCAAGAGTGACCTACCCACTCTCATCCTCTACCTCTAGGTGCATTTCTGCAAACAAAGCAATCACCTTCCACTCGATGCTGGACTCTTGAACCATCTGATCTGAACCTTCCTGCTCAGATCATTAGAAGCATTGTTTCCCTTTCCCGGCGTGTATACCAACTCAATGTCAAAAGACCATAGATATTCAACCCACCTTTTCTGACTATGATTTAGAACCCAATGTGAGAATATGTACTTTAGACTCTTATGGTTAGAAAACACAGTAAACAGTTATCCCAACAGAATGTGTATCCAGAATTTCAAAGCGTACACTAGTACAACCAACTCAAGGTCATGAGTGGGATAATTACTCTCATGGGGTCTCAAATTCCATGAACCATAAGCCGCCAACCGCTCATCTATCATCAACACAGCCCCATGTACGATTCTGGACGCATCACAAAACATGATGTATTTCTTACTCGGCTCAGGTAAGATCAAGATAGGTGTGGTCATCAGCCGCTTCTTCAACTCTTAGAAGTCATTCCCACAAGCCCCAAACCATTCGAACCTGATTCCCTTCTTGGACAAGCCTGAGAGTGGTGCTTCTAAGAGAGAGAAATCCTAAATGAACCTTTGATAATACCCAGCCAAACCAAGAAATCTCCAAACATTAGAAACACTCTTGGGATGATCCCAAGATACAACTGCCTGCACTTTCTCTAGATCCACTAACACACCTACCTCTAAAATTATGTGACCCATAAAATGCACCTCACCTATCCATAATTGACACTTTGATATCTAGGCATATATCTGGTGCTCTCTTAGCATACCCAAGAAGATGTCAAGATATTGGGCATCATCATCATGAGTTTTGGAGTACACTACGATATTGCCAACAAAGACAACCACAAACCGATATAGATAGGGATGAATGATCAAGTTCATCAAATCCATAAACACTGCCTGTTTATTGGTCAAGCCAAAAGGAATTTCCAAAAACTCAAACAACCCGTACCGACTTCGGACAGCTGTCTGCGGTATGTCCGAAGACCTCACTATCAACTGGTGATAACCTGACGTCAGATCAATCTTAGAAAACCGCGATGCACCCCTAAACTAATCTGACAGGTTAAAAATTCTATAATGATGGTACTGGTTATTTAATTTCATTTTATTCAACCTTCAATACTCATCAAAGAGTCTCAATAACCCATCTGCCTCCTTTTCAAAAAGGACGGGAGATCCCCAAGGAGACGTACTAGGACGAATAAACCCATTATACTATAACTCCTCAAGCTGAACCTTCAGTTCCTAGAATTCTGCCGATTCCATACGTTATGGAGGAATAGAAACTCGATCAGCTCCTAGAAAAAACTAGATTGTGAACTCCACATCCCTCTTAGGGGGTAACCCCAAGAAATACTCAATAAACACATCCTGAAACCGATCCACAACAGGAGTGAAAATAGACTTCTCCCCTCTTACATTTTCATCAATCATGAGACATGCCACTCGAGTCGTGAGTCCACACATCTGTTGAAAAAATGGACTTGCACACCCTACTCATAAATCCCATTCGGCACAGTGGACGTAAGCGTCACCCTCAAGCAACCTAAATGATACTCTGTGATGGTAACAGTCTATGTGCGCCCAATTCAACACCATCCAATCCATTCCCAGGATTAGTTCAAACCCTGACATCTCGAGAATGAACAAGTCCCACAGAAAATGATTCCCACCAACTTCCAAGGCACATCCCTTCCACTGCTTAATATCCTCAACCCGCACCCCCAACGGAGTGTCAATTGACATCAACCACACACCCCCTCCATAGGTAAACCCAACGCTACCACAAGTTGAGTATAGACAAAAGGGTGTGTGGA